>CM042834.1:111222113-112571676 GCA_023653725.1 Bungarus multicinctus | reverse complement strand
CTCTATGGTAAAATCATATGCTAGACTGCCCTTTGCTGACAAAACCTTAGATTGCTCAAGCACTTCAGAGTGCGTTTTAACCATGAGGAAAGTTCTTCTCATATGTAAGCATTCTCCATGCCTGATATTCAATCATAAGTGGTTTAAAGCTCCTTTTTAAAACTCAACCATCCAGATAGTTTAGGTTGGAGAAAGGTGAAAAAACTGTGTTGATGATGTATAAGATTTAATGCATAGTCAATAGGGTTAGCAAGCAAAATAGCAGTATAACAATTGAGAATTGCTAACTGTTTAGGTTATAGAATAACTGAAAGTTAAGAGTGCTTGATGAATGGTCATGTGTTCCATAACATTAGAATGCAAATTATAAATCTTAGCACAGTTCCTCTTCTCTCAAATAATCACCAGCTCAGAAACAAATGTCCTCAGGATTTGAACAATGTCCTGTACATTTTGATAGGACATAATCAATATGCATAGGATTGTGTTTTAAAACAATGAAATTATATCATGCTCTGTCCACTTTCCTTTCTGAAATTAGCACCCTGGTTTTGCCCTCTTTCTTTTTCTTACATATAAAATGGTAGATCTGCACACACAGGATGTTTGTATATTGTTTGTGTGTATGTATTTGATCATATGCCAGTTCATATTATCATAAACCAGTTTTATCTAGTGGTTGAGGTACCAGGCTAAAAACCACGAATCTGTGAATTTTATTTCCAAGAAAGCTGGTTGATGATTTTGGGCCAGTCACTCTCTAGGCCCAACTCATCACACAGATTTATTGTGGAGAAAATAGGAGGATGAGAAAGTATTAAGTATGTTTGTCTCTTTGAGTTATTTATAAAAGCAGTAAAGGTGGATAAAAAAATCTAAACCAAATGGTATGTTTATAAACACAACTTTAGGAGAAGCCATTAAACTTGATTCAATTCAATTTGCATATTTGTTTATAAAACATGTAGAGAAGCTTACAGATTCAGTCTTGCTAACATTGCTTCCTACAATAATCTTTAAAAACATTGTTATCCTATTCTTAGATGAAGGTTATTATGCCATTGCTAAAGAAAGTGAGAATCCACAATGTATTTATTATATGAATATCAGTTAGTGGGTTTAGGGCCACAATCTGGAGCCCTACATCCTTTATAAAATGCTTATATCTTAAAAATATATTAATTCAGTTAAATTTATAATCATCCATTACAAAGGTGTGGTGGAATTGGAGTTTTGGAAAAATTGAGTTCTGAATAGAAAATTGTAGACATCTTGAATTGAAAAATTGTCCCATGAATTATCAAGGAATGGGAATTACAAACTGTAGTCTCCTACATTCCACTTTTCTTCTCATGGATTCTAAAGAATCAGAGGACAGAAAATAACATTCATGTCTCTATTTTTTTCTGTTAGGTCTAGATGCTGTGGTAATCCAGTCACATCAGCCCTGCCCCATACAGTTAATGTCAATGGAATTTACAGTTCAATGATATCCAAAGAATTATAATTTGCCTTGTCTCTTTGCAAAACAAAAACAAACAAACAAGTTAAAGGTGTTGTCAACATCCGAGTTGGAACCATGACAGATGCTAGGTCATGAATGGATAGTTTGTTCATGAAATTAAGATATAAATGGGCTGGCAAATTAGATGTGAAGTTTCATAGCCTAAATATGGTCATTCTACTAGGTTGCAGCTTCCTGCATTTTTCCCAATTAGCCAATTGGAAGTAGAAGTTCAGCCACATCTGGAAAGCTTCAGTTTAATCCCCTCTGCCCTAAATATATATTGAAGGCCTGAAATGGGGCGAGGAAGTATACTGATACATACACACAAGTAGTTGTGATATTAAAGTGATTTTCCATCACCTTCAAAAACAAATATATCAGAAAAATGAATTAAAAAAACTTAACCTTTTGCTTCAATTTTTTTGTTGGGCTGGTATATATGTAACAATGATATTTTCTGGGGTATGCATCTTACAGAAAGAAGGATATTGCTACTTCTTGCAACACTTTATGAAAGTTACCCTATTTTCTTCTGACTCCATATTCTCACACTATAAATCACATTTTAACACGCATCAGTGTAATATATCTGGAGATGATGTTGAGATTTTTGGGAAATGATGTTGAGGTTTCAGCTAACATTTTCTGAATGTTCTGGCTTCCAATGAATTTATGGTATATTTTACTGTCATTGACAAGAACATCTGAAACTTGGTTTTAAAGAAACAAAACAATTTTTTATAATCTTGTTGGTTGATTGACAACTTCAAGAAAGAAAGCTATGATATTTGTTGTAGTTACTTCCCTATCTCAGAGAAAAAACAGAAAGTAAAGACACTTTATAAACAAAATCATATTGTCTATTCCTCTTACAATAGGTTAACTTTCCATTATCTTGTTTGATTTTTAAATGTTTTCCTGCAAAACATAGAACCCAGTAAGTCTATTAGTACATATTAAATACGCACACCAGCATGTAGAACATACATGACTGATGCTTTCCTTGATGCTTAGGAGCCATTAATCATTGTATAATATTGCATGTGGGTCAATGAATTCTGTGCACAAACTTAAAGACCTAAGTCAACCTAAGGCATGAATTCACTGGAAAACCTTATAATAATAAAGCAGTTATTTTGAAGGCAAAAGGAGAAGATAACATAAGAGGAAATTAGTGTCATTGATGCAATGAACATGAACTTGGGCAAACTCTGGAGATTATGGAAGACTGTGGTGGTGGAGGGCTCATATGCTATGTCCATGACATCCCAAAGAGTCAGACATGACTAAGTGATTGAACAACAATCATAGAATTCTAAACACACAAGACATTATGTAACACTCATTTCCTATTCAATTTAAAATATCCCTTGTTTTAACACATTCAGGGGTGTGATGCTACTGGTTCTGCCTGGTTCTATAGAGCTGGTAGTTCTGAAGAGCAGCAGACACTGAACTGGTTCTGTGTTTGCTGCTGTTTGGCCCACACACCTGCCCGGGCTCTTACCTGTCCTTTATTTCCTGTTTTTTCAACCTCAGTTGCTTTGCTCAGCACAGCTGAGGTTGAAAAAGCAGGGAAAAAGAGGCTTTTCAAATGCTGTGCACTTGCGTGCAGCACTTTTCAGCTGTCTGGGTGGCACAGCTTAAGGTTCTTTTACACGTGCGCGCAGCTTAAGGTTGTTTTACATGCGAAAATGTAGCCACCGAACCAGTAGTAACACCAGTTGAATCCCACCCCTGAACACATTGTAATAAAGTATTTTCTTTTTTTCATACTTTGTAGAATTACAGATAAATTTTCTTAGAAGACATCATAGATTAACAATAATGTATATTGTATAATATATGGAAGCTATAAAATTATTATAAAACAATTGTGAAAATTAACTCTCCCAAAAATCTAACCAAACAAATAAAATGTGGGGGGTGGAGAAAATCAGACAAAATGAACGAAAAACCCAAACAAGTAAAAAAAAAGGAAAAAAAAAGAAAAGTCAGGAAAAAAAATCAACCCCAGTTGATTCAAATTTCCACTGCCTTTGTATAATTTTGAGCTCTTAATTTTATATTAATACAACTCATAATCCTTCTGTTTTTATACTAGAACCCTGAACCTTGATCATGCCCAATTGTAGGAAGAAACATGACAAGTGATTCCAAGAGTTGAAATGGTTACCTCTTTCTTAAATGTAACCAGGCCAAGTGAGAGCTTTAAGAATGCTCATTAAGCAGCAAAGCCAAGTGAAGCAGGATAATTTCAGTCAGATTCTCAGTAGTCAATATGGACAAGTCTGAACTTGCTCTATTTTTAAATGATTTCTCTAGAGGATCATTATGGTTTGAATTATATTCCAAAATATAAAAGATACAGGGAGTTAAAAATGTTGGAATGAATATAGCCAAAATATCCACCACATCATCATTATTCTTTTTGCAATGTTTTCCTAAGCATTCCTGCTGAAAAGCAAAAACTTTCTGCAATCCTACGCCAGACTATGGGGAGAATGGATATCCATTTTTCCATTATTTTCACTGGATCCAGGCATCTGAGTTGGACCACCTTTAAAGGGTGTGAATTGATAATGTCTGCTGTGGAATTCCAGATTTAACCCATGAATTGGATTACATCTCTGAAAGCAGTGAGCAACTTTTCGTAGAATGATAGAATTGGAAGAGGCTATTTGGGCCACTTACTCTCTTGCCTCTTCTCAGAGATAAGAAATCAAATTAAACATCTTAGACAAATGCCTCCCTGACCTCCACTTAAATAGATGTACTGAATAAGAGCTGCTGGTTCTTGGTATTTAATGTCACTGATAAACTGCTCTTATTTCCCTAACAGTCATCCAGAATAGTAAGGAGAATGTTACCCATTTTCATGGTATTCTTGAAAATAGGGTCCAAATGACTCCGGCAGACTTCTAGGAGAGCAGCATTCTTGTAAATGTACCCCAGTATATTGCTAAATCACAGTTCCCAAAGAAAGCTTGCTATAGTGATGTGAATGTGTGAGTGTTCCTTCCAACAAAGTGAGTGAAACAATGTTCACATCTGCAAGGATTTTATGTGCATGTCAAACATACTTCAATAGTTTTATTAATCTACTTTGGTGTGAGTCCATATAAGCATGGGGGAAAAGAGGAGGGGAAACAAATTTCACTTGCAGCCATCCAATCATGCACAGTGGCCTGAACAAAGCCTAGACATCAGAATTGAAGTCTACCAGATTGCACTGGGTCTCATATGGAAATAATATCAGAGGATTGAAATCCCTTCAGATTGGGCCAAATTCAAATGAAGAAAATTTCAATAGAGAACCTTACAGATTAAAATAGGAATAGGCTTGGTGAACTTTTTGGGAAAAGCAACAAAGTTCTTGTGGTACCATAAAGCTGTATGTGGCTTTACTTTTCATAAACAAACCCCACTTGATCAAATACATAAAGTCTTATGCTGAGTTGTAGGTATTTATATGCATTAAGCATTTCTGTCCTGGCTATTTATTACACCACCTATCACTGTGCTGATAAATCATTGATGAAAGCAGGATCTATAGTGCCACACTATTGGCTCGGTAACATTATAAATAACTAGTGTCCAAATGTTCATGGCTTCAACTGGGATTACAATCAGTGAAATGAAAAAAGGAAATATGGATAATCATATGTATTATGGTAGCCTAATGGAAATTTCTTGGCCTTAAACTGTCTAACACTTTTTTGGGAATTAAACATAAAATTAACCTAGGGATAAAATTATAAAATAATTTATAGGAAAGAGCAATGTTCGAATGTTTTTGTTTCCCAAAGGCCATTCTAAATATTTTCATACTTGCATCAACACCATCTTGTCACTTTTGTGATAGTAGGCTTGTTTTTACTAGCAATATAATATCACTATGATGGTTCAATGCTTCTTTGAATTGCTAATGCCGAAAGGTTCTTTAAAGCCTATGACCAAGTATATGGGGACATCTTCCATTGTTTTTTGAATAGTACCATTTTTTGTCTTTTTAATCTTTGAAGATATGCTGGCCTGTTTGAACTGTATTGAATTCATTCAGGTAAAAAATGTATGAGCCCGATGTGTAATCCCACTGTTGTTTTCCTGCATCAACTGTAAACCAAGGTTAGCAATCCACAAGTTTCATGCATGCTTCTGAATCAATATTTTATGCCCTCTCTAGAAGTCTTCAGGATTTCCGCAGCCATGGTGGTGCAATGGTTAGAATGTGGGATTGGAGTTTAATTCAGTTCATTGCCAGAAGTTTGATCCTCACTGGCTCAAGGTTGACTCAGCCTGCGTTCCTTCCTTCCTTCCTTCCTTCCTTCCTTCCTTCCTTCCTTCCTTCCTTCCTTCCTTCCCTCCTTCCCTCCCTCCCTCCCTCCCTCCCTCCCTCCTTCCTTCCTTCCTTCCTAAGTTGGTGAAATGAGGACTCAGATTGTTGGGGGCAATATGCTGATTCTGTAACTCTGTAAACTGCTTAGAGAGTGCTATAAAGTGCTATTAAGCAGTTTATGTGTAAGTGCTATTGCTATTTATTATATCACCAAACAGCAATGGCCAGTATCTGAACATCAGTGGTATATTGCCCTATCAATGTTCAGAGGAAAACAGTGAAAATGCATGTTACATGTTTGGATGAGCTAAGCGTGATTTAAACATCCTCTTCAACCTTCAGCAAAGAAATCCAGAACTCTGCCAAAATAAGAAAACTGTTTCAACTTTCTTCTGTGACATCATTATGTCATCATCTTTTCCCCAATCTGCCTGATTCTTGCTGGGACAATAATTTTAGAAAATTTTGACATGTGCTTTGGCATTCTTTTGAACATGTATCGCTCAGCTAAAATGGCTAGCAATTTTGAATGGACATTCCTAAAGTCTCCAGTGTATTTGGCTAGTTGAAAGCCACATCCTTTCAATTTTTCTTTTTGGATTCAAAATGAAAGGCCCAGTAGAGGTGGGGTAACAATTGAGTTCACATCTGGAAGCGGGGAGAAAATTTAAGGCTCCTGGTGTTACTTGGCTCCCTGCTGAAAATGATTGAGCTTGAAGGAGTATTTGCTGCAATCTTTGCAACCTGATCTGTAAGACAAGTTTGGCCCATTAGATAGAATATGACCTTGAGATAGGGATAACTTCTAACCTCTCTTTGACCCAGGCAGTGCCTTTTGAGCAAACAGGAGCTCTTTGTTTTAAGTTAGTAAAAACCTGAGGAGGTTTGTGGAGCAACAGGGGGCACATGTGTCACTAGAAGGATAATGCTTTTATTTTATCTGTGGATAAGTATTGATTAAATGGAAGTGTGTGGAGGGGTGGGCAGAATCAGTACAAATATTGACCTATTAATGTGTCACCCAACCATCAAAGTCTTTTAAAAGGTCATTTGAAACAGGAGATAGTGATTCAACTAATCTTAGGATGTTGCAGATATAAATACTGATGAGAGAAAGTCCAAAATTATTCATTTATTAATGGAAGCAAAGAAAAAACAGCAGCTGCTAACATTCCAGCTGAATAATATTGCATGATATAATCAGATATATGATGTGGATAGCTGTAATAATTCTGGAGGGGTTAAATTATACCAAATTTCCTTTATAGGCATCCATACAGTTCTATAAGCATTTGTATGCAATAATTATGTCATCACTTGCTGAGTTTAAGACTTTACCTAGTCGATTTGATTTTGATTTAATAGTTCACCAAGGATTTCCTGGGTATCTCTGGGGAGGACGAAACATTTAGGGTAAGCCAGAAGTAAGTGAGAAATTTTGCCATCAGTTTTACAGAACTAGAGACCTTGAAGTCCAAGCAGTGGTGAGATTCAAAAAATTTTTTACCACCGGTTCCGTGGGTGTGGATTGGTGGCTGTGGTTTGGTGGGCATGGATTGGTGGGCATGGCAGGGGAAGGGTACTGCAAAATTTCCATTCCTACCCCACTCCTGGGGGAAGGTTACTGCAAAATCCTACTCCCTCCCCACCCTACTAACCTGCTTTCCAGCTTCGTTCGCCATTGCAGGGCAACAAAAGAAGACCCAGCCAATCAGCTGGGACTTGGGAAGCAGGGAATAGATGGGGCAGGGCCAGTCAGACGTGGTATTTACCGATTCTCCAAACTACTCAAAATTTCCATCACTGGTTCTTCAGAACTGGTCAGAGCCTGCTGAATATCACCTCTGAGTCCAAGATACCAGAGATATATGATTTCAGGCTTCAAAACCTGGGCTTACTAATCAGAACCCTAAGCCTCAGACTTCCAAATGCAGACAACTTTTACCCAGCTGCTGCATGAAAGCAACCTCCCATTTGCAAAATGTCCTTGATCCTGTGTTCTAGTGATCATGTTGTAACTGATAAGAAGTCTGTAGAGATGAAAGAATGCTAAGTTCCAGACTTGGAGACCTTATTTGTTTCTTTTCTTATTTCCTGGCAACATATCCATCACATCTTCCTCTCTTATTTTCTACACAACAACCCTTTGACATGGCTGGGCTGAGAAAGTGTTACTGGTCTAAGATCATCCAGCTGGCTTTCATGTTGTCCCAAAGGTGTTTTTTTTTCCCTCAAGAGGCAACTGGACCTACTGATTTTTCCTTGAAGACATTTCGCTTCTCATCCAAGAAGTTTCTTTTTAGCTTCTTCAGAAGAAGCTTCTTGGATGAGAAGCGAAATGTCTTCAAAGACAAACCAGTAAGTCCAGTTGCATCCTGAGGGGGGGGGAGCACCTTTGGGGCAACCATGACCTTGATGACTGAGAACCTCCATAGATATTTTCATGGCTAAAGCAGAACTAGAACTCCCAGTCTCCTGGTTTTTCGCCTATGCCTTAATCACTGGACCAAACTATCCCTTTCAGTCAGTCTAGCTTTCAAGAAAGGGTAGAGTTGTAGAGAAAATTCAACATGGAGAAGTATGAAAATTTTCAGTCCATCAGAAAATTCCTACCTTTGAGGTCTTTGAGTAATAAAATTCTCTGCCTAGTTTGCTGCTGTCCCAGGCATTTCTTAAAAGAAAGAAGAGAACAGGTTCCCCAATATAAAAACAAAATGCTTCGACTGTTAGATGGACATAATTTTATTTGATAACCCAAAAGTAAAAGGCTTAGTTAAAACATCAGCACACATTCAGCTTGCATCTTTCAGGCTTAAATCACAGAAGAAATATTTTAGAACATATTTATTTATTTAAGTCATTTATATAGATGCCCATCTTAAAGCCAGTTTTGGGCAACTCCCAGTGAAAAGTTAAAATAGCATAAAAGCCACATTAAAACTATAAAAACTAAACACATTAAAAATAAAAACTTGGCACCAAGTCAAACTTCTGATGTCCGTCACTTTATCTTATCCTCATATAGTATCATTACTACTATATATCGAAGATTTCCACACTTCTCAGGAAGCTATGATAGTCAGTATCAGGATAATGAATGCTGAACTGGCTTTTTAAAAAAAAGTTTGTTTCAAGCCATCCAAATGGATTTTCAAAGTTTCTGCATGCATAAAGGAATGTGTTGGTAGTGATTTTGGTTTCCTGATACATGTAGAGAATAAAGCTACTGTATCTGACCAGAAAAGTTTGGCATTAGCAAAAAGCTGTAATGTCGGAAATTCTAAATCTTGTCAGTTATTTGGTGGAAATCTGGATTTTTGCAACCCAAGTGTTCCAGCCCCAATAAGAAAAAAATGTAGCTTCACAGAGATTGGATCAGAATCATGTACAATGAAATAGCATGCATTGTGCATTAATCAATAATTATTTTAGGTTACATATTTGCATTCAGTTTTGTAGAAGAAAGGCTCACTGCCTAATTAAAGGGCTTTTTATTAACTAGAATATCAATTTGATGCAATGTCCTAATATTAAAATGTTATAATGACATTGAAAATAGTCATGATTTTGCATGGATAAAGCAACTGATATATAAGCAGGTGAGTTCTTCAAGAGTTTAGAGCAAAACCAGAACGGAACATGATATATCTGAGAAAATATCAACATGGATTGAAATGATGGTTTATACTATGAATTGATAAGCTTTTTTTCTAACATTTACTGAGATGGAATGTCAGTGGTAAAGTAACATTTGATGGAATCTCACAGAAAGTTTTTCAACGCAGCTTTCAGTGCTACAATTAAAATGTGCTTGCACATTACATACATAAGTTGAACAGGCAGAATCCCTATTGTTTTGGTTTTCCTTTCTGAACATTTAAGAGGCATGGACATCCACTGGCAGGGGGAAATGACAAAAGAATACTGTTGTGGCATTCACATCACAACATCAACATTATCTTAACATAATTACTATTTGCTCTGGTGGCTATTGCTGCTTCTGAAAAAAAAATATTTGAGACTCATCTGAGTCAAAATTATGATGCTGTATATTCACCAAAAACTAACCATCCATTCACTCCAAAACCTGGCAAACCATCTTGCATGTTCTTATTGAAACTCTTTTCTTTTGTAATTTTCAGCTTCTACATGAGCCAGTTTGGTAGTTAAATGAGAAGTCAGGTGATTGTGAGGTCTAGTCGTAACTTAAGTACAAACTGGCAATATTGTTCCCAACACTTATTTTAGCTCCCAAGTTGTGCTTTATGATCCACAGTTCAACTTTGCCTCTTTGTCTCTTTTCTGGACAGATTGATGCTCTTCTAAAGAAAGCATTCCATTGTAATCCCTCATCATTATTATTTTCCAATCTTGACTGCCTTTGTATGCTTCCAGTTCACCTGGAATCAAATACTATGAATATATGGGTCTTATTAATCCTACAAATCAATCAATATATGTAATACATAAAACTAAAAAACACAGTGCTAATTTTTGACTGGGGAAAGCTCAATTGATTTTAATATCAGATATGAAGATTCACAATTATGCATTCTATACTAGCCACATTGCTACTTTGAAATATAAATATTTTGAGCTATAATACAATGCCAACCTTCTTCATTTTGTTTAAATTTAGTCCGTGCTGTTTTACTACACACTACTTGATTCCGACATTTTATTTATGGCTTACAAAATATTATCAAGTAATATTTATTTTTTTATTTGATTTGATTTGTCAATCGCTTACAAGAAATAAGGATAAGGATAAACATAGTTATGAATACATGAAATGAATATATATAAGAAAAATAAAAGAAACAATAGGACAGGGATGGTAGGCACGTTGATGCACTTATGCACGCTGCCTACAGATCTCTTAGGAAAGGGGTGAGGTCAATAGTAGAAAGTCTAAGGTTAAAGTTTTTGGGGTTTGGACAGGGGCACCTATTCGCTAGAACCGGTTGTTAACATTCTAAGCAGTTCGGAGAACCGGTTGTTAGAAGAAATTACTGGACTAATCCTGTAAGGAAGGCAGGAAGGAAACATTCTGGTGTTGCTTATAGAAACTACCTCTCCATTAACCCTTATTACATTCTTGGCAAGACTAGACTTCCTGTCTCAGGAACTTCTCTGGAGTTTTTTTTCCTCCTTTGCTGGTACTTTGCTTGTGTGGAGTGACCATTCAAAGTTACAATGGCACTGAAAAAGTGACTTATGACTGTTTTTCACACTTACGACTGTTGCAGCATCCCCACAGTCATGAGAGGCCAGCGAGGAGATGCATGCCTAAATGTGAATGAAATTGAGTTGACCATGCCTGGACAATAACATGACCACCAAGCTATGCCCACCAACTAAGCCACGCCCACAAAACCAGTTGTTAAAAAATTTGAATCCCACCCCTGGGTTTGGGGAAGAAACTACAAAGTCAGGTAGAGTATTCCAGACATTGACCATTCTGTTGCTGAAGTCGTATTTCCTGCATCAAGTTTGGTGTGGTTAACCTTGAGTTTGTATCTATTGTGTGCTCTTGTATTGTTATGGTAGAAGCTGAAGTATTCATTGACAGGTAGGACATCGCAATGTATGATTTTATATACTATATTTATATTGGGTCGAAGATGGCGTAGTTCTAAGTTTTCTAGGTCTAGAATTTCAAGTCTAGTGGCAACGAGTGTAGAACTCTTCTTGTGAAATATTTCTGGACTTTCTCAATTGTGTTAATATCAGATATGTAATGTGGGTTCCAGACTGATGAGCTGTATTTGAGTATTGGTCTAGCAAATGTTTTGTATGCCCTAGTTAGTAGTGTGCTATTACCAGAGAAAAAGCTATTTAGAATTAGGTTAACAACTCTTAATGCTTTTTTGGCTATGTAGTTACAGTGGACTCTAGCACATAGATCATTAGAGATGAGCATTCCAAGGTCCTTGATGGAGTTTGGATCATCAACAAGATCTTGACTATTCAGCTTCTATTTTATTTTCTGATTTTTTTTGCCAATATGTAAAACAGATTTTAGATTTAAATCCATTTCCTTCTTTATGGGCATCTTCTTCACAAAACTGTTCATGTATTGGATATGTTACAGAATTATTGCAAATGAAGAACAAAGCCCACCTTAAAAATTTTAACCCTGTATGATTATATTGCTTCTCCTTAAGGACCTGCTGTTTTATTGTGTACTTAAGTCTATTCTTGTTGGCACAATCCCAGATAAAAGAATGAAAATGGTTAAAGGCATTAGGTTAGAAACTAGGTGACTGTGAGTTCTAGTCCTTCCTGGGTGACCTTAAGCCAGTCTTGCTCATTGCCCTAAAAAGAAGGCAATGACAAACCACTTCTGAAATCTTGCAAAGAAAATTGCATTGATCTCTTTTTCTCTCTCTTTGTATGAGTGGCTATTAAAAATAAGAACTGTGCATGCTTTGAAAATTATTCAGACTTTGTACAAATACTGCAGCTTTCTAATAATTATTCAAGAGCCAACTTTTTCATACTTCTGTGTGAGTTTGAAAAAAATATTCCTCTGGACTGTGGAATGAGCTCATTAAAATTAATGCAAAGTGACATTTTTTTCAGAGTCCCAAGCACTTTTTCTAAATCATTTTCAAAATGTGCCCAGTCCTACTGAGAATGTTTTCTGTTGAGACATATTCTGAAAAAAATATTTGACTTCGAAAAAAGGTAATTTAGGAATTGTGGTATCAAACAAAATCCATGAGACCAAAATACAACCTACATTTAATATCACATACATTTATTGTATTTCATTTAATTTGAATTCATTCTCTTCACTTTGATTATTTAATAATAATTACTCCCCACCCATATACAGACATTAAAAAGATAATTCAGTAATTTTTGGGGGGAACGTGAGGACACAATCCATGGGATAATCATGCAATTTTTTCTTGGATTTGGGATTATTTTTCATTATTTTCTTGGATTTGGGAATTTTCTTTTGTTTTCCTTTTGTTTTCTAAATTATATTTTATTTTAGGCCACAGGTTAGATGAATGGAAGCCATGGTGCCAATTTTGAGCTATGAAAGGATGCACTGAGGGTTCAGATAGTTTATCTCTTATTTAAGCTAATCACAAAAAAGGTCATGTGGCCAGAAGATAGCCGATCCCACTTTGGCACCGAGTGCCCAAAGTGTGTATGCATGCACATCCCAAAATGCAAGGAGTGTGTGTCCCACACATGCGCCCATGCGCATGCGCACTCATCCTGCTCTCTGCACATGCACACGCATCTCAGCGCATGCACCCATCCCCCGCATGCACTCTATCCCCTGCACAAGCACGGCAGACACCTGAAGACCAGCTGTTCAGTGGGAGACATGTGCGCATGAGTGGAGGACCTGAGCTGGGGCAATGGCTCATGTGCCTACAGAGAGGGATCTGCATAACATCACATGTGCCATGGGTTAGCCATCATGGGTCTATCCCATATACATCTAGATCTATGGGTTTTTTCTTGACAATTTACAAACATTTGAGAGAAAAGATACTTTTTATACCTGAAAAAAATCTACCTGCTTACAGAGTTCCTTCCCTATTCCTCTTCCAGAGCATCTTCCCTCTGAAGCAGGGGTGGGATTCTATCAGTTCGCACCTATTCGCTAGAACTGGTTGTTAACATTCTAAGCAGTTCAGAGAACCGGTTGTTAGAAGAAATTATTTTATTTATTGATTGATTCAATTTATATACCACCCCCTCTCCCAATCAGGACTCAGGGCCGTGTACAGCCAGATAAAAACCACATACACAGATGCACAATATTAAAAAGGAATTAAAATGAATTAAATTAATGGCTGAAATGCTAATAAAAATAGAAGATACATATTAAAAAGTAAAAGCCAATTAAAGGCCAATTAAAACTCACCAGTAAAAACCTAGACCAGACCCGCTTGTTGAAACAGATGGGTCTTTAGCGTGCGCCGGAAGGTCCGGAGGTCAGGGATGATCCTCATCTCCAGGGGAAGTTTGTTCCAGAGGGAGGGTGCTCCCACAGAGAAGGCCTGCACCTTCGGGGCCATCAGCCAGCATCGCCCAGCCGGCGGTATCCTGAGGAGACCCACCCTGTGAGAGCGCACTGGTCAATGGGAGACCGATGTTGGCAGCAGGCGATCCCGTAAATACCTGGGTCCCAAGCCATGGAGCACCTTAAAAGTGATCACTAGCACCTTGAATCGCACCCGGGAGGCCACCGGAAGCCAGTGCAGTTCGTGTAGGAACGGTGTAATGTGGGAGCTCCGAGGAGCCCCCAAAATTACCCATGCGGCCACATTCTGGACAAGTTGAAGCCTCTTGTCATCTAGACTAATACAATGCTGTCTATATGGGGCTCTTCAAGGGGAGCCCCATGTAGACAGCATTGCATTAGTCTAGATGGGAGATGACTAGGGCAGATGTGACTGCATGCAACACACCCCGATCCAGAAAGGGCTGCAACTGGTAAATCAGGCAAACCTGACAAAAAGCCCCCCGGCGACGGCCGCTATATGCTCTTCTAACAACAGCCATATATCCAGGAGGACACCAAGATTGCACGCCCTCTCTTTGGGGGTCAAAATCTCTCCCCCCATGACCAGCGATGGAGGTAGTTGGCTGTATCTGGGTGCCAGAAACTACAGCCACTCAGTTTTGGCCGGGTTGAGTCAGAGTCTGTTTTGCCCCATCCAGCACCACATGGCTTTCAGGCAATGGATCATCACTTCAATGGCTTCATAGAGATGTATAGCTGAGTATCATCAGCATACTGATGAAACTCTACCCCAAAGCCATGGATAATCTCACCCAGTGGCTTCACATAAATGTTGAACAGCAAGGGCAAGAGTACTGACCCCTGAGGTACCCCGCAGACCAGGGGCCTCGGGGTCGACTTCTGCCCCCCTGCCAACACAGATTGCAAGTGGTCAAAGAGGAAGGAGGAGAACCACCGTAACACAGTGCCTCTCACTCCCAACCCCTCCAGCCGCTGCAATAAGATACTGTGGTCGACAGTATCAAAAGCCGCTGAGAGATCTAACAGGACCAAGACAGAGGAACAACCCCTGTCCCTGACCCTCCAGAGATCATCCACCAATGCGACCAACGCCGTCTCCGTGCTGTGCCCGGGCCTGAAACTTGATTGGCATGGATCTAAATAAATAGTTTCATCCAGGTGCTGAGGAAGCTGTCATACCACCACACTCTCAACAACCTTCACCGTAAAGCGAAGGTTAGAGACCGGCCGATAATTTGATAATAGTATTGGGTCCAGGGATGGTTTCTTGAGGAGGGGCCTCACCACCGCCTCTTTCAAGGCGGCGGGTACAAACCCCTCCCTCAAGGAAGCATTGATAATACTCTGGAACCAACCTTGTGTCACCTCTTACTGGCCTAATCCTGTAAGGAAGGCATGAAGGAAACATTCTGGCATTGCTTACAGAAATTGCCTCTTCATTAACCCTTATTACATTCTTGGCAGGACTAGACTTCCTGTCTCAGGAACGTCTCTGGAGTTTTTTTCCCCTCCTTTGCTGGTATTTTGCTTGTGTGGAGTGACCATTCAAAGTTACAATGGCACTGAAAAAAGTGACTTATGACTGTTTTTCACACTTACGACTGTTGCAGCATCCCCACAGTAATGAGAGTCCAGGCGAGGAGATGCGTGCCTCGATGTGAGTGATATTGAGTTGGCCACACCCAGCCAATAACATGACCACCAAATCACGCCCACTACCTAAGCCATGCCCATAGAACCGGTTGTTAAAAAATTTGAATCCCACCCCTGCTCTGAAGGCATATAATTCAGCAATTATATCTCTGCATTCTGTAGGAGAAGCACAGCCTCACCCTATACAGACATATACAAAGAATTTCAGTGGCAGATAATCAAGGCTGATTAAGATAAAGAAAGGCAATAGCAATGATTTTTTCAGTGGCACATAATGCCTCCTTTGGGGTAGATTCGTGGATTTTAGCAGATTTCCTTAACCGTTATTCATTTCCATGGATCTTTAAAACATTCTTGCAACAAATGTGTTTTTCTTAGTACATGTCCTAGAAACAATTGCCTTATGTTTTGCTGAAAGAGCTCTCTCATCACACTTGCCAAAGTTCTTTACATAAACTCATGGCAGGGATGCTTTCTTTCCCATCTTAGTAAAGCAAATGATTATGTTTCGCCAATGAAAAAGTTTGCAAAAGGAGGTGGGGAGGAGAGGCTGAAGGAAAAACTATGTAGTTCCAGGCTGCGTGGAAGGAAAATAAGCTAATGCCTAGTGAATAAATCTTCTTTTAGCATAAATGCCACTTTTAAAGAAAACTTTGGGGTAAAGAAAGAAGGGAAAAAATACTTGTTAGATTTGACAGTTAAAATTAATAGCATTTTAAAAGGTGTTTGATTCCCCCCCCCCCTTTGCTGTTAAGACTTACCTTGCCAGCAAAAATATCTGTACTGAAATTAAATTGCACTTGCATAGCACTTAGGAAACAAAAAGAGCCTATATTTGTCACCGATAATGTGTTGAATCACAAGTGATGTCTTTTCCAATCCAAGAAGGCTATAGGCTATCTTAAGTAGAACAACACATTTTTACAAAAATGCATGCATTATTTATTATATTTACATCTGAGCTCTCTCCCAGTCAACCCAATACACTTGCATATTGATAAGTCACATTGACATGCATGTGGGGGAGTGCACATACCTATGTACAGAAAAAACATTTTATTCTGACAACTTTCTGGGACAGAATGGGAATGAAAAAAGCTAAGTGGCAAAAGGATGCCCAACAGGTTTAAAGCTATCACACCAAGGCATAACAACGCAACAAGCAGGACTCAGTAAAACAGTTGTTTATCAACTGTTTATCTGGTGCCCTTGCCAGCTTACAAATCTTTGATATTCCTAAGCTTTCTATGCAGGGGCTGCCACCATCTACTCCTAGCTCAGTGATGACCACATGATCTTTAACTACCTTGTCCATTTTTCTTGGTAAGACTAACTGACAATCTTCACTTTTGAACAAGCAAGAGAAGCAACATGTAATATCCCATTTCTAGAGATATTTTTCTCTGGAATTTCCACACCCCCACACGCAAAACCACTCACAGACTTAACAAAGCACAGGGACCTTGTTCTAGTCCAACCCCATGATCAAGCAGGAAACCCTTTACTATTGCAAACAAATAGTTGTTTAATATCTCCTTTAAAACCTCCAGTGTTGGAGCACCCACAACTTCTAGAGGCAAGTTAATCCACTGAACAATTGTTCTGTTACAATTTTTTTTCCTTAGCTCTAGGTTGGTTCCCTGTTTGATTAGTTTCTATCCATTACTTCTTGTTCTGCCTTCCAGTGCTTTGGAAAATAGTTTGATTGCTCTTCTTTGTGGCAACCCCTTAGATATTGGAACACTGCTGTCATGCCAACCCTAGTGCTTCTCTTCACTAGATTTGCCATGACCAGTTCTTGCAACCGTTCTTTAGCCGCTTTAGCCTCCGTCCCCTAATTATCTTTGTTGCTCTTCTCTGTACTCTCTTTAGAGTCTCAGCTTTATATATATGTTATATATATGCCAAAATTGGACACAGTATTAGGATAAAGAGTGAACCTAATAATTTGCTTGACTTTGAGGTGTGAAAAGGCCTTTTCAGATTTAAGTGCTGCTTTGTGTGAGTTACGCAACAGTTAAAAGGGCTAGATTTCAATCTTCTATTTGTTCTTTTTTAAAAGATCTTTCTGATATGGGATTGACAAGAGACTAAAGATGGAAATGAGATTGAGAAGAAATGTTTCTGATTTCACACAGCAGCAACATATATTTTAACTAAAGTGTCTGCATCCTTTTTCAGCCTTTCCATCTTTTCTGCACAAGCCTAGATAAATGTACTGGGTTTTTTTTTTCAGAGTAACACAAATTCAGTTGCTATTTAATGAACAACAAAGAGATGCTGTTCTTTGTACACAATCCAAAGTATGTCTTCTGAATCATTTTCAAATGGTGTGCAACCCATTTTTGGATTCTTCAATTTCTTTGCTAATGGGTCCTTGAATTCTTTCCACATTTATATTTTTCTAAATGTCTTTGACTTTTTCTGTTTGAGTGTTAAAAGCCTGAAGTAGGCATTTTGTATATTTCATTTGTAAATTGTCCCCAAATACAAAATATTTATATATAGCCATATTAAGAATACTTTTAGCTTTTGGATTCCATGACTCATGCTTTGTGCATAAAGTGAAAATGGATTCAAGTAGTTCAAAAAATTCAGCATTATTTTTCCTCTAAAAATAGTGTAGTGGAAAACTGAGATTGAAGGAGACATAGAAATAGTCCTGTTTAAATTTACCAAACCTTTCTGTAATGGAAAGATTTCCTTTAGTATATTATTTTAGTATATTTTAGTAATCTTGTTAAATGTTCTGTTAAACATTTTAGTATACTTTGGTAACGCATCAGTAAGTATCTTCTGTCCTTTTGTCTTGTTGGCCCTCTCAGCAACATACATATTAAATATAATTGTAGCTCGTTCCTACACAAGTATACATATCCTGCATTCAATGACATTTTCAGCTTACTAACACAACATGTACTATGTGGGCTTCAAAATTTAGAGATACAGTTGTTCCTCAGTTATTGTACAAACAAATTAGACACAGTTCTTGAGTCAGGACAAAATGCTTTCCACAGACACACTTAATGGAGAAATGACTATCTGGTATAACTCCTGTATAAAAATGTGAGGAAAAACTTTTTCAAAAATGGGGCAAAAAATGGGGTAGTCACTCTTTATCAGTTAATTGTTAATTGTTAATCTTCATAAAATTACAAGATGAATGTAATATCCCAGTAGTTCTCAACTTATGATCTGAAGACCTCTGGGGGGTGGCACAATGTTGTCACAGAGTTCCATGAAGATGTGAATAAATGTTATAATTTAAAACATGAGTTTTGGGGGTCTGTGGCCACAAAAGTTATTTAAAGTGTGGTGTCTGTGGTGAAGAAAAGGTTGAGAACCACTTTAATATCCTAAAAGAGCTGAATGGGGATACATTCGGTTATAATATCTGTTATGTTCTTTGTTTGGTCTGGATGCCTACTAATATCTCCATATATTTAGTTGAATACAACAAAGAGCACAGAATTTTCTTTGAGTTGGTCAGTTTTATTGGCACTGACATATGCTTAATAATATCGATATACAGTATATAGCAGCATATATTATTTAATAATTAAAATAATTTCTATTTCACCATTCTGCCAAAAATAACTCCAAGTTGCCATCTTTGAGAGCTACCTGGAACACATAACTCAGCATTCATTTGCTCAGAATCTACATTTGCTTATTCTCTAGCAAACACCATCTACCTATCTATACCATTTTTATAGCTGCTAAATTATTTATTTGCCTTTCATGACTCTTCTAACCATTTAAATAAGGGAGAGCACAAATGGCTGATTTCTGAAAAGAAATCAGATCTTGTTTTATTGATTTTACAGGCCTTCACTTATACAATTAAAATATATTTGATCAACAAATGTCATAATTAAAAAATAAAAAGGATATTTATTGCATATTTTTTTTTTCTAAGGTTTCTACACAAACCTGACATTAGAAGGCATCTTGGCCTGGCCCAGTTATCATTTCTTTTTTTTTTTCTTTTTTACTTTTGATGTTATCTGATCTGGAACTTAAAAATTTGGACAACCTCGATCCAGAGACACAAAACAAGATTATTATTTTATGTTGCCATCTAGTGGTCTTCTGGGGTTCTGCATTCCAAATTTGATAGCTTTATCGTAGCAAGATCAACTTTATGTTCATGGAACTGATCTTGCAAAGACCCATGTAAAATGATGAAGGATTCAAACAACCAAGTTTAATATTCTATTCAGTGCAACTCAGTTTTTTTCCAAATCTGCTCTATTATTTCTATTTTTGCTCTAATATAACTATTTCTTTCTTTCTTTTTTTAGAAACATGTTTTTTCCCCATTTAATACTAGAATCTCTCAATTTTTCTGTAGGCATGTAAAATGCATGGACAATTTCAACCAAAATGAAACTTCAACTTTGAAACATATTAAGTCAATGTAGGCATTTCCTCTCAAGAACAGGTGCCATATTTAGCAGATTCTGCTTGGATACATCATAATAATAAAGACAGAAGGGCAGTGTCTTGAAACATTTGGCAAGGTCAATAGCAAAAAAAGGTTGTTAAGCTTATGTTGGCTGCTGTTATAAAATGGAATCAAGGCATGAAAATGTGATAAAGAGTGCAGGGAGTTATGGACATGGCATTATTAATAGGAAAAGTATGGTTACAGCCCAACACCTCACTTTTATCATCAGTAAGGGATAACAGATGCTGTTTCGCTTCCCCTTAAAATTTAAACATGATTAATGCTATCACGATGGCAGAGTGTTCATAAAGAAGAAGGAAGAAAAACTTAGAAATGTTTACTCCTCATTCTTTCCTGCTTCTTTCTCTACCCCTCCTAATTCCACAAACAAATTCTAACAAATTCCTTTGTTAGAATAGTTTTTCATTTAAATAATTTAAGGACATTCTTGATCTTACTTTCCTTTCTATATTTCCCATCCTGGCCATCAAGCTCTTTCCTATTTCAGAATGTAGAAATATTTTTCACTTGTGCAGGACTCCAAATATGAAAGAAACAATTGGATATGGCTTCTATCCTGAGAGATTGCAACTTTTTCTTCAAAAGGTAATAATAGGAAAGAATTCCCCAGAGAATTTGGGCCCTTTGCAACACCCACAGTATTTTGCTCTGCTCTTTCTCTGTAATCATGGCCAGCCACAAAACGGGGCATCTGGCAAGACGCGACAAATACATTCCAGACAAAACCAAAGACCTCATTGATCCTATTCCAAAACTGGTATGTGAAGATATTTGGATTAAATAAAATGAAATCCAGCTGGAGTATGAATGAGAACACATTCTATTTTAGGCACCCAAAAGGCCACTCTAAATGTTATAACTCTTTACTACCTTAGGTGCAATGGGTATACTCCCTAGTTAAAATTTTTCGCCATATACTCTTGCCAAGTTACATGCAGCATTTCCATGGAAACACTGTATATTGTGTACATTAGCCAGTGACTGCATGTGATTGAACAGATATAGATGATCAGATGTTTTCAAAAGTTTTGTGAAAATAAGACATTTCTATCACATAGGGATGATTCTCAGTGTTGTGCTCACTAGATTTATGACATATAAATTGTGCCTGATTTAAGCAACTGTACTTTGGACCTATTTTTTAAAAAAGTAATCACTGTTAATGTAAAATTGACTCAAGTAACTTTATTACAGCCATAAGGCCAGAAAACAAAAATGGAGAATCATTTTTATTGTCATATTTTCTGGAAATTTTCTGCCTGGCAAGGCTTTCTCATGACAGAAACAAAGTATACTTAAATCAATATAATCAATCCAGTAATGGCAATAATATTAAAAACAAGAAGAGAATGCCAAATGTAAAATTGAGAGCCTCACTAATGCAGGTTATTAAGAAAACATAAATACTTGTAAGTCAATCACTTTTTTTTTTTGCCCTGTAACAATGTGCATGCTCACTTATTTAATGCTATGATATCGTTATTTAACTACTAATGGAAGAATTGCCAAAATTCTGTTTGACTGTAAGAGGCAATATATTTGTTGTTTTTTTTCTGTATAGATGTGAATAGCTGGTATAATAACCACTTTTTCTACTAAGAAAAGTGAAAGGAAATGTATGCACCCAATTGATTGCATGATATTTATGCTTTTTCATAAAAAGAAACAGCATTCTGACAGAAATTAATTAGTGCTTATTACACCATGGTGGCTTTCTCATATTATCCTGTATTTTTTTAAAGGAAACTTTTTAAGTATTGACCTAATTTTTTATTTCTATTTATTGTTCCTTGGTTTTTAAATTAAAACATTCAGATAGCCCTTAGCTTACTATCACAATGGAATTTCCATTGTAAGTTATTCTAGTCATACATCAAATCATCACATGACCAAATTTGATTTTTTTGACTATTTCTACTGCAGCCATAAATTGAATAACAAAGTCATAGATCACCAATCTACAGATTGCCAATAGTGTTTTAGATATCCCTTCCTGCAAGCTGCTTACACTCAGGCCAAAGATAGCTCTAACACCATCCATACTGAATTATAATTATCAGATGCAAAGCCTATCAGTGCAAATCCCAATAAAAAATTGAATTTATATAAAAACCAAATGTATGGGGGTTATCTATGCTGATTGGGTACCACAAAAATGAGACCCTCTCATGTGACACTTTCAAGTGATTAGTGGTAAGCTCTATAATGCAAAACTGTAACCAGTCTGAGGGTTCAAATATGAAGTCCAGACACCTTTAGCATCTTAGTTTGACTTAGTTTGAGAGAGCAAATAAACAAAGAAGCAACATGTACCCTTTGTGGCATATTGCCTTTATTCTATCAACTTATATTTTACTTTAAATACTGTTCAGAGTACACTTAGAAGTAAAATATAGGAATTTAAATGTGAAGCACATACTGTAGTATGGTTGTTATGTGGAGCCAAACAATATATGCAGCAGACATATGTTACTTAATTCAATGTGACAAATATGTTTTCAGAATCCATCTGGTATAAAGGACATAACATATGAACAGAAGATGCATGCATGAAACAAGATGCTGCTATGTTCCAGAATGGCTGAATTAGTTTTGTGAATGACTACCAGTGCTAGATTTAATGTTTCCTCTGTGTATCTTATTCTCAAAAGTTATGAAAAGGGATTAAAGTAATAACTCTTTGATGTAACCAGTGACAAAGAAATAGAAATGGGCTGCAAAATGGGGATAGGTGAATAGATAGTTTGGATAAATGACCATTCTTAATGAACAATTGACCGAGATCCATTCCTAGTCAAGCAAAGAATGGCACCATCATTACAATTTTGAAAACTCCTTATGGAAATATGATGGGCTAAAAAGTATATTGAGCTGACCCAGGTATACCCTCCCATTCAGACCAATTTCATGTCAGGGAAAATTATAGATCCAGATCCTGAAATAAAAACACAACGGGAAGACATAGTGAATTAACTGCCCACAGAAATGAAAAGACAGAAGCAAGTCTAGAACTTAACTACCACAGATTTCATTCAGGACGATTCAGTTGCAATCCTTCCCTGCCACATTCTCAGAACTACCAATGGATATTCTGCTGCTGGAGAAGACCCACTGATCTGTTTCCCTTGCCAGTTTCTCAGGTTTACTCAAGGTTATGTCTTTGCAAAAAGCCTATAAAACTTTGTCTCTCCTCATGTTATCTCTGAAAGAATAACAATAACTGCTGAGGAGAATAGTGTACAAGAGTGCAAGCAATTAGGGCTGTTATGATCAAGTTTTACATTTCAGTTATGTAATCATACTGGTTGGAGAATTCAGTGAATTAAACATCTCACTTCTTAACAGTGCTAAGAATGACCACAATATACTGTAGTTGTATCAGACAGGCTCATGCATACTTTGCATCTTCTAAGATGTATAACATTGAAGAAAGGAAGCCTACAAGCAATTTTTTTTGTATATCTAATTTTATTTTATTTTAGGTCTATTATAAAATTTCACATCAGGTCCTTCTGAACTGTGCTGGGGCCCAAAGAACTAAGAGCATCTTTCTGTTTTTACAAAGGTCTCTTTAGAGTAGACTTATCAGATAATCAATACTTGTAAGAACAACATGTTCTTCAGGAGACCTCAGCTTCAAGGAATGGAACAATTCAACTATTAAGTGCCTAGTACTAAAAGTTTTGTTTGTGCCAATTATCAACTGAAATGGGAAAGGAGAAAAAATATTTTTGAATGCTGGTAAGGAAAAAAGGGAGAACTAAAGTAATTTACTTTATCTGTCACCTACTTGATGAATCACTTCTCTTTTATTCATTGGATTCTCTGCAGGTAATTGGCATCTCACTTGAGGTATGTTTTAGATATATAAAATCTCTTTTTATCATGTTTTAAGTTCTTAATTCAAAAGTGTTTGATATTCTCCCTTCATTTCTTTCTGTAAGAAAGTGTGCATGTGATGTGTGCAAGTATATACTAATAGATTTCCTGAATGGCATACAATAAGAAAGCTTAAAATGAAAGTTAAAATATTACAAATAATAATGCAATAAAATCCATTGGTGATGTCCAATACCATCACTGAGAATAAAATAAATATAACTTCATTTAATCATGTAGTGAAAGTTAAAAGCACGTATCAAATTAAGGAAAACATGTCACTTTTCTTGAAATAAATATATAAATAATTTTATAAATACAAATTTATGATAAATAATTGAAATTAGAGCCAATTTGGTCTAGGGATTAAGGCACCAGACTAGAAACTGGGAGACTGTGGTTTTAGTTCCGTCTTAGGCATGAAAATTGGTTGAGTGACTTTGAGCAAGTCACTTTCAGAGTTGTTATTATGAGGAAAATAGGAGCAGGTAGGAGTATTATGTACATTCACCATCTTGAATTATTAAAAAATATTAAAGGTAAGAAAAAAATCAATATAAAACAAGTGTTCTTAAAGAAACTTGTGACCTCAAATTATTTAGATCATTAGAACTTCAAATGTCGATCTCAACTCTTTGAAATGGATCAAAAGAAAAATAATAATCAATAAATTAAAAAATGGAAAGCCATGATAAAGAACAGGGATAAGAAGACCCATTCTGTGTTTATAATGTCTGCTTCCAGTTGATTCTTGCTGCCATCTTCTGTACCAGTGACATCTCTGGACCATCTTTAAATGCAACCTTCGATACAAAGCACTTAAAACTTTCCAGATTCCTCCTGCCAACAGAAAACCAAAAAAAGGGGGTGGAATAGGGGACCCCTCAACAGACATGCCTTAGGGCACTCAGAAGCCAAAAATGTGGATAGGTTGATGACAGCCCAAAATTATGGGGTGAGCAGCAGAACATTTTAAACAGATGTCTAAATGTTCACAGAGATCTCTGCAGAAAACAAACCATGCACAATTGTGAGTTATGTCATTGTGGATCATATATGTTACGTATTTTCAAAAACGATCATAGTATTTCATCCTGGTATTCCAGAATCAGCCCGCAAAGAGATCCCTCTATATTGCATGAGGATTACTTAGTTTTGGATATAAGTAACCCTGCCTTCCCAAAATATGTTCTCACTATACTAATTTATTGTATTTTAATCATACCAACTTAGCTTTCAAAAACATATTTAAAAATACTGCATTCAAAATCACAAATCAAAATTGGTTACTTGTTTTAATAAAGCAGATGAAGAAACAGATTTAAGCTTTGAGGGAAAGTAAGAGAAATATTTTTCCTGTTTTCCATACAAAGGTAATTTCCTATTCCAGTGGAAAAAACCAGCATCTTTCAAATAAAAATATTCTTGAATTTTTGCTACTTTGGACTTGCTCCCTTTTGATGCATTTGTCCACCCCTCCCATGAAATCAGTGGTGGGATTCAATTTTTTTTTACTACCAGTTCTGTGGGCGTGGCAGGGGAAGGATAATGAAAAATCTGCAGTCAAAGGTGGTATTTGCCGGTTCTCCGAACTACTCAAAATTTATCCAGAACTGGTCAGAACCTGCTGAATACCACCTCTGCATGAAACCTATTTGCGAATATGGAGGGGCAACTAATTCTTATGGTTTCTTTTTCCATCCAGAATGTGTGAAGCCCAGTGAGGCCACGTTTCACCTGCTGCTTTTAATGATCTGTTCATTTGTGACAGATCTGGCTGCTTTCAGTCTGATGTCTGGCATCAGTTGACTGAACAGCAGAGAAGTTCAGAAGCCTTTC
The DNA here is from genome assembly GCA_023653725.1 of Bungarus multicinctus. Taxonomy (NCBI): domain Eukaryota; kingdom Metazoa; phylum Chordata; class Lepidosauria; order Squamata; family Elapidae; genus Bungarus; species Bungarus multicinctus. Next base: position 112,545,971 of record CM042834.1, on the reverse strand, counting down.
GGAGCACTGACAAATTTCAGCAAGCTGTCACACAAAATGCAAACATCAAAAGGATTGGTGTGTGCACTTTTCTAGGGCAGCTTTCTAGGTTTTTCCTGAGTTACAAAATCCACCGAGGAGGATATAAAAACAAAGCGGTAATGAACTGTGCAGAAAGCCAAAGCAAGCAAAGAAAATGATGATCCCGCCCCCCTCAAAAAAAAGCGAGGGGGAGGGGGAGAGAATGTGCCACCAAGGATAAATTGGTTGCTGGGTAGAAGGAAAAGCAATTTTTGAATAATGGTGAAACTCATAAAACTGGTTTACTTATTGGAAGGAGTTGGGAGACAACCTAATAACACTGGAGGAAAAAAGGAGCTTCAAAGCATACACCTCCTGCTGTAATACTGATGTTTCAAACTGAATCCTTTGTGAAATAGTAGCATGTATAATTTTAGTGCAGTTTTAAAGAATGGCATTAATAAGTACAAAGAATAAGAAGTATATCATTAAGGCAAGAGAGAAATTGCAATGACTTCCAAGCAAGGATGGCTGATTGAAGATGGCTCTGTGAAAAACAAAACCAATATTTTCAGCTAAAATCAGGGAGTCCATAAGTGGATTGGGTCCTCTGAACCTTCTATGGACAAGGAGATGACATGAGATAACCAAGCTGGGCCCCCTATGGTTGCTTCTTGTTAGGAGACTGCAAAGCAGTGAGTGAACTCCAGAGGTTAGGAGAACTAGAAGCTGAGGGAAATTGTCGTACTTATTCCATCTGCAAATGGAGCCTTTCATGGTACAGTAAGTTTATGCTTCTCTTGGTAATCCGTATTGAAAATTGTCTTTAATAGCTTTAAAGAATCTAGGCACCTTCAAAGTGACAAGGCTGAAACATTGGATGAGTGCCTTAATATTAGAAATAATATTAATATTAGAAAATGAAGTTGTATTTTTATAATTGTTAAGAATTTAAAACGTACAGCCAAAAGTAACATAAAGGTTTTCAATGGATTAAAGGCTCAGAAAATATTGAATCCAATTCAGATATTGTATTTGGAATATTAAGACATTGAAATTAATTATAGAGAATAAATGTATTTCTACAGGAATGAAAAACTATTTGCATTATTGGAGACATAACAAGATAAGCAAGGCATCAGAGATATTTTTGAGGATCTGCATCAAAACTTTGAATCAATAATGTTAGTTGCATTGTAATCTTCTTGAGAACAAACAGACTGTTGAACTGTCTGAAGATGCTTCAGAAAAAGTTATGCAACAAATTCTATCTGAGAACGACATGAAGAAGAATTTGAACAAGAATTTGTCATTGTACATAAAACATTGTTGGATGATGCTTTAAAAATTAGGAGAATAACAATGACCAACTGTGAAAACAATTGGAATAATTTCAAAAGAGAAAGTTTAACATTTTCAATAAATTTGAAATAAACATCAACTATTATTTGAATGGATTATAAACAGGAGTGGGATTCAACCAGTGTTACTACCAGTTAATAGATAATCAGAGTTGGAAGGGATCTTGTAGGTTATCTAGTCTAACCCCCCACCCAAGCAGGAGACCCTATACCATTTCTGACAAATGGCAGTCCAATCTCTTCTTGAAAGTCTCAAGTGATGGCGCTCCCACAACTTCCGAGGGCAAGGTGTTCCATTGGTTAATTGTTCTCACTGTCAGAAAGTTTTTCCTTATTTCCAGGTTAAATCTCTCCTTGTTCAGTTTCCATCCATTATTCCTTGTCTGGCCTACAGGAGCTTTAGAAAATAGATTAACCCCTTCCTCCCTGTGGCAGCCCCTCAAATATTGGAAGACTGCTATCATGTCTCCGCTGGTCCTTCTCTTTACTAGACCAGCCAAGCCCAGTTCCTGTAACCGTTCTTCATATCTTTTAGTCTCCAGTCCCCTAATCATCCTGGTTGCTCTTCAGTTCGGTGACTATGTTTTGTGCACACATGTGTGCTTCGTGTGCATGGGCGGGTGTAAAAAAACCTTAAGCTGTGCCGCCCGAACAGCTGAAAAGCGCTTTGTACGGGTGCACAGGATTTGAAAAGCCACTTTTTTCCTGCTTTTTCAACCTCAGCTGTGCCGCACAAAGCAGCTGAGGTTGAAAAAGCAGGAAATAAAGGACAGGTAAGAACCCGGGCAGGCGGGTGGGCCAAACAGCAGCAAACACAGAACCGGTTCAGTCTGCTGCTCTTCAGAGCTACCGGTTCTTTAGAACCAGTCAAAACCGGTAGCATCCCACCCCTTATTATAAAGCAAGATAGTTTATATAAAAACCACAAAGTTGGTTTATTTGATCAGTATTATAGTGGGATATGTTCTTAATTTGGGTGGTTATTTTTGGCTTTGTAGCTCCTAAACTTTGGGTTTCTTGACTTCAAGATTGGAAAAATGTTATTGGATTTGCTTAAAATTAACATTGTGCTTAAGCTTTTTTTTTTCTCCCTACAGTTATTTTATATAACCTAATTTGAAAGGAATTTTTGTGAGCTTGTTCTCTTTAAAGCAGAAATTATCCCTCTTTGTCATGTTAAAATTTCAGTCTTTTGTTCACACCAGAATCCTGGGACCACTTTATAGCTCCTAAATGTGGATTTGCTTACAGTTAAGAGTTGAGATGTGGGATAGTGAATATTATATCTGTTAATTAATGTTGCTATTTTAGGGCTCTGTTTGGACTTTATGCTGACACCTGGATTGGAAAAGATGTTACTTATTGGATTTGCCTATAGTTAAGAGATGAGATATGGAATGAAGGAGTTTATAATTGTTAATTAAGAGGAGGTGCAGAGATATAGTGAAATCATTTATACTTGTGATGAGAGTGGAAAGTTGCTGTTTTGGTTTTTATTTTTTATTTTTTTCCTTTCTCTATTTTTCCTCTCCTTTGTATTTTCTAAGAATGACATTTCAGTGAATGCAAATGTTTATCATGGACAGGTGTAGGTACCTTAGGCCTGTCTTCTTTTTATTTATTTTTTTTTAAATATAAATAGAATGATACTCAGGCTTGATTTTTCTAATAAGCTTATTTGATGCTTTATTTCTGGGAAGCTACATGAAACATACTTGGTCTAAAGCAGGGCTGTCAAACTCAGGGCCTACAGACTGAATGAGCCACATGCTGGCCATACCCACACCCAGTTTAGCAAAGGGGGAAAAGTTATGACAGGTCATGTGACACCACCATGAATTTGACACCCCTGGTTTAAAGCAAGGAATAAAAAATGATGAAGAGTGTTTTGTTCTGGTGTTCAAAACCTTCCTTGAATTGTAAAGGAGAAGGATGTAGAGGACTCCATTAAAATAATTCCATTAGTACTTGAAAGGAAAACCAAGTAACTACACTTTTATTTGATTAGTAAAATTCTTTTGCACTTCTTAGTTTTTTCTTGCCCAGATTCAGACCTTCAAGATAATGGCCAGTCTAGGGCAGCAGCCCCTAACCTTTTGGGCACTAGGGACCAGTTTCATGGAGAAAGGTTTTTCCAAGGGTCGGAGAGGATATGGTTTCGCATGCTGCCTGCATCCCACAGATGGAGGTTTGCTTGTTTCCATGGCCTGGTTTCTGGCATGCCACGGACTGGTGCTGGTCCACAGAATGAGGACTGGGGACCCCCTGGTCTAGGGGATTCCTACTCCATAGGAATCGTTATTTTAATTTTACTTCTTTTTGTTTCCACTTAGTTGAATGTAAGTGACTAAGCAAGTAGAAAAGGGCAAACCCTTGTGATAATCTGGTACATCTAATAGGCCCCTTTTCTACTGCAGCTAACATTTAAAAATATAAACAGCCCATAAAAGGTGTGTGTGTGTGTGTGTGTGTGTGTAGATATAAATAGATAGATATAGAGATAAAGACAGAGAGATAGATAAATAGATAAATAGATATAGATGTAGATAGATAGATATTTATTGTACCCTATGACTATCATTAAGTGTCATACCTTATGATTCTCAACTCCTGACAAATGTATCTTTTCTTTTATGTATACTGAGAGTATTTACACCAAGACAAAATTCCTTGTGTGTCCAATCACACTTGACCAATAAAGTATTCTATTCTATTCTATTCTATTCTATTCTATTCTATTCTATTCTATTCTATATTGATATATATTGATATTCCATGGGAAAAATATAGTTCCAGATTTTCTAATAACTGAGAGGGTAGAGGGAAAGATATTCAGCAGTCTGGGAGCAGCCCAAGAGAAGGCACAAGGCAAGGGTATCAATACAATGAAAGCTAGGGAGAGAATCACCTCAAGGCTTGTGGACTGCCATATGCCATTCACCCCTTCCTTGCTTGGGTTCTTCAACAAACCCAGCTGGACAATGTGTGGCTAATTTATACAGGCTGGAAAAGTCTGGATGAGAGATGGGATACCTAACAAGAGACAGTATGAGCCAGAAAGCCAGGTGTCTGGCAATGGCGGCATCTAAAGACGTTTTGTACAGGAAAGACTCCTACTCATATCTTGCTCCAAACATGATAAAATATATATTTTAGTGGAGTATAAAAGGAATGGGTCCTGGAACTAAAAGGTAAAAGGCTAACAATTTGTAAACATAATACAAGGTGCAAATAAACCACTCTTTCCATTTTGATACCGTGACCTGGTACTCCAATAGGCAAGATGACCAGACATCCAGAATTATGTCAGAGTTCAGTTTTTTTTAATTTACTCATTATCCATCTCAATCTTCTAATCTTTTGACTGCCAGTTTGATTTGATATACCTCTGCTCTCTTAGCCTATGAAGCAGCCTACCTCGGTTTCCATTGCAAAAATCGATATCCATTGCCTCAAGATGGCAGCAGATAGAGTTTTCCATATCTCTTATGGTAGCTATTTGCATTTTTGCATCCCAGCTATGATAGGTGCATTTCCTGACACATTGTGGAATGAAACCTGGAAACAATAACAATACATGGAGGTGTAAGGCTAAGTTAGCCAGACCCCCTAGAGTCTGTCTGATGGGGAAGCAGAACAGTCTGGCCAGGAAGAAAGTGGGCAAGGCAAAATAAACAGCTGAGCTGGGAGGTAAGCTTCCAAGCCTTGATGTCTTCTTTCGGCAGCTGCCAGTGCAAATTTGTTTATTACTAGGACAGCTGCCATTGCCCTGACCTGCTGTTGAAAAATTGTTTGCATGAATGAGGAAAAAAGAAGATGGAGAAACAGAAAAAAAATGTGCAAGATATAAGTGTGAGAGAGACAAAAGAAGAATCCTTGGTGCACATGCCATCTACTGTCATGTTTATTATTTCTGGATTTTTTTTTGTAAATTGGAGGCGCATTGAAATATAAAAGCTAACCCTTCTGATCACAGTTTCTTTTTTTATTCTACCATCCTGTCTTAGGATATTTTAGTGCCCATCCTAACCATGTACCTTCATGCCCAATATTTTGTCCTCATATTTAATGAGTAAATTCCACCTGCTATTTTGGATTTGTTTTGCGTTTCAATTACCTGGACTGATTAGATTTGCATGGCTAGCCTTTCAGAAAAGCATCTTCCTTCTAGAGTTTTATTTTCTAGGCTGATGAGGAAAACAATATCATTGTTCCACTTTATGGTTGAACAAATGTGCAAGAACATTATGAGCCAGACTGTTTCTAGTTCAGGTTTCAACTCATCAGTAAACAAGGTGCCAACTGCATTGCGGGGGCTGTACTTTACAGGTTTGTTTTACAGAGATGCTACATAGGAAGGATGCAATCCAGACAAATTTAAACATGTGAAAGTCATTCATTCTAATAGGAGAGGATTAGGGATCAGTTTGTCTTTCACTTACTGAAATAGGAATTCAAGGTCCCAAGCTGTGGTTGGAAAGTAGCCAAAATGTTTTGAGCAATGGCACCAAAGAAGCATTTTGTTTCTGAGCACATCCCAGACTTCCTGGAGAAATAGTGTCTTTGAGTTTTGATTAGCTACTTTGCCTGTCCCAGATTCTTACTCATTATGTGACTTAGTTTCACTCACTTCACCTAGTCCTCTTTAAGTCTTTTGATTTGCCTTTATATTGTATTACATTCTCAGTCATCAAATAATTTTTCAAAAATAGTACTATGGCTCTTTCGGGATCATAACAAGAACCACATACTTTTTAGTTGTTGAAGAACTGGGTCCTAATCCATGTTTTGTTGGATATGATTCCCTTGAATCTTGATAGGAGAAAATATTTGTAGCTCAGAGTTGAACTGCAGGGTCCTTAGTTCTCTCTTATGTTTGGTGGTTTTCTTGCAGACATTTCATTAACAAAGTACACAACATCCTCAGTGCTAGTAGGGAGCGGGGTTTGCTCTCATTTTACATATAGTGTCTTGCCCTGTCAGTATTGGTGGGAATAGTTTTAGTGGTTCCTTGACTGGGTTGTTGTATACTGTTAGCTTGTTTGTCTGACTTGGTAATTCCTTGATTGTGGTATCGTAAAGGTATTGTAAACTCCTCTCCCTACTAGCTCTGATGATGTTACCTAGTTTGGTAATGAAATGTCTGCAAGAAAACAACCAAGCTTAGAGAGCACTAAGGATTCCACTTATACAATCCCTATCCACCAAACTGTTTCTTTCATGTTATAGAACATAGGAAGAATTACCAGGTATCCTATTTACCACCTCTATTATGCTGTGATAAACATGAAAAGAATTGGAACTTGTTCCCTTTGAGACAGTCCATACTAATTATCTAACATACACACACACACACACACTTAAACATACTGTTCTATAGTTAATGTAAAGTATAGTTTGCATCTTTCTGTCTCTCTGCTTGCCTGTCTTTTGTCTTCTTATTCGCCAGTTAATTGTTTATGAAGTTTACTGTCCTTAATAAAGAAAAATCAAACTATATTTTTTGCTAGCAAACTGCATGTTTTTGCTCTGATCTGGATTTAGGGACTAATCCATATTAGTTTGATCTGATCTGGATTTAGGGTCAAAATGGGAATCTGCTGGGTGCAAACGAAGTGGAAGTTATTCACAGTGATTTTCCAACATTCAGGTTTTTGCAACAATAACACGAAAAGGTCTTTGACATGCCTTTGAATTCCTTCTTTTCAAGCCGTAACAGATTAATGCAATTACTGCTCTGAAATTTGAATACATTATGTAAATTAATCCATTCGAAGCAAATAAATTCTGTTTGAGGGCCCAAAAGAAATGGCTGTTATCATTCCATGCATTAAGATCAAGGCCAAATAGCAGCTTTTTCCCCTGCTCGGTTTCCAAGCTGTAACTCGAAGTCCTGATAGAGCCTTCAGAATGAGCTTTTGTAAACCCGTCAGCTCATGTCTTAGCATTTCCTTTTTCCCAAGGGGTGAATTTGTTGCATAGCCTGCCTTGGAGTTGTAATCTAATCCTGTGAAGCATTGCAGATTATATGCCCCCTTGAAAAGTAGCAGGGCAATGATGGAAAAACATCTTCATTGGTGGAACAGAAGCAGCCAATCAACAGAGAGAATCAGAAACCCTGAAATATAAATAAAGCTCGGGTTTCAGGTTAGAATACAATCTGCCCTGGACAAAATCCAAACCATTTCATTCAGCTATTTTAACTGCCTTCCGTCATCACCATTATTCATTCATTTACGGTGCAGGTTTCGGCTCCCTCTAAACAGAAAGAAACCAAAAATAATAACCAGCCTTCATATTCATTTCAGTGGGAAAAAGATATTAATCACAAACTTGACACCGTATTTGTTTTAAATTAAAACTCCTGCTTTAAAGCAGATGCTTCTCCTTGGTGCCTATTGAAAGTTTATTCTTGGGAGGATAAAGGGTGGGGGGGAAGGAAAGCTAGCAATAAGCAGCAGCAGCCCCCTCCCTGCTTTCTCTTCAACTGGCCTCATGTTAGCACAGCTACCTTTCATGGATGGCTTTGATCAGGGTTTTGTACCGAGCGAAAGTAAAATTGGGTCGGAACAAGTGGAGCAAGGACAGGGACTTAAAAGAAAAAAGAGTGAACCTTTATTTCTGCACCTTTCTTCGTTTGTCATTGAAGAGATGGTGGTTGGTTTTCACCTGTATCAAAGAAAGTTGGAAATGTCCCTTTTTTAAAGCTCCCCCCTCCCCTTTTGGTTTGCACTCCTGATTCTTTTTCCCAGTACCCATTCCTCTTTCCTTTTAATTCCCTCTTTTTTCTTTTTTGTATTTTAGACTTTTTAAAATTTAATAAAGAGTCTTGGGGGGGGAATAAAATAAATTAATAAATTAAAAATTAATTTTCATGGGATGAAAAGCAGCAATGTTCAGCAGCCACCAAAAAAGCCAATGCAATCCTACTCTGCCTTAACAGAGGGTTGAATCAAGATCACGTGAAGTACTGTCCTGCCCCTGGTGGAGTCAGACTCTGAGGGAGAGGAGGAACATCTGACAGGGAGTGGAAGTGTGGCTCTGGAAGTTGTGGAGAAGTTGTTGGGGAAGGGCAGAGGCTGGCTGAGCAGTCAGAGAAGGCCCATCTCCTCTCCATCCTAGGGCAGGCAGGGAGGAGAGGATAAGGGAGAGATGTGGTTTACTCGGGAGGAGAGGGCCTTGATTCTCTTCATGGGCTGCAGCTGTGACAACTGAATAAGAGGACTGACTCGCCTGCGGGTGAACACTGGAAACAAAGCATGGAAATATCTCTAGTTGATGGTTCCTCCCTGAGTTTGGCATCCTTCCCAGTATGGACATCCTCCAGCTCTTATCTTGCCTGGTTTGTGTTGTTTTTTCCCTTCTTCTTGTAATTGTTTGTGTGGGAGTTTTTTGTCTTTTGTCAATAGTATTAGGAGCTTGGAAGCAAAGTGAAGGAATAAAAGGAGCTTCACCTGTTTTATGTGATTATGGTTGTTTTGTATCCCACTCTGAGTCATCACAAGTACTAGTACCACTTTACTAGTACTTAGTACTTTACTAGCCTTAGTAAGATCACACCTGGAATATTGCATCCAGTTTTGGTCACCACATTATAAAAAAAGACATTGAAAAAAGTGCAGAAAAGAGTAAAAAATACTATTAGAGGGCCTGGAAATTAAATCATATGATGAACGATTACAGGAATTGGTTATGGCTAGTCTAGTGAAAAGAAGGCCCAGAGGAGACCTGATAGTAGCGCTCCAATATTTGAAGGACTGCCACAAAGAAGAGAGGGTCAACCTATTTTCCAAAGTACCCAAAGGCAAGACAAGAAACAATGGATGGAAACTAATCAAAGAGAGTTTCAACCTAGAATTAAGGAGAAATTTCCTAACAGTGAGAACATTTAACCAGTGGAATGCCTTGCCTTTAGAAGTTGTGGGTGGTCTTTTTAGAAGAGATTGGACACTCAGCCACTGTCTGAAATGCTACAGGGTCTCCTGCTTGAGCAGGGGATTGTACTAGAAAACCTCCAAGGCCCCTTCCAACTCTAATATTCTATTCTGTTCTGTTTTGTTTTGTTCTATTTGGATTGTCACTTGACAATAATAAAGCTGGAGTTACACCCTAGTGAAGATAAAAATAGGCTGCTTAAACATTTCATAGAAATGTGGTTTGCAGGATACATGATGTTTGACCCAAATTAATGATCAAAGAGTTCTAGCCACCAGCTTATAGTACATTGCCCATCTGGTACTTTTATTTATTAGGCACAAATGTAAATATATGAATGTTTCTTCAAAGAAAATATGTATGTGAATCTGGAATCAGACTTTCAAATCCCAATTCTTGAAGGTGGATTAATTTACAGTAATCTTTACCAAGATGTTTCAACTCTCCAAAATAATTGGCTTTATAAAAAAAAATTCAGAGAATCTGTTTTAAATCAAGATGTTCAAGCAGATCTACTGATCTTCTGGTTACCATTCAACAGCATTGATTAACAAAATTGAAGTGTACTATTGTGACATACTGGAGATTGGATAGTCAGTGAATAAGGGACCACAGAAACAGTCATCCAGAAATACTCAGATGTGAAGCAGTGGTGGGATTCAAATTTTTTACTACCAGTTCTGTGGGCGTGGCTTGGTGGGTGTGACTTGGTGGGTGTGGCAGGGGAAGGATACCGTAAAATCTCCATTCCCACCCTACTCCTGGAGGAAGGTTACTACAAAACCCCCATTCCCTCCCCACCCCACTAACCTGCTTTCCAGCTCTGTTCTCCTGTGCAGGGCAACAAAAGAAGACCCAGATGATCAGCTGGGACTTGGGAGGCAAAGAATAGATGGGGGTGGGGCCCGTCAGAGGTGGTATTTGCCGGTTGTCTGAACTACTCAAAATGTCCACTACCAGTTCTCCAGAACTGGTCAGAATCTGCTGAATACCACCTTTGGACTGTGAAGTTTTTGTCAATTTTTTTAAAAAAGTGGGAGGGATTTGTGGTATAGATGTTAGAAGTTCAGAATGCTAATTCAGTGACCAATGGCCTCTTTTTTCACAATGAACCCCCTGGGATTATGGAGGACCAAGGAAATGCTGTGTTGAGGCTTCCTAAAAAAATAGAAATGTGACTATCTATCAAAAGTTTATAAATGCTTATAATATAAGTCTTCATTTTGTAGAGTGAAAGGTAGATGGATAAACTAGCTAAGATCCAAAATTGTTGGAATAGGATTATTCTTAGTACAATTAAAATAGCATTATTTTTGATGAAAAATAAGATAAAGCAGAGTTAAGCATCTTTACAAAACAGCTTATCTTTGTTAATAAGGAACTGTTATATTTTTTTAACATAATTCAGGACCAATTTATCAGAAGATGTAAATAAGAAGACATCAATTACATGTTGTTTCATTACACTCAGTTACCATGACCCCTTAAAAATATGTTATCCATTTCTATCCCTTCCCTATAAATCCCCCAGACAGATTTACATTAGTAAATAAAGTTGATATTAGGAAATCTGTTTCATTTCAATTAAAATTATTAGCACTCATCATATGTTTGACACTATAAATCAGGCATGTCCAACCCATGGCCCACGGGTAGCATACAGCTCCACAAAATATAATAAAATATGAAAAATAAAGGAAATTTGTTATTTATATTAACTATATTATATATTTTGTATGTGGCCCAAGAAATTCCTCCTCTCTCAGTGCAGCCCAGGCCATAGGTGGGACAGACTTGTTCTAAAGTTTTTACTTGCATGTTTTTACTTTCATGGAGTCCTTGTTTAGCAACTGACTCATTTAGTGACCATTCACAGCCTCAACAGTGATGAAAAAGTAATTTTGCAACCATCCCTTTCATTTGCAACCTTTCTGGACTATAAAGCAAAGGACAGTTGTAGTAACATCTTAAGCACAGTTGCAGTTTCATTAGCAGCTACTTGGCTCAAAGACTCTTTTGCTGGTCCCAGTGATGGTCACTAAATAAGGACTATGAATACTTCTTAACCAAATACCATGTGGGCTATAGATTGTAGCTGACAGATCTATCTGTGGCAGATAACATAAATTCAGGGGTGGGATTCTACCTGTTTGGAACGGTTCTATAGAACCGGTTGTTATGATCCTGTGCAGTTTGGAAAACTGGCCCCTACCCTACCCGCCCGCCCCTCCCTGTCCTGCCCAGTCATTCTTTATCTTGCATGTGTGCCACCCAACTTGCCTTCATTGTTCCTTCGCCTAATTTTTGGTAAGTTGCTAATTTTCCTTCCCCCCCTTGACAATCAGCTGTTCCAATTATCAGCTGTGCCATGTGATTTAGATCAGTTAGAAAGCAAGAAACCATCAGATTTCTTGCTTTCTAGCTAATCCAAATCACTGTTGTACTGAATCTTCTATTTTTCAGTGCAGACTCAGGCAGCAGATTGCAGAAAAATAGATCTGTGAGTAAATCTGTGATTCTGCAAGCAACTCAATCTGCCTGCCTGCTTTGCCTGATTTTGGGTAAAAGTTCTTTTTTTAAAAAAAATCAATATTTATATAAATATTTAGAATATTTACATACAAGCCACATCCAGCCAGTCATGTGACCACCAAGCCATGCTCAGTCCTACACCCACCCAGTCACATGACTACCAAGCCACACCCACAAATTAGGCCATGCCCACAGAACCAGTTGTTAAGAAATTTTAATCCCATCCCTGCATAAATTCCTCTCCCTTTCACCCAAAACATACATATGACTGGACATAAACCAAATATGGGACAAGAGGCAATAATCACCACCTATTTCCAATTTACAATGAAGCCCTTTCAGTAGTTCCAAGAAGATTTCACAACCAGTTGCATTCTGATTCATATAACCCTAAGAGTAAAGATAACCACCCCAATTTCCTCAACAGCTCTCAGAGAGTGCTAATGGCCAGATAACTGCAAAGGAAATGCAATCCCCATCACCATACAATCTCAACTGTCAGTATCCATCCTTCCATTTCCCCCCTCCCACTATCAGAACTGATGAAGCTTCTTGAATGAGAAGAGAAACATCTTCTTCTTCTTCCTCAAGGGAAAAAAAACAGTCCAGTTGCCTTTTGAAGAAAAAAAGCACCTTTAAGATAACTATGACCTGGATGACTGAAAATCTCCACAGAAACTAACGATAGATTTCCAACATTTTGGAGGATGAAGAACCTGAAAAAAATATTATCCTTTCTGAGGAATTAAAAAGTTATTTTCTCATTTTCTAACTGACAATTTTTATATTTAAAATCTAATTTGTTTGAACGTTCAGAAATATAAGTACAGCTAAACCCCTCAAATCTGAGTAAGGAATACAGATACCAAATTAACATGGATGTCTGCAGCAATTAGATAACCAATTGGCCAGGATGGCAAAATAATTAGCAAGTTAGTATCAGTCTATGGTTTAGCCAAGATCAGATTTATATTTACATTATATTCAGAACAGACAACAGAAATGAGGAATAACTTATCAATTATTCTGCTTTTATAAATGCCATTATGGAAAGTCTAACATTATTCATGCCAGTTTCCAGTGACTTTAATAATAGCTGTACAATCTCATTCATTCATTCATTCATTCATTCATTCATTCATTCATTCATTCATTCGATTTGTAAGGATGCCCAATTCCAAAGGACTCTGGGCACTAGATAATATTAAACTACTAATACAACTCTAGGAGTCCATCTTTACTTCAGCAGCCTTGTTTGAAGCCCTAAGCCAAATCTTCTTCTGCAACTGATGAAATTATTTGTTCCTATTTAAAATCCAAATTATATGGGGACTGTAGTGTAAGCCCTATAGGAAGCCTAATATAATTTTTTAAAACGAAGAAAACTCTTACATTCCATTCTCCACTCTGCAGAAAAGAAACTAGTTATATCTAATTGCCCCACCCATTGTGGTCTTCTGACTTTAAAAAAAATGCTAAGAGTGACTCTTGATTATCGAAAGATTGTCCACTTCTGTTGTACATTAACTAGTTTTCAAAGGCAAAATAGCTTTCAGATAAAAAGTCTTCTAACAACTTCAGATAAAAGGCAGCGGATATCTTACTGATCATTGCTAATCTGCAATTAGTATACAAAGACCACATGACTAAATATGCTAGGTCACACATTTGTTAATTTAGAAGTAGATTCCTATGAGATGTAGCAAAGTTAGTGCAGTGAGCAAATATGTATGAGTCGTGTTGTACATACAGAGGAATCTGGACACGCCAGCCATAGGAATAGTTCCCTCTTCTTTGAACTGTGGATTTATTCATTATTATAATGATTTCCTCCACAGACTCAGTTCTGCCTTTAGAATGGAAATAATTTTTCATCACTACTCTATGAAGTTCACAGAACTCTGCTCTACTGATATTTATGAAACTTGATTTGTAACTAACTTGGCTCCTTAATTTCAATTTATGAAACCTAATTCCAGTTCTGGTGCTGTATTTAATTTATATAGAGTTTTATTGAGCTACCAGTGATTTGCATAAGAGTTTCTATTTTTAAGTGGTAGTGAATAGCTGGATCTGTGGATAAAGCAAATGAGTGCCAGCAACAACAAAATTGATGTTAGAAAGCATGAAATATCTTTAATGTAAAAAGAAAGTAAGTTTCAGTGCATAACCTGGAAATCAATTTAAAGATTGACTTAATGGAGAATTTGATTTGTGAAACTAGAAGTCCAAATAAAAATAAAATTACAACAAAGGATTAGGTGCTGTGTTGTTATTTATAGTAAATTAATGTTTCAATGAATAGTTGCCAAAAAGATGCATTTCATTCCCACTTCTATATTTCCTGCAGAATTGGACAGTCTAGGGAAATCAAATGGTTAGTCATGGGGGGGGGGGGAGTGAAAAAATAAGTGAAAAGGTGTGATATCAGTTGAAAAAAGGGGATGCAGTGTTCTATGCAGATGGCTGGATATTTGTCCTAAGTGATGACCTGCTCAGAAATTCAGAATGATGTTTAACAAGTTTCAAGCCCTACTGGATTTGAGAGTTACATCCAGTTGTTAATACACTGTAGAGACTGTTACATTTTGTGGGAAATAGTCTTAAAGCCTAACAGGTTCATAATAGGAGGCCACCCCCACAACATAATAAAAATAAAATTTCCCTTAGATTTCAAATGAAAAAAGTAAAGGCAACAATATAGAAATTAGATCACTATTCTAGGATATTTGCACTTTAAAATTAGGCTGAACATTTATTTATCATTCTTATTGTGTCTGACAGAAAAGAGATGTAGGTAAGTAGGTAGGTAGGGAGGGAGGGAGGAAGGAAGGAAGGAAGGAAGGAAGGAAGGAAGGAAGGAAAACAAAGACAAGGTCAATGAATTTATCATTGATAAAATAAGCATCCCTCATTTATTTATTTGTTTGTTTGTTTGTCAATTGGTTACAAGATAATAGGTATAAGTATAAACATAGTTATAGATACATGAAATGGATACATATAAGAAAAATAAAAAGAAACAATAGGACAGGAACGGTAGGCATGTTCGTACGTTTATGCACGCTCCCTACAGACCTCTTAGGAAAAGGGTGAGGTCAATAGTAGACAGTCTAAGGTTAAAGTTTTTGGGGTTTGGAGAAGAAACCATAGAATCAGGTAGAGTATTTCAGACATTGACCACTCTGATGCTGAAGTCGCATTTCCTGCATCAAGTTTGGTGCGGTTTACCTTGACTTTGTATCTCTTGTGTGCTCTTGTATTGTTATGGTTGAAGCTGAAATATTCATTGACAGGTAGGACATTGCAATGTATAATTTTATATATTATACTTAGACCAGACCGAAGGCGGTGTAGTTCTAGGTTTTGTAGGTCTAGAATTTCAAGTCTGGTGGCATAAGGTATTATTTTGAAAAACAAGTGTGGTGTCTGTTTTTGAGTATTTCGACCTCATCATTTCTTCATTGGTTTGCAAAAGCTTTCTCAACACTGGTATCTTTCAGAAATTTGGATTTCAGTTCCAAGAATTGTCTCATTTACAAAGTCGTTGCTAAGAATTCGGGGAGAGGTCTGAGGAAAACTGTTTGTCATTTGCATGGCTTCCCACATGTCAATTAAAATGCAGAAAAAAATGCCATGCAAGAATTCTTTGTGTGCTTTCTCCACTTCTGGAAGTTTTGTCAGTCAGGACGATTCCAGAATGACAGACAGATCAATTGAGGCGGTGAGGTAATTGTAACAATAACATCAAAGGAAATATTAAGTATCATAAGAATGAGGCATAAGATCAGAAAAGGAAAACCCCTTTTCATATCATTTATTATTATGCAGACTTTTAAGGGTTTTATAGAAATATACAATGCCTGCTTTTTAAGCACACATTTCCCATTCACAGCACACCAAATATAATATATGTATAGGTTTGTACAAAGATAGAGTTTTCATTCTAGTACATGGCTCGGGCTTGCTGCTTACGCTGAAAGGGATGAAATCCAAAATCCTAGAGTAAAGCAGAACATTTGTCTTAGTTGCAACTTCATTAGGTTGTATTACATTCCTTTGAAAGTTAGAGAAATTTATTTTCAATAGCTGTCATCCATGATAACTGAATCACAAAAGCTGGTTCAGCCCTTCAGCTAATGTAACATATTTAGATTCTTTCTTGTTCGTTCACAGCCAGGAGAGGACACTATAGAATTAGTGCCATTGATTTAACAATCTGGAATTAGTGTTTAATTAATTAGTTTTAGTTTCCTTAAATCTATGTCACGCACACACACACAAAAAAAACCTACAAAAAGACAATTCCAAGGCAAAGAGAGAGAAAAAAATAGCAATCTTTACTTGGCTATTTTTTTGTGATTTAGGCCATGTCTTCTACTGGTATTAGCAAAGCTTTTCAAAAAGAAAAGGTTTGTAGACAATAAAATGCAATGCAACTGAAGCGCCTGCAAATCCCTGCTTTGGGAAACCTTGGAACTTTCTAATCTTTTCTCCATTTTAAAGATGAAAAGCTAAGCTGCAAAATAGCACATCCAAGATTCCCTTGAGAGCAGGTCTTGGTCTGCACATTTCTGCTCTTTTACAACTCAGTGTGTTTGTATGGGGGCGGGGGGGGGGGTGTACAACAGCTGCAGCAACAGTTGAGCATCTATTTGTCATGTTTCTTGATGCATCTGCTGCTCCACTTACAGAATTTCCTTCACAACCAATGCCAGCCTCTCCATCTTCAAGATATGGTGAGATTATTTTTGGCTCTTGAGGTATTTACTGGAAAGCCAAAGGACTTTGAGAACAATGTCGGAAGCTTATTTAATCTGTTGCAAGGATAAATTTGGTCCACAAATTGCTCAGCTACTATGTTTGGTGGTGAAGATAATGCATTGGCATATCTCATCTGCTTGGTTGATTAAATGAACTTTTCAAAGCCCAGGGTAATGTTACTATTCTTCCCACACTGGTCTGATGCCAGCAGAATGAATTCCAGTTTATAGTCATATCTCAAGGCAGGGGATAAGGATTTATAATGCTCATTTCATGTTCTGCCATATATGCGAACAAGCTCTATTTTGCTGGTTTCCAGGCGTAAACCACTCATTTCATCATAAACAAGAAACTTTTTACCAGGTTTCCCCCCACCACCCCAATTAAAATATGCCTAAAAATGAACAACATACTGATTGCAAATCACCAGCATGAAATCACTGTGCCTGAAACTTCAACATGCAACATCACAATATGGAGAAAAATTGGTGATTCATAACCACCTACCGTACTTTCAGCCATAGTTCAACCATCGTTGCACATTTCCCATTTCTTCTAACTTTGGATTTTCTCCTTTCATCTGGGTTGAAAACCAAAAAGTATATCTTGTCCTCATTGCTCCCTGTCCATTATGAGATTTGTCGGGGGGGAGGGGAGGCAGATAGTTTGGCAGAGGCTATAAATCTTAACAGTAAAATACATTTCCCTAAATATGTATTATTCTATAACACTGCTTCTGGAATTGAGGTTCTATTAAACTCTTTGTGCAACACAGCCATAGCCTTTCCTAAAAACGATATGCAAGGGGGAAAGTCTGCTGAGAATTTTGTTTGAGCCAATTTTCTCCTACTGCCAGGCACCACCAAGAAAATACATTTGCATCTATCCTCTTAAAAGAAAGAAAGAAAGAAAGAAAGAAAGAAAGAAAGAAAGAAAGAAAGAAAGAAAGAAAGAAAGAAAGAAAGAAAGAAAGAAAGAAAGAAAGAAAGAAAGACAAGGCCATGAATAATTGTGTCTGCAGACCAAAACAAGCAGTTTGAGGCAGCCTACAACAAACTATCTGCTTGTCACATTTGTCCACATTTTTTTTCTGGAGGAAAAAAAAATATTTGTAGGCCTCCTGTAGGCTGGTACAAAGTTATTTTTGTTAATGCCATGCTGGAGCATTATAAAACAAGAGTTCTTCCCTCCATAATACATTGCTTTGTCTTGAAGGAGCTTTTGGTGGTGTGAAAATTATTGCCTCAGTACTGGTGGACTTGGCAGCTGCATTAAGGGGCTTTCTCTCCTTCCTCCAAACATAGTTGTAAACATAGTTAGACTGGAAAATCATATGAACTCAGAGAGAAATAGAGAAAGCCAAGCAATTCAGTTTGGTTGCAGAGCAACTGTGTTCTTGTCATGACATGATTTCTGCATAGGAGACTATGATTTCTGCATAGATTACTGAATCTATGGAGATTCTCAGTTGGGTCATGGTTGTCCCAAAGATGCTTTTTTTCAAGAGGCAACTAGGCTTTCTTTTTCTTTTTTCTCTTGAAAACAATTTGCTTCTCATCCAAGAAGCTTCTTCAGTTCTGACTCAGGGATCTGACTCACTGAAGAAGGTTCTTGGATGAAAAGCGAAACGTCTCCAAGTAAAAACAAAGGAAGTCCAGTTGCCTCTTGAAAAAAGCACCTTTGGGACAGTGTTGACTATGTTCTCATTGGTTCTCCTCTCTCTGGCAAATCACCTCTTACTTTTACTGGATAGTAAAAGTGGATGGATAGCTCCTTTTAATAATAATATTAACAACAACAACAACAATAATAATAATAAGTAGGGGCATGCATAAGCACACCAACGTGCCTACCGTCCCTGTCCTATTGTTTCTTTTATATTTTATTTTTCTTATATGTATCTATGTATTCATAACTATGTTTTACTTATACTTATTATCTTGTAGGCAATTGACAAATAAATAAATAAAAAATAATCATCAACTATCAGATGCAAACAAACCCAAGCATCTATTGCAGTATTCAGGACCAACTCCCCTAATTCATAGTCCACCCTCCTGGGAATGGTAGTTTTGGAAAGGCTGATTTTTTTAAAAATATGCAGGGCCACCAGAAGGAGGTCCTAATGAGGATGTTGCAAAAATAATAATTTGCATGTCATGGCATTATGACATGTTTCATCACTTTCCCCATTCCAGCAGATCCCTGTGGCAATCCTGATTTTTTTTTCATCAAAGGTGTGAGAAATTGAAACTAAGAGAGCTTTTGTGGTTAGTAAAGATGGTTAGGCTGCTGCTGAAAGAAACTGTAAATGACATATTCAATAAAACAGTTCAACAAAATTTATGAAGACTGTGACAACATGCCTGACAATCTAGCTGAGAATGAGTAGTGATTTCTCTAAAGGTGAGGATATTTTTATTTTAAAACAGAGCAATGAAAGAAATTATATCATCCTTTTAAGATTCTAAATCAGGAGTGTCAAACTCAAGGCCCAGGGGCCAAATCTGGCCTGTGGGATGCTTAGATCTGGCCCATAGGGCCACCCTGGAAACAGTGGACCAGCTCATGGTGTGTTTGCCAGAGAAAATGAAACTCGGGAGGGCCGCTTGTGGCCCTCCCGAGCTCCATTTTCACTGACAGAGGGTTGCAGGAGGCTATCACAACTGAAAATGGAGTTCAGGAGCCTGTTTTCTCTGGCAGAGTGCTTGGGCCACCATAGGCACCCCCAACATGAGTGACATCAAGCTGGCCACACCCACCCTGCCCCCCCAGCCCCTCCAAAGTCAAACACAACCCCAATGCAGCCCTCAAGGAAATTGAATTTGACACCCCCTTCTCTAAATGTTTGGGGTAAATAGTAATGTCATGAATTAATATTATTACTGAATATGAAATGTATGGAAAAAAACTAAGGATGAAATAAGAATGATTTCATATCATTTTGTTTTAAACCGATAAATAGGTTTTTCAGATGTGAAAGACAAATAACTCCAACTATATGTTAACAGAGTATTAAAAGAAGAGTTATCTCATATGTACACACCAATTCAATGCTGCAGGCAAAATCCTATTTTTGTAACACTTTGAAAAAAAAACCATAAAATGTTTGGAATAGTGGTGAGTGTAGAGGTTTATGAAAATGAATGTGGACTAGCATCATACCTATAACTAATATATAGGACAGAAAATTCAGATATAATTGTAACTTTAGTAACATTTTAAGATGAAAGATCAAACTATAAGAAGCTTATATTTAAAATGAAGATGGAAGAAAAAGGCAAGATATAAGAACAAAGCTGAAAGCAGTTAAAGTATAAAGAAATAACTTCCAATTTTCTTTTACAGCAGTTATAACTATCAATTGATTTTATTCTATGTTTACATCATTGCTTACATTTTTTATAATCTATTTATCCTACACCAATCCTTATAGACTCTGGTCATACTACATTAAGATGAAAAAGTCAATACAAAAAGGAAAATGTACATAATAGAAAAGAATATAAATAAGGTGTCTATGAATGAATAAGGTCAACATATTCAGACATGGTGATTGGTGATTGTCCCAGCCACGTATTGGAAGATATCACAGAAAACAATAAAATCTTCCTAGATTATTTTTTGCAGATATCAGGTATATCAAAATTTTCTCTGTTTAAGTCCCTCCTTGCTTAAGATGACAGGGATAAGCTTCTGTTCATAACCACAATTGCACCAAAATAATGAAATGTACATCACTGTCACACAATGCTCTGTTCTTTTGTCTTGTGACAAACACCACACCCAAGCATTAAGGGATGGTATCTGAATTATGACCTCATAATGCATGCATTGTTGCTTGCATCCTAAAGGATGAGTAAGAATGCAGTGGTTGGGTTAACCTAGACTTCTTCATGAAAATACCAGTCAAACTACAAAGTAGGGCTTATTGAAGTGAAACACATCCAAAATACCTAGCCCAAATCAGTTATTCAGAGCAAAAACTAAGACATCTTTAGTCACTAGGCCCAAGGCAGAATTTCACATCAGACTTTCCTATCTATCTGGGGAAGAACGGAGACCAGTCTGGGAGTCTGGATAGGACTTGGATGAAGGTCCTGCGTCCGATGCAGAGATGGAACCAGGACCATCTGGGAGTGGTGTGCTGACTTCAGAGCTTCTGGAATCTAGCAGGAGTGAGGCAGAGGAACAAGGGGAGTCTGTTCCCAGTGCGCAGAGCTACTAGAAGGCAAGAGCAACTGAGACAAAAGGGGCGACTCGGGAGTAAAGCTTGGAGGTGAAGGCTTGGAGGTGATTGCCCTTCTCCTAAGGTAAAAAGGATAGAGATAGAGCAACCTTTGCAGGAAGCAAAGTCATTCACTCTGTTTGAATTAAACCTTGAAATTCTGTGTAGACTATGTACTTTGGTTGGTTTTTTACAGTTAATTTGATACTTTAGTTGTTGGCAGCAATTCAAAAGAGATAAGGTGGGTGCTTATTTCGAGGGACTGTTTGGGACTCATTACAGGCTGGGAATGCACATAATTTCCAGCACTGAAATAAAACAAGAGTTGTGCTTAACACAACTCTAACCATGTGCTTAATTACGGTCTCAGGAAGCCTTGGTCAGAACAATACCCCTGCTTTGCAGATACACATTCAGATAGTTTTAATAGAAGAAGGATGAATTATATTCAACCTTATTAGTTCTAGGATATTCCCCTGTTTACATTGCTCGGTCCTATCTAAACTAATTGAAAGGGAACTTCCTCATTTCTACTCAAATTAAAAAGCAAGTCAGAAAGATGATGTAAAATAAATGAAACAACTTTAGGCAAAAATAAATTATCCAGAGGAAGAAAATACTCCCAGTTACCCAACTCGAGTAGCCTTCCTGCAACACCTCCAGATAGCTCCAACTGATGTAGAACAGCACCATGCTTTAACATGCTCTTTGGGGCAATGTCTTCATTCATGCACAGGACAGAGACAAATTCAAACCACATTATTGGATACGGGTTTATGGGGGTTGAGATTATTTTGCACTCTGTTTTAGTTAGTGGTCAGCCTGGACCCAAGATGTATTTTCCCTTGCTATTTTCCAATGTGCAAGATCTATCTCTATACCTACAAACATTTCATTGGATGGGGAACATGAGAATCCTATGCTGGCTGCAGAAACATATTGTAGAGATGATTGGGATATAAGCTAATAAAACAACAAGTTAAAAAATGAGGTTAGAATGTTTTTTAATCAACTCCAGATATTTCAATCTGACCACTATTATATCTTTAACTGTCTTTCATTGGCAATGGATTGAACTGGAGGGGATGTTGGAAAATAATGAGAATGGTATGGAGCACCAGCATTTTGGAGGAAAAAAGAGACTTTTTCAAAGATAAGGGAGGAGGGATGTAAGTATGTATGCATGTGTGTATGTGTGTGTGTGTGTGTGTGTGTATATATATATATATATACTTTGTATTACAACACCCTGTTAAGCCCCAATTAAGGGAGAAAGCATACTGCTTTCTTTTCTGTCTTTCGGCTCATCACCAGAGACCATACCGACAGAAAGCTATTTGTTTCGTTGCCTTTTGTTTACATGTGTGTAAGGTTTTTAAGCTGATAATTTTAAATAATAAATGAGGGAGACTAGTATAGATCTATTTCGAGCTAGTTAGCTCTCTTCAGCTAGCCATACCCTTACTGGGATTCGAACCAGGGAAGTATTACATGTGAGGCAGTTGTAATTGCCACTACACCACTGGCTCTCTCCTTATCAGCTCAGGCAGGGGAATAAGTATATACTTTGTATTACAACACCCTGTTAAGCCCCAATTAAGTGGCAATTACAACTGCCTCACATGTAATACTTCCCTGGTTCCAATCTCAGTAAGGGTATGGCTAGCTGAAGAGAGCTAACTAGCTCGAAATAGATCTATACTAGTCTCCCTCATTTATTATTTAAAATTATCAGCTTAAAAACCTTACACACATGTAAACAAAAGGCAACGAAACAAATAGCTTTCTGTCGGTATGGTCTGTGGTGATGAGCCGAAAGACAGAAAAGAAAGCAGTATGCTTTCTCCCTTAATTGGGGCTTAACAGGGTGTTGTAATACAAAGTATATACTTATTCCCCTGCCTGAGCTGATAAGGAGAGAGCCAGTGGTATAGTGGCAATTACAACTGCCTCACATGTAATACTCCCCTGGTTCGAATCCCAGTAAGGGTATGGCTAGCTGAAGAGAGCTAACCAGCTCGAAATAGATCTATCCTAGTCTCCCTTATTTAATTATTTATCAGCTCAAAACCTAACACACACACACACACACACACATATACTTCTTTCCTTTTTTCCAGCACTTTAAAGCCACAGGACATGAAATTAATTTTGAGGGAACCAAATTAATCTCCAATACTGAACACTTCAACAAGAGAATAATCAGGGAAGCCATCGAAATAGAGAAACACCCCCATAACATGAATAAACGGGATGATACCTCCCGCCTACCAGACATCTGGAAACTAGTCCTTATTAACAAATGAATCCCAGCCACGAAAACCAACACCGGACTCAGAACAACACAAGATACCACCACCAATCTTCCTCACCAGACTCAAACCCAAACCCACCCCATAGACGAAAGGCAACCACTGTCTAGAAACCAGACCACAGCTGCATCACCAGCTGCCACACACACTGAGCCCCAAACCAAGCAAACTGACACACACCATGAACACATAGCCAGGCCTCAAACTCAGAGCCAAACCAAAACCTGGAACGTCACATCACAGCCACCCGCTCAGGATATCACATCACGGAACTCAGGAGGTTACACTAAAAACCTCAGGATATCACAACACAGCCAACGACCCAGGAGATTATAGCACAAGACCCAGGATGTCAAAACAATAGAACTCAGAAGGTCATCACAGAGTCCATTACCCAGGTCGTTACAACACAGGAGGCTGATGGACACACAGCCAATACCTCAGCCACACATGTTCTTACAAAAAAGCCAGCCAATCTGCAAACATCAACCAATGAAGAAATGATAACACAGCCAACCTCCCACCAGTATATATAGAGAGATGGCAGGTCTGATCAGGCTTTGCTCACACAAGCACGAAGTCGAAAGCACCAGCCTGAAGATGGTGAGTGGGACCTCATCGAAACGTTGGCAAGATACTCTCAATCTTACACAGAAAAAGACGCGAACACGCCAAGACCTGCATATGCGTGTGTGTGTGTGTGTGTGTGTATACAGTTTGTGTATGTGTATTATAGAATATGGTATATTCGTCAACTGAACTAAAAGAAGCCTTTCTATGAAAGAAAAAAGTGCTTAAATAAAGTAGAATGTCAAAACCTGTGGCATAAGAAAAGCAGTTGCTTTGCAAAAGAGCCCTCTTCTTTCCCGAGTGATATGGCATGAAACCCATATTGATTCAAGGTGAATGAGCGTATACAGTCATCTTTAGAAACTCAAATGCAGCTATAAAACAGTCTCAGATACAAGCATCATCACCAATCTCTGACACCAAAAATCATGTCCTTCTATAATTTTGTTTACATAAAGTCAGGCTGATAGTGTTTTTTTTAGATTCCTAGAAAGCCACAAATAGGAAAGAGGGACAATGTTTTATGATCTCTATTTTTAAGCCTTAATTAACACATTAAGAAGCAAATTGGACTGTAGTTATCTGTTGGATTCCATATGCCTATTAGTTTATTATTGTCATGGAAAGTTTAAGAATGACCCCTATCCCTCACTTCTCCAATCATAATACATGGATGATGGTACATGTATCTGCATGTAATGTTTAATTTGGCCAAGAAAGTTACATATAAAAAGAAGCAATTCTGATTTGTAAACTAAAATTGGACAAAGAAGTACTAGAATAAAATGTTTCTTTTAATTTACACTACATTTTGACTGCTTGTAAGGTCTTTCTGGAAGGAAAACACAAGGAACTAGAGTCAACTTTATCTACTATGCCATTTCTTATCCAATAGATCTCCTTTTGAAACATTAATATACAATAGATATAACTCCTTCCTTGCTCATCAGATTGTCAAAGAAGACAGTAGAATGAGTGAGTGCACTATAGATGCCTCTTTGTAACTGACTTGCTATAGACAGTTTTGTTTTCTAGCTATCAGCTTAAATAATGCATAAATCTGTCTTATTAAATGTGCATGGAATATTTATAGAAAAAATGCCACAGAAGTTGAAAGATTGCCTTCATTTCCAATTCCCTTTAGGTTAATCAGTTAATTGAGCGAGACTTAACTCTGTTTAGAGCCAAATGCTGTTTTTCTGTTCTACTTGAAAAACTTCTTCAATAGGCACTATTGAAATATATCTGTATGCAAAGCACCAGATGAAGATGAGTAACAATAAGATCAAGGGGAGCCACAGTTTATCTTAATTCCTGCTAATTTTTACTATTGCTTGCAGGTGAGTGCCAGGAATATGCCACTATTAACTATAGCAAAAACCCCATCAAAAGATTTATAATGAATTTATTCATTATGTTATGAATTTATTCATTTATTTTTGCAACAGATACTTTTCAAAGAGCAGGCTAAAACAGAAATTAGAAAATAACTTGGGAACTTACCCACCCAGCAGGTTTGAAACAAAGTACTCCAAATTAGGAAGCAGCAGATGAAGCTAGGCAGAATCATATCTGATACCTGTACAATTAGCACGGCCCACCCGCCCCAAGTCTGTGTGCTTTCTCCACTTCTCTTCTCTCTATATACCAATGACTGCATCTCAAATGATCTATCTGTTAAAATACTGAAGTTTGCAGATGATACAACAGTGATTGGTCTCATTCAAGACAACGACAAATCCATATACAGACGGGAAGTTGTACATCTTGCCTTATGGTGTAACCGGAACAATCTGAAATTGAACACACTCAAAACTGTAGAAATGGTGGGAGACTTTAGAAGAAGCCCTCCCATACTACCACCTCTTACAATACTAGACAATACAGTATCAACAGTAGAGATCTTCGGATTTCTAGGTTCTATCATATCACAAGACCTAAAATGGACACCAAAAATGTCAAAGAATGCTCTCAGATCTCCCTTTAGGAAGACACTGTCCTCCAAATAACTAACATTTGCTATTTATCATCCTCATTCCCTTTCTTGCTAAATATTCTTTCTCCACTTTTCTTATTCTTTTTTACTCCAATCTTTTCTTTTTCTCTCTTTTCCCTCACAGATTTATCTTTTGTTTTTATTTGTTAGTTTTCATAATTGTTCTCCTTTGCTCAGTCATTCATTATATTATTCTATCGAACAATTGACAAATTCCTTGTGCGTTCAGTCACACTTGCCTAATAAAGAATTCTAATTCGTACCCCAACTCTATCTCTAACTTTAACTCTAACTCACTGTAACCAACTCCAGTTCCAATTCCAATTCCAATTCTAATAATTGTATACTTTATTTATTTTGCCATCCATTTATAGTAGATCTATGTGTATCTGTTAGTATACACAATTGGAGTGGGACTATTTAGTTGCCTCATGCTTTGCCTCTGTCTAGCATTACTCAAAATATGTGGGGCTACTGTTTTTAAGGAAAGAGAAAACAGAGCTGGAGGCACCAGTTTCATGCATCTGACACTTTGAGTTGAAAATCAAATGGTATGAATTGTTCAGAATACTACAATTTTGGGGAGGAAAGCCAAGATGAACAGGAAGGCTGATGCAGGGTTAATGGTCACTATCCATTCCCAGCAGAACAAAAATAGTTCCAAAGATAGGACAGAGAAGCTTCGTGGCTCATCAATGGCAAGAATGGGGAAAGTTGTGGTAATGATGTTTCACCAATTTGTTAATGATGATGCTTTTGCCAGTACCAAGCATTCTTAGTCCAGCAGCAGGCAGAATTCCTACAAAGGATCTAGGCAGTGGATATTTGAAACCTTTTTGAACTGGCAGTAGATCCCAATTGCCATCTGTATACATTGGAAGAAACATGTGAGCTTGTGGAAAGCAAGCAGGGCACCACAATACCTGCTGATGCATCCAAAGTAGTGGCATTAGGTTGTTTTGTTTGCCGCAAAGCCCAATAAATTTGGCAGCCAAGACAAAGTCTCCTAGCAGAATGGAAAGTTCGTGCAACCTCTCTGTCTCAGTTTCCTTTGGCAAAGCAAACTTGATATGCTTCCATGGATGACCAGTGGTAGAGCAAGTACAGGTCCATCGAGTTACAGTTTTCAGTGCCAGCCCACATAACACTAATACTGAACAATAGCAACAGCAGCAGCAACAGCAACCAATCATAGAAATGGGATGATAATGATGACATAAGGAGAAAATTTCTCTGGAGCAAATTTGCTGGGAAATTATAATTAAGTGAAATATGTGAACCAACTTGCACAACAAAATCTTTTAATGAGTTATTTAGGAAGAACAGAGGTATTGGTTCTCCCATGATAAATTATAGTAACAAGCAGTCTTCTTACATGTGTCCATGGAGCTCACAAGCTTAAAGTTTTCATTGTAGGCTTTCTAAGTCAAAAGATCATTTTTCCTACAAAAGAGATAACAGTGGCAGAGCTTTGGGCACATGCATGACTCCTCAATATGCTAACTTCTTCACAGCTGATCTAGGATAATGCTTTCTCAAGTTTAATTCTCCAAACCCCCTCTGTTACTTGAGATTAATTGATGACATTTTAATCAAAATCGCTCAGATCCGGAGCGAACTGGACTCCGATTGGCCATCTCCGGGTGGGGGGATGGGGGTGGATATCGGTGAGGTCAATTGGGTTGGGTTCGACCCTGTTACTTTGGAGGACGTGGACAGGATACTGGGGGGGGCTTAATGCCACCACCTGTTTGTTGGACCCGTGTCCCTCCTGGCTGGTTTTGGCCACTCGGGAGGTGACACGAGGCTGGTTCCAGGGTATTATAAACGCTTCCTTGAGAGAGGGGCTGTTGCCTGCTGCCTTAAAAGAAGTGGTGGTGCGGCCCCTCCTCAAGAAACCGTCCCTGGACCCAGCATTGTTATCTAATTATCGTCCTGTCTCCAACCTTCGTTTTGTTGCGAAGGTTGTTGAGAGTGTGGTGGCACGTCAGCTCCCGCAGTACCTGGATGAAGCGAGTTATCTTGACCCCCTCCAATCGGGTTTCAGGCCCGGGCACAGCACGGAGACGGCTTTGGTCGCGTTGG
Organism: Bungarus multicinctus; assembly: GCA_023653725.1. NCBI lineage: Eukaryota > Metazoa > Chordata > Lepidosauria > Squamata > Elapidae > Bungarus > Bungarus multicinctus. The sequence goes on along the minus strand of CM042834.1, from coordinate 112,518,188 downwards.
TTGATGATCTCTGGAGGGCTCGGGACAGGGGTTGTTCCTCTGTCCTGGTCCTATTAGATCTCTCAGCGGCTTTTGATACTGTCGACCACAGTATCTTATTGCGGCGGTTGGAGGGGTTAGGAGTGGGGGGCACCGTGTTGCGGTGGTTCACCTCCTTCCTCTCCAACCGTTCGCAATCTGTGTTGACAGGGGGGCAGAGGTCGGGCCCGAGGCCCCTACTGTGTGGGGTGCCTCAGGGGTCGGTGCTCTCGCCCCTGCTGTTCAACATTTATGTGAAGCCGCTGGGCGAGATCATCCGTGGCTTCGGGGTGGAGTTCCATCAGTACGCTGATGATACGTAGCTGTACATCTCCACCCCGGGCCACCCCAACGAAGCTGTCGAAGTGATGTCCCGGTGCCTGGAGGCCGTGCGGAGTTGGATGGGTCGTAACAGGCTCCATCTCAACCCGGCCAAAACCGAGTGGCTGTGGTTTCCTGCACCCAGATACAGCCAGCTGGTTCCTTCGCTGGCCGTGGGGGGAGAGGTTTTGACCCCCGTGGAAAGGGCGCGCAATCTGGGCGTCCTCCTGGATGTACGGCTGTCTTTAGAAGAGCACATTGCAGCCGTCGCCAGGGGGGCTTTTTATCAGATACGTCTGATTTACCAGTTGCGGCCCTTTCTGGATCTGGGCGCACTTCGCACAGTCACGTCCGCCCTCGTTATTTCCCGCCTGGATTATTGCAATGCTCTCTACATGGGGCTCCCCTTGAAGAGTCTCCGGAGGTTACAGTTGGTCCAGCATGCAGCTGCGCAGGTGATTGTGGGTGCCCCTCGGAGCTCCCACGTTACACCGCTTCTCCGCAGGCTGCACTGGCTTCCTGTGGCCTACCGGATTCGATTCAAGGTGGTACTGATGGTATTTAAAGCGCTCCATGGCTCGGGACCTGGGTACTTACGGGACCGCCTACTGCCATCGTCAACCTCCCGCCGCCCAGTACGCTCCCACAGGGTTGCCCTGCTTGGGGTACCGCCGCCTGGCCGCTGTCGGCTGACGGCCCCGAGAGTTCGGGCTTTCTCTGTGGGAGCTCCCTCCCTATGGAATGATCTCCCCCCGGAGATACGGGCTATGACGGATATTCTGACCTTCCGGCGCGCAGTGAAAACCCTATTTTTTAAACAGGCCGGCCTGGCCCAGTAACTGTGTTTGTGGTTTAAATAATTTTAATTGGGGTTTTATTAGCTTTTAATTTTTAATTGAATTTTGAATAGACAGCCGGATCAAATTATTTAATCTATTTTTAATCGTATTTATTGTATATTTATTGTATGTTTTTTAGTAGGCTGTACACCGCCCCGAGTCCCTTTTTGGGAGAGGGAGCGGTATAAAAGTTTGATTAAATAAAAATAAATAAATAATCATCTGGAACCAGAGAATAAGACAGAAAAGAATTTCTCATCACATTCCAAATTCTCATCAAATAATACAAAAAGGAATCTCTCATCAAATTCTACATGATGTCAACAGCTTCTACCCTATCATCACCCATAGCTTAGACCTATCTACAGAACAAGACCACTTCCTTTAAAACAACATAATGGATATATAAATAGCACATTATACAGGAAATTTACAGATTGCAATGCATACCAACATGCTTCCAGTGTCCGCTCTGAATGCATTATCAAATCAATCACTTGTAACAAGATTCTATGCTATAGCTACCTTTCTTCTGACCCACTTGACAGAGATGCTCAACTGATGGAATTAAATCAGGCATTCAGGAAATGAATTATCCACCCAATGAGATCAATACACAAGTCAATAGAACTATTAAATGACAAACCACAGAAACTGAAAAATGGTAAACTATTTACTTACCGTTCACTGCTCAATCCACTCAAACAAATTATTAATAAGCTACAACACATACTGGACAATGACACTGTCTTTTCTTAGGCACTAGGTGAGAGGTTCATATTTGCATGCAAACAGCCATCCAGTCTGGAGCAGATTCCACAAATAACCTGAACAGAACATGATGCCAACATACGAGTAAGTCCCTGCAAGAAACCCAGGTGCCTATTTTGTCCACATATATACACCAATAGCCCCAATGAGGTTAAATACTAGATTAGAGGTGCCTTCACATGCTTTTCCTCTAACATGACATATGCCATTGTCTGCTAGCAGTGCCTCTCTATATTCTACAGAGGACAAACAGGACAAATTTTAGAATTAATGGGCACAAAATTAACATCAGGATCCAAAATAAAAACAAAATAATATCAGAACATTTCCCAGGATACTCCCCCAAAGTGAGTGCTGTGGAAAAGTGGGACTTGAACAGCCCCATCAAGTGAGAAACTGTTGAACTCACATACATCAAAAGGTTTCAGGCAATCTCAGAAGATTTCACAACTGGTTTTAACGCATTACAATTGTTAATTGATAAATATTGCAATTTGTTTGACATGTAATCTAAACTTTCATAACCAACTTATTTTCTCCTATATTTCCCCAACTTTTCACCTCCTGCCTTACTTTAAATCTTATATCAATTTAGCCATTCTAAGCATCTGATGCAGAAGTGGTATTCAGTAGGTTCTGACCAGTTCTGGAGAACTGGTAGCAGAAATTTTGAGTAGTTTGGAGAACCGGCAAGTACCACCTCTGACTGGAGATTTTACAGTATCCTTCTCCTGCCACATCCACCAAGCCACGCCCACAGTACTGGTAGTAAAAAAAATTGAATCCCACCACTGAACTGATTAACTCTAAATCAAAAAAGCTTTTTCCCTTTAATAACATTCATTAACTGAGAAATGTGCTACCAGAGTTCTTATAATTATAAGATTTTTTTTGCCAGCATTGACTAATATAGCTCTCCTCTTACAATGCACATGTAATATAGTATAACTATAAGTAATATCTTTTATTTATCTTTATATTTGTTAAGATATACTATCCGTTGAATGACTATTTTACAGATCTAGTTTTATTTATTCTAGGTTTCCAGAGCTTTGGTTTTGCAAGTCCAGATACTATATTATTACACTTTGCATATGTTTTTCACTGTTATCAGATCCATATTCCGACCCTAGTTATATGGATTTCTATATGGAGGCAGGTGCTAGATGAAGAAATAGGATAAAATTAACAAGTTCCCGAAACCTTTAAGGATTATGTCATACCATATTCCTTTGATCCTCCTGCTAAATCATGAGCAGTATCGTACTATTCTTCTGCAGGCGTTTGCCGATACAAATAAAAGCACTAAATAGCAATAGCACTTAGACTTATATACTGCTTCACAGTGCTTTTACAGCTCTCTCTAAGCAGTTTTACAAACTCAGCATATTTTCCCCAACAATCTGGGTCCTCATTTTATTGATCTCAGAAGGATGGAAGGCTGAGTCAACCTTGAGCCTGGTAAGATTCGAACTGCCAAACTGCAGGCAGTCGGCAGTCCGCAGAAGTAGCCTGCAGTACTGCATTCTAACCACTGCACCACAGTCAACCTAAGTCAAATAGAATTTTTTGCTCGGATTCAGTCTTTTATTCATTGAGGATCTGGAGTGGTTAAGCGTAACCAGGCCTGGACTTTAGGGCTAGTGTAAGGAATTTGAGGGTCCAGTGCAATATTATGTTTGGGATATAATTTGAGTGTGTGTGTGTACATATGTGTGAATTTCTGCAAAGTCAAATAATAAAAACCATGTATTCAAAATCTTAATCTCTATATTTAGAATTTGAAATAACAAATGAATCTAAAAGGAAGAAGCTGTATACAAAACTTAACAAAAAGCAAAATCTTACTTAGGAAAATGACCCTCTCAATCTACCTGTTGGCCAACACAAAAGTATACTGACTATGACTGGGTGATCACCATCCTGTCTCTTTTAAATGTGTGCAATGTGTGCATTGCATGCTTGTAAAAAGGAGTAGGACTCTATTGATGTGGACTATTCTGAAACCAGTAACCATTCATGCAGACACCCAGAACTGATTGATCTTGCTTGCATGTTCTGTTGATTTAAATTGAACCTGACCATAAAACTCAACAACCTCTTCTTATTTGCATCTGCAGTTGAAGCATAAATTTGGATTGTTGTTCTATTATATTAAAGGCTTGCCCATGAAATTGAATAGATATAGTTCAGTCATTAACTGCCTTGTACCCAAGTACTGTCTTTGCTATATGCTTCCTGACAATGGGGGCAATGCTGTCCCTTCCTTCCTTCCTTCCTTCCTTCCTTCCTTCCTTCCTTCCTTCCTTCCTTCCTTCCTTCCTTCCTTCCTTCCTTCCTCCCTCCCTTCCTTCCTTCCTCCATTATTATTCAGGTGTCCCTAGTAATAAATAGTATGATGTTCTGACTGCAAGAGTCTAATTGCAATCCATTTTGATGATATCTAAGATGTTAATATATAGTTGATTCATGTCATCTTTCACTGTGCTGAGTTTTCTCATGTTCATGCATCTTACATTCCAATGTTCCCACTGTAATTCTGTCTTTGCAACTTCAAATGGCAACATCAGCAATTAGACATCTGGAGGGCTTTAATCTAAGCACATCAGAAACACTATCCGTACTTTGAAAGAGTCTTAGCTCTTCGTCAGTAGCATGTTAATTGCCATCCAAACTGAAATGCTCATCATATAGCATCAATCACCTTCCCCCCCCACTATTGAGGCGATTTTCTTGGTAAAATATAGGAGTGGTTTAGCATTGCCTCCTCTTGCTCAATGTAAAATAACACCTTTGCCATGGATCATCTGCTCCCAGCATCTTGCTATATTGCCACTTTCCCAATATAAAAGCTTTATATAGGCACTGGGATGGCAACTCTGCTGGCTACTCTTTGCTGAACTATCCCATAAATAACCCTCCATCATAATGAGATAGCAGAGTAGGGTTTATAGGGGAGGGAAGAGAAAGTTATTATTTACAGGTGAAACTCTAAAAATTAGAATATCGTGCAAAAGTTCATTTATTTCAGTAATGCAACTTAAAAGGTGAAACTAATATATGGGATAGACTCATTACATGCAAAGCAAGATAGTTCAAGCCATGATTTGTCATAATTGTGATGATTATGGCTTACAGTTCATGAAAACCCCAAATCCACAATCTCAGAAAATTAGAATATTACATGCAATCAATAAAACAAGGATCGTACATAGAACAATATCGGACCTCTGAAAAGTATAAGCATGCATATGTACTCAGTACTTGGTTTGGGCCCCTTTTGCAGCAATTACTGCCTCAATGTGGCGTGGCATGGAAGCTATCAGCCTGTGGCACTGTTGAGGTGTTATGGAAGACCAGGATGCTTCAATAACGGCCTTCAGCTCTTCTGCAATGTTCGGTCAATGTTCTCTATGGGGTTCAGTTCAGGCGAGTTTGCTGGCCAATCAAGCACAGTAATCCCATGGTCATTGAACCAGATTTTGGTGCTTTTGGCAGTGTGGGCAGGTGCCTAGTCCTGCTGGAAAATGAAGTCAGCATCCCCATAAATCTCATCTGTGGAAGGAAGCATGAAGTGCTCCAAAATCTCCTGGTAGACAACTGCATTGACCTGGGACTTAATGAAGCACAGTGGACCAACACCAGCAGATGACATGGCTCCCCAAATCAACACAGACTGTGGAAACTTCACATTAGACTTCAAGCATCTTGCAGTGTCTGCCTCTCCATTCTTCCTCCAGACTCTGGGTCCTTGGTTTCCAAATGAGATGCAAAAGTTGCTCTCATCAGAAAAGAGGACTTTGGACCACTGAGCACTTCTAATGTTGTTTGTTGTTCAGGAGCGGCTTGACAAGAGGAATATGACATTTGAAGCCCATGTCCAGGATCAGTCTGTGTGTAGTGGCTCTTGATGCACTGACTCCAGCCTCAGTCCACTCCTTGTGAAAGTCCCCAACATTTTTGAATGGCCTTTTCCTGACAATCCTCTCCAGGCTGCAGTCATCCCTGCTGCTTGTGCACCTTTTTCTTCCACACTTTTCCCTTCCACATAACTTTCTATTAATGTGCTTTGATACAGCACTTTGGGAACATCTAAATTCTTTTGCAATTACCTTTTGAGTCAGTGATGGTTTTCTGTACAACTGTCAAGTCAGCAGTCTTTCCCATGATTGTGATTCCTACTGAACCAGACTGAGAGACCATTTAAAGGCTCAGGAACCCTTTGCAGGTGTTATGGCTTAATTAGCTGATTAGAGTGGGACACTTTGAGCCTAGAATATTGAACCTTTTCACAATATTCTAATTTTCTGAGATTGTGGATTTGGCGTTTTCATCAGCTGTAAGCCATAATTATCTCAATTATGGCAAATCACGGCTTGAACTATCTTGCTTTGCATATAATGAGTCTATCTCATATATTAGTTTCATCTTTTAAGTTTCATTACTGAAATAAATGAACTTTTGCACAATATTCTAATTTTTCGAGTTTCATCTGTATATTATTATTAGGTAGTCCTTCAGGTTCAAAGAAGACCTGCTGTTGTATCGTTCATCTGTGAATATGGAGATGACTCTGCAGTCTGGAATCATAGCATTTTACACTGGAAGTCCTTGTTATAAAACCTGTGGGTCTATTTGGTGACACCACTCACAATTCCCATCAGTTTTTGGCAATGCCTGTCTTCAAAGCCAGTGTAGGCACAGGGCTATGAAGCAGTGGGTTCTGTCAGCAGCTTCAGCTTCTAGTTCCCTTGGCTTGATGTCATAGGGCTTCCTTCACAGCTTCTTTGTAGTGCTGCATGGAAGACCTTGAGGTCTCTCTTCTATCTCCAGTTCACCATAGAGAACTGGGAAGACATACAATGGTCATCTATTCTGATGACATGTAATAATAGGACACTCAATGTTAGTGGATTCCATGTGATTCAAATCTCCAGGTTGGAGACATGGCCTTGCCAATGAATGCCAAGGATGGAGTGCAGAGCATGCCTGTGAAATTTCTCCAGATGTTTGTTGCATTGACAGTACGGAGTCCATATAATATGTCCATATAAGAGAGAAGGGATAACCACAGCTCTGCACATTTTCAGATTTGTGGACGTACCAACATTGTGTTTATTGCACACTCTAGTACACAGCCATTTCTTTGTCCATAAAGCTATCACTTGAAAGGATGCTTCCCAAGTATTTGAAGCTGTCTACATTTGTCAGCCGAGTATCATCAACTATGATTTTTGTTTCTAAGTGTATTTGATATGGGCTGATAAAGGTGGATAGTCAAGCCAAAAAGCATAGCAGTTTAGTATCAACTGTAGAACACTGTTTTTGTGTGCCACAGACATACAATCACCATCAAGAAGATATTTTTTAAGGATTATGGAGGTACCTCATCCAAGGAGCAAAGCTTAAAGTGAGACTTGGTCAATTGCCTGATGTACACTCCCTCCTTCAGATTTCAGACAGCATGTGTCAACATGCAAATGAAGAACAGATTCAACTGGACAGGGCTAGTATACTACCCTGTTTCACCCCATTGGAAATGGCAAAGGCAGCTGATCTATCACCATAATAAAGAACCTGTTCTGTCATTTCATTGTGGAGCAGCTGAATCAACTTCACATGAATTTCCTCAGGCAGCCATAACATCTCAGAGTGATCCAGAGAACCTTACTTTTTAGTGCATCAAATGTCATTGTCAGGCCAATGAAGACAGAGTAAAGAGATTTGCTGTGCTCAATGTATTTCTCCTGGACTTGCCTCACATTAAATATCATGATTACTGTATGATATACTAATAAATAGCAAAAAAATAATTTATCTTTCATAAAATCAGTTTTATGTATTGCATTATGTATTTCTTTTTTCTTTTTTTACTAACTTTCATTAACTAAGCCTGTTTTGCATCCAGTTCATCTCCTCAGTGTGGTATTTTGTCATTTTTGCTTTCCACTATGCAAAGTATTCTTAGTTGAAGGATTATATCCGTTCAGAACATTTTTTGAGAACAGGATGTAACTTCCACATCTTTCCTTTCCTCTACGTGAGTACTTATCCACTTGCTCAGCAGATTGTTTAGCAAGTCAACTATTTCCTTGTAAAGTTATTCATGTTTTTGCAATTCCAAAAAAAGATCTGTCTAAATTCCTGGGCATCCGCTTAGAAAGATATGAACTACAATTTTCACAAAAATGTCAAGTGCAGAGCCATGTCTGATATCTCCTTTCATTGTTCACTTTTAACTGTACCCGCTCGCTTTCCTCTTACACTTTGAATTCAGTTATCAAAGCCTTCTTTTTTCCCCTTTTCAATGCAGAGTTCAATTGCAGAGTTTCATCACAAAGATTTTTCCCCACAATGATAGGGTTCGTAAATGGTAGGGTTTTCTTTATTATCTTTTTGTGAGAATCTATATATTTTGGCAGCCCAGTGCTGCTCATATACTGGTGAACTCTTAGTTCAGATACTAACAGAATTCATGCCATTCAGATAAGAAGGGTTGACCCTGTCATAATGTCACACCTACGATGTCTATAAACATGATTCCAAATGTATAGCACCAGTTTATGTGTACTGCAGAAGCTTTGGTATGCACAGCTGTTTATATGTTGGGGATCCTGATAGTGCTGGATTTGAGTCTCTGTGAAAGTTAATGCATAAATAGTGCTGCACGCATAAAGGCCTCTGCAGTGTATTTTATTTTATTTTATTTATTTATTTTGGAAAAGCTTACAATACAATAAAAATAAGAATAAATATAAGTTCAAATATAAGAAATAGGAACTAATAATTGGGACCAATAGGACAGGGATGGTATGTATGCCCCTTATAGAGCTCTTAGGAATGGGGTGAGGTCAATAGAGGTTAGTTTGAGGGTAAAGGAGTGGGAGTTTGAGCAGGTGACAACAGAATCAGGTAGTGAGTTCCAGAAATTGACCACTTTGTTGCTGAAATTGTACTTCTGAAATCAAGTTTGGAGTGGTTTACATTAAGTTTATATCTGTTGTGTTCTCTTGTGTTGTTGTGGTTAAAACTGAAATATTAATTAATTGGTAAGACATTGCAACATATGATTTTATGTACTATGTTTACTATGTACTATTTCTGCCTGTAAGCAACCTAGTAAGTACTGTATAACTTAAAGGTAATTTTTTCAGTTTGTAATAATATTTGAATACCATAGTATTTGAAACACCCTTAAATGGGCATTTCTTCAAATAAAAAAAAAAAGCCAAAGGTTTACAACTAAGGATTTGTAGGCCATTGCTTTTGTTTATTCATTAGTCTTTTAGATGGAACAATATTGTTTTTCAATTGTGGATTGATGAAGCTCTCAAAATAGTAATCAGTCTTTCTCTTTTTCTATGTTAGATTTTTGTATTAAGATATTTAGTTTGATGTAACTGGAGAAGCAATCCATACATGGTCTAATCTAAATCAAATAAATATATTCAAAATAATTTTCTGTCTTTGGCACCAAAGTGGGAGTGAAAGTTAGGAGTCTGTTTCAGAAACCTAATTTTTCCAGTTGGTTCTCTTTCTAGCATTTGACAACTTGTATGCTACTGAAGCTCTGTCACGTTCTGGCAGCTGTTGGGGAAAGAAGTGTGACTTGAACAGAGAAAAAAATTGAGTTGCTTCTTTGCTTATTACTGTCATCAAAGAAGTGTGACTGAGCTTTTAAAATCTCTCCTTTTTAGTCTAATATGTTTACTGTTAAGCATTAATAATTTGAGAAATATCTGAATATAAACTAATTTTGCTATGTTCCCAGAACTGGTTTGTGCCAGCAACTAACACACATAAATACAGGCATTTTTTAAGGACTGAAAGTGTCTTTTCACATTTTTCATTAAATATCACATCTCAGCTTGTGTCTCAGTCAATTTTTGATCTGAATTAATAATGCAGGATTGAAAAATAAAACAGAAGATATCTGCCCAATGTAAGTTTTAGTTTACATTGTAAATTATCTACTATAATTTCTCTCTCCCTCCTCCCTCCCTTCCTCCTTCTCTGTAAAAGGTTTTTTTTTTTTTTAAATGTGAGTTCTAGGAAAACATGGAGATTCCTGGATCTATCTCTTTCTCATTCCAATTGTATTAAAAGCAACCCATTGGAATTGGCTTATCATATTTGAGGAGAAAACTCAAATTCTTTCTTGTAATTTTGGGATTGTTCAAATTTTTCTAGACCTAGACACCTACAATATAAAAGTGGTATTTAGCAGGTTCTGACCAGTTCTGGAGAGCCGGTAGCAGAAATTTTGAGTAGTTCGGAGAACCGGCAAATACCACCTCTGACTGGAGATTTTACAGTATCCTTCCTCTGCCACACCCACTAAGCCATGCCCACAGAACCGGTAGTAAATAAAAATTGAATCCCACCACTGTTACAATACTAATATCTCACTAATAATGGGGAAGTTGGATAATGGAGAGAGTGAGGGAAGGGGAGAGGGAGAGAAGTAAACACCTTCTTTAGACCCTCGACAATGGACTGAAGGAAGCAGGAAATAAATCCTCCTTTTCTTACATTGCCACTTAACTTTAAACCAATTGGTTGTGAAAGCAGCCATATGCTTTACAAATAATATTAATTCTATCCATGCAGTTGGCATATTGCTTAAACCAAGTCATCTCCCAAGAAATTTGTGTCTTGTGAGAATGTCACATTGACATGTAATTGCTGTGTGCAGAGCAGCTGATTATCTGGTTTAAATGCAAATATGGCCATATGAAATATTAGTTTGCCTTCCAGTTGAATTAGCTAACTTTGTAAGTAGGTCTACCACATAAGGATTATGTGTATACAGTATCACAAGAATGGATTGTTTTCTGGTCAGATATTTTACATCCATCTCCACACCGATGCCATAGCCGCTTTGTGCCAGCACAGTATTATATTCCAGAAATCAATGCCAGTTATTCTATCCTCTGTTCATTTATTGAGCCCCACACAGCTTTAAGGCTGCTGTATAAAATTCAGAAGAGATTGTATCTCATTACTACAGAGAAACTGACATGACAACCAATTGTCATGCTGAGGTATGATCTGTGAAAGTACACAATGAAAAGGGTAAGTGTCATTAGAATGCAATGCATGTGTTGCATTGTATCTACAGTAAGTAGCCATGTACTCTTTGAATTATTGACAATGTCAATAAAGAGAATTTAAAGAGGAAATTTCCTTTGCAGCTGCTTGACTTACCTGATATTCATTCAATACATGCAGTCCTCATTCATTCATTCTTCTCTGCTGTCTCCTGGAAGAAGCAGCATTCTTTGGACATGTCACATAAGCAAAACAAGCTGTTTCCATGCCACTACAATGTATTATTTTATGGCTTTTAGACCTAAAGTACAGATCTCACAATCTAGCTTGTCATCCCATGAAAGAAAGCTGTTTAACTAGAAAATTGCTTAACTTTACTGAACCAATCTCTGGTATTATATGGCTTTCTTTTTTAATAGGTAGTTTTGTAAACAATTACTCTTACAAAGTTAAAAACCGATGCAAACTAAAAAGAAAAAAAATTAAGTGCAGAAAAGAATAAAATAGAAAAGAAAAATAATAAAAAATATGTATATAAAAATGACTTAGCCTTTCAACACAAAAAAGTATACATAATTTTAATAACATCATCTTCTCTTAAAATACAGTATATAACCTCTCAAAAGTCCATTAAGGGTACCAGAAATAACAACATATTTATTTTAATCTTGATCAAATAAACCAACTATTTATTCCTTCCTTTTATTTTTAATAATCTTGAACTTTAGCCTCTTCAAATAATGTCTTAGTACTTGAATTTTTCTCCATTTTTTTCTTTACCTCTTCTTACAAAATTCTTCAAAGCTTTAACAAGTCTCTTTTATAAATCCAATATAGGAAAATCCATATCACTCTTGTGGTTTGCTATTTGTATACTTCTTTTAATTATAAAGGTATCGGCAGGTTTCTTTTATATGTCCAGCTTCTTTTTAAATATCATAATGCCATTTTGAAATCCACTTTCAGATTACTTTCAATCTTTTCAGGTAAAATTTGTTCCTCTTTCATAACATATTTTAAGCAGAGTCTGTCTATAGAAGCAGCCACTCTTAAAATTAACTTCTGAGTCTGCTGTTTAAAAATATCCTACCATATGTTCAAAGTTAAAATATTTTGCTTCATTTTGCATTAGTAATTCATATTTGAGAGTTCTATTTCTTCAATTATAATCTCCAGTTCCTTTTGATTCACTTTAATGCCCAACCTACAAAGTCTTATCGTATTGTTTTTTTAAAACAAAATTCCAAAGAAAAGCTGAGAATATAGGAAAACCTGGAAACATCAAGTTAGTCAGCTGGTTCTATTCTGAAAATAAATAGTCACAGAGTAGGCTTTAAAAATATTGTCAACTTCTTTTAGAGGAAAAAGACATGATCCACCAAATTAGAATCCATTCTAACATGGATGTATTGTTTTCCATTTCAGAATATTTTTGAGCTCAAAAATTACAAACCCCCATCTTTAGAAAAAATACACACAAAATTTATTATATATATGTGTGTGTGTGTGTATGTAAGGTTTTGAGCTGATAAATAATTAAAGCAGTATGCTTCCTCCCTTAATTGGGGCTTAACAGGGTGTTGTAACACAAAGTGTACAATATATATATATATATATATATATATATATATATATATATATTTCACATAAAATGCATATATTAGAAAAATGCATTGAAGGAAAAAGTAGATTTTAAAAAATTAGCAAAACACAATATTTGATAGACTGAACAAATGTTTGAATACATATGTAGTCAGACCTATAAGTTCCTAAGCAGATATTTTCATGTCAACAACAAATGTTTTTTTAATTGTGGGAAACAAGGACTGATCAAGAACCTTTCATATAAAAGAGATGCATTGTTTTATTGCATTCTGGTGTACCAGAGTGATAAAATCCAATCACTAGTGAAGAACATATTTTATATACAGGTCACCCTATGTTCTGTCATTGACATTTTATGTTAAGAAGGATCTCTGCTACAACTCTGTCCAGCTGCTCAGGCAGAACCGATTTTTCTCAGCCTGCTTAAGAGACATCAGATGAACTGGAGAATAGCCCTAAAACATTCAGGCCACCCCCTCACCCCCCGCTTATTTGGATTAGCACACAAACTTTCTCTCTGCCCAAGTCATTAATGATAAGAGGTATCACTGGGAGGGGGGGGAAGAGTGCAACCTCAAAACTATTTGTTAGATAAACTGTGTATAAAAGATACAGCACAGTATCAGGAAGAAGAGTGGGCAATACTCCAAACTAATTATGCTGTTGAAAATGTGAAAAATAAATTTGTGGGAAAGAGACATTGTTCAGAAGATCCACTGATCAACGTACTCTTGAGGTTGAATTAGGGCTTCCCACCACCTCATTTAATTAACTCAATCTGACTTTTATAGGGGTTTATGTTATGTTTTTCCTTGTTCAGTAAACAAACAGCAGAAAATTAAAACAGGGCAGCTGCCAGCAAACGGTAAATTTAATTGAAAAATAATGAATTGCCATAGGATGCCACCAGGGGTTTTGTCAAGATAAAGTTATTTATCCTGGAAAGCTTCTATTTGCATTTTTTTTTCAGAACTTGAGATATAAAAAAGTAAGGGGAGAGAAGAGAGAAATAAACTAGATACTCTTGGGCTGGAAGTTAAGGGGACAGCCTTCCAAGCTGTGTTACTATGCAATATTTTTCATTTCCATTGATATTACAGGATTACATATATTACAAAATTAGAAGGGATTTTGTAGGTCTTCCAGACCAACCCCCTTTAGGAGATCCTATACCATTCCAGAAAAATGAATATGTGTGACAAACCTGTGCATATATTTTATCCTTCTCTTTGTGCCATAAAGCAGTACAAAAGGATGAACTGGACTGCACTCTCGTACCATTTTTTAAGGAAAAAGATACCCAAAGAGAAGCATTTAAAAATACTTTCTAGATTGCATTGGAAGGGCAATACATGGGCAAAACAACCAGGCATTAATCCCTGGGATGTCACCAGCCACTCTTACACATATAGCACTAGCAATAGTACTTAGACAGTATATACCACTTCAGAGTGCTTTACAGTCCTCTCTAAGCAGTTTAAGAGTCAGTTTATTGTTCCTAACAATCTGGGTCTTTATTGGAAGGATGGAAGGCTGAGTCAACCTTGAGCCTGGTGAGATTCGAACTGCCAAATTGCAGGCGGATGGCAGTCAGCAGAAATAGCCTGCAGTACTGCATTTTAACCACTGCACCACCATGGCTCAATATAGATACTTCTCCGTTTGTGATTGCCTACCATTAAGTTGTAAGTCACAACAGTTGTAAAGCAGGTCATTACATGACTCACCTGATTTTATGACCTGTTTTGCAGCTGTCATTAAGGGAATCATCATGGTTGTTAAGTGAATCTGCAGTCATTAAGAAAGTTGTCATGGCACAGTGATTAGAATGCAATGTTGCAGGCTAATTCTGCTGACTGCCAGCAGTTCGATTCTCATTGGGCTCAAGATTGACTCAGCCTTTCATCCTTCCAAGGTAGGTAAAATGAGGACCCAGATTGTTGGGGTCAGTATGTTGACTCTGTAAACCACATAGAGAGGGCCGTAAAGTACTGTGAAATGGTATATTAGCTATTAAGCAAACCTATTGCTCACTATGGGTTAGTTTTGCTGAAAATTGGAAGTAAGAAGCTGATTTCTGACAAAAACATAATAAATCATGTGACTGAAGGACAATGCTGCAAATGTGGGCTGATTTCCAAGGACTCAAAACGTGTTCATGTGAGATGGACAGCCATGAGAATCTCAGAATATCATAAAACTTTTTGAGGGCTCAATGACAATTTGTAAGGACTTTGATTTGATTTATTTGATTTCTCAATTGCTTACAAGATAATAGGTATAAGTATAAACATAGTTATGAATACTTGAAATAGATACATATAAGAATGTCATGCCCCTGGTGGAGACTGACTCTGAAGAAGAGGAGGAACAGCCAACAGAGAGTGGGATTGTGGCTCCAGAGGTGGTGGAGGAGGCTGGGGAAGGGCAGAGGCCAGCTGAGCAATCAGAGGAGGATCCAGACCCATCCCCTATCCATTCTAGGGCATGCAGGGAGGAGAGGATCAGGGAAAAGCATGGTCTACTCAGGAGGAGAGGGCCATGATCCTCCTCATGGGTTGCAGCTGTGAGCTCGGTATAAGAGTTTGTAATTGCATGTTCACAGATGCCGAAGTCAAATTAGTGTTTTTCTTTGGATGAGCTTTATCTTTATTGGCGTTCTTCCCATGGACTCTCCCCCGTTATCTTCCTGGAATGTGCGATTAATTATCTTAGTTTGCCTTGGAACTCTTGTCAATTTGGTTTGTTTCTGGTTTCCTTTTGCTTCATTATCTACTTTTGGAATTTAAACTGTGACTAATAAAAGAGCGAAGTTAAGTTGAAGGCAATGCAAGACCTTGATTCATGTTTTAGTTTTTGTGTTATTTTTGAGACACTACGGGTCATCACAAAGAAAAATAAAAGAAACAATAGGACAGAGATGGTAGACACGCCGGTGTGCTTATGCATGCCCCCTACAGACGCCTTAGGAAAGGGGTGAGGTCAGTAGTAGACAGTCTAAGGTTAAAGTTTTTGGGGTTTGGGGAAGAAACCACAGAGTCAAATAGAGTATTCCAGACATTGACCACTCTGTTGCTGAAGTCGTATTTCCTGCAATCAAGTTTGGTGCGGTTAACCTTGAGTTTGTATCTATTGTATGGTTGATGCTGTTCATTGACAGGTAGGACATTGCAATGTATGATTTTATATACTATACTTGGATCAGACTGAAGATGGCGTATTTCTAGGTTTTCTAGGTCTAGATTTTAAGTCTGGTGGCATAAGGTATTCTGCAAAGAGTAGAGGAGTGGAGAAATATTTCTGGACTTTCTCAACTTTGTTAATATCGGATATGTAATGTGAGTTCCAGACTGATGAGCTGTATTTGAGTATTTGTCTAGCAAATGTTTTGTATGCTTTAGTTAGTAGTGTGAAATTACCAGAGAACAAGCTATGTAGGATTAATGCCTTTTTGGCTATATAGTTACAGTGGGCTCTAGCACTTAGATCATTAGAGATGACTATTCCAAGGTCCTTTACAGAGTTTGGTTTATCAACAAGTCTTGACTATTCAGCTTGTATTTTATTTTCTGATTTTTTTTTTGCCAATATGTAAGACAAAACATTTGTTTGAGATTTGAAGTTGCCATTTGTTTGACCATTCTGATACATAGTTGAGGGTAGCAGTATTGTCTGTGGTGTTGAATAGCTTTGCATCATCAGTGAAGAGAATGCAGTTGCTCTTAATATGATCACAGAGGTCATTTATGTAGAGTATGAAGAGAGTTGGGCCTAGAACACTGCCTTAGGGGACACCACTGTTGACAGGTACAGCGTTTGATAGAAGACTCCCAATTTTGACCATTTGTTGTCTGTTTGACAGGAATGCTTCTATCCAGTTATGCCGGTGTCCAGAGATACCATAAGATTTTAGTTTTAGGAGTAGTTTGTTGTGTACCACTGAATCAAACGCTTTACAGAAGTCTATGTAAATTGTGTCTATTGCTTTGCCCTGATTGAGTTGTATAGTCCATATGTTTTTGAAGTGTAAGAGTTGCAGATTACATGATAGTTTTTTTCTGAAACCAAATAGTTTATTAGAGAGTAGGTTGTTTGTCTCTAAGTGGAGAATAATGGATTGATAATGATTGTATACTTTCTGTATACCCCATCTTTGTTAAGCTGATTACTTCTTAGCCACTACCAAAAATCCAATCATTTGGGAGATAATGAGATCCTGACTGGTTTCATATAATGTTCTAAGCCATGTTTCATTTTATCATGGTTTATTAAATAGATGATGAGCTGACATAACTGAAACCCAAACCCACTGCTGAGTAGCTTAATGCAATTGGAGAGGTCTGCCCCTCTGACAACATGCTAAAAAAATGAGTGGGGGGGGAGATATTTGCAAATTTCTGTATGAATGTTCAGTTCTGGCTTTACAGTCTGAACTAAAATTGAAACATTGGAAAATGGAAATAAGATTGACTTTCACACTCTAAAAGTATCCAGCTAAATTCCAGTTCAAAACCAAACTTCCACATGTTTAGAAATAAATTTTAAAATTATCAAAATTTTAAAGTATTTAAAAGTATTGACATTTCTTTTAAATGTGATGCAGAGTTGAAAAGATAACAGAGCTGCCTAATATCAAGGAGAGATGGTAAGGAATATAATTACAGGTGAACTCATGCATAAGCCAGATAGTCAGAAACTGATGCTCTACTTGTCTTTCTATGACCAGCCACTGGGTTCCAAAAGTCTCTTTATGCTGGTATCAGGAACTCAGCAATCTATCCAAAAGGCCGCAAGAATTAGACCTTATATTTTAGCTAAACCCAGATTCTCTTTCATATATTGGATTCCCAATATATTGAATTTATATTCCCAGTATAAACTCAATATTTCTTACATGTTTTCTTCTTTATAACAAAGAAATAGGGAAGAATTAAAAATACAAGTAACATATTGTCGTACCATGGGATATATCATTTATTGCAATTATTTTATGTGAATCCTTAAACTTGATCATACAAAGAGATAGTCATTTAGTCATACCCAGAAAATGAACTGTAAGTCTGGAGCAAGCTTACTGTTCTTTATGTAACCCGTGGTTTTGCTTTATGCAATCCTTAATTATTCATAATTGTTGGAAATTTTCAGTACATTATTTAAAAGCACACTCACATTCTCAATCCCTTCTTTCTTGCTTTTTTTGCTGCAAATACTCTTTAATATTGTATAAAAAGTAAAATTTTCCATCAGCATTTTGCAGAATTAGCAAAGAAAAAAAAAAAAGCTGGATGCTTCCACAATAGTCTGGGCATAAAGACGTGCATCTGTTTTCCATTTCAGTTCATTTCTGCTTTATTTTTAGCATTTATAAAATGACACATATTTCCCTTACTGTTAGAAATGAGGTTTCTGTTCTTTAATTCAATGGCTTGTTAATATAAGCCATATTTTAAATAAAATCCAAGGTTTTGAATTTGTTTTCTTCTATTTGTTTCTTTGTGTTTTTTAAAAACACAACACACACAAAGATGATAATTAAAAAGAGAAAGAGAGAAATAAATCATCATCTCATCAAGCAACGTTATGAGTTCCAGAATAACCACCAGTTCTTTAACCCAAGCTTATAGTATTAAAAAGTGATGCTTTAGCTACTTCTCTGAATATGGACAGGAAAAACTATCTTGACTTTAGGTAGCAAAATTGTTCCAGAATCATGGAGAGAATCATGGCCAATAAGTTTCACCTGCAGGACTCTTGTAACCCCTTTGAAGTGATCCAGGCAAGAAGTGCCAACCATAAGTTGCCTTATTTTAAGACTCCAGAAACAGTGCCTTGGAAGTCAGAAGTACCTCTCCCTCCCCTACTTTTACTCTCCAAAAAACCAGGGAGGATCCCTTCAGACATGCTTTCTCCACTTTCACCCCTCCTTTGAGCTCAGATTTTGTTTATCAGACTGTTGTCTTGGCTGCAGCTGTTTCTCCCTTCTCTCAAGGTTAGTCCTACATACCACCCTGGAAAATTTTAGCTCTCTCTTTTTTTCCTAAAGCTCAAGCTTTCCTTTTTTGTTAGGGCATAATGTCATCCAAATTCTGAAAGAAAGATGTGGAGCTAGTATGCACATCACCGTATGGTTCTCTGGTTGTTCTGTTTACACTTATGCTTGCATTCCCTCTTCCTGATAGTTCTTTTACCTCAAATCTCTACCAAAATCTCCTTTAAGAGTTTCCTTCCTGACTTCCAGGAAGGAAAAGAAAATTGTAGCCATAGGATAATTGATCATAATACCTTCAGTGTGTTCTGCAGTGGAAATAAAACAGCATTAAAGCGATATGTAGGAAGTAGAGCAGAGATTGGAGTAACAAATATGAAAAAAGAAATAGTCATCTGGGTAGCTTAGAACTTAGAACCATACAATTGGGCAATGTATTAGCCATACTTTGGCTATAACTGCAAGTTATTACTTTTTTAGTGAATGGATGCCATGCTTCAGTTCCATCTTTAAGAGCGTGTGCTAAGGATGAACCATGTCCATTAGCATCAAATGTATCCTAGCATAATGAACACTGCCCATTGCCCAAGAATGTGTTGTATACTAACCATTTATAATCTGATTGCTGGGAAATGAAATTCTCAATGGGACTGTTCAATATTCAATGTTGAACTGATGTAATTCATTTTGTTAATTAAAATGTAGATTATCTACAGATCTGCCAAGGAGAGTAATATGTCCATGGTATCCATTAGTAACTAAACATGACATTTTAGCTCTTAGCTCTGTATATCAGAGCCATGGCAGCATGCCTATGTCTTAAGTGCAACTGCAACATGGAGAAAAAAGATTAGATGCTTACTCAATGTCTTAATATCTGCTATAAAATTGTTTCTTTCTGGATTTTCAGACTTGGTCATATAGTAAGCAGCAGTACATGGCAACCTCTAGTGGTGCTCAAAGGCATGGGATGGCTTGTGTTTAGGAAGCAGGACAAATACTTACTTCTTTGGTTAGGTAAATCAAATTCAGTATCTCATTGTTGTTTTGAAACCCTGAGAAAACAATTCTGGCTCACCTACCATTAAAACTTGAGTAATAATTATTTCCACCTGATATCACACCATTTTATGTATAGGAATATTATTTTTTCTTTGTACAAATTTTGCAATGCTTTTCTACACAAGATACAACCCTGACATGCAGATTCTTTGTGAATTATTTTTTTTAATTTGAATTACTAAAATTAATAGAAAAAAATGAATTATTATTTTTTTAAAAAAGAATTTGGAATAACAAAGATTTGTATTTATTTCTGCTTTTCGTTGTCAATGGTCTTTAATAGAATTAATGCAGAAGTTTATCCTGAAAGGTAAGATTTATAATCCAATGAAGTAACTCAGGCATTATTATTAATCACATTTATTACATTTGACAGCTGATAAACTGGTGATATTCATCTCATATGAAAGTCTGTGAGACTACACAGCAACTTGTATTTTGCCATCTCACCATTTCCATAGATCTTCATACAATGTATATTTCTGTAAATCATTATTATGATTTACCTAATCTGTGAAAGAATTAAGTAGATATTTCAGTGGATTTAACGATCCACTTTAAAAAGTGAATTGTGTGCAAAGTTATGAACCTTCAATAACTATGGGTATGTACCTATCAGGTTTTTTAAAAAAATTCTGCAAGTGACATGAATTTTATGGTACTGTCTAGCTTTGATAAATATGAAGTTAATAATCACTATTTATTAGAGTTTACTAGCTATATAAGAGGTAGGCATGTCTTATTCTGAGGTCCAACCACAACAAACATGCTTTTAATAATTAGTTGGTACTTCAATAATATACAATAATTTTTGTTGTTGAATATGACTCCAGACACAGTTTACATATTGAGGTGCTGCGAATTCCATCTTCTTTCAGGACTATGTGGGAAGGGGAAAAAGAGCTATTGGCGGCCTTAATGAAATACGATCTGCAGAATGCAATGTTCCATGTTAAGCTTTGATTTTATATTTGTTCCCCATGTGTGACATCCTAGCGTACTTACGCTGCTTTTATATTTCCAGTCCAAACCTGGAGAAGAAGAAGGAACAGGAGGAGAAGAAAGAAGCTTAATAGTTCTGATCTATTCCTGATAGTCTTGTCATTGATCCTCAGCATAGACTGCCTGAGGGCCTACTTTAAGGGTTACCATAGTTAAAAAAAAATCAAAAAATTCTAGATTGTTTTTCTTAGGGGTTTGGAAAAACAGAATCTTTTAGCTTGGCCTTTGCATATTTGCTCTATATTATGTGACCCTTACTTTCTCAAAAACTATTAAGTGTACCCCGCACCAAAAGTTTTAGGCTTAAAATATCAGTTTCATTATAAGTAAATAATAACCAAAGTTCTTCTGATTGTAATAGCAAACCATCATTCTTGGAGATTTAACTACAGAGTTAGAAGTGGGAGCTTCGGCCTTGATCTCTTTGCTGTGGTTTGTGTATTAATGCAATGGCAGGGGATCACACAAAATATTAGAGCCTTAAAAATATAATAGCAGGGGAGATTTAGGGCTCATAGCTAATTAGAAGCTATATTTACATATTATTTAACAACAGGGGATGTTTAGGTGGATTTTTAGTATCAGTTTTGGGGTTCTTTGGCCTAAGATTTTCTATTTTGTAAAATATTGTGAGCTATTCATTAGGCTATTAGACAACCAGAAGCATAGGGGAAGGTCCCAGGTCAACCATTATATTTTAGTTGCCATAAAATGTGAATAAGAGCACATCCAAATATGTATTTGAGACTCTGGGTAAGAAAGAAAACTCAAGGTGTTTATATATGATAGGTTTTTTTTAAAGTCCTATGGATGCAGTCCTGTAGAAATTAGAACCTTGGGTTTCTGTCTTCATGTCTGAGTGAGAAAAGGGAAGATGTACATCTCAGTTTTTGAGTATTCTGAGTGTCACAATGTATTAGGGAACTACAAGGAGTAACTCTTGCAGAGTTCAAGTGGTTTTAACTAATCCACACTCACTGACAATTACTTCCCTTCTTTGTGACAAGTTTGTTTAGGGAACTGGGGTGATTATCTGACTAGGTCCAAGCTATTTGTCTGAAAGCTTTCCATCCTAGTTTTAATGACTGACATATTGCAGATGTAGGACTTGGTGCCTTTTCCATTCAAGACAAACAAAGGTCAGAATGTTGTGATGAATAGCAACATCTGGAGGTCATGTCCTTTCTCTTGAACTCCCTATGTGGTACCCTTGATGACTCTTTCAGAAATGTCAAATCAAAATGTCCTATAAGAATAGGGAAGTTTATTTCCCCTTATACCTAGAGACGCTAAATACTTAAAATATGGAAACTATATCTCACAGCCCATATCTCATAACCTGTATAACTTGAGAAAGCTGAAAGTAATTATAATTCTTCTTTAGAGCCATGCAATGACGTATCTTTATTTTCAGGTCCAGGAATATAATAAGACTGCTTTAAATAGCTCAATTTCTACCTAAATTAGAGACAAATCTATTCTTAATTTAAAATGAAACAAATGTTTGACCAATTTAAACTATGATAATAAGTACAATCTTTGCCCTCCAACAATTAATTGATTAACTCTTCAGTGAAAGTTTTGCCTTCCCTCCCTCAATATTTGGTTTACAAGTTATGGCTGTACACCAATAAATATTTCAAATAAGAATTCAGTTGTATAAAATATATTTATATGAAAGATTGAAAGAAAGAGAGATACTGTAAGCTGATTTTCCAAAAACACTCACTATATCTCACCATATTTTTTCCTCCTCTGATTTTTAGAGTTCTAAACTACCAGATCACATGTTGAATTGCAACGTGGAATTCCAATATGCCATCCCAGTTTGTACACCTGTGACTGAAGTCCCAAGATTCGATCATAGTGTAGTTCATCAGGAGTCCTAGGCCACTGCATCAGGAATCCTAGCCTCTTGATCATTGTCCAGTTTCATAGTTTGAGCTATTTGCTACAGAAATTTATTTCCTTTAATTTGTTTACATTTTCCTGCTATTCTTCATTCCCAAAATATGCACATATTCATGAAACATTGTGAAAACGGAACAGCAGAAATCTTATTGTATGTATAATCTTATCATTTGTTAGGCTATGTACCATTTAAGTGCACTGTTAAAATATCACTATGTACTATGATTATGTTTGGTACATTAGCAACAGAATTGGAAAGAAGGCACTATTCAAATAAACTGAAATAAACTAATTGCTGTGGCAAATTACATACATTGTTCTCTTGCAGGTAATTCGATGATATTTTAATTAAACTGCAGTTCAAGAGGATAGTATACAGTATAGAAATGGAATACTGCTCATTGCTTTAAATGTGGTTGAGGACATAAGTAAATAAATATATAAATATTCATATCCACGAGATTTTTATACATATTTAATACAGTATAGTCTTGGCATCTGAGCATAGTCCTTGACATACATGGACATTTTCCAAGAGACAACAATTGCTTATTACAGTAAATAATAAAATGACAAAAGTTCTTATAAAATAACCAATTCTTTTCTTATGAAAAGTATAGTTCAAAGTTAGAAATCACAACTATAGCTCTTCCTTTGGTTTAACATTTTCATGTGATAAACTCACTTCCTTTTACTTTTTTTCCCTAATGATGAGGGCCAATTTAGAGGCCTTTAAACAAGTTTTTTTAAAAATCTTTCTACAGCTGAAGCAAATATTTAGAGCAACATTTGAATGTGCTCCAAACTTACTGGTGTTCATTTGAATTTCAAATTATCTTAACATTTACAAACTCCTCGTTCAAAGTTCACTAAGGAGTCTTGCTCTAAATGGTATGTGAAAACTTATTCTATTATTAAGCATTTACAAATATGATCTTATCTTGTGACTGAATGATAATTCCTGTATCTTTGAGCCACTGACACCAAAAATATGTGCTTTGGTTTACATGGATGCTGCTGCACTGAATTAAAACAAAATGAAGCTAAGATGATATTTATAGCATTCTTTTTACGTAAAAGCCTTAAGGAACACCAAATAGATAAGTAAAAGAGACATTCTGAATAGAGCTTACATGTGTGTTGTATATAGGGGAACATGCAGGGGTAGGATTCAAATTTTTAACAACCAGTTCTGTGGGTGTGGCTTAGGTTGTGGGTGTGGCTTGGTGGTCATGTGATTGAGTGGACATGGCTTGGTGGTCATGTTATTGGCTGGGTGTGGCCAACTCAATATCACTCACATTGAGGCATGCATCTCCTTGCCTGGCCTCTCATGATTGTGGGGATACTGCAACAGTTGTAAGTGTGAAAAATGGTCATAAGTCACTTTTTTCAGTGCCATTGTAACACACAAAGTACCAGCAAAGGAGGGGAAAAAACTCCAGAGACATTCCTGAGACAGGAAGTCTAGTCCTGCCAAGAATGTAATAAGAGTTAATGGAGAGGCAGTTTCTATAAGCAACACCAGAATGTTTCCTTCCTGCCTTCCTTACAAGATTAGGCCAGTAATTTCTTCTAACAACTGATTCTCTGAACTGCTTAGAATGTTAACAACCGGTTCTAGCAAATAGGTGCGAACTAGTAGCATCCCACCCCTGGGAACATGGGTGAGATAATATATTTGTTATGTAGAGGAATCTGTTAGATTGGAAGATGGGATGACACATAAAGAAACTTGAAGGGTCATACTTTATGCGATTCATCCAATATTCCTCATAATGATTGTCCAATATTCTTCATAATTGTTGGTCAGCTACTTTGAAAGCTTGTAAATAGGATTTATTATAGGAAGAAACTCTCTAAGATCTGATATTCAAAATCAAAGATTTTATTTAATTCTCACTGCCCATGCCTGTCAATTTCTTGTCCATTGATAAATTTGTACCATTTTATAACCAATGGGCCACCTTTCACTACAGAATGTTCAATTTATCTATTCTAAGATCCTTAAAAGTGGCATTTGATTGAAATCAAAGCCTGGTAAACACCACACACATCTTACCGCTATCACTAATAATAGAGCAAGTTTGCTTTGTCCAATATAACTAGTGGCCAATATAAGCAGCTGTCACATTTAATGGTATCTAAGGAAAATGTTAAGTTCTTCTGTCCAGCATGAACAGCTGTTTGTAATAAGCATACCACATAAGCATGATGTGATCTATCCAGAGTTGTTCATAACAAAACTTTAGTTATAGCCCTTCTAATGCAGATTGTTCAACTGCTCTGTTTATACTAGATCATAGGATGGTCCATAGGATGGATTGTAGTAACATCTTTAGCATACTATTTTACAACTCCTCCAAGGAGGAATTGAACATAATTAGTTCATAGTTCCTGGAATTATGAAATAAATGGTAGTGATGAAGATGATAACAAGAATAATGTTAATTTTGCATGATAATTTGTGTATCTATAGGCAACATTAGTCTTGACCAAAATCCATGTGATTTTGGCTCTTTCAAAAATAATATACTGTATATCTGATGAAATGCCTAATACATTGAACATAATTCTAACATTCCATTTGATGAAAGATAATGTAATTAGATATGTCTCATGATTTGCGAGAGCATAATGAAGTCATATGCATAGGCCATGTTCACACAATAATAATAATATAGTTTAGAATCATGATTTAACATCATTTTCACAGAAAACTCCTTTGAGTGCACTATATTCATTAACAACTATCAAGTATTTTAAGATCAGGAAGTCATGGTCCTATTTAAAATATAGCCAAAGGGATCCTAAAACATACTATTTTAGATAGATTACTTTTTCATTTCCTACCTCTCTCTACTTATGACAGACCAATTAAATTGTATTATTTCTTTAATGTATTATACGAAGACTGACACACTCTCTAGAAAGATATACATTTCCTTTCTTGAATAATCTTGCTTTTGGCAATTCATGCTAAAACTTGGAAAACACCTCAAAAGTAGTTTGATGATAATTGATTATTT
Source organism: Bungarus multicinctus (assembly GCA_023653725.1). Taxonomy (NCBI): domain Eukaryota; kingdom Metazoa; phylum Chordata; class Lepidosauria; order Squamata; family Elapidae; genus Bungarus; species Bungarus multicinctus. Next base: position 112,492,593 of record CM042834.1, on the reverse strand, counting down.
GAACTGAAAACAAGGAGCAACAAATATTTTTAAATCATCAAACTATCTTCTCATCTGTTTTCTGTGCAAAAGAGAAATAAATTGCTTATAGCTTTCTCTCTGCATCCTTACTTCATGTTGTGTACATTTGTTTGGGCTTATTAAAAAAAGTTCTGAGAAATCCTTTTGAGTTACAGCTACAAAGCCATCAAATTGGCTTTTTACTTAAAAGACCTATCAGAGCAAGACTTCATGTTTTGATGAAATGTGAATTCCTACACACTGACAATTTACAAAATTCACAAATGTCACTTCCTGAGAATTAATTTTTGACTGAAACATCTAAAGGTCTATTGTTTGCTTAGTAATCTTTTGCAAAGATTTTATATTGATGTCTTGAGTATAATTGTACATGGGAATGACTTGAGAGACTTGAGGAAGGCCAAAGAGTAGACAAGCACATTGCAACAGGTATCTCAGCCCACGGAGAGAAAGTAACATAAGATGTCAAAGGAAACGCCTTCAGACTTGCAAGGTTCTGTTACTATACAATAACAATAGTATTTATACTTATAAACTGCTTCACAGTGTTTACAGCCCTCTCTAAGTAGTTTATAGAGTGCCTCCAACAATCTGGATCCCCATTTTACCAACCTGGAAGGATGGAAGGCTGAGTCAACATTGAGCCTGGTGAGATTTGAGCTGCCAGGGAGGCAGCTGGGAGGCAGCAAAAGTAGCCTGCAATAACTGCATTCTAACCACTGCACCATCATCAAAGAGGTGTTAATAGTTGTAATTTATGCTTCTTGACTACTCTAATTATCTGAAAGAGCTGACTTGGACTAAACCAATGAATACAAGTAAATATTTTTATTGTATTTCTTTGCCATTGTTTAATTATTGTTCTATTACTTCTGTTTATGCTCTTTTCATTTTTCTTTATTTTTATTATTGTAGGTGGCCTAGTGTAGCCTCACGGAGAGATAGGTGGAAAATAAATTTAACAAATACATGGATTACGCTTGCATATGCATGCTCATATCCAATGTTGCATGTATTAGATACAGTGCAGTTGACGAAAATTAGAAGAGCTTTTTTTAAAAAACTACATTGTCACATCGAGGAAACATTTTACATATGTAGTGATCATGTAAAAAATAAATCCAAAACTTTTGGAAAGAAATACTCAGTGTAATTTTAAAACAAGAAAAAAATACTTAAAAACAAAACTTGAACCAGAGGTCCTTTTAAGCAAACTACAAATCATTCCAGAACAAAAATAATAATAAATATCACATCTGTTAAGATATATACTGATTGCTCCAGTAATCCAGAAACTTCATGTAAGAAATCTCATGATGCCCCAGAAATATAATATCTTGAAGGAAGAGGGAATGAAAGAGAAATCTTCTGAGTTAAAAATATAGGTTACGTGTATATTGCTGACATTTGAAAACTTCTGTTTTGCTCAGACTTGGCAATAGAGTCCTTCTGGGGTTTCAATAGCCTTGAGAACTGGCAGCAATGTTGGCTGGGTTTACTTGTTTGGGTAAAATGCCCAACATGCTAAAAAGGAAACTTAAAGTCTCTTCACTCTCCACATGTAGAATGTCAGCTTCCTGCTTGTCCTCAGGCAGTTAGCAGATCTGGTTTCTTTCAGAAATATATTTAAAAGCTTTTGAAATGGTTTCTAACTTTTCCATCACTATAAAATGATTGAATCGCATTGAGGATAAACTACAGTTTAACCAAAAGCCAATTTAATAGATCTGGACACTTGTGATGTACACTCGTGTGGTTTTTGTACGATCCATGACAAGTACCATATCCAGTTTATTTTTAAATGATTCATATTTAGAAATATCTTGGAGAGTGCTTAGGCCTTTCAAAATGGCGGTTTTAATAACCACTGACATCTCCAACTTTAGCTCTAAGTCTAAATTATTCAAAACATTTTATTAAAATTTTTGGTCACTTTGGACAATAGCTCACCTATTTGAGCATTTTTATTAATTTATTCCATTTTTTTTATTTTCTGGGACAATATTTCATTCTTCAGTTATATATTTCACTCTAAATGATATTGTATAACTCAATGTGATTGGCTGGGACCATTATGATATCATCCTACATATTGTTGGATCTGGCAGTGCCCATGTGTCTAATCCAAGACCCTGCACTTTCACTTCACTTTCACAATTATTGTTATTTATTTACTTTTAAATAAAATTATAAAACAGCTTAATCTAACTGGCTGAACCCAGTGATCCGAGTGAACCAAGATCAACTTGGTTATTTAGCATTTGAAATCAACTTTAGGATAAACTTAGGATGGGCAAAATGAGTACATCTTTGTTGTAAAAGTGGGTTTTCCTATTCCCCCCCTAATCCTGACTTATTTTTCTTTTAAACCAAGTGTATTCTAGTGTGTGTGTAATAGTTATACAAGGTCCTAAAATGAAAGAAATTGCACTTTTCAGTTTTCTGCATTTTTGTCCTTAAAGTCAATACAATTGACAATGCAATATAAGAAATATAATACAGGTAATCCTTAAATTACAACCATTCAGACTTCAGGTGCTTGGCAACCAGCACATATTCCCAAAGTTGCAGCATCCTGAGGTCCTAACCTTCCTAAGGCGCTTCTGACAAGCAAAGTCAATGGGGGAAGCCAGATTCACTTAATGGCTGCGTGATTCACTTAGCAACTTCAATGGCTCTTTTAATAACCATGGCAATTGCTATAAAATACATGACTCACTTAACAACTGCTTTGCTTAGCCATGGAAATTTTAGGCTCAGTTGTGGTTATGTTGAAGACTACCATGATATATGTACATACATATACACACAGAGACACATAGACATACAGACACAGACACACAGACACAGACACACACAGACAGACAAACAAACAGACACACACACACATATATACATACACACACAGAGACAGAGAGAGAGCATATATATACATAGAGAGAGCATACCTATCCAACAATGTGGAGAAAAGCAAGGTTTACACCTAGGCAGAAAAAAACAAAGGTACAAGTACAGATTAGGTGAAGCCTGGCTCAAAAACAGCAACTGTGAGAGGGACCTTAAAGTCCTAGTGGACAATCACTTAAACATGAACCAGCAATGTGCAGCAGCCATTAAAAAAGGTAATATAGTCCTTGGTTGTATAAACAGAGGCATAGAATCAAAATCATATAAAGTACTAGTACCACTTAATAAATCTTTAGTAAGGCTACACTTGGACTACAGCATCCAGTTTTGGCCACTACATTACAAAAAAGATGTTGAAGCTTTGGAAAAAGTACAAAGAAGAGCAACTAAGATGATTAAGGCCTGGAGACAAAAACAGTTGCAGGAATTGAATATAGCCAGTCTAGAGAAAGAAGGACTAGGGATGACATGATAGCAATATTCCAGTATTTGATGGGCTACCATAAAGAAGGGAGGAGGGGTCAACTTATTTTCCAAAGCTCTAGAGGACAAGACAATCTATAGAAACTATTCAAGGAGAGAAACAACCTGGAATTAAGGAGAAAATTCCTAACCATAAAGATAATCAACCAGTGGAACAGCTTGCCTTCAGAAGTTGTAGATGCTTTATCACTGGATATTTTTAAGAAAAGACTGGATAGCCACCTGTCTGAAATGTTATATGGTCTCCTGCTTGAGCTGCACTAGAAGACCTCTAAGATCCCTTTCAGCTCTATTATGATTTGATTTAATCTTTTATGTATTATGAAGCAAACACTATGTTAGCCTCAAGATGTAAAAATAAGAAATCAACTCCACATTAAGACTAAGACTACTTTTATTAAGATTGGTTATAATTGCAGAATCTTATTATGCTTTAACTCTTCCCATTCTTATACTCATGAAAAAATGGAGGGATGTCTGCCTGAGACATCTAGATATATTTTCTTCATTGGGCTTAAACAGTGTTCCCCTGTAGGATTCAGTCTTAGATCAGCCACTGGATCAATCATGACAGGGGAACACTCACAAATGAAGGCACATATACATGTTCCAAGATAATGTTGCAGGATCCATTCTGGGTCAGTCACCAGGACCAGAGGTTTAGTCTTCTGAGCTTTTAGACTCATATTGGAGCCCATTCTCAAGGAACTTCTCTCTACCAGAAGTATAGAAAGACTAATCTTCTCTATCCATTCTGGTAGAGAGAAGTTCCCATATATGTGCCTTCATTTGTGAGTGTTCCTCTCCTTCCTGCTGTGATAATGAAACATTCCTCTTTCTATCAAGGCCATCCTATACTCTCTACACTTTGTTTTCTGCTTAAGGCATAACAGCCTCATGGCTTGTAAACACTATTGTATTTTGTTCCTTTGAGAGAAGCATATTCACATCACCAGAGCAACCATGATTGGTCCTTGGTAGAATCTTAGGGAAAATATCTCTACCTTAGTTTGGAATATAAGCAATGTATACCCTTGGCTATTCCTCAAACAATCAACATTTTAAAAACATTTCAGCCAAACAGGATTCTGAATATAGCAATAAAAACGTTATTTCAGCATGGGAAGAAAAAATATATATACTAAATATCCCTAGTGAGGATAGGCTCATACAACTGCATTCTGCACAGCAATATCATTATTAGTGTGTTTATCTGTTTCATAGGAATCAACTGTTTTCATCTGATTGTCATGGAAATGCAATTTCTCCATATCTAAACTTATATCTACAGAAACATGTCCGGATTCCCACCTCAGTTAATACCTACACAATTAGTACATACAAATATAACAACAAAAAATAGCTGCATAAGATTACTTAATGCTTTTTAACTATGTTTGCACAGTTAGGATAATTAGTGTGCAATAAAAGGATGTATTTCCCTTCATTTAACAGTGAGGGCTTTTAAGGTTGCATCTATGTCTAATTTATTTGACAACGTGAAGAATTTTAAATTCATGAATGTAAAATTAAAGGTTTAGATAGAGGTCACCATAGATCAAGTGTGTTAGAAGAACCCAAACTAAAAAAAGAAATTACTTTTCCTGAGGACTATACTACATACTATATTTAATACACATGTGCAGATAATATTTATTTTGCAATGATCGTACAGTACCAAAAATTGGACTGGAGCTACCATAGTCTTCTACCAATTCCCTTTTTTTTGGGGGGGGTTAGTTTTAAAAGGCTAATCACTGTATTCATAAAACCCTTATTTTGGAAGGATTAATTTCACAAAGAAGTAACTTGAGAGGTTAAATGTCTCCTATCTGATCCCAAGCTTGACCAGAGATGGCCATGCATTTAAAGCAATCATCCCCAAAAAAATTCCAAGCATATTTTTTTGTACTTGGTATAGTTTTTATTTATTAAGATTTAATTTGAATCTGGGAAAAGAAAAGGTGGTGAAAGTTGGCATTTTTTTGCTGTTGGTGACATTTTAGGAGGAGAGCCATATTGTGTGAGAGCCATTTTGCCATGTTGGCAAAAATTACAATGTACTTTCTTTGCTTTTTAACTAATAATGGAGTTCTGACTGTACAGAAAGTGAGATATTCATGGATAACTGCATTTCCATTTGTGTAGAAACTTAGATACTATATATTCGAGAAATTCACAATCAAATCTGAACAAAGCACATCATTTCATTCTCTCTAATTCTAATATGGGGATGCCATAAATAATTATGCAAAGTAACTAAACTACTCCAATTTGAACACTATGACAAAGGTCTTTTTCCTTCACTCTCTTATACAGCACTGGAATGACTAATAGTAATATTGGAAAAAAGAAACTTTAAAGAATAGATTTAATTATTCATATTCATTCATTTACTTATTCAGTCAATTATTCTTTTCTATAGGTCACATTTCACTCATAAATACTCCTAAGCTGATTTATCATAAAACACAAGGCAGAGGTTCCATCTGCAGGATAGGACTTTCTCAATGGTGGCTCTCATTTTATGGAGAAAATTGTCTTTATATGTAATAATTCTCTACTCCCTGATGAGTTAACATTAAACAGTAAACATGTGGCTCAGGGAGAAAGCATTGGGGGATGCTAGGGATTGATGTCTATCCATCTTTGTCAAGACCATTGTGATGCATATTGATGAATATGATTAAGTTATTCTTATTTTGCACACACATGTGTGCATGATAGGACTCTTAGCTATTAGGAATAGAATCACACAAAGATCTTAGTAAAAAATAAAATAAATAATTCATTATTAAACAATTCAAACAAAGAAGAAAAAGAGAAATCTCTAACAACCCTTCAACAGGTTTAAACCTTAAGTAAGATAGAACAGGAAAATGAAGGAATAAGGAAGAACACTTTAGGAAATGACATATAGTGATAGATAGATAGATAGATAGATAGATAGATAGATAGATAGATAGATAGATAGATAGATAGATAGATACAGTATATACACAATATATATATATATATATACATGCACTATATATATATACATACACTATATATATATATATGTGTGGATCTTTGGTTCTTCGGTTTTCTCCCGTAAATATATATATATATATATATATATATATATATATATATATATATATATATGTGTGGATCTTTGGTTCTTCGGGTTTTCTCCCGTGTAGAATTGGAAATATCTAGGCGACATTTCGATGAAGTCTCATTCATCATCTTCAGGCTTGTGTCTTCGGCCTTGTGCTTCATATATATATATATATATAAACTGTATTACACTGTACAGTATGATACTATACAATACTATACTATACTATACTATACTCTTCGACTATGAAGGTTGAAGAGTCCAGCTTCAGTTCAACTTCAGTGATTCTCATCTTTTTAAAAATTGCCTTTCCAAAGAAGTCTTGGGAACATGAGCAATTTGCCCATAAGACAAACATATGGGAATAGTAGGATTTGAAAAGGAAAGAGAGATGACGACTTCTATGACTGATATTGCTAGAAAGAAAATCTTGATTAATTTCCTGTTAGTTTAAGATTCCTTGGGATTTCTCTTCATGCATAACATGTTGTTAACCTTCCCCAACTTAATATCTTCTAGACATTGGACTTCAACTCCCATAATGCTCCAAATACTTTAATGTAAAGGAAAGCTTATTCCAGCTCTACCAATGAGAGATATTCCCTCTGGATGTTTTCTTTGGGATTTATTTAAATTGTGAAAAATGGTGTGTGTTGAGAAGATGGTTATATGACAAAAACCAGGTTATTAAAACATATAGGAACATTTACCCACAGAGAGAGAGAGAGAGAGAGATCTTGTCTATCTCTAAAGACCTAGCTACATATCACTCATGAGACCATCATCCACATGCAAATCTCCTTTGAAATGAATTGTGTATCATCAAGTTTAATAAAATACATGGGGGGAAAGGTGAATGGCTCTGCCTGGCAATCATTTATGGGTTTTTAAGCTAATCAGTACAGTGGGTAGAATGGCTACTCAGTGGATTTCCTTTCAACAATACCTCTAGTTTATTGTCTGTTCAGGAAACCCAAACGAAACAGGGTTCAATCTCACCTGGAATGGCACCTCCTTCATCTAGCTGGCATTACACTTATCTAGAGGCAAAGCAGAACACATGATATACATTTTTTTTAAAAAAAAAACCTGTAAATATGAAGTCAAACTTTGCATCTGGAAAAGGCCAGTGTTGAAATATGCTGCACTGGTATATTTATGAACAGGCCACATAATTCTTTGGGCTCTTTTCCTAATCTCTAAATTGCTTTCCAAGCTTTCACAAACAGTCACCAAAACCAAACCTAGAATAAGCTAACAAATTGTGTTTGTACCAACCTGGTGAGGGGAGGAAGAGGGGGAAGCTTCTTGCCAGCTGCTACAAATGAATCCCAGACTTTCTTTGGAGAAGGCAGGCAGGCAGGCATTTAAGGAATAAAGTGCCTTAAATTGTTCTGGTAGGCATTCTCTGGATGGTTTTTATACGGAAGCAAAAATGCATTTGGGGAGGAGGTGATTTTAATCTCCAGAAATGGTTGAAGCATTATGTAATAGGGAAAACTGGCATTCTTAGTCTGAATGCAATTCCCTGCAATATACCTAATTAAATTAATTAACTAGAAAAGCATATCTCAACATTGGCAATTTTAAATTGTGTGGATCTCAACTCCTCAAATGTTGGGAGTTGAAATCTACACATCTTAAAGTTGCCAAGTTTGAGAAACATGGAACCAGAGTAATGTGATGAATATTTTCTCCATTCCTGGAAGCAGTCTGTCTACAAAGGCAGCCCTATGTAAAGGGCATTGCAGTAATCCATTTGGGAGATGCCCAAGGCATGAAGACAATGAATAATGCTTCCCAATCCACCAGGTTTGAGCACAATTGATGCAGAAGACAAATATAAGTATTATAAATAAGCATAATGATGATAAATATATCTGCATTTCAGTACTACTTCGTGATTGCTCAGCCAAAATAAATATTCTTTTGCAATACCTTTGTTATTAGAGAATGCTTCAAAAGAGGTGTTTTGAATTATGATGGAAGTGAATATATACCAAGCACCTTCTCCCCCCAAAAAATCATTTAAACAAATTCCTGTACTATATAGCCTACAATAAGACCATCATAACTGGCTGGGCTGCAAGTTCCAAAGGACATGGGAGCAAAGGGTCAGAGTTCAAATAAATTAACAGAGACCCTTGGAAGTCTTCTAGTCAACCCCCTGCTTAGGCAGGAAACCCTACATCACTTCAGACAAACAGTTATCCAATCTCTTCTTTAAAACTTCCAATGTTGGAGCATTTACAACTTCTGGAGGCAAGTTGTTCCATTGATTAATAGTTCTGTCAGGAAATTTCTCCTTAGTTCTAAGTTGCTTCTCTCCTTTTCTCTTTGATTAGTTTCCACCCATTGCTTCTTGTCCTACCCTGAGATGCTTTAGAGAATAGCTTGACTCCCTCTTCTTTGGGGCAGCCTCTGAGATATTGGAACACTGCTATCATGTCACCCCTAGTCCTTCTTTCCATCAGACTAGACATATTCAGTTCCAGCAACGATTCTTTATATGTTTTAGCCTCTAGTCTCCTAATTATCTTTGTTGCTCTTTTCTGCACTCTTTCTAGAGTCTCAACATCTTTTTTTCATTGTGACGACCAAAACTGGATGCAGTATTCCAAGTGTGGCCATAACAAGGCATTATTAAGTGGTATTAACACTTCACGTGATCTTTGATTCTATCCCTCTGTTTTTGCAGCCTAGAATTGTGTTGGCTTTTTTGGCAGTTGCAGCACACTGCTGGCTCATATTTAAATGGTTGTCCACTAGGACTCCAAGATCCCTCTTACAATTACTACTATTGAGCAAGGTACCACATATACTGTACCTGTGCATTTTGTTTTTGTTGCTTAAATGTAGAACCTTACTTTTTTCATTCTTTATCTTTTCCTGCCATCTAGAAGTCACTCAGTTGTTCTCAGCTCAGACATTGTAGCTATAGATAGGAATCCATTCCAAACAGCCATGTAAGTGTGGAAAAAGCTGAAACAGCTTGAAAAATTCCAAAATTAGTGTCTTTATATGTGATCTCAAATATTGAAAATGACTTCTTCCAAAGGCTGTGCTCAGCTTCTTTCTTTAAATACCTGTGTACATCTACATGAGCTGACAAAAAATAAAAACAGTATCAGCCTACATAAGAAATGGCCATTTTTTTTGTTTTTGCCTATTATGATAACTTCTGGGTGAAACTACTTCATTGTAACCCTAACCCTTTTTTTGCTCTCACGAGGATACAGAGGCGTCCCAAAAATCAAAAAGGCAACCACAATGGTATTGCTGAAGCTCCATCTGTACTCAGGCATAAAAAAAATGGACATTGCAGCTGCTGTCTTGACCTTTTAGATTGTGGATATGAATGTAGGGAGGAATAAAATTGGGGGGGAAATGGACAGTGGGCACTATGAAAGTGGTATGTAAGTCTAACTACTATTGCTACAATGCAGTCCCAAATTTGGAAGCTATAGCAATTGAGAAAAAAGACATGACAGTTTTTACAGTAGTGGTAGAACAGAAGCATTTACTATAGGTTTAGAACTCTTAGTTCTAAAGCATTTACCGGTTATACCTATGTGATATAACTATGCTGGTTTGATTGTTACAGGGTAAAGGGCAGGGTAAAATATGCTAACATATCTTAATTAATTTTAGCAAATCATTGCTAGGATGGCTTCATGTTTTGGCTTTGAAATAAGCACTTTGTCTTGCATTTAAGCCTTACTGTTTGTTTATTTTTATCTGTTTTGTTTTACCAGACAAATTTCCTGTGAGCAATATAAAGGATCCTGGACTTGAAGACTGGGAAGAAAAATGGAGCTTTGGTAGAAAAGTGATTGCTAAGCAACTGGTGTGAGGTTTGTGAACTCAAATATCTTGGAAACCTTTATTAATTTATTAAATGAAGTTATTTTGATGCTGAATTTTATCTAGCCACTCCATGCAACTTTTAAAACCAATAGACATTATAACTGCAACAGGTCCTATGGATGCAACCTGACTAGAAAAAACTATGTGGTCACAGGTGAGAATACCTCTTCCTTCTAAGATACTCCTCCCTTCCTTTGGTATTCTTATGTTAGAAGTACTTAAAAGATATTGGCAGACTGGATTCAGGCATCAGATTAGGGGACTGGACTTCAGTTTCTTCCCACTGCATGATTTTGATATAATTCAATATCAAAATTCCATGGTTGAAGGGAGCAGAGTTTATTGCATTAATATGTGAGATTATCTTCAAACAACATAGCACTTGAGAAAATACAGTAACCTGCATGTATGGCTGAGATTTGCTGGCTTCATCAGTACTTTGGCATCTGATTTATATGGTTTACATATTGCCAGTCCTACATGGGTGTCCTGCATTTTGTGCTGGATTGCACACCAGACACATTTCAGAATTGAATTACAGACAAATATGCATGGTTGGTTGCCCCTTTCAATGGAATGTCGGTTGGATCACAACCTAGAAAAGAAAAGATGGAAGGAACAAAATTAATGTCAAATACAGTAATCTGCAAGATCTCAAGCACTTAAATTATCTGGCTTTTCCATTTTGGACTGCTAGTATTTTCTCTTAATGTATCATTTTCAGACCAACATTTATATAATGTTGTAAAGTATTTGTAGTAACCTACTCACCAGTTTGTATCTTGGTGCTTTTTAAAAATACCATTGCATCACTAATTATCAAGAATTCTCGAATCTAGATGAAAATAACAGATTTTGGATCACTTGCTTTATGATCCTGGCCATCATGAATATAGATATTGAATCTGATTGTGCACTGAACCAGTGCATATCATGTATTAAGGACTAACAGTACAATAAAGAATCATAACTGAAACCAATGATAATACTCTCAATATTTACAAATGGCCACGGTTGCTAGTAAATGGAGACACAGTAGGTATTTTTAATTGCTTTTACTACCCCTTCTTCTCTAGGGTCATGATACCTCAATCATAAAGTTGTAACACCCTGGAATTACCACTATTCAGAAGCACCCTATATAACAAAAAGCACCATCTTGCATTTCTTTTGTAACTATTGTCATTCAGACAGACCAAGCCAATGTCATTAAAAAATATCTAGGATAATAATAGGTATCTTGAACCCCTTTTGACATGTAACTAGAATGGCATGTCCTAAAATCCTTTTGGGTTATTAAGCATATCATCTCTGTGAATTGCTCCATAAATGTTTCACGTGCAAATGTTTAATGAATATAATAATAACCTTTACCAACATTTCATTTTGAAGCTCCATTTACCTGAAATGGACTTTATCCAATAAATATTTCACAACACATTTCTCCTTTCCATCACCTTAACATCTTGCAAGGCAAATAGGAAGGTTTAATTTTCAGGCAAAATGTGTATCTTTCTCGAACTGGCTTTTATACTGTGTCTCATTTTGTGACTACATGGTTTTCTAATGATCATGTCCTGGGGTATCTCTTCAGGAGCAGTGATAGGAAATGTCATTAAGAAGTAATGTTCCTCTGCTTTGATAATCATGTTAGTGAATACTGGAGACTTGACAGGTTATGTATCATGTGGCCTAGTGCTAATGGCTTTAATAACATATCTAGTTGCACTTTGTCAAGAATTATCATTAATTTAAATTTGCCAGTATCAAAATAAAAGGTGATGTGTGTGCATGTATTTGTGTGCATACACAGACTAATGGGGGTGGGTGGAGAGGGAATTGTCAGCAACCAAAATACAGGGGGCATCAACTTGAAATGGGTTCCATAAATGGATCATCTTTTCAGTATCTTCTCCCTGTGATGTATAAAATTAGATATTTCAGAAAGAGTATTGTCAAAAGCAGGGACATATTCCAGATAGGCTCCGTTATTCACCATTTATTCTAATCTCTTGATAATTAACAATGCAATTTTCCATATGTCTACTCAGAAGTAACTTCATTGGCTGAATTCCCTTTGTTAAAACATGCTTAATTTAATTGGATTGTTGGTATAATTGGCTGAACAAGCGAAATGATTCACCTACAACAGGGCGGTCAAACTGGCGGCCCGCAGGTCGGATGCATCATGTGCAGGCCATGCCCACCCCAGTTCCGCAAAGGGGAAAAACGTAATGATACGTCACATGATGTCAACGTGATGCACCGAGTTTGACATCTGTGATCTACAATGCTTGAAACATTGGTTTATATATCACAACAGTTAGCACATACGTCACATTAAGGTGTCTTAAAGCTAGCAAAATTTATGAACATAGTCAGTTCAACAGGATTTGCCTGAAAGTATGAACAGGATTAGAGTGTAAGGTTGTATAGGACATCAGCTTTTAAGCTCTCTTGTTCCTTAAACATGACATTCCATATCCTTCCTATTCATAGTGATGCTTAATATAACTGATCAACTTCATTCTTAATAAATGTGTCAAAAACTTATGATAGAACAAAACATATTTCATAAGAATCATACAAAAATGACATAGAAATATTTGTTTACATAGATACATCTCTCTCTCTCTGTCACTCACATACACACATCCTTCTTATCCTTATGGGTGGTATGTCTTTTCCCCAATCCCCAGTCCCCTATCAGAGGCTTGGGAGTTTGAGGATTCTGTGCAGTATTTAATTAATGCTGCACTCTTCTGGGCAGAGAACTCTGACATTGTTCCTGACATTTGTTGGAACCATTCTCCCAGCTTAAAAGTCATAGTGCAAGTGCTCCTACCATCACTGTGCCCACTTTTGCCTTTACTTTCTATATCCTCTCTAGTTTCCTCCTTCAGGCCCTGGTATTTTTCCAGCTTCTCACACTCTTCTTCCTGGTGTTGCTGTCACTTGACATCTATCACCATCATTATCTTCTGGTCCTTGTCTACTACCGACAATGGTTGATTGACCACTGTCTGCCTGTCTCTCTGGATCTGGAAGTCCTACAGGATCTTAACCTCTTATTCTCCACAATCTTGGAATACAATCCAGAGTTGAGAAGGTCTAGCCCATGCACTGTAGTTGTTCCTGTACACAATGCCAGCTATTTGGTTGTGGCTTCCAGTATATGCTGTTGCCTGAATCTTCTACCTTGCATTGTACTGTCTCCAAGGTCTCTCTGCATACTTTGCACCTTGAGTCCTATCTAGTTGGTAGACCACTGCTTCTATGAATTTGTTGCTTAGTGCCTGTTCTTGTGCTGCTATGATCAGTACCTCAATTGCTGTTAGCAATTGGTAGGATTTCTCAATATCTGCCACCTCAGCAATCTGTCAATGGTATATCCTATGTAGAGTCATATCTTGACACTTCCTCTGCTTAATCTTTCTCCCATGTCTTCAGCTGCCTCACATATTCTTATGTTTGGAAACCATCTTACTGATATTCCTTGATGCTTTGGGTTTTAACCGAGACACTGGTTTTGATATCCACTAGACCCCACTAGCCCTCTTTCTCATTGTTGTACAATGTCTTCGTGTTGGACTTGGGGTGGAAATGTCCATACACAGTAAAGAACATCCAGGTCTTCACTTCAGTAGCTTCTATGTCCTGTTTTGGTGAGCTCATTATACTGGCAAGGTATCTGATGATATGTTGATGACATGAATCTTGTTCTTCCCATAGAACTGGCTTATCCTATGGTGGTGCGTAGATGTTGCTTCTTTCTTGCCTCCTTCTCATGGTTCCCATATGGCTGTAAGATACAAGGTATTTGCAATTGGTATGTATGTCTGGTCTGTGTCACCCCATCAATTTTAACTATTTTCCCTCTCTTGATCATGATCTGGCGCACTTCTTAAGCCCAAATTCCAATGTCCTCACTGTAGATTTGTGTTAAGTAGATCAGAGAATCAATGTCTCTTTCACTCTTAGCATACAACACTGATGTCATCCAGGCAGAGGAAGTGGCCGATGATAGTTCCACTCTTGAACTTGAATGTGCATATGTCTGTGTTTGCATCTATGTTAATAGAATAGAATGGAATGGAATGGAATACAACAAATACAATATTATATCATATTACGTTTTGTGCGGAAAGCATATTCTCTTCCCCTTGTTTCTATCTTTCTGTCTTCTAGAAAATTATATTTCAGGATTGCTTCTTTATTCTGATACAATTCTAGAGACAAAATTAGAAAAGGTAAAAATACTATTTTGAAAACAATTCGGCAGCGATGGTTGCAATATTGTCTGTTAAGAAAATTGGCAAAAGAGCGCTTTTATGGTTCACTGCCCTTTTGGATAAAAGTAGAATTTAAAAAGAATTGGGGTATAATGGTTCATAAAACACACATACAATGTTTTTAACAGAAACTTCTTTTTATCTAGATGGAGAAAAGTTGATTCCATCAACTTTTCCATCAACCACAAAGCTCAGTTCTTTAATAAGGTGGTCCCTCAGTATCAACATTCTATATTCTACAGTATGACTTGAAGCGGTCATGAAGCAGTTATAACTCCTAAGATTTGTGTCTAGGAACAGTTTTGAGCCCATTGTCAGTCTTCTGGAACAAATGTTTCATATGTTCCTGGTCCTCAGGTTTCCTTCAATCTCCTCCGCCTATTTTACATAAGTAGATCCATATAGCCCAACACAGTCCCACCAGGCTATGGATTTGAAACTACCACCTGTCAATCTCATTACTAAACCAGCACTAAGAGAGAATTACATCACAGCAAGAGGATATACTTGGGTATCTTTTTACATGAAAACCAAGAACCTAGGCAGAAATAGAATGGGAGCTTTGTTCAGCAGGTATTAGAGTAAACGAAGCACATCCATGGTTGGTGGAAGAGCAATTGTGGCTGCACACGGCATGGGTGAGTTTCCAAAGGAATAGATCAGAAAAATGGAGACACTGAGAAAAGTCAATGTTGCAAATTTTCTGATGCGTCTGGGACTAAATCAAGCATTTAAAATGAGAAATAGTTCATGTTATGTCATTGGGAATTACTTTATGTTCCCCATAATTTCTGGTCTTGTTTAGAATTATGCTTTCTGTTCAGGCTAACTTCCAAAAGCAACTTTAGGAGATAGCTTTTACAGAAGGAAGTAGAGAAGAGGCTAGATTTTAATTACATTAATTTTGAGTTACTTTTGCTATAATTATTTATATTTTATTTATGCCTCTAATCTCATTATAATTTTTCCAGTGAGAAGTGCTGAGATGCAATCCTTCAGATTATGTGCCTCCTTCTTAGGCTATCTCCTAGGGAATATATGCAAGCAGGATGCATGAAGAGAGGAAGGAAGATGACCTTGATGGGGATATGCAGGGACTATTGCCTAGACAAAAAGGGATGAAACATTTCTAAAGGCTGAACTGTTTTTAAAGACAAATTAACATTCTG
This sequence comes from Bungarus multicinctus, assembly GCA_023653725.1. Taxonomy (NCBI): domain Eukaryota; kingdom Metazoa; phylum Chordata; class Lepidosauria; order Squamata; family Elapidae; genus Bungarus; species Bungarus multicinctus. The sequence goes on along the minus strand of CM042834.1, from coordinate 112,476,751 downwards.
GGGAGGCTTAGGCAGCTATCTCTCTAATTCACTGAACTATAAGGAGAAGGAAGTGATACAGCACAATCAGATTTGCAAGATCCTGTTATTACAGCCAATCTCACAAGAGGTAGTTTTAGCCTTCCCGTGGAGTTGATTTCCTGGTTTGGTCTACCTAGTGGAGTTGCCAATATATGAATTTTATCACAACCAGTGAAGGAAAGGTTATTATTTTTTTTTCTTTGCCACACAGCATGATTCCAACAGAAATCAAGCCACTCTCAATCACTGAGTTTGATTGAGATGGCAGCTCCCCTTATTGTGAGAAAGCACTCCCCTAGTGGCTAGCTCCCCTTGTTGTGAGAAAGCAGGACCAAACTAAAGCTTTTCTTCTGGTTCTTGAGGAGACCATCAGATACCTGGCTTCTGCATATTGTCTGCCTGCCTGCCTGCCTTTCAGCCTGCCTGCCTGTCAGCCTGCCTGCCTGTCATCTTCAGGATAGAAAAAAGGAGCTCAGAGTCTGGGTATACCAAATTATCAGTGATTACATTTCTTTTATGCTGTTGTTTCCTTGTAATTTTTTTGAGTATAGTTTTGTATTTCCAAGCAATGAACGTGATAATCCCATACAGCTGGACTCACACCTTGCAACTAAAAGTCCTTGATAAGATAGGAGCTAACCCCATCCTGTTAGATCCATCATCCAATGACTAGAATGATACTTCAGGGTAAATGTAACTACTGGTCACAAATAAGTTTAATGAACTAGTATTTGATGTGCCTGGAAACTCCATTTCCACAAAGTTATACACTTAGACATAGTGTTAATTATAATAAAAGAAGACGGGGAGGGAGGGACTCTTCCATCCATCCATCCTTCCATCTATCTATCAATCCCCTACCAACAGAAAATAATATTTGTACCTCAGGGTTAAACTGTGGGGTCCTTGGTGCACTGATGATGTTACCTAGTTTGGTAATGAAATGTCTCCAAGAAAGTCCAGAGAGCACAAGGATCCTACATCTATCCTTTAACTTTGTGAGGCAAATCACCAAGTTTTAATTCTCTAGGAATAGGCAGGTACAGTAGGAGCATGAGGGATCACCAGAATCAGCCATAAGCAAACAAAATATACCAAAGAGCATTTGATTAAGTTTTGCATCTGTCAGATGATTCTCTTTTGCTAAGGTTCAGAGGAAGAAAATAGCCTATTAGAGAGATTATTACTGTCAGCACTTACATAGTGGGTGAGAAAAAACTATGCATTGGCTAAAAAAGAAACTCACAGAAGAAACAGCTTTGTTTGCAGGAAATGGAATAATTTTCCAACTATTCAAAAAAAGACTTCAGACATGCTAAATCACTAGGGCATAATAACACTGGCCTCCAACATTTTGTTTTGCCCAAAATGAAAATCCAAAATTATGTTGTCTTTCAATATTTATAATATAACATGGACTGTGCATCCTCAGCTCTCTATCATTAAGCTATAACCATTTCCTGAACTATGACAAGGTAGGATTAGCTATAGCTTTATAGTATATTAATAGTATATTAATAGTATATTAATCTGTTGGTTTATTTTGCTGCTTTTGAGTCATTGATTCTTGGACTAATCTCTGCAGTTTGGTATGATTTTCAGAAATGGTTTGCCCTTGCCTTTTTACTATTTAGTTATTTGTTTGTTTGTTTATCAAACATGTACAAGATGACAAGTATAGGTATGAACATAAATATGAAAAAAGGAAGTAAACACAGATAAATATAAGACAGGGACGGTAAGCACGCTGGTGCACTTACTAGGACTAAGAGAGATATTTTTGTATCTAAGGCAGGACTAGAACTCCTGGCTTCTAGCTTTTTGCCTTAGTGACTACACCAAACTGGTGCCCGTACATCATATTATGTATTAAAATAAATGGATTTGAGTCCCCAATCATACATCAATATATCTAATTTATTGGGGATAAATGATTTTATTCTATAAATTATAAATGATTTTATTTTAAAAATTATTTCATAAATCAGGGAGAGATCCAACCTAGAACTAAGGAGAAATTTCCTGACAGGGAGAACAATTAATCAATTGAACAGCTTGGCTTCAGAAGTTGTGCGTAATCCAACACTGGAGATTTTAAAGAAGAAATTGGAGAGCCATTTATCTGGAATGGTATAGGGTCTTCTGCTTGATCAGAGTTGGACTAAAAGGCCTCCAGGGTCCCTTCCATTATTTTGTTATTTTAAATAAAAACTTTGTTAAGAACTTGGAAAATATATGTGAATTTTGTGAAAACTGTTACAAAAAGTAACATGAAAACTAAAGGAAATTCTCATTCATCTGCACTATCCCAATACAATAAATATAGCTATTCACAGTATTGATAGTATAGTATTATATCAGCCAGGTTGTTAAAGATAAGGACATTCTCTGTATCTCATTAATGAGAAAATTACCAATTTTAGAAAGTTGTTATCTCTCAAAGAAAAACAATCCATATATTCATCTAACCCCAAGTATATTTTACTCCAAGCCAACCTTATCATAGAGAGGATACCTGTGGCTAAGATAACAATTTATAATGCAAAGATATGCCATGCCAACAGGCTGGATATATTTACTACATTCATTCACTTCCTATATAGCATCATCAGTACAGATGGTATTTCAAAGAAGAACACCAGGCCGATGTATTTATGAAAAAAATGCCAGGAAAAATGCATTACTTGTATTTCTAGGCAACCAACAAAGACATGGGAAGCAGTGTGATATAGTGGCTAAGACTTAAAATAGAAAGATTGTAAGTTCTAGTCCAGCCTTGGGCATAAAGCTAGCTGGTTGACCTTGGGACAGTCTCTCAGCCCTAAGGAGGCAGTGCCAAAGCATTTCTGAAATCTTGCTAAAAAACTTCCACAGGGCCTAGTCCAATTTGGTGACTCAAAGGCACCAAATAAATAAATAATGGAAAATTTGCTAATAGGAAAAAAAAAGAGGAAATGGATATCAGAAATTATTTGCCATTGCTTTCTACCTAGGGCTGAGAAAGAATGACTGGCCCAAAAGTCATCCATCAGGCTTTGTACCCAAGACTGAATTAAAGGAATATTTTAAGATCAGTAGCACATCTCTCTCCCACCCTCTCTGATGGTAAGAAGAACAATATTCTCTATTCAGGGCTTTTCAAGAGGTTTTTCTAGAACAAGCCCTGACATGTTGTGAAATAACTTGTTGAAATGAACTCCCCTAATGGCAGGAGGAATGAGCCCAAAGTATAACAGCTAATAAACATTTTACACATAAATTTGGTACTATTTTCAAAGGTCAATAGGCAAAATACATATGTACCACAGAGTAAACGAACAATCTCCAACAGAGACAAACATAGTGACAAATCTATAACATTTTATGAAAGGAGCTGCCCAAGGTATTTCTGTGCCTGAAGTAAAAGCAAAATGCCTCCCATTCTGTACTCTGATGATGATTAAACTGCTGACAGCTGGACTCAAGAGGCACCACAGCAAGCTGTGAACTTAGTTTATGAATCATCTTCCAACACAACCATCCTATGTATCATCATTCACCATTTAGAATGGCTACTTCAGTCTACCTAATGGTAGGGCCTGCCCAGACAGCCTGCACAAGAAACTAGTCTATCAGAATAAAGATATTATTTTATGGTCAAATGTAACATTAAAACTCCCAGCAGCACAACTTATGTTCTCCCTCACTGCTCTACTGATCAGTTTGGAATCACAGATGGCTTTAGATGTTCTGGATCCAAACACTGTCTGGTTTCCCAAGTGGATTCTAAAATTGACACACCACATATATGATAGTAAATAAAGAAATAGAAAAACTCTGAATTTCTCCAAGAGAAATAGAAATTAAGTTTGGAAAGGGCAGAATTCCCTCATAACAGTGACGGTACTACTATAGAGAAAGATACAAAGCATTTTCTCAAGATGTAAAGAGAAGGACACGAAATAATGGATGGGAAACTAATCATATTAGTTATCATATTAGGATACAAAAGCAACAAAGTCACAAAAACAGGTGAAGTCCTTTTAATTCCTTCAACTTGGCTTCAAAATTCCAATTATCATTGACTGGAGAAAAAAACTCCCCCACAAACACTTCCATTCAAACTCAGAATACATGTATACATGTAAATTATGAACTTCCATTCAAACTCAGAATACATGTAAATTATGAATAGAAAAAAACAACACAAACCACACTGAAGCAATTAATGAAACAAGGAGGATAAGGGCTTGAAGACGTCCAGAGATATCGAAATACACACACTGGGAAGGACATCAGAACTCAGATAAGAACTGACAAACTAGAAATATTTTCATGCTTTGCTTCCAGCACTGGCCCATGTGCAGTTTGCCCTTTTAAACAGTCCTCACAGCCGTAGCCCATGAAGGGGATCAAGGCCCTTTTCTCCTCTGTAGACCACACCATTCATGTTTCTCCCTTATCCGCTCCTCCCTGCGTGCCCTAGGATGAAGAGGGGATGGGCCTGGGTCTTCCACTGAATGCCCAGCCAGCCTGTGTCCTTCCCCAGTTTCCTCCACAACCTCCAGAGCCACATACCCACTCCCTGTTGGCTGTTCCTCCTCTCCCTCAGAGTCAGATTCTAAGAGGGGCATGACACAACCTGGTATTAAGGAGAAATTTCCTAACAGTGAGAACAATTAACCAGTGGAACAGCTTGCCTTCAGAAGTTGTGAGTGCTTCATCACTAGAGATTTTTAAGATAAGGCTGGACAGTCACTTGTCTAAAATGGTATAGCGTCTCCTGCTTGAGCAGGGGTCTAGACTAGAACACCTCCAAAGTCTGTTCCAGATCAAATTCCGATTCTGAAATGTTTTGTCTTAAGATTCAACTGTACCACAGGAGGAAGACAAAAAGCCGGTTAAGAGAATTGTACAATGAAAGGCAAACCATGCGAACCATATCTATCACTGCAAAAACCCTACAAAATTTATCTCAAATTGTCTTCTTATGTGGAAAAAAAGTTCTAAAACAGGGAAGTCCAGCCTTGGCAACTTTAAGATCTGTGGACTTCAACCCAGAATGCTGGCTAGGGAAATCTAAGAGTTGAAGTCCACAAGTCTTAACGTTGTCAAAGTTGGACATCCCTGTCATCAAGTGTGAATGAGATCTGGTAGAAAGAAAATGCAGGATAATTTATTTTACCTGGTATCCCACCGATTTCCCTCCAATGCAGATAGTAGGGGAAATAATAAACAAGTAAATACTGCTAGGGTAAATAATCTTTCAACATCACTTCAATCTCCATCCCAGTTTCATATTCATATAGTTTTAGAAATTCAAAAAAGATATCAGAATGTCTCTTTGGTCGTTTTTGTTGCAAGACTGCTAAGAATGCATGTATGTCATAGTAGAAAAATCTAATGAAGAGAACAACAGCATTAAGTTGTTTTGAAGATGTGTACCTTAAAAAGCAACACAAGCTCATTGCTTTCACTCAGAATGAATGTGTTGTTTTAAGTAGGAATGTGAAAAATAAACAGAAAAAAATCAGTCTTTTTGTAACTCTCACTTACCTACCATTGAAAGAATATAAATTGTTTGGTTGAAAAATTTACAGCTAGACACAAAGTTTATTTTACATTTTTTTTTTAAAAAAAGTATCTCTTGAAGGTAACAACCTATAAAATAATGGTATAGTGTTCATGGATATAAATAAAAAGTAAATGTTATAGACACAAAAGATAATCCATGTTGAGAAAATTTTACAAGTTGCAGAAGTGCCACATCAGTCTTAGACTTTTCACACTAAGATAAGTTTTAAACATATGGTGGAAAGGATGTTCTAGAATAACAAGCCCAGTTTCTCCTGTGTGACCTCGATCAGACATAGTTGCTTTTGGTAGTAGTATAGCACATTTGTAAGATAACTGTTGGCTTTGTGGATAAAACCAGTTTAACAATGATCTGTTGTGATAGGCCAAGCAGCAGTTACAGATGTGAGAGCTAAATGAATTTATCTGCAGTTGGTCTTGGAAAGCAATTGGATCAGTTAATCTCTAGACATATGATTCTGTACTGGTTCCCTCTCTGTCCATTAATGGTCTTACACTGTTGAGATCTGCTGTCAATTGATTGAAATAAAGATAGAATGTGGACAAAAAGCAGTTTTTGTTGCACAAATGTATTTTTCACTGTAACTAACTTTTCTGTTATTCTAATTTATGATTGTGTTAAAGTGAAAGAAGCCATCCCTGGAAAGATCCATTATTCCTGATGTTCAGTTTTCCCCTGAGTAGGTGCTGCTGGACAATCACTGGCTTATCATTTAATCAGTGCTCTCTATTTTCATCCACATATTCAGTTTTTCAAATAATTTACAGTATAATGTTCTAGGAAGATGATTTCCAGAATGATCATTCCAACTTGATTACAACCTGAACATGTTATCAGACCATGAAAAATAGATAGGTCTCCAGATGATCCTGAATTCTATTAAATCCCCTCTTTACTTAATCACTGAACAAGAACAAAACAAGGCTAAATGGGAAGAAAACCATTGTGAGACATGGTATCCAATTATTAGTGGTGGAGATCAGGGTTTCTTTGGTAGCTTGTTTTTGTTTTAAAAAAGGAGATCAAACATATTTTCAATTTGTTAATCTGTTCTTCTGTTTTCTTTTCAGAAAAGTGAGAGGTGAACAGTTGCATATTCTAATTCCCAATGGTACCTTGGGGATATCTCCAGAAAAACATGCATACTTCATACTAAAGTTAATCCTCCGGGTCTAATTCATACCAGAAAAAGTGAAGCGTTTAGAAAAACTCACATTGCTCTGCTTTGTAATTTTGAAAATATTGAAGGATATGTCTTGGAATCTTGTGACAGACTGTGTTGTCCAATCTTGAAATCTGATCAAGCAGTTATACAAAGAAATGTGCAACAGTAACAATAAAAGCACTTCCTTCCAGCTACATTAGCCACAACTCTTTTGCATAAAGCTAAGAAAGTCACAAGCTGTTCAAAAAGTTTTGTTTCTACATTACCTCTGTTCCATCCCTACGGTTTGCTTAACAAATAAGTATTCCTTGCAAAATCATAGAAAGGGAAAAATTTGCCAGCTGGTTTCTAGGATGCAGGCATTCCACAGAGCAAGAATTGTCTAGGCCATGAAGGCTCTGGTTAAAAGCATAGCGGGAAAACTCTTATTTAAACCAGCTTGGGGAGAAAAGATCAAACATTTGTAGAAAGCTCTGGAATAACTAATGAATAAAGTATCTATGTTTACACCTTCATCTTCTGATTATACTAATCTTGAATAAAACTTTAAGTTCACACTTTTAGCCCTTGGAGAATACAAAGAATAGGCCATACAAGTGGGATTAAGATATACTAATGCTTTAGTACAACATCCTTGGCTAACTGATTTTGCATTTTTTAGCTTCTGTGGTTAGGGTGCTGACAAGCCACTCTTGTCTTTTTCCAGAATAAAATAAAAATCTAAGAACTGAGTTTTATTCTATTTCACTCTCTAATTCCATAAAAAAAAATAGCACAGGTGGAGTGCTTGAAAGAAATTGTGCAAAGGAGGGTTGGAGTCTGTGTGTGTCAGTAGAACCGGACCATTGGAATAAGAAGCCAACAACAGAAAGACCCAACTTGAAAAAGAGCCAATTTTAGCTGGTAGGTATAGAAAATAAGACACACCCCCAAATATTCCTTTGCCCCTGGTGCTTCTCCATGAGAGAGACAGCTTGATAACTCCTTTATTTTAAGCCCTGCCCTCCTTTTCCCAGTTATATGATTTAGACAAAAGCTATTTTTAAGGGCTTGAAAAAATTCCAGAAACCACATTCTGCATACTTTCCCTAACTTATTTGATTGTTATTCAAAAGTTTGTGGTTTTTGATGTTCATCTTGGGTCGTTTAGAACAGGAGCAACACTTAGTTGTTTTAGATTAGAAAGACTTTTAAAAATGTTATTTGTACTGTGTCCAGGATCTCCTGAGCATAATAGTCTTGGACTAATATAGATGTAGTTGTTCTGGAGAATCTTAAAGATATATTAGCTAAGATCACTTAGTATGCATGACCTAATCAAGACCATCATTTGCATACTGCCTAATAACTAAACTTTGTGATGAATTGTCTCTGTGCGTGCATTGATTTCTAGGAGTTTGTTAACTGGAAAAAGCATGATGAAAAGCAATTGTGGTTTTGTAGTTTGTGAATTTGGAAAGTTCATATACAAATGCTAACAACATTATTCTCTCCTCTATATCTTGGCCCTAACACCTCTGATTAAAAAAAAAAAGGATAGGAGAACATTTCATTCATTTAATGTCTTAAAAAAATAAGAACTTTCTATAAAGTTTACATTTCCTTTTAAATGCAATGGAAGGCAATTGAGAGTTGAACAATTTGAATGTGTAAGCAAAGAAATAGGAGTTGATAAACTCTTCAACTTTATCTGAGTAATTCTTTCAACTTTCTCAGTCAACCCCCTCTCTTTCAACCTCTTCCCTTTTCTTTGTGAATTTGCTTTACATTTTGATTCTCCTTTTCTTAGGACCAAACCATCTCAACACTCTTTCTTACCCATACTTTTTTTGCATTCAATCCACATTTATTCAGCATTCATTTTTGCCCTATCTTCTATTTTATTACCTTTATATTTAAAATTCTCCATTCAACCTACTTTTGTTTCTATTAATATACCCAATTTTCATTTCCATATACCTAATTGCTCTATAGCACACGTAAACAGAAATGTTTTTGTTCTGTCAACAAACATTCATTTTTCTCAGCAAATATGCAGTACTTAGTACCTTTCTGCCATCATTGGTCATCTTCAAATCTCTTTCCCACTTCCCCATGATTAGCAAACATTATATCATGGTGTACAAATTTATCTACATGTAGGATATTTTTGTCATTTATATAAAACTTGCAATTTTCTACTCAATTCCCCTATCAAATACCTTGATTTTTAATGTTCGGTTCTCTATGTATAGTATACAATTTATCTAACATTTATTTCAAATCCTTAGCATTCTCAGCCAACCACATGACATCAACTGCAAAAAAAATATGCATCTTTTGTATTCCTAACCAATACACCTGTGACATTGTCAGAAATGTTCCTTATACAATTGTTCACAGATTCTTTAAACAACCAAAGCAGCAGCATACCCAGAATCTCCATACTTTACTTTTATTAAAACAATAAAAACAATACTGTGGTTTGCATGTCCAGGTATAAAAGAGGCAGATGTAGTTTTCCAATGTTGCTTTACTCACTTACATCATGCTGACTCTGTCTCCTTTCAGCCATGGATGCCACTGAAATCACATATCATTGTTTCACTTCCAGTTCAGTGTTAAATCATTTACTAAGCATTCCATTTATTTTCACATATGCTTTACTTCCTTCATACAATATACTGATATTTTTAATGACATTCAGTAACCGGTTCTATGGGTGTGGCCTAATTTGTGGATGTGGCTTAGTGGTCATGTGACTGGGTGGGTCATGGTTTGCTGACTGGGTATGGCTTGGTGGTCACGTGACTGGGTGGGTGTGGCTTGTAAATATTTATGTAATATTTATGAATTTTTAAAATAAATATTTTATAAATTTTATAAACTTTATAATTTAATTTATTTCATAAATATTTATAAATATTTTTATAAATATTTTATAAATATTTTTTATAAAAAAAGAGCAACTTTTACCCAAAATCAGGGAAAGCAGGCAGGCAGATTGAGTTGCTCCCAGAATCACAGATTCACTTAGAAATCTACCATTCTACAATCTGCTACCTGAGTCTTGTCTCATAAAATTTGCTTGCAAGCAAACTCATAAAATTAACTCACAACACACCATTATGTAAATGTTAAATTTTTTATTTAAAAAAAAGCAACTTTTACCCAAAATCAGGCAAAACAGGCAGGCAGATTGAGTTGCTCACAGATCACAGATTCACTTAAAGATCTACCATTCTGCAATCTGCTACCTAAGTCTGCACTGAAAAATAGAAGCTTCAATCCTAAGGAAGGTTCAGCTCTGCTTTCTAGCTGATAAAAATCTCCTGGCACAGATGATAGTAGGAACAGCTGATGGTCAGAGAATAAAAGGGAAAATAGCAACTTATCAAAAATTAGGCCAACGCAAGCAAGTTGAATGATGTGCATGCCAGGTAAGGAGTGAGTGGGTGGAGTAGGGAGGGGAGGGGCCATCCAGTAGTGCAATTTGCTGGTTCTCTGAACTGGGCAGAATCATAACATCTGGTTCTATAGAACCAGACAGACCAGGTAGAATCCCATCCCTGGTGTGTTCCCAAAATCAACACCCTTCCAATAAACCTTCTAACTCAGTCATGCATTTCCCAAGATTCTGATGAAGAGCAACAACCAAGGCCAGAATTTCTCAATCTTAGCAACTTCAAGACATTTGGACTTCAGCTCCCTCTGCAAGTTGAAGACTACGCATCCTAAAGTTGCTGAGATTGAAAAAAAAAACCACCCATGTTGACTTTGTACCCTTTGCCTGGCACAAAGTTGCAGTGCATTTTGCTTATTGTTGTGTCTCACATCATTTTGATCAGAAACAGTGAAATGCTTTCCTAGGCATTAATCACCCTATAATAAAGGTAATGGTAAGCATTTCCCCTGTCTAGTTATGTTACATTCTATGGGTTGGTGCTCATCTCCGTTTCTTAGCTAAAGGCACCAATATTGTCCAAAGACATTTCCGTGGTCAGCATGGCTTTATGCCGAAGACACATGGAATGCTGTTCCCTTCCCATCAAAGTGGTGCCTATTTATCTACTCACATTGTATGCTTTTAACTGCTAAGTTTGCAGGAGCTGGGGCAAGTAACAGGAGCTCACCCGGTTACATGAACTTGGGTCTCAAACCTTTCAAATCAGCTTTCTGGCAGAGAAACTCAGCATCTTTAACCACTAAACCATTGCATCTCTCACCGGTAATGCTTACATTGATTCTCAATACTTTCCTTTTTGTACAGGAAAAAATAATAACCCCAAACCAGCATTCTCCCTATTAATTTTACTGTGTTCATACTTCTTAAAAGTCATACAGCCACTCAGTACAAACTACACCGATATTTTACTAGTTCTCCTGTTCGTCAGTTGACACTTTCATCCTCACTATTTTTCAACATACTCACAACATTTATGACTAGCTCATTTTTTAAAAAAATAAATAAATTAAATGGACACTTACATTTATAACATTCATTTCGACTCTACTCAGCTGCATATAAATCAGCTGCATATAAATATTCCTTCCAGCATTCCCTCAACTCAATTTCATCCCAGATACTATTACCTTTAATTTCATTTACTCTTTGTTTACTCTTCTTTCCCTTCTCCCTCTTCCAAAGCATTTTATTTCCATCAAAATCATTCTGTGTTCAAAATTTTCTCTGTTTCTTTTGCTGTTAACTGCTCCTTCTCTTTAACTACATTCTTTGCAATTTATTTTTTCTCCACACCTTATCCTGTATCTAAATATCTTTTAGAGAAATTCTTCTCTTATATGCATTTCTTTTTATCCACAGACTTTTCCAATTCACAATTGCACCAAACATCTTCATAGAGTTCATTAGCATAACTCCACATACTTCTGTGACAGTCTGTAATTTAATAATTTTTCATTGTCCTAGACAGCTTCCATATCCTTTTTTCCCCTTATGATTCCACTTTTGGATTTTTGTCTTGGCAAGTTAATCAATCTTTTTTTTAAATACAATTTTAATTGAATATATTTTAACAAGATAAAAACGATACAAATATTAGAAAAAAACAAGAAAATAAATAGGGAAGAAGAAAGAAAATAGAAAAATAAAAAATAGAAGAGAGGAGGAATTTATAAGGAAATGGCTTCCAATATTTTTGACAGCAGTTATACTCTACAAGCACTTTCTCTCTTTAAGGTTTCATCATAATTTCCTTTTTTACATAAGCTACCTTTTCTAATCTTCAAACTCATAAATCACAAGTCCTTTTTTAAAAAAGTTTTTTTAGCAAAATGTCTGAAAAGGGTCTCCAGTTATTGCTAATATAGTTGTTGATCTTTCTCTACTCAAGCAAGTTGTATTAACCCAAGAAACTCTTTAATTTCAGGCATCTGTAATGGAAGATTGTTGAGGTGCTGTATATTGAACCCCTTTCACTTTCAGCATGCATCTAAGTCAGGGATGGGCAATTAATTTCCCCAAGAAGTCACATGAGAAACTGGGGCTATTGCGAAGGGCCATTTCTGTGCCCCCCCCCCCCCAACTGCCACTGTCCTATGCTGATGTCATGGGCTAGTTTGGAACCTCCCTGCATGAGCTACAGACTATAAAATGCCCACATCTTATCTAAGTTATATCTCTAAGAGGTGAGGCTTCAATCTATGTCTCAATCTCCTCTAATGCTTCCCATTGCAGATACCTCTACACTCATTACCTCTATATTTTTCACTACAAGTGCTCCTCCTTTAGCAGCTGCCTTGATTAGTGACTGTTCAAGGTTATGGCAGTGATGAAAAGTCATAACTTTGTGACCAATTCTCACATTTATTACATTTGCAGATCTGTAATGCTAAAGTAAGATCATAAGCACAATCATAGTTTCACTAAGCAACTATTTTTGTTTAACAACCAAATTACTAGTCTCAATTGTGGTCACCGAACACGAACTTCCTGTATTTGCTCAATCTTTCATCATAAACGTATCAATTACGCTGTTGAGGCTCTAGAAGAAGTACAGAGAAGATCAACCAGGATGATTAGGGGACTAGAGACTAAAACAAATGAAGAACAGTTACAGGAACTGAGCATGACTAGTCTAGTAAAGGAAAGGACCAGGGGAGGCATGATAGCAGTCTTCCAATATTTGAGGGCTGCCACAGAGAGGAGGGGGGTCAAGCTATTTTTCAAAGCACCTGAAAGCCAGACAAGGAATAATGGATGGAAATTGATCAAGGAGAGATTTAACCTAGAAATAAGAAGAAATTTTCTGACAGTGAGACCAATCAACCAATGGAACAGCTTGCCTTGGAAGTTGTGGGAGTTTCATCACTGGAGGCTTTCAAGAAGAGACTGGACTGCCATTTGTCAGAAATGCTATAGGGTTTCCTGATAACAGACAGATAACAGATAATCAGAGTTGGAAGGGACCTTGTAGGTCATCTAGTCCAACCTCCCACCCAAGCAGGAGACCCTACAGCATTTCTAACAAATGGCAGTCCAATCTCTTCTTGAAAGTCTCAAGTGATGATGCTTCTACAACTTCTGATGGTAAGCTGTTCCATTGGTTGATTGTTCTCACTGTCAGAAAGGTGGGTGGATTGGACTAGATGACCTACAAGGTCCCTTCAACTCTCTTAATCTGTAATCTATATTTATACCATGCTGACATACAAATTTCTGCTGTTCCAAATGGATATTCAAAACAAATCTTTTTCATCAGTCACATGTTCTCATACATTTTTGGCTGTATAAATTTTGAGTGATTTCTGAAAGCCACAGATGTTTCCAGTTGTAGGCAGCTACATCTGCTCAGAGGTGAAGTCAGTTAGCCTCATGACAGATGTTTAGCATGGCTTTGCAGTTGGCCTCGTAATAGATGTTTATCAACAGCAGATATTTATCAACAATGATTTTGCGAATGGGTAAAATTGCCTAGCATTTTAGCAATTTCTCCAACAGAGACAATGGGAAAGAAAGGTCTAAGTTTAATTATTATGATGGGGGGAAGCAAAAAGTTGTCTATTCTGATTGAAAGAGTCTTAAATAGAAGTCTAACATTGGTCTCTCTCACCCATAATGATTATGTTGGTTGTGTGGATCAAAGATTCAACTCACTAATAGTCAGCTTATTGTGTTCATCATAATAAGCCCCAGCTCTTTAGGACCTCATTGTAGGTGCCTGTCTTTTTGTGAAAGGGTGAAAGTTAACTTAGCTACTGTGTAAATGAGTAGAATGAAAACAGTGCCCAGGGACACATTTGGCCTTCATTAACAAATGCTCAGTAGCTATTTTGTCATTTTTCTTGTTTGTCATAAAAATAAATACACTTTAATAGGTGATCTAACTGAGCAGGCTTTGGCAACAAAATGGACTGTGTCCTATTATATCTGTGATGTGTATAATTTAAAGCAAGAGAAAAATATTAAAACATTTCAATTTTGTTCATGAGAGAAAATGACAAAGATTTAGATTCTGATTGCAAAGGAATGAAAAAAATAGGACATTTTCAGAGAGTGCTTTAAATCATGCATTCCATTATATGGAGTTCAGACTATAAATGGTCTATTTCAGGATAATTAATCATGTTGAGGTATTTTTTTTCCAGATCCAAAGTTTGCGTTTGAGTGAAAAAAAATGTTTTATGAGGAAAGGAGATGCTTAAGCACCTTAATAGATTGTACAAGGGCCAGAAAGGAATTTGGAGGGCATTTCCCGTTCTCTTACAGGTCAAAATTACCATCAGTTAGAAAGATTTAAAGAAGACATTGAAGAGCCCAAGGGAAATTCTGTGGCTGATGAGAAAGAGTTTGATTTCAATACAAGGGCATTTGTGGATTCTGACATGGAGGTTGATAATATAAATTAGAGGAGTAGTTGAGTTGTCATTTAATAAACATATCAGGTTCCATAACTAACTTTAGGCACTTATATGATGCAACTATGTACTTTCTCCAGGACTTGGTAGCAGCCCAGTGGAAAGATTACATTTCTAGGGGAATGGTAGATGAACTGATTCCTTTTCACCAACGACTGTGTGTTTGGTTTTAAAGTTATATTTTTTTAAAAAAAAACACTACTATACACCATTTAGAGCTTATTATATAACCCAACAGGGAGCAGAAGAATTTAAAAAAATAGCTAGAAAAGCTTCCACTGGTTCAGAATCACTGGTTTTCCAATACAGTCTCTCTTGTTAGTATTGTTTATGCTAGAGATTGCAAAAGGAAAATTATACTGTTCTAACATTCCTTCTTTACAATGTCCTTTCACTGTATGGCCCAGAGTTATCTTGAATATCAGTGTCATTTCCCCCTACTATAAGTCATCACAGCTGGCAGTCTGAAGCATACTTTTTAAGCCATTATACTGTGGTAATGTCCCATAGCAATGAAATTGCAAAGCAGTTTCACAAATTAGATGACACCACAGAGGTAGCAGCATCATCTAATCATAAACTGTGCCCTACCTTAAGCAAGGTCACCTGGATGGAATCTGAGATCCTGATGATGATTCCTTTCCTTAATCTGTGAGACAATAAGATTTCCTTTCCTTTCCTTTCCTTTCCTTTCCTTTCCTTTCCTTCCCTTTCCTTTCCTTTCCTTTCCTTTCCTTTCCTTTCCTTTCCTTTCCTTTCCTTTCCTTTCCTTTCTCCTTTCTCCTTTCTCCTTTCCTTTCCTTTCTCCTTTCTCCTTTCTCCTTTCCTTTCCTTTCCCTTCCTTTCTCCTTTCCTTTCCTTTCTCCTTTCTCCTTTCCTTTCCTTTCCCTTCCTTTCTCCTTTCCTTCTCTTCCTTTCCTTCCCTACCCTTCCCTTTCCTCTTTTTTAAAGTAAAAACTTTAAACTTGTCTTTGAGACTTAAGAGGCCCTGTAGGAGAAGGCTTTTAACTTTGTTTTTGTTGCATTATCTCTGAAGTCATGCCACATACATTCTTCCAGTGTTACATCAGAGAAATTAACCATTAATTTCCACCTAGTGGTGGATGGGAGAGTTAATTTAATTTTGATTAGGTTACAGCAATCTAATTAATCTCTATGACACCATTTCTCCTGATTCCAAAGCAGTTATATTAATCTTTATATAAAAGAGGCAGGCAGGCAGGCAGGCAGGCAGGCAGGCCTAATTACAGAATGACCTTGTACATCATAGCTTAGTTTTGCTGTATAAAACAGGTTAGATCTACTATAGCAGGACTGTCAAACTTGTGGCATCCAGGGGTCCCAATATATTACGTGATGCTGCCGTGATGATGTGAGTTTGACACCTCTGTACTATAGTAACATTCAGGGGCAACTTCCAAAAACATTAAGAAAACAGCTTCAACTGCATGAAGGTCTGCCTCCTTTTGTCTGTGTGTTGCATATGACACAAATTTAATAAAAGAGGACAACCCTTTCATAACAGAAAACTTGGTTGCCATCTTGATATTTTTCAACTCTCTCTCCCTCTTTGGCCACCTCTGGTAATGTCACATTCTAAAATAACTTGGCATTTATTTTAATACTGGGTCATTTACTGAGTAGATTTCTTGATGAGCTCTACTCCAACCTAAGCATCTCTTGATATTCTTGACTAGAACTTATTAAGGAAACCCAATGTATTTGAAGAGGCTTAGGTGGAAAAATTGTTTGGTGGCTCATTGTAAGCTGAACACCTCATCATTTTTAACTTTATATGAAGTTTTCAAATGTGTTTCCTACTGACATTTTATTCACAGCACTCTTCACACATACATATATGCCCAAACGTTTTGTGGAAATTAAACATTACATGGAAAATTTCATCCAGTAATCAGAATAGTAAAGAGAAAAAAGTCCATTGTATATTGGTCAAAGGAAGAAAATTTAAAAAAATTAAAAATTCTACAAAGGTGATGTGTAAGCTTGAATAATATACACATAAAATGTTATATGAAGTAATTAATAAATTAGTGAAATTGTCTAGTCTATTCTGTTTGACTACGTGATATGTTGAATTGCCTTCTAGCTTTTTAGTTCTCTATCTTATTGACAAAAGATATTGTTTATGAATGAAGATTTTCCATGGCTGAAGACTCAATAAATCTGAATGAACATCATTCACACATGACTGCTCATCTCTGAAATACATTAGGGCATATATATTGAATTTTACCATGCAAATTAAGCAAAACCACAGTGACAAAAAGGCCTGGTCTGTCATCCATCATATTCAAGCAAATAGTAGACAAATTATGATAGTCATGTGCAAATCAAAGATTCAGATTAGCTGAAGTCCTATGACCCCCACCCCCCCCGACTTCTAATTTAGACCTTAGTAACAGGGAAAGAAGTGTCCTGTGAGGAAATTGTGAAGGATGTTATATTAAACACTCTCTAAGCTGTGAAAAGGAACATCTCTCACATGGTTTTGCATAATGGTTTGTCTCATTGTTTCTGTAACCTATTAATTAGCTCCCTGCTTCCTTTATAAAACACATAGTTTCCCACTGTCTACTGAAAGAAGAAAAGAAAAAGAAAAAACTAATCAGTCACATGAAATTGTAATTGTGGCAGGTGAATGAATGATTTGATGAGGTGCTGATGCCATGGATCTCTTCATCACTTATTCCAATCAGTTTTGAGGAAAGGTGACATTAGGAATGCTTATTATAATTCAATGTGCCAGTTAAATTAAAACATTAGTTTTTTGTGGATCCACATTATATGCCTTGTGGAAATGCTCTCATTGTATAAGCCAAAATCAACTTTTTAATATTTACCTGGATTGCTATCCCCGAGGGGTGTCCCAAACAGTAAGACCACGATGTAGACAGAGAATGGAAATTTTTTTTCCTGAGGTTCCTAGCATAATTGAGGAACGGTCTTCAATACAATTTTAGGGAAATGAGCCATTAACATGATTTCAACAACTTTAAAATTCTACTCCTAGTCAGTAGACATACATTAAATGCATTTATCATTTTGGTTCTAAAAGTCATACTTAGATTGCACGGTATAGTATTCAGTGCCTTCCTATATTCTTGTTAGCAGATAAATGAAGAACATACAGCATACATTGTTTTCTTTCTACCCTGCACTGCTCACATAAAATGACCTTTTTTAAAAAAGTGATTCTACATTATTTTATGCCAGTTCTTGGTCTGGTACATATTATCCTAGAGCAGGAATGCTTGTAAATCCAGGACTACCACATCCATTCTGAAAGCCATTGTAATGTAGTGGTTAAAGCAATATTCTATGGATGGGGAGCTCAGGGTTCATTATGCTGTTAATCATAAAAACTCAGCATGGGACACTCTCTCATTCTACCCAGCCAGGGAATAAAATGAAGAGAGATCTCCATATTAGCTGCCTTGAACTTCTAGAAAAAAAAGGCAAGATAGAAATCTCAGAAATAAATAAATTTTCCAACATACCATAGCTGTTACTGTGCTTTCTTTAGATCATTCCTGATGTCAGAAAATTTGACACTGTGTGTGTATTTTGTGTGTGCGTGTGTGTGTGTGTGCGTAAGTCTGGTGAAGTGCTCATATGATATTAAGGTTGTTTAATGGTAAAACAAATGCAGTCATTTGTTTCAAATGCAGAAATTAGGAATATTCTTAATTCCTGGGAAGCAATTTACTAATATTGCAAAATTCAATACACATGATTAATTTTCCAAAACTTTGGCTGCTGGATTCTTTTTCCTTTAAACTGAACAAAATATGTTAATTTTTTCACATTAATCTATTGTATACATATGAGCAGTACGGTGGCCTAGTAGTAAAGATTCTGGCCCCTGTTTGGAGGTTGAGAATTCAATCACAGGCAGCGACAGATGTTTCTTTATCAAGGCACAAAGAGAAAATATTTGCTGCAAACTCCACAAAGGGGTTAAGAAGTGCATCCAGCAAATAAATGCTCAGTTCCATTCAGTTGCCCCAACCCCACCCTGAAGCAAGAAATTACAGGGTTATAAAAATAAAAAAAATCTATTGTATACCTACCATAAATCTGTTCATACAAGAAGTTAAAACTTGTATAAACTATGTCATATGACCTATCTGGGAGAAGGGAAAGGCTCTGGAGCTATGAACACAAAATTGGCTGTTCATCTCCAGAAGATGCAATTTATAAGTGGAAAGCCAGGAATGGTTATCTCCTAATTATCCACCATATTACATCCCTCATTCTAGTATCAATCCTTTTTATAGTGACAACTGTTGATCTTTATTTTCTCCAGCCACCAACATTGGCTATCCTAATTCATCACACTCATCAGCTTCTGGGGTAAGAATGTTTAGATGATGCCTTACTCTTATTTATAAAGACAAAAATTATGTTTTATTCCAGTAGGAAACTACTGGAATTCTATTTTATTTTTGGGTATAATAATAAGGTATTAAAACTCTGGCAGGATTTTTCCTCTCCTTTTTACACTAAAGAGAACCAAGATGGGATAATCTTGAATTTGTTTTTCACTACTTTCTGACTTTCAGGGCAAAGTTGATTTCTGTGTTCCTTCTTCCGGTTTATTTATTTGTTGCTCTACATAAGGCAAATGAGAATCAGTTTGGTATAATGGTTAAAGCACCAGGCTAGAACCCATAAGTTCTAGTCCCACTTTAGGCATGAAAGCCAGCTAGGTAACCATGGGCTAATCACTCTCCCTCCGTCTTACAAAGCAGGTAATGGCAAATAACTTCTAAATTCTTGCCACAAAACCTGCAGGGACTTGTCTAGACATAAAAAAAAAATAAATAAATAAATAATCCACATGATTATAAGACAATTAGAATGAAAGAGATGATTAGAACAATATAGAACTTAATTTCTGGATTTAAAGTAAGCAGTGAAGATGAGAAATCATTCAGCAGTAAATACTTGTTTTTATTTGCAGCTTATTGGCTTTCACGTATGGCTTATCTTTTAAGAAATGTCTACAAACTATTTAAATCTGAAAGCAAAAATATGTGCAAATAGAATATTGCCATTGCCATTTGAATAAACAAAAGGCATCAGAAAGACACATTCATCTGTGTTAATCTTTGTATTGGCCCTAGAATTTTGCTACAAAAATAGAGAAAATAGAAGAATTAAAAAAGGAAGGCCTAAAGAGAAAATATAACAACACATAGGATATAATTTTACCTCTACAAGTATTTGTCCTTTTTTTCTAGAAAACTGATTAACAGATTATCAGCTAATCTCTTGTTAAGAAACAAAAATGTGAAATTATAAGATAGTGGAAATAATGAAGAAAATGATTAAAACAATTTCAAAAACAATAAGAAGATAGGATTGCTAACACTTTCTTTGCATTTATCTTTTCACAGTAGGAAATAACACTTTTTAACATAATTAAAAAAAAGGGATGGAGATTGATCCTAAGAGCCCACTTTATCATTTTAAACAAATTCAGGTCTCCAAGGCCAGGAAAATTATATCTACAGGATATTGAAAGATCTTTCAGAAATTACTATAATCTCTGGAAGCTCCTGGAAACAAGTAAAGTACCAAAGCCTGGAAAAAAAGCAAATATAAACTCAGTTTGAAAAATGGGACGAAACCCTAAAAAATTACAGATCCATTGGCTTAATATCTGCATCAGGTAAGGAGAAATTTCCAAGATGCATGTCAGCAAGCACTTAGGAAAAAAATCCTGCCATTATCCAAATAATCATGGCTTTGCCAAAAGAAGTCGCTTCGGATCAATCTCATCCCTTGTGGGGGACTACTTTAGTGAGCAAATGACTGGTGTAGATAACATATACCTTGAGTTCAGTTAAGTATTTGACAAGATATCCCATTATAATCTTTTGGACAAACTAATGGTTGTTGAATAGTGGGTGGCTTAGTAAATAGACAGGTACGTCCGAAACATACTCTCAAATGGTTCTCCAGGGAAGGTATCAATTAGGACCCCACCTGAGTCTATCTGCTGGCTATTACTATTCAACCTTTTTATTAATATCCCTTGTGATGGATTAGAAGGGATTCTAATCAAATGTACAGATGACACCTAGCTATAGGATTTGCTAATGCCTTGGAAGACAGAATTGCCATTCGGCTTCTTGAGAGACCTGAATATTGTTCAGATTCAAAGAAATGATGGTCAGCAGTAACAAGGGTAAAGAAGTATGTCTGGATGTGCAGATATGGAATGGACTTACCTGGCAGCAATAGCAATAGCACTTAGAATTATACACCACTTTATAGTGCTTTACAGCTCTCTCTAAACAGTTTACAGAGTCAGCATGTTGCCTCCAACAATCTGGGTCCTCATTTTAGAAGGATGAAAGATTGAGTCAATCTTGAGCCAATGAGGATCGAACTCCCGGCAGTCAGCAGAATTAGCCTGCAATATTGCATTCTAACCAATGCACCATCATGGTTTGTGGTGCATTCTTATGCATTCTCACAAAGCATGTGAGAAGAATTCAAGAGTGTAATTGGACCACTGGTTGAATATGCAAGCAGTGTGATGCAGCAGGCAAAAGAGTTGGGCTGCTTTAAGTGTTGGCTCTGGAAACCTACTTGATTTTTTAACTTCTTGATTCTTCTGAATAACTCTTCCTCGAGATCAATCCTCCATCTGAAAATAGCTATCACATTATACTGCAGTCTTCTCTTCTACAAGCTAAACTTATCCAGTATCTTAAATCTATTGTATGTTTTCCTTTTTAAAATCATCTTATTTGCTTTGCTCTGGACATGCTCTAATTTATCAGTAGCCTTCTTAAAAATAAAGTGTCCAGAACTGAACTCAATATTCTAAATGTGGCATGACCAATGCAGAATAGAGAAGGAAACTGAATTCTTTGATCTTGTCATTATATTTTGATTGATACAATCTAGGAACTGCATCTGTATTTGCTATATCACATTGGTGACTCATATTTAGCTTGGGTTCCTTAGACCACCAGATGCTTTTTGCATGAACCATTGCCCAGTATTGTCCCATCCATCCTATATTCATATTTAATTTTTTCCATACTCAGATGTAGATTTTGCATTTGTTTCTATTGAAATTCATCCTGCTAGTTTCTGCCTATTGAAGCAGATTATCCCAGTTCTCCTGAAACTTAAGAATCTCTTCTAAGGCTTGTAGCATTAACAATAAAATTGATATTGAAAGAATTTCCATTTTTTATTTTCTACTTTTTAAATCTGCATTTAATACTACAATACTACTTACATAATAAAATATTAAGAATCTAAGCATATTATATAAATATCATTGCAACAAAATAACATAATGTATTAAACCTGACAAGATAATGCAATATGATTAGATTTAATATGTTAAAGGAATAAGCTAATGCCATATTAATATTTTCAGTTCCTACAAATATCAGTCATTTATTGCATTATTTTTTTCTGTTTTTATTAGCACCGCAATGCTTTTGGTTGTACTTCATAAAATAAAATAAAAAAGAGGAAAAAAGACAATATATTCTGAATTGCTATCTTTGCGTAGCCCGAAAAATTGATAATTATATTTTTTAATCCCTCCTCCAAGTCATTTAAAAGTACATGTTGAACAGAATTGGCTCCTGTGGTTATGCTATTCAACTCTTCCTTCCAGTTTAACATAGAGCATTGTCATATATTTGTTTAGTACAATTGCTGTATCTCCCTCATGTCCATTTTGTCTATAGAAACTCAGCAGGTCTATACATGTTTAAGAGGCTCCAGTATTTGAACCTATTAACTTTCTTCCAATGAAAAGCCTTTGAAAGAAAAGGTGGCTTTTTTTCTTTAATCCTTTTAGAAATATCCTGGGTTGTTTCTCTTCTTCCTGGCATATCTCTAAATTTTCTCCATTTATTGGAAAATAGTTTTGTTTGTTTTACTTTAGAAAATCTGTCTGCACTATATAGTGATTTCAACTGGAAAGAACACTCTGAAGAGAATCTATTTGAAATAAGGTCAATTGGCTGGGACTCCTTTGAGCACCATCAATGACTTTGTATGATCTTTTCTTCACAAATGCCTTTTATCTGGTGATAAAACTTCAAGACAATACCACACATCCCCCCTTTTTTGATAGTATCATTTTGACTGTGTGTAGATGGAGAAAAAGACATCAGAGAGGGGAAGCCCTGTGAAAAATGCATAGCAACATCTTGCTAGGTAAATAAAGGCAGGCTTCTAACTAGAAAGAAAACTGAAATAACAGGTTGTCAGTATAAACAACTGCATCAAAGCTCTGCCTGTTTTGACTGATCCTTCCAGCCAAACAGCATCAGGAAGGAAGCTGGTGAAATGAAAGATCCCAACAGAAAAAGGGTCGAACCTGTAGGCAAACTCAAAAAAAGAGAATTGGTGCGTCCCTGTGTTTCTCTTATAGGTGGCTTAGAATTGCAACAAGGTCAGGAAATAGCTAAATAAACAGGGGTAGAATTAGATCCTTCCAGAGGAACAGAGCAAAGAAAGATAGGCTGAATAGCAAGAGAAAATAAAATACACTATATTGTTGTATTTTAAAGTGAGATCTATATGCTTTTTCCATTGGCGTCCCAGTCTGATTATTAGACTGTTTCAAAACAGTGAAGAAGAATTTTGAAAAGCTGTGAATAAAATGATTAAGAAACAGGCCCACGTAAAACATGTAAAATATAACTAAAATTTCTGCACAATCAATAACAGTCATGATAGAAAAAATGATTAAGGACCTTGAAAAAGAATATGGCAGCCATAACTTGAAGTCATCCCTCTTTCTGTTTCTGTTTCTCTCTCTCTTCTCCTATCCCCCTTTTCTAATTTTTTAAACCTATGTTGGCTAATGAAGAGCTCTTGTAGTCTTAAAACTTGCTTGCTGTGTTTTATCCCTGAGTTAGCACAACAACTTCTACTTATACAGTAAACTTTTACTTATGCAGTAAAATTATTTATTCATCCCACAGGAACCCAGAGTAATAAAGACATGATGACCTAAGGCAAACATCCTAAAGCAACTAATCAACAGAATTATTATATCATTACATGGGTGCTGTCATTTTGACACCACGACTCTTGCAGATGCCACTGACCTTACTGGAAGTGTTTTGACATCAGAAAGAATTTACTGGACGTTGAAAAGTCTCAAGACACTTCCAATCAGATTGGGATATGCCGTTTTAATATTGGATTGTTCCAATTCAATGAGCTATAAAATCCCCAATTCACAATCACTTTTGTATCCAACAAGGGTCTCTGCGTGCTCCTCTGTAAAGAACATAATATGGAATGGAGAGCATAGATGTTTCATTTTATTATTAGATCTGACACAGGTACTTACACAATTACAGATAATACACTAAATCAGAGAGAAACAAATCCCAGTTTCCCAGAAATGATAGATTATGGGTTGATAAATGGCAGCTCTGAAGCAGAAGCATTTGCCTCAGGATGTCTTGATCTCAGCAAAAAATAAGTTAGCTATATTCCATGAAACAAATGAGTAGCAACTGCATACCTGTAGCATTCTAATAAACTGTCTACAAGGGTATTGTATCCTATGAACTGACTTCTGGTCTTCCAAAAGATAAAAATGCTATGAGTCAACTACTATTACTACAACTGTAATAATAGTAGAAATCAACATGAATTTCTTCAGGCTATTGGGTTGTTGTTGTTTTGAGGGGGGTTATTTTTGAATGGAATACTAGGTAATATATTTATTTAATTTATATGTTGCCTATCTCATTTGCTCACTTAGTGGCAAAGCTTGCATCATTATCATCACTTAGGAAAACTGCGTGAGAAGATAGAGTCAAAATATTTAATTCAGAAATGTCTTTGCTGATCTACTAAGAACCAAACTGTGGATTCTTTTCTTTTTTCACACCTTCCCACATATCTCCTGCCAGCAATATGTAATTCAACTGGCAGCTGTCATTCCTTTACAAACTAATTTGGAAAACTTTGTGGTACCTGTCAAGTGTGGAAAGTCCAGGGTTGTGATGGCTTGGTTCTAGCTCATTGAACTACAGTAATCAATCTGGGAAGTCTCTCTCTGTGGTGATTCCAATTTGGCTTTAAGGAGCAAGCCTTGCTTCTCAACTTGTTTATCACAGCACAAAACAGTAAAAATGCTTCTTCCATTTCAGAGAACCATAAATATATTTAATTGTTTCTCCAGTCTAGCCTGATTACTAGCATAGCCAAGAAAAACATCCAAAGCCTCAACTGTAACCTTCTTTTCAAAAATGTACAAAATGCTCACTTGGTTAATAAACTTTTTTTTTGATGCAGAGAAAGCCTTTTGAGTCAGTGTTGACTCCTGGCAACAGCTTTGATTCGTTCTTGACAAGATTTCAGAAGTGGTTTGCCATTGCCTCCATCTAGGGCTGAAAGAGAATGACTGGCTCAAAGTCACCCATCTGGATACGGTGGGACTACAATTCAGGATCTCCTAGTTTCTAATCCAGTATTTTGATCACAAGCCAAACTTACTCTCAATAAACTACAGAGCAGTTTATTATTTATTTATCATTAAACTTCTATGCCACCAATTTTGTTGAGATTTTATTTTTTTAATGATGTTTATGATAAATTGTTGTCTCAGAATTGCCTCTTGGCATTTATTAAATATTTACTTGATTTTTATCCAGTTTTCCTCAGGATTTTGAGATGGTGTATACATCATTCTCTCTTGCTGTACAAAATGAAAGTGGCTGGTTTAAAATCACCTAGTGAGTCTCTAGGTTTATGGTAGGATTTGAACCTTCTGGTTCTAATCCAGCACTTTAACATCAGGCTACCTTTTCAGACATAGATTTCAGTACATGAAGGCATTTGTCTATATGTGAAATTGGCAGATTCACTTACAAAGTTGTTAAAAGTATGACTTGTAAGATGAAATCTGCTAAAATGCATTGTGGCCAGTCAGAAGATCCTCTTAGCAGATCTGCATCAGATTCTAGAAGCACAGATAGAAATAGACAGCTAGAGCACAAATAGAAATGGACATCCAGAATATCAAAGTGAGTAAGCACTCTGTTTTAAAGTTAAAATGTCTATAATTACACAGGGAAATAGAATTGTCACATCTCATCTATACTGAATGCAAGCATTTGCCTATAAATTGCATAAATATGTGAATGTGCATATTTTTCCTATCTAATCCACATCCATATTCTTCTGATGAATTGTTTTTTAGATGTTAAAACATATCACTTGAAAACTCCATAAAACATTTGGAAGTCTAATCTTTTCTGCCAGAAATTGGGCTAGCTGTGTGTGTGTGTGGGTGGGTGTTTGTCCTTCACATGCAACAAAATGAGGACAAGAGCATTTCTATATCTTTGATACCATCTGCACAAACTTAGGTTTACATATTTGAGGTTTTATTCCTAAGAATGAAAGAGAAGCTACGAAAAGCAGCTGCTATGCTATATAGATAATAGATGTGGACCTAACTCATTATGAACTTACTGATATAGTGCGGAGGCCTAAATCTTTTGCAACCTGAGATCATCTTGGGATCTGTGTGTACAATTGTAGCCTTTGATCTGTGGTCAGATTAACAGAAAAATGCAAGTTTCTCATCTATTCCTTTAAATAGCATTCTATGAAACAGAAGGTCTGCAAAAATCATACTACATCATCTATATTCTGATTTATAGGCTGATGACTACAAAAGGGAACTTGTGTGGCTCTCTCTCTAAATAATTTGTGGGGGAAGGATACAAAACCTGATTTCTGGAAAGTTCTGTGTGAATATAAGGCACACAAATTAAGTAGATTAAGTTTTTTTGTGGCCAATGGACTAGATTCAATCAGGCCATTTTTACTCTTTCTAATTTAATGGAAGTTTCAAAAGAAAATATGTAAAGCGATTGTGGGATTTTGACTGCCTATTCATCTGTCAGCAGAACCTCTCTCTGAAACAAAACAGAATATGACCAGATTTAGTATGTGTGTGGGGGGAGGGGGAAGCCAGTTAAAAGAAGAAACACCATGATCTCTCAGGACCCCAAAAGTATGTTTTCTCTACCCTCTGGAATGAGGTTCCCCTCACAATCTGGATGGCGTCCATTTTGCTGTTGTTTAGAAGAACCATGAAGAGTGAAACCTCTTCTTTCATCATGCGTGCCAACTTTAATATTTATATTTTATTGATTTGGTTGAAATTTCTTTGATGAGTGTGAGCCTTCCATGTTTATTGAGAATTGGGCAGCATACATGTTTAATAAATTATTCCATTAACTAAATGTCATAACCTAGCCAGCTGTGTGACAGCTTGAGAGTTTATGTGGTATTATTTACCCTTTGGTATAATGAGCTGGACAACTATAGTATGAATAGCAACATGAGCTCTGACAGCAACATGTGACCCAAATTCCTTTTCTGCACCCTCAAGGACACCCTTGCTTAGAATTTGCAAAACCTAATGACCCATTCTGAGGTGGGAAAGTCGTCAAACCTTAAAATAATCTTCCATACTTTAAAAAAAATCCTGAAAAATGCCAAAGGGGGGGGGGATTATCAAGCCTCACAACATAGTTCCATCCACTTTGCACTACTGCCCCACCCAATGTGGCCATTGGATCTCCCCAAATCAATAAGTGCCATTCTTGTTCCTCAAAGCTACTCTAACAGAGGGAGCAAGATGTCTTGCAAGCTCACCCTCCCACCAGCACAGTTAGAATCCTTGCTGGTCTAGAACATTCTTTGAATAGATTACTTTCTCACACACAGTAAGAGCAGTGCACAACAGCTGTACAAAGCACAGAGACTGATTGGGTAGCCCTTCCAGGATTGAACAAAATTATAAATCTTGGTTCTCTTTTTGCTGTACTCTACTACATTTTCTTTTGTGCATACTCTCCTTGGTTATTTTCCCAACTGTATGCATCTTTGGCCCAGCAGCTTTTGCTATAAAGAAAATATACAGATGCTTGACAATAGTAAAGAAAAAACAAAATAAGAGCAAGAACAAGAAGGGATATGTTTTCCTTTGATAAATGCAGTTGCCTAAGCTGATATTATAAACACAGACATTTGTTAAAAGTAGAGCTCAACCTCTGATATTTAACATGGGATCAAAGCCCACCACAAATATTCTAGGCAACAGTCTCTTGGATTCCCCAAAAGAAGCTCCTGAAAGAGCTGAATGCTTAAACGCAGTATGGTTTTATTCCTTTCCTCCTGCCCCCCCTTCCCTCCTTGCATTAGCAAGGTGTATATCTATTAAAGGTTCTGCTGAGATATGCAGCAGCTGTAGTGAGAGAAGCTCTAAATTGATGTTCTTGCAGGTGTTGCTGTTTGCTAGTTATTGTCAGAATGGCACAAGTAAAGCAAAAAAAAATCTTTTATTCATGGAGCAAGACAGAAAAGGGAGCACCCACACTTTGATGTCTTGTCAACTCATTATTTGGAAACAACTTGTTTCATAGGCATAGACAATGTATGTTCATACACGTGTCAGAGTTCTAGCTGGCATTGTGCTGCTCCTTAGTATAAATTAGTGCAAGGTCTAAATCTAATACATCTAATACAATTTGAGTAATTCAAATTTTACTTGTCTAGGATAAAATAGAAGATTCTAAAGTTCCATTGTGAATGAAATCCATCTGCAACAATTTTTGCCTGATGTGCCATCTTAGAAATCTAGATGGAAATACTTTAAATTTAAAACAAGAAACGTAGTAAATAGCCTGTGGTATGTTATGAAAAATGAACTTTGAAACAAATCTGCATAACTTCAGGCTATTTTATTATATGGAAATGAAATATAAAAGTAATAAAAATATAAAATAATATAAAATAAAAATGCAAGTAAGTTGAATGTGATGCAGATGGGATATTTAAGTTGTGGGATTGCTAAAACGAGAAGTGGGATCAAAAATATATCACTGCTGAATTTCCAGAATGATGAAAAAAAAGTCAGATGTGGAAAAAAGCAGCATCTTTGGAGAGGAATTAAAAGCTAAATGGATATTGTAATGTTTCTAGAAAAAGACAGGGTTTCATAATGTGATGCCCTTCCATCATTTTGTCCTTTTTGAAACATACTGGTGGCAATAGGGAGGCAGCCAATAGGAAAGAAATGCCTGCAGTAAGGTTTGGTTGTGATGAAGGAGGATAATAAAAGAATGAATGAATGGACTGAGAGGAAGAAGAAAATCCACAATGGATGGAGTTGATGACATCCTCAAAAAAGCGAAAAATGTAAAGAATAAAGGATAATATATGATGGAAGCAGAGGTGTTTTTCAAAAATTGATAAGTATAGATGGTTATAGTAAATGTTAATGTAAACTAGATTTAACTATACACTATCTCCTTTTCATATCTCTCATCTTTAATTCCTTTGGCTTGCTATTTTTTACTACCTTTCTGTGCTTTGCAAAGCATTGCTTACTCCTACAAGGAATAGCATGATGGGTTTGCAATATGATCCTCATTTATTCTCTCTCTATAATCAAACTCACATCTTCTTTCATACTGATTACTCTCTTTTGTATTCAATCCATATTCACTCAGAACCATTCATTCCTGACTCCAGCTCTTGTTCTTTTGTAATAAACACTTAAGTACCCCATTCTCACTGCATTCAACTAACTTTTATGTGTCTCCTAATAGACTCTGTTCTCTCTTCTTACTAACAAAGTGGGCAGAAGCAAGCTTTCATGCACAGCAGTTTTGTTTCCTTCAAGCACATCCTAGCAACATACTATCCACTATTTTTCTACAAATATTTGCATGACTTACATTTCTTCATCCTTTCCCTGATCTTTAATAAATATTCTACTAATATGCAAATGCTATGCAAATGTATCAACTTTCTCTATTTTTTTACCATTAATAGAAAACTCCAGGTCCTTTCTGTATCATGTTACTGACACATTCTGCCATTGGCATGATTCTTGTATTTGCCATTCTCTGCAAATCACTGAGCTTCTCAATCAACAATGAAACATTCACTGCAAATACATTCACATCTCCAGCTACAATCTGTTCTGTGTTATCACAAGCATTTCCTACATATTTATCTCTAAATATATTAAACTAGAATTTTTCACAATGGATGTTAAGCCTTCCAAGATGGGTCATAAGAAACTAAGAATCTTCTTAAAATTGAATAAGGTTGCATAAAAAAATATAAGCACTGGCAAAGCTTATTTCCAATTTGTCTGGGAAAGCTCAAATGGGGAACAAATCCTGGAACATAGTTTTGATAAATGGCTAATGCTTTTGATGTACAGCCACTGGTTGTAACCGCCATCAAAACATCAAAAGCATTTGCCAATCACAGCAGTTTTATTGATTATTTAGTTTTACTGATCATGGCAGCTGGATAAATTCATTTACCATTTTAGAGGATTAAAGTATTTCAGTGTTTAAATCTTATGTTAAAACAGCCAAAAGTTAGTACCTGGCTTTGTTTTTCTGCCTCCTCAGTTTTGAACCAGTTGTTAAGATTACTATTTTTTCTTTCCACATCCTTTAAGTCCAATATATATATCACTCTTACTGCATTCAGCAACCACATTTCAACTCATCATTGGTACAAATAATTCCAAAAACCAGAGGGGATCTAACACATTAAAAACTATTTTTAAAAATCCCAATATCAGCAGAAGTATAAAAACCTGCAAAACCAATTAATATTCAACAGTAAGAATAACATCTCATGAACCATCTACCACCCTAGCACCCATGGCCTTGGCCTTTCAGCTTTCAGAATTTTTCAAAATACCAGCAGAATTGCGATCATTTTAATCTCAGAGAGTACAATGTCCAGAGAGCAAGTGTTTTGGTACTATATTGGCAAGATATTTCAACTTCTCATAGAATTTGTCAACTTTGGATCAATTTGCATTTGTGGCTACTGCATAGATTTGGATCATTATAATAGTAAGTGATTTGCTTTAGCTCTAATTGAAATAATACTATTACTAGGGAAATTGTAATGAGGACTAACAACCTTTTGTTAACCTTGTAGTTGACACCAAATCATATGTTCTGATATATGCTTAGCTATTTCATTCATAATTAAACCCAAATCTTCACTTCCTTGCATGAATTCTTGAATTCCACTCCATATGACCAGATCCCTCCATTCAGATGGATTAAATTCTTTTCATTTCTCTTAATTTGTCAGACACTTGGCATCTATATTTTTTCTTTCATTTTACTTTGTTATTTCATGCTCTTTACCATTAACTCCCTTTACATTCCAAGTCATGGTATTCCTAATATGCCTTGGTTGTCATTAGGTGGGCTCTTAAATACTGATTTGTGCCACTCATCATAGCTATTGACAACTGATGCGTTCACAGAATGGTTTTTTTTTTTTTAGCAAGATAGAGATTATGTAGACAAGTTCAGTAAGCCTTAGTTGTATTTATACCACATGCAGAGTTCCTTGTTAACGAAAGATCATAACTGATTCACATGAGAACCTAACTGATTCATATGGGACATTTTAAGCAATACGCTATAAGTGTACCAAACCACAGTTTTACTCCAGTGCATGCTTCATATTCTTTGCAAGCTAGGATCTCTGATCTAGAGATTTTGCCAGCCAATATCCAATCAACCAGGAGGAACATGTGCAGACTGATAGGTAGAATATATATATAATGATATGTGGGAATGTCCTTGAGGAAGAGGGCAAAGAGACACAGCCAAAGGACTGGTCACATGAGAGGCAACTTAGGCAACTTAGCCTCCAGCAGGAATGTGGGCAAGTCAAGTGTCAACCCTGAAATTGGCTGAACTGAAGTTGGCCATTTTCTTTTTTGCAGTTTTCTCTAGGAAGGTTTCTCTTCTCACTGCTTCAAGATTGACACAGCCTGGAACAAAGGGGCCAGGGAGCAGTGTGTGAAGATAGATGGGGTGTTGTAGCCTAAATAAAATTCTTTCTCTTGGGAATCAAGGACATTGATGCAGTTGTTTGAAAGGTGGAGACTGAGGTCACCCAGCAACTGGGCTGTATGCTGATTGGACCATGTGCCTGGAGATTCTGGGAGGCAGAGAGTGATAAAGTTTTATTTTTAATTGGGTGTAAAACTAGTGGCAACTTAGAGCCGATTTTCCACAAGGAATGTGCCAATTTGATATATTCTAATAGAACGTTCTTTGAGGAATTTGCTTGGCTATGAGTTCTTATTGAATGGGATGTATTACTTGGAACCTTGACATCAAGTGGTTCAGAAAGGCCTTTCCTAGCTTCTTAGCTTGAAAAAGGGACATGGGGAGAAATATACTGTATGTTCAGACTTGCAAGATTCTCTTAATATAAAATTATCACAAAGTGAAAGTAGCTCATGTCTGTGTGTCCTGTCTGGGCTACAGAATCACTTGCCATGCTATGATTATAGTGGTCCCCACAGACACACATACACTAACAAATATATACAGATGACTGTGCATGTCAAATTAATGAAGTCACATGGAAGACTTTGGGCCAGATTTTATCTTGGTCCTAGGAAGAATGCAATGATAAACTATTTCACATAAATGTTGCCAAGAAGATTATAAAACTGAGTTTCAACATGTACATAAATTCTTTGTTTCTAGGGCATCATATTTCCTAAGACATCAAAAAATAAAATAAAAACCAGAATGGGAAAATATGATTAAATAAATGTGAATCAACAAAGTCAATTTTTTGATGCAGTGATAATATTTAGATGGAAGTGTCTATTTCTGATTATCTATAGCAGGGGTAGGCATGAAATGTTTTGGGTATATAAGAGGATACTGCATTTTTTACTGGTCTTTTTTTAAAAAGAAAAACTTTATCAAGCCTGTTTAAAATTTGAAATTATCATCTGTTTCTTGTCCAATTACCAATAACCAAAACCCACTAATTTTCAGGAACTGTGTCTTGAACTTTGATGTATCTACCTTTGATCTACCTTGTAGATTTTGTGGTTTGTATCTATTTGTGTATTTATGTGGGTGTATATGGATTATGCAAGCAGTTCTTCATCCTTACCCTGACCTAATTTTTTCGGCAATAAATTGTTCATGTGAAACTAAACTATTCTTTGTGTTTTCACTATTTTTTTTATGTATATGAGGAAGCAGTTAGTAGTAAAAACCATGCTATTTTAATGTAGATGGGAAAATAGCTAACCAGGTACTTTAAATATTATTCATTTTTTCTTCTTTTATAGTTGCCCTATAAGGAGACAGAGACTACCTGTTCATTCAGGTGACTACCTACATTTCACAAAATATATAAGGCCAAGTGCTCTGGGGATAAGAGGTCAATTAATGTTCTAAAAGTACCAGCACATATTTTTCCTCGTGTTAAGTGGACTTAACTTCAACTATAGCATGTTCTATGGAAAATAGAACTACATAATATTAACTTGGAAGCAAGTTCATCCTTAAGCCCATGGGAATTGACAGTGATGGAGCTGTCCCAGGCATCAACTTGAGGTTCACACATGCCTCCCTAACCCCCTTTGGCAAAAGTGTCTACACAGCAGAACAGAAGTCAGGTAAATGTATGCTAGAAATCTTGACCTCCCCAGGAGCCAACAGGATGAATTAAATGGGAAGCAATCAATGGAGCAAGAAGGAGATGGGGGTTGAAAGCCAATTACTTTATTTCCTTGTAAGCAATGAGAGCGTCTCTTTTCAGGGCCCTGACCGAACTCCCAAACCATCAAGGCCACTGCAAGTGCATTTCCATGTCATGCCCACTATAATGAGAAGTGACAGCTGATGAAAGCTTTTCTTCATGGCCTTCTGACACTGCTGTTTTGTGTCGGCACATGTCAGGGTGAAGTGAGTCTAAACACAGAAAACAGCAAGCCTGGAGAATGTTTCGCTGTCATTGGAATGAGTTGGGGAGTGGCGAACACCATGCCCCCATTTTTCCAAGGGAGTTGGGATGATTGGGTATCCAACTAGCTTGAAAGGGACAATGGAGGCCTTTATATTCCTTCCACAAAAATGGTGTGTGTTGTGTGTGAGTATGCAGACCTCAGCTCTGTAACAAACCCAACTTCCCAGTCACCACAATATCTTGTTTGCATTACATTGAAGATCATTCACTGGAAATTTGTTTGTCATGGAGGGTTTGAAGTGGTGAACATTTCCCACATGAGCTTAGCTCTGATTTATTTTCCTCAACACTTTGCCCAGCTAGTGGCTTGAAACTGTAATCTATCATTAAATAGAGTAGAGCGAGCCATATAAATCAAATAAAAAACAGGAGAAGGGATCAGCTCTCTTCCACACTTCAATCCAGGTTGTTTCATGGAGGTTCAGAATTGACACTCAGTCTCAACAGGACAATTTTGATTATTCAAGGAATAATAATTCATTATCAACTTTAAGCTGACACAATACATATTTGAAGTAAAACACAATATCTCTGTGTTTTATGTCACAAAATGGCAGATACATGTTTGTATTTCAAACTGAGTCTCATTCATCTCAAACTATTCTTCTAAATTCCACTATATTATTTAATAATCTTGAGTTGCTTAATTTTGTATATTTGTAGGTATATTCTGTATTAAATTTTCATATCGAATTACAGTGGTAGTCAAGTGGGCTAACACTGGAATTGCAGAGTAAACTCAACACAACTCTACCAGGCTTATGCAGCTGCTCTTGCTGAGGGCTCCCTTGAATATTTTCCTTAAGCCTGAACAGATGATGTTCAGACTCATCTGGTAAACTGCAGGTAACCAAACCACAAGAAGATGCACAATTAACATAATGGTAAACTGCAATGGAAAAGTAAACACAGTATAACAAACAAACAAACAACAACAACAAAAAGCACTATACCATCTTATGCTGTCTTTCTATTTTGCTGAATTTACATTCTTCTCTGGTTTTCAATTTATTCCAAGTAGTCTTTCTTTAGGAATAAAATTCATGTCCCATCCTAGCTATTATTCTCTCCACAATCATACTTTGGCTTGAGGACATACTGTTTTGTCATTTCTTTTTTCCTCATTCAGTTCCTTGAAACACTTCTTGTCTATCCCGGTTTGACTCACAATTGCAGTTTAAAGAAAGGTGACTGAATGGTTAATGTTAGTGTAAAAATACGTTGCCTTCTTCAGAATGTGTATTTGCGATCAGTGCGAGAGGAAACTTTTGACAGTAGATAACGAACATCTTCCTTAGAATTTATTATTTGATTAATTATTTAGAAAAAAAGTTCATGGGTTGACATGTCTAAGGTGTGAGGTGCAGTCTGGTCCACCAAATTTGGTTGGTGGGCCATACACTTCCTTTTTCCAAACTTTAGGCTGTCATGATCTTTGGAGTAAATACAATTTCAGGACCAAATTAGAGAATGTAAGCTGCTGAAGTTGCTGAGACTGAAGCAAAAAAAAGTAACATATATCAATTTCATCTTTTTTTCTTGTCCTCCCCATCTCTTTATTTATAATCTCCTTTTTTCTTTTATCTTGTTTTCTCTCACTTCAATTCTCTATCCCTGTTTTTTTCTTTCTCTTTTATGTAG
Source organism: Bungarus multicinctus (assembly GCA_023653725.1). Taxonomy (NCBI): domain Eukaryota; kingdom Metazoa; phylum Chordata; class Lepidosauria; order Squamata; family Elapidae; genus Bungarus; species Bungarus multicinctus. Next base: position 112,441,610 of record CM042834.1, on the reverse strand, counting down.
GTACACAACATTTATACAGCAAAACACAGCAAGCATATACTTTAAAATGTGCATATAGTGCCTATCAAACAATATATCTTGAAGCAAGGAAAACAAAGTAATAATAAAGTAATATAAATAAAACAATGGAGAGGTTAAGCACATATTCATGAGCTTTTAAATGAAATTTTCAATATGTGCCTGATAGTAGCCAAGTTAATGTATGTTTTATTTCTAGAGGAAGAATATTTCAAAGAATGGGTGCTGCAAAGAAAATGAACATTTGATTTTCCCCTATTCATGCTTCATCTTCATCTTTCCTTCTTTTCCCACCATCTTTTCTCTTTTGCCTGGTGTAATATTTTCCTCTTCCTTCCAATTCTCCTTTAGCTGTTTCCCTTCCTTAGTTCTTCATTTTATCTCCATCTCATAAAAGTCAAAGCCTTGAAATAAGCTTACATTGTGTATGGTGGATTAATCTTTCTCTTCCGCTCTTCAAACCCTTGCTCAGCAATTGCATCTTAGAAAACATTAATGATTAAGCTTAGTTTAAGGCCAGTGGATACATTTGGCATGTTGATAATGGTGATGCACAAAGTGTTTTGAAACTGAAACTTTTTCTGCTTAAGACACTCCATTTGAAGTTTGAAATGCTCTGTTTTGAGTTCAGGCCATTTTGGAAGTATTCCAATGGTTCCATTTCAATTCAACACCTACATCTGACCTGAAACAAGAAGCTCAAAATATTCCCAGAATGATCAGAATCAGTAGTGGGACTCAAAATATTTTACTACCAGTTATGTGGGCATGGCTTGGTGGGCATGGCATGGCTTGGTGGACATGGTGTGGCTTGGTGGGCATGGCAGGGGAAGGATGCTGTAAAATCTCCATTCCCACCCCACTCCTGAGGGAAGGTTACTGCAAAATCCCCATTCCCTCCCCACCCCACTAACCTGCTTTCAAGCTCCATTCTCCTGTGCAAGGCAACCAAAGAAGACCCCGCCAATCAGCTGGAACTCGGGAGGCACAGTATAGGTGGGGGTGGGGCCAGTTAGAAATGGTATTTGCCGGTTCTCCAAACTACTCAAAATTTCTGCTACCAGTTCTCCAGAACTGGTCAAAACCTGCTGAATACCACTTCTGATCAGAATACTTCTGATTAGGTTGAAACAACCCATTTGGAACTCCAAACAACATTCTCTGCTCAAAATGCTTTGCATTCAAATTTTGGCATACCTCTGATTTATAACTTGCCATTGATGTTTTTAAAAAGTGGAGACCATGATGGGAACAGCACATAAAAGCAAGCTATGTATTCATTTTGACTCAAACTGATAATGTTGGTCTTGGTTGAGCCAAACTATCCATCCACGAACCCTTCTACATACAAAACAATTGGGAGTTTGTCTAAGCTGACAGGTATCTTTCTGAGTAATTAATAGGGCTGATGGTTCAGAGGAGAAAGAATGGGGAGGAGGGAGCCTGTTCTGACTAAGGCTTCCTGAGACACCAACAAACACACGTTAAATCCAAAATCCTATTATTTTAGTTCAATGGCTGTGAATTATCATCATTCACAACCCATAGTCCCATGGAAGTCTGCCAAAGTTCTTCAGGAGAAGTCTGATAAGAATGCACCTTTATCTTACTTGAAGTGCTGCCAATGACTAAAGTACCAATTAGTCTTTTAAAATCGACCAGAGCAAACAACGCTGCTTCTTGCAAAGTTTTCTGTCCCTTTGCACTTCCTTTATATCTGATGGGAGGGGTAATCACCTCCAAGCCTTACTCCCGAGTTGCCCCTTTTGTCTTAATTGCTCTTGCCTTCTGGCAGTTCTGCACACACACACACTGGGAACAGGCTCCCCTTGTTCCTCTGCCTCGCTGTTGTCAGATTCAGCACATATAGTAACTCCCAGAGGGCCCTGGTGCCATCTCTGTATCGGACACAGGACCCTCATTTGAGTCTTCTCCAGACTCCTGGACTGGCCCATATTCTTCCCACTGTCCGATTCTGCTGCCATCCTGTCTCCGCATGCTGCCAGCGGACCACAACAGAGCTAAAGATATTGGTTGTTGCTGAAAAGAGGAAAGGAATGGAGAAGATTAAAGTAGTAGACAAGATGGTAGGATATGATGTGGTAGAAGGAAAGGGGGGCTGTATTGAAGGCAGAGAAGAATAATATGGATCATCTTTGCTCCACTTACATCATAAAATTATTCCAGTATCCCCTTTGTCTGAGCTTTGGCCCAAACCTGGAGGGAAAAAAAATTCCAGGATTCATTTCTTCAAACCATGCCATCCAGAATGGTTTGGCAGAGCTTTGGAAATATGATGTGTTTGCTCGGAGTTAATACAAAGCAAAACATATTTTCTACTTTATTCAGACCCATATTTCTTCAGATGCCTTTGGCTTCACAGGATGCTTTACATCACCCAGATTAACTTTCTCTCCCCTCCCCCCCCCAAGGAAATAGTTCCAAGTTCCAAGGCAAGACACGACCATTTTTATTCATTAAGAATGCTTACATGGCTCAATTTGGAAAGAAAGATAATGTGGGAAGCTGGCAGTTTATTTGGTGGCAGGCAAACATATTGTTACTTTGTTTGAAAAGATTATGTGAGGAAATTTTTAAAAAATCAGATAAGGAAGGAAACCTGCCCTAAGGGAGATATGATACCAACTGGCACATTGCTTTTATTTGTTTGGTTGATAGTTTGATTTGTTTGTTTGTCACCGATTTTTCTTTGACCTGCTAGCACTTTCTTACTTTCATGGTTTACGACCTAGATAGAAACAACCTGCCCATGTCTTACTTCCAGGGTTTTGTCAAATAGAGAGGTGAGGAAAAAAAAGGAAAGAGAAACTGGTGAATTGTTATGGACAAAGGCAGAAGAGATCTAAGTTGAGATAGCCCATTAAATGTGAAAAATGTGTCTTCTAGGAAAAATGGAGTGCTATTTTTACTGTTTCAAACTCCTGGAGGAAAGCAATATGTAAATCTAATGCACTGAAAACAAAAGAAAAAAGAAAAATGGAAAGAGGAGAGACCTGTGCAGTTAATTCTCTTTTTCCCAGTTGTGCAAACTGCACTGTATTTTATGGACTACCCAATACAAAAAGTTTTGCACACAGAACTCTGTCACAAATTTTATGATGCAAAAGTCATTGAAAAATTACTTGGCCCAATAGTCTTGTTTGAAGCCCTCTAGCTTGCACATGCATCAAACAACAAACCTTAAAAGTGTCACAAAACACTTTGTCCATAGATAGCAACTCCATGTGCTAGGCAATTTCTCCAACTATTTTTATGGAGCTCATCAAACATTGTGTCCATGCTCTTTCTCCAAAACAATCTTTACTGTGCTCCCATTTTCATTCTCCTTTAAGACCCTGGCTTTCAAACCAGAAGCTACAAGCACCACAACTCTGTACTTTTATGGTGCAAGGGAACTGCCAAGGGAAACAGATGTGGCTCTTTGATAGCAAATTGCAAAGAAATAAAAAGGTAGAAGGGTAATTCTGGGATTATAAAGCTCAGAATTTTTGTAAGACTGTTTGGGATTGTTGTACAGCTTTCCACCCTTTAAAAATAATTTAAAAAAAGGTAGGAGAATTGTTCCATTTCATTAAACTGCTACACTGCCAATGTTGAAAAACATGAAGTCTCTAAAAGTCTTTTTGTTAAAAAAAAAATCCCTTAGAGCAGGAGTGTTAAACTCGCATCATCACTGCATCATCACGTGTTGTATCACTACTTTTTTTCCCTTCGTTAAATAGGTGTGGGTGTGGCCAGTGTGATACATCCAGCCTGTGGGCTGTGAATTTGACACCCCTGCCTTAGAGCCTCCTTCCTTCCTTCCTTCCTTCCTTCCTTCCTTCCTTCCTTCCTTCCTTCCTTCCTTCCTTCCTTCCTTCCTTCCTTCAAGTTTTTTACTCTTTATATCTACCTGATCTAGTTCTTCCAGTTTTCTTGGCAAGTTTTTTTTTTTTTTTTTTGGGGGGGGAGTAGTTTACCCTTCCTAAGGCAGAGGGAGAGAGGCAGGGAGAGGCCAAAGGTCACTTAGACCAACTTTGCCCAGGATAGACATCATGGCCTTCCACTTTCTACTTTGGAGCCTCAACCACTAGACCAAGCAGTCTGGCTTTGATCAAGACCAACATAACAGTGCAAGCTGACTCTGCCCACTGCAAGGAGTTCAATCCTGACTGGGTCAAGTTGAATCAACCTTCCATCCTTCCAAGGTCAGAAAAATGAGAACTCAGATTGTTGGGAGCAAAATGTTGACTTTATAGACTGCTTAGAGAGTGCTGTAAATCACTATCATGTGATATATAAGTCTAACTGCTATTGCTATTATAGAATATATTATTGCCAAGAAAACTGGAAGGACTAGACCAGGTAGATATAAAGAGTAAAAAACATTGGGACACCGATTTGTATCATTCATTAGATTGTAACAGATTCCCAGTGATCAAACTATTAGTCTCCTTAGGAGGCTGAAAATGCAAAAGGTGGTCATATTTCCAGCACCAATAATATCATTTATAATTCTTTCATTTCCATAGTAAGTCAGATTCTAGCTTTATGCCACAGAATCTAGACTGGAGGATAGGAGCAACAGGCTGAGAATGGTTGCCACTGTATGTTAGCTGCTTGAAGCTCCTAGCTTCTTGTGGAATTTCTGGCATCACTACCTCTTCCTCCCTGTATGGCCACATGGAAAAGTATGGCTTCCAGCTTCTATAAGAGCTTGTATAGTAACTTAGTAAGTGCCAACTGTCCTTTGAGTTTGGAAGCTAGTTAGGATTGAGTCTGGTTAGTACATAGGTGGGAAAAAATTAGGACATTGCAGGATTTTATACTCCTTGGGAAAACTGAAAAATATTCTACAAGATGGTAATTATAAACTAGTTCCAGTGTTGTTAAGAAAATTATATGGCTGTCTGCAAAAATCCAAAGTTGAGCTTGACTTAAGGGTTTCAATCTTCTTTTTTCTAAATGATTGTTTTTTCTTCTTTCTACTAGCTCAAGAAGTCCCAGATATTTTTATGCAAAATGACATATAAACTAAAGAAAGTTTTGCTCCAGTCAGAACATAAAAAGATCCTCTGCTAGCTTAGAACTCACTTTGTCTCTTTCAAAAACTGTCAGCTATATACATGACTCATCACTATATAAAGAAAAAGGTATATGTATGATGGTATAGTTGCAGTCACCATCTTGACTTATTCTGTAGTAGATGACCCTGTAACAGGTAAGGAAACTCTCTTTGTAGCAGTATTATAGAAAAGAAGGGAAGACGTGGGTAGAAGAGCTACATTGTAAATGGCTTAATATATTTTATGGATAAAAAGTAAGAAACAAAATCATGTGATAACCAACACTGAAATAACTCAGACAGATGTATTGTAGCTGCTGCCTTTATTTTTCCTTTTCATTTTTGTGTATAACATTTATTCCATTTCATTCAACTTTTTTAGACACCCACGAAGTGTTAGTTCTCTCCTCAGGGAGTCTATAGTGTCCATAGTTCAAGCATTTCAATTTAAAAAAAATATTCTCTAGTATTTTTTAAGAAACTGAAATGGAAAGTAAAATGTGTAGTCATGTTTCTTCCTCTATTGTAACAAGTGTTTACCTCTTTTTGGAAAAATTTAATCAGGAAACATGCACTCCCAGCATTGATAGAATATATATGCTATCTGCAGAAAGAAATATCCAATTATTATTTTTAAATTCTTCCATGTCCCAAACATTTTCTCCATTTCTTTACCAGACTCTGTAGCCTGAGAAATATCCTGCAAATTTCATTCAGTTATGTTTAAAGTTTTTTTTTTTTTTTGAATGCCTGTCAATTTAAAATGCATCGTGTATGTATGGAATATAGTGTAAAATCTTTTAGTTAGAATCTGGTCCCATATTATCTAAGAGGAATGCAGTGCTTGCATAATTAACTCCGGGTAACTTTTTTAAAAAAACTGTTCAATCTAGGAATAAATATTTAAAAAAAACTAGTTAAATGATACGATTTTAACACCATACTTGGAGGTCTGGGAATGTATTTTCATAGAAATTAAGCCCTGTGTAAATGCATACAAATAAATAGACATTTCATTTTATTTGACTGCATAGACAACTGGACATCCTGCTGCCAAGTCACTCAGTGGGATTGTTATTGGAACATTTTTGAAGGATGATCATCTGCTTTCCTGGGGCAACTAGGACTGTGATTCACGGAAGAAGATGTGCTTGGCAAGCAGAAAGTTTTATATAAGATCCCCCAGAGAGCTGCTGCTAGTCACGATTGATAATATTAAGGTAAAATAACCTGGTTAGATGTTCTGACATAATAGGGCAGCTTCCTGGGTTTCACTAGATTTGTAGATCTGTTATTTGGCAATATCAATAGCACTTAGACTTATATATTACTTCAAAGTACTTTACAGCCCTCTCTAAGCAGTTTACAGAGTCAGCATATTGCCCACAACAATCTGGGTCCTCAGTTTACCGACCTCAGAAGGTTGGATGTCTGAATCAATTTGAGCCTGGTGAGATTTGAACTGCCAAACTGCAGTCAGCCAGCAGTCAGCAGAAGTAGGCTGCAGTACTGCACTCTAACCACTGCACCACCATGGCTCATATTATCTACTTATTCCTAGATATATTCACCCTGCATCCTAGACACTACTTGACATCTTGGCACATGAGCTTAGGACATGTCATTTATTTCATCTTTATGACACACTTAGACAAGACTGTAACAGAACATTTTTTGCAGTTTCTAACTAAAAAAAATGTGTGTTTCAAACGATGGGGGTGGGGGGGAATGTTACTATGTCGCTTTGCTTGATTTGTCAAGAAGTATAGCTGAATGATTAACTCAGTCTTTGGAGTTCAAAAAGTTTATCATACTTTTTCCACAGTTCCTGAATGAAAATGGCAGATCAAAAAAGCTCATCATGTTTAACAAAATATTCAATTTCTTATTTCCAATATTCCTATGGGGTCTTTATAGGGGCAATTTTTGAATTTAAGGTAATGATTCAAACTGCTTTTGGTACTGTATCATAATAGCTTCCCATTTATCTCATTTTGCAAATTACAATAATCTTAAAGTATTAAAATAAGGTTGGGTGTAGAGTGAATTGGCCATCAGATCATTGTTCCAAACCCATTGGGCTCATAATCTGGTCCATGCTTCTTTTTAACAATCATATATTAAAAACAGTGGTAGGAAATTTGATTTAAATGATTATTTATGTGAAACAACTCTGATGTGCACCAGGTTTTTTCCTACTCATTTTTTTCCTATGTCACAAATACAGCAACGTTTCTTTGTACCCGTAAACTTTATTAAAATATGTGCTTCTTCAGCCTTAAATTAAATTTAAAAAGTATTTTGACTCTTACAGAAATAGCATCAAAGTGAGGAAATGAGAGGGTTACAATGCAAAGAAGTAACATAAAATAGCACGTACAAAGGAAAGAAATTCCCACTGCCCCATCAATTAAAAAAAGGTATGGGTCTCTCTCTTGGCAGGCTTTAGATAGTTTACCCTATAATGCGGGAAAGAACAGAAAAATAAAGCAATAACTATCTAAAATAAATAAACTGCATATGATATGTTCTTGAAAAGGAGCTGCGAAATCCACAAAACATAAAATGATACTGTATCTGTTAGTATTTATAGTATCAGTTGTTCTGAAGAGTGTGGAATTTGTTCACCAGTTGACAAGCTGACTTGAAATTTTATTTAGTAACCAACTTGTGAGTATATTGTATATCCTTCTATGGTAAAAAGTAAAAATTTCAGAATAATGTTCAAAAGCTGCATCCTTTAGCTTTTCAGCAAGAAAGTTGTTGTAGGTTTACATTCAGAAAAAAAACAGACATTGCAATCTTCAATGGTGGAACAAGCTCCTGATTTAACCATTACAGAAAAACAACAACAATACAAATCAGTATTTATCTTTAAGTGATGATACTGTTTTAGATAAAGATGACCTTTCAGGCATAAATGTTGGTGACAGTATGAAGTATAACCTTTGAGAATATTTTCTGATTCTCTTAACTGCTCCAAGAGCTGAACATTGTAACTTTATAAAATATATCTTCTTAGAACATTTCAGTTTGATGTCATCTACAGAGACGCAAACACTGCTCCAAGAAAAAACAACATGTTTTCATCTGGAAATTTTCACCCAAATTCCAGGAAATTAGAGAAATAATCTCACAAGATTTATTCAGATAAAACTGCTTTGCCCCAGACTCCGAAAGGATAACAGGCATTCATATGCTGTAAAATATAATTTCTAACTCATCATGACACTAAATTGTTTTGCTGGAATATGCTATGCAAGCATGAGAGACACATGCTCACTTGATACACGTCACTTTGAGTTTTTAATAAAAGTGAGAGACGCTTGAAAAAAACAAATTAAGGCTAAGCTAGATGAAGTGGAGTGTCTGTCAGTCATTTGCTTTGAGAATGTGGTACCTGTTAATTTTAATAATCAAGTAAACAGTCTTATCCGCACTTTACTTTGCTGCAAGTTATTTCCATAAACTTTTAAGACTTTTCAGTTCCAACTATGAGGTGAAAGAAAACAGTCTGGAGCAATAGACTGGTGAGAAATAAGGGGTTGGAGGCAGGAATATTTAGAGTGTTTCTTTAGCATTTACTTTAGCAGTAAAGTGATAGAAATGTAATAAGACATGTATCAGCCACTGTCACTTCTAGTTTGCCCTTACAAGTGCAATTATGAAGCTGACAGAAATATCAAAAGATGCATCATTCTATGTGGAAAGGTACAATGGTATAAATATTCACAGAGACAATGAGACAGTTAATTATTCTAGATCTGTAATTACTGTAGATTGTCATGTCAGCAAACAATTGTCTAGGATTTGGTACAGACCAATTGAAAAATCATGTTATTACTTTTATGGTTTAAATTTTAATCAGGAATAATTTCATTGCTCCATGGGTTTATTTTTGGGTGGGTGGGAGAGGGGAACCATAGATTAAACAGTGTTGTGATTCCTAGTGTTTAGAAGGTTGCAGTGTGGCATACATTTTAGGGAACCTGGAAGTTGAACCCCAAAAATCCAACATAATAAATATTGCTGCTGCTAGGGCTTTTGTCTTTTAGAGTCACAAGCACAACCGCTGTTCCAATAGGTGATAACTGTATTTAAGGATGAATCATGGACTCAGAAATACCTAAGACATAAAAGTTGGAGATACAGTACAACAAAATATTTTCCTTCTTTGTTGGGGCAGCTATAAAATACTTACTCAAATGTTTTATAGCACAATTTCAGAAAAAGATGAGAGTTGGACATTCCGAGCTGAGAGGGAAAGCTATCATGGTTGGTTGAAGGTAATGACTGATGACCCAATGACCTCTTGAGTTTAAGTGGGAGAGTTGACAGGGAAAATGACTTGGCTTTCTTTTTTCCTACTGTTGACTCATCAACTCAGCCCATCTGTCACTGGATTGTGGGCAAGGAAATCTGAACCAATGTAAGGCTTTATGGAGACAACAGGTGGGTGAGTCGGGAGTGGACGAGTGAACCTTTGAAATGCCTTTCAAACTATAATGAAGATATTTTATCTTAATTAGTTTGGTTATTGGATCTTCTTTGAGAAAACATCTAGATTTGGGGGGTCACATGTTTGGACAAGGCCTCACATCACTCTTCAGTAAATGCCTAATGACCCGATCTCAAGGGTATATATTAGCTTTAGTAATACAAACAGAAAAGCATCCTTACTTAGTAAGAAATTAGAATGTTTCAACAGAGCCAAAATGTTATCTTCTGTTCCTCACAGCTTTGAATAAAATCTTCCATGCCAGACAGAGGCTGCTGTCCTAATGTCCTTATTAAGTCACATGAGGATCAAGTGCATAAATAATTTTGTAATGTGTACAAAGAATTGAAATGTTTAGTGACTGTTTTTTTACCCTGAAACTCATTGAAAACCTCTTTTCAGCCACTTCAGCAATGCAGAAGTCTAAATCTAACTTATATGAATTGACCAAATAGAATAGTTCAAATTGGAAAAATGTCTTTCAATCCTGATTATTTGGTTACCAACATGACCAACTAAAGCTGTTTTAAAAAAAACATCTGGGCACTGATACTAGAATCCACAGACTGAGGCACCAAATTATTATATAAAAACTTCAAAAATAACATATTGAAAATAAGCGTCTCTGTCTCTGTGAGGTCTCATAGTCAACAGTCCTATCCATAAGTTAAGTGGCAGTCTTCTGGATTTGTGGAACTGGATATCATAAATCTTGAATAACAAAGCAAGTAAATATATGTTTGCATTAAAACAAAAATATTAATTGGAATCACTAGACTTTAGCACAAATATTAGATTTCCATCTCTATTGATATGTACAAAAATATATTTTTTTCCTTTTAATATGATTAAATTACTATTTTTCCAGCCTTAATCCCAGCCAAAGTCATGGCCAGTCATCTGGTAGAACTTCATGTTGAATGGCCGATAGAATTCTCGCAGCCTTTGTATTACTTTCTGGTCAATGTCGGGGTGGGTCCGTCCTTTCGTCTTGCCCAGGCAGTGGGGCTTGCTGCTGCCTTCAGCCTTTTTCAGGCATGGGAACCCCTTGGTTTTGTTGAAGTAGAAATGTTTATCTGTGATGATCCTCTTGAGGCCCAGAAAGTCCTGGACGCGGCCCAACTCACCTGCTGGATCACTGATCAATCTCTCGCCACTGACAAAAAGGATTTGCCCAAGCGGGAAGTACAGAAGCCAATTCTCTAGATGCTTGGCATAAATGCCAATCTGGATGGCACTCCAGGAGGTATCAATCAGACCCGTAGTCCTGTTTTTGAAGGTCAGGCTCTCAAAGGATGGGATGTCTGGCTTCTTGGAAAGGGTTTGTGTGTAGTCAGAAATGGCTCGGGTGACCGGGTCTCTCACCACCACAATGAGCTTGGTGTCCTTCGACATAGAGGAGATGCGAGCTGGTGCTTCCTTAGTGACAAAGTAGCTAGGCGTCTTCTCCATGGTGATCTGGCCATCAAGAGTCCTTGGCATCAGTTCCCTAATGAAAAACAGATGAGATAATTTGTAGAGCTTCATATTTATATATGCCTATCTTCAACTCAATCATAGAAAATAATGGAACTCATATATGGGATGTCAGCTATGGGGGAAATTTTGGAACATTTGAGCACAAGTTTTTTTTTAATGTCTTTTGAGTTGAAATCAGCTCTTAAAGTCTGGTACATTCTAATGGTCTCTCAGGTCAGATTCCACTTAGCTTTTTGAGATCAACAACAGTTAGTGAGTGTTACAATATCTTATCAACAAATATTGTATCAGACAAGATAATTCATGGAAACCTCATTTATAGGAATCCCCATTTGTTGTGTAACATGAAAATATTGGTAAATGGCAGACCAATTGGTGTCTATGTAGATTAGGCCAGAGTCATGAAAATTGAATGGCTTCTTTAATTGAATGGGCATTTGAGAATTACATCCAAATGCAGCACTCTGATCACTTCCACATCATATTCATTAGCTTACAAATTTGGGAGAATAGGAGGAAGGACTTTTTCAGAATTTTAAAATGTTTAAATGATCTCTGGAAAAAACGTGCATATGTAAATTATTCTACAAGCAAGAGTCTTGTGAGCTATTATTTCCCTCTTTTTACTATTCAGTTATACAGTACTATATCAAAAGGTCCCATCACATTTCAAAATTACTTCATTCTAATATAAGATTATACAGGCAATGCCTTTATCTTGTCATACTATCTAGCTTTGGTTTCCTAAGCTCATGAGGCTAAGCATTGATAGGACCATTTGTTTAAGAGAAAGATGCACCTGTTTAAGAAAGATGCATTTGTTTAAGAGAAAGATGCATTTGTTTAAGAGAAAGATGCATTTGTTTAAGAGAAAGATGCACCTGTTAAAAATAAAGCTCACCTCTCCCCCCCAAAAAATAAAAAAAACCAACTGTCCACCATAATTGAGCTCCTCCAAATCAGATTTCCCCAGAAAATTGACCATAAGGTCAAATACAGGCAGGTTGAACTTTATGTACTCTTATGAATAAGAACCATTTACCGAGTAAATAGCAAAGAATGGTTATGTTTACAAGTGGATTTACATGAAGAATCAAACCTTCTAGCTGGCATTTTGGCTGCACAATGATCTGTTTCATACTCTGAAGAAATGAACATTCAGTTTGTTGGCAGACTAAAACCAACTCTATATTGTTGGGAGCCATTAGGAGTGTCGTGCCACAACCCTGGAGAGATTGACTAATGATTTAGGCATCTTCCATAGACATAAGACTGCATGAACTAGTGGCATCTGGATTTAATTGAAAACAAAAATGCCACTAAAAATTATCAGGGCTACAGAAATATTTCAGCAAGAGCAATTTTGAAATGCTGTCTGCCCAAACAAATGGGCATTTGTTATTTTAATGTTTGTAGGCCAGTGGAGGATGTGTCAGCTTGATCATTTATTTAAGGAAGATAACTCCTCTAAAGAGGAGCATTTTTGGCTGCATCTATTAATTTAGCATTCAATGTTGAAATCCATGTTCACTTGACTATTTCAAAACTCAGCTTAGAATATTGAACCTTGCAATTGAAAACTGGGCCAACGTTTCTCATACTGAGGATCATCTCCTATTTGAAAAAAGTCTGTCGTACAGTCACAAGCAATGTAGTGACATACTTATATGTTGATTAGATTTATACATAATTACATTATATAGATCTTTCACTATATAATGAAACTGTGTATAAATTGTTGATTGTGTATTAAGCACTAGTTAAAACATTTGAAGCTTCTACATGAAAGTATGGGAAGCCATGGAGATGACCTTGGAAAAAACTACTGTATATAGAATCCATTAAATAGGTTCATAAGCATGCTTTGGGTCCAAAGCCCAGAGAAAAATATTAGAAAGAGACTCAGGCTAACTATCCTAGGGTATAACAGGAAAGGAAGAGAAAATACAATCACTTACAAAATTTTGTTACTATAGCCTTTCACAATAAAGTATAGTACCAACTTTCTTGTAAAATCTATTCCCTGATCTGGACGACCTTCTAGGGCTGAAAGAAAATCAGTCAAAGCTTTGAGTTGGTCCATCAGTCACATCCAGTGAAGTTGTTTACTAACCTGGCATGAAAAGATATTGATGACCGACCTGACCATCTTCATTCCACAAGGACAAACTTCATGGAAATAGCAAATTTATGTATCTTCCCAATGGATTATGGATTTGTTATCCAGGGCATACAGTATGTATAGTTTAGTTCTGGAATGGGTATTACCCATTAATACCCAAAAACATGCATTCAGCAAGATAGCTGTATACACACAGCTGCATACAATACAATAGCTCCTCTTAACCTTACACCTTTCATTTCTCTTCACCATGCTGGGGAGTTTTTATTTGTTTGTTGCTTTGCAGTGGCTGATGGTGATTTACTGAATGGAAAATTGTCTATAGACTTTTCAGCTGATGAAGAAAAGAGCAGCAGCAGGCAAGCTTGTAAACAGCACAGATTTAACTTCCATGTGAATTCCCTTGGGCACACTGAACAAAGAATGACATATCACCACATACTGGTGCAGCAGACCCATTTTTGAATGCACTCACAAATGGATATATAGTAGTTGTTTATTCTGATCTTTAGCTGCCTTATCCTTAACCTAGCCATAATTCTCAGAAGTTGATTTTTTGCCATTAAGTATGTGCCAGAGTAATTCCACCACATGCGTGTGTGCACGCGCGCATACACACACACACACACATACACACACACAGAGACAGAAACAGACACACACACACAGGGACAGAGAGACAGAGACAGATACACAGAGAGAGACAGACAGACAGTGAGTGTTCTGGCAGAATTTGCAGCCTACAGAATGACACTCAGTTCTCTGTTCAAGTTTGCCAAGTTCCAACAGATGAGGTCTCATTTGTAGAAACATAATAAACAACATGTATAAACCACACCATACTTTCAGATATTAATTTCTGCAGTTTTGCTAATTAAAAAGATGCTACTTATGGAGTATCTACAGATGTCCTGTCACTATCAATCCAAAGATGTTCTATGGCGACACATATTCAGATTAGAAATAGGAGCAGGGAAAGGTGTGTTGATTCACATTTCAAGAAGCATCCTCATTCACACATGATCTGGAACACACTCATCCTTCAGTTTTTCACATTTCCCTGGAAGTCTATATCAATGGGTGCATCTGCTATCAGACATCTCATAATGAAGATTGTGACTTGGATTATAATAAGAATAAGTTAAAAAGTCAAGAAATTAATGAAAGAAAAATAATGTATCTGTAGAACAAAATGAGAGGGAATGAGACAACAGAACTGAATGCAAATGGTGTGGCCATGAAGGATAGAGGAATGCATTTGGGAAAATTAAGCTGTTGATTTCCTTATCAATGAAAGAGCTACAAAACATGTTAGAAAGAATGAATTGATGCCCACTAGGTTGCTGTAGGTGCATTTAAAAGTACAAATCCATAGGTAGGTGATAGCTACACGTTAAGCTACAGTAAATGATGGTAATGAAGGAGATGAGCAGTTTAGAAATATGAAATATAAATAAATAATAGATGAACCAAAATAAGTTTGGTGGAAAATTGTGCAACATACTGAAAGTATGCAATCCGGGGGAAATTATTCTGTTTGATGACATGAATGCATAGTAGAAATAACACAAGCAAGCACTGTGTACAAAAAATGTGGGGCCATTTACAAATCCAAGAATGATTACTGTTAGGAGTAGAGCTGACATAGCATGGATTAATTCCCAGATTAGTAAGAACATTACCTCAATAAATCTGTGCTGTAGGGCCAAATATCTGTTAATATGGAAAGGTGAGATGAAAAAAACCCTAAAATTTCAACTCTGGAGGACTGATGTGCATTTATTATAAAATGGTTTGGTTTTTTTAAATTTGAATTTTAAAAACTTTAATGTTTCATTCAAAATATGTAGCAATCTTTGAATGAGTCTTATTTTAATAACTTTTGTCCTTTCCAGCTTTTTTCCCAAAGTACCTTTTCATATTTACATTAACCTGGTAGATAATTAAAAATATTTACCTCCATATGTTTGGAAACATTTGTCACAATAATTATTTCTGGGTATTCCAAGGAACAAAAGAAAAATGCAAAATCCTAAACTCTTGCAAATGTGCTTGGCTTATAAAAATATGTGAGATTTTTAGAATGCATTTATTAATTTATCTTTTAAAAAAGTCTGATTGTTAAAGGAAGTTAAGCAAATTCATTTGTCCGATTTTAGAACCTAATCAAGGACAGGTATACCTTCAGATCACCATAAAGGTAATCCCTGGCATACTGGGGCAGTCATGGCTCTTCACATCTTAACACTAAACTTCTTGCAGAAGACAACTGTGACTTTTTGTATTACTTACAACCATTCTCTAGAGAAAAGATCAAGTCAGCCACAGAATAAGGTTTTCTTTTATTTTCATTTATATGGCAGATCATGCTCTGGGTTTGGTTTTGTCCATTGGACAAAAAAGTGGGAAAGCTTATATTTCTTTTCTTGACATACTATTTCACTGAGATTTAGGCTTGCAGTGATTATTGTTTTCTGTAGGAATGGAGTGGTCCATCCCAAAAGGTTCCGGGGATTTTGGGGCTAGTATGGCTGGTCAAACATTTGGTTGCCTTATGGAATGCAAAGAACAGAGGGCAACAGTGCAGAGTGAGTTCATTTCCTGAGTATACGTCTCAGTGGAGGATAATGAAACAAGGTTTCCCCCCAGCCTCTTATTTCCATGACATATAGTTCAGTCAGCTAGAGCTTTATACTATAGAGTCAAGAAACGATTGAGTAGTATAGTTATTAGACCGAGTTATGACATGCATGGCATTATTGCTAGTTACTCTTTGACTAAAAACTTCTTTTTGATTCTTCTAGCTCCCATTTTCTGCCAGGAAAGTGTACACAACAGAACTCTCCAGAAAGCAACCTAGCCAGACATGATGTAGTTAGGTAGGTGTGGTTTTTCAGCAAATGCTTTGCTGCTCAGATGACAGTGTGTTAGATATGAAAGCTGTTTGTTAATGCAGAGTTATCAAGGTTGTGGGTTTGTTATTTTTTGCATATGTGGGCAGAAGGAAATAAAATAAAAACATGTTCCCACCAACACTGTGAGTCAACAACGCTCTAAAAAGGAAGAAAAAGGGGTGGAGGTGGGCAGATCTGATGAAAGCCTCAATTCACCATAGATCATGGCTTCCTGGTGCCTTTGCTATTACTTCAGAGGATTCATTGCTTTCAGAATTTGTTCATTTGTGCATAATGTACATTTCAAGTAACACACACAAATGCCAAGATTATAGTGTCTATTTAGGAGATGAAATCAAAAGATTTTTCAATTGCTAAATACATAGACAGATGACCATCTGGGCAAATATCTGAAGATGACTCCCACATATTATGATGGCTGGTTGCATATTAACTAAGCATTAGAAAATTGCATATTTCTCTGTGCATATGTACAGTATGTGTGTGTGTGAGAGAGAGAATGTGTGTGTGTGAGCGTGTGTGTGTATTTGCATAGACAAAACCACACAGAACCACAGACATATATAATTACAGTGCAATTCTATCCTGGTTTAAACATAAATAAATGTCACAGATATCACATTATTTCATTCAGTGATCTCATTTGAAACTGTATTCCCATTTCAACTTTGCAGATAAGATAAAAAAAGTCTTTCTAAGAACTAATCAGATTGCGGCTCTCCACAGCCAAAGTAGAAGTTGTGGATCTTCTCATTGATCTCCACTTTACTGAGCTCCTCCTCCACCTTTACAAATTATTTCTACCTAGGTAAACTCTTTATTTTGTGTTCCTATTGCCTCCCCTTTGGAAGGGGCTAATGGTAGAACAACATCATTGAAGAAAAACCAGGAAAATCAGAAGATAAATCATGCAACCGGGATAGTCCTGCATGCCTTATATATTCTTTGAGCTGACTATAACAAGGCAAATGAAATGAGAGGTTTCAGGGAAGCAGGAGTGTTTATAGCATATGATTAAAAAAAGAAAATCAAGTTCACAAGTGCATTGGTGAAATGTAATTCTATGTGTGCCGCACACATAAAACCTACTGAAGTTTCTATTAAATCATTGCAGTCTCCATCTTGATTTTTACTGGACTCTACAGATGTTTTGATGGAAAACTTTTGAAACTAAGAAATCTGTATTGAGTCAACCTACAGTTATTATGGTGACTTATGACAGCACTAAGAAAAAAGGGAAATGTTCTCAGACTACCTGTAAGCATATGGTGAGCTAAAAACCCATAAAGGAAGAGGGATAGAATTGTAGGGGAGAACACTGAGGAGACAAAGAAAAGACTGTTTGATTGCCCACATGTATTCCAAACAGCTCTCATGAGCAGACTGCAAGAACTGAAAAGTTTATGGTTGGCTGGTAAATGGAGTGGCTGGGGTTGAAGGATTTCATTTGTACTCAGAATTGTAAAGTGGCTTATGTGGACATAAAGCATGGCTATGCCTCATTTCTTAATCACATTTTCAATTACTTTTTTATTGCTTTTTAAACATTAACAACATTTGGAATGACAAGGTTGATGGCATTCATTGGGTGAATCTCCTTCAATCCTTAACAAAAGAAAAATTAGTGTAACTTAAAGGATTTAGAAATGTTGGGGAATAAATGGCAAAAGAGTAATTAGAGTGTTATTTCTGAAAAGTTATAAATATACTAAGGGTATAGGTTGATTTGAAATAGGATTTTCAAATTAATAGAATAGATCCTTCCCAGGTGAAAATGGCTGTATTTTGATTTAAAAAAAATAGATGGAACTTTAAACTGGCTGATATTTTAATACTTAAAAGGGAGAGTGACTTAAGATAATTTTCCTATATTGGATATACAAAGGAAACCTGTTAAAGTTTGATGAAAAGAATAGATATAAAGATTTAGGGCACTGTTTGAAGAGATTAAAGATCAAAATTGTAAAAAGCAAAGGGAAAGAATATAAAGTGGATTTATGTGATCAGAGTTAAAATAGTTGATGTTATTCTAGAATCACTAAATGGACATTTTCTTTATCATCCTGGACTGAGTGATATTTATTTATTTATTTATCGTATTTTTATACCGCTCCCTCTCCCAAAAGGGACTCGGGACGGTGTACAGTCTAAACATATAAAGATACAGTCAACAGTAACAGTAATTAACTCAGAATGAATATAGATAGATGAAAATAGGATAAATGAGTAAAATAAGTAAGTAAGTAAATGATTGAGTCCCATCAAATAGAATTAAAAGTCTTATTTGAATCTAAAATTTAAAAATCTCAGAAAACCTTTAATTGGCTAGGCCGGCCTGCTTAAAAAGTAAGGTCTTGGATTTATAGATATGGATTTATAGATATTTATAGATATGGATTTAAGGATCTGAGAATTCCTTTAGAGATGAAGGTAGAATATTTCTTTTTTGTTATATTGTAATCTTTTCTATTATTTCATTCACATTGCTCTTTTTCTTCCTTTTTTCCATTCTGCACTTTTGATTTTTTTCTATTTTGTATTTGTTGTAGTCTGTGTTACATTTGATCTATACAACTGTAACATTTAATAAAACTAATTGGGGGAAAAATTGGGAAAGCAGTGGTATCCTAGCTTTGATCTTATTAGCAAGTAAGGATCCTTTTCAGATAAATCCCAAATCATTATTTGTAAAGATTTATTTTAAAAAGGCAGTTTCCCTCCACAGAGAAATGTCTGAATCCAAGTGATTCAATTAACAATTATAGCCCTGATCCAGAGTTTCCTGAGTATGCCAACTAATATTAGGAAACATCACAACTATAATCTGTTACTTACTGCATATGTGCTCTATTCATCATAATTAGTAATATTACAATTAATTTGTTATTAATTACTAGTATTCATCAAGCTTTTTCCAACACTGACAGCTGGCAAGTTGATTGACAGTAAAAGCAAAATAAAAATATTCACAATTAAAAAAGAGAAAGAAAAAGGAAAGTATTCTGAGAATGATTTAGATGAAGCCTAGAAAACCAGCTAATTATTCTCTTTTTGAAAGGATCATTTGCTTTCCAAAATAAATCTGAACCAAATCTATATTTCCACTCAAACGATTTATGAAAGAATAAAATGTTTTGGTTCCATAAGAATTGGGATTAATTGGAGGGAAAGTCAATTTCTGTGTAATAAATTTTGCAGCCTTTTCACCTCTGTTATTTAATGACACTGTGTCTTCCTGTTTTAAAATTTCATACAAACAGTCTACTGTGCATTAAGACAACCATCATTCTATTTGGTAAAAGAAACAGAACTTGATATGACCATCTTTGGCTATGCTGGGGTAAATGTGGCATTTGCTATGATGAATCCCAAGATGCACAGCCAGGCTCTGGCCCAAAGACCTAAAAGTAATAAGACCTAAATCAGGAAATCGTCTCCAGGAGAAGGTTTCTTATGACAACACAGTTTGCTTTTAAGTTTCACTAAAGTCAGTTTGCCACCCTGGTGGAACTGACCACATCTGTTGGTTATGGCCACAATCCACTATGGCATTCTAAACACACTTTGCTGAAGAAATATAATGGAAGTATGTGCACTGGAACACTGCCTTAAAGTGATGATTTGAGGGAAATTAGTGCCCAGTCTTAATCTATTCAACGTTTCAAGCAGTATGGAAACCAACCTTTAAAAACAGGCGTTGGTGGTTCCAATAAATCTCTCTGATGGGTAGTGAATGAACTGTTTAGAAATTGGTTCAATGCAGTCAACTGTCGCATGCTGAACAAGTAAAATTAAATCTCACTGCTTCTTTGGAAAACCACACCTCTTCTTTGTGGAGCATTGATTTCAAAAGTCACATCCAATTTTGCAACATAGCTGTAAAAAGAAAACATTTATGTCTGGAGTTGCCCCATGTTTACCCTGAAAGAAAATGGCAGAAATGGCTCCCTCTGACCTCTTTGCTCATATATCACATCCTTTGTTAAGATCAGTACGGATTTCTTTGCTGGAGCATCCAACAAACAACTGCAGTGTTTTTCCATCCCCTGGAAGAAGTTTCTGGACATGAATTCTGTCTATTTCTTTAGCTTCCTCGCAATTCCACAAAATGCCTGTGGTTTCTAGTCAGGGAGGTTTCACATGTTGAATGACTTTGCAGTCCATTTAGATCTCTCACTTGCTGGGTGCTATTCAACAGTAGTCCTTTAACAGCATTTTTTTCCTCAGGTCAGAGTAAAATGCAAACAGGGATTTGAATTTACATTTGCATTTGCAAACTGGTCCCTGTGTTAGTTCCAGTAACTGGCACAATCTCATTTGGTATTCTATTAGAATTCTTCAGGTAGGCACTGAATAACAAAAACAGAGGCTGGGGTAAAGGTGTGTGGAGGGACTCAGATTATTCAAAGTGGTTGGTAGAAGATCAGAGTAAAGGATTGATTTGATCCAATTCAACATATCCGATAGAACTAAAAAATGGATTATGGCTAGATATCATCTAATATAACTTTCTCCAAACTGGCTACACTTCAGTGTATGGATTTCAACTTCTAAAATTTCCTAGCCAATGTGTCTATTGCAGAAAAATGGGGAGCTGATCTCTATTTGAAATGTGTCCTGGTTGGGAAAGATTTTGCAACATTCTGTTTGATTATCCACCATCCCCAATAATCTTTACTATGGGACAGAGATTCCAATCTTCTTAGGGAAGGGGGAGCTTGATCTAAAACTGTTGGAAGTCACCAGGATATCTGCCTCATCTTATGCCAACTTCATAAAATAATGAATGATACCAAGAAATCGCACATAAAAGAATCTGGGTAAAGTGAAACAGATTATGGCAAGAGCCCTGGTGGCGCAGTATTAGAATGCAGTATTATGGGTTAACTCAGCCAACTGCCAGGAGTTTGATCCTCACTGGTTCAAGATTGACTCAACCTTTCATCCTTTCAAGGTCAGTAAAATGAGGACCCAGACTGTTGGGGGCAATATGCTGACTCTGTAAACTGCTTAGAGAGGGCTGTAAAGCACCATGAAGCAGTATAAAAGTCTAAGTGCTATTGCTATATCTGTCCTAAGCTTCAGGAAGATGTTATTTGAAAGGCTGCTCTAGAACATTCCCAAACACCTCCAAAAAATCCTACCTGTCCCATTCAAATCTGACTTAAACTTAAAGAACCATAAAAAAGGAAGTGCAAGTCTTGAATATGCTTCTCTTCACCGGCAATGCAGATTACATATTTGTACCATAGTTTTGCCATTATGGCAATATGCTTTTCCTTTTAAATCATAATTTTTCTTTTCAAATTAGCATGTGCAGGTTTTATAGACATATTTGCTTCTTGGCCCCATTTTTTAAAAAATAAATGAATAAACTGCCACCTTATGTACTTGTCTCTTTTGTGCAAAGCATCCTGTAAGATTTACCTATTGTCAGCAAGTCTTTAGCTCAATCTTTTATTTATTATCAACAATAAAACTATGCAGTGTAAAGAATCTGTGCTTGAAGTCTAAAACTGGCTCTAAAGCTGCCTTGATCACACAAAGCCTGCTAGTTTTCTTCCTCCACTGAGATTTACAGTATTTGAGCAATGCCAATACTGCAGTTCTGTGGAACTTGAGGTCAATCTGTTTTCCAACTAATGAGAGTGTTTTCTTCACTCCACCTCCTAAACTGAAGTCAATCTGCCTTCTGAGCTTCAGTGTCCTATTTGTGGGGAAGGTATCTCTCCTTCCTCCTAAACGCCTCCCAATGTTACAACATGCAGCCATGCTTGCAGCCACTGAGAAAAGTGACAAGTTGCAAACATGCCAACACCTGGTGCAATCATTATTCACAGGGACAGGTAAATGCAACAGAGCAAATGTGACTTTACAGTTTCAGGGCTTTCGCTTTGAGGAGCTGCTCAGTTTTAGTTTCTGTGGTTTAGTGGCTTGTTATTGGAAAACAACCAGACAAATGTCCATAGCATGAAGAGGTTTGTGGATGAGTCTGGGTCTTAACAATTTATTTTCTTTCCATTTTGTGTGGAATAGAAATAAGACAATGAGTTTGCCATGCTGAGACCTCTGATGGCTCAGGGGACAGGGCACTGATTGAATGCCATCCCTTGCAGCTCCAATTTGTCAGCTGAAAGGAACATTGATTGGTTCATGATGACCTTGGCATGTTTTCAGTAATCTGAGTTCGGCAAAACTGAGGATGCTTCTGGGTTGGCTTCAGACTTCTTGGGAGAGTTTGATGAGTGATCATGGTAGCTTGTTAACTTAAATGGGAAGAAAGAGCGATAATCAAATTCAGCTTTTTCTCCCATCTCTATTTTGCCAATAAAACATCTTTTTGAGGGCATAGAGTGAGTTTAAAGAATAGTGCAAAATGTTCAGAAGAAAGCAATTTAAGTGGTTTCACTGAATAAAAAACAGAATTGCAGTGAAGTACCCAACTTATTCTTGACACATCAGTGAGTAATGCTTTCCCCTCTTTTCTAATGAAAACATCTTTGTGTTCAAGGTCTTCAGCATACATGCTTAGCTGAATCAGAATCAAGCCCTTACGTCACATCAACTATGCTTGTCAGAAAAATAACATCCTTGCTATTATTTAAAAGTGGAGGGGTTTACATGAACTGACTCCTCAATGTTCTGCCAAAAAGAAAATAAATCAGGCAACAAGAATGATACCTAAACTGACCTGTATTCTAACAGTAATAATCCATATATTTCTCTACTCAGAGATATGCATTGCCTAATTCAGGAGTGTCAAACTGGATTTCTTTGAGGGCCAGATCAGCATTGTAGTTCTCCTCTGTGGGCTGGCCAGATAGTATGGATGCCTCCTGCAGCACCTTGCTGGCCAAAATGAAGCATGGGGGTCTCACGTGTCCCCCACACTCCATTTTCAGTTTGGACAGCCTCCTATAGCACCCTGCTGGCCAAAATGGGGCCCGGGAGTCTCACGCATCTCCCCACACCCTGTTTTCAGTCCGGACAGCCTTTTGAAGTACCCTGCCAGCCAAAATTGGGGGTGTGGGCTTTACACGTCCTCCACACCCCGTTTTCAGCCTGGATGGCCTCCTGCAGCACCCTGCCAGCCAAAATGGGATATGGGGGGCATTTGGCTGCCAGAGACAGCAAAGGGACCAGTCTTTTGCTATTTCCAGGGTGGCTCCACAGGCTAGATTTAAGCATCCCATGGGCTGGATTCGGCCCACAGGCCTTGAGTTTGACATTCATGGCCTAATTTAATAGAACTTGCTCCTAATTAATTAACTTATTTTATTTATTTAAAATATTGATAAAGCCACCTGGAGTTGGTTAGAATGTAGGTGGCTATATAAATGCTTTAAATAAATAAAATAAATGTGGTAAACATGAATGGTGTTACCTTAGGAAACCTCATTGCTTTTCAATGCTGTATTAGTTCTGTGCTCACCCCTTCATTATATTAAAGTACCTTCTTGTGGTCTTTAGACAAATTCTACTTTAAGTAAAAAGAATAAGATTTTCTTAAATTTCACCTCTGAGAATGGAATTATAGGATGGCATCAAATTTTTGAATGGTCACCTCAAAAGGAAATTTTATTCTCCACAGAAATCTGTTGTTGAAAGGCAAATGGAGCAGCCTATCTCTAAATGCCCAAGGAAGACAGTTATGTATGCCACATCCCCAGATTCAGAAAATAGCAATGAAGCCCTGTATGGAAGTCTCAATATTCAATGGGAATCTGCCTTTTTTGCAACTTGTCCATTATTCCATGACTTGCAGAAACATGACTATGCTTACTAACACATGAAAATCTTATTTGAACAAACAGCAGACAAATATTCTAACAAAACTAAGACATATAAGAAGTGTGACTCTAGCCTTCTCTCCTCTGGACAGCTAGCTGGATTCCAGTTCAGATCCCATTTACATTACCCAGTTCTTTGGTCAGCAATCTGAAGAAAATGAGAAATAAGACATTTGGAGGTGTAATTTTCCAACCTTGATGCCCACAGCTCCTGGAACCAAGTGCTTAACATTCTTTTGATAAACATGTAACAGAGAAAGGAAAATATTTTTGTTTCCCTAGAACAGGGGTGTCAAAATCAAGGCCCGGGAGCTGGAGCTGGCCCATGAAGTGCATAGATCCGGCTTGTGGGACCCCCTTGGAAATAGCAAAGGACTGTCCTGAAGTGCCTCTGCCAGCAAAAATGGAACTTGTGAGTGGCCATCCAAAGCTCTGGTTTCACTTGCAGAGGGTTGCAGGAGGCCGTTACAGCCAAAAACACAGCTCAGGAGCCCATTTTAATTGGCAGAACATTCGGGTCACCACAGATGCTCCCCCCAACACAAGTGACATCATGCTGGCCACGACCACCCTGGCCACACCTACCTCAGCCCCCCCGAGGTCAAACACAACCCGGATGCACCTCTCAATGAAATCAAGATTGACACCCTTGCCCTAGGGAGACATTTGAGGGGGCATAGAGTAGACTGCATGTATAGCTTCAGTGAGTGATATCTCTGTTCAGTCACACAGACTTGAAGGAGTACCTAAAATACTTGTTAAAAACTGAAAAGCCACAGTGTGTGCTGGAAAATAAAACTTGACTGATTAAAATTCCTAAGCAAAACATCTTTTTCCGATTCTAAAATCAAACAGATCTAACCACTGATGCTGAAAATCCACTGATGTGGCTGAGGCTTTAGCAGACATTTTTATGGGAGAGGATGCCTCCATTTATTCCGGCAGGTCTCAGTATTTATATATCTCATTACATCTGCAGCTTGTGGCATCTGTTTCTATGCTCTGTCTGTCAAGCTGCATCTTATCACAGAAGCGCTCCCCTTTTTCTGCTCAGCAATCTTGCTTCTCCTTTTACCTCACTGATAAGTAACCTGATGCTTATTCTGAGCCCTTTTTAAATTACAAAGTAAGATAGAGACAAAGCTAAACAGGCAAGCTGGAAAAGGAAGAAGAAAGAGTGCTATGAGCTGCTAGGGATCTCTGATCAGCATGCTCAATGTAACAGAAGCAAACCAGTTGCATAATACCAGAATGGAATTATATGGAAAATATCTTTGTTGTATCCAAGCAGAACATACGGATTCAGTCATAGCTTTGCTCCATATAGCATCAACCTTGTACAGTATATGTGTGTTGTGTATGGGTATGGGTAAATACCAGAGGTGGTATTCAGCAGATTCTGACCAGTTCTGGAGAACTGGTAGCGGAAATTTTGAGTAGTTCAGAGAACTGGCAAATACTACCTCTGACTGGCCCCGCCTCCATTATTCTCTGTCTCCCAGCTGATTGGCTGGGTCTTCTTTTGTTCCCCTGCACAGGACAATAGAGCTGGAAAGCAGGTTAGTAGGGTGGGGAGGGAATGGGGATTTTACAGTATGCTTCCTCTGGAGTGGGGAGGGAATGGAGATTTTGCAGTATCCTTCCCCTGTCATGACCACCAAGCCAAGCCAAGCCCACAGAACCAATAGTAAAAAAATTTGAATCCCACCACTGGTAGAGATACATACTTTCTTTTGAGAGCAGGCAACATAATTTAATCTTCAATATGAGCCAGCATGCTTACAGTAAAAAATGATAATAAATCTTGTTATCTTATCCTGTCCTATTGCCTGGAACCACAGAAATTCCTAACAAGTGTAGTTGACATGCAGAAAGAAATCAAACTTTAGAACACATGATCTCTGCAATTCTAGAATGTCACCTGTAGTGAAGTGGAGTGAAAAGCCATCCTGGTGCACCTTTCCTTCATGAAGACAATTCAGAAGGATGGATTGGACACTTAGAATAGCAAGCAAGAAAATCACACAGTGGGGCTATCACAAGACACAGGTTCTCAAAATTATTTATCTAAATTATTTATGTAAATTATTTATGTAAATGTTATTCTCGGTTATCTGCATCTGTTCCCTCAATCTCAAGAATGGGGCAAATAATCCCTCTCTGCTGAGAAAGTAACTAGAGAATGTATAAAAGTCATGATCAAAGACAGAAACTGAACCCAGTCTTCTAGCATATCAAGGTGATGGAATGACTCTTTTTCTGGCACTTCTTTTAGGGTGGAATAGCATATAACCAAAACCACCTCTCCTTACTCACTCACCCTTGAGCAGACTTGACGTGCATATGCTCATAAGTCCCACTTTGCAAATGGATCTCTGGAATATGAGGAGGACAGCAGAATTGAGCTGGTTGGTCCTATTCCTTCCACTGCATTCCTGAGACTCCACCTACTGGGTTTTAACATCAGGAGACAGCTGCTGCACCAGTGGCTCCCTTCATGCTTTATTATGAAAAACATTATGAAAACATGTAAAGGGTGATAAAGCTTTTGAAATACTGTTTTGAAGACAAGGCAGTGTCAGCTCCCAAGAATAGTAAGTGCCCTGCTAGTTTCTCTTTAGGTCAAAGGCATTGCCACAGTTTTATTGAGAGGGTGAAATCTGAAAGCCAAGCATATGGTGATTTTTTCTCCATTAACTTTAATAAAGCAGCAATACTGTGCTGTAGCTTAGTAGTGCAGCTTTGAAAGCCAACCAGCTGCTGTCATTCCAAAAGTGACCTTTCTAGTGAAGAATTGCATCACAATCAGGATGTTCACAGCAAATAAACAATTTTGAGCGGCAAACAAATTCCTGGGCTTCCCCATATCTAGCATTATAGAATCCATCAGCTTGGCCTTTACTTTCTAAGCAGAAAAAAACACCAAAAATTCACTGGGTCAATTGAAA
Organism: Bungarus multicinctus; assembly: GCA_023653725.1. NCBI lineage: Eukaryota > Metazoa > Chordata > Lepidosauria > Squamata > Elapidae > Bungarus > Bungarus multicinctus. The sequence goes on along the minus strand of CM042834.1, from coordinate 112,414,775 downwards.
GCTGAGCTGCTCCAACTGCTGATTGTGAAAATGCCATAAATCTATCCTAATAAAGAGCAGTATATACAGTATTTTTCTTTTTTTAAAAAAATCAGCAGATAAAAAACAGAAATTCCACAGACTTGTTCAGGTGTTTTCCTAAATACATCAGGGATTAAAATCATAAAAAAGAAGAAGAAAGAGACAGGGTGTCCTGATTGAGTTGTAAGTTAAGCCTATGGCCATGATAAACTTTCTCCAATTTTTCCTGGTCCCCTGGATGAAACATTTTGTGGCATAGGATGCTTTGGGGTTGGTTGCTCATGTTCTTATCCCATCCCTTTTGGTTTACGGTAAAGAGCTCTACTTGGGGCTGCTTCTGGAGACCATTTGAAAGTTGCAGGAGGTGCAAATGCAGCTGTCTGGCTGCCGAAGGGAACTGCAGCAGAATTGTACATTCTGCTGCAGTTGCTACATTGGCTCTTAGTAGGCTTCCTTGTACAATTCAAAGGGCTGAGGATTTTGTGACTTTATCTTTGGAACTGTCTTCTCCAAGCAGTCTGCTCATTCTTGAGCATTTAATCTGGAAGGACATGATTCTGATCCACTTTCCTCTGGAGACTAGGTGGGTGAAGATTAGGAAGAAGACTTGAATGGCTGCTCCAGTCTTTGGGAATAGCTTCTCTTCCAAAATTAGGATGTTAGCATTTTGTAAACAGCAATGAGCCATATACTGTAACATTTACAGTAAACATAACCAGGACCACTACATTTTAAAATTTCCTATTAATGCCTTCCTGATGGTTTTATTCATTTAAAGCTCACACTCAGTCTTTTCATCGCAAGTTACAAGAATGATTTATTCTTTACAATACATTTCTCTCAGGATATTACTTATATTTTGTCCATCATAACTTGCACTCTATGGGGCATTTCAGTTTCTTTAATCTAGCCAAGAGGCCTCTAGCACTGTATAGGAACCCTTATGCAGTAGTGTTAGGCACCAGACTAAGCAATATTATTGTACTATACACTTTTTTGTTGTATCAGAATATTTACAGCTTCATCCCTTAGAGATGGGTTGAGCTAAATCATGCTCTCCAACTTCACCCAGTTTTTTCTTATAAGTTATTTGAACAATTGTTGTATGTTCTAATGAATTTTAAGCACTAGCACTCAAGTCACATTCAGGCTCAAGCAAAGATTATTCTTGTTCATCTTGCCCAGGGCTGTCAAACTCCTGGCCCTTAGGCCTGATGCGTCACATGCTGGCCATTCCCACACCCTGTTTAGAGAAGGGAGAAAAAAATCCTGATACGTCATGTGACATCGCCATGACAACATGAGTTTGACATTCTTATTTTCTGATGCCACTAACCCACCCATGGATTGAAACCTCTCCTCTATCCTTCTACCCAACTTTGACATGTGGAACAAGAAAGCATTTAAGAGAATTCCACCTTAGGTATCCCTGGATGTTTAGCATTTTATTCTGAAACCTTCAGTTTAGATTTTAGATTCAGGACAACACAATCCCAATACACAATCTATCAGTCTATTTATTATTGGAATCTTTCCCACAAGCAAATAAATTGCTGGAGTCCTATCACAAATCAACTTTTCTATATGCCTAATGAATCACTTTCTATCCTTCCTTGCTCTAGAAAGCATAACAACATCACAAAAGAATTCTATCAAGATATGTGTCATTTTTTAAAAAAAAATACTGATATATTTTCCTCTTCCTTAAAATGTTTCCTTTCTTTCTCAAAATAACAAAGTGACTGTCAATCCAAGAGTGGGATGGCTCTTGACAGACTCATCTAAATACCCTTCTTTCTGGCTCACCCCCTCCAGGTCAACTACCATGATCTCCAGAAAACTAGTTTCTTTTCTGAGAGCCAGAAATTCATTGTATCCACATTCCCTCTCCAGATTTTTGCCCCTTCCCATCAGCAGATGTGATTATATTCCATGCAATATAGAGGATAGCTCCCGTGCCTATGCATTTCCTGTAATTCTATCACAGGAAAACTTTATTTAGAGTAAAATTGACAAGGCTGTAAGAGAGTCATTGCTCAAGGGCAGAATCAGAAGCTCAATTGCTTTGGTCTGTTAATAACAGGCTGTTTAGCTTCTTGCTCTAGTCAACATCCTTTTTTCTAACAAACTTTCCAAATTAAGTTGTAGTTATGCCATCAGCAAAGTGATTCCCCACCCACCCATCTTGGCACCGGTGATTATAAATGGCTGATTATGCTCCTACAGTGTTATTTGCAGGTCATTCACAATGGCCTTCTTTGTAACCATTACCTTCTGACTCGTGACCCTTTAAGAAACCTTATTGACTCTCCTGCAGCTAGTTTATTTGGGGGAAACAGTCTTTCACTCTCAGTTTTGAACTTTAGTATTGAATGAAAACTGCAGAGAAGAATCTGAGGAAAAGCCAATAAATTGCAAAGCCAGCTCCTCAAATTTCCTATTACCAGTTCCTCTCACAACTTTGCAATGATGTTCGATGATCGTATGAGCTAACCAACAGAAGCTGGATTGTGCCAACTAAAGTTTTATTACATATAGAAAAGAAGATAGATAGATAGATAGATAGATAGATAGATAGATAGATAGATAGATAGATAGATAGATATGACATTAAGACACCATCAATGTTTCAGGAAGACTTGAAATTATTAAACTAGCACTATGATTTCCACAGGTAAAATGTATAAACATGGTAGTATACAAATCTGACGAGTAAGTAAACAGAACTCTCAACTTCATTAACTGTGGTGGTTTGCAATCCCAATCAAGCCATGAGTTTCTCTTAAAATGAAGGTATGGATTAGTATGCAGAAGAAAGGAGCTCTGTTGTTCCTTAATATTATCAATATTATCAATATGAATAACAACTGATTAATGACCCAATCCCTACCTTAAATAAAGAGGAAAGATAGATATATTTCTCAATTATCGGGTATCCAAAAATAAATCTACATGGAGTTTCTACATGGGGATACTCTTAAAAAGTATCTGGAAGCTTCAGCTGGTACAGAATGAGGCCACATGGCCAACAGAATGGTGCATGGGACACTTCTGCTGCATTGGGTCAAAGTCTGCTTCCAGGTGTTGGTTATGACCTTTAAGGCCATACATGGGGACAGGTTACTTATAGAACCCTCTTTATACCTTTACATTGGCCCATCCCACCTGATCAGGCACAGAACATATGTTGAGGAACCTGTCAGCCAAAGAATTCTGACTGATGGGGTGCAGGAAGAGAGCCTTCTTTACCATTTCCCCTACCACATGGAACTTTCCTCTCCCCCAGATAAGAAGCAGATCCTCACTTTCCTGGCCTTCTGGAAAGGTATAAAAATATGGCTCAGTTGCCTTATTTCAGGTGCAGTGGCGAGCACTGGCTACTGCCCCAAAAGTCCTCTCTCCCCACCACCTTTTAACTATTTTTTTTTAACATTGCTTTCCTCTTTGAAAGTTTATATACTGTTTTTATGTTTTTCTTATTTTATTTTGTACTACCCAGAGTCCATCTGTGAGGGAGATGGGTGGCTGCAAATTTTGATAGATGATAAATACAGTACATCTTGATTCCAGTGAAGTTCAGGGTGGTTGTGGGCTTCAGTATAACATAATGATAGTGTCTTAGCAATCATGCTTTTTATGAACTTCTGACTTTTACCGGACATGAAAGGATAGGAAGGACAAACTAATTTCTTCCAGGATCTGAAAACTTTAGATCTTTGCCCTGGGAAAGGTGGAGGAAACTGGGATAATATTTATGTCACTATTACCAAGCCACTACTATTTTATTCATCATCAGACCAATTTTTCATCACCTATGCCACAATTAGATATAGTTTAGTATTTAATTTAGGTGGTTTACAGATTTAAACAGTTCCCCAGTAAAAGGGGAATGTTCCTCTGCTACTGGAAAAATGTTACAAATTTCATTAGCCTGTCTTCTGCTGGAAATACTATTAGTCTTTGCGTACTTTAAAGCTCATCTCCTCAAAGAAGTTAGTTGCTCAGATTGCCCATCCTTCAGGTAGATGCAGCCTACGCAACCACTGGAAAGGATTGGCACTGTACATAAATCATAATATTTTCACAATATATCAAAGCAAATTTCATCTGAAAAAAGTACATGATTTAGTAAATGAATTGTGCAGAAAATTATCTACAATTCATTGCAAAAAAGCTGCAGAGGAAGGAAATCACCAAGGGAAATTATATATAGAACTTTTTGACAGGACATTAAGATTGCTACATTAGAGAAAGTGGAATATAGTTTGTGATGCTCGCTATTGCAAATTTTGGAGCTGATAGCTTTATGAATATTCTACAAATACTTCAATCTTGAAAATTTATTTAACAAACGGCTATGACACAGCCCTTTTCCTAGCATTACTGCTCTTCTTAGCAATATAAACTTATATGCCACTATTATCATGAAGTACATCTCTTTTATAACTAAATAACAAAACTTAGCACTAATATAAAATATAGGCTTGTATATATATATTATACAATAGCTATATCTTACTTTCTCAGTACGCATATCCTTTTATTCCATGTGGCTTCTATATGCATTCTTCTATTTTGGCTATACCAAATGGCCCAAAAGGGAGACATTAAAAGAGTGAGGAATGTGGATTACAAGCAACAGGCGACACTTCTTAGAATCCATAAACTGGCTAAAAATCATGATTTCTGTCAAGACCAGAACACAAGCTCCCACCCCCACTGAGCAACTTACATCTCAAAACAAGATGAAAAGATATAAGGTCAGAACAAAGCATAAAAATCTAAGCCTTGTTGTGAGAATCAGCACAGATACTATGCATAAATATGGTGTTCAAATGTTGAGATCCCCTTTAAAAATTTCCATCTTTCTTTCATCTCCTTGGACTAGATCAGTGTAAGATGCTTTTTCTTTCTTTCTGCTTTCCTTTTTCTCTCTCTTCCCTTTCCCTTTCTGGAGGTATGTTATATTTGTGTGAATGAGAATGTATGTAGAAAATATTCTACAGAACTAGTTAAAAAGCAATCAATCAAATATATTTCTGGCTTGCTCAGTGCGACCTTCACTGTCTATGTTCTGATCCTGCATATAAGATCAATAACAGCACACATAACTAAATCACAGGGCCAATGCATTGGATTAGGCATAGCACATACATCTAGCTCTTTCCATGGGAATGTCCCCAGCCACACTATGCTGAATAATAACTGCCTTCAGATTAATATTTGGTAAGGAGAGAGCACATTGGTTTCCCAGGTTTTACTCCCAGTTTTTAATGTTGGTAAATGCATGCTATTACAAACCATCCTGGAACTGTTTATAGCAGCAGTCATAGTGGAGATGTTTTGGAATTCCTGCCTTCCCTCGGTAATAGCAAATACAAGAAAGAAGATACAGATAGAAGGTGGGGATGACAATTACAGGTAGGCATTTTTAAGACAGCTGAAAGAACTAGAGAAAAACATGCTCATCAAACAAAAAGCTGCTTGGTTGAGCAAATTGAACACACAATTCATGGTAACTAAGAATCATGTCCTTGAGAAGAATGCATGACAATGACACCAATATGGTTAGAGCTCTCTAGTAGACAACACGCACAGAATCCCAACATTAAATGACTCAAAAAGTGTCATCATACATCAAATTATACAAGATGACCTACCTTCATCAGATTTCAGTGTTCTTACATGGGGGTCATGATTTCAAAGGACTACTTCAAAATTTTCATGCAAAACAACTTTTTGACATTCTTCTATGAGGCAGTAAGTAAAATAAGCATCGGACCAGGATATTTACAAGACCGCATTCTGCCATTTTGCTCCCACCGTCCGGTGCGCTCCCACAGGGAGGGTCTCCTGTGGGTCCCGTCGGCATCTATGTGCCGGCTGGTGACCCTGAGGAATAGGGCCTTCTCTGTGGGGGCGTCTGCCCTCTGGAATGGGTTGCCCCCGGAGTTACGGACAGCCACGGACCTGGGGACCTTCAGGCGTGCTTTGAAAACCTGGCTTTTTAACCAGGCTGGCTTGGGCTGATTTTAGTTTTGGGGTGTTTTGTTTTTATTAAATTTTAGGGTTTTAGAGTATGGTTTTAAATTTGTTTACAGCCAGGGTTGGGTTTAATTTAGTTTTATTGTTCCACATATTTATTGTTTTAACTGTACGGCTGTGCACCGCTCCGAGTCCTTCGGGAGAGGAGCGGTATATAAATAAATATTTATTATTATTATTATTATTATTATTATTATTATTATTATTATTATTATTATTTTGTTAAGCATGGAGGTTTTTTGGGGTGGGGCGGAGGATTGGATGTCTGAATATCAATCAGAATAGATCTGGAAGGGACCTTGGGGTTTTTCTAGTCCAACTCCATGCTCAAGCAAGATACCCTATAACATCTCAGACAGGTGGCTGTTTGGTTTTCTTAAAAATCTCCAGTGACGAAGCACCTACAAGTTCTGAAGGCAAGCTGTCCACTGGCTAATTGTCCTCACTGTTAGAAAGTTTCTCCTTAATTCCAGGTTGCTTCTCTCCTTGAATAGTTTCCATCATTTTTTGTCTTGCCTTCTGGTGTTTTGGAAAATATGTTGACCACTTCTTCTTTGTGGCAGCCCCTCAAATACTAGAATATTGCTATCATGTCACTCCTAGTTGTCCTACTTTCCTCTAGCTTGGCCATACACAATTCCTGAAATTGTTCTTTATATGTTTTTGTCTCCAGACCCTTAATTATCTTAGTTGTTCTTCTTTGTACTTTTTCCAGAGTCTCAACATCTTTTTTGTAATGTGGTGACCAAACTGGATTCAGTGTTCCAGGTGTGGTCTTACTAAGGATTTATAAAGTGGTACTAATACTTCATGTGATTTTGATTCTATGCCTCTGTTTATAGAACCAAGGGTTGTATTAGCTTTTGGCGGCTGCTGCAAACAATTGGCTCATATTTAAGTGATCATCCACTAGGACTCCAAGATCCCTCTCACAGTTACTGTTTTTGAGCCAGATTTTACCTAATCTGTACTTGTACCTTTGGTTTTTCCTGCCTAGGTTAAAACCTTGCTTTTCTGCACATTAAATTTCATGTTGTTGGACAGGGCCTGTTCAAGTCTGTCAAGATCTTTTTGGATCCTGAGCTTGTTTTCTGGGATATTGGCTATTTCTGCCAGCTTAGTGTCATCTGAAAATTTGATGAGTTCCCCTTCTATTCCCTCATGTAAGTCAGTTATGAAATTATTGAACAGTATTGGGCCTGAGACAGAACCTTGTGCTTCCCCCAGTTTACTTCCCTCCATGTAAATGTAGTACCACTAAGGACTATTTGTTGAATACAATTTGTCAGCCAGTTACAAATCCATCTGGTGATGATGCTGTCTACCCCACATTTTTTTTTTAGTTTACCAAGAAATAGGTTATGGTCTACTTTGTCGAATGCCTTGTTGAAGTCTAAATATACTATGTCCACAACATTTCACTGGTCTACTAATTTAGTCACTTTGTCAAAGATTGAAATAAGATTGGTTTGGCGTCATCTATTTTTAACAAATACATGCTGACATTTAGTTATAACTTTATTCATTTGTAGATGTTCGCAGATCTGTTTTTTAAAATTATCTATTCTAGTATCTTCTCAGTTATTACTGTAAGGCCAGTAGCCCTTCATAATAAGTAACACAGATAATAGTTTAGGAAGCCAAAGTTTTGCTGACAACACCAGTTTTTAAGCCAGTGGCTCATTTCTAAAATCCTTTGCTCCTTCATTGAACGTTGGCCTTTTGTTGGAAGTATAGATGAAAGCACCATTTGTTCTCCTAATTCTTTAACTTTCTTCCCTATCTGTTCGTAATTTCGTTATTGTTTTCAGATTCATTTTTGTATCATTAGTCCCCATGTATAGGAGAAGAAAAAAGAGGTAGTAATCCATGGGATTGATTATTTTAATAAGGTACTCAGTTACATCTTTGATTTTTGCTCCACGGAGACAATATACCTCCCTAGATTAACTAACTGACTGTTCTGCAGATTATAGTTTCTGTTCCCCTAAGAATTTATTATTCTATCATCAATATTCATCTTCTTTTTTTGTTAGGGAAGTCTGTAATACTTTTCTTCCTGTCCCAGGAATACCATATTGTGCCTCTTTTTAAAAAAACTATTGATGAATGCTCTTTTGTGGGTGTCTGCCTATTTTCTTCCAGTGGCAGGCTATGAAAGCAATTGTTCAATTCCAGAAGGGTTTCATTGGCATGGGCTAGAATAGATAGTAGAGGCTTTGCTCTTGGTTGTTTTCTTCTAAAAATGACATGTTTTTATCGATCTTGACCTTTAGGTTTATACCATGTTTCCCTGAAAATAAGACCCTATCTTATATTTTTTTGCCACCAAAAAAGGCACCAGGTCTTATTTTGGGGGGATATCATCCACTGACTCACCTCACTTGCGTGTATCACTCCCAGCCTCTTTTTCGCTATCAGAGGCCTTCAAGAACTTCTTCATCTGGCAAGGCCCGTAAGCCTTTCCTGAAGGCCTCTGCAGCCAATAACAGAGCTCTGGATCGATCCGGAGCTCTTGTTATCGGTTAGAGAAGCTATCATGAAAGTCTTTTAGGAAAGACCTCTTCAGCTGATAACAGAGCTTGCCGGCTCCAGCAAAAGAAATCGGCCAAGGTATACGAGGCCTGGCTGCAACTATCTGAAGGCAAATAGTTGGGCAGCTCCACATACCCCTATCCCCACCCTAGCTTAATTTTTACTTGTACACCCTGGAGTGGGTGGGGTCTTAATTAGGGCTTATTATGGGGTAGGGCTTATATTGAGCACACGTGTAAAAATAAATCTAGGACTTACTTTCTGAGTAGGTCATATTTTCAGGGAAACACGGTATGTAGGATTGTTTTTTTATGGAAGCTATTTGTTCCCTATTGTGTTCATTTGAGTGTAACTGTAATATGTTATCAGACAATGAAATAAGGGGTGAAGATGAAGTTTGTCTTTTTGATATGTGCTTCTACAAAATAGCTTGATCAGTTTGGTCATTGACTGAGCATATACAGGTTACTGCTTTACTTTCTAAACAAGACTGGCACTTTGCGGGAAAAATGATGCTCCATTTGTAACACAACCAAATAATATCAGCTGAACAAATTCATGCTGTGTTTGAAATCATTACAACTTCAGAAATATACCCTGTTCAAATGCAAGCTTGCTGCTCTACAATCACTAAAAATATTGTGTATAAGTGTATCAGAAATGATGCTAGGTTCAACTATCTGCTTTCCCTTGCCTATTAAACCAACTGCGCCTGGCATCAATTGCAATATATTTCTGGCCAAATCAGAATTCTTTCTATCTTTTCTTTGAACAAAATTATGCCATCTGTCTATATAAGCTGAAGGCAACTGATACATTATGATATGAATAGAGCAGCAGAAGAAATTTGCCTTGTTTGCGCTATTTCCTGCTTAATAGATGTGATGTTTTTAGCTTCTGAATTGCTGCCAGTTGGCCTTCAGAGGTGTTGAGTCAAAAGGACCAGCTGGACTGCAGGGCACAGGGTGAAATCAACACAGATCGCAGCTAATTGCAAAGTGCAAGCCTTCTCCTAATTGTCCTGATAAATTATTGATGCGAGAAGATATTTCTTTTTAGGGTACCATGTGAGGTGAGAGATCCAGGCATAAGTAGGTCTATATCAGAAGACCTCATCTAATCTTTTTTTTTGGGGGGGGAGAGGTGCAATTAGGGAATTAACTCTGGGTAGGGAAGAAGCAGAACAGCAAAGTCCTTCTATAGACTGTCCTACCTATGAACATTCCAGATAGAAGAGATTCCAAAAAGCACATATGCAACTCTCCTGGAGACTGTCGGTTCCTTAAGTGTTATTGACAAGAAGAATCCCTTTGATGCCATTAGCTGTGCACGTCATTGATTTTCTTTGTTTTAACAAAGAAATCATTACAGTTTATATAACCTGAATACTCAAGTCTTTAACTCTTTCCAATTTCTATTTCTGCAGTCAGTTTTGTGCACTTAGCTGGCAGAACACTCACCTTTCTCCTGAACGATTTTCCACTCCGAACTGATCCCTAATAGGATAAATATTAACACAAGCACGACAGTCATTGCAATAACTTTATACTGGCCTTGCACATATTCAAAAGCAGAGAGGAGTTGGGCTGCCTCTGAGCCATACAACTCTTAGTTGTGGTTAGTACAGTATTCCATTTTACACAAAAAGTGCAAAATAACCTATCCCTTTGCATAGACATTAGCAGCTTAGGAACTTCATTTCACTGTATAGTCTTGTAAGGCCCAAAGCAGATACTGGTTCTTTATTTCTAATGCATTTGAGGTATGTTGCCCCAAAAGGGGACTGTAGCTACTTTAAAACAGCTGCTGCTTTTGGATCCTATCTCCAAATGGTTTGGAATACTACTCACGTATCTGGCTTCAATAAAGAACTTCACCATATTATCTCAAATATCCTGATGATAGAACGTAGAATAACAGCATTGGAAGGAATCTTGGAGGTCTTCTAGTTCAACCTCCTTCTCAAACAAGAAATGTTATACCATTCTGGGCAAATGATTGCCTAACCTTTGCTTGAAAACTTCCAGTGAAGGAGCATCCACAACTGGTGGCAACTAGTTCCACTGATTTTTCTCATTTTCAGGAAATTTCTTCCTGAATACTAACTTGGATATCTCTTCCAATATTCCATCAGTGAAGATGAAAGAAATGAAGAAGACATCACTCTGGACTGTAAATTACCTGAATCAAGTCAAGTTTCTGATATACCCATATGCTTTCACATTGAGCTAGAAATGTCTCCTTTGACTGTGGTTTCAGATCTTCTTTATACTCAAAGGGAAGGAAGATAAACTTTGAATCAGTGACATCACCACCAATGGACCTTTTGAGAAAATTTGGTATATGAAACAAACTTTGCAAATAGTCATAATTGGTGTAGGTCATTATATGCTTCATTCAAGAACAGGAAGGCAGCTAAGGTAGCAAAATTGGTAGAAATATGATGGGACAGTTTGAACAGAGTGGTTGGCATCTGGTGTCGCTTGCTTATTTGTTATTCTGTTGTTGTTTTTTCTTATCTGTTTTGTGGGTTTTGTTTTTTGAACTGTCCTGTAATTGGGGAAGGGGGAAGGTTAGGCTATCAGCCCCTCAGATTCACTTGGAGTCATAAGCATCTAAATTGAGTAAGTTAAATGGAATTCCCCAGCCTAGATTAATCCTAAACATTCACTAAAAATCTGCTTAAACTAACTTCAATGGTTAAGATACCATAGTCTGATAGGTACTCAAGATTACCTTGCTCATCCCTGGTAGCGATGGGAAGTTCTTATCAATAAAGCAATGGCCATCACATGCTGCCATTGCAGCTCCCAAATTAGAAGAGATTTCTCAATTCCCAGGTGAGCCCTACTTAAATTAATCTAAGTTGGGCTCCTCTCCCCTCAACTCTGACTCTTCTTAATGAAAATTGACACACAACAACCTTTCATTGGGAAACATCTCTAGGGACTGTCTGCTCTGTTTGCTTCAGTCAGGACTTGATTGCAAAGAAAGAGCTTCCTGCTGCCAGAAGTATTAGCTCCTGTGCTAGGCAGGTTTTTTTTATACCTGCAGTCTTCTCTTCGTTCCTGTGCTCAGGAGGCACAACCAGAAAATAAAACTGGAGAAAAGTACTGCCTCATTGTTTGTCTTACAACTTTAATGAGCTCTGGTTTCAGGCTAGCAAATTGCCTGACCTTACAACATTGTGGTTACAGGTTCTTTGTGTGTTTGTGTTGGGGGGGGGGGGTAGAAGAAGGGGATAAAAAGGAGATGCAAGGGAGTAGCTAACAAATACATCCGATCATGTTTATTTCACAGGGTGGGTCAGGGATTGTAGGGTTTCTTATTTGTCTAGAACTATAAGAAGCCGTTCACTGAATTTAAGATTTTTTTTAAAAAAAGTTTGCACTGACTTTTTCATATATTTTGACACTTATTTATTTATTTATGCTCATATGCTGCTTCAATCTTGACTAACTCTAAGTAGCTTATCCTCCCAACAACGGTAAGCCAAGCCAATATTAACCAACAGTCTTACTGAAGGAAAAAACTCAGTCATATCAGCCTGCCAAAGACTTGGAAATGCCAAGTTTTAATGTCTTTCTTGAATCTTAATAGGGTAGTGATGGTCTAAGTACAAGAGAAACGCCATTTAGAAGCAGGACAGCAGAGAAAGCACAGAACCATCCTTGTGGACAGATTATGGACTTAAAGAACTGTCCTCTGCCCAAACAGGGATTCAAAAGGAGCCCTTCATTCTAAAACTGGATGAGCAGCAATCACTAGTAAAAAAGTAGACCCCAAGGTACTCATCTCCAAGGATATGTCTCCAAAGATAGGCAAAATTGCAAGCAAAACATGCATAATTATTACAAAGAAATATCATCATAGTGCATTATTAGAAATTACAATGAAAACAATTACCAAAGATGTGAGATGAGTCATTTACAATGACAATATACAAAGAAGGGAATGAGCTGAAGAAACACAGTCATATTAGACCAATTCCTTTACTGAAGAGATTCACAACTATATTAGATGAAGAAATGAGGAGGTTTGTGCCCTAAATTACACACATAAACAGGTGATATTCCATAGATTTATTATAAAGCCATAAGAATCCATATAAGCAGGTAATTGGGATCAACATTCATAGAGAGGGACGCCAATTGAAATGCTGTAGAGACAATGTAGTACTAACAATTATGCACCACAAACCGTATATCAGTTAATTAAAGTAATCAAGGGTTTCAGTTGCTTTTCTGGATACAAACTCAACATAAAGGAAACACAGAAAAGCTAAGACATTTAGAATTTGGATTTTGAAGAAAAAGAGGCACTGTTTAAAAAACAATAATGAATAGTACTGAAATAGAAATGAGCAATAATTAAAGAAGTTTAAAGCAAAATATAAAAATGTTTAAGTAATAGCTACTGGTTGGAGGGAAAAAAGAAAAGAAAAAAAGCAAGGAATAAAAAGAGATGAGGCTACTTGAATGTTATTTTCCTGTAACACCTTTTTTATTTTATGTCACTGTATCAATAACATAAACAAAAAATGATAACAATATAGATGCTTTCATGAGTTTGTCTTAACCCTGGGCATTTTTCCCTGACACTTTTGGAGACTGATTGAAACACCCCAGTTGGACAAGTTGATATTTTGGTTTTAAAGAAGCTGTTTAGAGTTTTCTTTGCTTGTTTTTGGTGGGGGAGATTTTAAGGCTAATTAACTTCCTAATTTATTCTTATTTCTTCACCATGCCCATGTTTACTTGTTTGATACTTGGGAGAAGTTTAATTATGAAGATTTTTGGAAATGTTAACTATATGTACTTTTTTGAAACATTAGAGGCGATTGGCACAGATACAGTGCTTCCCACTTCCTGACATAAATTCACTTTATTTGATCGGCCTGTTGGTGAGCCTGCATATAAAGGAAAAGAGAAGTTCAGCAATATATTTCCATTGGCAGAAATATTCTCATGAGTAGATGAGTTGGGAAGAGATTCTCTGTGCTTTTTCTTGTCCTTGCCTGTGCTGTCCAAATATGTTCTGGATAAACCCCTTTTGGAGAGGATTTTAGGAATTTGTTGAGGAGGGAAGTGCAAATCCAATTATGCAAGCAAACACCCTCTTGTACAATGTAGAATATCACTCCATCTGTTTCTTTGGGTGAACAGATGCACCTGTTCTGGTATCAGTGCAATGCCTAGACCAACAAACATTTTGCAATGTTTCTCATTCTCTCTCTAAGAATAAGATGATCATGTGATACGTAAAACAGAGCAGAAATAGAAAATAAAACAATGGATTAGATCCAATGATTGAGCCAGCTAATACTCATGGATGGATTCCAAGTTGAATTCGCAGTTTATTTGGAAAGAAATACGAGGATAAATATATATTAAAGAAAGTGAAACAGATTTTTGAACTGTCAATATTAGCTTTTGGTTTCTGTGAGAAAATTGGTGAGAAAACAGTTTGGGGTAGCTTAAAAAGAAGCGTGGCGTTTAGTTCTTAAGGTGTTTTAATTGGGTTTTACCTATAAACTATTTTATGAAGGTTTTGTTGGTTACACAAAGTTCCTACAAATAGAAAATTTTACTTTGCCCTATGAGGTTCTGATCCAGCAGAGGAATCCTACCAAAATGAAAAGTCAATCTCTCTCTCTCTCCCCTGCCGCTCTCTCTCTGTCTCTCTTTCTCTCTCTCTCCTTTTCTCTTTCTCTTTCTCTTTCTCTGTATGTGTGCACCCATGTGTACAATTCTTGTACAATCCTCTTTCTCTTTCAGGAAACCTCAGCACGATGTTGTAGGTCCTTCCAGAATAGGAGAAAAGGTCCTGGAGATTATAAAGGTAGAAGGGACTGGCAAAGATTACTTCTGTGGCACTGCTGGCAAAATAAAAGCTGGTTCCAACTTGCTGAAATGATAACATAAAGTACTTCTAATAAATAATAATACAGAATGTCAGAACATTTCTCTACATCCTTGTATTAGTTTTTTAAAAGGTTAAAACAGAACAAGACAAAGGAAGAACAGAGTGAACTACCTGATAGATATTACAAGGGAAAGAATGGTCAACAATAACAACAAATCTCAATTTGGAAGTTTTCATTAAACCTCAGTAACATTTGGGGAATGAACTGCTTTTAAAGTGCACAAGGAGAGAGCAATAAGGGCATGATATGCTGTGGTATCAAATATGATTGGTGCCCTTTTCATTCTAAGGTTGATGGATTGAAACTTTTATCCTTGAGAAAATAATACTTTAAAAAAAAAATCCCTATCCAGGAGATGATAAAAATAACATCATCGTGCCATTGTTTATTTGGCAATGTAATAAAAAATGCATGTCCAAATGCAGATTAAGCAAATTATTTTTTTTTTAAAAAAAAAAGTTTAAAAAACTGTTTTTTATGTGAAATGCCTTTGTCTTGGCTCAATTTCTGATAAATTGCTTCCAGCTTCATTTCTTTATAATATATCTCCCATGACATTTAATTATACTTACTCCAAACACATTAAGCCAATCAGTTTGAACAGGCTCTTATTAATATGCAAATTTTAGCTTCTGAAAACCCATGAATCTGTGGGAGAAAAATCTCCTTAGGTTTTAATTATGTCCATTCAGGAAGTTGGTCTGTTCAATCAGACACTTTCCTATTCTACAAGCTTTATGAATCAGCAGTTGAGTAACCATTTCTGTGATCGGATGTGTCAGTAGCATTCGCCATACAAAATTGGGAGTAGAAAGAAGTGGATAGATGGGCATCTATGGAGGAGAAAGGGAGGCAAAAGATGCCATAGGCATGATGGCTTGATTGAGTTGCATTTACATAAATACAACTTATATTTTTAGGTAAGACTTCCAGACAAAAAGACAAAATGCTGGCTTTATATGATGTCACCAAACATGTTTTTGTTTTGCTACAAATTCTGTAGAAGGGAGTGGGAGGAGGGGATGGGAGGGCAGAGGGGGGAGAGAAGAGGAAGGAGAGGAGGGGAGAGGAGAGGATGAGCAAATACAAATGACATGGAATAAAAGTCATCTACAGGTAGTCCTCAATTTACAGCCACAGTTGAACCCCAAATTTCTGTTGCTAAGTGAGACAGTTGTTAAGTGAGTTTCATCCCATTTTACAGACTTTCCTGCTGCAGCTGCTAAATAAATCATGCAGCTGTTAAGTTAGTAACATGATTGTTAAGTGAATCTGGCTTTTCCGTTAACTTTGCTTGTTAGAAGGTTGCAAAAAGTGTGCAGATGGTCCTCAATTTAAAACTATTTGTTTGGCGACCATTCAAAATTACATCAATGAAAAAAGTGACTTAGGACAGTTTTTCACACTTGTCATCCTTGCAGCTGCCCCATGGTCACATGATCCAAATTCAGATGCGTGGCAACTGGTTTGCATTTAGGATGGTGGCAGTGTCCCAAGGTCACATGATCAGCTTTTGTGACCTTCAGACAAGCAAAGTCAACGGGGCAGCCAGATTCACTCAACAACCGTGTTACTCGCTTAAGACCTGCAGGTATTCACTTGACAACCGTGGCAAGAAAGGATGTAAAATGGAGCAAAACTCATTGTAATAGTTGTCTTGCTTAACATCAGAAATCTTGGGCTCAAACCTTGGGATTTATTTTATCAATGGTTAGATTAAAAAACAGGGAATTGAGATTTTTTAATACTCTATAAAATAAGTATAATAGAATGGTAGTGATAAAGTAATGTACGGCTATATTACTATTGAACAGATTGGCGATGATGAAATGAATGTTATAAAATAGGCCAATAAAAATGGTGATTTGCTCGCATAAAATGATGGAATATTAGTAACAGTTTAATAAGCAATTTTATATATGTGTGTGTGTGTGTGTGTGTGTGTGTGTATGATCTATAATATGAGGATTAATTCAAATTAGAAGGGAATGACTGCAGAGATTGTGCACAAGGGATTTGTAACAACCGACATACTGTATGTAATTGAAAGATGGTTTTATGTTTTATGTTTATGTTTTGTTTATGTTAGTCTAAAAAATAAAAAAACTTATATATATATATATATATACAAAAAGAAATATTGGGCTCAATTGTGGTCATAAGTCAAAGACAACCTGAATAGGACAAGGCCTGATTTATGGAAGGAAAATACCCCTAACTACATTCCTGTGATATCGCCATCATCCTAACCACAGTCCAGAATGTCCATCATTCCTCTTCTCCCCACTTTCCTCCAGTGTCTAGATTCAGAGCCCTACATGTTAAACTTCCATTCAGTCACTCCCAGGTTCTTCCCACTACACTGATCTGTGTGCCAAATTCTCAAGGAGATCTTTTCTTATTCCCATTTGTAGTAACTTAAAATCCCCTTTTATTTACTCATTAAAACAATGTGATTATCTGAGCATAGCTATTTAAAAACATTTATTACCTAAACTAATTAGCAATTGTCACATTGAATGTGCTACATTAATTTTTCAATAATTAAAATTAAATGAATAGGGGGAAAAACAAACTCAACAAGTTTTAATTTGGGGGGAGTATTGTTATGATTTTAGGCAATCCATGTACGTGCAACATCTGTAAATTGAAATATATCTCTGGCAAAGACCCTAATTCTTCAAAACAAAAACAAAACAATAACCACACAGGTGGAAATAATGCAAAATGGAAGGCATAAATGATTCTCACATTGAAGCACATTGTCTTTGGAGAACAGCTAGAAAGGATGGAACAAGTGAATAACACATTCTCCTTTATAGTCCTTTACAGTGCTCTCTAAGCAGTTTACAGAGTCAGCATATTGCTCCCAACAATCCATCCTCATTTTATTGACCTTGGAAGGCTGGAAGGCTGAGTCAACCTTGAACCGGACAGGATTGAACTTCTGGCAGTAGGCAGCATTAGCCTGTAATATTGCATTCACTGCACCACTTCCTAAAGGCTAGAAATGAATGTTTCTCTGACACTTCTTTCATTTGCTGATCCTGGATGATTCCCAAGTATTCAATGAAGAGTAAAGAGAGGGAAATTATGCCTAGGGGAATGGTGGTCAAAGCCTTATAATAAATATGACAAAGCCCAGTTCACAAATGTGCTCAGGTCCACAGATTCCCTGCAACTTGGTTTGTGGTCCTCTTTGGAAAAAGAATCAGACTAATGGAATGCCTGTAGGCTGATGCCCTTTTTCAGGTGATTGGAAACAAGGAGTGAGCATGCAGGTAGATTACAAAAGTAGTCAATCCCTCTTGAAGGTGGGGTTTCAAAGAGGCAGTCGTGTAGTTTGTAGGCAGTATTTATGGTGACTCTACTCTTCTCTGAGTATGATTATGGTTACGGTTACATAATAGATTATCTTTTTCATATGGGAAGAAAAGTGTGCTTTGTTTTAAAATAGTCCAATTTGCTATTCTGTGAAGAGAGCTCACTCTCACAGCTACACTGGTTGCCAGTACAATTCCAGGTTGAATTCCAAGTACTGCTTATTATTTATAAAGTTCTATATGATGGAGCACAGATCAGATTAGGGACTGCCTTACCTGAAATGACTCTGCACCCCATACGTGCAACAAGAGAAAGCTTGCTTAAGTTCCCTTGACTGCAAGAAAATAAAAGAGTTTTTTAAAAAAACAGCCCTTGTCTGCTGTTGTCCTGATATTATCCAGAAGTTATAAATGTTCCAACACTGGAAGTTTTTAAGAAGAGATTTGTATAGGATTTCCTGCCTCAGCAGAGGGTTGGACTAGAAGATCTCCAAGGTCCCTTCCAACTCTGTTAAATCCTGTGAAAAAAAAACAATCCCCAGAAATCAGGGCTGCTAGTTTCCTCGTCTTTTTCAATGGGCATTTGATCTGAGCTGATGGGAAGCCATATTTATCTATGTTATGGTGGTCTGGAGGTGCCAATTTTTCTTATCGATTGTTATTTTATCCTTTCCTATTAACCACCTTTCATGTCCAGGGGATCTTATCTCATAATGAACATGCAGTGATTGTTGACTGTCTTTTTCTACCTTCTGTTTAATGTGTTGAGCTGTTCCTTGTTCATCCAGAAATTATCCCCAAACTATTATTAGTATGAAAACAGTAAATGGCTGCAAAGCAAAGTATGCTAATGAATGAAAACACACACCTGTCTTTTGGATGCCTGCAAAAAGTGTATTTACTCAAAAGAGGATGGGGGAAGGGGAAGTGCATTACAAAGTGAAGCCTATATTCAGAACAACAATGTAATTTAGGCAGCTGCAGGTTTTCCATGCTTCCCTGTCTTCACCCTCTATGGTCTCCAAAAAGGTACTGAAATGTTGGCCATTCTAGACTACATTATTTTTCACCAAGGTATATAAATCACTTCAGAAACTCTTATTATCTTATTTTCCCTCTGTTTCCTCCTTGTCTATTTTGAGAAAAATTAATGCAATTGACTCTGTAAAGGAATGGGGTGGGGTGGGGTGGGGGAAGCTGAGGGGACAGAATTGCCTCTATAATTCAGTTTTAAAAACAAGCCCTGCTGGCTGGTGGAGAGGCCTTCTCTTAGGCAACTCATTTTTCATGCAAGTAATTGAAGCTTTTCCTTCGATTTTTTTCCTCCGGGTGCTAAAGACAACTGGGGCCTTCCTGGAACTTGGAGATATCTTCTGCAGAGGAAAATGTAACACAGATCTCAAGAGCCAAGCGGCTCACAAAGAATTCTTCAATCTGTCCTGAAAGGATCCAAATGATGATTTCTAACCAGGCTTTGGGGAGTTCTAAATAAGATTCTTCAAAGAGTGCAATATTGTAGAGGAAAGAGCCCAGCACTCAATGTAATAATAACAATAACAAAACCAACAGTGATAGTAGGGCTTGTATCATTCCACCCCATCATGCTGATGAAGTTTGAATAACTTTATTTCTTTTTCATAGGTCTGAGACAAAGAGACTACTGCCAGATGCAAAATTAATCTGAACCTATCTATCAATGTACCCAAATCTGCATATTTTTTTTAAAAGAGGGGGGATGGGGAAGAGGCAAATGTCATGTTTTCTCAGTAAATGAATATTTATAGAAATAAACGTTTCAAAAGTGTGTTGTGATCCTGCCACATTCCTCTTATGTACTATGTCAAGAGGTTCTGGGTTTGGGTTTGCTCTACAGTTGGGTTTGGGTTTTCTCTACAGTTCTATGAAGATGACATGGAAGCCACAGATTATTAATAGTCATCTTTCATCTATTTTAATTTTGTAAACATGATTCAGAGTGCTTGCTTTGCGGATCCTCAGCCTGTTTAGACCACCCAAAACAAAGTGTTCCTCTTCTTCCTCCTCCTCCAAAATATTAACCTCACTGTTTATCCAAAATTTTAACCTCACTGTTTATTGCCTTTTGTTTCTTCAGTCTCATCAAAAAGGACATATTTACAGTGCAGGAGACCCCCTTAGAGAACACCATTATTCCCAAATACGACTTCTTTATAGACTGTTGTATACTGTATATTCTACTATTGTAAGGTGAAAACAAAAATCTTTATTTGTATTACTCTGACTTAGTGCTACAAATAGCGGGCCCATTCATATTCCTGAAGTCATTTTTCATACCTGTGTTCCTCTTATTTCACCTTTGTGTGTCCATGTTTGTGTCTATTTATTTATTTGTTTGTTTGTTTGTTTATTTATTTATTTATTTGTTTGTTTGTTTATTGGAATGAAAAGGGACACCTTAAACCCAAAAGGGAAGAGACTTTGAAACAAACACACATGTAGTACTGAATGAAAAGAAGGACTAGAATATACAGACTTGTGGAATCCTGTGCTTTCAGAATGCTGCAGTACAATGCCACACAAATGGCACCCATGCATTTCTCAACTGCACATGTATTGCAGAAATGTTTAAATAAAAATGCATACATTAAGAATTAGCATGCATACAAAAATGCTCTGGGGGTACTCATTGCTGAAAAGTTAGGAAGCATGGGTGCTGAGTGCATATGTTACTAGCACTCATGAAAAATGCATATGAATGTTTGGAAAGATCTAAACTGGCATGGTAACTAGACTAAGCAGAACCTGATAAAATGAGAGCATGAATGAATTGAAATTGATAGATTCATTCATCCCAAATCAGGGATGACATGGAAAAGCTAAATATCTTTTCCTCCATTGAGAGATAGATAGATGGGTGGATGGATGGATGGATGAATTATTGGCCAAGTGTGATTAGACACACAAGGAATTTGTCTTGGTGCACATGCTCTCAGTGTACATAAAAAGAAAAGAAAAGATACATTCATCAAGAATCATAAGGTACATTTTTATTTTATTTATTTATTTTTATTTGTCAATTGCTTACAAGATAATAGGTATAAGTAAAAACATAGTTATGAATACATGGATACATATAAGAAAAATAAAAAAAAGAAAAGAAACAATAGGACAGAGACGGTAGGCACGTTGGTGTGCTTATGCACGCCCCTTACATACCTCTTAGGAAAGGGGTGAGGTCAATAGTAGACAGTCTAAGGTTAAAGTTACATGATAGATAGATAGACAGATAGATAGATAGATAGATAGATAGATAGATAGATAGATAGATAGATAGATAGATAGATAGATAGATAGATAGATAGATAGATAGATAGATAGATAGATAGATAGATAGATAGATAGATAGATGGATAGATAGAGAAATAGAAAAATAGATGAGAAATAGATGGTAGATAGGTGATAGATAGATAGATAGATAGATAGATAGATAGATAGATAGATAGATAGATAGATAGATAGATAGATAGATAGATAGATAGATAGATGATAGATACAGTAGATGATACACAGACAGACATAGATTCCTTAAAACCTAGATATGGCTTCCTTAAAACCTATATTTTTAACCAAAAATCAAAACAAATTGGTTGATGTGAAGTAAATCAGCTCTTTTCTTAAAGAATTCGCTTTCCAATTATAGTGGGGGGAAGGGGATAGAAATTCAGGAAATTGTGTCCTTTTCCGCCCCATAGAGAATATTTTACAAGGGTTTGCCACTGGGATCTCCTCCCTTGTTCCAAGTGTCAACAAATTGCATATATCCTCCCTTCCATCTCAACTAAGCCACCAGCTCAACACAATAAAACCTGGCCCAGCATTGTTTAGGAACCTATGGTGCATGTGATGCTGCACAGTCCCTCATTTGATTAATGAACCAATTGTGTCAGGGTATTCTGTGCTCAGCACATTGTTCCTGACCCAAAGGAGGCAAATCCCATCAGGCCATTCTTTTTCCCTGCCCCTCCTGTCTCAACCTTGTCATGTAATTGTTTATCGAAAGACGAATGTACACAATAATCCAGGGCAAAGAGAGCTGATGTATGTGGTGTTAATGAATGAAATAATCAGGTGGGCAATAATAACCAGGACGTGACTTGGCAGACAGGGCATTAGCATTCTGCAGCCACTCTGTCTTTATCTCCTGAGCCTGATGTCTGACAACCACCATGGGTTAGCCCATGAATAAAATACGGACCGATGCTCAGACATAATTAAACTGCCAATGTGGATGTACCTAAATGAACTTGATATCTTAATGACATAAGATAGCAGGTGAGTAATGAAGGCCAGGGGAAAGAGATGTGCATAATGAATGAAAGCACCAGGCCATTGTGGGAAGGCTCACCCATTTCTCACAAAAAAGAGGCCCCTTAGTACCTTCATGTTCTCCAGACATCCAGTCAAGGAGTGCAGCTTGTTCCTCAGACAGGAGCAAAACATGCTCTACTCTCAAACTTCTTTTTCACAGAAGTCAACCCTTTTCACATGACTATTTTCTCATCTAAGGAATACATCACTGCTATTCAAGAAGATCCAAATCCAATAACCTCAAGATATTTTCTCTGATACAAGGTTAGACCAGCTCACCAAGCAGAATATTCTGGAACAATAAACATTTTTATATGGTGGGGTGGAGGATTCGTTCTCATTCATCTACCCAGCAAAAACCAAAGGATGTAAGTAAGATAACTGCCACTGTGAGCACTGGGCAAAGGAACCACTCCATGTTTCATCAAAGTTTGATTACATCAGATGAGTTAAAACCATATATTCAACGTAAGTCCAAAAGGAGAGTTGAAGATATTTTGATGATAGCTACCCAGATTCATCTTCCACAGAAGTTGCAAGATGACTGTGTGTAATTCTGTGAATTCACCTGGCATCTTAACTTATCACCTTTGTTTGTTCAAAGCATCTCATGTTATCTCAGGAACATCTGCAATGTTATCTTAGGAAACATTTGAAAATGTCTGGCAACCATGCTTCAAGCAGTGGGGAACCCAGTCTACCACCTGCAAACATTTGGAAGCAGCATTAACACATTTGTGTCTTCAAAGACAGCAGCGGGCAACCCAACACCTAAAGCTGCACTCATCTTCCAGAAAAGGGTAGGCTCTAAACTTTTGGGTCCAATCTTATGATACTGGCAGCAGGACTTGAAGTAAAACCAGTAATAAACTGAATTGGTTTCAGTACACAGTTGATATTGTAAGAACAAGAAAAGCCTGAAGTTGATTTTTAATAGCTGCAAAGAGTTTGTGTGCTCTACTGGAGAAATTGGGGTCTATATATCAGGTCTAAATACTTTGCATTTAGCTCTGTAATGATTCCCAGGACCAAGTTTTATGTTAGTATCCTAGCTTGAACTGGCAATCTCTGTGGCTCAGAGCTTGGGAATTGAGGGATGGGCCGCAATCCCCCCCTGGTTGAAGCTGAAATGCCTATTGATGGAAGTGCTGCTGGCTATGGGGATATTTGTCAGATATTCTTTCTCTCAAAATGAAGTGAGAGAAATCAGTAAGCCCAGACTATGCAATTTCACAGACAACCCATTATTAACAATGTGGATGAATTTGTACACAATGCCAAGACAAAGACAAACAAACTACCACATGGCTCAATGTTACGTGCGATACAGGCAGGAGAGTTTTCTCACCATTCTGCACACTGAATCCTTCCTGGCTCTTCTTCACCCCAGCCATCTGCTTCTCTGAGTCAGCCTCTCTCTTTTCTACCAGAGCATCAATCCAGAGATGCTATCAGGCCCGCTGCTCTTTTCCCCAGGAGAGCTTGAGGTACAGACTTTGTTTTTCGAATTACCCTGTGTTTTTGTTCCACCAGCAAACAGCCACTGGAGTTAAGAGGCTTATTTACCATCTTGGCATCTATTTACCTAAGCTTCGCTAGCTTATTTAGGGTACTGTGTCTACAAATAGAGCTGGATTTACTCATCCCCAGCAGGTGTGCTCTATTTCAATAGGCCAATCTAATGAACAATTAGGCACTCTGCGGTGATAATGCTAGGCAGAGCCACGAAGCCCTAGCACAGCCCTGGGAGGCAACTAACGTCATGTATTTATCCCACATCCACTACTGTTTTCAATACCATGGAAGTGTGGGAGGCTATAGAAATGCCTAACCACAGCATACTGCTCCTTTACTATTGGAATAATTCCTCTGCCTCCTATCAGGTCTGGAGAAGGGACACTTTACATGGTTGGCTTAGCTTTGAATGACTATGTTCAGTGAATGAATTCACTGGGGCCTGTAAACCATGATTTATAGCTGAAGGTGTGACAGTGTAGCTAACTGTAGTTTATACCATAAACATATTTAAACAAACCACAAAAGACCTTTATAAAAAGATTGTCAGATTCCAGATTCCTCATTATTTATTTATTTATTTGTATTCTGCCTTTATTATTCATACAAATTAATTAAAGGAGGTCAACATATACTACACGTAAGGTGTTGGGTGAAGGAGTGAGTGGGTAGGACCTTTTGGGCGGTGGTGGAAGCCTATCAATGGTGCCTTGCTGGCTGCTATGCTCTCAGCCTGCAGATCTACCAGCCAATAGATTCTGGCCTTTTAGAGAAAAAAAATTACCAACTCCCAACTGGACTATAGGTAGTTCTCGACTTCTGACCAGTCATTTAGTGGCCATTCAAAGTTATAATGGACCCCTCCCAAAGGTAGTTATGACCAGTTCTGAAGGCACCTCACCTACAGTCATGTGAGGGAGGGAGGTAGCATTGGCAATTCCAATGATTGGGATTTTGGAATCAGGCACTTGGCAACCAATCTGCGATTATGGCCATTTACAGCATCCCAAAGTCACATGACCATGATATTTACGCTTTTGCTGAAAATTGGCATTTATTACTGGGCTTTGGCAAAAGCACCCACAGAAAACAATGGTTCACTTAAGCACTGGGGCATTCACTTAACAACTGCTGCCAAGAAAATATTGTAAAATTGGATCCAGGCACATGATGAGCCACTTTCAACCACCTCAACTTAAAATCATAATGGACAGGCTCCATTATGGTTATAAGCTGAAGACGATCTGTAACAATATTTAATGCTTGCTATTTTTCTTACTTCTAAGCACATTAGGGGAAATAGTTAAAATATAATGAATAGCAATAGCACTTAGACTTGTATACTGCTTCACAGTGTAGCAGCCTTCTCTATGCAGTTTACATAATCAACATATCTCCCCCAACAATCTGGGTCCTCAATTTACCCACCTCAGAAGGATGGAAGGCTGAGACAACCTCGAACTGGTAAGAATCGAACTGCCAAACTGCTGGCAGCCGGCAGTCAGCAGAATTAGCCTGCAGTCTAACCATTGTGCCACCATGCAGTGATATTCTCTCCATAAGCATATCCCTAGTAAGCCAGCCCCTTGCTAGGACTATGTTTACTAGAAATACTAGACAACTTGCTTCCTCTTCCATGTAAAGAATCAGGGAGTGTGTACAGGCATAGAGTAAGATCCTCAAGGCTGAAATTCAACTCCCCACACCCAATGGTAGAGTTGGTGAAGCTTGAATGCTTTATAGTGCCTTAAAATTTCCCCATTTTTCACATCCAAAAACTGCCCTCCCCCAGAAAGGTGCTTTGTGGCTTAATCCACATAAGAGGAGCTGTGAAAACCATGAGGCACTTATGAGCCTGTGGGCTTTTTAAGCAGAAATGTTGTTCCAGAGATCTGGCCATATATTCGTTAGAATGTAGCTTAGAAATGCACATGCTTTGATTTGAACCCCATTTCAGAAGAATGGAAGGCTGAGACAACCTTGAACTGGTAAGAATCGAACTGCCAAACTGCTGGCAGCCAGCAATCATTCCTAAAGTGAGGCAGTTGTCCATTTCTGTCATGACACAACCACTGGGACCCAAGCTTTGAGTATGACAAGTTTAGTCCCCGGGCTTCAGAGAAGCAGCCATCAACCTGGAGATTGTGAATAGCTATCCGGCCCTGCTGCATTCTTCGATTACAGCCCATTTAGAGCTTTGCTCTGAACCTTGGCTTCTGAGAAGCTAATGGAAGGATTTGTGTGCTGCCCTGCCTGGGAGGTAATTGGCAGTTGCTGCTCTAATGCTTCCAGTTTTAGTAGCAAATGAGCAATGTACAGTAAATATCAGTATTTTTAAAGCAATAATAATGAGAAATTAAAGCCTGCACCGCAGGAGTGAAGAATTTACAAGTTGGGAAAGACAGAATCCTAGTAAGGTTGGCATTTGATAGCAGCGGGCCTCTGGCTCCTGCTGATATCTCTGCAATATATTTAAATGAAGAAAGTTCTGAGCATACATACGTTACCAGCTCAATGTGAATCAGCTTTCTGTATAATAGGTGGATTGCCTGGGCAACCCAGAAATAGCCATGAAACCAGCATGTCAAATCTGCATGGCTGCACAAGCATTCTGCCTTCGAACAGAGGCAAGAAGCATTTAATGCTAAACGTGAAAAAGGTTACCTTAATGTATATTTAACTACAAGTCTTGTTGAAAGCCAAAGTCTTGGTGACTAAGACTCTGGGAACATAGTGTTCCAATGTTAGAAGCACAAAAGGTATTGAAAAATAGGAGTGATAAAAGTCAGGTACTTCCTGACTTAGAAAACACAAGGAGGCATTTTCATTGACATAAAGCTATTGGGAATAAAAGTAGCTATTGTTTACTCCAGTAATTATTTCTGCCAGATAACACAGCACAGTCAAAAGAGAACATCTCAGGTAAATCTAACATACAGTAAAAGCCAGGTAAATATATATCCTCCTTCTAATGACAGTCTGTAAAACTGGCTGAGGAATGACTGTTGTACAAAGTCTGAATTGTGTGTCACCAGCCAACTGGCTCCTTGACTCTTTATTTCTTTACCACCTGCCCATTGTCTCTTCACCGTTTTTTTCCCTTTGGACACCATGTCTCTCAACTAGATCCTTCATGTTCCTCTGTTCCACCTGGCTTTAAGGACCACATTTAAACAAAACAAAACATAACTAATCCTTTCACAAAGAATTTCCTGTTCCCTCTGTACTTTCCTGTAAACCTGTCTAGTTTTCCCTTTCTCAATGGGCTATGTTCCCTTTGTTTATTCATAACCCATGCCTATTCAGCCTACTCCATCCTGAATTTTTCACATTTATTACCAGTTTTGATATTTAAATTAAATATTAAATTAAGTATTAAAATTTTGGTACAACCCAGGAGCCCAGCCATTGCTTCATCACTGCAAGGGAGGAATTAATGTTTCGCATTGTACACGCAAATTCTTGCCTGAACTCAGCAATCCTTAAAACAATCTTGTAAGGTAGATGTGACAATCCCAGTAGCATCCACATCTCTGATTGTACAAAGAGAAGAGGCTGCCAGACTTCACTTGATGAACATTTCAGACGCAGACATGCGGCCACTGCTTATGCCATATACCGAAATGACTACATTTCAGTAAACAGCCCAAGAGTTGCATTTAAAGGGAAGGCAAGGTCCTTTTTCTCAAGCTTTCCATTGCAGTGGTGGGCTTCAAATTTTTTTTACTACCGGTTCTGTGGGAGTGGCTTGGTGGGCGTGGCAGGGGAAGGATACTGCAAAGTCTCCAGTCAGAGGTGGTATTTGCCAGTTCTCTGAACTACTCATAATTTCCGCTACCGGTTCTCCAGAACTGGCCAGAACCTGCTGAATACTCTGATCTTAAGAGTGTATATACAGCACATTGGTGAAACCATTCTCTGGCTAGGAAAAATAAGTCTAATTTAGTATCTTTATTAAAGAATTCAGTATAGAAGACTCATAAATAAGAGGTAGAAACAATTTCAAATAAGACAGGAATAAAGATTTTGATAACTAAATCTAACCAGAAGTCTTAAATTTTGATGATATTTACAAAGAGATTCCTGAGGATTGCACAGCAGCCTTTACTCATCTTCAGTGGCTTGAAGGCAAAGTTAATTTCACTAAAATTTAATTTTTAGAAAGGATAGGAGCAGATTTAAAGAAGATAATATCGGACTGTCCATTAACAGCTTAAATGAACTAATTAAGCATTTTCCTGGTGTTTCCTACCTTATTTGTTTGGAACAGTGTTAAACTATAGGAAATTTAGCCTAGAATGGAGATTCAGCTAAATTTCCTTCTGAGCATACTCTTGGTTTAGCCATACAGTCTCAGAGAAGGGAAATTTGGATTTGTCACAACGTCACAGCAGGCAGGGCTACTTAACCACCTACAGTAGATATCAGAGAGCTTGAGTAGAAGATTCCTTGAATTGTTGATAGGCTTAAAGTAACCATGCAGTCAATTTATTAGGTCTGTGGTCACTATAGTTTTCATTTTTCATAACCCACAAAAGATCAAGAAGCTCACAAACAAACAAGGAGTATCCTTAAATAGCAAGTTAAGGCTGAAACTATCTCCCATCATTTCCTTAGATTCCTTTCAAAAAGTGTCTGCCCTTTCAAGATTAGAATTTTGTTTCCTTTTGGTACCAATTGACATTCTACAGCAGTTTGCCTTCCACCTAGATTGCATAGTTTTTAATATTTTTTTTTGTTAAAGGCAGCTTTGAAGGGGGAAAAAACTCCTATTGGTAGCATTCTGGTTCATAATGTCTGAGCAGCTGGCTTCGTTTTCTGTTACTGGAGCTTTATTGTTTGAAGATCGAGAATACAATGACGTTGAATCCCTTTTCCTGTCCAAGTATGACAATTATGTTTTAATGAATTAAGCCCAGAATTGCTTTGCTCATGTTACTAAGCATTTCCACCAGCGTAATGTATAGTTTTCTCCCTCTGTTTCAATGCTTATGTGTCATTTCAATTGAGAACTGTGCAAGATGACTGCTTCCCTATTTTCTACCATTTGTGTTTCTGTGACTGCATACAATTCCCTGCAATTGTGACTTTGTACCTTTTTTAAAAAAAGATTTTAACCATCCATCTAATTGACAGCTGTGTAATAAAAGGGCTGATGACAAATTTCAGGGCCAACCAGATTTGGTTATAAGGTGAGGGGAATAGTAACAAAAATATGATCCAGATGTAGTCATACAAAAATGCTCATTAAAGTCAAGCTGCTGATACCTTGGAGCAGCTCTTTGGTTTAGTGCCATTGATATGTCCCTGGAGCCAATGAGGAACCTCATCCAGGCTTATCAGGGCTCCCTCTGTCAATCACAAGCTCCTAACTAATCTTCCAGATCTCTGCCAATTATAGTTGACCTCTGCATTTCATTTTGCTGTCTATATAAAATTTATCAGTAAACATGATTTTTTTATTAACCCACCTCTTAGAAAACAGACTTAACCATGATTAGCCACCTAGAAATGCAAAAGGTAACTATGCTTTCCAAAACCATTGCAAGCATGATGTTATATTTTAGCTATTTGTGGCTAAACCGATGCTTACACCACATTACTTGGGTGCTGTATTGTGCCTGGTGCTACCAATTAAAAGGATTGTGGGTTGTGGGGGAGGGGAGAGGACAGAAGGAACACAGAGAGAATGACATCATTGAAAGCCTCTGTAAAATTCTATGTTTGAGGCCGGAAGCACCACATACATCATAACATCACAATAACAAATGTAATCAATTTTCAATAACTTTAAATGCATTGTTTGACTCGTTTTTCAGTTCAAATGGTTGTAATTAGGAGGTTAAGCTACTCAAGGGAGAGGAAGAGCAAAGTTTCATGTATCAACATAAATTATTTCTTCCTTTTAGGAGCTGTCTTACCGTATACATAGTGATAATCATAATCACAAACACGTATTTCTTTTTCAAGAGAAGCCCAGCTCTAGTCAAAAAGGACTGGAACACGGCCTTCTTCTGGAATCTGATCTAGCTGCCACTGATGGCAAACCTGCTGAAGAAGAAGGATACAGCGATATCGAGGAATGGCTCTGAAAACAGTTAAATGAAGAGAATGATAGAATGAAGTATCCTATTCCAAGTGAGCATGACCTAACCAGAAGACAATTAGCCATAGCCCAACCAAAGTGATCATCCATTCCTCTCTCCTTAGAGGGTGCAGGAAATGTTCTCCAGAAACACAGCAGGACTCAAAACAGTTTTGCCCATTAAGGGCAACTGAATGTATTCAGTTAGACGCAGGGTATCCTGTCACCAAGCACGGCTGTGCAAAAGGACCCAGGAGGAGGGGGAAAAAAAGAGGAATTTGATCCAATTCCTGACATTATAGCCCTGCCCTGCCTCCTGTCATCTCTTTTACATCCTGGGATTGAATGGCTCTATAAAAATGTCCAGTGTGAAAGGCAGACTCAAAAGAAACCCAATCCTGATGTGAGACCTTAAGATACTCAAAACTTTCGTTGACTTCTACTTCCTCTTCACTTCATCCTCCCATAATTCCCATGGGCAAGATCTTAAGATTTATGAGACAGAAGTTCAAATCTTTTGCACTGATGGAAAAATACTAAGAAAAAAAAAAGGAGCCAAACACAGAAGGAAAAAAATATTGTACACTTAAGACACCAGTTCCAATTCTCCTTGCTTATGGTTCCCTGCTACTATTTCTTTTTAAAAGGAACAAATATTGCAACAGAAATAACAAAAAAAATGAAAAAAAAAAACCAAGAATAAGAATAAAATTGAAATGGGAATAAGAATAATCAGGTGTCTATTGGCAATCAAAGCTATGGAAAATAAATTTCATTAGATGACATAATCTTTTTATGCATCCTCCTTCATTTAAATTTGATGCAGTTTATGGGTCAATGCCAGAATCACACAGAAAGAAGTAGTATATTCAAATGTTCTGGGGAAATTTACATGACCAAACCAGTGTGATGAGTGTACATTTCCAGTGCAATAAACAGAAATTGCCTGATTATTGTGTTCCTGCGATGTTGATTCAAACCATTTTCCCTACAGCTTTCTAATACGGCTGGAAGTAAGAATATGCCATGTTCAGAGGACAATGTAAATTAGCTATTAAGTTCCATTAACAATTCACGGATGGCGGCAGGTGGGTGGTAATCCCTAATGTACCGTGTCCAGCTGACCAAACATATGGTTATTTGAGCTGTTATGCATGATTATGCCTTCTATTCCTCACCTTTCCTTTGCTTTTCTCAGCTTTTTGTCAGAAACCCGTATCTGTGTGCATTGGTCCAAATTGAGAGACAGCAAATAATGGAACCGAGCCAAGACAATTAAGGGAAAAAAGAAAACCCAGAAGGATAGCCTAGTACAGGGGTCTCCAACCCCTGGGCTGCTGCCCACTATCAGGCCTTGGCCTGTTCAGAACCAGGTTGCAGAAACAGCGAGTGAGCCCATGTAAATGCACTCAGCTACATTTGTGAGAGCTGTGCATGCATTTACCCACTGCTCATGTGTAGCCATTCCTTCTCCTCCTCACCAGTCCACAAAGCCAGAAAGATTGGTGATCACTGAACTATGTTAGTGGCTACCCAGACTGAAAGATTAAGTGCCATGGGAGATGCATGACTAGTTTTTACAAAAGCAATTTATTTCAAACACCAGAAAGACTTGGATCCAAGAGGTTGTGTTAACAACCTCTTTGGAATATACTACAAATGTTGCTTTCAGTCCATGCTTACACTTATTCAAGAAGAAATCAAATTCATAATTTACAAGAACTGCTCATAGCTTTCTATTGGCCAATTCCTGCTCTCTTTTAGATCTTGCTAAAATTATTTACAATTATTCTAATAATTAGGCCAAGTTGTGCTTATTTATAACAGTACACAATTCTCATAATATATTCTCATCACAAGAGTGTTAGATTGAGAAATCGCACAAACAGTAAGTGGGCAACAGTGCATTATTACAGAATTTCATCTTCTGTCAATGGCCCTATCTTCTAAATCATTGCATATTTTTCCTCAGATTTTTGCCCAAAATGTAATGCAATTTTTTCCTGAATTTCACAAGGGTTGTAAAGCTTTTAAAATTATCATCATCATTAGTTTATCACAGAATACAAACAAATGATTAATTTATTCAAATTTCATTATAGGTTCTCAGGTCTTTAGCAACCATTTTTGAAATTTATCATAATTATAAACATGTTCTTTATAAGGATTAAATACTCTTCTAAAAAGTCTATAACGGGGAATAACTGTGACCCTTGATAAGTCTTTTTTTTCTCCTAAGCACATCAGTTTATTCCTAAATCTACCTGTATTCAGTTCAGATAAATATTTATCTCTACAGGTAAGATAGGCATGCTATTTCATCTACTAATTTCTATGAATGGAGGACTTCTGGGGGCAAATGTGAATATAATTGCAATCTATACTCAGTGTTCAACGTGAACCTATTCTAATTAAGCCCCAAAGCTTTCACTTTCAACATCATCAGGAAACATCTGCTAGTGATCTTGCTGCCATGTCAAGGCATTCCTGAGCCACGCTGGAGAATTTTTGACAAGTCAACACAAGCCGTTTCTCAGTTGTATCCTGGTCTGCCTACCTATAATAGACAGAAATATAGGACTATTTGACCTTAGGTAGGTGGATAGATTGGATAAGCAAAGCAGTGGGCTTCCTTTTTCATAATTGACCAGATTTATGTATTGGTTTGTTTATCAAAATTAACAACTGCTTATCTCTCTCACAGAGCTGAAAGGTAGAAAAAGACAATGGATGTTTTTGATTAGGAACCATAGTGGTGCAGTGGTTTAGGATGCAATATTGCAGGTTACTTCTGCTGACTGCTGGCTCCCTGCCTGCCTGCAATTTGGCAGTTCAAATCAGAGTTGGCATTCTCACCTTGGGTTCCTGAGAAGTTTTCCATTTAATATTTTGGTTCTGAGTACCAAAGCACGTGTGACATGAGGTTTGCCAGACTTGTTAGACTGAAGTTATGCTAACAAATTCTGAATAGCAGGATAAAACTCCTTCCCTCTTGCACTCCTTTCAACTGCACAATGACTTCAAAGTTACTAATGAGAGGACAGAATACAGGAAACATCACTAGTTTGGTAAAAGAAAGCCATTATCCATATTTAAAAAGCAAGCCAGTAATCTTTTCTGATTGGAGAGCTGTCTAGCTAGATCATTCATGACAATTGTTCAAAGGAGACTTCTATGTTTTACATAGATCCACCACATGCACACATATATTGTCAATCAGCCTTTTGCAACTCATCTATGTCATATTATGCACTATCAAATCTTCAGATTGAAGCTTTGCAAAATTGTTGTCATCTCAAGCTCTAATACAGTCAGAGGAAAAATATCCTTTCCCCCTCTTCATATTGCCAAACTACAACTCCCAGCAGTCCCCCACCAGAGAGCTATTGGATGGGGAAGCTAAGAGTTGTAGTTTAGGAACACTTGGAATGTTACTGGATCACACTCCTGCCCTATAGGATATCTTTCAAAATTGGGCCACACCGCACAAATGAGGTGTGTACAGTACAATGTTCCTATTTTGCTGATCAAAATTATAGATAGCATAGTGGTAAATCCACACTTAACAATTGGCCAGAGTTCTCAAACTCTGTCAATTTAGAGGAGAATCATTTTTTTTTGTTTAATCACAATTGATTCCATAGATTAAAAAAAGGAGCACTGGCAAAACTCACTTTGGACTTTGCTCTCCACTCTATGCAGGCTGGGCTGCAGGTTTACACAGCAAAAAAACAAGATTGAGTTTTAACAGCACTCTCGCTTTGCAAGCAAATGGTCCATCAAAGTTCAATCTGTGATTTGCTTCCCATTTTGTCTTGCAAATCTATAGTGATTGACTGTGATATTGCAAACGTGAGCGCCCCTGTAATACGCAGATTAAAATTGTGTATACATTTAAGAATTCATTTTAACATGTAACACACATTCAATTGTCATTATTAAATAATGACACATGTATTTCTTGCCCACTCTAATCCCAATGCATTAATTAGTCATATTTAGGGAAGTGATTATTGCACAAATTCATGTATCATTTTAGGGGGTTGTGGTACAAAACCTGAGAACTCTGCAATAGTCCGAGCTAAGAGATCCTCCTGATTTTGTGGACCAACCATTGTCATAGTATGTTGTATAATCAAGCCATTACATTATTTTGGGGCAACGAATATTTGGAGAACTTAGATATAAATTCGGGTTTAAGGTTTAGAATATTTTGTGAACTCAGCCATACTGTATCTCCAAAAGGTTGTTGGGTCATTCTGCTGTAAAATTCCATCCTCTTCCTTTTGGCCCAGGTTTCAAGAGATATTAGGGGCTTGTTAAGATGCTACAAAGATAAATATAAGATGAACCATCTATAATAAACAATGACGTTCAAGTTAATAGATTTTGGTGAAGGCTATATCACACATGTGGGCATGGATTTTTCTGTGGTTGTTGGTATTTGGGGGAGAGGGGGATCTAAAATTGCATCCTTTGCTTTTTCCACTTCAGAACCATAGTTCTATTTTTTTTTAACCAAAAGATTGCAAAATTTGGGGCTATCCCACACATGTCATCAATTTCTGTACAGGAAGCTTTTGCAGACAAATAGGGGGCAAAATCACTTAGACCAGGGGTCTCAAACTCAGGGGCCAGATCCAACCTGTGGGGCTGCCCTGGAAACAGTGAACGACTGGCTTGTGGTGTCTCTGCCAATGAAAACGGAGCTTGCGAGGGCCACGTGCAGCTCTCCTGAGCTCTGTTTTTGCTGACAGAGAGTTGCAGGATGCCATTGCAGCTGAAAGCTGAGCTTAGGAGCCCATTTTCACTGGCAGAATGCTCTTTGGTGCCAGAACCACCACAGTCCCCCCAACACAAGTGACATCAAGCTGGCCATGCCCACCCCAGCCACACCCACCCTGGACCCCAAGATCAAACAGAACCCTGGTGCAGCCCTCAATGAAATCGAGTATGACAACTCTGACTTACGTCATAGAACTAAATTTTGGAATTAATTCAAGTGGGGTGTGCATAAGAAACTGCACCACAAGGCTAACTAAAAGATTTCAGCCATTCATCCATTACTTGCTATTTATTTTTTAACCCTGGAGCAGAGGGCAATATTTCTGAGCCCTTTTCATTGATTTCCCAAGCTTCAGAACTAACTGAATTCAAATTTGGTTACAGCTGACTCCACAAAGTACATATCAGATTGGAACTAAATGAACTTAATGTCTGAACTCATTCTTGATGAAAGGTAATCTCAATTGTAGTGGCATGTTCAAAATTTTTATTCTACTATTGATCTATTTTTCAGTAAGGAATAATCCTGATAAATTATGCTAGAAAGGTGTAATTGCACCTGTTCAGTTTTCAGATGTGTGAAAAAAAATCTTTCCACCACCAGACCAGAAGAGGAAATGATAGGGCCAATAATGAAACTAGACTAAGTCTAGAGAGAATTTGGAGCAGTGGAAAAATGTCTACAGCTTTAGTACCTCATACAAAGGACGGCATCTGAAACTCAGTCTTCCCTAATATGAAGGCTTCCAGGTGTGTTGATACTACAATTATGTTCTCTGTGGGCCCACCCTATCTGAAGTGCACCAGTTTAGAAAAGGTTAATTTAAGCTCATGGAGCCATTCAAATCCAAGCCAGCAACTTCACTGCTGCACTGATTTCCTTAAATCTACATCTAGGTTACAATATACCTACTTGATCTGCCTGATATACTTGTCCCAGGACAGCTGGTAGCTCTCACTTTTCTTAGGCTTTTCAAACACTAAAGTCATATGGATTGTTGTTTGCTACCTCCCCCTCCTCAATGGTCTGTGTAAGAGAGACCCCATTGACATTTTGACTCTGTTATTGTAAGGATTAAAGGGGATAATGGGCCATTACTCAAGTGCTCAGGAGAGCCAGGGAGGCACCTAATGACAAACATCTCTGGAGATGCAGGTCATCAAGGGGCACACTGCCACTCTCCATAGTCCCAAATTACTCTGTCATCCTCTTCCCAAAAGTCAGGAACTACACACTGGGCAGACTGAAGGGAAGGTCATGATGTTTGCAGAAAAATAGGCTGAGCATTCAGCTTTATAGCACAAGCCCTGAAAGCAGTGATTATCTGTGAAGGCAAATACCAGCAAAGGAAGAGTTTGAATGACAGCACTATGTAAAGCACAGTATTCTACATGATCATGGTGGTACTTTAAGTGCTCACTGGCTACATTTTGTTTCTCAGCATTATCCAAGACAGCTTCTCTGGTTTTACTGACCCAACTAATGTCAGATGATATGTTAATTATGAGGAGGAAAAGGAGTACATGGAGGAATGAATGGAGGCTGCATCTTGTAAATCTTGTGTATTAGCTAACTTTTAGCCAGAGAAGATGCAGTGAGAGTTTAGGAAAGCAGCTTTGGGATAAGCAGAACTGTCTGTCTTTGATGTTGCTAGGGGCCCCAGTTTGATCAGTGCTGGCAAGCAGAAATGGCAATAGTGATCTGGATATGTCAATCCTCTGTGCTGGAGGTTTTTAAACACCCATCTTAGATGGCAGTGGGAATGGAAGCAGGTTGGTGCTCCTGGATGAAAATTGACCTGCACCTTGAAACTGCTATGTAATTGATCCCACAGGAAAGTGAACAATGCTCAACATTACTATATTTTGTCAAGCAAACCCTGACTCCAGCCACATCTGCTCCTTTGGGCCATGGCAAAGGGAAAAGACTCCATGACTCTTTTGACCAAACATGTTCTCCCAGTGCTCAGAAAAGAATCTGGATTACTGCACTGTTTATGAGTATCCAATGGTGTGAACTATTAATATCTCAGTTATGTTGTCCCTACAGAAGTGGGTTTGATGTTTGTTTTTCTTTTCTAAGCTTATGTAAACTTCTACATTCTGAGCCCTCACAATTAAGTACCAGCCATAGTTAAACACACAAACATCCTTACAGCCAGTTAGTTATATAGAATGTCTAAAGCGTGTTGCACACATTTCTGTTACAAAAAATTCAAATCAGTATTTCTGATCAATCCAAATCTATTATGAACTCCACCTCAGTCCCTAAAACCAGACACAGAAAGAGATCAGCAGGACAAAAAAATAAAATTTCTTTAAAAAAACATAAACAAATATTACTTCTTAAAAATTCAGTTCAAATTAATGAAGAGTTCTCTGGTAAGGGAGAGTTCATCTCATCCCTGGGGGCCAATCAAATAAATCTCCCCATAGAGAGTGGGAAAAGCAAACCACACCAACAAATCACATCCCTCTGATGATGTGCTTCATCAGTGCATTCAGTCCTTTTGTGAAGAAAGAACTACAGTTTCAGTTGCAAGAACTCTAGC
Organism: Bungarus multicinctus; assembly: GCA_023653725.1. Classification (NCBI taxonomy): domain Eukaryota; kingdom Metazoa; phylum Chordata; class Lepidosauria; order Squamata; family Elapidae; genus Bungarus; species Bungarus multicinctus. The sequence goes on along the minus strand of CM042834.1, from coordinate 112,377,641 downwards.
TGTTCAAGTTTCTTGGCATGACAGGCAGGTTTGCCAAAGGCCATGAGCCTTCAACTCTCTCAAATGGTCATTGATGGCATCCTGACGTTTATAGAACATTCCTCAGGCTAGTGCTCCTTGCTCCCAGCATGAAGAAGATGATTCTAAGGAGCTAAGAATTAAGAAGAAATTTCCTGACAGTTAGAGCAATTAATCTGTGGAACAACTTGCCTCCAGTGGTTGTGAATGCTCCAACACTAAAAGTGTTAAAGTAGAGACTGGACAGCCATTTGTCTGAAATGGTATAGAGTTTCCTGCCTAAGGAGGGGGTTGGATTAGAAGACTTCCAAGGTCCCTTCCAACTCTGCCATTCTGTTATTCCACCGGCTTTGATACTTTCTCCCATGCCCCTCTGTTCATAATTTCCCTAGTTCAGAAGGTAAGGACTGAAATTCGTCTGCCCCTGGGCTAGATCCCCAACTGCCCTTTTGCAGCTCTTAGAACAAGGGAATACTGTAAACAAAGAAGGGGAGAGCAAAAGAGAATGCTTGTGGAAATCACAGTGTTAGTTTCATGGGAAAGGATAGGCTTATCTTAGCTGGAATGTAACCATAATACTGGAGTTGTATCTCTTTCCTTTCCTTTTGTCTTTCTCTCTCTCCCCAAGTTATTCACTACTAAATCTCCAGCTGCTCACCCATAGTGTCCTTCCAAAATCAATACCTATGGGGGCAGTGCAGCTCAATTAATCTAGGATTCTCCTAAAGTTTCCAAATTGACTCCTCATAGGAAGATGGAGCATAAATACCTGAGATGCTAAAAATATTCCTATTACTTTTGCATTTAACACACACACACACTTTAGAATGTTTTTCCCAGAGATATACATAACACATACTATCGTCCTGCAGAAGACATTTGTCTGCATTAACCTAAATGCATTTATTTATTATGGCCATTACTCTCTAAAAGCTACTCTTGGTGGCAAAATGATTTAAAATAACCTAAATCATAATCCATAGCGTAACAAGTAACAAATGTAGGATCCTAATGCAAGAAATTGCACTAACAAAATACACCTGGATTCCCATCTGAGCTCCATTAGCGCCACCTTATAAGTAAATAATCAGATCTCCATGACTTTCTGGAAAGATAGCAGGATTAGGTTCATCCATATCTCAGGGTTGAGAGGTGCATTTCTAAGGATCCACCAAGCAATGCTGTTTCACAGATGGGACCTGGAACATACCCAATCTGATGGGATAGGTATAAACTATAAGTAGAGGCAGTCCTACAAGTAATGTGGCCCTGTGTTATGTAATGTTTTAAACCATCAATGTGAATTGCACTCAGAATCCTATTGGAACCAGAGAACAAGTGAGGTTTCTGGATGCATGAAGCTTTCACTACTGTCCAATTGTATACATGGTGAGAGTTCCTTTTGGATTTTATAACACAGCATGATAAAGAAGTGGGGGACTAGTTAGGAGATAGAGCTTACATAAGTAGTTCCCATCCTAATAATTTGTTTCTTTATCATTCTTATACTACCTGAACAGTCTCAAGCAATTCCAAATATCTAGTTAATTATTTATTCAAGTGTGGATTTAGACTGCAACCTAAATCACTCACAAACAGTTGCATGCATAGGTATAAACTCCCATATGTTGAGCTAGACTACTGGACAATATAGTATGATTGATTTTTGAAAGACCTGGAGATTTTCAGTGCAGATTATGTTTGGGACAAATATAGCTCTTCCTAGTGATGCTGGGGATTCTGCCTGAAAAGGTATGGCCTCACCCTTAAATCTATAGCATTTTCCCCAGCAATACAAAATAGAAGAAACATTCCCTTAAATTGTCATATTGATGATCAGAAATTCAGAAGGATAAAAGAAGAATCTAGGCTGGAAACATCCAGATGACCATTAAATATCAGCAAAGAGTTAAGAGTTTTCAGACTGCCTGCTAGAGGAATCCAGATCTGGTAGCCCTATAAATAATGCCAATAATGTTTGCAAAGTCACAACAGCTTACCATAAGCCGTGCTGGCGCAGTGATTTGAATGCAGTACTGCAGGCTAAATTCTGCTGACTGCTGGTTGTCTGTTCAGCAATTCAATCTTGACCGGTTCAAGATTGATTCAGCCTTCCATCCTTCCAAGATCGGTAAAATGAGGATCCAGATTGCTGGGGGCAATATGTTGACTCTGTAAACCACTTAGAGAGGGCTGCAAAGCACTGTAAAGTGGTATGTAAGTCTAAGTGCTATTGCTATTGTTATTCCCTCTACCTTTTTTCTCCCAAAACATGCTTGAGGTAATTTCAGATTCTGTGTAGGCTTTTTCTTGCAGTTTGAAAATGAGCAGTTAAAGGCCAGGAGCACATTTATCAGGGTAGAAAGACTCAGCACTGGCCTTAAACAATATCATGCCTGAAGTGAAAAGTCAAAATGACATCCCCTCCTCTGCTCATTTTCAAAAACGGAAATACTGGCACGGCAATGATGAATGCAAGCCAAAAAAAAAACACCAGTCCTTACAACTGCTGCAGATGTTGCCTGCAGGCGCTATTTTATTTTACTTTTGACAAGGCAGACCTTGAGAGGGCTGCAGATCTTTACACACAGGTAGTCCCATTTAAAAGAGCAACTCCCTGAAATCACCCTTGGGGAGCTGTGTAGAAGCATATAAAAACTTCAGAAAGACCCAGGGTGTGGGTGTATGTATAATTTTTGATTCTAACGGTCACAATTATAAACCTCTCCGATATAAAATGCGAAGCAAGGAATAGCTTCTTGATTGCTGGAAGATCTCTGGCACTCTCCATCCATGGTATCATAGTTTCCTTTTCCCAATTATGTGGCAATTGTCAACCGACTCTGGGACTTCCAGAAGGAGCATTTCACAAGAGAATGATACCACTTTGTAAAACTGTTATTAAAGTGGATGAATCTTAAGAACAGAGCTTTTACAATGTGTGGCAAAGAGATAAGGGTATTTCAATTACTCTAATGGGTCTCAAGTTTTCAGCATTGCTACCTGCTGTTGCAATTTGTGAACTAATGGACTATAATTCAGGGAAGAAGCTAGGGGATAGTCATTCAACTAGAGTAGTTAAACTCCACAAACTCTACAGGTTCAACTCCTTTCTCTTTGTATGCAAGCATAGGATGCATACAGGCCTGAAAGCTCTTTTCCCTCCCATGTTTATGGCATAGAGAACTCTGGGAAGAAATTATTAGCTCAGTGTTCTTGGTGCTCAACTTTTGGCCAGAAAGAGCAGGAACTTATTGGTTGATGGTTTCTGATAGCTATACTTCTGAAAACAGATAAACCTTCTTATGCCCACAACCTCTTAGTACCTGAGAGGCTCTGAAAATACAGTTAGTCCTAAACTTGAGCCCAGCATTTCTATTGCTAAGCAAGACATTTGCTAAGTCAGTTTTACCCCATGTTACGATTGTTCTTGCCATAGTTGCAAATCACTGCAGTTGCTAAGTGAGTAACACAACTGTTAGCTGAATCGGACTTCCTTTGCTTGTCAGAAGATTGCAAAGCATGATCGTACGACCCTGGGACACTGCAAGTGTCATAAATATGATCAGTTGCCAAGGGTCTGAATTTTGATCAGGTGACCGCAGGGATGCTGAAATGCTCATGTGAAAAATGGTCATCAGTCACTTTTTTCAGTGCCGTTGTAACTTCGAATGGTCGTTAAACAAATGATTGTAAGTCAAGGACTACCTGTAAATGCTTTCTCTATTGAAGGTCCCAGATGAGATTCCTTGCATCTTCAATAGGCTAGGATATTTCCCATGGTAGAAATACTGGAAACTCATTGACAGTGTAGATAAGACTGAATTCAATGGGGTGAATTTGTACGGTCCCATTCCCCCCCCCCACTCCCTGTTCTATGTTGTGATTCCCAGTGTGGCTATTTCTATGGAAGTTTTGAGCATTAAATGCAATAAACATGAAATATGTAGTATATCGCACTGATTTACAGTAAGGCCAAAAAAGAAAGTTTTTTTTTTTTTAATGAAGTGTTTCCCCCCAGCTATGGTTTGCTTGCACAATGTTTATTTGAATAGCCCAAATGTGCATTTTATTTTATTTTTTGTGTATATGTATTTTTGTTTATATTGTAAATAAAAAGGGACAGAATTATTTTATTTTTTGTAAATACAATATTGTATTTTTGTGTAGATGTATTTTTGTTTATATTGTAAATAAAAAGGGACAGAATAATAATTCATGCAGGTCAAAATTTTTCAGACTGGTTATGTATTAGTAGAAGTCTGTTAAAATTAATTATTTCAGCTCAGACTGCAAAGCATATCATATTGTGATAGTATTCTGATTTTTATATAGTATGTATTTTGTAATGATGGCATGTAGGTTTCTGAATAGGAGACCAAGTGAGGAGGAAATATTGAAACTTCCTTATTCTGAATAACACAACCTCGTATAATTGCAGTTCCCAAAAAAATTGAAATGCTCAGTGAGTTAATTCCAGATAGACTTTGAATACATAAAGCAACTGCAGAAACTACCCCAAGGTTTATTTGGTGTAAATAACACCTTCATAATTTAAGAGTACCAGCATTACTTATTCAAAAGTGGGTTTTGTTTTTGCTTTTTATCTCAGATGACTTGTAAGCTCTAGCAGGATTTACAGTGTGCTGGATTTTTGGTTTTTATCTCCTCCCCCAAGCATATGCACTAGATGGCAGTCAACCTCACCTGGCAGAATGACAAGTACCAAAATCTAACTTCAGAGTACAGATTACGACATAGATGACAGCTCTGGGGGGGGGGGGGGGTCACTAAAGTCCCACTCAACCAAGTTCTGTTCTCACATGATTAGCGCCCCTTTCAACAGGATTTTCCAGCCAAGCTCTTAGCTTTTAACATAGATCCATGTCTGCAAGGCAACCACCTCTCAAATGTAAAAGTTAATATATATGGTTTTTCAAGTTGGATAGATACTAATGGCCTCGGGGGACCCTTTCTTTCTTTTTTTTTTTAGAAAACTTTATTGAATTTTATTACATAAAAACATTAAAAAGTATATAATTCAATAACAGCTGTTTGTGGTGCATTATCATATAGCAATCATTTGTGTGATAGTAATAATTTATACATAACTATATTCTTATTCTATCTATGTTCTATATTTAATAATCATCTATCCTTAGTCTGTCTTCGAACTATCCAATTGTACCATTGTTCCCATACCTTATAAAATATTGAAGATTCCTTATCTTTTAAACTCAACATTAATTTATCCATTTCAGCACAATTCATAACTTTTTGTATAACCAGTTCTTCTACAGGTGTGAATGACTGTTTCCAACACTGAGCAAAAGCAATCCTGGCCGCAGTCAATATATGTAATAATAAGTATTTTGTAGTCTTTACAGATTTTTTTTGAAGATCCCCAATAGGAAGAGCTCTGGTTCTAAATCTAATTGTTCATTGCTAATTTCCTGTAGCCAATTTTGGATTTTAAGCCAATATTTTCGAGCCTCTGAGCAAGACCACCACATATGATAATATGTTCCCTCTTTTTTTCTACATTTCCAACATGTGGGATTCAGTTTAGGGTACATTTTCACTAATCTCGAAGGGGGTAAGTGCCACCTGTAAAACATTTTATATGCATTTTCTTTATATGTTACTGATTTTGTTAATTTATGATTTCTATTCCATATAGTCTCCCAATCTGCTAATTTTATATTATGTCCAATATTTTGAGCCCAGGCGATCATACATCCTTTCATGACTTCTTCTTCTAGTTCTACTTCTAAGAGATACTTATAAATTTTAGTAATATTTTTTATCTGGTCCTAACAAGATATTATCTAATTGTTGTGGTTTCAAATATATTCCATAGTCCTTTATATCCTTATTGTATTGGCTTTGTATGTGAAGATAAACCCACCAATCTATTCATAGCCCTTGTTCTTGAAGCTCCTGTTTTGTTTTTAAATTTCCATTTATATCCAATAGATCTTTATATTTTATGGGGGACCCTTTCTTATAAGTCAAAAATGATATGGAAACAAACAAATAGGCAAAAGTGAAGAGGAGTCAGCCGTGATAATTCTGAGTTAACTAATGTCAAATGAAGGAGGAGATGCCACATATCTTGATTATCGAGATATCTAAACCTACCAGCAAACTAGAAAACTTCCCTTTATTGGCCAAGGAAAGTTTGTTCCACATAGAACAAAAAAGTAAATGATGGGTACACTAACAATATGTTAAGACTCAGTAGCTTGTGCAATATTGACTGTCTAAATGGTTAGTCAATATGAAATTAGCAATAAAGAAAGTCCTCACTTAACATTGGTAATTGGGATTGGAATTTCAAGCAATGCAATAGTAAAGTCTAACTACACATGATCATGCTGCTTAATGATAGCAGTTCTGGCACTCCTGGTTATGTTTGTAAGCAAATTACCATGGTCATTAAGCAAGGATATCACGTTGTCATCATTTATAATTTCCTGTCAGCTTCCCTTTGCTGGTTGGAAGTTAGCACTCAAGATCACAAAAGGCGAACCTGACTGCAGGGATAGTTTAACGGTCATACATCTGAAAACAGATCATAAGTATCTTTGTTCGGCACCCTCGTAACTTTGAATGGCCAATGAGTGATTGTTAAGTGAGTAACACCTTAAATTTCAACCCAATCTTCTTTTACACTTGTCTAAAATGAGAGTTGATACTGAGAGCCAACAGTGATGTGAGAGTCAATTTAAAATATCTTGAGGTTTCCTATTACAAAAAGCTGATTTTTGCTTTCATCTGAATTTTGGAGCAATTACCCAGATTTCTGACATCATAAGAGAAAACAATTCACCCTATTCTGTACTATAACAAAAACCACTATTATATTATAAATAAAACATATGTGTAAATACATGATAAGACACTCAAATATTCAAAGGCCCCCAAACACTGAAGACAAATGTTTTGTACTGAAATCTGACCTCCTGTTACCTTCTCCATTTTATTCCCAGATGTCACATTCATCTGGGCTGGGACCCTCTTTCATTCCTGCCATAAACTAATTAAGTGACTTCTAAAGATGTATTATGTAGCAGTCTCAGAATCATTCCCTCACAGTTACCTTGCAGCTGCAGCAAGTCCTGGTTACAGTGCGATTTGAAGGATTCTACCATCTCAACCGCGGGCCTGTGAAAAGCCCGACCTCTGCAAATACAGGTCACAGTTCAAAAGCTCATCAAGGAGCCGACAGCTGCTTTTATAGGATGCTGTAGTTTGAAATCAGGGCTATTGGTGAAGAGTTCACCATCTGGCTGAAGGAAGATATCTTACATGCATAGGCCAATCCTCTTCTGGAAGATACCGGCATAAACTCGGTGGCGAGAAAGCAGCATTTCTAATACCATTTGCGAGAATTCAGCAACTGCTTCCAACCAATTCTATGCAAGGATATCTGGATGTAAAGATGTTTAGATCGAGCACAAGAAGCTTTGTACACAGATTTTCTATCTGTATTTTACAGAGAGAGAAAGAGAGAAAACTGGGAGAAAAGGAAAAATCACACAAATAGGAAAAATATAAGATGACCTCTTGGATTAAACCAACTATTTAAAATATTAAGCATATGCATTTAAAGAAAGCCAATTATATTCCTAAGGGAAAAACAAGTGGCTAAAAAATTCACCTATCCAGGTAAGTGGATTGAAAAAAAAAGTCTGAGTGGAAAATCCAGCAGAGGGCTAAATGCAGAATTTCAACTGAATCTGGAGCATGAAAAGTAGGGTTTCTATTAAGGGGATGGAAAATAATTAAATTATGATAAACATTCAAAGATTCCTTAAAAGCAGTCACACCAGTCTGCTCTCACTAGATTGAATGATAATTCCCACAATCTTATGCCATAAAACTTACTATCCCGCATTAATGGGAATTGATGCAAAGCATCCTGAGAGTATCATATAGACTTTCTCCTGTGTGTTAAGATTAAATGTGGACAACATAGTCCCCTTTCCACTCAGTGCAATCCATAGGCTATGAACCAACCCACATCCTTGTCTTAATAATGCAATGAATATTATCATTTCCTTCTGTGGCATGTCAAGTACTATCTACATGCTTATTGTTTCATCCAAAGCAATAATGCCTATAATTGTAGCCATCAGGATATGACTACTGCCAAGTCCTGTTAGCTGCAGTATGTGTGAGCTACAACAAGGTCCAAAGTTTTAAGTCCCATCTCAATTTTCCACATAAGTAAGAGCTTGAACTATCATGGATGGGGAGCTACACACAGGAAGCAATATTCCACAGCTGCCTCCAGCTGCTGGAATAGGCTTCCCTCCCAGTCCTTTTAAGAAACCAAGAACTTTCCTTTGGTTTAGATTCAGAATAACAAAATTACACAATAGCAGAGTTGGAAGAGACCTTGGAGATCTTCCAATCCAGGGGTCCTCAAACATAGGTGGCTGAGGAATTCTGGCAGTTGAAGTCCACAAGTCTTAAAGTCGCCAAATTTGGAGACCTCTGTTCTAATCCAATCCCCTGCTCAAACAGAGACCCTATACCATTTCAAATGACTGTCTGGTCTCTTTTTAAAAGCTTCCAGTGATGGAGCACCAACAACTTCTGAGGGGCAAGCTATTCCACTGTCAGGAAATTTCTCTTTAGTTCTAGGTTGTTTCTCTCCTTGGTTAGTTTCCAACTATTGCTTCTTGTCTTGCCTTCTGATGCTTTGGAAAATAGGTTGACCCTCTCTTCTTTGTAGGAGCCCTGCTATCATGTCTTCCCTAGTCCTTCTTTTCACTAGACTAGACATACCCAATTCCTGCAACCGTTGTTCATATGTTCTTCATATTCTTTCCATCCCAGTTTTATTCATGGACAAATTAGTATTTATAATGCAAATTCCCAGGTCCAGCATCTCAAGAAATGCAATTATTCATCCCTCACAGTTTCAGATGAAAGCAGTGCATAGAAACCATCTTTCAACTGTTCATTCTGCCTCTAAGCTGAAGGCATTTGTGCCTTTAGTAAATAGTGGCAGCCTTAAAAAACAATGGCAAAATGTAAATACCTGTATACAAAATAGATATTATGGTTTGACTGACAGGATCATGGAATTCTAGTAAGCAAGCCAGTCCATGGCTGGTTCAACAAAGGAACAGGAACAAAGCAGTTCCTTTTGAAAGAGCCCTTTGCTCTAATATGCTTTATTGAGACAATTTCTCTACCCGTCGCCACCACCGGAGCACTGTGTTGTTCTCATGCACTTTAACACAACCTGAATAAGATTTTCTCATTCTCTCCTCCCTCCAGGTTTTATACAAAGTCACATTACGTGCTTAGAAAGGGTTGGGGAAGACTTCACCTGCTACTGAACTCTGTCTGCTCAATAGACTTGTTCAGCGGTTCCTCAATTTTTAAATCAATGAGACCATTGTGAGTTGCTCCCCTCCCCCTCTCCCTCTCATCAACTCCCTTGTGAACCTGGGAACTTGCAGCCATGAAACCAAAAAAACTGCTGCAGGCCTTCACATTTCCCTCTAAGATTCAATCCACATAGAACTGTCCTTATAGGTGTTGCAGCTTGTAAATCACAAGTCCGGGATTTAAAGAAGGGCGTTTGTAAGCTGTCTGCCTTATTTCAAGGGGGACCAGAGACTTTGTTCCTCTCGAGTCAACATGTGCTGCACTTTTTATCCTGATCCGTAAGCAAATAGAGAGGCTTTAATTGACTTAACAGGCAGATTTGCTGGAACGACAGTACATTTTACTACGGTTGTTGCTTCTGCTGAAAAGAGTTTAATCATATTTACTCAGTCTTTGCCCCAGTGTTACTATAATCTTCCATTGAAAAAGCAACATGGAGATCTTTCTGGGCTTTTTCTTTTTTCCTTTTCTTTAAAAAAAAAACAACCCTTTTCTTTCATCTTTCCTTACTGTACTTAGCTATCGCTCATAACTTGCTTAAAACTGTAGGGGTCGCTGTTGTCTTCTTCTGTTAATTAAAAGGAAAAGCGAACTAGAGGCTGATGTTAAAAGAGTCTGCTGTCTTCTAAATTGCACATTCCCAACACTGAGTTCTGCTAATATATTTTAGCATAAATATGCACAGACCGCATTAGTCTTGTTTAATTGTGTTGAGCCTCATTGCAAACGGGTCTTTTTGTGCTGACTATCCGAATGTTTGGAAAGATACAAGCACGATAAGCAAAACGTTTAGGCTGGTTTAGGTCATTCTATTTGGGCAGAATGGGTGTGCTTCAGGTTCACTCAATTAAACATTGTCACCTTGTAGGACAGAGGAAATGGATGTTCTCTATTGCTACTTCTCCCCCCCCTCCCCCCACAACCTCTGGAACAGCATTTTGTACCCCGAGATACATAAATCCCTACTTTCCTGGAGTTCCAGAAGGTCGTTAAAAGATGGCTCTGTTCACAATTAGTATGTTTGTGAGGCTCCCATCATGTTTTATTGTTGGGCTTGTTTTTAGGATGGACTATAACATTTTCTGCTATGTTTTTAACTGTTTTAACTATGAAATTGGACTTGCTGCCAAGGGTCTATTGAAGGAAGCAGCCATAATACATTTAAATCGTCATCATTCTAGACAATATACCAAAGAAAATGGGGTTGATCTCCTCCACTTTTAACATTTTTGTTTAAGAAGCATCTCTAACTTTTATCATGAAAGTTATAATTTGGAAATTTCCTTTCCTTCATACTGTTAAAAAGATCTAACTACTTCAAACATAATGGTCTTTAGACTTTGAAGAAGGGAGAAAAACACATTTTGTAATTCCAATCTTCAAAAGATTTTGCAGAACAGACTTGAAAAATATTGGTTACCTCAAGACAACCTGAGTTTCCACTCCCTAAAACTCTGATAAAGAAGTTTGAAGTTAATCTACAGTCATTTTGTAAACCTCAAAGTGTAGTCAATACTCAGAAAAAAACAAGTTCTCCCCGAATTCACTTTCTTTTCTTTCATCTGATCAACAGAAAGGGCAAAAAATAATCATCCAACTTTGGGATGTAGCCTTGGGAGTTACCATCAATGGTTGAGTAACAGAAATCCTACCCGATAACTAAGGGGCATGCAACAAACTTCTAATTACTCCCTCCATGTTTCCAATACATTTATTTGTGAGAATGCTGATTTGCAAAAACCAAAGATAAAACTTTGACTGTTATACAAAGGAAGAGTGTATAAGTCTTGTTGCCATGTGCGAATAGGCGGCAATATAAATTCAATAAGTAAATAAATAATAAGATTGAGTACTACTACTGTATAAATAATGTAACAATAAAATTGAACTTTCCAGTCACTTCCTAGTCACTAAGCTGTTATTCTTCTTTGAATTTAAAAGCCTCTCTCAGTTGTGGAAGGCAATCTTGTAAGAAGATATTCTTCCCAGTATCTGCTACTATAGTTGGATGTTACTATAGTGGCTACACTGGGGAATTGGAAGACACACTCTAATTATCTACCAAAAGATACAAGGTCCAGGAACAGATGAAAGCAAATACAGGCAGTTCTTAACAGTTCATTTAATGACTATTCAAAGTTACAATGGCACTGAAAAAAAGTAACTTATGACCATTTTTTACGCAATCTTGCAGCATCCCCATGAACATGTGATCAAAATTCAGACACTTGGCAATTGACCTGTATTTATGACGGTTGCAGTATCCCAGGGTCATGTGATCACCTTTTGCGACCATATGATACGCAAAGTCAATGGGGAAGCCAGATTCCCTTAACCACTGTGTCACTAACTTAACAACTGCACTGATTCACTTAACAACTGTGGCAAGAAAGGGCATATAATGGGGCAAAATTCACTTAACAAATATCTCACTCAGCAGCATAAATTTTGGCTCAATTGTGGTAGTATGCTGAGAACTACCTATTAATGGCTTGTTTGAATCAAGGAATATAGTTGCCATAACCTGACATCATTATGAATTCAAATAACCCCAGAGTTGATAATGGAGTGGAATGATCTTCAGTTAAGCAGTAAAAACATCCAGATGGCTCAGCGAAGGAGCCTTTCTAATCTGAGAGAGAATTTATTCAGGGCCCCCTTTGTTTAGAAGAGCCTCTGTGCTTGCTCCCTCTCTCCATTCACAAGAGTTATGCAGTGGCCGCATGTTTATGAATACTGCACTGTATTTGTTTTTTAATATGTTAAGTTAGTATATCAGTACAGATATTTTTCCCAGGAGGGGAATAGAATCTGTCATGTCTATTCCTGAATGAACACATTTCTGCCTATTCTTGTCCCAAATCAGAGGTGGTATTCAGCAGGTTCTGACCAGTTCTGGAGAACCGGTAGCAGAAATGTTGAGTAGTTTGGAGAACCGGCACATACCATCTCTGACTGGAGATTCTATAGTATCCTTCCCAGTGGTGGGATTCACATTTTTTTACTATCGGTTCTGTGAGCGTGGCTTGGTGGGTGTGGCAGGGGAAGGATACTGTAAAAACTCCAGTCAGAGGGGGTATTTGCTGGTTCTCTGAACATTTCCGCTATCAGTTCTCCAGAACTAGTCAGAACCTGCTGAATACCACCTCTGATCCCTCCCCTGCCACACCCACAGAACCGGTGGTAAAAAAAACAACAATTGAATCCTACCACTGTCCCAAATCATAAGTGTAGAGTTCCATTTGCAATTATGTATCAAGCTGCATTTCAGGTAAATTATTATATTAAAAAAGCAAGCTCAGTATGAATACACACCTCTCTAGCTACACTTGATTTAAAACTGTTTTTAAAAAACCCTGCATATTTGCTTACAGCTGTACAGGTATACATTTTAAACCAGATTCCCCCCCCCCCAAAAAAAAAAAATATGGTGATACTGGGGTTGCCTTCTGCCAACTACAGAGAGGAAATGTGGATGACCTACTTGCAGGTACCTTCTTTTAACATCAGACCAAGTCAAAAATAAGTCATGGTATATTAAAGACCTATCTATAAGGAAAAAAGGTTCTAAATGGATAGAATGCATATATACTGTACATACAACTCAAGAATAGGCAGAAACTCAATTGTCCACAAGATACCACTTTTTTTAAAAAAAGTATTTTGGGAGGAAAAAAGTCCTTAAAAAGTAGGTTGATAAGTATAATTGATGGTGATGTGATCCATGTTTGAAGCTGATATTTTAGCTACTAAGCAAAAAAAATAAAATAAAAGGTCAATGATTATGTTCTCCAGGTGGCCAGATTAACCCTGTAAGAAGCTCCTAAACAGGACAAATAATGAATCTCTTCATAATATTTTTTCAGACATTTCTTTCATTTCAGTTATCATGTTCCCGAAGAGAGGTACCTAAATACTTATTCTGAACACCAGGTCCCTGAAAAAGTAATCCTTTAAAAAAAATAGCTGAGTCTCCAATTCCCAGGAATCAAATCGCTAAAACATTAGCAGATGGATGTTCGCATACTGAGATTTCAGGAACAGCATTTTAGAAGGGCAGTGGCATCAAAGTGATCCATACCACATCAAACACAATATGTGGTTATTCCAACAGAGGCACACGTTTCTGAGAAACTCACTGTTTACATGTAACAAATATTGTGCCACTGAGATCAATATCCAATGTGTAGACAAGCTAAGCTAGGACAGATTACAACATTAAAATAATCAAGTCAATTTTTGCAAATATCAGAGAACCTACCTTAGGCTGTTTTCTCTATGAGCCATTCTTGATTCTACTGACTTCATGAAGGAGTCCTTACAGTTTTCATGGAAGATTTACCGAAGAGGTTTGCCCTGCCTTTTTCCTAGGGCTGAGAAAGAGTGATTGACCCATAGTCACCCAGCTGGCTTTCATGAAACTTTGAACTCATAGCCACTTGCTTTCTAGCCTGTGCCTTGACGTAACTTACTTCGTTCTTACTGTATTTGTACCAACAACAAACCAACAAGATCATGACCAAAAGAAACCTGAACGATGAATAAATGAATGTTTAACCAATAGATCAATGCTCTTGAAAAATACATTTCCCAATGCACTTTCAAATGCAGCCAAAAGCCAGCCTTCACATTTAATTCCTCTCATACTACAACCTGAAAAGGAACCATATGAAGTACTGTATGTACATTCCTGATGTGTAGCAGTGTTGGTAACAAATTATACCACTTTATTACACAACATTTTCTCTCAAAATAAGTTTGATAGCCAATGGTAAAGAAGAATGGAGGTGTATTCTTAACAAAGGCTTATTGTCTGAGTTTCCCTTTATTATACAATGGATACAGTGAAACTGCCCACACACTGAAATGCTTTTCAAGATCAGTATATCTATCTGAAAAATCATAAAAACTTCAAAAAATATTTTTACTAAATGTGTATTTGCTTCTGCATTCTTCAGCTGGCACATTTCTGAAGCTGCATGCAAAAGTTATTTTTTTCTGTAAGATATTGCATTGAAGGTAATGAAATACATGCCATGTTTCTTTAGGATCACAAGATAAGCGATTTCACTGAATAGCTGCCAGAAATTATGTCCACGCAGTATCTCCAGAATCAGGTGTTTATTTTCCAAGTCTAGAAAAAAAAGTACTTAAAATATATGTGAAAAGCCTCAGAACTTTAAATGTTTCCTTTTTGATCCTCTTTCAAAGCGTGTAAAATTGGATAACTGCAGAGTTAAGAAGAAAAAAAAAACGTTGCACAGACAAGCTCACGTTTCAGGAATAAAAAGTTTTTATTCTCTAAAAATCATCTCTGTAGGATTAAAGGGACTTAAATTGACAACATACTCCCATTTTTCATTGCAAGAACCTTCGTTTAGCTAGGTGATTATATCTGCAATCACATTGAATTTAATAGTCCAATTGTGAAGTCCCACTGGACCCAAAAGTGCTAACTTCAGAGAAAGAAGATATAGTGTTCCCCATAATTTACTTTATTCTTGCCTCCATCATTATACATTTTATAACAGAGGTTTAGAGAAATCTGAATGTGAAAAAAGCAAAACTAATACTCATTATTTGCCAATATGCTCTCTATCATTCTCTTGTTCTCCAAATGTTGCTCAATTTGTAAAATCCTGTTTGGGGTCTGTTTTCACATTGATATCAGAGAAGGACATTCATATATATCTTTCCACGCATTTTTGCTAACCCACAGTTCATTGAGTTTTCCATCGAATGAAATGTGTTTGTGTGCATATTTTAATATAATTACTCTAGTTCAGTAAAGACCCTTTTTCAATATTCACATTATTTTATATATTTAGGAAACATGAAGAATTCTGAGTTTCACATGCACGTGTTTTTGGTTGACCTATTATTTGGTAGATGCAAATTGGATATATTTCTATGGAAAAAAAATTGCTGCTCATTTTCATTGGACATACATTCCACCAAGTTTGATTCCCACAGCTAGTAACCCTACAACTGCAACCTTAACATTCCTGTCCTGACCTTCTAATGGGAAAGATTTCTGATAATAACATGGGATCTTTCTTTACTAAATGTACACTGATCCCAGCTCAGGAGCCCTTTTGTTTTACTCCTGTGTACTTGATGGGGAAACAAAACAATTTTTGCCATGCAACAAAGACAAATTGCTTGTTGAGCCAACAAGCTATTTTCATATTAACTTGCCAGAGGACACAACTTTATTAACTTCAAATGACAGAAGTATGTGGGAGAAGCATCTGCAAATTGCAAATAAGGCAATTGCCCTATGGCTTTCATGTTTATTTCCTCATTGTGGCTTCTTTTTTTCTTTCCTGGGGAATGAAAAATGGAGCCCATTAAAAATATTTGATTGGACTTGATTAAAGCTATCTTTTCAGGTAACTTCTATACCCAAGCCTTATTACATTTTGAAAAACTCTCCTATTCTGAAAGTGGTTTGTATAAATCAATGACTCAATTGGTCACAACTACAGACTTACTGGAATCCCGGCTGCAGAAAATGGAAGGAACAGTCCTATTCAGAAAAAGCACTAAGGAGTCAGTAGAGGCTCACTATGACAGTAGAATGACAGAGGACTCAAATGATTTTTTTTTAAAAGAGCTAGAAAATCTCTCAGAGGTACAACTAGAGGAAGGCCTGTCCAAAAGAAGTATTTTCCAACTTTTTTAGTCCTGTAGACATGCTTTTTCTCAGTGTCTTGTAATGGGGGATTGAGGCCTAAACATTAGCCCATTTCTTTTGGTCTTCCACTCCATGATAACCAATTTCACATGTGCACTAGCTGTTACCTCCTGGTCTTTTATCCTTGTTGTCAGTTCCATTCACAGACTGTTCTTCCACTGACTTAGGCCTCATGTCATTTATTTTCTATGTAGGCCAGAAAGGAGGCCTATCTCATGACTATGATGGGATAATCTGATGGGGAGAAAGGGCTGAAATAGAATGACATACTGTGTTGCTTTCTTTTCCAGTGTTCGCGGGAAGACCTAGTAGTAGTTGACCTACTACAAGTTCAAGATACATATATTTCAGTTTTCAGTGTCACAAAATGGATCTTGGAATGGGCACATGCACTGCTAGGCAGGGCACATTTGGTCCATGTAAGTAGACCTAAGTGCGGGGGGGGTCTACTTACTTACTACAAGTTGCAGAAGGTGGAAGCATTTAGATGATCATGGCTTATCTCAAAAAATGAACAAAACCATCAGATAATCCCAGGACCGTAGAATAAATTAGGCAATTGAAAACAGCAATGGCTACTGCTTCTGCATTGTTCCCATTGTTCTACTTGAATATTGCTTAGTATCAGTGAGAGAATGTTTATACTTCTGTATGCCCAGAAAGTTGAGTATTGTCTCCTTTCCTAGCATAGGTCAAAGAATCAGGTCCATGCATATAAAACATAAAGCTCTCCCTTCCAGTTAAGGCTCTTATGCTATGCTCCTGGCTTCTATGGCTGTAAGAGGAAAGATTAAAGTTCTAGGATGTTTTTGCTTCCCATCTGCTAATATGGTGCAGAATTAGGATCCTGCTATTTGGATTTTGCAAGGTGTGCTGAAGATTTGGGAACAGTCTCTCTTTTCTCCCCAGTGTGATTTGTAAATAGAAAATGGGGATATTCTTCCTAGGTAGATTCAAACTTCTACACTTCCATTCTGAGTCCAGAGAACCACCAGGGATTGCTTTTATCAGGGGCATTTATGACAGTTTTGCAAGTCCATCCCACCATGGTTTCTTGTCAAAAACAGCATTTTCATCAATGGGCTATAGGTATCCTTCCTGCTGAGCTACATGAATCTCAAAACATATGGACTGGCCTATCCAGTATTAATATTTTGCTAAAAACAAAACAAGAGGTAAGAAAAGTTTGAAAAGATGCTTCTGTACTCTGGGAATGGGACTTCTAAGGTGGTTGTTGGTCGTATACCTGGTGTAGAAAGGAATCAAAGCAGCAAGCTGGGACATACACAATTGCACATTCTGTAATTAGTTTGCTGGCAATTCCAATATATACAGTGATAGGTAGAGATATGGTCAATAATATCTCCAGAAACACTAAAAGCATGATACGTTTTTCCTAGAATTCGTCATTTTCCCTCTCAAGCAGAGCATGGATTGAAATCTGCAGCCAGCATTATGACTTCAGTTCTAAAGTTATCCTTGATCTGCTCTGCTAAACCTACTATTGTGAACCTGTGAATCAAACTGGCTTTAAGTATTTTGACAAAATAGGCTATATATGAACATATTTGCTGAGCTTGCCTTACACCAGGAGTATCAAACTTGATTTCATTGAAGGCTGCATCAGGATTGTGTTTAAGCTTGGGGGGTGGGGATCTATGGTGGGGTGGGCCTGGGCATGGCCAGCTCAGTGTCACTTAGGTTGGGGTGATGGCCTGAGAGTTCTGCTGGTGAAAACAGCTCTCGAGCTCCATTTTTGGCTGTGACGACCTCCTGCAACCCTCTGCCAGTGAAAATGGAGCTCCGGAGGGCTACATGTGCTCCCGAACTTTTCACTGGCAGAGGCACCATGGGCTAGTCCTTCACTGTTTCCAGGATGGTCCTGAGGGCTAGATCTAAGCACCCCATGGGCTGAATCCGGCCCCGGATGAGTTTGATACCCCTGCCTTACACCGTGACACAGTGATTTCTTTAATTAAAGAATTACTGCATTAATAAACATAATTGTCTGAGTTTATATTACATGCTAAATGATAAACTAGGGTTACTCACTGTGGCTGTTTCAAAATAAATTGTGAATTGCTTAACCATGGTTTACTGAACACATTTTTATTAGCTGCATTCACATACTACACTAAGCCAATATCAGATCACCTATCTTATGACTTATCATGGTATGTGAGCACAATCATAGCACAACAAAAGTATCAGCTGTTGGAGAGGAAGGCAGTTGTCCAAATCTTTTCCCATAATGTACAAAAACAAAATCAAGAAAACATTTTGAGATATGATTCTCATACAATTCTATACAACACTATAAAAGATAATTCTGTGCAGGTGATGGGAGAATGAGCGAATATACATCCAGGCTACTTGGCATTATTCAGTATTGGCTGCATTCACATGTGATACTAAGCCAACATTTCCGCCTGCTGTGAACAACTCCATTGTTTCCACTTGGCTTCCCCCAGGAAGCTCGTTCTGTGGTTTGTTTAGCATGCCATCAAAAGCAGAAAGACTGCAGTGTCTTGTTAGGAAAAGAACAAGTCAGAAGATGTTAAACAAACCACGGAAAGTACCTTACTTCCACAGTTTGTTTAGCCACTCCTTCTTATAGGAGGAGTCCGAGTGACAAACGCCAATCAGTAGCTTAGTCACAGTCAGAGTTCTGACGGGTTCTTGGTATCTCTAAGATTTCATTTAATCACAGTGCTTTGATTCAATTATCAGGGATCAGGAAAGCAGTCTAATAAGTTGCAAGTAATATGTTTAAGCTGCATAGTGATGTTCCCGAGGACAAGGCAAATTAATCAAACTTTCATGCAGTTAGTAATATTTTTAAGTAGTATTCAAATCACTTGTTTAAAATAGCCTGTTTAAAAAAATCCCCCGGGGGTGGGGAAAGAAAGATTTTCTAATGCTATCAAAATATTGATTCAAAGTATTCTCTTTTGGCTCAGCATTAACAGGTGCCTAGTTTACATTATCCTTTACCTTCAAAATATGGTGGAAAATATGTATGTCCATTCCCGGGCAAGTCCAGCAACCTAGACACTATACCAGTCTGCTCTAGCCTAGAACCATCCAGATGAATTGAACCTAGAACTCCCAGAAGTTGAGGCTACAACTCTCTTGTTCTGTACCACATTATGTCACACCATCCTGGCACATGCCAGCTTTCCCAACATGCAGTTTCTAGAAAGTACAAGGCAGATTGACATTTAGGACAAGAATCTTTTCAACACACACACACACACCAATAACAAGTTTAGGATACCTACAGATCACCACCAAATCATCCCTATAAAACTTTACCTTGATGGATAAATTAACGTTAGCACTTAAGGATAAAGAATCATCAGAGTATTATAAGAGCTGGGAATGCTTGTATAACTGGGCAGAACAAAAATAAAAAGTACAGTAGTAAATATTGTTAAATTGCAAAAGTGGTAGTAGCTATATATTCGCACTAAGATGTATTTGGAAATATGACACCAATAATGATAACAAATAAGGAATCACAGACTGTTGATAATGGAATAGTTTTATATATATATATATATATATATATATATATATATATTTCCCCTTTTTGTGTGTGCTGTGTATGTGTTTGTTTGTTATTTTAGTTGTATACTTAATAAAGTTTGTTAGAAAAAAAAACTTTACCTTGTCAGTGTCTACGCTACACAATGCACAGAAATAATGGCCATAAGTTATAGTTATCCAGATTTATTTTAATAAAAGACATTGTAACAGTAACACAACACTGGGACTGTCTACCCAGGCCATCCTTCATAGATGGATTAAGATGGTCTTTTTCTGCAAATTGCAGAGGATTGGACTGGCTTTGTTGTTCCTTCCAGCCCCATAATCCTATGATCGTACTTCCCATGATCCGACCACAGCTTTTGCCAGATGACTAACAGGGCCGTGTAAAAAGTGGATGCAGCCTCATATTTTCTTGAAGACAAAGCCAGCCCTACCAAAGTGATAGCAAACAGCACGGTGCTTTGACTTGCCAGAGCAGGAAGAGTTACAGAGTGAAGATGTACCAATGAGAAAGCACCTGCTGCCGCTCTAGGAATTGACACTACAAACTGTCTTTGCAGCTCAGGAGTTGGAGTCAGACATTAATCAGCTCAGCTGCAGGGAAGCTCCTGAAAACTAACACCACTGTGGGGATACAGGAACACAAAGCACAATGTGGATGTCTAGGAGGACAACCTGTGGAGTAAAGGGGAATGGAGTGTTTGTAAGTTGCTGCCTCAGAGTGCAGAGAGAAGTTCTGTCTGAACAATCTTAATGAGAAATAAGAGATGGAGACAAGGCTATCCATCTTTTTGTCTTTCAGTGGGATTGCATCACTTCTGCAATTGTAGCCTACAAATGCCTATTCCCAATCATAATACTTTAATTCAGACACAAAATATTGACACAAGTGAATAGAAATTGAAATAAGGAAGAACTATTGGAGAGTGATAAAGCAAGTCCTTTACACACATGAATTCCTAGGTCTCCCTCCATCCCTCCCTCTCTCTCTCTCTCTCTCTCTCACACACACACACACACACACACACACACACACACACACACACACCCAGTGTGTGAGAGAGGGACAGTAATTTCCATAGAAGGCTGGGAAAAACTGATATCTGAATTCCTTTTACTTAATGTAGAGGAGCTGGAACTGAATTAACTAAACCAATAACAAGGCTCTTTATAAAACAGTTTCCTAGGCTCTTAAGACATCTGGCTCTTCGTAAAATGAACATCTGACTCAACTATCAATTATTGATTGAAAACCATATGTCCCAACCCAAGGAACGTTAACAGTGTTCTGTTTTTACTGAGACAAATGATTAATTTAAATTTTATTGATCTGAATCAAATTTTCTAAACTGGGCTTTACAATTTGGGAAGTAGCAGAAATTTTCTGCAAAGCTCTATTTTCCTGTCACTCTGATTACTTTAAGACAGCAAACAGCAAATAGCTGAAATATTTACAGGAGAAGAAAGGCATTTAATTGCACTAATTTCTTACCATCTGTCCAAATGTTGTCCGAAGTTTGGGGGATGGAGAGATCAGGCACATATACTTGAAAGAACACTTACAATCCTTAAAAATCAGTGAGCCTAACTTTGAATTTTTAAATCTAGGAGTAAAAGTCATACCATATAAAACTTTGCAAATCTGTTAATAGGAAGGAAGGAAGGAAGGGTCAGTCACTAGCAATATCTTTCTTGTAGAGGACATTGGATGTATTTCCACAAAACATCTCATGAAATGCAATCCACATTTTAGCTGAGTGCATGATTCAGAAAATTGGTCTAATTGAGCAAACTGTGGGTAATTTGTGGGATGTGTATATAGCCGCTGTTGCAGTAAAGTCAGATTTCTATATTGCCTGCTTCTCAAAATGTAAACATATGTGATTAGAATACACACACAGATTTAAAGCATCTCTCTTCTATCTCCTCTCTGAGTGCTAAGCCATTTCAAACAGGCATTCATTGTATTGTTGGTGAAAACTTCCTGCAGTGAAATTTTGTTTAGTACCTATCTCTTTTTCTGTCTGTTCCCTCTTCATCCCAATGGAGACCTTGATTGATTCTTTTTGTTGTTCATGCTCATACACCTCTTTCTTTACTTCTGAAGATAAGCTTGAAGGCACTTTAGGACAGATGCCATGCAAGGTTACTTCCAATGCTGAGGCTGAAAAAGGTCAGATATGAACAGGGTTGATGGCGGGGAAAGTAGATTCATGGAAGGAATGTAGTTTACTTAAGGATTTATTTACTGGAATGGACAAGTCTGCAGGTCAATTTAATTTGTCTGCAGTATTTATACAAGAGGATCAGAGTAGGTGAAAAAGCCAAGTTGGCAATCTGAAACCAGTTGGACCACTTCAACTGGTAAAACTTATATTGGAATCTATACAGTTTGTTTCATTTCCAAATACATGCAAAAGGTGCAAAACTGTGTGTAAAAAAGAAGCAGCTGCTACAATAAAATGAAAAAAGTGCCAGAGCAGGACTTAGAGCAAATCAATGACTTCACACAAGGAATTTTTATTAGCTCTGGGGCTCAAAAACCCAAATCTCCAGTATGGGCACATCAAGGAACTAAAAGCCATTGGTTGAAGAGTTCACAGACAAGAATGAGGTTGGAATTCAGGGTTAGAGAAAGAAAGATCGATCTAAATATATTTTACATATTCTTCAATAGAGTAAAATAAACATTGCCTACAGCTTCTTTCTTTTCCTGTAGAATATCATAGACTGAATAGCAGGCTTGAAATGAGAGGTTTGGGGTAAATGTTGCAAATAATTTCCTCTTCTAATATTTTATAAAGGTGCTGGCTAGATAGGAAGACAAAGGTGAGTTTAAGAAAGAGCACCAGTGGTAGGGGACAGTTACTGCTTAGGGGGCAGAAGACAAGAGGACAAAGAACTTGAGGGAGTTGAACTCAAAGGAAGAATTAATGGTGTTATATGGTTATATGTGGTCTTTTTTGGGGGGAGGGGTAGAAATCAAGGTCCTCAACTGGACCTTGATAATTGGGATGATTTTTTTTCTTCCCTTGATATCCTACACGGATAAGAGATCATCCCAATCCAGAGGCTACCCTGGAACTACAGGAAAGAAGGATTACAGATTTAATAACCAGTTACTACAAGGAAAAAAGGAGGTGGTGGATATGCCAAATAGGAGGGAGCCAGACTTGCTAGGACCGAGGTTTAAGAGGCAGTTTTCTATTGGATTACTTGAGAATACATCCCTTAAGAGTCCCAAAGACACATAGATAAACCTAGAGATCCAGATGGCCTTTTCTCCCTGAATATTTCAATCCAGGAACACATAGCTACATTTCTGAGTGAGACCAAGGATACTTCGCACATGCTCAGAAACAACCACACTTCCAACACTTCACCCTTGGCTCCCTCGGCATGCTTGGTTTGGCATACCAAGAAGCCAACAATACCAGGGTTGTATAAGTTTAGTCTGGGTATTAATTTGAGAGAGCTGAAGAGAATTCCTCCCAGATGTGTGTCCTGGCTGCTTCTTCTTCTCTCAACTGGATGCGTGAGGCAGACTGTCAACGAAGGTCTAAATTTAGATCTGGGAAACTCAGACAAGCCAAAGGGAGCCCGTTGGTTTCCTAGCGAGTTTCCCAAGCTCTCCGACCCAGTCGGGAAGGGAGAGGAAGGGCCGCACCGGACACACCTAAGGAGGCTGGAGCCCTGCCCTGCTGGCGCCATTCAAGAGCAGCGGAGCCACATACATACCGGTACCAGGCGAGTCCCCGTCCGTAGTTGCGATCGAAGAAGTGCGGCTCGGCGCCTGCCGCCCTCACATCCGGATGCACCCGCAGAAACTCGAGCAGCGCTCGGGTGCCGCCCTTCTTCACGCCGATGATCACCGCTTGCGGCAGCCGCTTGTTGCCTTCTCCCCCCGGCTGGGCTTGCAGTAAGGGATCCCGGGGCGTGCCGGCCGTCTCTTCGCCCTGAGCCACGGGAATCGGGGCCGGATCCCGGGTGAGGACGCGCGCTGCCCCCGCTAAGCAATAGCTGGCGTAGAGAGACATGAGCACGGAGCCCAGAACCAGCAGCAGTTTCCGCAAGGCGCGGCGGGGCAGGGGCTCGGGGCCAGACGAGGAGGCGGGGGGCGTCCCTCCCCGGGCCATGCTAGGCGGCCCCCCGTGCAGGGGCCATCGCCCCCTCCTCTCAGCCGCTTTGCACTCGGCGGGGAGCGGACAGCCCCATGGACGGGCGATTTGGACCCGGACCCGTCGCCGTAAAGGATGGCGAGGAGAGCTGTAGTCGTCCCCCAGCCCCACTTCCAACGGGAGTGGGGTTCACAGGCGCCTCATTCCAGCGCGCTAGCGGGAAGCCGGGGGCTTCTGCTCCAAAGGTGTAAAAGACCGAAGGGAAGGGAAGGAGAAAGGCTGCCTTTCGGGGATTAAGCAAGGGCCCGGCGGCGACGGCAGCATCGCGCCCCAGCTACTGGGGAGGGTCTCGGCAGGGTCGAATTGGCCGTCTGGAAACTAAGCCAAGCTAGCCAAGAAAGCAACGCATCTAAGCGCTGGTAAAATGGGCGGCCGCCTTCCAAACTGCTCTTCTGCCTTGCCTGAAATTGCAGCCAGGCGGAGGAGATCCCGGGAAGTTAAGAAGCTGCTGGATCCGGAGAAGCCGCCGGAACGCACTTCGCTACCCGGGCGAGGATCTCCAGCTGATACATCTCCTCCCGTCTCCGGACTAGCTAGCTAGGCGGAGATCTGGGCTGCCGGGGTGATCTCCGCATTCTTGAACGCCAGTCCAGGGTGGGATGGGACTGAGCACAGGTTTGGTACTCTTGTCTCCAGGACCAGCGCTGGCGGAACTTTCTGGATTTCGGTGGAAGGAAGAACCAGATGGAAAGGCTCAACAGCAGTCGGTTCCAAGGAAGCCAGCAGAAGCTGCCCTGCTGTCCCAAAGAGGTTCCTGCGCAAAGGTGGGGTACGGTGGAAAAAAGTCCTCACCTGGCGCGAACGGCTGGGCAGACTGGCGGAAAGTCTTTCGCAAGCGTTCGCCTGTCACCTTCCTGGTGGGGTTCTCTCTTCCCGGCTGCTCCGGCGGCTGCCACACGTGGAGCTCTCGATTGTAGCTCAAACTTCTCCGAATGGCAAACATCTCCCCCTCCCACCTCCGGGTTGTTAAACGACGTGCCCAGAAACCAATAAGAGTTTGTGAAAAAGAGAGAAGGGCGGATCTGCCTTTCTGAGGGGATTCTGAATGGAGGCGGGGACAGAACTAATCAGGACACGCCCCTTCGCCAGGTTCCGGAGTTTCTGCGTCTGCGGTTCAGAATTAGGGAGGTTTCGTTAAGGTTGAATGTCGCTTCGGTGAAGATCTCTGGATCTTCTTGTGCAGCCTCTCTCTCTCTCTCTCTCACACACACACACACATACACACACAATTTGCTCAGATGTTTGCCGGGATAGAAACACTGGGCGCCCAGCATCTTTGAGGTTGAATCCCATTTCAGAGATGGGAAGCGGTGTGGGTGACGGCTTGGGATAAAGCTGGCTCTCAGTCTGATGGTCCGACAAACTCTTTAGAAGAGGCGGAGGGGCAAGCAAAGCCTCCGAGTGGCTTTGCTGTCTAATAGACTCGTGTGCGTGGAACCTTCTTTGAGGTTGACTAAACGCAGTGGTGAGAAAAGAGTTTGTACTTCTGGTGGCTGCTTCTGGTAGCTGCTGAAAAGAGCATTCTTTGCTCCCAGCTTGTCAGACAGGAATGCAATCTTGTTAAAAATTACCCTGGTCTACGCACATCTAATAAAGGTCCTCCTTTAATGTTGGCCACTTGTGGGGACATATGGATAGTCAAGAAAAAATAAAGTCTACTGTCTTGAAAGAAAGAAAAATAAAACCAGTGAGAAATGATCACAGTCAGCAGGAATATTTAAAGAAAGTATACAACACAGTTCCACAGCAAAATAACCACAAGTGTTTAGAATCAAAACCGTGCCCACAATCTCTAGAAAGAACCTTTTTTTTTAAATTGTTTTTCCAGGTTACGATTATACGGTACTTCCAGGCAGGGGTCCTGTCTCTTTAACATTTTGTGTGGTACCAGATGCTGGTAAGTCAACAGGGAAAGCTTTTTGCATCTTGGCTAAAGGCCTATCATAGAAAGACAAAATAGCAACGGGCACTTCAACACAGTTTGCACTGCAGATGGAAGCAGATGCTTGTGTAAACAGTGACACAAAACATCTCACACATTTTCCCCCAAAGTGATGTTGTACTTCAAGCTGAAAATAAAAATCCGCAAATGTATGTATGACATACGTGTCTTTGTCTGTGTGTGTGTGTGTGTATACACTTCATGCTTGGCTCCCTCAGCATTTTTTAGGTATATATATATACATACATATATGTGTGTGTGTATCTATATCTATATATCTATATCTATGTATGTCTGTCAGTCTATACGTATGCATGCATGTATGTAATCATCATATTTTTACAAGCAGTTCATTGAAAATTCCCTGCACATACCAGGATTTCATTCTTAATCTCTGCAACAGAGTAGCATTTATTAGAGCTGACACCATTTTCTTAATCTTTTCTCCAACAATCTTTTGCATAAATTGGTCAGATCGAAAAGAATTATAGGATTATATTTATAAAAACGTGTAAAAAATACAGAGACATCATTGCACCTATGACGCAGTCCCTATACCAGTACATGCATACTCATACACTCAATCTTTAAATTTTTCTCATTGTTCCACTATTCCTCTTGGAGACTGAATGATCTATTATGTTTATTTGCATTTTACATGCAGACTCCTGATATTAAGTGTATCAAAGCCTACAAGAAGGTCACTTGAAATGGTTCTAATAATTTCTGGAATATTAGACAAATTATGTTTATGAAACTTTTTACTCAGATTATCTCATGTTTCCTTGCAATTTAAATTTAGTCATGCTTTATCAGCTTAAAAAATATCAAAGGATGACATATCTTCTACTCCTTAATAAACAAGTCCAAAGGAGGCCCTGTCAAAGTCCAGCAGATGTTAATGGGAGACTTAAGAATGTGCCTATAGTCAAGATTGTAGAGGTCTATCTCCTTAGAAGAACATTTCATTGTTATCAGTTCCAGATGCAAAGATCCAGAGGGAATCCCCTGATTATATTTTTCTCCAATGAAGTGCATTACTCCCTCCAAAATTCTGCATTCAGGTTCAGTTTCTCAGTCTTGGTTTCAGTTTCTCCACTGCACACCTCAAGTACCACCTCAGCTTCCAAATGGTGTCCTTGAAACAGGCCAGAAAAGGTGATACAGTACTCTAAACCTTTTGACAATCGTCTCCATTCCATTCCAATGCTGGTATGGTTCACACAATTGTTAAATAGCATGTAGGACAAGATAGAATTCTCTGGGACATCCTGTTGTGGTTCGTCGGCAGCAGGTGTGGACTGCTGAGGTCTCGGAGAGTGAGGACTCAGATGAAGGGTCTGTGTGTGATGCAGGGATGGGGCCAGGATCATCAGGGAGTGGAATGCTGCCTTCAGAGATTATGGAGACTATCAGCAGTGATGAAGAGGTTCCTGAGGAGCCCGGGGCCAGTGCGCGTGCACGCAGAGCTGCTCGAAGGAAAGAACAGCTGCAGCAGCATGGGCGACTTGGGAGTAAGGCTGCAAGGTAATGGCCTCTCCCTAAACAGATAAAAGCCAGCTGAGAAACCAGAGTTCTTTGCAGGAAGCAAAGAAATTTTTGTACTCAAGCCTTGTGGATGTTCGGATTCTCTTGGTTGGTGTTTGGAGACTCTTTCTGTTTGAAATATTTCTTAATAACTTTATCTGTTGTTGCGCAACCTTGGCAAGGCTCGTTCTTACTAGAGACAATTAGTTTGAAACAGCCTTTTAACTGTGAAGGAACGGAATTCATAAAGAATCATTAAAAGGTTTTTCTGTTACCTCTGTTTCATGTTTGTTTCCTTGGAACAAGGTTTAGGTTAGAACACATCTTCATGTCAGCCTGAAGAACCTTTTGCCTACAGGCCTATAAAGCCAAGAGAATGCCCCAACTCTACTTCTTAGCCAAACTTCTTTTGCCCCAAAAGAGGAAGGGACATTCATATTTCCATTCAGCATCTGATATTAAAGTACAATTTTCTTCTGACCTTCAAGTCTTTAAAATAGCCTCAGTTGTTGTCAAAAGAGGCTATTTGAATGCTTCATTGCTGCACAGGGAGCAATTTTTGAGAGGTTTCTTTCTTTCTTTCAACTGCTCAGAAGGGAAAGGCTAAACATCCTTTCTCTGTCAAAGTGACTTTCAGCTCTGCAATATATCAGGATCAGAAGGGGCAGAAGTAGGGGCAAACCTTGCTGTATGTAATGCAACAATTAATGTATTAATTCTTTCCCCCAGAACATATTTTATTTTTCAGGTTCTAAAAAACAGATGCAAACAAGGTTTTAGCTTTTGCTCAAGCTGTGGCTGAAATTGTGTTTGGGCATTTTCCAAAGCATCTGAAGGCAGGTCAAGAAGCAATGGATGGAAACTAATCAAGAAGAGAACTAACCTAGAACTAAGAAGAAATTTCCCGACAGTTAGAACAATTAATCAATGGAGTGACTTGCTTCCAGAAGTTGTGGGCGCTCAAACACTGGAGATTTTTAATGAGAGATTGGGGAACCATTTGTCTGAAATGGTATAGGCTTCTCTGCTTGAGAACTCTAGTTGGACTAGAAGACCTCCAAGGTCCCTACCGACTCTGTTGTTTTGCTATTCTGTTATTATTCTATGGGACTTATTTTTTCCTATGCTGCAGCTAAGAAATTCTTGTTGGAAACTTAGATCACCCAAACTCAGTAAATTTGGGATTGCATCTATGTTCTTTTCCCATTGGAATGGATGGAATGATTGGCTTTTGTGCATCTGCATGCATTTTTCTTTGTTGTTTCATATCTGGAAACATTCTGCCTACCAATTTATTGAACTTGCCATTTGTAGCAAATAGCCAATTGTGCTTCAGTGAAAAAAGAAACCAAAGTGAGTTTTGTGGCTTGGATCACATGCTTATCAGCATCCCAGAGTATTTTACATTGTTTTGATTTTCTACATTTGCCCTATGCCTCACCCTACTTAAACTCTTCCGTTCATGCAATCTTTCATAAATATTGAGAAATCAAAGGTCCATGTTTCATGAAAGGCATCCCCTGCCCACCGATGGCTTTATTAGATCTGACCTTCCCTTTTCAGAATGTAAGAAAGTAAATACAGTTTTGTGATTTGGTTATGTATTGGATTTCTGCTTGGACATAAAGGAACAGTACAAATTTAAAAATAAAATAATGTTTCAAATACAAAAGAGAGAGATTTCAGCTCTGAAGCAAACCTTCCGACTAAATAATAGTTTGGATGATCAAGACTCTTGCCTGAAGCACTTATATGCTTTTTGAATTAAAATACTGTTTTGGAAAAGTGAAGAGCTTAATTTGATCTGTGCAGGAGATATCTGGGAATTAAAATATTGTGTAAAATTAGCAAGATTCAGGCATAAACCACTTAAATACTTTTTGGAAAATAAAATACTTCCAAGATAAGAAATCCATTCACAAGGATACTTAAATGAGAATTTGACAATGGAAATAATATATTACAGGTAATAACTCTTGATTTCAATCCTCTACAATCCACCAGCCAAATCCCAAACCTCTACTTCTACAACAAACTATAAATCCCAAACTACTATTTCTATAAACTATAAATATCATACACAGACCTATAACTATGCTATCTGTTTCCTTCTTTCTTCCCCTAAGGTCTTTACCCACATTTCTTTGTCACATGTACAGGCTAAGCCACAGGAGGACATGACAAGGTTCTTGCATGTGGGAATAGTGGTTTCATAGTGGCAGTACTGAGTAGATGGTGTCACTCATTTATGCAGCTACCATGGTGACAATCTGGATGAAAACAAGCTGCAAGGTCAGGGAATGGTCTTATGCCATCCTCCAGAATCTGGAATTATTTAGAACACATTTTGTAGAGGGATGGTCAATCTAGAAACATGATTGTGTTGACCAGATCAGGACAATTTAGCAAACATGGTGTGCTCTTAAAAACAACAGCATCCATGTCTTTCTGTATGTATTCAATTTGAATGGCCATCCATCTCATGTAAATGACTCTGGGTGGGTCCTAGCAATTAAAAACAAAAGGCAAATAAAAATAAATTAAAACAGATATATAGCAAATAAAATCATCATATATACATATGTACTCTTGGCATTGCTTGCCCAGAGTTGTTTCTTGTTTCTGGACCAAAATAGCACCTCCACTTTGGTTTGTAGGCCAACATTTAAGAGAAGGGATAGAAATCTCTCTCCATTTTCTTTTCTGATTTTGATTATGGTCATATAACCATTGAATCAATAAGTTTAAAAGAATCAGGCTAAATACTTGTTGCAGTTTTGAATGTTACCTGACCAAATCTCCAGCTGGTTAGAAACTTGATTTGAATTGTCAGGTTGAATCAGATTTGTCGGAATTAATTCTGCACACATGTAGAAATTAGTGTTTTAAATTAAATTTTAATTAAATCAAATCACTTTCCCAGGTGAAATTATTAACTCATGTAATAAAATTGCTGTTCTGAAATGAAACAATTTTAATCTGATTTGCCTGATTCACAGAGACCTGCCATTTAGACCCCCGGGTCTCATCAGTGCAGGATTGTCTTGAAAGCACCCCCTGCAGATGGATGTCCAGCTTCTGCTTGTACAGTAAAAATATGTTCACTCTCTCACTTTTTCAATGGTTTACTACTGAATTTCTTTTCCTAGTGTAATGGATTGGAACTCCTATTTCAACTAAAGGAGACCAGAAAGATGCAAAAGTTGGTAGCATCGAGAATTGCTGAACACTAGCAGAACAATCCGAGAACATAATTTAAATCAAACTGAAATTGAAGTTAATCT
Source organism: Bungarus multicinctus (assembly GCA_023653725.1). Taxonomy (NCBI): domain Eukaryota; kingdom Metazoa; phylum Chordata; class Lepidosauria; order Squamata; family Elapidae; genus Bungarus; species Bungarus multicinctus. Next base: position 112,347,035 of record CM042834.1, on the reverse strand, counting down.
AGTTGAAGAACATACAATTTATTTCATGGTAAATACTATACTTGTGGGTTTTTTTTTAGTAATTTGTACAGACTACCAAATTTCCTAAAGTGAGAAGGGTCAGGACAACTTTTAGTGAAAATGAAATAAATATAAATATATGAAAACTGTACATGGATTTAGTAGTTTTTAAATTATAGTTTAAGGCAGGGGTGGGATTCTATTGGTTCTGTCCGGCTCTACAGAACTGGTAGCTCTGAAGAGCAGCAGACACAGAACCGGTTGTGTGTCTGCTGTTGTTTTGGCCCAGCCACCCACCCAGGCTCTTACCTGACCTTTATTTCCTGCTTTTTCAATCACAGCTGCTTTGCACGACACAGCTGCAGTTGAAAAAGCAAGAAAAAAGGGCTTTTACAACCGCTGCGCACCCACGTGCAACGCTTTTCAGCTGTCTGGGCAGCTCAGCAGAATGTAAATTGCACTCACACGACTCGCGCATGTGCGTGCAACACAGAGCAACAGAACCAGTAGTTATACCAGTTGGATCCCATCCCTGGCTTAAGGATGATCCTGAGGACTTGCTCAGAGAGCAAAATTTGTTGGGTTGTGGCCTCAGTTTTCTAATCTAGATAATTCATATACTTCATGGAAAATTTGGAGTCAAAATGCCCCCAAGAGTCAAAATCTTCAACTTCAAAATATTCAACCAGTGGTTAAAATGCAGAACTGCAGGCTACTTCTGCTGACTGCTGGCTGCCTGCAATTTGGCAGTTCAAATCTCACCAGGCTCAAGGTTGACTCAGCCTTCCAATCCTTCCTAGGTTGGAAAAATGAAAACCCAGATTGTTGGGGGCAATATGCTGACTTTGTAAACTGCTTAGAAAGGTCTGGAAAGCACTGTGAAGCGGTATATAAGTCTAAGTGCTATTGTTATTGCTATAGTGTATTCTCCAAAGAAGGCCTTTGCCACTATTCCTGACTTCTTAGATCATTTCTGGCACTTTTTATCAACTAGAAAATCATGGGGCAAATTCACCTGTGGCTGTAGTCACTCACCTCTCCAAGATCATCCTTTCATTAATATGAATTTTAATTGAAAGGCAAGCACTGATTAACACAGGCAATGCTGCATGTGAATTAAACTCATATTTCCATATTTGTATAATATATTCTTCTAGTTATGGAATTCACTAATTATTTTGAGAATTTGGGATTTTCCCATGCAAAAATTCTGTATTGCTTGCTCTTGCACACTTCGCTGCCTGACCTACTATTAACCCAATTGATTGCACAGCTACAAGTTGTTTTAAACTCTGTATGCAGTTCTATTAAACCAAACTATTTGTACTTGGGGACCCCTTTATTAAAAATCAATGTACTGAATCTGTTTAACCCAAAGGCAGTTTATCATTTTGGCAGCTTTTCCCCCCGAATAGAGGACACCAGTTTAGGCTCTGCAGATGAGTTTGGAATATTTAGAAGAGCCAAATCCCTAGATGCCACGAAACAGAGGCAAAAATGAGATGTTCAATTTATGGCACTCATTGCACTGATTATTTTGCTCAGAAGATAGCCTTGCTAAAGAAATGGTAAAGCATTATTTTTTCCCTACCGTATCAGGACCTATAGACAAAAAACCGTGCAAATACTTTTTGCACAGATACTTACCTGTTCCTCTGGAAACTGCAAGGCTTGCTGACTGTAGTCTTGGACTTAGTGATCTTGAGAGGAAACTAGAGCAGTGTTTTTTCAACCTGGATACCTAACATCTGGGTGGAATTCAATTCTCACCTCTCAGAATTTTCCAGCCAGCATGCTGACTTGGGAATTCTGAAGGCTGAAATCCCCATAGCTTCTAGCTGCCAAGGTTTAGAAACACTGCTTAGAAAGGTTAAAAGTGAAATTTGGTGAGAGGGCATTTAGGCTAACACTTCCTTACAACCAATTACAGGGTCGAAAGCCAAAGGCAGTCACCTCTATTTGAAAAAAAAAAAAAAAAACAGAAGAAAATATGGTATTGTTTTCAAGTGGCAGTAAAACGGGGAAGAAACTGAAATTACAGAGGGGGGTGGGAAAGGGAGATTGATCAGCAAGAGGCTGTCTGACCCATTAATGTTCATGCAACAAAAGCTCCTTTGCTGTTCAAATTAAATGGGAACAACAGCAGAAAATGAGAAGATCCAGCAACCACACAAGTACACAAAAGTCTACAGCAAAGGAGTCAGTGAAAATTCATGTCCACTGTTTACAATGGATAGTTTCCTAAAAAAAAAAAAAAATCAGGTTCAAAATCTCATCACCAGTGCTGGGATTTATTTATTTTTTACTATTGGTTCTGTAGGCGTGGCTTGGTGGGCATGACAGGGGAAGGATATTATAAAATCTTCAGTGAGAAGTGGTATTTGCCGGTTCTCCAAACTACTCAAAATTTCTGCTACTGGTTCTCCAGAACTGGTCAGAACCTACTGAATACCACCTCTGCTCATCACCAAATATACCCAAGAGGTTCTCTGGTGTTATTTTTAGCACATGTGAGAAGGTTCTAGAGGTGAAACAAAACTTGAAGAGACACCTTTGGAAACTGACTGTACAATGTGGCCAATTTGTTAATTAATAAATGGTGACCTTGCTAAAATTTCTCCTCCTGTGAAAAGATTAAATCACTTTTATAATGCTTCCTCCAATCTAAGATAAGAGAGTTTTGTTCTAGGCTGGACAAGCAGTGTTAGATTTCTTTTTTGAAAAAAAAATTTGGTACGATTGGCAGATTGTATAATTTGTAGAAAATAAAACAATGGAAGGGGGGGAAGCATTTAAAAGGACTGATCAGTTGTTACATGGAGAAATATTATCAGAATCCTGTTTCACAGCTACTTAACTTCTACTATTGCAGAGTCCAAATTCAGGAATCCAAAGTAAGTTTACTGTATTATAACAAGAAAAAGATAAAGGGACTGATTTATATATACTAGAAATGTTGATGAAAATTGTCTTAATTTAAACCAAATACATTTATATGCTGCCCATCTCACTCTAAAAAGTGATTCTGGGCAGCTTCTTGATAATTAGATAGACCGGCTGATTAGACTAGACTAGATGATGCTTGTCATTACTTATAACTAAAGTTCTATGATTTTGTGAGAGTGATGAATGATGACAAAGATGGCAAGATAAAAAGAGTTGTGATTTTTCAGTTTCACTTACAGTCTGCTTATCCCTTGCAATCACATCATCTAGATTTCTTAGGCATCTACGTTCTGCAAGCCCCTGTTTCCTCTGACTGATCTTCAGTCTCCACACCCTGAACTGCTCTCATCACACTACATAATACACAAACACATCTAAGGGTAGGATTAAAATGGATAGGCAGGTGGGAATGCTGCTGACAAAGACAAACGGGGATAAACACAATTAGATTGTTAATTTTTCATGCAGTAAAATCAAAATATATGATGCTTAATGAATGATTGTTAAGATGGGAAAACACTACTATATAAACTAGTACTTCTGAAAGTGTATTTCAGAAACAAAAGAAAAGAAAAAACTGCAGGAAGGGAGAAAAATAAGCGACAAGGAAGTTTAGATAAATAAACCAATTCAGGGAGAGTTTAAAAAAAACAGTTGCAAGATTTCAGGCACCATTGCATAGAGAAACCACACATTGGAGACAAAAGCTAGGCAATGGGATGATTGCAACAAAGTTAATATCTATTTATTTATTCAATTTCTATGGCTACCCATATCAGTCAAGAATTTGACTTTAAATATATAATTCAATTGTTTGACCCTCCGTGTTCTCATTGTCTACGAAAAAGTTCGCAAATGACTAGCTCAAAGATTGCCTCTAATATAGGCAGACATATCTGTCAATCATTGAATCTAATATTTTTATTTCCCACCAAAAATACTATTTTTTTAAAAAAAATGCTATATCAGGGTGAAAGAGAGCATGTCTTTGGATATTAGTTTCTAGAGAACAAAACAACAGAGGCCCATCTTATTCAACCCCTACTTAGAAAGCTACAAATGGCAACCAATTTTTTTTTTTTTTTAAATCAGGTTTCTAGATAATTTTCATGTAAACTTCCTTCTTCCCTTACGATTGTACTGAGAGAAAAAGAAAGCTGAGAGAACAAATTTCAGGAATTTGAATATGTAGGAAAGAATTTACTACTTCCCATACGTTTGTCCCTTTTACATTCTATATTTGAGGTGATGTGGATAAAAATGATTTCACTGTCTCTGAAATAAGCAAGAGAAAATGAGAATATTATTTTTGAGTGAAGTCTCCTGATTTGGAATTGATTCTTAGATGTTCAAATCTACTCTTAAATTTATTTAGTTATTTAGAAAATTTATATTGCTGTCTACTTGCACATGATGAGTCAAGGCTGCTTACAAAGTTATAAAAACAGCATATAAAAATAATAAAAAGGAAAATAATAAAATAATAACTCCCATCCTGGTGACAACACACAATCATACTAGCCATTTAATGAGTTCCATCCTGCTCTGGGTTCCCCAGGCCCACTAACAGAACCTCATTTTCTGAAGGAGTGTTAGAGTGGGGACTAGTCTAATATCTGAGGGAATGTTGTTCCAGGAGATGGAGCCACTACAAAGAAGGCCCTTCTTCTGGGTCCTGCCAGATCTATCTCCTTAGGGGATGGGACCAGCAATATTCCTTGCCTCCCCGCTCTGGTGGGTTGGGTAGATGTGACCAGCAAGAGATGGTCCTTCAGATAACCTGGTCCCAAATCATGAAGGGCTTTAAAGATGATAACCAGTACCTTGAATTGCTTACATTGAGATTTTCCATTCAAAAGTAGAATACATATCAGAATTCTTGTGTTCTTACTTTAATCTTCTTAATTAATCTTACTAATCAGAACTTGGGAAATATGTTCTTGGGATTAGCTACTTCCAGTTTTGGTTGCTAGCAGAACTGTTGTTTTATTTTGACATAAATCTGCAACATAATTGATGAATATTCTAAAATAAAAGGAGGATACTAATCTCTCTGGACTTTAAATCTGTGGGCCAGATTTGACCTTTTCAGGTGCAGTTGAGCAGTTTTCTCTGCAGTTTCATTCTGTTGACTTCTTCCCAGTTCTCAAATTATAGAGAAAAAGGACTAAAGGAGCTAATGAAGCTCCACATTCCACCAGTTTAATTTTTGAGAACCTATAAAAAAAATTGTAGATAACAGAAATCATCCAAAATGGAGAAATTAGATCACTGGTAGCTCCATCCTGTTATTTGCATCCTACTTCTCCCTCAAATAAAATGTTTTAAAAAGCAGATCATTCAAATCGGATGCAACTTGTAAAAGAATTAGCCATACTGTTCTTCTGGCCTTATCTCTCTTTTCATCCCAATGCTTGTTTGTAAACTAGACTTCGTTTTATGGCTTTTCTTTAGAGGAATCAATTCTTTTGAACCATTTGCTCATGTTATATAGTGGCTCATAATTCAGAAATACAGCTAAATTTTATGTCATGTGTATGAGCCTCCACAATTCAGGAATTTCTTCCTGTCAAAGACATGGTCCCCTGATCTTTACATCAATAGCTCTGTGCTTTGGCAAGATTTATCAAGGTGTGGGGGGGGACTATCATGGATCACAAAGGACTTTGAGTCCTATTCAGGTTTTCTTTTCTTGCTATTTTATTTATTCATGTTCAGGTACTGCTGTCTGGGTGGAGGATGGTTACTAGATGGTTTTTATTCTTTCCTCAGTGCCAGCCAGTTGGAACACATTGCCCTTTTTTTCTTCCCAGTGAGACTATGAAATGCAGAATTTTATTACTGTATTTGTCATAAACATTCCAAGGTAAAGCCCAACTACAGTATCTTTCCACTATCAACCTAATACTATACTTTCAAAAACTCAGGCCACAAATAATGAAGGCATTTTGTCCCAACCAGTTGATTTTTCTTTTAATAAGGCTCTTTTTGGAGCTCCAAATTAAAACAAAACAAAAACAAAGAAACATTGTGCTATCTAATGCCAAACAGCAAATGATCTGCATCCACCTTTCCCAATCAAGAAAGCTGGCCCAGTTATTTTAGGATATGAGGCAGAAAATGCCCTTTCTCTGACAAGAAAAAAAATGCAATGGTCAGAAAAAGCTTTCATAGCTTTGTTAAGAAAAACTTTCATCTCCTTCTGCCTTATAGTAGGACTAGTCCTGTCCAGTTTGATTTTAACTGAAATCTGTGTGCACCTCATGAAAACAGGATGTCTTTCATATATGGATACAAGTTTGATTGCCTTACTTTGGGTAAGCAACAGACTTGTCCCTAGCATAGAGGGTCTTTGCTGCATTACAAAGCTGCCATTAATCCTTTTATATGTGATAATCAACTTTGAGTTGCTCTCCAGTTGCCATCATCCGTGCACAAGAGGGATGTATCAGTACATTATGTTACAGTGCTGTGTCCCAACTACCAGCAAGTCTTCAGGAATGAAACTATTCTGAAGTGCTCATTCATTACCACCTCAGTTTTTCATTTTTGGTTTCTTTATTTTTCTTCCTGGCAATACTCCACATTCTAGGCTCCTAGAACACTATGAGCATTTCACTGCGATATCACAGTGGTTGTAGTGTGGATCTCCTTTTTGGCTTTCCCCCAAATATTTTGTCTCTTGTATATGTTAGGGTTCACTTAAGCATGCTAATAGCATATTTTCATTTTTAATGACTCGCACTCAATTCTGTCAGCGTTATAGGATTCAGTCTGAGTTGGGCCATTGGGACCAGAGATTCAGTCTTCCGAGTTTTCAGAATTGTGTTGAAGCCCATCCTCAGGTAACTTCTCTCTCCACACACATAGAAAGAAGTTCTCTGAGGATGAGCTCAAACATGAGTCCAAAAGCTTGGAAGGCTTAATCTCTCATCCCAGTGACCAACTCAGATTACATCCTGCAACATTATCCTGGAACATTGCCTTTATTCTGCCAGCATTCAACAATCCAGGACTGGTATAAGGTCCATATTATTATGTTGGACAATTAGTTCTTATAATATATTTTATGCTGTTGGCCATTTTGAATTCTTTATATTAAAAATGAAACCTTGTGTCTCAAGGAACAATCAAAGCTGAAGTCAGTGAGGACAAAGTCAGTGATGGACTGTGTTGTTTGATTCCATGCATTCTTTGAAAATAGTGGAAAATATCCAAAGAAGACTTGAAGTACAATACAGATTCATATCAATCCCATTTTTAAAAAGGGCTATCTTAAGATTAGTTTGGCTTCCTGGGCCACCCTTTCTGTTTCTGGAGCATTCCATTCCATGTTAAGCATCTGTGTTTGGCTTCTGGCCAATTATTTTTCTATCTCTCAGTGCAATTTCTCATAACAAGTCAACACCAAGAATTTATGGTGCTAATAAACTAATGCACCAAACAAGAAAATCACTCCCTCTGACATATAAACCAGGAAGATTTATAGACTAATATCCTGAATGTTTCCAATGTCATCTAAAGACTATGTTTCTTTTACATATAACTTGACACTCTCCCAGACCAACAATCTTGTCATTAAAGTGCCCAGTTTCTAATTATGAAGGCATAATTCCAAGAATTTGGAAATCAATAAAGCAAGAAGGTAGTACAGTATATTCTGGATATGTAAGGCTTGCTTGATATTGGGTGCTATCCAACAGAATAGTATATCTATTATGCATTCCCATTTAAATTAATGGATCCTCTTGATTGTTGCTTATCTTCCCATTCATTTCATTGATGGAAGAAACTTGTAATGAATTGTGACCATATATGTTGTTCTAAATTATGTCCAAAGAATATGAGAAGATATCACCCAAGCCAGAAAGAGCAGTCAATGAAGATCTCACATATGAACCTTTGCCATAGGTAGTAACAAATCTTTGGGATTATGTGATTGCCCTCTATCTCATCCTAAAATAGACAGACAGATAGATAGATAGATAGATAGATAGATAGATAGATAGATAGATAGATAGATAGATGATAGAAAGATAGAAAGAAGCTCTATGTATTGCTCAACAACTTCTCCAAATAACAAAAGCAAAATACAAGCAAAATTGTACCTTGAGAAAGCAAGGTTATCCTGATAGCAGTAAGAACATATTATTCAACATTCTTTCCTACCAGGTACTTAAGACAATTAAATCCCCAAGGATTTTTTTTTTTTTGATGAACACTGATGCTCTTCATATCATTTGCCATTTGCTTGATTAGATTGGTGGTCCTGCTACAAATCCCTTTGGAAATCAAATTTTTAAAGGAAATTTTTCAACTGCACGTTTATGAAACTTCTGCCATTATATTCCTTGCCCCTGTCTTTTTCAACACCATAAAGCTTTTCTAACTTAGAAAATGAGGAGAAAGTGAGATGTGAATAAGTATTGCAGAGTTTAAATAAAATTCAAATCACAGCCTTGTTTGGAGAATGATGTGGTTTTGATCTGCATAATTTGCATTAGGGTGCTTGCATAGTAGATGAATCCTGCTTTGAATTTCTACTCCCCTTCCCCCATGCATATGCACTTGTGATTTAAAAACCAGAAATCAATACAGGCAGTCCTCAACTTACAGCAGATCATTCAGTGACAATTCAAAGTTACAATGGCACTGAAAAAGTGACTTCTGGTCATTTTTCACACTTATGACCATCGCGGCCTCTCTATAGTCATGTGATCAAAATTCAGCCACTTGGCAACTGATTCATATCTAAGACAGCTACAGTGTCCTGGAGTCATGTGATCCCACATTGCAACCTTCTTACAAATGAAGTTAATGGAGAAAACAGATTCATTTAACAACCATGCTATTAACTTAACAAGTGCAGTGATTCACTTAACAACTGTGGCAAGAAAAGTCATAAAATAGGGCAAAACTCACTTAACAAAGGTCTCACTTAGCAACAGAAATTATGGCCTCAGTTGTGGTCATAAGTCAAGGACTACCTATATAGTCCATACTTACAGTAAGTAAGTAGATGAAGTTTAATTATGCAATAGTAATAGTCTTTTCAAGTGGTCTTTTCTAATTCAACTCCTACTAATTAACAACAATCAAGATACTAATTATGTTGTGGCTGTTATCATTGTATAAATATACGTATTATAAAAATTTACGTACATTGCTTTTGGAAGAAAAATAAATTCTAGTTCTTCTAAAGAAGGGAAACAAACAGCTTTCAAAGGATTACAGAAAAATAAGCTGTGGCAGAAGAAACTCTCATTTCCTTTTTATTTTTGAAAATAAAACTAAATGAGCATGAAAGTTAAGTACATCCTGAAATGGCACAGAGAAGAAACGTTTGGTTTCTGAATGTTTTCCCCGAAATAAAGGAGAGCACGTTCATTGTACACTTCTCTCACAACAGATGCACAACCTTGAGAGAAGATGTCATTAGCTGTTTTCAATAAGTGGTTAACAAGCTCTCATTTATTGTATTTAACATCTGGAAAGAAATTATGTCATTTGAAATTGGCTTGATGTAAGTTGATAATTGCCAATAGTTATTATAATTAAACCTATAACTATATCTCGGTATGGGTTAAGCAATAGAAAGAGAAAAAAACAATTTGATTTATTCTTGAAGCCATCTTACCTTTATAGCTATTTTACACATTCCAAGACTGTGTAAATTAACTAAAATTTAATTTTAATCAAGTTTGTCACATTCTACATCAGGGGTGTCAAACTTAAGGCCCGCGGGCCACATCTGGCCCATGGGTGCTTACATCTGGCCCGCAGGGCTGTCCTGGGAACAGCGAAGGATCGGCCTGCAGTGCCTCTGCTAGCAAAAATGGAGCTTGGGAGAGCCACACACAGCCTTCCCAGGTTCCATTTTTACTGGCAGAATGCTCGGGCCATCACAGACACCCCCAACATGATGGTGTCTATCTGGCCACTCCTACCCTGGCCATACCACACTCCAGCTCTCCCCCCTCCAGATCAAACCCAACCCTGATGCAGTCCTCAATGAAATAGAATTTGACACCCCTGTTCTTACATTCTCATATTTCAATTTTTGCTGCTGAGAACTGTATGAACTCTGCCTCTAACAAATGTTTGTCCTTTTGCCTGTGACTTTGCAACCAACTTCTAAATCAGTGGTTTCAATATACCTGTCCTCTTTATTGGCTCATGAACCTTCTGGATGAAAGGCATGGAGCAATCTTCAGCATGAACCTCTCTCTATCATCACTTAGCATCTGATGTATGACTCCATATTTCTTAGATATCTGAATTGTGATGAGAATCCTCAAGACACTGTGGCCCTTCAGTGAGGGTGCTCATTTTGCCATGATTATCTTATTAAGCCCAACTGTAACCATTGTGACAGCAAACATTCAAAAGCATTTTCTGACACTAGAACACTTCAGCAGTTCCCAGGATCTGGCATCAAAAGACCAGCAAGGAAGAATTTAAGGCCAAGAAGACATCTGCATTTCCTGATCCTCTTCCTGATGTGATTTATTAAACTGTTTCTTTACCCAGCCTATAACGGGAAAGAAACTATTTGGATCAATTTTTCCAAGTGGAGGATGAGATGGCGCAGAAGGGATTTATTGGATCTGTTGCTCTTCCCCTCCTGCTTCCATTCTATCTTTTGGAAGGATTTCGTGACCCAGGCAGGAAGGGGAGGAGGAAGGATTTAACATGGACTTTCCCCCTTTGGCACCATTTTTCCTCTGATCTTTGAAAAGAAAAGCCTACTAATTCTCTGACTCTTGAGACAGCTACTTTTCTTGGTATTATTTCAATATTTTACTTCCTATATTAATAATTTTCCATCTCTTATTTCTTTACTTTATGTGAGGCTGATTTGTTTAAAAGAAATTGTAAGAAGTTTTGTTTTCCTTTTGTAATGACTTTGGATTTCCTTTGCAAAAACTTGGCTATAGATTAAAAGAATATAGGGAAAATTGCACTTCTGTTCATTCTCCCAGACAATGGCAGACAAAAATATTCTGTCTGGTATGTGTTTAGCACTGGATTATTATTATTATTCTGATGCATTTTATTTGTTGTATGCTGTTTAAATGTTAAATGCTGTATGTATATATAGAATAGAATAAAAAGAATAGAATAGAATAGAATAAAATAGAATAGAATAGAATAGAATAGAATAGAATAGAATAGAATAGAATAGAATAGAATAGAATAGAATAGAGCAGAGCAGAGCAGAACAGAACAGAACTGTTTATTGGCCAAGTGTGATTGGACACACAATTTGTCTTGGTGCAAATACTCTCAGTATACATAAAGAAAAGATACATTCATCAAGAGTCAAGAATCATAAGGTACAACACTTAATGATAGTCATAGGGTACAATAAGCAATCAAATCATACTAAGAAACAGTCAATATAATCGTAAGGATACAAGCAACAAAGTTACAGTCATACAGTCACAAGTGGGAGGCGATGGGTGATGAGGCGTAATGAGAAGATTAACAGTAATAGTAGTGCAGACTTTGTAAATAGTTTGACAGTATTGAGGGAATTATTTGTTTAGCAGAGTGATGGCTTTCGGGAAAAAACTGTCTTTGTGTCTAGTTGTTCTAATGTGCAGTGTTCTATAGCGTTTGAGGGAAGGAGTTGAAATAGTTTACAGTATGTCTGGGATGTGAGGGGTCTGTGAATATTTTCACAGCCCTCTTTTTGACTCGTGCAGTATACAGGTCCTCAATGGAAGGCAGGTTGGTAGTAATTGTTTTTTCTGCAGTCCTAATTATCCTCTGAAGTCTGTGTCTGTCCTGTAGGGTTACAGAACCAAACCATATATCTTTGTCTCTGTCAGTGTACATTCTAATCTTGATATTTATAATTTTTCCTAAGGCAAAGCGTATGCATGAGATACAGATTGGTGTAATGGTGAAAGTGCTGGCCTAGAAATTATGAGATTAGTCCTGCCTTAAGTACGAAAGCCAACTGAACAACCTTGAACCAGTTACTCATTCATGACTTAGTCTATCTCACAGGGTTGGTTGTTGTGGAAAAACAGGAGGAGAAAAGAGTATTATGTCTGTTTACTGCCTTGAGTTAATTATGAAAGTACAGATAGTCCTTGACTTACAACAGTTTATTTAGTGACTGTTTGGAGTTACAGTGGCACTAAGAAAGTGATTTATGACCATTTTTCACACTTATGGACATCGCAGCATCCGCATGGTCATGTGATTTACATTTGGATGCTTGAAAACTGGGTATTTATGCCGTTTGTAGTGTCCTGAGATCATGTGCTCACCTTTGGTGACCTTTTGACAAGCAAAGTCAATGGGGAAGCCAGATTCACTTAACAACAATCACAAATGCAGTGATTCACTTAACAACTGTGGCAAGGAAAGTCATAAAATGGGGCAAAACTCACTTAACAAATTTCTCACATGGCAACATAAATTTTGGGCCCAATTGTGGTCATAACTCAAGGACTACCTGTAATAAAGATGAAGAAAAATCTAACAAATAAATAAATTTTAAAAATGTATGACTTACTATAAGGGGAGGGAAAAACAGAGCAAAACAGGATCTATGTTTGTTTTTCTGTCTCGAAACCTGCAAATCTCTTTTTTTTCCCCTTAGAGCAATGAGATTTCCTGATTGTTGCCAATAGAGAAAACACACATAAGCCAAAATTAAATGGTCTTTTCCAGGGACTGGGTGTCTCCTGCAGCCTGTAGTTCAACAGTTTAGGGCAACAAAATGTCGATGCAATTTCACGCCTGATTTGCATATGCAGCGTCCATGACTTTGTGTTCAATTGGTCGATTTGTGCAGGCAATTGCACACTGGAATGTTTTGAAAATCTGGTCCTTATTGCTTCACAAAATAAAATCACAATAATCATAATGTGTCTATATGGATGGGCAAGCATTTAGCTGAATGACTGGGGTAGCAAATGGTTTATCCAGCTGTTCCCAATCTTCCATATCACAAGATTTGCTTTCCCATCTTTCCGCTTTCCAATCTCCTGCCTTTGCCCCCTTCTTAAAAGTGTGCATTCTCAAATTATTTCATCAGAGATTAGAAGCGCCTATCTTGCATTTCTTCAACTTCACATAGTTTTACAACAATTATTACAGTGGTAGTTCTTAACACATTTAGCTGAACATTAGATCTAATAAATGCAATGGGCCTTTTAAGAAGGCATGCATAGATGTATAGGCATGCATAGACTGTAAGGATAATGTTTGGATAAACATTAGTATTATGCAGGAACTATAGCTCATGTTATTATTTTAAAATGTTCCTAAAATAATTTAACCTCTAAATAATTTAACAGAGCTGAAGAAGCTTCTTGAATGAGAAGCAAAATGTCTTCAAATAAAAGCTAGTCCAGTTTCCTCTTGAAAAAGCACCTTTGGAACAATTTAACCTCTTATTTTCCATTTCCATTTTTATAATTTTAATTTTATAAGTCTCATCAGGAAACATGTTTCAATTTAATCAGAGCAATTGAAGGCATTGGAAGAGTATCTCTTAAATTGCCCTGTACATTTTATGTTGGGGTGAGGATCTAGTGACCCATGCACCAAGCACAGCCTACGGAGTCTCTCTCTTTGCATACAGACCACCTGACTTAGGTTGCTCATAGTGTGCTTGATTTTAGTCAAAAAGCCAAAAGGGATCTGATCTTCAAAAGGACCGGTGGATAAATTTAACAAAATTAAATACTATATCAATGTACAATGGGTAAAATTGAATCGATGGAGCGTATTACTTTTAATTCTTCTCTTCTCAAAGAGATTCTTGCTTTCCTACTTTATTCTACTTATGTGGTCTTATTGAGATTATTTATTATTCAAAAATGATAGAGGATGGTGGCCTTGCTGATCCTTCAAGTTAGCATTTTATCCTTCCCTTTGAAGCTTCTCTGCCTAGCCATGTAGATTAACAGATTAACCAGAGTTGGAAGGGACCTTGTAGGTCATCTAGTCCAACTCCCTTTGCCCAAGGAGGGGGCCCTACACCATTTCTGACAGATGGCAGTCCAGTCTCTTCTTAAAAGCTTCCAGGGATGAAGCTCCCACAACTTCCGAAGGCAAGCTGTTTCAACATATTTTGAATTGAAAAGTGCACCTGAGTTGAAAGTGGGGAGTTAGAGAGACTGCAAGGTGAAGAGACTTTGTAACTCAAGCAAATCTCAGAACTTCATTTCATCTCACTCAGGAGAATTTCCCTTGCAAGGTCTTTCCTTGCCATCAAATCAAACAGGGACAGTTAAGAAATGAGGGGTCCTTGGTGGCTGTTTTCTTGCAGATGTTTCATTATCCAACTTAGGTAACATCATCAGTACAATGATGAGATTGCCTAGTTTGGGTAATGAAACATCTGCAACAATCAAGCTCAGAGAGAATCAGGGACCCATCGTTTCAACCCTCAGTTACAAATAGTGTCCTCTATTGACAGTTAAGAAAACGGCACTGATAATATTAATTTCTTCATATAGAGATAGTCCTCAACTTACAACAGTTTATTTAGTGACCATTCAAAGTTACAATGGCACTGAAAAAGTGACTTACTGTATGAACATTTTCTTACAGTTATGACTTTTGCAGCCTCCCCATGATTATGTGATCAAAATTCAGATGTTTGGCAACTGGTTCATACTTATGACCGTTGCTTGTCCCATGGTCACCTGATCGCTTTTTGTAACCTTCTGACAAGCAAAATCAATGGGGAAGCGTAATTCAACCAGGTTACTAACTTATCAATTTCAGTGATTCACTTAACAACTGCAGCAAGACAGGTCATAAAATGAGGTAAAATTCACTTAAGAAATGCCTCACTTAACAACAGACATTTTGGGCTCAATTGTGGTCATAAATTGAGGGATTATCTGTAATTAGCTACAGCAGCAATTGGACAAAATTAACCTTTGATCCATCCAAGTCAAAGTTCACCAAGATAACTGCCTTTCCATTTCATGTTATAGAAGCAGTGATGGACCTTTACTATTTTGAGTCCCGGCTTTACTTTTTGAATTAGCAAAACAGGCAGGGTAAGTGGCTTCTTTATTAGGTAGAATGTATAAATATTAATGGTCATGCAAATTTTGATATGCTTCTAATACAAAATATCAGAAGAACGTCTATATTGGTATATGGTGGAGAAAAAAGAAGTTTATCATGCAATTTTGTAGCCATTCTGCCAAACTCATTACCCAAAAATGTCCAAGGCCTATCACTAGAAGATTCTAATCTTGTCATCAAAGTTCACTCCATGGAGAATCCAAAGATTTGCAAATTGTCGAGATCCAATGCCACTGAATAGCCACATGGGATAGTTTTGATTCTATAACTCACAATAGAGAGACTTCATCTGTGGATCTTCACAAGAATACTTATTGTGATCAGAACTGCTCAACTTGTTCATAAATGATCGAAATGAACACATATGAAGCTAAACATGAGAGGGAGTGATCTGATGAGAAGTTCCTAAGTTTGCTAATAATGCAAAATTACTTGGAGTGTTTAAAAGAAAGAAGAAAAATGAAAATTTTCAAAGAGATTGTGTATTAAAATGGTGAATGAAAGAAAAAAGAACAAACGTATGCATGCTAGAACAAAAAAAAACCTATTTTTATATATGATAGCATTTGGACTAGCAGGGACTGATCAGGAAAAAAATTCTGGGATTGTAGTAGAAGACAAAATGCAAAATTTAAATCAATGAACAGCAGCTATAAATAAGGCAAAATCCGTGGGATAATGAGAAATAATCAGAAAAGATAGCAAATAAATGATTAGAATGATAGTCCCTTTATACACATTACGGTCCATTTATTCTTCACACCTACTTTAAATTGCCACTCTTCATAAAATGCAGGAAAGGACAATCAAAGTAATTAATGCCATTCCCTCCTAAGTAAAGTGGCAATATTTTTAATGTAGAAAAAAAGGTAAATTGGGGCAGAAGTAAAATCTATCACATATGTAGTTAAAAAAAATCTGATCTTTGGAAAATAGATGTATTTCCCTACTCCCATAATATTGAAATCTGAGTTAATGCATTAAACATGAGTAATAGACTAATCAGTATGGTACCATGATCAAATGGGACCATTTGCCAATCTATATTTTTTTATGATAGTTGCATGGATCTTTCTACCGCAAAGAAGTTAGAGCAGGGGTGTCAAACTCACATCATCACGGTGGCATCACATGATGTATCATGACTTTTCACCCCTGTGCTAAACCGGACATGGATGTGGCCAGTGCGTGATGCATCCAGTCCACGGGCTGGGAGTTTGACAGCCCTGATTAGAGTAACAAAGACAGGATATAAATATGGGATCTTTGGAGTCAGTCACTGGAAAACTCATCAGGTTCAGAGATAAGAGGAATGATATTCAGCAACATGATAGAAGGAAATGAAAGAAAACTCTTGGGACGTGTGCTTTTTTCTGCTCAATATTTGAAATATGCTGACATTCCAACACAATTTCGGAAAAGTTACAGAATGTTTGTGACCAATCTTGCCCCACCTTTCTTCAATTGCATAGTACTGCAAGTCCCATGGTCCATTTGCAAATCTCAAATGGTTGAAAATGATGGCAATGGCACGCCAAGCCATCTAGAGGGGACCAGGTTTTAGTGGGCAGCTTAATTGCAGTGTTGCCCAACACTTCAAGGAGCTTTCAGTCCTTCATTAGCATAACCCCTCAAAGAGCAGAAGAACTAATAATGCAAGGCTGTTAGCTCTGGATCTTGTAGCAGCTGTTGGCTGTTTGTGGAGACCCCAAGAGGCACTGATGCTTCTTTAAGAAGAGGAGGAGGGAGCTGGACTCTCCCATTCATTGAATAATGAAGCAGCACAGCACTTACATGTTTGTTTTTTAAAAAGCACTTTCTTTTGTTCCAACTTAATAAGCTACATTTCTCGCCACCCCCCACCCCCCACCCCAGTTTTCTCTTTTGGCAGCTCGATTTTTGTCAGACATCATTATCCTTCTGGTGAAGCCGATTAGCGGATTGCTATCGGGCTGCAATTTGAGCGTAATTAATTCTACCGAGAGTCCCAGTGCCATAGCGTTAAAGAGCTCACAGCTCCCTGCTTTAGGATACTGAAAAAGCTGGTTGGAGGTGCAGCCTGTAGCTAAAGCCTGTATGCATCAGATGCCCTGTCCGCCCATCATTCTCTGTTACTTGGTCCACAGGCATAGAGCAGAAAATCAGGAGAGGAAAGCATGTTTCTTTCTTTCTTTTTTTTTAAGAAGCATTGCATTGAATTTTCACAAAATTTATTTTTGCAGTTTCCTTCCTTCTTCCCTCCCTCTCTCCCTCCCTCCCTTCTTCTGAGTACAGACAGAATCGGTTTACTGAAAAATAAGCGAGGGGGATTAGCTTGTTCAGGTGATTGTCAAAAAACTGATAAAAATCCTTGCTAGGGTGGGGAGACAATAGAAATAACAATAGCACTCAGATTTATATGCTTTACAGAACTGTCTAAGTGGTTGATAGAGTCAGCATATTTCCCCCAACAATCTGGGTCCTCATTTTATCAATTTCAGAAGGATGGAAGGCTGAGTCAACCTTGAGGCCCCTCAGGATCGAACTCCAGGCTATGGGAAGAGTTAGCCTGCAATATGGCATCCTAACCACTGTGCCACAAGGGCTCCTAGTATTGGAGTACTGCTCCCAAAAATGACCAGCACTCTTAAAGCAGCCCACGGGGTGTTAATAATCATACTTACTGATTATGGAATGCTGCACTACACTGTGAGGACGGTAAGACACAACCAAAATCAAAAGCAGATGGTAGGTAAAGATGGCACAGTGCATTAGAAAGCATTAGAAATGTTTGCTGGCTGGCAACATGAGCAGCAGCTATTTAGACAACAAGAGTTTGCTGCAGGGCCATACATTGTTTGTTTCATCCTTCTTGCCTTTCATGGAACTCCAAGCAGTGGACTTGGATTCACAGTACAGCCTCTCGGTAAGACATTTCAGCAAAGCTACTAATTTGCTGAATTTACTATGCTGCTACTACTGGAGGCAAAAAAAAACCCAAACACCCCTCCTTGAAAGTATGCAACAATAGGAGCCATTCTATTGTTGAGACCAGATCATAGCAGTCTTCCAATATTTGAGGGGCTGCAACAGAGAGGAAGGGATCAAGCTATTTTCTAAAGCTCCTGTGGGCCAGACAAGGAATAATGGATGGAAATTGAACAAGGAGAAATTTAACCTGGAAATAAGGAGAAACTTTCTGACAGTGAGAACAATCAACCAATGGAACAGCTTGCCCTCAGAAGTTGTGGAGTGTCATCTCTTGAGACTTTCAAGAAGAGATTGGACTGCCATTTGTCAGAAGTGGTGTAGGGTCTCCCGCTTGGGCGGGGGGTTGGATTAGATGACCTACAAGGTCCCTTCCAACTCTGAATATTTGTTATCTGTTATTCCCCACAAATAAAAAGTAACAATGGGGATGGTGTTTCATGGAGGGAAACTTCAATCTATAAAGCATCGTTCTTTTTCATTTCTTTTAATGAAATGTCCATTCAGATGCACATTTCATTTGGCCCCATTAGTCATGACTAGATGAAATATGTATATTAAGAGACTACATAGCCACATGATCACCCATCCAGTCAAAAACAATGGGAGCATTACAGAAAGGCAGAGTAAGAAGTTGTAATGTCCTCTCTCTATATATTTAAGTCATAAAAGGTCTCTTGAAAAGCAGCAATGTCTTCTGGTTACCCAAAACAATCTGAGACAGAGATAAATATCAATATAGATTTACTCACATTAGATGTTGTTGTTTTAATTCACTGGTTTGGATGTCATTATTCGAAAAACAACATTGAATGTATTCAGAAAATAAGGATGGCCAATCTGAAATGAGCAAACTGTGTCAAACTCAGCTCAGGTTAGTTTTGAAAATGATATCTATTTCTTGACTTGACCAACAGGGAAAGTAGCATCAGCATAACTCTGGAGTGGAAAGCCCCTATTTCAATTTCTTTTTCAATACCTTTTTGAAATATGGCTTAGCAGCAATCAATGCCAAATCTACATTAGATCTACATAAGTCAAATGCACAAGGGAAGCATAGTTTCCTAGTCTCTGGATCTGTAGACCTGTATAGGTAGTCCTTGACTTACGATCACAATTAGGACCAGAATTTCCATCACTAAGCAAGACAGTTGATTTTACAACCTTTTTTGCCACATTGGTGAGTGAATCACTGCATTTGTTCAGTGAAGCACGCAGTCATTCAGTGAATCCACCTTCCCCCATTGATTTTTCCTATCAGAAGATCACAGATGATGAACATGTGATTAGGACACTGGAACCAATACATATTGGTTTTCAAACACCTGAATTTTGATCACATGACTATGGGATGCTTGGACAGTCATAAGGGCAAGGAATTGGTCATACGTCCCTTTTTCAGGACCATTGTAACTTTGAGCAGTCACTACATGAATGGTTGTAAGTTACCTTTTGTTGAATGAGAACACTTTGACATTAGACACTCTGATAAAATTAATTTTCCAGCTTCCCGGCCATCAAGTACCAGTAAGTGTTAGCGGAGGTGGAAGTCAAGTGTTAGCAGTCAAGTAAGTGTTAGCGGAGGTGGAAATTTAATACAAAGATGCACCCATTTGGGAGTTTCTTCAAAACCTGAACTGATCTTGGAACAGAGCTCAGAATTTCTCCGATGTCCCACTTTGCCTTGTTTTTTTGGTACCAGCAACACTTTGTACATAGTAGGATATGGAAGGAGTTATATATCTGTGCCTGAAAAAACAAGGAGGAACTCAAAGTTGCTGAGCAATCCTCTTTTCAGGGGAAGCAAGAAAGAAGACTTGCTGAAATGGTTAACAACAAACTCAAGTACCATATAGACTGAAACATACAGTAAATGTAAATAGAAGATTAAAACCTCCCACTGTTGTTTCATCTCAGCCAAAATGTCTGAGAGGGAGTTTACCAGCTCTTGCAAACAACAACCCTTTGATCAGCCACATACCAGTCAAGTAACACTTCTAAAGATCAGACATGTCAGGTGTGAGATTGGGCAGACTGGGAGAAACTCTGCCCTCCAAAGATTTAAATTGTGTTGGCTCTTCAATATTCCAATAGAAGAGAATATTCAATGTCCTTTGGAAACAGGCAACTTGGCTAGACAACTGACTGAGAGAGTGTAAGTAGAAGGACATGCACTTTTACTTTTTGCTTATTTGGATGATCTTTTTTTTGCTGATTGTAAAAATAAGAGAGCGGAACAACTCATTACCCAACATCACGTCTGTGAATTGACAATTTATATAAAGTAATAGAACTATAGTGACATAACTATAGACAACAGCACTACACTCAAAAGTGTTTCAAAAAGTCCAATGGGTCATGAAGACTGAATCTTTAATTTTTATCCCATCTGATCATTTTGTGTCCAGCTGTTCTGACAAAATTTGCTCATGATACCACTTCGGCTGAATATGTGCATGCTATTCTTTAATTGACAAAAGTCCTGAGTTTTATCCAACTATTTTAAAATTTTAATAATACATGGTTTTTTAAAGAAGGGAATATGTTTGTCGTTAGTTTTGTATCACTCATATCTTTAAACAATGCCTTTAAGGGAAATCATACAGGAGTTACACTAGAGCTAATATGATCAGGATGAGATGTGAATAGCCTTATGATTAATGGTCCACAGCTTAGCCAATGTTAAGCATTGTTAACATTCTGTTTATATCTCTGGGGAAAGTTTAAACATGGCTTAATTCTTCATTGAATTTGAGTGATCTTAAAGTTATTTAAGACTACAACAGTTCTTTAATTAAAAATGCTAACCTTCTGAAGTCAGTGGGATCCATTAAGGCTGGGTTGGACCTTTAGGTTGTTCGTGCCCATAGCACAGTGCCTACAAAAATCTTGATCCAGCCTTGTTGTTTCTAGTGAATTAAAGAAAAGATGTTTGTGGGGAGGGGGCAACTAACAAAGATGCAGATAGTACTAGTATTTCATATAAGAATTCTGGAGCCTTAAGCATTTACTGAAGTACCATCTACATCTAAGCATGTAGAGCATCCATAGATTTGAAATTAGAATGAGATGTTGTGCAGTGTGTGATATTTTCAACATTATAAAGTATTATATAAGGGAGTGGTAGAATGGTCTAGAGGTGAAGACACCTACCACTCAGAAGGTTGAGAATTCAATCCTTGTAGGCACAAAAGGCACAAAGAGAAAATATTTGTTGCAAACTCTGTGTAGGCATCAGGAAGAGCATCTGGCCAGTAAATGTTCAGTTCCATTCAGTTGTCCTGACTCCACCCCAATAAAAGAGATTACAGGGTCATAAAAAGAAAAAAAGGTACGATATAATGCTGAATCATTATTTTTCATATTCACTGACATCCAAAAATTCCAGATGTCTGCTGCAACCATACAATTAAAGCTCCATTCCTTGTGTTGCTTACTTTGATCACATGATCATGTGTGCCATCTTGAATATTATGACACCTTGGGGATTCATCTGTTGGCATTGTTATTTTATTGTAACAATCAGATTTTTAGAGTTTAGAATTCAACAAATATCTCCCCATTCGTATGTATTTTAGACTATTGAAATGATGTTCAGTGATTAATTATATTGTCTTGTTACCCTTTGAGGGTGTCATTGAATTACATCCATAAAGCAAAAGTGGAAAACAAGAAAGAAAGAAAGAAAGAAAGAAAGAAAGAAGAAAGAAAGAAAGAAAGAAAGAAGAAAGAAAGAAAGAAAGAAAGGAAGGAAGGAAGGAAGGAAGGAAGGAAGGAAGGAAGGAAGGAAGGAAGGAAGGAAGGAAGGAAGGAAGGAAGGAAGGAAGGAAGGAAGATTTAGCATTAAAATAATTGTACCAGAGATTGGTAGGCAATTCATACGTGTATATGTATATATGTATTTGTACACACACACACACACACACACACACACACACACACACACACACACACACACACAGTAGCTTCAACTAAATAATCCACCAAAGAATTTCTAAAATTTATCTTATATGCTTCATGAAGTCAGCAGGGACTTGTCTTAATCATGTTAATCAGCAAACCTAGCATTTCATTGTTCTCAATGAATCTATTCTGAATAAGACCACATCCAACTCTGAATGTGCATGTGTTTAAAAAGTGGTCACATCTGGCATAGGAATGAGGAAGCATCCTCAACTAGTTTTAGCTCCCTCTCCTCAACCAGTGAGCTGTGGCCATTGATTCTCATGCAAATGGATGGATGATGTGAACAGATGTGAAACATTTTGTCCCGTTCTAGTTGGCTTGTAAAGAAATAATGTAACTAGGGGACATGTTGGTGGGCAGCAGGGGAGGGTTAGGGAAGAAATACAAGAAAGAACAATGGCTTTCTCCCTTGGTGGCCCAGAACAATGAAGTCTATGTCAGCTTGTGCCAAAATCTTAGCCCTGTAAAGTGGGACTGGTAATGGCAGGATCTAGGTACAGCACGCACAGAGATATTATAAATACAGGGAAGTGTGAGAGCCGTGTCATGTCCAGCAGGGAATAATCAATCATCCCTTTCCTGTCTTGAGTTTATAAAGCAATTCTTAACAGCACTTAAATGGTTTACTCAAGCAGCAGAGAAAAAGCTTACAGCATGCTTCAAGTATGTTGCCTTTGCTATGGTGGTGCTCGAGCAGACATTCTCTTTCCCCCTCTCCACTCTGCCTAGTGCACCCAAAAACCCCATGAAAAGCTCACACACCAAATTAAAATGATATTTTATCTTGGATCTACTTCTGAGAGGAAATGTGGCATGTATTTTTTGCATCACAGCAGTCTGGGAAAGCAAATCCCACAGCTGATTTAGGGTGTTCAGGAACTACTCTATATTTAAAAATGTGCTAATAAGAGGCAAATCCCCAAACATTTCTTGCTCATGAGAATAAAGGGTCCTCATTCCCCACCCCACACACTTTTCAGTTTTTAAAAGGCTTCTTTCTTCATCCATTCTTGACTGGTGTGGATGGATAGATGGATGGATGGATAGATGGATGGGTGATGGATTGATTATTATTATATAATTATAATGGACAAATTAAATAAATAAATAAATAAATAAAAATAAATAAATAAATAAATAAAAATAAATAAATAAATAAAAATGAACTATGAATAGGAAGCTTACTTCTATCTTAGTGAACTTCCAAAGCAATTTAGAATAAAAAGGAGGGAAATAAAAATAAAAATAAAACCACGCTACCTTGAGAAAAATAGTATGATTAAGTGAAAAGGCTTAGGTTAATAAAAGTCATCTTTTCAACCCCTCAAAATCATATAAATTGATAGCAAGGTTCCCCAAGAGACCTCCCTTAATAGGTTTTGGCATTTTAAGCATACTTGTTGCTCTGTCCTGTCTCAGAACAGTTAAGATATTTTAGTATTTCTAACAAGCAAGCAGGAAGAGATTTCTTATAACTTTCTGTGTGTTCCTTCTGCCATTGTAGCTATTGATGAACCTTCCTTGTAAATAGAGTCTTCTTTGTAACTAGACACACAGGATTGTTAAACACAAGTGGATTAATTTTAAGATATGTTTTGGATACAGGTTGTATCATAGAGCAATACATTTGAAATAAAATTTATCCTGCCTGCACCCAATCCCTTTCAAAGGCAGAAGCAGCTTCATAGAAGTCTGTATCGCATATTTCATCCACATGTCCTGATGTTTCTTGTTTTCAAACTGGCCATCAAAAGCACCCTGGGAGATCATAGTATTCTCAGGGTTTATGTGGAAAAATTAGAATATTCATGTTTATAAAATAAATACTCTCAGCAAATAAGAAGAGGCGGGCAAGAAAAGCAGGTCTGAATTATACTGCCTGCCCATATTTGTTGAGCAAGGGTTTTTGTTTTAAAAAAAGCTCAAGGTCCCTACTAGGAAACTAACGATAGCATTAAGAACTGTGTTGTGCCCCACTGTCAGTAATGTTATTGTATTTCTTAGCAAGTCAATTAGCGCCAATGAGTAGCTCCATAAGGCAACTGCCATGTCTTTCTTTCCCTGCATGGCTCATGGCTCACCATCCAAAATTTATGAACTCCCTTGGATGACATCTGTTTGCTGCTTTGCTTGTGATATTTGTAACAGCGATATGTTCTGCAGAATACATACTGTCCCCTTCGATGCTATAATCGACTCCAGCCGTGATGCTTCTAGGGAAGAAGAAAAAAAGACAAATAATCTGACCCCAGAGCTGAAATATACCTGATGGAAACAGCTGTCATATCACCTTGATCTTATATCCTACAAAATATAATCTGGGCTCAGGGAGAGGTTATTGTGAATTGGAAAGATACTTCCTAAGTAACTAGCTATAGTTTCCAGTTTCCTTTTCTCACTTTCTGCAGGAAAAGAAATGAAATTAATACTGAAATTGATGATATATTAATTTAGCCGGTTCTTGCTTTGTGTGCCCCTTGGAGCAGGGGTGGGATGCTGGGGGTTTGCAGGGGTTCGGGAGAGCTCCTAGCTAAGATTCTGTGCAGTTCAGAGAACCCCCAAATCCCACTCCTGGCTGGCCCTGCCCACCCCACCCCGCACCTCCCAGGAGTCCCCACACGACCTGTTTTGGATGCAAGTCAGTGCAGGATATGCACGGATGCTTGGGGAGGGTGAAAAATTGGCCTCTCGGAAGTTCCGGCTTCCAGAGGGTCTCAGGGTGGCCATTTTCATCCTCCCAGAGGCTCAAGGAAAGCTTCTGAAGTCCAGGGAGGTCAAACCCACCCCCCGGCCATGGTGCAGGAGGCCAACTAGGCCAGAGGTCTCCAACCTTGGCCACTTTAAGACTTGTGGACTTCAACTCCCAGAATTCCTCAGCCAGCTGACTGAGGAATTTTGGGAATTGAAGTCCACAAGTCTTAAAATGGCCAAGGTTGGAGACCCCTGAACTAGGCTACGCCCACCATGGCCATGCCCACCCAACAAACAGGCAGAGACCCCTTTGTTAAAATTTTTGAAACCCCCCCCCCCGCTCTGGACCCATATGTGAATCCACCAAAGCCCCTTAAATTTGCTAGAAGCAAATGACCCCACAGTGACTTTCTGATTCCTTGTGAAATCAGATAGCAAAACTAAGAGATAAAGAATGCTAAGTCTTCTTATAGCTTTAGCTTGCCTTAAACTGAATAAATCCCTCTTCCTCTCGGATCTGTTCTGCTCTTCCTACTTGTATCATGTCATTTCATCATTGCTCCATCCTCTTGTGTCCCCTTAAGAAAGAAACATTTTAAAGAAATTACAGACATGATTTCTCCAATTTATGATGAAGGGAGATTTTTTCCATAAATGTTTTGCTACAAATATACAAATATGCAAATGTTCTTTTTCTTTTTTTTGGTTTTTCAATTTTTCCAACTTTAAGGTTATTCTGTTCTTTACTCAACTTCTGTCACTTAAAAAAGGTTTCATGCATAATTTTGTACACCTGCATTTTCATTTGCACATTTCCTTATGCATATTTTGAGAAGCAGTTTCTCTGATACAACACATTTCATATATTATTTTCATCAAAATAAGCATTGCTTTGCACATTTTCCTGAATACATACATTTTCATTTTCTTTTTTAAAAAAAAGTGTTGCAAAAATTGTTTTTTTCAGCTTTGCCATGTGACAGGTTATAATATGAAGATTTCTTCTACCTTCCCTGGTGATAGCTCGAGGATAAACTAAAAATAAATATTCAATGGCTCTTTTGAGATAATCTAGGTAAAAGGACACTTTATTTTCTTTAATACCTTGCTTATGGCAACTTTTGCCACACTAAAAAGGCATAGTCTGTATGTATAATCTTCCAGATATGAGGGGACCATGCAACAAGCCAGATGAGTTCTGTTACCAGTTCTGTAATTCCTCTGACAATGGCATATAATGGAATGGCCCATTTTATTCAGTTGGTTTCACAAATTGATAGATTAACTCCTTTTAATATTTTCAAGATTTAAACTGTTTTTGTTTGTTTTTATTTGTTTCCTTTTTAACTGTTTTTAGCTTTACTAATTGTAAACTGGCCAGATACAAAAAATTGGCAGTAGAAATTAGAAGCAGAAATGAATGCACACACATTTTTGGTAGACTAAATACATCTGCTGAACTTTTTCTTGGCATACAAAAATAAAAATCACTTGCAAAAATTATGTACATTATTCAGGCATTAAAGATAGCTTTGATGGATTAAAAAATAAATGATGGTTAACTTTTCATCAGAATCATGTTTAGTGTCATCATTTCCCACTGTGGGCTATAGGATACTGTTTTTTATTTATTTATTTATTGTATGCTAGTTTCCTTCCATACTGCCAAAATTCAAAAAAGGCCAAATTTTTTATAGAAGTTTATTTACCCATGTTCACTTTTTTTTTTTTTTTTACTACGAGTTCTTTAATACGCTTCCAAAAACTCCAAGGTTTGCTGGATGAGAGCCGGAAAAGACTTGCCAAAATGTTACATTTGACAGCATTTAAACATTCAGATATAATATTTAACATACATATGTCTGGCCACAAAACAAACATTTTTGAACTATAATATAGTCATTATTTTGGGAGGAGGTGGAGGGGAGATCATCTCTCCTGTTCTAAGCCTCTTGTCTTTTGAAGAAGATCTTCTACCAATACCTACCGTGACCTAGCTATTCCTTTCTCTTACTGGGCGTCTCTCCTTGCTTGTCTGTAAAATGTTATCACAGCTTCATTGATGCTGATGAGACCAGAGCCTGTGATATAATTGAAGGATCCCAGTTGGAAGGGAAAAACACTTATGGATACATTATGCTTTGCTAACTGATCTCTCAGGGGGAATACACATACACAAGCATGTGTGCACACATATGTGTGCGCACACACACACACACACATACAGTACTTACACCACTGTGGATAAGAAATCAGTAAAAACTAATCATACTCATACACTGTTGGCATATTTATTGGTGCCACAAGGTGTAATGCAGTCATTTCCCCCCTTGTCAAATGCTGTTTCACTTATTGCAGTGTGTGAACATGAGCCATTTTATTAATTCATTAATAGAGAGACCCATCTTAGTAATGTATCCAAGAAACATGCTTAATTGTAGATGTTTTTTTCACATGCCTATCTTATTTATAGAGCTTATATAGAGCTTGTTTGCAGGCTGTCATGCTGGAGGGCGTGATCATTATTGTCTTTTTCCAGAAAGCCATAAGCATATGATTTAGCAGTAGATAGTCCTCAACTTAGGACCTTAATTGAGCCCAGAATTATGGTTGTGAGAGTCATTAAGCGGTCATCACTTGACTGTGTCCAATTTTACAATCTTTTTTGCAGTGGTCATTAAGCAAATGCCATGCTTGTTAAGTCAACACTATAGTCATTAAATAAAATCATTTTTCCTCAATGGGCATTTTTTGCTGGAAACCAGAAGTAAACCAGAAATTGTCCCCCTCAAAAAAGTTGAAAATTGGAGTCATGTAACTATGGAATGCAAGAAATGGCCATAAAGATGAGCTTGTTGCCAAGCCCCCAAAATGTTATCATATGACCATAGAGTGTCACTGGCAGCCCTCAAAACCTCAAAATCAAATCATAAGTAGCTCTGGAAAAGTCCTTCATAATTCAGAATAGTCACTAAGCAACCAGTCATTAAGTGAGGACTATTTATTTATTTTAATAAATATTTTTATTGTTTTATCACAAATCCCATTTCTATATTGATAATAATAGTGTTTTCTAGGTGTCCAAAGTGTTAAAATATAAACATCATCATAATCATTATAATCATGTGCATACAAACATATACAAGATAATATCAATTGTTATTAAAAAGTATACTATCTTCCATATTGACATCAATTATATAACCATCACAATATTTACTAATTGTTTTTTTCTTTCTCATGTAGTCCATATTTCACATAAATCCACTCCTCTAAGTGAGGACTATTTGTAATGTCCATTGAATTTGTTCTATAGAGGAGCCCACAGCAATGTTGGCCTATTTACTAGTAATGAAGTTTCAGCGGTTGAAGTCTTGGGAGGTGAACAAACTCCCAAATCCAGCCAACCACTTCTTTAATTCCCATTTAAAATTATTGTTGAGATAGTTACGTATGCTTTCAGCAAGAAAGTGCCCTCTAGAACAGTGGTCCCCAACCTTTCTGGTTCCATGGACCAACAGTGGTGGCAGTAGTGGGGGAAGGGGGAAGATGGGGTGATTTTACTCACATGCATACTGCTTGCCCAAATGGAGTTTTGCGCACTCACACACTTGCATGCCATTCACGGAGACTGGTTCCCAATGGGCCATAGACCAGTACCGGGCCACAGACCATGAGTTGGGGACTCCTGCTCTAGAATTAATTTTGTCCGTTTTCTGGAAAAAGCAGCTATAAATTTATCACAGATTCTTCATAAAAGATAAACATGTATTTCTTCTGTTGAAGACATGAATTTAATAGACACTAGACTAGACAACCTGTGCCCCACTGGGTCATTATTTCAGAGATATTTCCTTACCTAAATGAAGAAACAGAATGACTACAGGTTCAAAAAAAAAACAAAAAGACACAGTGGGAGCAGGAACAATTTCCAAATTCCTGACAGCTTCCCCATTGAGTTTCCTGGTGAGAAACTGATAGACAGCATCAGAAATGTCCTTCCTTCCTTCCTTCTTTCCTTCCTTCCTTCCTTCCTTCCTTCCTTCCTTCCTTCCTTCCTTCCTTCCTTCCTTCCTTCCTTCCTTCCTTCCTTCCTTCCCTCCCTCCCTCCCTCCCTCCTTACTTCCTTCCTTGAATTACTGCCAGCTTCTCTATTTTGCTTACAGAAAGTTTGCAGAGGGAAAGTCTCTGGGGAAGCCAGCAGGAAGTTGCAAGTCTGATGCCAGCAGGCAAGTAAGTGGCTGCTGCCAGGTGGGGAAGGGTGCCAAGGGGTATGAGGGAATGTTAGTGAAGAACAGTATGTGGGAGTGCACAAGAGGTGCTATGTGGGATTTCGAAGGTTATATGAGTGTGCATACAGAGATACTGTATGGATCCAAAAGGGTGTGCAGGTGGAAGGCATAGTTTGAGAACGATGCACAAAAGTGCACGTGAGATATTGTATCACTCATGTAGGGTACATAGGGTAGGTGTTGGTCAAAAAGGGTATGTTGGAGGGAGTGAGAGATTGTGAAATTGGCTAGGAAACTGTCATGGAATATTGAAAGTAAAGATCACATGATCCCAGAAGCATCTAGCAGCACTGAAGCAGCCGTAACATCCCCAATTTTCATTCCCTTAGGAGTCAGGAGTCTCGGATTTTGGATACATTTTGTAAGTTAGCTCATTTGAAGTATTTGGATCTATGATGCCTTGTTTTACCCAGTTAAATATTATGCCAACTAGAGTTTTAGCAGTATATAGATTATGTATTCAAGAGGAAGAGATAGACTGAAATGCATGTTGATGTGAAGATCTTCAGTAAGGTAGAGAAAAGTATATCCCACCTCCCTGCTTTCACTCTCTCTATTTTCCTTTCTGGACCATCTGGATGCTGATGATACAATATTAATAACCACACTCAATTAAACTGGTTGTCTCTAGGGATGCAGAGTTTCAACTGGGCAATGTCAATAGAATTGATGTTATCCCTGGGCTGTTTCCCCTGAGAGCAGCTGGCTTCTTGAATGATGTCTGTGTATGTGTGTGTGTGTTTGTGTTTGGTGTGTGTTGTAGATAGGGAGGGTGAATGTTAAGTTTCGTATACACATAAATATCTTTCCTTATTATTTATCTGAAGACCAAATTATCTTGAGAAGGATACAACCCAGAAAAAATGCCAAATATTTTTTATAAATCCTTCAGTGCAAGAGAAAACACTATTAGCCACGTCCCAAATGATAAAGTTTAAGAGTACTTTTACATTACATTTTTTTCTCCAACACTTTCTCTACCTTCATTACATGAGAAGTCAAGGCCTGAAGGAGACAGGGGAGCCTGTTTCCCAGAAAGATTAATTGCTGTAACTTTGTCAATTATTCCTGAAAATTCCAAGATAATACTTTTGCCCAGGCAATTTTATTATCTTATCTGGTTTGGAATTAGGCTGGAATTATGGAGAAAATAGGTAGTCTCTCTCTTTCTACCTTACCTTACTGCTTCTTTCAAAATACTATCCTCTACCAATTTAAGGTAAGAAGAAGAAAAAAGAACTAAAGGACTGAAATGGAGAAGATACGTATCAGGTATTAATTTGACATGAAACATTATGTAGTAAGAGCATGTGGATCAGTTCCAGGGCAATTCAAATGGTCAGCTTCATTCTTGTTGCCAGTCCAGTCCAATCCTATTCAATTATTTAGAAAATACTGAGTCAAATTCAACGCTTTGGAGCACCAAGTCAGATTGATATAACTCAGAAGAGAGAGCTTTTGTACATGCTCTCAGTGGCTCTTCTGAACTGTTGAATCCCTTTGGCAATGCAATGCCATCTGATGCATCAGACTGACTTTCTGATTTGATTTGGCAGGTTGATTTGATGCTGCCATTCAAATGAATTGGTTTTGAATCAGATTTCCAAACTGAATCTTTCTTCAAATCCAAGTAGGTAACTGCACAGCTGAAGAGAGAAAAAATAATTTCAAGCCAAAATACTGATATTGCAAAAGCTTCTCTCTAACATTGTACACTTTGTATACCCATACACATTTAGAACTGACATTTTTTTCCCCAGAGAAGCATCAATTTTATTCGGGAGAAATTTAGTGAATTATGACTCGCACAGTAAAGCCATGCTTTCTGGATCTTCGGTTTTGAAAGGCGCATCATGTCGCTTTCACCAAATATACTTAATCCTCGAAAGAATGAATGTGTGTGTGTGTGTGTGTGTGTGTATAGGGGGGAAATCCTCCACAGACATACAAAACTTTTTTATTGTTGGCCTAAGAAAGCTTTTCAAATCCCTCAAAGGCAGCTATCTATTTTGGAAAGCTTAGAAGCCTCTGTGAATTTCTTCCTGTAGAATGTACAGGGGACGCATTATCAGTCCCATTTTCAGCACATTGGATTGACCTGCACAGGGAAGGATTTATAATACAATACCATCATTCCCCACCCCAGCCCCATACTACACACACACACACACACACACACACACATTTTGGAAAGGACACGGGGGGTCACTTGTTCTTAAGTCTCTTTTCTAGAATAGAAGGAAACAAGATCTGATGGGGAGGAAAAAGAAAACATTATGTCCTTTGTTCCCATATTATCCTGCACCAGCAAGATTGTACTGGATGTTCGGAGAGGTACTGTTTGTAAGACAAACAGTGGTGAGATCATGCATGGTTTTGGGGTAGAGTTCCATCAGTATGCTGAGGACACTCAGCTATACATTTCTACCCCAGGCCACCCCAACGAAGCCGTTGAAGTGATGACCCGGAGATGCGGGCCATTATTATTATTATTATCGTTGTTGTTGTTGTTATTATTATTAATTGCACTTTTATACCGCCCCTTCTCCCAAATAGGGACTCAGGGGGGTAAACAGCCATTGATAAAAATACAGTCAATAAAAGTTAAAATAGATTAAAAAGTTATTAAATAGTGGCTGAATTAAAATACAAAAACCAATAAAATCCAATAAGAAATTTAAAAAATTACAAATTTAAAACCCCTTCTAAGAACACTAGGCCAGACCAGCCTGCTGGAAAAGGTGGGTTTTTAGTGCGCGCCGGAAGGTTCGCAGGTCAGTAATGGCCTGCATCTCTGGGGGTAATTCATTCCAGAGGGAGGGTGCCCCCGCAGAGAAGGCCCGCACCCTCGGGGCCACTAGCCGGCATCGTCCTGCTGATGGCAACCCAAGGAGGCCCACTCTGTGGGAGCACACTGGCTGGCGGGAGGCCGATGGTGGCAGCAGGCAGTCCCGTAAGTACCCGGGTCCCAAGCCATGGAGCACTTTAAAGGTAACCACCAACACCTTGAATTGTACCCAGAAGGCCACTGGAAGCCAATGCAGCTCGCGCAAGAATAGTGTAACACAGGAGCTCCGAGGAGCCCCCAGAATCACCTGCGTGGCCGCCCTGATCCAGAAAGGGCTACAATTGGTAGATCCGACGGACCTGACAAAAAGCCCCCCTGGCGACGGCCACTATATGATCTTCTAACGACAGCCGTACATCCAGGGGGACACCCAGATTGCGCGCCCTCTCCATGGGGGTCAAGATTTCTCCCCTCACGGCCAGCGAAGGAGTGAGCTGACTATATCTGGGCGCAGGAAACCACAGCAACTCACTTTTGGTTGGGTTGAGACGAAGCCTGTTAAGACCCATCCAACTTCGCACGGCTTCCAGGCACCGGGTCATCACTTCAACGGCTTCGTTGGGGTGGCCTGGGGTAGAAATGTATAGCTGAGTGTCATCAGCATACTGATGGAACTCTACCCCAAAACCACAGATGATCTCACCCAGCGGCTTCACATAAATGTTGAACAGCAGGGGCGAGAGACAGACCCCTGAGGCATCCTACAAAACAAGGGCCTCGTGGCTGACCTCTGCCCCCCTGCCAACACAAATTGTGAGCGGTCAGACAGGAAGGAGGAGAACCACCAAAACACGGAGCCTCCCACTCCCAGTCCCGCCAAACACCGCAATGAGATACTGTGGTCAACAGTATCAAAAGCCGCTGAGAGATCTAACAGGACCAGGACAGAGGAACAACCCCTGTCCCGGGCCTTCCAGAGATCATCCACCAACGCAACCAATGCCGTCTCCGTGCTATGCCCGGGCCTAAAACCCGATTGGAGGGGATCTAGATATACCACTTCATCCAGGTGCTGAGGGAGCTGTTGTGCCACCACACTCTCAACAACCTTCACCACAAAGCGAAGTTTGGAGACTGGACGATAGTTCGACAATAGTGTTGGATTCAGGGACGGTTTCTTGAGAGGGTCCTCACAACCACCTCTTTCAAGGCAGCGGGTAAAAGCCCCTCTCTCAAGGAAGCATTAATAATCCCCTGGAGCCAGCCAGGAGTGACACAGATACAGTAAAAATGTGGTGGCATTAAGCCCACCCAGTATCCTCTCCACGTCTTCCAGGGTCACAGGATCAAACTCTCCCCAAATGACCTCACCGAAATCTGCCCCTGCCCTCCCATCCAGAGATGCCCAGTCAGAGTTCAGCCCGTCCCAGATCTGAGTGATTTTGTCCTGCAGATATCTAGAAAAATCCTTCGCCCGTCCTTGCAAGGGATCCTCCCGTGCTCCCACATCCAGAAAGGAGCAGGTCACCCTAAAAAGGGCAGCTGGGCAATTTTCTGCAGACGCAATAAGGGCGGAAAAGTAAGATCACTTTGCCGCCCTTATCACCACTAAATACATCCTAATATGGGACTGCAATAGTGTTCGGTCAGATCCAGAGCGGCTGGCCCTCCAACCACTCTCTAGGCATCTTTTCCCTCAGCTTCATCTCCCTCAGCTCCTCAGAAAACCAAGGAGCCAATTGGGATCAGCACCGGGTCAGAAGCTGCAAGGGCACGACCCGGTCAAGGGCCTCAGCAGCCACCCTATCCCAGGTGGCCACCAAGTCCCCAACCTAGTCGCATGTGCAAGTCTCGGGAAATGGCCCAAGCTCCATCAGGAACCTATCTGGGTCCATCAGGCGCCTGGGGCAGAACTATTTTGTTGGTCCCGCCTCCCTGTGACGAGGGGGTGCGAAATGGAAGTCCAGCCTAAGGAGCGAATGATCCGACTATGGCAGGGGCTCTATAGAAACATCCCCTATGCCTAGATCATCCTGCCACTGACCAGAGACAAAAACCAGATCCAAGATGTAACCCCCCAGTGTGTGTGTGGGGTCCATAATTAATTGGATCAGGCCCAAAGCTGTCATGGAAGCCAAGAACCCCTGAGCAATCCCCGAGGTCCCGCCGGCAGAGGGTAGGTTGAAATCCTCCATGACCATAAGCCTGGGGGTCTCAACCGCCAAGCTGGTTATAACCTCAAGGAGCTCAGGCAGGGCCGATGTCACATAGCAGGGAGCCAGGTATGTGATCAATAGGCCCATCTGAACCCCGGAACCACACTTCACAAAAAGGGATTCACATCCGATCATCTGAGGAACAGTGGATTCCCTAGGACACAGATCTTCCTTAATAACTACCGCAACCACCCCCACCCCTCCCCTGAGCCCTCGGCCGATGAAAAACCTGAAACCTGGGTGGGCACATCTCAACCAGGGGAACACCCCTCTCTTGGTCCAACCATGTTTTGGTGATACCCACCAGGTCTGCTCCCCCCCCCAAATCAAATCATAGATGAGGGGGGCCTTATTAACTATGGACCTAGCATTACATAATATCAACCGAAGGCCCAGGGCCCAATGACTCGGACCGCCCAGGGAATGGGAAATAACTAGGGGGTCGGAGTGCGCCACCTCACGCAAGCAGCGGGGGCACACTCCCAATACATGATATGGCTCCCTATAACCGCCAAATCTGCCTCTCCCGCTTACCGTGCAGATGGACTGCATCTCTCCCTCCCGGAGATAACCCCACATCCTTGATCCAACCCCTCCCCGATCCAGAACCTCCTGGCCGCACTCGACCCCTGGTCTGGCCCCTGTCTCAGGCGGGTTGTCCCCCAACCCCCACCTGGTTATCCTCCCTAACCCCGATAAAAATTTAAATAAGAACAAATACAATTGGGTACCATCCCCAGAGCGTTTCTTATGGCCAGGCCACCTCTCAGGATCCCAGGATCCATCCTTAAGGTAGGCCACTGGTAGTCCAGAGGGCCACTTCAGGGAAAGGGAAAGGGGGACATTTCCCAAGGCCCGCAAGTCGGCCGATGAGTATCTGAACGGCCCAGCCGATCATGTCTCCAATGTCCGATGTTGGTGACACGAAGGCCAGGCAGGCCGGGCCCGGCTTATCTTATCACTAAACCCGTCGGCCATGATCTCTGCCAGCCCTGCCGCCAACACCGCTGTCGCCAAGGCCGGAGCCGAGGTTGGGCCCGGGGGTGCCTGGCCGCCATCTCTGCCACATCAGGCTGCCGTCACTGTCACCACCATCGCCAACGAGGCAACTGCGCCACCGTCCCACCGAGGACTCCGAAGTTGGGACCACCACCACCAAAGCCGCTGCCATCGCCAAACCAGGTGATGCCACTGAGCCCTGGCATCGTCGTTGCTGACATCATTGTCCTCGAGGCCACCCAGCCGTTGTCACCACCATCGCCACTGGGGCCACTGAAGCCGAGGCCACCGATGCTGGGACCATCCCTGACCTACAGACCTTCCAGCATGCATTAAAGACCCACTTCTTTCAACAGGCCGGTCTGTATTAGTATTATTATGTAGTATTATTAGAATGGTTTTTAATTTTCTTAACTTTTTACCCTGTTTTTATACTTCTATTGTAATTTTAACTTCACCCCCTAGTTTAATATTTTTAAATCTATTTTAAATTTTCTATTTTGTAACAGTATTGTTTTTATTTGGACTGTACACCACCCCGAGTCCCAATTTGGGAGAGGGGGCGGTATATAAATTAAATTAAATTAAAATAAATAAATAAGGCCACCATGATGCCAAAGAGACTCTGTGGTGTAACTGTGATGAAAGGCAGCAAAGGAATTATACAGCTGCAGAAAATCTGTTCAGATTTTCATAAAGCTCTTTCTACTTGTAACAGTGAATAATAGGGACACGTCCCCTCCCAGTTAATTGATTTAGTAATTAACTACCAGCCAGTTATCGGAGAAATGTACCGGTGTTACAGTACTGACATTCACAATGAACTGTGAATCTTCAGGCTCAATATTAAATATGGATGAAGCCCTAACTCTCCTAGAAAACCACATATCTATCCTTGTTTGAAAATTGGTCCCTGGAGAGGGCAGAAATGTAGATGGCTGTGATGGGTAGTTGGTATAAATACTTCTATGAAACAGCCATCAATGGGGATAAATGGAAAGGCAGACAGATGGATTAGCAGACGGTTTGCTCATGATATGAGGATAAATGAGA
The DNA here is from genome assembly GCA_023653725.1 of Bungarus multicinctus. Classification (NCBI taxonomy): domain Eukaryota; kingdom Metazoa; phylum Chordata; class Lepidosauria; order Squamata; family Elapidae; genus Bungarus; species Bungarus multicinctus. The sequence goes on along the minus strand of CM042834.1, from coordinate 112,311,051 downwards.
TTAAAGAGCAGCTCATCAAGGGGTCTCTTTATTCTAATGAGCAGGGACGGGTGGACACTGTCACTTTATTTTTTCCAGCCTTTCTAAGTGTCATTTGCAAATTCTATTTTTCACAAGCAGTCAGGACTTTGAAAGATCTTGGTGTTCACAAGTCTGCAAAACACCAAAAATCTGTGAGAGTTGGGGGGGGGGGGAATTCAGAAAAGAGCCTCCTTCTTATTTCTTGATGAATTCTTCTCCTCTTGATTTCTCTCATCTGGCCACCCACTCTGTTCCCCAAGAGTATAGCCTGTTTATCCAGCTGCCCCAAGCCTCCCTTGCATTTCTGACTTGTTTCCATCACCTACAGCCTCATTACACTTTACAACCTGCCACCTAGAATCCTCACAATTTCTCTCTTTCTTTTTCAAGCACCTGCCTTAGGTTAGGGGAAATGATATGCAGATAAAGCAGAAAGGAGGCACTAGAGGGTTACTCAATTACACCAAGATGACATTTGAACACAGACCCATACCTGAAAACTAGGAATGAATAAAGAATCTGTCAAACTGAGTCTTAAGAACAACACAGAACAATTCAGTCAAATCCAGTTTATTGCTTATATACAATAGACAGAATCTTGCCAGACTAAACCCTTACTACCCTTATCCTAATGGATATATCTTGGGAGATTCTTGCCAATAGCTACCATAAATCTCTCTCTCTCCCTCCCTCCCTCCCCACCTCTCTCCTCTCCATCTCTATGCTGTGCTGCCTCATTCCTTTCTGGAATGTGCTCCCTTCTTCCTGGGAAACTGACACTTCACTGTAGTTCATCGCACCAGCAATTATTCTGTAGCAGCATCTCTCACATAATAATGTATTATAGTCCTGTGACTCCCACCATCTTAGCCTATTGTTGCCTTTACATTTAAGCATGAAATTTGTGTGCCTTTTCTCCTTTCTGCATAATGTTTTCTATTAAATAGCACATCATTCCTGTCTATTCTATATATCTGTCCCCATCCATTTGTGGACAGGGCTGGTTGGAATGTTAATTAATTATCACTCATAATTATGGTAAGTATGCATACAATTCATGTTTGTGGATTTGTAAGGCACTGCTACCAAAGGTGGTGTAATAACATCTGCATTAGCACCAGCAGTAGTAGTCTTAATCATATTGCAGTTTTTTTTAAAAAAAAGAAGGGCCGTATGTGTTTTGTCTTTGTGATGAATGGTATTTAATAATACTGTCATAGAATTAGAGATCACAAAATGAAACACATTAGAATATGTCATGGAAAGAAATACTAGATACATTCTGTGCTGAGAAATTAGATATGATTGATGGCAAATATATTATAGTTCAGCTCATCCATTGCCTGTCCCTTTTGGCTTCCTCCTTGAACTAACTATCTGGTTTCTAGCAAGCTGCTCTCTTGTGTTAAAAGAGGAGCAATTGTCAAGCCCCATCACACTTCACAAGATTAGAATTTTTTCTGGAACTGATTAACATTGCGCTTTAATATGACAGATACTGTATTCATACAAAACATGCACAAAACAATTGTATAAACCATCTTGGTTCCTCCCCCTACATGAGTCTCTGAGAGCATTGCCAATCACTTTTCTTATATGCCTGTTTCTTTCATTTTCAGCATCACAGGGAAACAGCTTTTTTTTTGTTTTGCTTATCCATTTAGCATCTCACTCATAACATCTGTACAGCGAAACATAAATCCTCACAAACCCCCTTATCTTGCTGCCTATGGCATTATAGTCAGTTTGGAATTTATGCTGCTTTTCTCATGTGTGTGTGTGTGTGTTGCACACACACACACACACACACACACACACACATCCCTAGAGTTCAAAATCATAGCTTACAGGTTATAACAAAATGGTTGGAGAAAGCTCAGGGGAGTTGCATTTTTGCAAGATTTGCTTCACAGGACAAAAAAACTATTTTGCAGCAGACAAAGGCAGGGGGAAAAAAATACAGCAGCGCAGAGATTCCAGCTAAGGTTGCATCCCAAGTGGACATTCCCAGGGGAGAAAAACTCCATTGGATGCAGTGGGACTCACTTCCAAGCAAACAAGCATAGGCTTGCACCAAACAGCTGCATTTCTACACAGGAATGGCCTGGGGCGAGAAAAGGATAACAAGCAGGGGCATCTGTGTGAAAGCCTTGCTATAAAGGATTATACACTGCAGAGCTGTTGTAACGGGAAAGGGGATTACAATCAAGTGCAGCTGCCATTAAGAGAATCTGGGTCAGGCATACGGAGAGATACCCAGCGGGATTGGAGGCAGGGTATTTGCCAGGGTGTCCAAATGACACACTGTTAAATATTACAGTGAGTGTGGAACTAACATTAGACCATTCCAAGCAACAGTTCACCTTCCTCTCTCATTTCTCCTACCATCCAAATGGTGCTGACTTTTAACTTCTTTGGCGGAAAGGGGGATAAGATAGGGTAGCACTGTTCAAATGCAATGCCACATTGGCAGAAAGGAGGAATAAAATATAGAACTTGATATTCTTTATTGGTCAAGTGTGGCTGGATACACAAGGAGTTTGTCTCCATAAATTCTCAGTAATGCATGCAAACAACAAAGTGACATAATCCTAAACTACCAATAAGAGAAAGTAATAAGAAAGATGAGAAGGATAACAGTAATAGAGCCCTACTACATGGGTAAATATCCTTAGGCATAAGACAGCACTGTGGGAATTAGGTGTTAGGTGTCCATGGAAGGAATGGCTCCATCAGAGTCTTCTCTTCTCTTTGCTGCTCCAGTTTTTCATAGCTCCAATTAGAAAGCAGGAAACAGCATGGAGAAGCCCCAACCAGGCTTCATTGAACTAAGTGTTAAGCAGGGATAAAAGCAACGTTCTCCCACACACTTCTAGGCAGAAACAGGTCTGAATAGCTCAGCAGAATAATACTGACATGATTGTTTGAAGAAAACAATAGAGTAACAAACTGAATCATGCCTTTTCCAATCAGAAAATCAATCCCTCTCTGTCTCTCATTCCAGCAGAACAGATTTTCATTATCTGGGTGTTTGGCATATATAGCAAAGACTAAACAAAAACTCTAGACCATGTTTTTGTAAATGATTTTTACAAAAGAGCAACCCCCTCTTCTCCCTGTCTTTCCTCATGCCCAGATGCTCTTCTTTGCTCTCTGGGATAGCAGCACAGAGAGAGAGAGAAATCTGATTTTTAACATTAATCAACATGATTGTGTTCCCTTGATGTGTAGAGGCGTTGCCATTTCATCCTGCATGCCTTGCATAATGATAACCATCACAGCCACTCCATGATTCTTGATGTTGGAATCAGCCACATCATTAATGTGAAAGGAAGAAGCAGGGAGGGAAAACAAAGGACCTGGAAAAAGGAACAAGAGAAGTCACTTGTACCAAACTGTAATAATTACCCCAATGAAACAATCTGTTCCAACCCCCAAACTAACATTTGCTGAATAGATGACATGGTTAAATTTGACAATGAGGGTTCATCTTAATATAGAATTAGAATTTTTGCAGGGACCATGCAAAGAATATTTCTGCTTGTTTCTAAAGTAATGCAAGAAACCAATCTATGTTTTCTACATGACATATTTTTAAAACGAGTACAAATAATTATTATATACAGTACAAGGGCCCAAACACTGCTGTTTGTAAGAAAGAAGGGCATCTGTTCTCTTGACCTTATTTTAGACTACTGTGTTCTGCAGAAATGTGAACGTCCAGTCCTGAGTAGATTTTTTTTCTAAGTTACACATGGCTGGAATACATCCCTGGAGCATTAATAAATGTGCTGCTTATGTATCATCACCTGGCATAGGATGTTTTCTCATGTGACCCACATGAAGCAAGTAAGCCCAAGCACCAGTAGATGGTGCTCCAGAATGTGTAGTGGAATTTCTTCAGTGAGTAGCCAACAGAACTATTGTTTGGAACTGCAGGTTGAGGAAAAGGTGATATTGGCAACCATAGATAATAGACTACCATGGAAATCTGCAGTAGTCTCACAATACAATCTTCTAGCCCCACCACAAATTTCAACACTCAGTGGAAAAAGATTTGGTTTTCCAAAACATGATCTCCTCTCCTGATTTTTCTTTATTAAATGTAAGCACATTGTGAACTTACACTGGCTGAACAGATAACAAAACACTGAATGTGCTTCAGTCTCTTCCATATCATTACACGCATTGCATTACATGAATTGATTCAGTGACAAATTTCATCATTAGTCTACCCCCGTCATCATTAAGTTTTGCTTATAATGCTTATAATCCAAACCAAATTAAGTAATTAGAAATCAGAGGGTTTTAAAGGGCAGCTAACTGTCTAGGGAAGAGTGAATTTTTCTGTCCTGCTCCATTGCTGTTTAGAGTTTTGCATCTCTTCCACTCATTTCCACAAAAGAATCCATTAAGGAAGGGAAAAAATGAAAAAGCAAAGCAGTATTTTTATTTATTTATTTGGGAGTGCCAGGAACCATCTGCTTGGAAGCCTCCTATAAATATATGACGTTTTCAGATACAAAGCCTGTCTTTAAGATTTAACATTTTAAAACCTGTTATAAACAAGTCAAATTTTCAGATCTGGAATCAAGGCATAATTTTATGTTTAGCTGCTCAAAGATTTTTTTTTTTTAATGAAATAGAATTAGGCTGAAAACTTTTCCCATGGAAACACAGAGAGGCTATATTTTTATGGCCATATGACTTGACAGCTATTTCCAGATCAGAGGAAGCTGGCCTTGTAGACTAGAGATATTTCTGTAGCATCAAGTTTATTTACTTCCCGTCAGCCCTTTCTTTCTAGCCTCTGCATTTGCAACGGCTCCATAACTTGATGTTCAGTATCAGTAGTCTTGTTGGCAGTGGTGGGACTCATATTTTTTTTACCAGCGGTTCTGTGGGTGTGGCTTGGTGGGCATGGCAGGGGAAGGATCAGGGGTGGGATCCGACCAATGTAACTACCGGTTCGGTGATTTTACGTTTTGCGCTCTGCACGCTTCTTGTGTGTGTATGTATATATATATATATATATCGTTGTCAGCTAACTGCCTGGATAGCTGACCAGTGCTGTGCATGGTTGCGCAGCAATTGAACAAGCACTTTTTCAAGCAGCTGTGGTTGAAAAAGCAGGAAATAAAGGTCAGGTAAGAGCCCGGGCGAGCAGGTGGGCCAAAACAGCAGCAGACATAGAACCAGTTCTATGTATGTTCTCTGAATGCTGGTCTTCAGAGCTACCAGTTCTACAGAGGTGGACAGAACCGGTAGAATCTCACTTCTGGGAAGGATACTGTAAAATCAGAGGTGGTGTTTGCCGGTTCTTCGAACTACTCAAAATTTCCTCTACCAGTTCTCCAGAACTGGTCAGAACTTGCTGAATACCACCTCTGCTTCTTGGTCTGACTTGTATTTATTTAACAAACAGTCTCCTTCCTACAAAGATTCATAAATGGAGCTCATATTTGCCATTAATGAAGCAATAAAGGATGAGGGGAAAGGGAAAGGGAGGGGAGGGGAGGGGAAAGGGGAGAAGAAGGGAAAGGAAAGGAACAGACTTGGCAAATAGTTTTTATTGAAGAAAGTAATTAGGAGCTCAGAAATGTAACAGAATCTTTACTGCAGATCAGTGCCTGCCTATTAGGAACAGATGGGTGTCATCTGACCAAGCCTAACTAACTGCTGGTTCTGGTTTTCATTCCTTCTGCTGTTATTATAACTTGGATAAGGATGGAGGAACATCAAAGTTGGTTGTGGTTTTATTACATGAATGGAGAGTAAGAAGAATAACACTGAATGTATAGAGGAAGGTAAGGTTCCGAATCTGCTGTGTCATAGCTTTGAACAGTGTTTGCTTGCTTGTTGGTTTGTTTAACAAATGTATATAACCACCAACTCACACACAAATGAGCTTACAACACTTAACCTGGAAGATAGTTTCCAGACTAGATTTAATTTCTGAAGAGCTGTTTGGATGACTTAATGAATGATACTGGAGCGCTCATTCCTTTGGTGTCTTTGCCAAGGAAGAAGATTAGAATAAAATCAGAATCAGTTGGCTCTCTTACTATTAACTATTTGATATTCAATGAACTGCCTCACCCCAATTACATCTATCTTTCCCATCAGATCTGGCAGAAAGGGTATATTGCAGGTCCCATCTACAAATAAACATCATCTAGTGGAACTCAGGAGATGAACCTTTTCTGCCAGAACATCTGCCCTCAGGCCAACCATGTTGAACTTCAAGAAGTACCTGAAGATATGATTTGCCATCCTGTCTGGGGACCTGATCATATTGGTGGAGAGCCTATTAAAATTAATGGTGCTCTCTTGCAGATTATAGATGCTAATGGTTTAATAATTTTATTGTTTTTAACATTATTGTGTGTGTATCTCTGTATTGCTTATCTCCTTAAGTCACCCAGAGTTGCAGCACTGAGATGCTTGGCTATATACAATAGATAGATGGATGGATGGATGGATGGATGGATGGATGGATGGATGGATGGATAGATAGATAGATAGATAGATAGATAGATAGATAGATAGATAGATAGATAGATAGATAGATAGACAGATATTATATACATACATACATACATACATACATACATACATACATACATACATACATACATAAATACATGCATGCTATATTTTCTTTATCCTACCAGTCCCTTATACAATACCAAATTTAAAACATTGAAATAAATTTTGTGCCTGGCCTTGGAAAATTCCCTTTTTCCTCTCTTCTATAGTTCTGTCCTTACAAAGCAGAATTTACAAATCGACATGTCATAAAGTTACTGAGGTTGAGAAACACTGTTATAGAGCAAAGCAAACTATACTAAAAAAGAAAAGAAAAAAATGAACTTAGAATACTTTATGGCCTCAAATAATCCTGAGTTTTTTGACTGCTCAGAGATGATAATTAAAATGTGAGCCTAAGAGGCAGTGGATAAAACCTGAATTTTCTATGTTTGGAATGAATTTGTTGTTGTTATTTTCTGTTTAACATTCCTATTTTTTGCTCTCCTTCCTGTATACTATTTTGAGCGCTTCTGCTGATAGTGGCTTCCTGCATTCCTGAAGTAAAAAAAATATTATATTTTACAGCATTAACTTTTCCAAGCAAAACAATTTGTTCAGTATTTTGCCACTGGTGAAATTCTCAACAATTGCTTCAAAGCTGATCTTTCAGGCTAATTCCTGAATTGGAAATAAGCCCTACTCTTTCTTTGTGGTAAAGAATGAAATTACTTAATTTATCTCAATCTTGTAGATAGAAGCAGTTATAAAAAGAAACATTTCTACTAGATTTGGGAAGACATTTATTTTTTATTGATTTTGTAATTTTAGGAGCTGCAAAAAGTAGCTTGAGGACTGATTGAAGATCTAGGGGACTTCAACCTATCTCTAACTGAGGCTGAACTGCAGCTGTACTTGTGGATAAAGTGAGAATGGGTGTCATTCTGTCCTAGTAATTTGGAATGAAGCAGGAATAAAGTTGATTTTATCCTATAGCAGAGCCTTTCATGGAGGTAAAAGGGATCAATAGTAAGAGACAATCCACTGGCCATTTCAGAGGGGCAGTACCAGTGGTGGTATTCAACATATTTTACTACAGGTTCTGTGGGTGTGGTTTGGTGGGTGTGGCTTGATAGGTGTGACGTGAACTTGGTGGGCTTGGCTTGGTGAGCATGGCAGGGGAAGGATACTGTAAAATCTCCATTCCCACCCCACCCCACTAACCTGCTTTCCAGCTCCATTCTCCTGTGCAGGGTAATATAAGAAGACCCAGCTGATTAGCTGGGACTCGGGAGGCAGCAAATAGATTGAGGTGGGGCCAACCAGAGGTTGTATTTACCGGTTCTCCAAACTACTCAAAATTTCCACTACCAGTTCTCCAGAACCTGTCAAAACTGGCTGAATACCATCTCTAGGCAGTACTAAATTTATCTTAAAATAATTTTAAAAAACAGCAATAACATTAGGGCCTCCCTAATCTGTATATTGCAACCAAAGGAGACAAGAGAGCAAATACTAAGCTATGTGATAAGGAAACAGACTCCAAGAGGTCCAAGAATTCAGTCATGAAGTAGTCTAGAAATCAAGACCTGAATAATTAGGTGCAAATCAGAGAATTGCCAATGGGGACTTGCTGTATGCTGAAAGAATTATGCATTCTGCCTTCTTTGATTTAGTTTTCGTGACATCATTGACTGACATTTCATGACATCATTGACAGTATCTTCTCCAGAAAGCCTTTTGATAAGTTGATCAATCATATCAGTACAGTGAGATTTACAGAGCAGTCTATAGATATTTGTTTAAGTTTTTTCAATCTAGTCAGTTGCCTGCTTCCTACCTTAGAACTTAGTCTATGTCCCACTAGATCTAACTTCATCCTTGATTCAGCAAGGTTAGACTCAAAAGCCAACCCATAGCAGCTAGTTTGGATATAACTGCATATTGCATCCAAAAGAAAAGGTTGATATAGAGTTAAGGTGTTATACTAGGACCCAGTCCATATTAATAGTCAGCTAGGAAGACCATCGCAGCACTATCTCTCAACCTAATCTAAGTCACAAAATTGCTATACAAATGAAATTGAGGGATAGGGAGAACTGGGAAATGAAGTTAGGTAGATAATATATATAGAAATAAAATTAAATAAAGTAAGTAAAGTACCAAATATGGTGAGCAAGATCTACATAGATCAATGCAAAGAAAGACAAGAACAGTTACAGAAAATCAATAGAAGGGATGGGTTGTCCAGCAATATGTCACGCGTATATTTGATTTACTTTTGCTCTAGCTCTTTCAGGTCTAAAAAGACTGCTCCAGAATGCCTTATCTTTAAGTCAGCAGATGGGACAGGGGAAAATGCCACAAAGATCCAATGAAAACCATTCATGTCTCTTTTTTTAAAAAAAAAAGTGGCATTCCAAGCCAATTTGCTTCTCTAACAGATGAGTATCATAAGCACCAGCTCCCATATTGAAACTAGATGTAAAATGTTGTCATGAGAAGTTGTTAACTACAAGCCTTCTAGCAATCCAACATCATGAGCCAAGTCCTGTCATCATAACTCAGTAGCTGAGAAGAATGCAACCTGTCTAGAAATGAGAGAATCAATGGAAGGTTTAATACATATGTTTCCCACAGTTCATGAGGAAATTACTCTTGATCTGAGAAAGGAAGCGCTGAGGCTGAGGAATAGCTCTAGCAATCTGGCTGGCTTCCCCTTCTTCTATAAACACTCCAGTGAGCCTGGGGAAAAGATGCACATGTATTGTAAAGTTGCAAGGCAGCCTGGCGGTCAGCAGAGAACTCTCTTTTTGCAGGTGTTGCTTTTAGTTTTTTGCCAGCAGCCACTCTGGACTATCTGTGGCTGAGAAGAAAGAGAAAAACAGGCAGCTCTAGGCTTGGGTTGATTTGATCTTATCTTAATTATAGAAATATCCACATGCTGAGAAGGTTATAGAAAAATTCAAAGAAAGACTAAGCTATTAATAAGCCCCCCCCCTCTTTTTTAGATGGTGCAATGATTCATCAATTAAAGCCATTGAGCTTGTCATCTGGAAAGCTGACAGCCTGGGTTCGAGATCTCAGCACCGCACAACAGGTTGAGTTCCCGTTACTTACCTCAGTTCCTGCCCACCCAGAGTTTGAAAGCAGGCAAATGCAAGTAGATAAATAGTTACCAATTTGGGGGAGAGGGTAACAGTATTCCATGTACTTCAGTGTGTATTCATGTTGGCCATATGACACAGAAGTGTCTTTGGACAATGCTGGTTCCCTCCTCTAAAAACACAGGTGACCACACACACTCTTAAAAGTTGGACATGACTGGACAAGAGAAACACCTTTTCCTTTAAGACCTCTTTTTAGTGATTTTCCTCATAGCATGTTCCTAAAAATATAACAGAAAATTGCAATAAATGCATCTTCAAAAGCATGTACGAGGCTAGATATGCACAAATCAATCTAGGATCACTGTGACAAATCCCTAGTTTTTGACACAGCACAACAGTGATCCTGAAGTAGCAAAATGAAAAGTGGAATAGACAGAATATTCCCCTCTCCCATTCCTTCCACCCATATCTGTTGTCTCATATTATTTTCATATATTGGCAAATTGGAGAAAAATGTCAATACTGAATCATTGGTTTCTTGGAGGGGTAGGTTCAGTCACTAGATCGTATTCTGATCTGTAATGTTTATAGCCTCAGAATTGAAGCTTCCAGGAATTTTCTGGGGACAAAGCAAAAGACACTTTTGCTCTCTCTGTCAGAGAGGGGGGGGGGGATATACAAGCACAAAGCCGAAAGGACCAGCCTGAAGATGGCGAGTGAGATCTCGTCGAAATATTGCCAAGATAGTCTTAATCTTACACGAGAAAAGACCCGAACACGCCAAGACCTGCATACCTGTACCCGTGAAAATCTATGAATATGTATTATATGGATCTTTGGTTCTTCAGGTTTTCTCCCGTGTAGAATTGGAAGTATCTAGGCGACGTTTCGATGAAGTCTCATTCTTCATCTTCAGGCTTGTGTCTTTGGCCTTGTGCTTCTCAGAGTAATGTGAGCTTGCAGCTGCTTCTTCCTTTTAACTGCTAGTGGGGGTGTGACTTGATTGGGTGGGGGCTTGGCTGTGTTCTAATTGATTGGGGAGTTGGCTCTGTTCTGATTGGCTGGGGGTGTATTCTGTTCTGGTGGGGGTTTGGTTGTACTCAGGTTAGTCTTAGTTGCTGGGGGATTTGAGTTGGTGAGCTGTGATCCTGTTGTTTGGCTTTGCATTCGTGGTCATGCCACATCTTCATGGTGGGCGTCAGTACAACCAAACCCCCACCGGAACAGAACACACCCCCAGCCAATCAGAACATAGCCAACCCCCCAACCAATCAGAACACAGCCAAACCCCCAACCAATTTATTTATTTATTATTATTTATTTATTAAATTTCTATACCACCCCCCTCTCCCAAAAAATGGGATTCGGGGCGGTGTACAGCCAACTAAAACAGAAACAGTATATACAATTAAAAACAAATTAAAACAATTAAATTAAAGGCCAAATATACAATTAGCGAATATAAAACTAATAAAAAATTTAAAATACCAAATTTTAAAAACCCCAAAAATTGTTACTGGGCCAGGCCGGCCTGTTGAAAAAACAGGGTCTTTACTGCGCGCCGGAAGGTCTGAATGTCGGTAATGGCCCGTATCTCTGGGGGCAAATTGTTCCAAAGGGAGGGAGCCCCCGCAGAGAAGGCCTGCACCCTCAGGGCCGCCAACCGGCAATGACCAGGTGGTGGAACCCCGAGGAGGCCAACCCTGTGGGAGCGCACTGGGCAGTGGGAGGCTGTTGATGGCAGCAAGCGGTCCCGTAAGTACCCAGGTCCCGAGCCATGTAGCGCTTTAAAAACGATCAATACCACCTTGAATCAGATCCGGAAGGCCACAGGAAGCCAATGCAGCACGAGCAGGAGCGGTGTAACATGGGAGCTCCGAGGGACTCCCAAGATCACCCGCGCGGCCGCATTCTGGACCAACTGCAGCCTCCAGACACTCTTCAAGGGGAGACCCATGTAGAGAGCATTGCAATAGTCCAAGCGGGAGATGACAAGGGCAGAAGTGACTGTGCGAAGTGCATCCAGATCCAGAAAGGGCCGCAACTGGTAAATCAGACGAATCTGACAAAAGGCCCCCCTGGCGACGGCCGTAATGTGATCTTCTAAAGACAGCCGTACGTCCAGGAGGACACCCAGATTGCGAGCCCTTTCCATGGGGGTCAAAATTTCTCCCCCCACGGCCAGCGACGGAATAAGCTGGCTATATCTGGGCGCAGGAAACCACAGCCACTCAGTTTTGGTCGGGTTGAGATGAAGCCTATTAAGACCCATCCAACTCCGCACGGCCTCCAGGCACCGGGTCATCACTTTGAGGGCTTCGTTGGGATGGCCTGGGGTAGAGATGTACAGCTGAGTGTCATCAGCGTACTGATGGAACTCCACCCCGAAACCACGGATGATCTCACTCAGCGAATTCACATAAATGTTGAACAACAGGGGCGAGAGCACAGACCCCTGAGGCACCCCACATAATAGGGGCCTCGGGGTTGGCTTCTGCCCCCCTGTCAACACAAATTGCGAGTGGTCAGAGAGGAAGGAGGAGAACCACCGTAAAACGGTGCCTCCCACTCCCAACCCCCCCCAAATGCCGCAATAGGATACTGTGGTCGACAGTATCAAAAGCCGCTGAGAGATCTAACAGGACCAAGACAGAGGAATAACCCCTGTCTCAGGCCTTCCAGAGATCATCCACCAACACAACCAATGCCGTCTCCGTGCTGTGCCCGGGCCTGAAACCCGATTGGAGGGGGGTCTAGATATACCGCTTCATCCAGGCACTGAGGGAGCTGACATGCCATCACACTCTCAACAACCTTCCCCACAAAGCGAAAGTTGGAGACCGGACAATAATTCGACAATAATGCTGGATCCAGGGATGGTTTCTTGAGGAGGGGCCGCACCACCGCCTCTTTCAAGGCGGCGGGTAAAAGCCCCTCTCTCAAGGAAGCGTTAATAATCCCTTGGAACCAGCCTCGTGTCACCTCCCGAGTGACCAAGACCAGCCAGGAGGGGCACGGGTCCAATAAACAAGTGGTGGCATTAAGCCCTCCCAGTATCCTGTCCACATCCTCCAGAGTAACAGGATCGAACTCATCCCAAATGACCTCCCCGAAATCCACCCCCGCCCCCCCCGCCCGGAGATTCATCCTTTGAATATCTTTATACTGCCAGTTTTGGGAGTCTCTGTGGCATTAAGTTATAAATTTTTGTGCTAAAACATCTCAACATTTGCATGCAAATTCTGTATTGCTGAAGGTGAAATAATTCATTCCTCCACACAACTTGATAAGTGCTCAGCTAATTTCTATTTAAAACTTTAATTTTCATTTTGAGCAAAGCAAAAAATATATACTGTATACTGTAGCAAGAAGCTGTTTTGCACAAGTAACTTTGCCCAAGAAGAGGAAACCTTTTAAACAGGACAGGACAGGACAGGACAGGACAGGACAGGACAGGAAAGGCAAAGAAAAGAAAGGAAAGGAAAGGAAAGGACCTTTGTCTCATCTGATGTCTCTTTGTCTTTCCTAATATTTTCTGCAAAGCAAGAATGATAACAGCTTTCTGAATAAAAAATGGGACCCATCTGCAGTCTGATGTATCTTTTCTGGTAAATAGTTTCCTTCTCTTATCAGGGAAAGTGTAATGATTAAAAAAATGCCTGGAATATCCCAAATCTCCAACAGAAATCAGGTCTGGTCATTTGGAAAATAAGTAATGAACATCATTTGTCAATGTCACTGTTAAGTGATGAATTTTCATATGTTTAAGACCCGAGAAATATGTCATCTTTATTTCCATGTTTGTTTTGGGATCTGTTAATTTAATTAAATCTCCATTGCTGAAGCTTCATAAAAAGTGATGAAGCATGAGAAGTGCCCGGTTTGTTGCACTGGATAATTAAAAGAACAAGGATAAGGTGAGATGGAGTTGAAGAAGTAACTAGCTAGAAGTATACTTCGTTCCTTAGAAGATCAGAATTGAAACAGAGCTTATGAACACAAGCCATCAAGATTAATCACATTTCTCTATTAAACCTGTTCTATGATTGTGTAACCAACTGTTAACCTTAGGTTTATACCCAACTGAGTTCAAAAAGACAAGAATTGCACATCCTATTTAGTTCAGTAGCAAAAACTTAAATTCTAATTCGCAAATAGTTAAAAGTTTCTAGAAGTTAGTTTCTAGAACTGAAGCAGCTTTGAGTCCAAGCACTAAAACTAAGCCTAAACCCAATAATTAACATCCTCCAAGTTTAAGATCTATAGCAGGGCTGTCAAATTCAGGGCCTGCAGGCCGGAAACATCATGCGCTGGCCACACTCCTGTCCAGTTTAGCAAAGGGGGGGGGGAAGTCCCGATATGTCATGTGACACTGCCATAATGACGTGAGTTTGACACCCCTGATCTATAGTATATTCCCAGAGACTGAGTTCTAGCATCTTCATCCCCAAAATCCTGTACCAAATCTGTTTGCTAATGTAGACAATGTTTCCAAGGAAAAAAAAATCAATAAGTCATCATAGAATGATTGGTCTTCCAGTTAGAACAGTCCTTTTTGCATTAGTCCACACTTTCTCAGAACACAGAGCCTAAGACAGATGGTCAGGCCCAATCAGTAGAATAACTCAGTTGAATCTGACTCTTTATAGTACAGGATGTTTATTCTCTAAGCTCTGTCCTGGGTCCTGAAAGAGCTTCCTCCAGCTCCCACATCTAGTGCTCAATCTTGCATCCATTTCCTCTGTTTTGTGTAACATGATACACCTGTACCTTCCCAAGGCATCCCAGTTACCAGGCCTGGCCAATCAAACTCTGTGGAGACTCAGAGGTCAGTTCTGAGCAAAAAAAAAAAAACAACCCACACATTATTGTGTGGGGTTCTATGAAGCATTAAGAAACATTATTATTTCTACATGGGGGGGGGGGGGGTCTTTATGATTCAAATCTCCATGAAAAATTTGGATGGAGGAGCAAAACTCTATGCTGCTAGTTCTGCCAAATGATGTTAGCAGGACATGCATCTCCTTTTGTCAATCTTACAATCTGATAAGAAGATAAATCTATTCCCACAGTTTTTGTATCTCTGCCTCTCTCCCCTCTCTCTCTCTCCCTCCCTCCCCTCCCCATCCTCTCTCTCAATTTCTCTCTCTCACACACAAACACATTCTTTTCTGGGAGAAGCAAAAACAGAGCAAGGGTGGCAGTACTATTTTAGTTCTGAAATGATGAGAAAGTTCTCAACACTATCAGGTAATTTGGATAGTGGGAAAATTATATATGCAAGAAGTGATTATGAACTTGACCAGAAATTCATCTTGCCCTTTCCAAGATGTCTATGTATAAATAGAAAGCAGGGGAACTTTTATAGGTAATACCAAGGGTTCTTATATTTGAAATGTGGCATTTATGAATGCTGGTATGACAAAAACCAGAAGCCAACATATTCTCTTCTTTTAAAATGGAATGTACATTGTATCTAATTTAATTTGATCTTCAAATAAAGATAGTATGGCAAGCAACTGAAGCATGACTGGGGATGTCTGTGCCATCTAATGTGTTTGGATACTAAATCAACTGCACAGATATATCATGACAGGTCTCTTTTATGTTTTCCCTTATTGCCTGCCAAAAGAAGGCATCTGTGAAACCTGGAAAAGCAAGGTGGGGGAAGCCTCAGATGATATTTTCTAGTATGGGTACTGCTATATTTTTATATTTTCTTCTTTCAAATAACTTTGCCTCAATGATGTTTTTGCACGTCTACTCCATTCTACTATAGATAGTGCTTTTTTTAAAGGTAGTGAGAATAATTTGTAGATTTTGATAACAATTCTATCAAAAGCCCATATCACATCATTGATTCAGTTTGAATTATTGAAGCCAATGGATTTAATGTCATTTTATTACTTTTGTCCATGAATGGGCACATTATTTTCTGTAAAGCTAAATAGAAGCACCTTGCCCTTTTTTTTTTTTATTCTCCAAAAGCCCAGCAGATTTAATTCAATCAACATATCCTTGGTCTGTGGCTCAGTCTGGAAAGTTGAAAAATATCCTGTATAAAAAGTAACAAAACCAAATAAAACAAAAGGAACCAAAAGAAAGCACACACATGTCAAGAAGTTATCAATGCAGACTTTACCTTCATATATTTGCTTTCACCATCAGTTTCTTTGAATCCAATTGATCCAGATCAGACAATCAATACAATTAATGAAAAAGACCTGCTGGCTTGAATACGATCAGTATTCCAAACTGAACTGAATCTTTTTGCTGTATGTTCATACTGCAGTCTGCAAATATATACTAATTCAGCTCAATATTCAAACACATTGATCAAACTAATTAGGGGGAAAGTACCTGGGACTTTGATTTTATTTTCAGTTTTACAGTTGGAAAACATTTATTTCAGCCTGAGTAAGTGAGAACATGCACAGTTATTAATTAAAAGAAAAAAAAAGCATCAAGGCACATTACAAGAGAGATGTACTATTTCTAATTGGCATACCACTGATCAAATAGAATGGAGTATCATGTTGGTTATTAGCTATACTTTGCTTCTGTGAGAAGAATTTGAAGGAAGGGAGCATAAGGAACACATGTGTGTATGCATGCATACATACACATACATACACACACAAAATCTGAAATAGAGCACATGTCAGAATTTACAATGTGCCAGCTTGGAGATACTAATGATCCAAACCTCAGAGGTGTTTCCTTATAAATTGTTTCAATCAGGTTTAATTTTTATGGGAAAAGTTATTACAATAAATATAAGGGAATTGCAGGCAATGAGGCCATGGGATTTCCTTTTAAATGCCTTCTAAGACAGTGATCATCTTTAAGACATTTTGCTTCCATATGCACACCAATGTCTGCAGTCTGAACAAAGAGATTTTATGGAGACCATGATTGCCTCCAGCTGACAGTGCTCTCTCCCATAGGGAGTGTCCTTCTCATACACAAATCCCTAAGCATCCAGAATCATCTTTTGACAGAAAAATGACTAAATTATTCAGGACTGGTTTTGCCTCGTGAGAAAGCAAAGACAGAAGTTTTATTTATTATTTATTTATTACTAATACTTATATACCGCCCTTCTCCCGAAGGACTCAGGGCGGTGCACAGCCAATCACAAACCCCAATACACTGTACAAAAGTTAAAAACGGATTAAATAATTTAGGCTGTTTAGAAATTTAAAAAACTTTACCCCTCCCCCATAAAATAGTTAAACCCCCAAATATTCAAAACCAATTAAAACGTGAGACAAAATTAAAATCTTGTGTCAGCCTAGGCCAGCCTGCTCAAAGAGCCAAGTTTTTAATGCCTGTCTGAAGGCTCTCAGGTCCGTGTTGGTGCGTATCTCTGGGGGCAGACCATTCCAGAGGGCGGGGGCCCCCACAGAGAAGGCCCTACTCCTGGGGGCCGCCAGACGGCACATAGAAGCCAACGGCACCTGGAGAAGGCCCTCCCTGTGGGAACGCACAGGTCTGTTGGAGATCACCAGCAGAACGCGGTCCTGCAGATAACCTGGTCCAATGCCATGGATCGCTTTAAAGGTCAGAACCAGAACCTTAAAGTGAACCCGGAAAACCACTGGCAACCAATGCAGCTCGCGCAGGAGAGGCGTCACATGGGAGCTTCGTGACGCCCCCATAATCACCCGCGCGGCCGCATTTTGCACCAGTTGGAGTCTCCAGGTGCTCCCTGCAGGGAGCCCCATGTAGAGAGCATTACAGTAATCCAGGCGAGAGGTGACAAGGGCATGAGTGACCGTGCGTAAGGCGTCCCAATCCAGAAAGGGCCGCAACTGGAAAATCAGGCGAACCCTATAAAAAGCCCCCCTGGAGACGGCCACAATATGGTCTTCTAAAGACAGCCGTGCATCCAGGAGGACACCCAAATTGCGAGCCCTCCCTGTGGGGGGTAGAATCTCTCCCAGAATAGCCAGCGATGGAGTCAGCTGACTATATCGGGCCGCCGGAAACCACAGCCACTCAGTCTTGGACAGGTTGAGCCGGAGCCTGTTCCCACCCATCCAATTCCGCACGGCCTCCAGGCACCGGGACATAGCCTCCACAGCATCATTGGGGTGGTCCGGGGTGGAGATGTAAAGCTGGGTATCATCTGCATACAGATGACACCGCACCCCAAAACCACGGATGATCTCCCCCAGCGGCTTCACATAAATGTTGAACAGAAGAGGGGAGAGGACCGATCCCTGAGGCACCCCACAAATGAGGGGCCTAGAGGTGGACCTCTCCCCCCCCCCCCGTCAACACGAATTGCGAGCAGTTGGAGAGGAAGGAGGAGAACCATCGCAAGACAGTTCCCCCAATCCCTAACCCCTCCAACCGCTGCAATAAGATACTATGGTTGATAGTATCAAAAGCCGCCGAGAGGTCTAACAGGACCAGGACAGAGGAAAACCCCCTGTCACGGGCCCTCCAGAGATCATCGACCAACGCGACCAATGCTGTTTCGATACTATGCCCGGGCCTGAAGCCCGATTGGAATGGATCGAGGTAAGTCGCTTCCTCCAGGTACTGAGGGAGCTGACGTGCCACCACACTCTCAACAACCTTCGCTAAAAAAGGAAGGTTGGAGACTGGACGATAGTTATTTAAAACAGCCGGGTCCAGGGCAGGCTTCTTGAGGAGGGGCCGCACCACCGCCATCTTCAGGGCAGTAGGGAGCGACCCCTCTCTCAACGAAGCGTTGATAATCCCCTGGAGCCAGCCTCGTGTCACCTCCCTGGCGGTCGAAACCAACCAGGAGGGACACGGGTCCAACAAACATGTGGTGGTATTCAACCTCCCCAGCAACCTGTCCACACCCTCAGCGGTCACAGGGTCAAACTCTTCCCAGATAATAGTCTCAAGACTTGCCCCGGACACCTCCCCCGGGACCACCCAATTGGAGTCCAGCCCATCCCGAATCTGAGCGATTTTGTCGTGCAGGAATCAGGAAAATTCTTCCTCCCTACCCTGCAAGAGGTCATCCCACGCTCTCAGCTCGAGCAGGGAGCAGGTCACTCTAAACAGAGCAGCAGGCCGATTTTCTGCCGATGCAATAAGGGCGGAGAAATGCGAACGCTTTGCCGCCTCTATCGCCACAAGGTAGATCTTAATGTGGGACTTCACCTGTGTTCAGTCAGACTCTGCGGCTAGCCCTCCAAACACTCTCTAGACGTCTTTTCCGGCACTTCATCTCCCGTAGCTCCTCCGTAAACCACGGAGCTAAATGGGATCTGTGCCGAGTCAGAGGTCGCAGAGGCACAACTTGGTTCAGAGCCCCGGCAGCCAACCTATCCCAGGTGGCCACCAGTCTCCAGGCGAGTTGTGAGCCAGAGTCTCCAGAAATAGCCCAAGCTCCCTCTGGAACCGCTCAGGGTCCATCAGGCGCCTGGGGCGGAACCATCTACATGGCTCTGCCTCCCTGCGGTGGGGGGTGGCGGTACAGAAGTCCAGTCTAAGAAGAGAATGGTCTGTCCATGACAAGGGTTTGATGACTAAGTCCCCAAAATTACAGTCATTCAACCACTGACCAGAGACAAAAATCAGGTCCAGCGTGTGTCCTCCTATATGAGTAGGGGAAGAAACTAATTGGGTCAGGTCCATGGCCGTCATGGAAGCCATGAACTCCCGAGCTGCCCCAGAGGTTTCCCCGAGCGAAGACAGGTTGAAATCCCCCATGACTAAAAGCCTAGGGGTCTCAACCGCCAGCTCGGCTATCACCTCAAGGAGTCCGGGCAGGGCCAATGACACGTGGCAGGGAGCCAGGTACATTATCAAAAGGCCCATCTGAAACCCCTGTCCCCACTTCACAAAGAGAGACTCACAACCAGCCGTCTGAGGGACAGTGGCCTCTCTAGGACGAAGGACCTCTCTAATAAGCACCGCCACCCCACCACCCCTTCCCTGAGACCTAGGCTGATGAAATGCTAAGAAACCTGGTGGGCACATCTCCTTCAGAGGAACACCACCCTCTGGGCCCAACCAGGTTTCGGTAACACCTACCAAGTCCACGCCCTCTTCCTGAATAAGATCACAAATCAGGGGGGCTTTATTGACAACGGACCTGGCATTGCATAGCATCAGCCGGGTACTCAGGACCCGAGGCTCTGGACAGCCAGGCCTGCAGGATGGGTGAAGAGGGTCGGAGCGCGCTACCACTTGGAGATATCGACAGCGCGATCCCCTAACCTGATATGGCCCTCTACCCCCGCCATATCTGCCCCTCCCACTAACTGTGCCGATAGAACTGGCCCCCGGCATCCCACCCTCCATCTGCCCCCCCAACACACACACCCCTGAGCCCCCCCAGACGTGCGTGCTAGCCTGGCTGCCCCAAGATCCTCGCGGGTTGTCACCCGAACCCGGTTCAGATTTCCCCAATCCCCTTAAAAACCCCATTAAAAAATTAAAAACCCTGGGTTTCCCCCCAACGCGCTTCCTACGCGCTTCAACTTCT
This sequence comes from Bungarus multicinctus, assembly GCA_023653725.1. NCBI lineage: Eukaryota > Metazoa > Chordata > Lepidosauria > Squamata > Elapidae > Bungarus > Bungarus multicinctus. The sequence continues at coordinate 112,290,915 of CM042834.1, read as the reverse complement.
TTTCCAAAAGGCAGTGAAGTTTATTGTGGGTGTTGAATAGGAAGCAGTGTATAAAATAAGAATGGAATGAAATAGCATATTATAAAGGTTAAATATATTTACCAATCCTTAGGGTACAATGATTTAAATCAGTGCAAGTGACTAATGATATAGCAATAGCACTTAGATCAGGGGTGTCACACTTGCGTCATCACAGTGGCTTTGCGTGACGCATAGGGACTTTTTCCCCCTTTTCTAAACCAGGCAGGGCCATGGCCAGTGCATGACACATCCAGCCTGCAGGACATGAGTTTGACAGCCCTGACTTAGACATATATACTGTGCTACAGTGTTTTACAGCCTTCTCTAAGTGTTTTACAGTGTCAGCATATTGCCTCCAACAATTTGAGTCCTCATTTTACGCACCTTGGAAGGATGAAAGTCTGAGTCAATTTTGAGCCTGCCAGGATCCAAATCCAGGCTGTGGGCAGAGTTAGCCTGTAATACTGCATTGTACCTACTGTGCCAACATTGGAATCTATTTTAACATTTATTAACAAAAAATTTTAAAAATGTGGTTTAACACATCACTCCTGAAAATCTTTACCAAGAAAACTGCAGGGATTTGTTCCTGCAGTCACCAGGGAGGAAAAATAACAAACTCCCACCTCCCTCTTCCCAAAATAATACCTTTCACTGACTCTAACCCAATTTATCTCCATCCTTTTCTAATTCTCTAAGAACTTCTTCACCTCTATGCATGGATTGGCCCTAATTAAGATATACTAAGAATGTCTAATGCTGCAGGCATTGGCCAACTGAGATAACTAGTGGATATATATTAATGGCAGTATTCATGCAAACATTGAAGGACAGATGAACTGTATACTAAATTTATATCACTCCACATTTGTAGAATATACTGTATCAAGCCATAACAAGTGTCCACCATTTGATGGGTGATTGCTGGACATGCCTATACCAAACTGTGTCACTTTACTGTCAATTACTGTCAACTTCATCATTTATTGAACCGTCAATTACTGTCCTTCATCATTTATTGCTTTTTTCTTTTTAAATGGATTTCACCACTTGGAATCCTGACAAATATAGTCTACAAAATGGGGCTACATGATCCAAGAAAGTGAGATTAAGAAGACAGAACAAAAATCTTAGTTAATAACTCGATTGTCGGACTTCGTGAAATCTTGTTCAGTTTAACTGTGCTTGCCGGTTACTGTACTAGGAACAATAAAAAGAAAAAGAAAAAATAATACAAACCTATCTGTTTGCAATTTCTTACCTAGGATTCACAGAACCATGGCTAAGATTGATATTGAGCTATTTTATTTCTATCCTGCCTTAACTATAAGTCCAACCTCAGCATTTTGCTGTAAATGAAAAAGAAACCTGGTCTAATTACTGGTACCTACAATGCCAATAGTGGTCATTGCCAATTGTACCTCAAAGCTTAAGGAAGAAGAAACAACTGGAGAAAAAAATGTTCCTTTAATCATTAGGAAAGCCTTCAGACCCAAAATGGATCTTTCCTAGGGGAGAGCAAATAGGAGGAATTTAAGACAAGTTGATATAGACAAGTAGAATCTGCTGAATCTACTACTTCACTTCTTGACCACAGAAACATTTAAAACATGAGTGATCTCTGCAACAGCTAGGGAATAAAATATGCTTCCATGGGGCTTTTAAAGCCTGCAAAGAAGGATTTGCTAAAGTTCTGCTATATTCAAATAATTTCACAAACTATGATTTGGTATGACCTTTTAATGGCCAGGAACAGGAGTTCAGCAAGATCTTTTCAAAACAAATGAGTGAAGAAGAAGCCCACCTTGTCAGTGACACTGGATGACAGGTATTATTCTGACATGCTGAATACAGTGTTGAGTGCTCTGTTTACCAAAGGACCAATCATGCTCGGCTACAACTATACAGTTCATTGCCAAAAGTAAGAAAGGTTGGTGTCTGCTGTTTCCAGTGAAAAATGCTTTTGAGTTTAGAGTTTGTGTCTGCTCATTTTTTTTACTCTACTCACAAAGAAATCCATTGCTTATGGAAAGTATTATTCCTGCACATATCTCATTCCTCCATTCCTTATTTGTAGACTGAAGAAAATGACCTTTGTGTTCATTGCCTTTCTGGAACTAGTAGCACCCGTTTCCAAAATTATTTGAAGCATACTGCTCCTATGGCTGTGCAGTTGCATACTGCTCCTATGGCTGTGCAGTTGCTCAAGTGATTAACTTTATTGCATTCCCAAACCTAAATTTCTACTACTGTTTGTACAAGCATGCCAGTATGCTTATACAAAATATACATATTTTTCTAAAATACATTGCAAATTATGTAGCTAGACTTTATTTTTGAGCTTACAGGATTCAGGTTGTTTTATTGCGTTGCTTTTACTGCTATGCAAGTTTTTCTAAAGTAGCCCACTTTAAGGGCATGACTACAACCACTCAATAGGATGCTATGGATGTCAGCCTTTTTAATGCTGATACTGGAAACTAATTCCAAGTAACTGGATTATTGGTTAACTAAAATCTAGTGTCAAGAATTGAAGCATCTTCTTGGATAACAAAAACATACAATCTGCTTTTATCAACATGTATATTCCAACTACAACAAAGTATATGATAGAGCCGGAGCTGGCAGTGGTGAGGAGGAAGAAATCTGAAAGGAGGAAAAATGTAAATTGAGAGTTAAAAATATCTGGAGTGTATACATGCTCCAACTATAAAATGGAAAGACCAGCTGCTGTGTCTCCAAAGATGGAGATATTGTATGTATGTATATATATATATATATATATACACATACACACACACACAATCATATAGCTTTACTTGTAAATGTTTGGAGAAAAGAGTTGCAATATTCCCTTCCCAAATCTATTTTGCATTATCTACATGCTTTACTGAGAAGGAATGCTGCCAATATTATGCACTGAATCCTCAATATGACTATCACATTACCTTTAATAGAGCTACCATATTTGAGCTGCATAAATCTGGATGACCGCTAGAGAAAAAAATGGTCACATTTATGTTAATTTAAAACATTTCCTTCAAGGTGTATATTGATATTTTGTTATTATTTTGTTTTTTGTACACTGTCCAAAGTCTGGTTAGGTTGTATGGAAAGGAAGAGAGGGAGGGAGAGAGGAGAGAGAAATATTAATTTATCAATAATCATTTGGATTTTTGTAGATTCATGAATGCTACAGTCTTATTAAGTGATAGCAATTAATAAACAATCTTCCTGTGTTTAATCTGAAACTCCTCCTTACTTCTACACATACAGTTGATCTCTTTTCTGTGTTCAGCAAAGAGAAAGGCCTGCTTTACAGTTAGTGATATGATGACAATGATACAAGTAAACTGGGTAATTAGAAAGTGGATATATAACAACACAGAATATGGAGAAGTTACATTATAGGAATTAAACATGACAGACAGTATAGAAGAAAACATTTACACTTCTTCCCTCATAGAAAACGTGGACTATGCATTTGGACTGTCCTTCATTTCGACAGGAAATATTGAAAGCAGGGAGAAATTCAAAGAGAAATAATGTGTTAGTTATAAGAACTAGAAAAGGCCATGTGTTTTCCTTCTATCTCCAATCCACAAGACAGGATGAAATCACTCCCCAAAGATGCAGATACTTATCATTTTACCCATAAATCAATTGAGCAATTACTGTACTTCCATACTTATCAGAGCCTGTAAGATATCCTAACCAACATGTTCCACTTGTATTCTTTCCCTTCCTTAACTCTGATACCACTATGGCAGGGGTCTTCAAACTTGGCAAGTTTAAGACTTGTGGACTTCAACTCTCAGAATTCCTGAGCTAACATGACTAGAGGAAGAATTCTGGGAGTTGAAGTCCACAAGTCTTAAAGCTGTCAAGTTTGAAGATCCCTGCTCTATGGTGAATTAAAGGATGTATAAGGAAATTTATCATTTTTGGATCACCCCACTCCATTTCTGTCCAAAACTATTTCAGAGACCTACAATACATTGTTCTTCATAAATACACCTTCACCACCTGTTATGGCCAATCTTAGCAACAATCTAGAGGGCAAATGACAGAAGCTCAAAGTAGTGGTGTTGGGGAAATTGGTTACATTACAGCCCAAACATCTGGACTCTCTCAAAAATGTCATTTACATGTTTAAAAGTTGGAAGCAAGATGGTTCAAAGTCAGCAGTTGCTGAAACTTTTCTTTCTAGTAACTACTCTGAGAATTTGTGGTGTTGAAGAAGGTCTGTCAAATGCCACTTTGTAATAAATGCCCATGCTGGAAGATTGCAATCAAAGTAATGCTGTGCCTCTGGGCCCCATTTAAAAGACGCCTCAGAAAGAATACCTAAAGTAATGCAAGAAGACTAAACAGTCTTCCCTCTTCTGGTGAGGGTCACCAACTGAAGAGCTAAGGCTGTTTCATCATGGCCTAACATCTATTAAATTTAGAAAAGGCTACCATGAATGGTTACCATAGGGTACAAAAACCAGGATAACACCTCAGCTATTTGCCAAGAAAAACAACAACAGGGATCTAATGTTAAACATTAACACCTAGTGTATATTTTTTTCATTTCCAGCTAGACAATTGAACTTCAGCAAATTTGCAAGGACTATGTCCTGCTCTCAGGAATTTCTTTTAAAAGCATGGAAAGAGCTTCCTTAACTGGGATAGGTGATGGAAATATGAGAAAAGGGAAAGTAACAGCAGACATTGTCCTTTTTCTGAGCAAGGGGAATGAGGAAATGTACTTTACCATTTCTGATGGTTTGTTTTTTTTGCTGCACGGGCCATAAACCTCTTAAATAGTGATGACGGGCAAGCTCTGATGGAGAATTAATAACCTTTTAACTCAACTTCGTTAATGAGTGAGGTTGTGGCAAATTTTAGACCTTTTAAGACACATTACATCAGCATTCATTGGTCATTAACCACAAGGGCTCAGAGTTGCTTTATGGAAAGCAGCTTACACAAGAATGTGTTTGCAGTAAGAAGAGATGGGAAAGGATGCTTCATTTGGGGACCATCTGGTGATCTTAACTAGAATGTTAGCGTATCTGCAATTTATCACAATAGGTGCAAATATGCTAACATTCCAAGTAGCATCACTGGGCAAATAATGGGGCGAAAAATGCCCTAAAAATAGCAGAGTGCATCTCTCTTTCCTTGGATAGGACACCAATAGCACTGATAATGCCAGGACTCTTCAGTTGTAATTGTTTCATAGTTGCTTCATAGCCAATTGTGCAACTATCATCTTATCATTCAGATCTGAACAAGCATTATTAATTTTCCCCAATGAAATATTCTTCCCTTGCAATAGCAAAATATGTCCCTTATTTCTGGACCCAATTCCTCATTGAAGCCATGTCAGTCTATAGAAAAAAAAGATTGATTAAATTAGGCTAAAGGACCATATAGTTCTGTATTAAGAGCCACACTTATGTTAGGACGTGAGGAAAAGGCTCTCTTCCACTATTGCTCCCCAGCAGCTAGAATTGGAGATATGACTTTGGAGATAGTTGGTACACTGACAAACTAGAGATCAATAATTAGTCTCTTTTCAATTTTAAAACCATCAAAAAGAGGAAAAAGGAGGAGGAGAAAGAAATCATTCTAGATATGAGTATGGAAAACAAGACATAAAACAAAAACCATACAGAGATCCCTCACGCACAATATTCAAGTTGTGATTGTAGAACATATCCAGAATGTGATGGTTGGGAAATACAGGAGTTGCAATTTAATCCATCTTTAGTGCAGGAGAGTGGAAACATTCAAGTATATCTATCTATCTATAGCTTTTTCTTCATTTCCCTTTCCTTCTCCTTTGACTTTTGGTTTAATATAGAAGGAAGTTGTTTTGTGTAACATTGAATCCTAATGAGGTATGGATTTAGGGCTTGATGACCCAGAGCCTGCCACTGCCCCTTAATACCCTTCCTTGTATCTCTAATGTAATGCCCGATTGAGATCTGGCAATTCAGTAGCCCAAAGAAGCAGTGAATAGCAATAGCACTTGGACCTATATACCATTTCACAGTGCTTTACAGCCCTTTCTAAGCAGTTTACAGAGTCAGCATATTGCCCCCCAACAATCTGGGTCCTCAGTTTACCCACCTCAGAAGGATGGAAGACTGAGTCAACTTGAGCCTGATGAGATTTAAACTGCCAAATTTCAGGTAGCCGGCAGGCAGCAGAAATAGCTTGCAGTACTGCACCCTAACCACTGCATCACCATGGATGATGATGATGATGATGATGATGATGATGATGATGATGATGATTCCTAGGCATGTTCTATATATATATTAATGATGGAAATCAACAACTAGAAAAGACCTTCTGAAACAGAAATAGGCATCACTATACTGTGATTCAGGTGAAATTAGCTCCCTTCCCTCTGCAATCTATACCGTTTATGTATTCTAGTTTATTAAACAGGTTCAAGATTCCTAACAGTAGCTGCAAGTTGAGGCAAGATACTGTACTTTCTATTAATTGTTCCACTGTAGATAAACCCAAGACATAGGAAGACATTTGACTCAGATTTGGGGGCTTGACAATTAGTGGAGTAATGGTTTTCCTTTTGCTCCCAAAAGACCCAGTGAAAGGAGAATTCTTTATTGATTTGACTGCACACAAACACCTCTATACACTATTACATTCATAGGGTGATGTGGACAGAGGCTTTGGTCAAGGCAATCAAGTGCAGTGTATTTTTTCCCTAGCTTCCAACAATGAAGAATGAACTGCCTCCGGCTATAGATTGCAGCTTTCATACCTTGGTCATTATTCTTTCTCTCCTCTGTGCCAAAAAAGCAAATGCTTCTGTAGTTTTGGTGTCATTTTCAGTCAGCCATATAATCATGTATATTATTTTTCTTCTATTGCCTTCCCTTCTGGCTGCCTTTGCTGACAGCCAAATACAATATTGTATATTGGGGAAAGAGGTGCAATGATAATTGTACGCTCAGGCTAAATGTTGATAAAATTGCACTCAACATTTGTGTACATTTGGATGCACTGAAAACAAAGTTTTCAGCCAAGTTGAATACAGGTAAGTTCATCTAGTGACTGTCCTAAGCTACAACACCACTGAAAAAAGGGACTTATGACCATTTTTCACATTTATAATCATTGCAGCATGCCCATGGTCATGTGATTTACATTTGGATGCTTGGCAACTGACTTACATTTATGACTGTTGCCATATCCTGGGGTCATGTGATCCCTTTTTGTGACTTTCCGATGAGCAAAATCAATAAAATCAGATTCAGTTAACAACCATGTTACTAAATGAACAACTGCAGTGACAAATATGGCAAGAAAAGTTGTAAAATGGGCCAAAACTCACTTAAGACATTTCTCACTTAGCAACATAAACGTTGGGCTCCATTGTGGTCATAGGTTGAGGACTACCTGTACAATAAAAATTGGGAAGTTGGGTATCTCTTGTTCAAAACCTGAAAACTTAATTTGATTGATGTATACCAAGGTTTAAAGAGCTGAAAGTTAGGGAAATGTGATCTGCTGTATTTTTATTGACATCAGGATTAAGTTTTATTCTGAAATATGTTTTATTTTTTTAAAAAATAATATTCTAGTAATACTGTGTAACATTTATTGTGTCAAAGTGAGATTTGAGGTTTACCTTTTTTCAGATACCATAAAATGCATAAAATAACAAATGGCTAGTTTAACCTGTTTTCTCATCCACAAAAATGTCAGAGGCAATCATATCTAACTCTTCCCTGGTTGCCCTGCAACTTTAAGACTTCTGTGGATTTCACACATTTAGCTCTTTATGGATTTGTAAGATTTTTATTGCTACCTAATCATCAAATGATTTAAGGCAAGGGTCTTCAAACTTGACAAGTTTAAGACTTGTGGACTTCAACTCCCAGAATTCCTGAGCTCACATGACTGGAGGAGGAATTCTGGGAGTTGAAGTCCACAAGTCTTAAAGCTGTCAAGTTTGAAGACCTCATACCTAAGGTAATATACAGGCCTGGATGCATCCACAAGTTAAAATGGCAGCTGAGATTGTGGGATAAAAGTGCTGACTTTTTAACATGCCCCATAAAGGTTACATGGTTGATGCACATAAAGGGAAGTCAGGATTTTAATCACACAGCTCTTGATACTTTTAACACTCCTCCATTTCTCTTTTTTGTATGCAAGAAAAGTTTGAAATGCAACCTGGCAAATATATAACATTTAAAAAAAAAAAACACTGTAACCTTCAAGCAAATTCACCCTACATCCCAGGCCAGGATCTGCGGAAAGCTAGTTTGTTCCATCCTTAGAGGAGAACAACATGATCAGATTCATGCAGACATTAGAGGCAATGTTGTTCCAGAGTGCAGGAGCAGCAACAGAAATGGCACCATTCCCAAAAGGAAAAGACTTCTTGCACACTTCATCATAAATTGATTTCCTCCAAAACGCTATGCCACCCCAGATTGCAAAGATTAATACATATGATAGTGAGCTCTCCCAACTGCATATTATAATCCTTTCAATTGTGCACAGTTCAGATATAACAGTGATATTTCTGGGCAGGGGAAATACCATTTCCAGCCAGCAAACCCTGCTTCAGGAATATTTGACAGGAAACTCTGTGCTTTCCTTTGATTCTTTTCTTTTATGCACACTGAGAGCATTTGCACCAAGACAAATTCCTTGTGTGTCCAATCACACTTGGCCAATAAAGAATCTATTCTATTCTATTCGTAATTCATCTCAATCTCTTGTCCCTGAAACCCTATCATAGCATCAAGTTCAATCACAGAATTGCCAGCATACAGCCCCAGAAATTTGGAAAGTAATAAAGGTTAGCTGCCACAGAGAGTAAGAAGATTTTGAGTGATTTCAGTCCCGTTGTCTGTATTTTGTTGCAATCCCTTCCTTCTTGCTCAACTTCACTTCAAACTACATCAAGAAATTTATTGCAAAACAAGGGACAGATGTACACAAATATATGCACAGAAAAATATGGAGTGTAGGAGTGGGGAAACACTAGCAATTTGTTTTCTATTTTGGAGAGAAGGGTTATTTTAAGACACAAGGAAACCTGATGGGTGGGTAAAGGCATTTAGTTGTTGAACAGCTTGAAACCACTGCAAATGAGTGTCAATTGATTTGCCATTCTTGATGCTCAACTATTGATCAAAAAGAGCAGAAACTTATTGGTTGATGGATCTCTGACAGCTATATGCCTAAAAACATATAAACATGCTTATGCTCACATCCTCTTAGTATCTGAAGGGCTCAGCAAAGAGTCAAAGCTACCTAGATTTATCTTGGATGGATGAGATGGCTTGGCAGATGGAAAATCTGGAGAGGCCATTGAATATAACTGTTATATTCATGTACTGTATGTATGTATGTATGTATGTATGTATGTATGTATGAATGTATGTATGTATGAATGTATGTATGTATGGATGTATGTATTATTCATTCATTCATTCATTCATTCATTCATTCATTCATTCTACAAGTATTTATTTTAAGAGCCATGGTGGTGCAGTTGTTAGAGTGCAGTACTGAAAGATACTTCTTTCTGACCAAGGCTTCCTGAGACAGTAACAATCACACATTGTTCCCAAAAACCTTTTTTTAATTATTTCAACGGCTGTGAATTATATGCATTCACAGCCTGTAATGAGTCCCAAATAGTTTATGCATAGTCCAACAGAAGTCTGCCACAGTCTTTTGGGATAAGGCTGATAAGCACCCACCTTTACCTCCCTTGAAATGCTGCCAATGACTAAATTACCAATTAGCTGTACAAGGATAAATGGAGTACAAAGTCAACACAGAGCTTCAGATGTCAAACCTGACATTATGGGAGGGATCAATCATCTCCAAGCCTTACTCCCAAGTCGCCCCTTTTGTCTTAACTGTTCTTGCCTTCTGGCAGCTCTGTGCAAGCACACACTGAGAACAGGTTCCCCCTATTCCTCTGCCTCATTGATGTCAGATTCTGGAGGCTTCATAGTCAGCACATAATTCTCAGATGGCTCTGTCCCCATCTCTGTGTTGGATGGAGATCCCTTGTCCGAGCCCTCGCCAGACTCCAGGACTGGCCCATGTTCCTCCCCACTGTCCGACTCTTCTGCCAGCTGTGCAGGCTGCCAGCGGATCACAACAACTTCTGCTGACAGCCAGCTGCCTGCAATTTGGCAAATCAAATCTTACCAGGCTCAAGGTTGACTCAGCCTTCCATCCTTCCTAGATGGGTAAAATGAAGACCCAGATTGTTGGGGCAATATGTTGACTCTGTAAACCGCTTAGAGTAAAAGCACTGTGAAGCAGTATATAAGTCTAAGTGCTATTGCTATTAAAAGTGGTGATTTGGATCCATTATCTTTTTCTCCAAGGGAAAAATTGTTTGAGGGACTTCTGTCCAGAAGCCCAATAGAAAGGAAGTAGAATATGATTTTTGCCAATTCCCTCTTTCTCTGCAAATTGTACTACCCTCCCCTATAGATCCAACAAGCATGAGTGAGAGAGGACTGCATGGATTAAATAGAATCCATAAAGGTTGTTTGTTTCCTTCCTATCTCACACACAGACTTCCAAAACATATTAAAGAGAAATATAATATTATAGGCTGGTATTTTGCATTGCCAACTTCCCATTTACAAGAATTCTAATACAATAAATTTGTAAGGGGTAGTAAATCTAAGGTCTTAAGAGAGGTATGCACAGTTGCCATCTTGCCTGCCTACTCCTGTTTTGATTGCATTTCTCAATCAAAATATTTGTGCTTAGTTGGCTGTTACAATCTGATGAGCCAGCTTGGGATCCCTTTATCCAAGGTCCACTAAGCTTATGTTTGATTTTTTTAAAAAACAAGGTGCACCCAAAACTCTATGTGGCTCACTTTGTTCTGCATGATGTGAGAGACATGTCAGTCTCCTGAAGTACTGAAAGATTTGAAAAAGGTGATGTTTAGCCTAAACATTGCCCAAAATTTTGGGTGGCTGATGAATTGCACTGTCCACTATGCTAGGCTCTTGAGATGGCTTTTCAAAATGGGTGGGTTTTTCATGGCCACAGCTGTAAAAATCTAGAGCCTCACAAAACATCTGACAGCTTCAGGCATAGAAACCCATCTGACCTAAGATTTTTTTAAAAAAAAATAAATATTGGGATGCAGGGCTTTTCAAAATTTTCAAATAATGTCAGCTTGTCACTTTTCAGAACCTTTCTAATTCTTTCCAGCTGCATATCAATCATCCCATTAACTCTTCTCTCCTGATCCCCCACTAAGTTATCTGGGGATTGGCTTATTCTGACTGAAACATTTTTGGCAAGGCTCAGAGGATAAAGTATGCCTTGTAGATAGCCCATGATGTCATGCACGCTCACTTATAGCTTTCAGCAAGATTTTTACAAAGAAACCCCTTCTTTCCTTCCCGCAATTATCTAGCTATTAGAGTATATTATGCTAAAGACTTCTTATATTTTAAGAGTGATATCACTGCTTGCTTTAATGTCCAGTCTGCGAACCAATTTACACTCACTTCCTCTGACACTGTGTTAGTTGACTGGGGACTTGGCTTCTGTAGCTAAGGATAAAGCAACTATTGAAAGGCAAAAGGAGGGCGATTGTAGTGAAATTCACAAATACGTGTGACTTCATACTGGACATTATTAATGTTTGAAAAAAGCTGTTATACAATATACCCACCTTTGTGCCATCTTTGTGATTATAACCTGCTTCCATCACATAGTCACCTCATTTTTCCTGTTTTCTTGGTTTGCTTGACCTGACATTAACTTTGGCAGCCAATGAGTATAATCTCTGACTCCATTCATTATGCTAAGCCATAATGTGTTTAGTTATGTTTCAGGTCATTTGATTTGTACTCCAAAATTGTGGATTAGAAATGATTTTGGGGGTTAGTGCAATTATAATTTCAGTAACCATGGTTAACTAAACATAGTTTGCATAAGATGTTGACTTAGTAATTATTGGATTTGTTGTCTAAGATACCTGGAACAATGTACAAGGAAGAAGGTTTTTTCCCTTCATTGTGGTTACTCAGCAAAATATTGGGCCTGAAAAATAGTAGTTTTTCCAAGACTTCACCTATATTCTCTTTCTTCTTCTTCTTCTTCTTGTGCCATATCCATCATCAGACATTGGCAATCATGTTGGCAATCCTATTTTTATCAACATATTCTCTTTGGAGTTTTTTTTTCCTTCAACAAAAGAATTCCAGAAAATAAGTGTTGGGGCTGCCTAAAGAATTATGTTTTCCTAAAGCTACCTAAATGGCCCTAAATTTTGATGCAAAACTAGAGTTTCAGTTCTCTAGTTTTGACCCTCTTATTTATCTTGTTGTTTTACTGTCAATAAAAGGAATACAAGCAAGCTCAAAAATAAAGGCAGGATTGATCGTTCTTCTAACACATAGGTATCAAACTCAATCATGTCATGGGCCGGATCATGACGTATCACCAGAGGTGGTATTCAGCAGGTTCTGACCAGTTCTGGAGAACTGGCAGCAGAAATTTTGAGTAGTTTGGAAAACCAGCAAATACCACTTTGGCTGGAGATTTTACAGTATTCTTCCCATGCCACACCCACCAAGCCATGTCCACAGAACCGGTATTTTAAAAAAACGAATCCCACCACTGCGTATCATGGTACTTTTTGCCTTTGCAGAGCCAGTGTAGGTGTGGCCTGTGCATGATGCATCTGGCCAGCAGGCCGCCAGTTTGTCAGGCCTGTTAACAGATCATATTCCTGCCATAGGTTGATTGAAAATGGCCATCTTCCTCACTAATGGCCTTGAAGCTGTTCTTTTAGGCAGCAGAGATCATCATTTTTATTTCACAGAACCCTTTCAGTCCTCAGTTTACATCCCAAACTACTAAATTAAAATTAAAATGGCTCCCAGCCTCCAAAAGAGCATTCTTTAGTATCAATGCTAGGGATTAATCAGAGAATATAGTGACAATCATCGATACTTTAAAGTCCTTCATCTCTGATTACCATTTCTAACATCACCATATTATCACTTGTAAATGAAACAATATAATAGGAAATGGGAGAACGTTTTGGTTTATGCTTCTTGGTTTTCTTCTGTGGGTACATAGTTCAAGGAGCAAAGGGACATAAAATTGCATGAATCAGATTCCAGAAGGCATAAACAGAATTGGGTCAGAGTAGGAGAGATTGTAATGCTATTGTATTACCCATCTTCCATTGGGTAAACAAAAGAAGTCACCCAATCAAGAACAACCAGGTTATTTAAAGTGCTTAGTTTACCAAGTAATCTTTACCACAAATTAGGTAAGCAGTGAGAGATGAATTTGGTTTTGCTTTGTTTAGAACCATGCTATTTCAAATTCTGAAATTTAGAAACTCTTTATGACCATCAAATGCTGAGGAATAATCAAATAATATGAGAAAGTCAGCATATTGCCCCCAACAATCTGGGTCCTCATTTTATAAACTTTGGAAGGATGGAAGGCTGAGTCAACCTTGAGCCAGTGAGAATCGAACTGCTGAACTGCAGGCAGTCGGCAGTCAGCAGAAGTGAGCCTGCAGTACTGCATTCTAACCATTGCACCACCATGACTCATAGATGATAGATAGAATAGACAGACAGACAGATGAGAAATGAAATGAGAAAGGTTCATGTGCAGCCTACTATCAGCTGATGAGAAAGGTTCATGTGCAACCTACTATCAGCATATTTAGATAAAAGTTTAGACACATACCTTTACTTTCTGGAGGTTTTTTTTAGATGTATGTTTACTTGCTTATATTCTATATGAAATATGAACCCAATTAAATGGGAGATATTTAAATAAAGAGATAAAAATCAACAAATTGCTTGTGTATATATTCTTTTTTCTTGAAATTACCAGGAGAACAAACTGCCCTGGAGAAAATTGTCCAGGTGTGTCCCCAGGTAAATATAACAGCAGTACATTAACCACAGTATCTTTGGAATTACTAACCTAAGAGACAGTGTATTATTATTATTTTCTCCATGTGAACAAAGGGCTGCTGTGCTTAGATCCAGGTAAAGATATTTCATTGTCATTTGCCCTTTGAAATGATGCCTTCTCTCTTTTTTTAATTATACTTTTTCAATTTACACACATCTTTAACATTTTGACAGCACTGTGACATCGCTGTTACATATATAAGCATCTACACATTCATATACATTAATCCGTATTTCTACTTTTTAGCCAATTGTACCATTCGTCCCAGGTTGCATAATATTCTGATTCTTCTTTGCCTTTTAATTCTAATGTAAGCTTATCCATCCCAGCACATTCCAACACTTTCTGTATTACTCATTCCTCAGACGGTATACTATCCCGTTTCCAACACTGTGCAAAGGCAATCCTGGCTGCTGTTGCTATGTGTAATATGATATATTTAGTCTGTTTGCTAAACTGTCCTTTAATTATTCCTAATAAAAACAGTTCAGGTTTCAGTTCAATTTGATGTTTTGTTATTTCTTGTAGCCAAATTCTTATTTTTACCCAATATCTTCTAGTTTCAGGACATAACCACCACATATGAAAAAAAAAGTGCCATATTTACATTTCCAGCATTCTGGGCTTATATTAGGATACATCTTTGCCAGTCTCGCTGGTGCCAAATATCAATGATAGAACATTTTATAAATGTTTTCTTTATAGGCCGCAAACATTATAGTCTTCTCAATGCTTCAAAATGCCAGGATAAGGACCCAAAAAACATTTTAAATTGTTTGGGAAGTCAGCTTGTCTGTTCCCCAAAATGTGTCAAAAATGAAATGGATGGGTACAAGCAAAAATGGCAGAAAGATATATACAGAATTCCAAGTTGACCCATTTTTTCAACCAAATTATTTAGCTGTTTTCTGTTTTCAAAATTTTGGGAGATGAGAGGTGCACAGTAATTTTGCCAACTTCTGAAGCTCAGTATGATAGACTTGTCAACCAAGTGAGTTGCATATTGTAGAACCCAGTCTCAATCAATTTGATTTTGCAGAACAGCCCTAACCTCACTTTTGACCCAAAGTGCAGTGTTGCTATTCAATTCAGGCATTTTTTTAGGCAAGAACAAATAATGCATAGCCTAGGATAGGCTGTAATTGCCTCATTTGATGTTTTGGATGGAGCGATTATTTTTCTAAATAATTGTGATGATTGATGATGAAAATTATGGTATAAGATCCAGTTTAGCAATTAAGACATCAGCTAGAAACCAGGAGACTGAGTTCTTAGTTTTATGACTCAGCTTAGTCATAAAAGTTGGCTGGGTGTCTTTGGGCCAGTCACTCTTTCAGCCTATAACAACAAACCTGGACAGCAAACCAGTTGGTCAACTCCTATCACAATGCTCAGTTGATCCAAAAAATTGGAGTCTGCATTTGTGGGTAAATGCTAGGATGAAAGAAAAAGAAAAAAATGAGATAATACAGCGAACTCAAAAGCCTATTTGGATTTGTAGGAATTTGTTGTATTTTGAATGCCAGGAAGGGGTTGTTGTTGTTTTTTGGTACTTTTTATGATTTTTACCATTTTTAAAAATTATTCTTTCTGAGCTACCAGGATTATGTTACATAAGATGGACAACTATACAAATCTTATAAATAAAGCAAATATGTATGCTATACAGGTGTTCCACAATTTATGACCACATTAAAACCATAAACTCTGTCATTATGAGGTCATTAAGTGAGTCATGTCCAATTTTATGACCTTTTTTGCCACAATTATTGAGCAAATCCTATGGCCCTTAAGCAAATTTGTCTTCCCCCTCCCTTGACTTGTTGGAAGGCCCTTGGGAAGATTGCAAATGGAAATCATGTGACCCCAGAACATTGCAACCTCATAAATACATGCCCAAATTTTTAATCATGTGACCATGTAGATGCTGCGGCAGTGATGTGTCAGCCAGTCATAAGTCACTTTTGTCAGTGCTCTGGCATTTTTGAATGGTTGTTTAATGAATGGTGGTAAGTCAAGGACTACTGTACTATTGGATCAAGATAAATTGCTTGTAAGCTACTTCAAAAGTCTTGTTCAATCACATAATAAGTTAATGCCCTGTGGATTTCTTTTGAACAAAGGTATAGCATGGAATGCTGATTTAAGCAGAGGAGATATAACTGTTCTGCCCCCTGACCATTTGGGCAAGGCAGTCACTTTCTTTCAACCCAATGGCTTAGAGTAAGGGGGAGGTCCAATTAACAGTGCCTGGACCTTCTGCATCAAAATGAGGAGAATTAATTCAGTATCTATTACAGTTATGCAATCTCCCTATGCATTTTTCCCTTCTGGGTTCCCATTGGGCAACAATTCTCCCTATTCACACCTGATAATTGTGTTAGTGAGGGGTGATGAGAGATTTAATCCAAGACATTCCAATGAGATGGAATGTAATAGTCTGGATGCATTCCAGACAAATAAGAGGGAGTTCAGTTCAGATATTTTGTATGAGAGAAAGAGGGTGAAGACAACCCCTCCTTAACAGCTCTCAGAGTATATGCTTAACGTAGATACTAGAGTACTTCAGTTTGGCAAGATTATGTTTGTAGGTGTGGAACAATAAAGAAATCTGTTTGGAAGAATTGCCACATGTCTTTTGCTAAAGTTTTGGGGCCCTGACATTGGCAAACTCCAGGTTGTGGTAGTTTATCTTTTAATTCTTCATAATCTTCCTAGCTTCCAGTAATAATAAAGGGTAATGATCCACAACCTGATCAAAGCAGTGATGTGTAATGACCTCTACCTCTATTGTGGCAAATCTATAATATAATTAAAACCAAATATTTATAAAGTGAGCTCTGTTACAAATTGAATTTTTAAAAATTACCCTTCCCTTCCCTCTCAGCTCTTCCTGCAGGCATCCATATGACAGTAGGCAAGAGGTGATTGTTCCTGGACAGCTGCAAGTGTCCCCATCCCAAATAAGTGACCATTGGTCTCACTTCTGCCATCTGCCCTCATACAACTGCAACTTCCACTGGCAGCAATAGGTCTTTGGTTTTCAAACACAACATTCAGGCCATAAGCTAATTAGAGTACAAGAAAGAATAGGATCGAAGGAGGAGGAGGAGGAGGAAGAGAAGGAGAAGGAGAAGGAGAAGGAGAAGGAGAAGGAGAAGGAGAAGCAACAGCAGCAGCATCGGTCTTGACAAAGCACCCTTCCCACCTGTCCATATCCAAATATGACTTTGGAGTTTTTCAAAGTGCACACATTAAAACTCAAACATGAATGGAAAACTGAGAGTATAGCCAGCTTTCCCCATCTGGCTGGGCTCATAAATGGCAACTGATTCCAGAATGCAACAAGATTATATTACCACTGTAAATATGTTGAACAAACAAACTTACATTTTGGGCAGAGAGCTTCTCTGGATGTTAACATTCTTTATTTTGGAATTTTTTCTCCAAAAATTGAAAACATTAAACTCTGCTTGTTTTCCTGATCTAACAGTATTGGACCTGTCAAACATATCTAAGCATATGGATGGAGTAAACAGTGAATCGCCAACTGAGATGGCCAAAATGTGAAAAATCTCCATTTAGGGAATGGTTACTGTAGTTTTGTGAGCACCCAATTCCCTGTCAAGCTGTAAAATGGATTTCGACAGATACTACTTTTAAAAAATGAATGGGTACAACTGTAAATCAAAGAACACTTTGAAGAGAACATCTCTAAAATATGAATTAGTCCCTGCTGTAAGAAAAGAATCATTTTTATCTGAGGTAGCCCAACATAGAAAGGCTTCACAAAGCAATCTGAGACAATCCTAGTTATTACTTGCAAGAATACCACCTCAGAAAACATTTTTTTAAATTGAGGACTGTCAATCCTATTTGATTTTCAGTGGCATTTTTTAAAAGTAACTGATTTGGCTGATTCTGTGAAATGAATGCAAATAATCTCCTAATTTAATGGGGTAGTATTTGTCACTCTCCACTATTACTGAGTAGCCCTCATAAGTTTTTCTATATCCTAATGCAAGAGGCTGAAAATTCTATAAAGAATATTTTGGAACTTTAATGGCTTCAGCGAGTTTTTTTTTCCTTCTGTTTGAAAAATGCTAAACTGACCTATTTTCTCCATAATAAACAGAAACGCTTAATTGAGGAATGGCAATTTAACATTTAGGTGGAAACCTTTGCAAGATGGAGAAAGATTTGACCAAATTGAAGATTTAAGCATTTGGGATGAATTTCATCTGAAACCTATTTTCAAGGCTGGTCATATTATTAACCTAAAGTCATAATAGGTGAACAATGCTCCATTCTTTCAAATAAGAAAAAGACCAGATTTGGGCCATATTAAATAATATGCTTATAGCACAAGCTAGAAATTGTACAATGAATTCTGCAGTGGGATGACCTGATCGTTGTACATTTAATCCAAATCAGAGAGGCACTGTAGTGATTGCTTAAAATGTAAAGAAACCTTAACATATTGCTAGTCTCAATATTTCGCTGTTCCCAAACATGGACATTATTAGAGTATCACATGGGGAGAAGAAAAATTAAACCTAAGAGGTGAAGGTGGCAAATGAAATGTTGCCTTATGTTTTATTGGCAGGAGTTCATATTTGAATAAACTTGCTTTCTTTTTTGTTTTAAACATTCATCAAAGGCAAATTTGAAATGAATGATAGGAAAAGTGTTCAGGGGTTCAGTTAGAATCCCATAATGTAAATTGGTGCAAGATTTAATTTCAATTCCATTGCCAATGGATTGAAAAGCAGGGCCACATTTTGGGTGGATCTTTTTCCCTCTTCCCTACTATTTTTTTTTTTTTAAATTGGCAGAGTAACAGCTATGACTAATAGGAGATGTGCAGAAAAGCCTTTGGGAAGAAATGCAGTGCAATCTCATTTTCTGATACAATAGACCTGCTCCTCTTCACTGCAGAGCTATTAAGTTGGAGCAGAATTTGGCAAGGGTTTTCCCATTAGGCCCTGGCCCCCTTATGATAGCTTGCTCTTTGTACCTAATGCCAGCCTTTTTAAAAATCTGATTAGCAGCAGGTACAACCTGACCTTTATCTTCCTCTTCCTTTTTTCACTGTTTGGTTATGTCCACTATGTACTCTAGTTATGGAATCTCCCACATATAGGACTCACGGTCCAAGTTCTGAAAGCTATATTGCTTCCTCAGAGACCAACTCACAATCAGCCCAAGAAACCAGAAAGCCTCCATCAAAAAGTAAGGACAAATTTCTGGGAGATTTGGGATATGAAAAAGTAAGCTTTGAGAACAGAAGAAAGAACTTAGTCAGATAAAAGTACAATAATCCCAGGCTTGGGCAGAAATATAATTTGAGAAAGCTTCAGACATGACCCTGCCTAGTTTTCTTTGAAGATAAGGAGGAGGGAGGCACATTCAGACTTGCAAGATTCTGTTATTGTAAGCTTATAATAAAAGTAGTATTAGTCCTGATGACTTTGTTTTCATTGCCTGATCTACCTTGAAGGGCTGACATTAACTGTTAGCCAATACTGTTGCAATACAAGCAACAGGGCGTAGTGTTTTAGAAAATTTAAACCTGTGGAAGACATCAGCTTTTTAAAATCTCTAACATTGTTTTGTGTGTTGTGGGAGATACAGTATATTTGTAAATCATGCTGTTTTTAAGGTATGAACATTTGGGATTGTTCTGGTTTTGATTTGTCTGTAAGCTAAAGATAACTCCATTGTCATTTATAGATGACCTTTGAAAAGGCTGACATTTATAAAGATTTGTTATAAGCTATGCACTAAGCCTATTTTCCTGTTTTTGAGACATCCAGACAACCAATTATTCCTTTTCTAGCAGGCAACGTGGTCTCCATCCTAACCTGAACAGTTGCCGAATGTTCTTTCTTACTGTCTCTCACATTCTGTTAAAATTCATCAGACAATTGTTTTGGGGAAGGGACATTACACTCCTAGCTTTTATTTTAGAAAATATATATACTTGAATTTTCCTGAGCATATGATCCCATTCTTGGGTGTGCGTGTTGTAGGAGGGAACATTTCTGTTGTCATCTACTATTCAGGTTGTGTTAGGGGAACAGATAAGAAAACAATATGCAATTTCCCAAGGAATCTGTTTTCTCTGTAACACAGGCTCTATTTATTAGGTTAATCAGGCATTTTCCCCTAATGTATGACATGTCAGACCCTTGGATATGTAGACTTCTTAAGTATTTCCATCATTTTTATATTTCCTTTCTTAATTGTTATTCTGTTTTATTTATTCACAAAAGGAACAAAGTCTAAACTTCAGCAATATGGAGAGAGAGGGGGGAGAAAAGAGCCTGAGAAATTACTACAGTGGGAAATGTGCCAAATTGGGAACAAATAGGTTTTATAACATAAAGTGGCTATTTCTCACTCACTCTGACCCATTTTCCATTTGAACTAAATAAATAAATAGATGATGCTATAAAAATGATTACTCACAAATTCTTTTAAAAATAATTTATTGAACTGGTGTGGTGCTTTGAAAAGGCTTCTACATCTGTGAGATCTGACTGGCTCTGTTTTTTCAATTATGTAATGTGTTATTAATAACAGCTACCAAATAATTTATATTAGTCCACTGGTGTTTCGTTCTATGTCAGAGCCAGGGGCAGAGAGAACAACATGGCTTTGTTATATCTTCTGAATGACACCAGTAACTAAAGCATCCTTTCTTTCAGGTAGTTGAACATTTGGACTGAGCATTCCAAATACCAATTTTCTAATTAAAGGCCAGCTGTCCTGCTCCCAAAGATGCAAAATTTATGGGTGGGTTTAAAAATACTGGATTTAGTCCAGCTTTACTGGCTCTGGCTGGGAGGGAAAAGTTCCCATCCACATCAAAAGTTGCATCCCAATGTCTCAGTGTGGCTCAGCTGGACTCTATATTGTCCATAGCAATTAAAGAGATTATATCTCTTGTTTGCATTTGGATTCTAATTTAAAGCATCTGCTATATATATATTAATAGACCAACAAATATTTAACATGTTCTACAGGCAGTCTTTTCAGATGTGCCAAACATAAGCTGTAACTTTAGTTATATATTTTCCTAAAGGAACAAAAATAAGATTGTAACCGTATTAAATCTAGACTGATTCTGCTGCAGACTCTTCATAAACACTTTGCAAAGACTCTGACGTTTTCAGCTAAGTGTTAGGCTCACTTTGAAACAGACGTCAAAGATCAGCCTACATCTCTCTCCGAGTGTATCATTTCACAAATTGCTGAGATTAGAACAAGATATGCACCTTTACAGTTTTAAGAAAAATTTCACTACATAAATTCAATTCCAAAATCTCACCTCTTGGTTTGATTAATGTCTGAAATCAGTTAGGGCCTTTTCCAAAATGGCACCCAAATGAAGGAAACTTCTTGGGGTGGTATTTTTTCTGTTGACTTTCGTTTTCAGGGTAGCTAACATTCATTTTAGCTTACAGACAGTTTCAACGGCTGCTACTGTTATGTATCCTCATTTGGATTTCAGAGATTTCCTACTGCTTTTTACTGCAGATTTTCCTGCTATTTTGGAGTTATATATTTGCCACTGAGTAATTTATTGATGGTTGTGATGCTCTAGGTTATTATTCTTTTGTTAAAGCTAGCATACATTACTCTTCTTTTCATTCACTGTGTTATTAATGTTATTTTGTTTTCTTTTGTGCCCTCCTGGTTTGTTGATCAGGTGATTGACAGAATCGAATCCATTCATTCAGTCCCATCATCTGGAGAAGACTATTCTAAAGCCTCATCTCATAAATTAGATGGCTGGCCTTCTCAGTAGAAATCCCCACCTTCTGGCACACTTTACTTTTAGAAGTACCTTGGAAAAGATTAAACCTCTTTTCTGTTCTTTCAATGCTCTTTTGATTTCAGCTAACTAACAATGGTCACCTCTCTTGAGTTTTCTTTAATGTTCATCTTTGGGGAATTTTTTTGTTTTTGTTTTTGCAATTAAACAACCACCAATACATTATTCAGTGACAAAATATATTTCAGTTGTGCCTTGCCTTTTCCAGCAAACTCAAAACCTTTTACCTCACCTTGATTTACATTATTATTATTAGTGTAATGTGCAAAACCAAACAATTGTGCCTAATGAATAATCTATGGTTTAGTTATCCAGGGTAAATGTGTGATGCAAATAAAGCCTCTAGCAAGTTGTCTGGACAAAAGAGCACAAATCTAAGAAGCAACATTGTCAGCCTTTTTGTTTCTCCTTTGTGGAGGAACAGGCTTCTTCACTGGATATCACTTTGTAGTTTGTAGTACTGTACAGAGTTACAGCCCCTTCAACCGGCACTTGAGTTTCCTATATTCACACTGAAGTGCCACATGCATCAAAGCACCCATTGTGGCATCCACTTGCAAATACTGGATGTACACCCCGGGCCACCCTGCAGGAATTGCTTGCACCTGAATTAGTTATAAGGAAAACACGCCAAGCTCCTGGTTCAACTCACACTTTGCTGCAGATTGCCACAAGGGAGAAAAGGAACAAGCTACATTTCCTGCAGCATCAGACAAATGAGAGCATTTGACTCCTAGCCGCTGGGTTTTGTGGAGGCGTTTTTCTTTTAATTGAGTCAACTATTGTTTACTCAGTGTCACCTCTTCCTTCCCTTTTAAGTGTTCCACCCACTTTAATTAAGAGGCATAGAACCAAGGATATTTTATCTTGCCAAGGAGGCAGGCCTGAAACGCAGCTGGAGTGTCTTGCCTTAATACCACACCACACCACTTGGGACAATCAATTGCCATCATTCATACTCACTTTACAGCACAATATCCAATGGCAGGTTAAAAATAGCTTGACAATGACAACCTCTCTGGGCTGCACGTAAGTAGAGCAACAGACTCAAGTTAGCTTCTGGGACATTCATTCTGGTTCAGCCTCCCTGAAACACAAAAGCCATGGCAAAAAGCCTAAGCTTTGGCAGGAACATTAAATTTGGGGCCTTCTAGAGGCCAAGATGGGCCTCTGCTCGATTTCTAAATAGAGTGTCCTGAATGATGACAGTCAAGCAGGAAGCACTGATTGAAATCCAGCTGATGCAAGAGTCACAAGCAAAAGAACGTTTGTATTTCTTTCAGGTTATAACCATGACAGTCACCTCAGGCTGCAATATCCAGAGGGCTTGTGGTAGATGTAACAGCAATTTTACAAGGTTGTTTTTGAAGGTGACAGACTTTGAACAATAACAAATAAAGCTATATAAATCAGGAAGCTGCACAAAATGCCACTGGCAGTGTTAAGTTCCGCTTTTCAATCAAGGGCTCCTCACTCCACTGTGGCATGTAAGTCATGTTTATATTAGCCAATAACACTCTGCAATATCTTCACTTTTCAAGTGACGCCAAAGAGGCTGTGAAAGTCCTGAGTTGTGGTCTCGATTTAGCAATGATTTGAATGTGAAGTACCAAATGGAATCTCAGTCCACATAAGGCAGAGTTCCTGTTAGTTGGTGAGCATTTGACTTTGGATTAGCCATGTGGTTTGTTCTAGGTCACAGGTGTCAAACTTGCAGCATCATGTTGCTGTCATGTGATGTTTCACAATGTTTCCCGCCCCCCTTCGCGGAGCTGGGGTGGATGTGGCCTGTGTGTAACGCCTCCGGACTGTGGGTCACCAGTTTGACACCCCTGTAAATATGAAGAATCAGGCATGCAGCCTGAACTTTATTCAGGACTGACATGTTTTGTTCTGATGCTGGCTGTGGTCAGGTATTGCTTTAGCCAATTTGGCTTCTGCTCAACTTGCTTCTTCCCTGGAAAGAACGGATTGGGTCACCAAGATGAACTTTACTTTTTTCTTTACATCTTGGCATTCCTGCAACATGTTCTCTAGGGAACTGCCTTTGACCAATATTCAGAAATTGCAACGTGCTAGAAATATTCCAATTAGAAGGCTTTCTGTTTAATCAATGCTAGTCTTACATCACTTTAACCAACTCTCATTTGTTTAGAGATCCAATTCAGGATCTTTGATGTTATTTATGAATCCCTAAACAAATTGTACAAGATGACTTCTATACCGCATAGCTGATTTCACTAAATTTCCTAAGGAGGGAGACTAGGATCCTTTTTGTGACAGTACCCTATAGACACACACATACACACACACATCAGAGATTAGATTAGCACCTTCAATGTTTAGATTTTGGCAGATGGTAAAGTGAGTATTTAGCATCTAGCATTTTCTAGTGGCCAATCTGGGGGTTCAAACTGAGTTTCTTCTCTTGCAAGTCACATTTCTCTGCCTTTAATTTTTATTGATCTTGTTCACATTCTTTTCATGTTTGTTCTGTGTAGCTTTTATTGTCTTAAACTGATTTCTAAAGATTGTAATTAATTTATTAAATTTACTCTTGATCAGATTGCCCTTGTGTATGCAACTCCTTCTGCTACAGCTGCTGCCACCCCTTTTGTTTTTCTTTCTTTATAACTATCTCTAAATCTCTAATAACCAACGTTTATCATTTGGGATGAATGGCAAATAAAGCAATGATTTCGCTTGGGAAAAAAATCTGCAACTATTACACTTTGATGATTTCTGCTATTGTTGCTGTTACTTATTTACTTTCCAATCCAATATTAATTTGGAACAAAAGTTCATCAGGGCATGGCTAATGCCAGTGTCTCTTAAAATTCAATTAGTGGAATTTTGGGCAAGATCCAGCCACGCTTAAAAGTGGCACATTGAAATTTTGGCATATTTGCCTGAATGTGCTGTTTGTCTGCAAATAGGCATGTAAATTAGAGGACCTGAATCAAAACTAAGTTGAAAAGACTATCCATCTAGGCTATAGGGCTTGGACATTTACAGAGGCAAAGCGTTTTTTGCTTTTGTGTCTTTGCATTCAAAAATACTTTAAGAAGAATTGAACAGCTTCTCCTCTCCATGAGAATGTCAACTTGGTTCAAAGGCAATTCTCCATGAACAAGGATGGGCCATTATTTCTGGTAGTCAAAATAAGATTTTCATTTGCAGACTGCATGTGTATTTCCAATGTCATTACGTCAGATCCTTGGCCAGCTTTGTCTCCATATCAACCATATCTTTCCATTTCCAATCAATGGAAATTATTAGCAGAGAGCTGGAGGTGAGGCAAGGGAAGAGACAACCAATCCTCTTTGGACTCTTGATTAGATTTGTTCCTAGTGTTTGAGATCATTTTTGGCTACGTGTCTTAGAAACAGAAAATATAAAGGGGAAATGGACAGATTGGCTGCTACCCATTGGTGGCTGAATGCTGAGACAATTGTATATGAGCAAAGAATAGCACTTTGGGCTTCTTCTCAATTTACTTTGGCAACTCCAATGAATCCATAATCTCATGAGACAGTCACCTCTTCTCCCTAGCACCTCTATTAAATTGTTTGATCTTGCCATTCTTTTATTAGAATAACATTGTCAAACCCAACTCTGCGCCACTACAATATCGAGATGTGTAAAATCTCTCAAGCTTTCCCACTCATTATCCTGAAAGCAGGATTGTGGACATGACCAGGGTTTTTTTTTTTTTTGGGGGGGGGGGGGGGGGGAGGGGGTGCTGGGAAGTGCAGACACCACTTCCTACATTCTCATTTCATTTACTCATGTCTGGAGTGGCACCTAAGTCCAATAAATAAATAATTGGCCTCCAGAGCCACTGCATTTCAACATTTATCTATCCCATTATCCCTTTCTATCTACATTCTTCCCCCTCCTAATGGTTGCAATCAACATCTCTCCAACACTTCAAGCTTCCAAACAGATAGAGAAAAGAATGGGGCAGGGGGCAAAGAGTTGGAAGGGACCTTGTAGGTCATCTAGTCCAACCCCCCGCCCAAGCGGAAGATTCTGCACTATTTCTGACAAATGGCAGTCCAATCTCTTCTTGAAAGTCTCAAGTGATGGCGCTCCCACAACTTCCGAGGGCAAGCTGTTCCATTGGATGCAGCAGTTCAACTCTTCTTCACTGCAGCATTCTGAAAAATAATGAGAAAGATCAGTGTAGGCCTTGGTTAAATGGTTGCAAGTTGCATTGTATCTGTCAGTTTCAGTAACTCCTTCTCCTTCTTCCCCTGTTTGTTTTAGTTATCCAGCCTTGTAGGACTTAGTAACATGGACAAACATGGCAAGGTCTGTCTGCCTCTTCTCTGAGGCTGTATCTGCTCTTGTGTCTCATCTGCCTGTGTCTGATTATATTGTCTAAATTAGAATCTCTTGGCACTGCTCAATTAATTTTATTTTAAAAATTGTATACACAGATTTACAACTGGGAGCCACCTCCCCATATGTTTCTTCATTTCACATTACTTTACAATTTGCTAAATGTCCAAGTGGGATGTGGGAAGAGAGGCAAACAACCTGCCTACAGAAGCCCAGGCATAATCCTGGCATTATGGAATTTCAGTAACCCAATAGCAGGGAAATGATCTACATTAATTAAAGACTGGACAGTTTGCAAGCTAGGTATAATCTTCTTCTCCTTCTCCTCCTCCTTCCTCTTCCTCTTCTTCCTCCTCCTCCCTTCCTCCCCCCCTTCTCATCCTATGACAAGACAGAATGCCAATACATACAGTATGGACAGAACAGCAACATAATTAAAAATAGATAAAGGCTTATTTTCAGCTCACTTTCTATTGTATAATCCATATATGGTGTTTTGATTTGGTTTGGTTTGGTTTTGCAGCATTACAGAAGTGATTTACCTTTATCTCACTGACAGCTCTAGAATTCACAAGTGTTTTTAATGCAAATGTAAACCAGGGTAATAGGAATCCCATGCGCAGATTGTGCTGTTACTTAAGAGGAATGGGAGACCACCTGGTCTCCCAGCAATAATGAAATAATGGATGCTTTGTGATGTAAATGTTCATTTCTTTCTCATCATATAGAATATGAGGCATATGATTCAGAGACTTGGATCAGCTCAATGATACACTAAACTGATACTTCTTCTTCTTCTTCCTAGCATATTCCCACAAGTGCAGGGTTTGCTTTACACTAAATTGATACATCCTGATCAAATCCATAGCTCTTGGGGACAGGCAATTAATTCTTCCCTTAGGTCTTGCCTGTGAAGATTACTCTGCACCTAACATGTTATATACTGGTATGTATTATGGGGTGATAGCAATTCTTGTTTCCCTTGGTGAGTAACTTCTTATACTTATTCTGGCAATGCTGTTTCGGGTTACACATTTCTAGCTCCTTTTTCAAATGCTTTTTCATATAATAGCATAAATAATATTAATATGTGTGTAATAATACCACACTTAAAATTATGCATAGAATTATGTTGCCATCACACATCTCCATAATGTATATAGTCTGCACTTCTAATTTTTTAAAAAAATTTCCCTCTTCCTCACTCTATTTTCCCTTTTCCTTCCCCTTTTCCCATTGTCTTTATTTTCATTTGTATTTTATATTAAGAAAAAAATGACTATAAAAATAGTTATTTTCATGCAGAAAAGCCTTCCATAGTGCCTGAGAACCACGTAGGAAATGAACACAAGAGGCAACTGGGGGACGCATTATTTCAGACAGAAAGTTGGTTTGGTCTAGCGGTTAAAGTGTCAGGTTAGAAACCAGGAGATTGGGAGTTGTAGTCTCTCCTTTGACACAAAGCTAGCTAGGTGAGCTTGGGCCATCACTTGGGCAAGAAGGCATAGTCAAACCATTCCTGAAATGTCACCTGGAAAACTATAGGGATTTGTCTAGGCAGTTGCCATGAGTCAAAACTAACTTGAAAACACCACAAAACCTTCAGATGAGTCACACAGAATGGATTGTGGAAACTAATTTTTTTCAAGTCTTCAGCTTCAATGGGTGTCATCATTTCACTCTGAGATCTTGAAGAAGACACAACCTTTTATCTGTATTCCCAGTAAAAGAAAATATTGCAGGATAGTTGTGAGGATGACGTTTTACCCTAATTCTCCTAGGCCACTTCTCTCTACATACACTTCAAAAATGCCCATGAGACACAGTCACAAAATGACCATTGATCTTCTTAGGTATAAAGTGGGCCTGGTTATGCACATCCATTTCTGACTCTCATATATCCCTGGCAATTCTTCCACACATGTTTCCGGGCGTCCAGTCCAGTCTAATATTGGAGTCTTTGGGGAAATGCCTGCTTTCATGCAATCAGTAAGGAAGAAAAATAAATAGAAAGTTATAAGAAGAGGCACTTCCCAGACAAAGTCCAGGCCAAGGTTGATTCAAACATAGAGAAAGAGGAACTGAATATTTTTTTCTGACAAGGTTTTAATAGACACATTATGCAGGAACCTGGTGTAAATATTCCCAACGTTGAAACCATTCCAACTCATCTCCAGCCCCACACACATTATTATCATCTTGATTTACAGCTGTCTGGATTTCACTTGACGTGACAATATTTTATCAGTTCAGGGAACTCATGTAGATAAATGGCTCAGCCTCAGAGAGGTAAACACATGTCAGCCCATGACAATTATTTCTTTCATTAAGGATGAAAGTGATGGATGTGATCCCAATGGTTCAGTTTTGGGGGTAGGGACAAGTAATTTTTTTTATCATCTATGTAGAAGAAATTAGATCAGTGTTAAGTTTTAAGATGCCCCTCTGTGTTGCGTTTACTCTGTTTTACAGGTAAGGACCCAGAGAATCAAGTAGATGGCTTCATACTTCACAGTAAACCATAATCTGATTTGCTGGGTTCTGCTTTAGCTGATTCTGTGAGTCCAGATAGGGTGATCTGTCAACCTTAGTTTATCCTGAACAAACCAATCACCATTCATAACTGCAATTAATCAAAACATTGTTCAATGCAGGGTGTGGAGTCAATTGAGTGACTCAACCACTGAATTCGCCCAAAAAAAAAAAAAAAGACTGACTAACATTACAGGATTTTCCTCTGTCCCATTTGTATTCCAGTGACATTAACATTGCTTCTACAAGTAGTTTTTAAACATTTAAAATAAAAATATACTGAAATACTATGTTAATGTTACAATTATTATTTTTTCTTCTAAATGTCCTAAATGCTCATTGTGTTCCTCCCTTTTCCTTCTTTAGAGGTAGGTTAAATTCAGAGACAACAATGTTTTCTAGATGAAATTGGGATAAGATGAACCTTTGCTGGGGAGAATTTCTGTGATAAAAATGAATATTCTTCTTAGAACCATATTCTTGTTTCAGCCAATACCTCTTTTGACAAACTGATATACATTAAATAATGGCAAAAAGATTTGCTAAATTTGAATAGCAAAGGAAGAGTTAAGAGAGGGTTTGAAGCCCAGCGTGCAACCCAGACAGCATGAGTTGAAATTGGGACAGAAAACATCACTTTTGATAACTTTTGAATCAGAAAACACAGGTGAAAGTTGCATTGATGAGGGCTGAACATTGGCTGACAATGACAGATATTTCTGCCCTCCAATATGATGGCCAGCTATACTAGGGTAGGTTGGAAGAGTAGATCTGCCTTCTGTCTTCTCATCTTGTAATAGCATTGGAGGCTGTGCCTAAGAAGAGTTTATTTCTACTATAAGAAAAGAACAAAGTGGGAAGAGCAACAATGGAAAAGAGGGAAAGATTGATAAGCCTAGTTAATAATTTCTTCCAAAATCTATTAACCAGTCAAGAACTGAGAGTTTCCATACAGCCTGAAATTTTTTACTCATTCTTTCACACTTCTCAAAAAGAACTTCGATCAAAGTCATCCAAATTCTTGTAAATTTCCATGTAAGAGTACAAAAGACCTCTTTTTCTGTACAGTGGAACCTGAAGCTTGTATATATAAATGAATTATCACACTCCAATGGCATTGCTGAGTGAGAGAAACAATTAAAGCCATCCTGTTAACATTTTACAGGTTTCAATTATCTTCTCAGTGTACCCTGGATATTGATTGAATGTCACAAGCAAATTTCTCAATCTATATTGATGAGTGGCAGCAAAGTCATTAAAAGCCTTTGTAAAAATATATTATGCAAAAAGAGGATAAACAGTATCTCTTTTGAAGGATTTTATTCAGAAATGCATATATTGTTCTGCTCCGTGTTACAGAGCTTAATGCTTTTATTTCCATTTTCAACCAACAGTTTTACTGGAAATGGAAATAAAATTTTGTTTTGTTCAATTTGTGTTCATGTACTCACACAAACACATCAGGTTGTTTTTTTTTCTAATAAGCATAAGTATTGGCTGATCTAAATTTCTTAGATTGGGATAATGAGAAAAAAATGAGTTCCCTGAAAACCCATTCCCCTTATTCTTAACCTGCCATCCAAACAAACATACCAAGTGGCTCTCTTCAGGTTAACATTTTCAGACTCACAAAAGACCAGCTGAAACTAGGAATAGGTAGTTAAAAAAAGGAGGAAACCAGTTTTCTTCTTCTAAAGCCTCAGCCCTACTTTCAATCTTAAGAGGCAGAAAACTAAAAAATTTACTCTCAAGGTACTTACAAATATAATTCTAGGCATGCCTACTCTACAGTAAAGCCTATTCAGAAGTGAGCATGTGTAGGATCATGAACTTCAAGTGCTGTTTCACTGGTGAAAAACCAGAAAAGTACAAGCAATGCAAAAGACACCTCAGCAAATCAAGCTTGCCTTCTGCTAACTGGACACCCTCATGTGGTTTTCTTGGCAGAAGTCCAGAAGTAAGTAGGCCAAATTCAAGCAACTGGCTTAAAGATAACCATGCTGATCCTGAATTGAATGCACACCATTATCATGTGGAAATTCACTCTTTTCATATTACGATGTTCAGTCCAGGGTGCATTTTAGTCATCTTTCTTTCATGTGTTTCAATGAGTTTAATAAGACTTTTATGTGGATTACCACAAAGCATTTTTGACATTTGCAGTGGAAAATCTTGAGTTTCTTCAACAGCCTCTCACCAAAAAACCCAGAAAAATGGTTGGATGTGTGTCTTGCATTCCCAGGCTTTGTTATGTTTGGGAGGAGAAGGTTCAGTTAGGGTGAATGATAAATTCCTAAATCCTCTGTGTTTATAATCTCAGTAAGGGTAATTGCAACATGTCGGGCATTTATTCATTGTATATTATTTCTTCAAATGGGGCTGTCCTGTCTTCAGCCTCAACCACATGCTGACAGTTTGTGGTTTTCAATTTGCCTTGCCGAAGGTTTATTTGCTTAACAAAGAGCCTTCGTTAGAGTCTCTCTTTGTCAAATTTCCTGACCTGAAATATGAACTGTAGCAGATGCATAAAGAGAAGAGCAATCTGGCAGGACAAGGGGTGTACCTGCTTCAACTTTGTAGCCACAATCCCCAAGCTGGTATTCTGAACAGAAGACCAATCAAAACATCCCCTTTTTCAACCGGGTCCAGAATTCAAATCCAAGCAGTGTATAGGGACATGTTAATCTGAAGAACAGTATGAAGACAAGGAGACCACAGAACTGAAGGTTGCTTTCTGGGCCATCCAAACTCATGGTTTTAACAGGGGACACATTTGTTTCTTTATAATGAGCTGTC
Organism: Bungarus multicinctus; assembly: GCA_023653725.1. Taxonomy (NCBI): domain Eukaryota; kingdom Metazoa; phylum Chordata; class Lepidosauria; order Squamata; family Elapidae; genus Bungarus; species Bungarus multicinctus. The sequence continues at coordinate 112,259,399 of CM042834.1, read as the reverse complement.
CTGGGAAAAGGACTGAAAGACAATCTCCAGCTGTCATTGTTATAGTACTATTGCTATTAAGAAAAATGAGGGAATAATGTTTGATCAGTTTTGTCATTCTATAAAATATAAGCCTAGAAAAGCACCTAGTAGAATTAGAATAAGAATATTCTTTATTGACCAAGTGTGACTGGATTCACAGAGAATTTGTCTCCAGTGCATAAACTCTCAGTGTACATACAAACAACAAAGTAATACAAGATACTAATAGGAGAAGGTAGTAGAAAAGATGAAAATAATAGTAATGCATTCCTACAGCATGGGTAAATATCCTTAGACAAAAGACAGTATTGTGGAAATTAGATGTTCAGCAGAATGATGGCACGAGAGAGAAACAAAACTGTCTTTAGGTCTAGTTGTCTTGGTATACAATGCAATGTCCTGAAGAGAGAGGTAGAAACGGTTTTTATGTCCAGGATGTGAGGGGTCTATAGTAATATTTACATCCTGGTTTCTTATTCACTTTTAGGTGACCCCAAAGACCGTAAGAAAATCGTTGAGAACTTTTGCATTCTAACATTTTTGAAATGTCATAACATAGTGAAAAAGCCACCTATATTTCAGTCTGCAATTTAAAATATGTGGAATCGCACAACAATATATTACTTATATTAGTGAACTTTGTAACAACCCTGTAAAAAAAGCAGGTATTACTAACCATAAAAGGTAAAAACGCCTTGCCGAAAGCAATGTAGCTACAATGGGAGCTGAAAGAGAAACTTGCTCATTCGCAGATGAATCTCTTAAAAAGGTAAAGTGTCCTTCAAGTGATCCAAGCAATTACATAGAGACATCCAAATATCTTTCTTCTCACAGTGCAAGAGTGGATTTTCACTGACTTTTTTCAAGATGCTTTGTGATGTTCCACTCCAGCTTAAAGCCACTATCCAAGAACTAACCAAATCCAGTTTTGATTTGTTTTTGAATGGGCCTGCCTTTTCTACAGTCTAATATTGAATGCTAATCCATAAATCATGGTTTCAACCATTACAGCTGGGTTCATAAATAGGAACATACAATCCTATATGCATGGCTCAATAGGACTTCTCTGTTTGATATCCAACAAAAGTAAAATGCAAATATGAAAGTTGGATCCACGGTGGTTAGAGTGCAATGCTGCAGGCTACTTCTGCTGACTGCCAGCTGCTTGCAATTCGGCAGAGTGAATCTTACCAGGCTCAAGGTTGACTCAGCCTTTCATCCTTTTGAGGTGGGTATTTATTTATTTTATTTATTTATTTATTTAAATTTTTATACCGCTCCCTCTCCCAAAAAGGGACTCGGGGCGGTGTATAGCCTACTAAAAAATGAACAGTATATACAATTAAAAACAAATTAAATAACATAGATCCGGCCAAAATCCCTTCAGATATATAGTTTCCAAAATTTAAAATTCAAGGATTGTAATTAAAAATTTAAAAATTTAAAAACCAAATTAAGTTAAAACCCCATGAACCATTTACTGGGCCAGGCCGGCCTGTTGGAAAAACAAGGTCTTTACTGCGCGCCGGAAGGTCTGGATGTCGGTAATGGCCCCTTATTTTATGGGTAAAATAAGGACCCAGATTGTTGGAGGCTGATTCTGTAAAATGCTTATAGAAAGGTCTGTAAAGCACTGTAAAGTGGTAGATAAGTGTAAGTGCTATTGCTATTGCTATCTAGTAAAGTTCCAACAATTCTAATTTAAATTCAAACAGTTTTAAATTAGGCCAATCAATTTCTAGTATTATGTCTAATTTTTTCAAATAGTTACATAGCATGCATTAGTACATAAGTAAGTGCAACTGGTAAACTCTATTATTTGATAAAAATATATTTATCTGCCCCTCTCAAAAATCCTTTGCCTGAATAAATTTTCACAATACAGAAAATTGCACAACAGTTTAATCAATCCTACCAAAAGGGCCACAAAAAATGCTATCTTTTTTTCTCATCCATTGAAATTTCAATATACAGTAGTGGGAACATAATGATGGTTTTCCCATCAAAGCAAAAAGCAGAAGGTACATGAGTAGTGAGGATTCCTAAAGCATCCATTGATTATTATGGCCTTTAGAAACTTAGCCAATATTCTGAATTGCACACAGAAACACAATGCAAAAGCTGGCATGCTTGTAGTGATGTGATCCAGCAAGCAAACACCCGACAACATGCTATCTTTGTCTGAACCAGCAGCAGTTTTTAAAAGTAGCTTCATCCAGAATGCATGGCAATAATCCAAATGAAGTATAAGTTTATGAAGATGAATATTCATTCACCGCATTTCTTAAACAGCCAATGAATGGCATTCATTCTTAAAATACAGTTGGGAACATGTATCACTAGAAGAAAATGTAAAAATCATCATGTGGCATACCAATTTTACTTTTATATTTTATAGTACTTATGCGGTCTTATGTGAAATGTTCGTGCACATATGTTTTTCAATGCTTCCATGTTTAAAATGTACACTAAAGATGCTCAGGCCCTCTGAGAAACACCATTTGCATCTAGTTAAAAAGTTAATATTGAAAAGGCCTGTAGTACATGCATATAAAATATTTAGGCTTGCGTGATGGGCCACATCCATTCATATGTTTTCTCCACAAACAATGGAGGGTAAATCATCTTCAGATTGTCCTATTGCACATTGCTGAGTTTGTCCCCTGCAGCTAAATGACAGACACTATCAAACTGGCACTCTGTTTCCCTTCCAATTTTTAGTAATGAGTATATATTAGCTCAGCTTGTTTCCAAGAAGGCGTTGCTCATGTTCTCATTAAAGTCAGCCGAATTTCGAATGGGATAGTAATGGAGATAGAAAAGGCTGAAATCCCAAGGCACCCCTTAGGGGAATGTTGCTGCCAAGAGTGTGGGGAGGGAGAGGGAGAGAGGGAGAGAGAGAGAGAGAACCATTATGGCACCAATTAGCTGGACACGCGTCCGATTCCAAAGTTGCTCATCCCTGCGCTGTAGCGCTTCCAGCAGCCCGAAGCTCCTACCCGACGGGTAAGAAGAGGCCGGGCACTCCCCGCCTTCTGCCCTTCCTGGAACCGCGCCCCTTAGCTGCAGAACTGAGTCTCGACTGCCCAGCGAAGGTGGTACCAGAGTGCCCGCGCCGCTCCCTTTGTCCCCGGGAAAGGCGAAGATGATGAATGCGCGAAAGGATTAGCAGCGGCGCCCGGCTCAAAGCTCTCCGAAGCTGCCGGAGCCCGGCGCTGATAGGACAGCTGGCGAGAAGGGACACCCAATTCAATTTGCTCCTCATTTGCATACATATGACAACCATCTGTGCTAATAGCACTGCAATGTCTCCATTAGGCTCCCTTCGAGTGTACAGAGCTCCACTTCGCTCCAATTAGGCTTTTAAGTGGGAAAGCTTAGCGCATCAATATTTGCAGAGGGGACAGGACGACTCAGCGAGCCGTGGCGCTTTCCGCTTTTCCCTTCGCATCAAGGGCTGTTAGGCTGCTCCATTGCAGCCTAAAAAAAGACGTCTAGGAATGTGTTGATAGCTTACATGCTCTTCCTGTCCCGTCCCAAAAAGATTTCGGAATTAGATCATCAGAAAATTGGCTTATGTTATAGGGTGATCCAGCCGGCCTTTCTAGGAAGGGGTGTAGTTCACCCAGAAGAAAAACCTGAATCCTTTCTTGGCCATCTTAAGCCTATTTCGATAGCTGGATCACAAGTCCCAGCATTGCCAGTCCTGCAACCTAAGCGGAATCAGGGGAGTTAGCACTCAATATATCTGGAGGATGGTAGGTGGGAAACGGTCACAAAGGGCTTATTCAACCCGGCTCTGCAGAAGCAAAACAAACAGCCTGCGAAAAAGCAGTTCCACATTTGGAATGGTGTTCATTTGGTGTGCTCAAGATGCGCGTCATTTATTTGCAATTAATGTCGTGATTCCGGTGCTTGATGCTCCTTCTCCTCCTGTTTAGAAGAAATAGCTTTAAAGTTTGGCCATGTTTACCTCAGGAAAGCCTTTTTTCTCTCCTTTGCTTACTTTATTTCAGTGTCCCTATGTAATCAGAGGATGGTTCTTGGGTTTCAACATTAAGGCATTCATATCATATTTTTTCCTCTAAGAACTCAAGGTGATTCACAAGGGATTATCTCACCAACATATAAACAGCCCTGGGAAATAGTATGGAATGGGATAAGTAAATCAAATGGACAAAGTCTCTGCCCAAAGTTCTCTTGCTTGTCTTCTAGGGACAGATACTAAGTTATTATGTAAATAATTATTTCAATCTTACCAGTCTCTTCCTTTGCTTCTACCAGGGTCAGAGTTTATGAAGGCAAGCTTTTCCCCACTTTCCCCCCTTTTTTTCCTTGTTCTTTGCTTGGTTCTCCCCCCTCCCCAATTAAAAACATGGTACTTCCCACTTCCTTCCACAAAGTCAAAGCTAGCTCTGTCTCCTCGAAGGAATTGAAGGAATGATTCTATCTCACTAATCTGTAACATTATTTTATTTTTTAATTATTTATTTATTTTATTTATTGATTTGATTTGTCAATCACTTACAAAGTAATACATATAAGAATAAACATGAGTAAGAATACAGGAATATACAAATAAATGGAGACAATAGGACAGGGATGGTAGGCACAATTGTGCACTATTAAGTGCAACACAATGGTAGCATTCAATAAATATGTATTTAAAAAGTAGACACCATTTTGCCAGCAGCCCTGAAGACTCCAGAATGATACAGAGTCCATCAAATAGTTTACTTGATTGTTGTCACCAGATTTTTGCTTTGTAATTTCAGGTTTCACTTCTGTAACCCACCCAGAACCACCATGAATGAGTTGGGCGGCCATATACATTTTCTTAATAAAAAAATAAAAAAAAAATTTCCACTCCAGAGAGAGGAGCATAAAGGAAAATGCTCTGCCCAAATATGTATTGTTGGGGAAGGCCTAGTGAGTATAGTTTCAATTCCTTTGATGTCATCTCTGTACATAGCTAAAATACTTTCTTTCCCACTGGGCATTTGCCAATTCAAAGTAAAATCTCACTTTTGGATTTATATCAAACTGAACAGGAGATGTCTGGACATGCACCTTTAATGTAGATTTTAAAAAAAGTCTGTCGATCAGGATACTGTCCAGTGAATGTACAAGGCTTCAGTACTTGTCCTCTGAATATCAGAAGAATGGTATTAAATTAAAATTATGAACTGCTATTCTTAAATCAGATTTTAATTGTTATTTAAATATATCAGGGGCTTGATTAGGTCCTTGCCCAACTGTAAAAAAAAGCAAGATAGCCCTCATTTTTGTAGGCATCCAGAAACAATTCTAGAAATGATTTCCAAAGGTTTGCTTAATCTCTTGTCAGTCAATCAAGTTAAGCTTTTTTATTTTTAAAAAAACCCATCAGATATTGCTCGATGAGCTTCCCATGAGTAATTACAGTCTCTTCATTTTATGGCAAATGTACAATCACCAGTTTTCTTTTTATGTCCCCACAATTTAATTACAGTATGCAACTTTTATTTCCTTTTTACAGAGATAAGCAATCTAAGCACGATATATCTATGCTTCAAAAATATTTCCCCATACTTACTCCCTCTAGTGACCTTACAGTGTTGCTTAATTAATCAGGCCACATTATTAGGTAAATATCCTGGACTTAGCATGTAGCTACATTTAGGAGCAGCTCTGGAACTGGCATTTATTCTTTTGGGCTCAGTTGCTCTTTCGGGCTTTGACATTTCTCCAACACCCCTGGTGACTATGCCATGATACCCACAAGGGATTGCAGATTCTACAACCGAGATAGCTATTATTAGCTATGGGTAGTGAAAGGAAAACACTGTACTGCCAACTATTTTAATTTCCGAACAGGTGAATCAAACAGCAAAGAACAAGGGACATCATCTATGCTAAACTCTGACCATTGGGGTAGGATCAGGATGTATTAGTCAGGAAACTCCTAAATATGACATTACTATGATTCTTTTTCTTCCACTTCCTGCATCATCTCTGCTCTCTTCTCTTAACCCAAATTCCCTCCCTCTCCTATTTTACCAGGTAGTAGCCACCACTTCCATCTCTGGTTTTGTTTGGTTTCTCTCTCTCTCTCTCTCTGTACCTTGATTTCCCAAAGGGCCTTGAGGTGACCCTTCAACTTTCAAAGTAGCATAGCACTGTGAATTTCTTATGATCCCACCTCCTCCAGATGCTTTTGATTGGTCAATTCTTGGCACTTAGCATTCTTTTAACCCAGGCAGGCAATCCTGAGGCTTTGCTTTGTTAGGACTCAGAAAGACCAGCAACTTCTTCTTCATTGGGCCATTTTTTTGCCATCGTATTTTGCTTGCTTGCATGGTCCTTTCTGGAATGACCTATATTCATTAACACACTAGCCCTGTCCTGCATTTCTAAGAGGTTCCCTGACAGGGGGCATTAGCTGGCCAGTTCCTTCTCTTAGAGCCTCCTCTCCCCTGGGGACAAATTAGGTTTCCTGTCAGAGTTGTCTTTAGTACCAAATTATTTTTGCCTGTGTTTTTTGGTTTGTGCTGATGGAGAAATACATTTCCCCAGTGGGCTTCAATAGTTTTAAGGTTAAAGGCCAGCCCATTAATCTACCCCCTTCTTTTGTCAGTTTTCCAACCCACGTGCTCTTGCATTGCTAGGGTAATTTGGGAGGTCTGAGCAGGGAAAATATGCTGTTGACCGATACACAGAGAGACAAAAAGAAAGGTTGTACTTCCCTCAATTTGGGAAAGATGTGGTCAATAACATTTTTATACACTATATGATATGGAACAGTTTGCCTCCAGAAATTGTGGGTGCTCCATCACTGGAGGTTTTGAAGAAGGGATCGGACAGCTGTTTGTTCAGAATGGTATAGTGTCTCTTGCTTAAGTAGGGAGCTGGAATAGAAGATCTCCAAGGTCCTTTCTAACTCTGCTATTCTGTATTCTATAAAACTACAGCTTATATCTTCCCCTCCTCAGTTGTTTTACAAATTAATTTTGAAATGCGATCAGATAAAACATGATCTTCCATTCTCTTCAATTACCTTGAAATTGTTGGTAGAAAGTTGTAATAATGCTTCAAAGAGAAACCAACCTTGTCTCTGTGATTTTGCTAACAGATTACTAATTGATTTTCCTATGGTGTTGATCAATGAAGTTTGCAACTTGAGTATTATGTGGCTCCCTGCCAGTGGCAGCGCTGGGCATCGTTTTGGCATCTCTACTCCAACAACATGTTTTCTGGAGGTAGAAGAACTGGAAAGAACTGGAAAGAAACTAAAGTCTGTTCTGTGAATATACATTCAATTCCAAACCAATATACACCTCTTGTCTTTCTTCCCAAGTTCAGCATGCACACTGGATCCTTGGCACAGACTTAAAATTTGGAATCCTGTCCTCAAAATGAATCAAATTAATGATTGTGAGCACCTCACAATAAATCTAAATTAAAGTTCTAGAAGAAAATAAATCTAGTATTGTACTTGCACCTTAAACATCTGTATATATTGTCAAGCTCCAAGTACAAAATGTCATTTTGGAGTGTTTTTTATACTATGTTAGAGGCAGTATTCAGCAGGTTCTGACCAATTCTGGAGAACCAGTAGCAGAAACTTTGAGTAATTTGGAGAACCGGCAAATACCACCTCTGACTGGAGATTTTACAGTATCCTTCCCCTGCCACGCCCAACAAGCCACACCCACAGAACCGGTAGTAAAAAAATGTGAATCCCACCACTGTACTATGTTATAGAGACCAACCACAACATCTGAAGCCATGTTGCAGGAAACAGATAAAAATGAGTGAATTGAGTATTTTCTGCTCCGTCATTCACTCCCACTTTCAGAATTGACAGTGTGTTTGCTTTGAGGTGGCTCCTTTTTATGAGATGCATCCCAGAATATACAATATATCACAAACAGCTAGGAATGTGTTATGCTCCAAGTGCCAACCCTGTCTTAGGCCCCAATGCCATGTCTTGTCTTAGCAAAAAAACGAAAAGAAAAAAGCAATTCAGTAAAATCTAATTATTCTTACAATGTTTAGACAGAGCCCACAATTACTATCCGCTTCGTTTAAATAGCACAACAGCTGCATTGATCTTTGAATTAATCAACTCTGGAATAGGTATTTGAAACTTGAAAGCCACTTGCCAAGTCAATGCTGGCAGAAACAACTCACTCTCCCCTTTTTACTTTCTTGTCCTCTCCCATTGCATACCCATGCTAACACTATTGGTCTGCACAGCTCTTGGTTTATATATTAAGCGCTAGATTTAAAAGGCATAAAGTATATCAACCCTCACCCAATTATCCTAGTCTCTCTTTCATGACCCCAGAAGTCTCCCCCGCTTTTCATGCCACCAGCATTTGTCAACATGGTTTGTGAAATTCCTGTGATCAATAGGAAGTTAAAACGGGTATGTTAAACTTCCAGTTGAAGTCACACCCTAGTTATTCTAACTGCAATTTTTTTCCAAATGCTAAAGGGACTGAAGTGTCATTTCTCCACCCCTATCCTGGCTTCAGTTCAGCATCTCTGCTCTCCTTGCAGTCCTTAGAGGATGTTGTTTAAAGTGTATCCTTGTTCTAGAATCTCAGCCCTACAAGATAGACCAGACAAAGAAGCCAATATTATGGAAGTTAGGATTATTTTTATGGTATCAGCTATAGGAACAAAATCTTGCTAGTGTAAATGTGCCTATCCCTTATTCCTTCATGAACTAGGGAGCAGCTGGTCTGAAATGTTTTCTCAAAATTTGTTACTTGACCTAGGCTCAAAATCTGCTTACCTAACCATTGCCTTGGCAACAGTTCTTCCTGACTTTCAAAGCCATTCCCTGTGTCCTTTACACAGAGATCTCAATAGGTCAGGGATTTTCAGTCCAGACAACTTGTTGCACCCCTTGGATGTTCCTTTGTTTCTTATTATTCTTTTATGCTTGTTTGTAGGGTGCATGACAAACCCTGATACTCTGTGGTGACACTCTGTATTAAAATAAAAATGCAGCGATAGCTTCATTTTAATTTGTTGATGAATCTTACATAGAACTGACTTTTCCACTTATCAGTTAGATGGTGAGCCTCCCTGTGCCTTTGCAGAACCTTCTCACTTATTAACAGCTTCACTTGTATTTTGAGTTACCTGCAGGTCTCAAAATACCGTTTTGGAGCCCAGATTTGATGCTCAAATGTTCTTTACATACAGTATATACATGCAAAGCATACGAAATACCAAATAACTGAGTTGGAAGGGACCTTGAAGGTCTTCTAGTCCAACCCCGCTTCTCAAGCAGGTGATCCTATATCATTTTAGACAAATAATTGTCCAGTCTTTTCTTAAAAGCCTCCAGTGTTGGCACACGCACAAATTCTGAAATTTTTCTTTAGTTCTAGGTTGCTTCTCTCCTTTTTCAATTTCCCTTCATTGCTTCTTGTCCTGCCTTCTAAAATATTATCCCCTTGTCCAGTATAACAAAAGCTGTGCAATATTATAAAAGCTATCCCCTTGTCCAGTTCTTGCCTTTCCCACATCAATAATTTCAAATTAATTTCACCATAACTAAACATATATTCGTTTTGATCTTTCAAATATAATTAATCTTCTGGCCTAAATCTCTCTTTCTCAGGTATGGAAAACATGACATATAGAAAATGTATATATGAACTACTCACATTTTAGAATATTAGATGACTGACTAACCACAGTGATTGAAACCTGTATTTTGAGTTTTCATACCTTTTCATACCTGATGAAAGCTAAGTCCATCCTGAAGTACCCCTCCCCAAAATGCAGAAAGAGAAGCCTTTGCATCTTCTCTCAACTTGATAGAAAGAGTGGGAAGACGATGGGGGGGGGGGGGAGGGAGAGAGAGAGAGAGGAGGGAAAACATTTGCCTTGACATCTAAAGCTTGGATTAATTAGGTTGTTCAATGGGGTTTGACAATATCTGAAGCAGCACAAATTTCCTTGAAAGAGGTAAAGAGGGAACAGGGGAATTGTTCTCACCCATGTGTCAGACTCGCTACACTGCCCAGGAAGCATAGGTTCTCTGATCATGCCCTGTATGTTAGGAGGTGATCATTAGTGAAACCAGCTAGGTAGTGCACTAGCTCACGTGCACCAAAAGGTCTGTGATTAATCAAATGTCCCTGTGGACATAGTAAGTGATTTGTCTCTCCATGGCCACAAGTCCAGTGCTTGTAATCCTGTCACATGCCAACCTCCCATGGACACGGTGTGTCAGAGGTCATAAACAGCTAGGGCTAGCCCATTAAACTGGAATTTGCAAAGCAAGCTTTAAAAGTGACACACCCAGGATCTATTGTGTCACAAGTGAAAGATTTAAAACCATAAACCTCCGGTCTTAAAGAGTACATTGTGACACTTTAAGGAAAGTTAGAAAGACACGATTGGATATTAAACGATGCAGGCATAGATTGGTAGTGAAGATAGTAATCTAAAATGTTGAGCTTCAAGCTTGCTTTCCAGGTTTCCAAAGTCCCTAACCCTAACTCTTCTCCCCAAAAAAGCAGTTTTGTTAAAAAAGAAATCTTACTCTGGTCATATGTCTAACCTAACCCTATATAGGCCACAGGCTTCCTACTGAAGCTCTTGATCTGTCAAATAATACTAAGTGTAACTGCTGGCTATCAAAAGTTGTCCATCTGTAGCCAAGGTCGATCTAAACAAGGATGAATGAAGGAGAAAAGGTCCTAAAGAATTAACTGAAATACAACTTGCATAACTTCCCTTTCCACCCGCTTAACAACAAAAATTGCAATTTTCAAGGCATGTTCTTCAAGAATGAGCTTCAGTGAGAATGAATGTTAATGGGGGATGCAAAACCTAACCCTTCCTTTAAACAGGAAAGAATGGCATTATAGGAAATGTGATGTCTTTCATGCTGAACTTGACATATCAAGAATAATCAGGCACTAGTTCTCCATGCATCCGCACTCTCTCCACTTTCCAAAGTCATTGCCAATGAAAAGGAAGAGGTAACAAACATTGATAGAAGCAGCTGAAGGAACGTCTAGATTAATTTTTGTTCCCTTTTCAACTGAGAGTGAAAGAAAATAAGGACATCACAAGCTAGGATTCATCTGGTACAATAATCAAGGATGTAATTTTGCCTGAGGTTTCTAATATGAATTAAGGCAGATGGTTGCTAGCAGGTTGTCTTGCACAGTGTGCTAAGCAGCAGATGGAGGCCATCCATGAGCTGGTTATTTAACCTTCTGAACAGAGTCCCCTTAAATGGGGTGGATTCATGGCCATCAGAAACAGCACTGGTAAGATTGGCAGCGCATGGCAAGTGATGCCTTTACTTCTCTTCACAGAGCCCTTTCAGAAAAAAAAAAAACAAGTTATTCACTCTGAATTCTGACAATCAATAAACTGACAAAAAGTGGGAGGAAGGTACATTATAGGCATCCCATTAATATTCAATGCTGAGACATCTTAGAGACACATAAGTACTGTATGTTAAACTATTTATTTTAGTTTGTAGATATAATAGCATCCTTTGTTCGCTCTGCTGTTGCAGATTAACACAAGTACCTCTTGTTACAGAATGGCAGTCCTTGACCATTTCATGGTTTGAATTGGAAGCCACTGGAGTCCTTTTCTCTCTCTGGTACCCTCCAGTTGTTATTGAGATGCCAAACTCCTGCTTTCACAGCCATTCCTAGTTGTGGTGGCTATGTATTCAGAGAATTCTACAGTAGTTCAAACACCTGGAGTGCAACTCCAAATCAAGAATTACCAAATATATATATATATATATCTTTCTGTTACTTTTACATCTACAGCAACAAACCATGATGTTGTGGCTCTAATTTCTTGTTTATGGCCATAGTATGACTTCTTCTTAGAAACAGTGAACACACTTGGTATCACATTTCCATCAAAACCCATGTAATATATCTTTGCATTGCCCTGCTGCTCTCCTTGTTGACTTAGGCTCTCCTTTCACCAGCTCTAGGTAAACAGGATAAGAGGAAGAAGAAATTAGAAAAAGTGAGAAGGTAAGATCTCAAAATGTTGGTCATTGAGTTCACAGCTTCCTGGCAATTAGGAATTGATTAAAAATGTTTGTTATGGTGCCTCTTTGGGGTGATGTGTGACATCCTTTCACATAAGGGCAGAAAGGTCACAGGAAGCAAAATGTGGGGCACTGCCCAGACTGGCAGCAATCGCTTGTCTTGCACAATGTGTAGTTTTCTGTTTTCAGTGAAAGGATAAACCTAACAAGTCTGTACAAGGAACCTTTACTCTTAGTTTACAGAAGGCAGCAGTACCTAATGATCAAACAAACAAAAACAAACAACCTAGTTGAGCAGCACCTAATGATCAAACAAACAAAAACAAACAACCTAGTTGAGCAGCACTCAACTAGGCTAAATTAGATGGGAGTTTTCCTCTCAAAAGAAGGAAATGACAAAAGGTACTTATATATTGGTGACACTTCCATATTGTAGCTGAGAGAAGGGGGAAAAAAAGACATGTGCAGGTATTCACCCAAGAGTTTTATGCTACATTTATAGTTGATGCTTAATATGCATATGACTTGGAAGATGATCCTTTCTCACAAAGCACTTTTGTATATTTAAAAAGCAGGAAATACATGTATGTACACATCCTTGAAAACTGCAATGTGTATTTGATGAATATTTCTTTTTAACAAAAAAAAATTACAAGAGTAACAACTGACACGTGGGAGACCACTTTCACCCAGGATGAATGAGAGGGAAACAAAAAAATACAGGTAGCAAGTGGGTTTTCACAAAGAGTTCAAGAACAGCTAAGATTGCTAAAGCTATTGCTGTTTCTTTGTGCCAATAGTTGTACTAGGGCCACAAAAATCTAATTCAATTTTAGCATGTGATGTGCTTGCTTGTGGAGATCTGGAATCTAATAGAAATTTATTGAATCCGATTCTCATTGGGGTCTGATGGAACAGATCATTAGGCAGATAAGTATACAAAGTAAGGTGCATCAAGTTAAAGACAAGCATCCTGAAGGAAGGATAGAATATAAACTATTGGTGCAAATAAGGGTAATACTTTTTTCTCTTCCTCCAAAATTTCAGGGCTGTGGTGTGGCTATATACAAGCCAGAAGGCTCCTAAAGAATGTATTGGAATAGATATTCCGTAAAACAATGGTTTCACAAGCAGTAGGTTTTTTTTTTGGCAGTAACCTTGTTGCTGCAGAAACATTTGAACAGAGCCTGAGGCAAACTAGAAAGTGGTCAAATAGATGAGTGAGAAGAATGCCTTAACACAGAGGTAGTAAGAAAGAATGCCAGCAGAGTAAAGGTTGACTATTTGACTTCCTTCGAATATTCAACTTTTTCCCTGTTCTGAACAATTTGTAAATGACAGATCTACCCGTTTCCCTTCGTAATATGCAACTTGATTCCCCTAGAAAGGTGCCTCCTGTGCATGCCAGAGAAGATGGATGTGCAAAATAGAGGGACATGTGTCGCAGCCTGCTCAGCGGCCTTTTTGAATGAGATAGTATAGCTCTTGCATTTGCGATGGCCACGTGTTAATGACCTTTTCCTGGCAAGAATCCCTGCTTCACAATCATTGACGGTGTTCAACATGTTCCTCTGTGCTGCTTTAATCATCCATGCAGTTTAAGCAGCCCTTTCCTATGTCCCTGTTGACTTCAGTCTTAACACAGAATGGATGTTGATGAAACACACCTTGATATTCACTTTGGGAAGCAGGGAAATCGTTTCCTCCTCTTGCTTGTATGAAAGAGGTACAAGCACAATCTGTTCAGAGACCCAGAACATTAGAAGAGAGCCAAATCTGCCATGATCTCAGCCAAGGACTCAACTGGAAAAGTATGGTGTTCAGGATGGGGCGAGGTGGGATGGCACAGAATTGAAGGCAATCAGAAACAATATAATCAAGGATGTGGTTTAGGATGTGGTCTAACAGACACTTTGTCTGCTGCTGCACTATTTTTAAGTTCTTTGAGCCATTTTTCATGGCGAAGCACTGGGTCTTGTGTCTTCTCAGGTGTGTAAGTTAAAAGGCTAAGCTGCATCAGCTAGCATTTATGACCATTCTCAAAATGACTGTTCGGTGCAGTACAAGTGTGCATTAGTAAACAAAAGAGCATTGATACGCAGTCATCTAGGTGCACTTACTCAGAGTAAGATCCCTCAGGCGGCAATGAGGCTGACCTCTAATAATTTTATTACCCCACAATCTGATCTGATGGATCCAGGTATGATTGCCATTTTTGCATAAAAGGTATAGCCCATTTGAAATGCAACACTCAAGCAGTATTAGTAGGGAAAAAAAGAGGTAACATGGCATCATTCAAAATTATTTCAATTAAGGCAATTGTATACTATATCCCAGCAAGCCCAGTGATTCTCTCAAGAGATGCCTTGCATTAAAGGCATCTTTCAGCATATGTCAACCACTCTGGTAATTCACTGGAAAATGGGAAATAAAAGATCATGGTTTTGCTTCAGTTCATGGAAGATGTAACTACTCTACCAACCTCAGGGGTGCTCTGTCCACTACACTCCAATGAATTCTGTCAGAAGAGACAAGACCAGCAAGCAACCATGGGAAGTCCTCAGTGCTGCTTAGCTGTGACAGTTTTTCTTTCCCTGCTCCTTGTAGACAGTCTCAAGTTCTCCTCCCAAACTAAAAACTTCTGTGTCTGGAATCAGAGTTTAAAACAGGAACACAACCTAACTGTATAATATAAATTCTTTATTGGGTTCTCCTCCCAAACTAAAGTTGCTGTATCTGGAGCTAGAGTTCAAAATAGGAACCACAACGCAGTTGTACAAAATTAATTCTTTATAGGAACTACTGAAATACTTGATAAGAAGAACAATGAACCAATTGATCAATCAATAGCTGTGTCAGGCAAGTTTCTCAGAAAAAAAGGACACTTAATCTCCATGGTATTCCTTGGGTGTTGCACAAGGACAAACAAGACAAAGATGGTAGGTAAAGATACAAACAGAGGGTGATCTCTCTTGCTTTCTCTTGTTCACACACATACACACACATGCACGCGCACACACACTCACACACACATAGACATAAACACAAAACCCTTCAAGAATCTATGCAGGTGCTACTCAGATATTACTGCTGAAGAGAAACCGTAATCTGTCCTTTTTTGCTTAGGCAATGGCAGATCATGGATGCTGCATGACCCAGAAAAGTAGGGGTGACCCCAAATCACTGTAGACCAATTTTGTCAATTTTGAATGATGCATATTCCTCTATGACTTTGGATGGCTTATAATGATTGGATTAAAACAATCTTTGTAAACAACCATCCTGGGATGAACTAATCAGATGTATTAAATCATTACTGATGCTTAGTGGAACCACATATACAAGTAATACAGAGCCTGCTGGAAGAGGAAGGGGAAGGTTTTAAATTCCTTTCTGAATGCCAGCCTATTGGGGACATACTTTTCCAAAGGACTGACAATGCAATTATTGATTAATCAAAATAATTGGGATAATGGTGTCCTGCAAATATCCAGGCTGCATGCCATAGAGGGCTTCATAGAAGATCACCAGCACTTTGAATTGCATCTGGAAGTCTACTGATAACCCGTACAGCTCATAGAGGTAACAGTGTTACAAATACATACTGAAATATGTTACTCATGCCACTTCATTCTGGGCGAATTGTAGCTTCAGACTGTTAAACAAATGAACCCAATATGGATCCTATAGCAAATTAGAGACATTTCAACCAGTGGCCTGTCTAGAATTCATACTATATTCAAGTCTTGAGAATGCTTTTCATTTTGCCCAGCCTTCTATTCATCATAACATTATCTATACCCAGTTCAACATCTTGCTGAATCTATCATATTTCCTGTTACCATCATCTTCAAATCAAGCGTGGGTGAAATCTGGAGCCTTTGTTTTAAAACATACACAAATTAATACTGAGCTTCAGGTATTCTATCTTTATATGTGCCTTAGTTTAAAGTGAAGCTGTCAAAGATAGACTTTGGGTATCTGTGTTCAAAGTCACTAAGGCTTCCATTCTGTAGGACCATAGTATCCTTCCCTCAGTGTGTCTGTGGGGTCCTGTGTCAAACTGTAGATCGCATCATGACTGGCTGTAAGCTGAAGGGCATATTCCGGTCCGATATCTGATTTTTTAAAATATAAATGATAGTGCGCTTCAATAGTAAGATGGCTTAGATATTGGTATTTGAACATAGATCTTTTTAACATATATTTATTGTGTTCTACTAATCTAGATGAATTGTATATATACTGCATCACCATATTGCTAGTCCATATATGATATGCCATGCATGACTAAATAAATAAATAAACTGCAGGACCAGAAAGTTATGAAAAATAAGATTGTTCTATTGTTTCTCATTGGGTGAAATAATCCTTTTTCTCTAAGGATAGATATTCTGCAAAGAATCAGCTTGCTTTTAAAATGCTGCATTATACAATTTATTATGCTATTGTGATGATTAGAGTTTAAGAAGAGAAATGTGGTGGCATCTGATATCTTTGGAGTGCAGAGGTAACAAGAAGCATAGATGGCCTCAAATACAATTTCACCACTGATATTCCTAAGCCTGGATAAGAAATGAGAAAGCGTAGGCATCAGGCTAGCAATCCAACTCTAACAACAATAACAACAGCACTACTCAAGCAATTAATGCAATTCAATGAGATACTTAAAAGCACTTTGACAATACCCTGTGATGGTGCTTGATGAAAGCTGCAAAAAAACTCAGTGTCAGATACAGAGCTCAATTCCAAAACCATCAAAAGAACACGGAGTGCACAGATACTACACTTGTGTGGAAAGTTAACACAATTGCTTGATGATTTGATACTTATCATGTATTTGTACATCCTGAGCATAAAGATAAGATAAAAAAGAAGTAACAAGATAGTTAGTGATAGCAAGGCCATTCAGTTTTCTGGAATGGATAATCTACATGTGCACTGTGTTGGTCTTTGGTATTGCATAAGGGGGCAAAAAGGGGGGTTATTGGATGTAAGCCAATGGATGATCATAACAAGATTTCAATCAAGGCTTGCAGAAACAACCATCATCCCATCTTAGGTACAAACTGAGGATGCACACAAAGCTGAGAAGGACATACTCTATGAACAACTACAAGATACTTCCAGTGATATATCCAATCATAACATTATGCACAAATAGGCAACAACAACCAAGGATGAGAACAAATGATTGACATGTATGATGCAACCCTGGAGAGCTCTTGCTGGATTTTGTAGCATCAATAATTTTTATCTACTCTATAGATAAAAATATTCACACAAACACACATTAAAACATTAAACACCTTAAAACTAGTGTCTAAACTTCAGGACCTTGGGCTTTCTAATTCAATCTTTGCCCTAGGGAGGCCACTGTTCCTCAGACGGCCGGCTGTGAGTCCCTCTTTGTGAAGTGGGGTCAGGGGGTTCAGATGGGCCTTTTGATAACGTACCTGGCTCCCTGCCACGTATCATCGGCCCTGCCCGGGCTCCTTGAGTGATAGCCAGGCTGGCAGTTGAGACCCCCAGGCATGGGGGATTTCAACCTGCCTTCGCTCGGTGAGATCTCGGGGGTGGCTCGGGAGTTCATGGCTTCTATGGCAGCCATGGACCTGACCCAATTAGTTTCTGGCCCTACTCACATTGGGGGACACATGCTGGACCTGATTTTTGTCTCTACTCAGTGGTTGAATGATCATAGTTGTGGGGATATAGTTATAAAACCCTTGTCATGGTCCGATCATTCTCTTCTTAGGCTTGACTTCTGTGCCACCCCCCCCCCACTGCAGGGAGGCGGAACTGAGGAGATGGTTCCGTCCCAGGCGCCTGATGGATCCTGAACGGTTCCAGACGGAGCTTGGGCCATTTCCTGAGACTCTAGCTCACAGCTTGGCTGAAGACTTAGTGGCCACCTGGGATAGGTTGGCCACTGAGGCTTTGGACCGAGTTGTGCCTTTGCGACCTCTGACTTGGCACAGATCCCATCCAACTCCGTGGTTTATGGAGGAGCTGAGGGAGATGAAGTTCCAGAAAAGACATCTGGAGGGTGTCTGGAGGGCCAGTCCCACCGAATCTGACCAGACACAAGTGAGATCCTATATTAGGACCTACCTAGTGGCAATAGAGGCGGCGAAGCGTTCGCGCTTCTCCGCCCTTATTGTGTCAGCAGAAAATCGGCCTGCCGCCCTGTTTAGAGTGACCCGCTCCCTGCTTGAGCCGAGAGTGCGGGAGGACCTCTTGCAGGGCAGGGCAGAGGAGTTTTCCCAATTTCTGCATGATAAAATCATTCAGATTCAGGACGAGCTGGACTCCAGCTGGGTGATCCCGGGGGAGATGGCCGGGGCAAGTCTTGAGATGATTATCTGGGAGGAGTTTGATCCTGTGACCGCTCAGGTCGTGGACAGGTTGCTGGGGTGGCTGAACATGTTTGTTGGACCCGTCTCCCTTCTGGTTGGTTTCTACCTCCAGTGAGGTGACACGAGGCTGGCTCCAGAGGATTGTCAATGGTTCATTGAGGGAGGGGTCGCTCCCTACCACCCTGAAAACGGCGGTGATGTGACCTCTCCTAAAGAAGCCTGCCCTGGACCCAGCACTTTTGAATAACTTTCGTCCGGTCTGCAACCTCCCCTTTGTGGCGAAGGTTGTGGAGAGTGTGGTGGTGTTTCAGCTCCCTCAGTACCTGGAGGAAACGACGTATTTAGATCCCTTCCAATCGGGCTTCAGGCCTGGGCACAGCACTGAAACAGCATTGGTCGCATTGGTTGATGATCTCTGGAGGGCCTGTGACAGAGGTTATTCCTCTGTCCTGGTCCTATTAGATCTCTCGGTGGCTTTTGATACTATCGACCATAGTATCTTGTTGCAGCAGCTGGAGAGGTTGGGAATTGGAGGTACCGTCTTGCGGTGATTCTCATCCTTCCTCTCGGGCCGCTTGCAATTTGTCTTGACAGGGGGGGAGAAGTCCACCCCTAGGCCCCTCATTTGTGGGGTGCCTCAGGGGTCGGTACTCTCTCCACTCTTGTTCAACATTTATGTGAAGCCGCTGGGGGAGATCATCTGTGGTTTTGGAGTAAAGTGTCATCTTTATGCGGATGACACTCAGCTTTACATCTCTACTCCAAACCACCCCAACGATGCTGTGGAGGTTATGTCCCGGTGCCTGGAAGCCCTGTGGAATTGGATGGGTAAGAACAGGCTTTGACTCAACCCTTCCAAGACTGAGTGGCTGTGGTTTCCGGCATCCCGATATAGTCAGCTCACTCCATCGCTGACTATTGGGGGTGAGATCTTAGACCCCACAAAGAGGGCTCGCAATCTAGGCATCCTCCTGGATGTACGGCTGTCATTAGAAGAGCATATTACGACCGTCTCTATTTTAATTGTTATATATATGTGGTTTTAGTAGGCTGTGCACCGCCCTGAGTCCTTCGGGAGAAGGGCGGTATATAAATCTTAATAAATAAATAAATAAATAAATAAATAAATAAATAAATAAATAAATAAATAAATAAATAAATCTGCCTTTGGATTATGGATTTCCTGTCTGGCCACTCACAGAGGGTGAGATTAGGTAATCATACATCTTCAGCCCTTATTCTTAACACTGGTACACCACAGGGTTGTGTGTTGAGTCCCTTACTATATATCTTTATGTGCATGACTGCATTCCCACTCACGCTAGTAATACACTAAATTTGCAGATGATACAACAGTGGTGAGACTTATCTCCGGGGGGGATGAATCTGCCTACTGAGATGAGGTGGACCAGTTGCTTTCATGGTGTGGAGACAATAATTTGGTTCTCAATACCAATAAGGAGCTTATAGTGGATTATAGAAGGAACAGATCAGACATCCAACCCTTGCTTATCAATGGAGACCAAGTGGAGCAAGTGGCCAGTTTTAAGATTCTGGGTGTTACCCTAAAAGAGGACCTGACCTTGGGTGCCCACATTGCAGCCCTGGTCAAAAGGGCCCAGCAGAGATTATACTACCTGAGACTTCTCAGAAAACAACAACTGAATGAAAAACTGCTGGTAACCTTCTACCGCTGCACCATAGAGAGCATTTTAACATACTGCACCTCTGCATGATTTGCTAATTGCACAGTGGCAGATAGGAAAGCACTCTAGAAGGTTAACGTCATTGCCCAGAAGATCATTGGTTGCCCTCTCCCCTCTTTGGAAGAACTTTATAGCTCCCGCTACCTTAAGAAAGTTCAAAACATTCTCAAAAATCCATCTCATCCTGGGAACCCTTTTTTTGAACTATTGCCATCTGGCAGATGGTACAGAATAATAAAAACAGGGACAAATAGGCTGAAAAACAGCTTCTATCCCAGGGCAGTAGCTCTTTTGAACTCTGCTGTATAGTGCAGTGTTGGTGTGGTGTTTGGGGGGGGGGGTGTTAGTTCAATGTTTGAAAGGTGAAGGGTATGTGTTTGTGTTTATTTTCATAGTCATTGTCATGAGGTGCACTGAAGATGGTGTTTGATTTCGTTGTACGAAATGCGATGACAATAAAATAAAGTAAAGTAAAGTAAAGTAAAGTAAAGTAAAGTAAAGTAAAGTAAAGTAAAGTAAAGTAAAGTAAAGTAAAGTAAAGTAAAGTAAAGTAAAGTAAAGTAAAGTAAAGTAAAGTAAAGTAAAGTAAAGTAAAGCAAAGCAAAGTAAAAGTAAAGTAAAAAACCCCATGGTTGTTATCCAATTTAGCCTTTAACAATGAAATCAATGGCTTTACAACAGCAAATGACGGCAATCAGCACTCCTAGATGGCAGACCATGTCACAGAGCAATAGGACCAGCATCCCCTTAATCATATCATTTAGACTCTACCAAAAGAAGAGGCAAGACCAGCATACAACTTCCCCCCTCTGCTGTTGAGAAGCTAAGAATCATGTCATTGCTAAACAGTACAAACTCAAATCTAAAAACTGGTTTCAGCAATTGCAACATGAAACTGAAATTGAAGATCAGTGGAGATGGTTGAAATAAACATTGTCTGAGTGAAGAAGAAACAATTGAAAAAAAGAGAGCAATATAGGAAGAATGCTGCCTACAAGACAGAATCTGGCAGCTGATTGATGAAGACAAAATCACAAAGCTACAAAAGGACCCAAATTACTAAGTGACAAAGCAAAAATCTATGGAAAAATACTGATCATTGGACTGTAAAGTCAAAGAAATTGCCAGGCTGACAAGGACACAAAGGAGCCAAAGCATAATAAGTAGCAACAAAAAGGATACCAAGGTGCTATACTGCCTTGTTCAGAAATTAACAGGAACAAGAAGTAATACAAATCTTCCTAGTAAAGACAAGGATGGGAAATTATTACTTAATAAAACAAGGGACATGTTGGGCAGAGTAAAATTTGGTTAAGCAGTGAACCAAATGAAGATTAAACAAGTTGATAATTGTCAAGGAGATATATGGACACCAAGGCATTGAGGATGTGCAGAATTTTATCTTCTTAGGAAGTATCACCAATAATGAAAGCATTGAGGCAGCTGTTTAACTGCAGCTTTGAAAAAGCACAGCAATATTCCAATGAATTTGCCAATTGGTCTTCGTCAATCAAGAGTGCAACAGAAGTTCAACTGTCCACAGCTACACAGCTTTCTTCATGATGATGTTTTTTTGCCAAAAGAATGGTTTAAAAATACAACATTTACTTGTCTGGTCCTTTTGAGTCTCTAATTAGTAAATAGACTGAGATCAGAGGAGCTATCATTTTGTTTTACAAAAACAAGCAAGGTAATCATGGTTTGGGAAGTAATTTTTAAAGAATTGTATGATTTTAATGAAACATGTGAATCTATACATACTTGTTTTGAGTTATGCAATATTCACGCTACGATATTCCTGAGCCTGGGAAATTGGGAGGGGAGAGTTCATAGGGTGTATGTAATTAGACGTAATAGCATTCTTCTTTTCAGTCAAGGTCATGTCATCCTGCATCTGGTTGAGGAGTGGTTAGAGAATTGTCTCCTGTGGAGACAGATGTTGTTTGGGCCATTTGATGGACTAATGGGTGCAGGGGATGGGTCTTTGAATTTCAATTACTGAGGGAAAACCCAGAACTCTCAGATTCAGGTTTTCCCAGATGTGCCAGTATGACAACTCTAATAAAATGGAACTTTGAAAAAATGCCTGTCTTGGAGTTTTGGTGTTGGAGTTTATTTTCCTGAAATGCTGACAAATGGCTTAATTCAATTAAAATGGTACACAAAAGGGATCAACTTCCCCTGTTTCAAAGCAAGGCATTCATAGAAAGCAAACTCATGGACCTGGTTTGCTTGGCTTTAGCCTAGACTTGGATACAGTTGTGTGTAATGTATATAAGCTTCATTAGTATTTGCATCAAGGTGGTAGTTATTCTTTCCATCATTATATCTTCTGTTATTGTAGTAGATATTATGGAAAATGAAATAAATGTGGCATAAAAATATATGCAATGGGAGAAAAGTGGAAATTGTACCAGCTGTTGAATTAATGGCATTGGTACTCTCTGAGCTTGGTGGTCTTCTTGCAAACATTTCATTACAAACTAGGTAACACACTCAGATGTTGATTATCTTACTTAGTTTTGGTAATGAAACATCTGCAAGAAAACCACCAAGCTCAGTGAGGGCTAAAGACCCCACAGTTCAATCCCAAGCTACAAATATTCTCTTCTATTAGTAATGGCTCAAAGTACTATGGTATATCATATGCTATTGTGTGTATATTAATGTGTAATAAATAACAGTAACATGGTAGGAAAGTCTACAGATCTGGAAAGGGAAGAAGATATAACAGGAATTTTGGCACAAGCAGATGGGGTTGGTTTAGGTGAATGTTATGATTCCAATTCTGTTATAACTAGAAACCCAACTCCAATTTGATAGGTCTTTGTTGTCTAAGTAAAGTCACAGAGGTTCCATACTTTGCTGCAGCTTAATATTTCTGTCCTTACAGAACAATCCAATAAAATATTGACCCTATCAATAGAAATGCAAAGCCAGTGTCACAAGTTGCAGGGCAGTACTAAGCTATTGTGGTAGCTATTTTGTACTATAGTCATGAGTAAAGATGTTATTAAACAGGGTGGGAGGCAGAGTGTCTTCTCCCATAGATACTATTCATTTTGGTTGTTTTCTCCCCTCCGCCCCACCGCTCCTTTTTTTCCTTCTTCTTCCCAGGGCTGGTATGAAATATAATAAAGATAGAAGAGGAACTTCAAAATGACAGAAGGCCCAGGATAGAAATTTTCTCTTCCAAAAGGCATTTGCTAGCAAGAGGAGAAAAAGCAAGAATTCAACTCTTTTTTTCATTCTGTTTTGCTTCAGTCTTCTCCATTTCATTCCAGGCCCTCCCTTGGTATTTAGGGTTTTTTATGTTATAATAAATTAATCTACAGAAACTATTCAAAGTTTTTATTGTTTCTTTGAGAACACAAAGTTTCCTCTCTTCCCCAAAGTCCCTGTGATGTTCGTTGATGAAATTTATCTTATTTTGTCTGCAAAACCTGGGCTCTAATGAAGCTCTTGCACGTTCTGTTTCTGGTGCTTTATGACTTTCTCAATTTGGTACCACATTAGTCAGTGAGGCTGGAGTCCAGCTCATCAGCTACCTAGCCAAGTAATAAATCTACTAGGGGAGTGTGAAAACCTGCTTCAATTAACCTGATGAGCAGTTTGGGGAGCAACAAGCTGGTAATTTTCAGTATTGACATAATGACGGTGCCAGACCTAAGATGCGAGATACATTTTTATGCAATTTCTTCTCAAGAGGTATGCAGTGTACGAGCATATATTTGGTGAATCTCTCAAACGCTAAGCTCAAGTCAACTTGTGTGGATAATTTACTTTATTTTACTAACTTATACTGCAATTTCCCTTAAACCAAATAAGAGTTTCTCATTATGAATCTCCACATTGAGGCTTGCCTTATCTCTAGAGTGAGAAAATATGCCTCTCGCCCCAGATAAAACCAGTTTTGTAAATCTCGCGTGCACATCAAATGGGGAGAGCTGCTAGAAATTGGAGGTTTCCTTTTTGACTTTGTGGTCCCCTGTGCCTTCAGACAATGGAGGATTCCTTGGAAATTGAAGCAGAAGCTAAAGGAGAAAATTTGAATTTGAGAATGACTCCCACTCCTGCTTCCCATAAAAGCCTTTGTTACACTCAAGAGTACTCTGTAAACTGAAAGATCCAGGTAGGTATGCAGTACTGTGTTATGTGTGATACTGATGAAGAAAAGGAAGATCCAAACTATATAACTGTTTTCTTGATTAGTGGCCACCTGGTTTGGTATAAGATGGGTGGCTATATAAATTATACATATATGCATGCGTATATGGTGAGAGGGAAGTGTTACAAAAAGACAATTGCATTAAGTTTACTTACAAAGTAACATTTGGGGGCATCTTGTCCAATTAGTTTCCTTTTATTCATGGTTAAGATAAATCTTATTTATTTATTTATTTATCTATCTGCCCATCTCACTCCATGTTGACTCCTATGTTCTAACATTGGGATGATCACACTCAGAATCTTAGATGCAAATAGTTCTACTTTAGAGAGTTGCCATTTTATAATAGAGATTATTTACTACATCATGTGCTGAAATGGCACGAATCTAGCTTGATGACCTCCATTGCACTGAGATCACAAATCCAATCTTAGAGGTTCTAGTTTCTCTAGAGCTCGATGATCCTAGTTTGGCTGAACCACAAAGAAGTAAATTCTATTTAGTTCAATGGGATTAACTCTCACGAATTCATCCTCCAGGTATCAGGCAGCTTCCGTATATAGTTATGAAAATAGTCTGTACCTTCCACAAAATGTTGATCTGATTGTTTAATGCTGGATTAATGCTAACTCTATAATAATAAAGACTATTGATTAAGGCAACCAGTAGGTATTAAAAATCTATGTGGCTTACCTCATCAGTTAAGCATCCTGCTCTCTATCACATGCCACAATGACAGTGTGCCAACAGCCTATGAATTACACTGGATAGCTTTTGCTTATAATGCTTCTCTGTGGATGTAGAATTCACAGAAAGGTGAATTATCGATGTGAAAAATAAATGGAACAAGAAGCTATTTTCATATACAGGTAATCCTCGACTTATGACTACGAGTGAGCCCAAATTTTTCTGTTGCAAAGCCAGATTTTTGTTGAGTAGTTTTACCCCATTTTATGATCTTTCTTGCCACAGCTGTAAAGTGAATCACTGCAATTGCTTAGTAACATAGTTGTAAAATGAATCTGGCTCCCCCATTGACTTTGCTTGTCAGAAGGTCGCAAAAGGTGATCACATGACCCTAGGACACTGCAACCATCATAAATATGAGCTAGCCTGAATTTTGACCACATGACCATGGGGATGCTAGTACAGTCGTAAATGGTCATTAGTCATTTTTTACAGAACCATTGGAACTTCAAATGGTCACTAAAGGAATGATTATTAAGTCAATATTTACCTGTGCATTGATTATGAGTATCTGTTCCATAAACCCGGGAATGACTTCTTATCCAGAAACTGCAAAATGTTAAAGTAAATTTGAAAGTTCAAATTAGAGCTTGGATTTCCTTTTTATGTTTTCACCTCTCTTTTTAGCATTGAATTTGCAAATATCCCCTGAAGAAAGTCTAGAAGCATATTTTTAGAGACAAGAGAAGTAAGAAATAAAAGCCATCAGCTGCAAGAAACTGCTCCTTGAAAAGATAAGAGCCTTATCTGTCTCTCAGTGCACATGAATTCTACCACTGATTTAAAAAATAATAATAATGGAAGAATGAGGAGTTCTTCACTCTTAATCGTTATTTAAATTTTAAGCCCAGCAGTTGTGTGGCTCAAAGGTGATATATTGTGGCATTATGGAAGAAAAGTATAGGTCAGTAGCAAAGCATGTGCCTTGCATGCAGAAGGCTCAAATTTCAATCCCTGCATTTGAAGGGTAGTTTGGAAAGATTACTGTTACAAATGATGGACAACTCAACTATTTACTCCCCATAGAAAAGAGTAAAGTGAATAGATTAACTCAGAAGAATGGTCAGCTGAGTTTTGTATTGGCGCTTTCTAGCCCCTGACAAAAGGAAATGCCTCTTTTCTCCGTTCGAAAAGAGGCTGGGGCAATTGTTATTTAATCTTCTTTATCAAGAAAATAAAATATTTTCAGAAAGAATAGAACTATGGTTCCCAGGCCCTTCCTTCATACAGAAGGAAGAAAAGAGTGATTGCTCCCTTCTTCTTTCAACACTGAGAAATAGAATCTTTCTTCTGTGCTAAAAGAAAATCAGGACAATTTTCCTCTTCCTCTTTCTGAGTAGAAGTACTATAAGTACACATTGACAGCCCACCTTTTTCCCTGGTGGGATTATGTGAGAACACTCCAGTGTTTGTTTGGATTTCACTTGCTCAACGTTGACTTCATTGATCTTTGTTTCAGGCAGAATCAGAAGATGTCAGAAATTGAATCTAACATCTGTTGAATGTCTCTGAACTACACTAAGGTTTCTAACCAATCCTCATCAAGAGACCCCAGCAAAAAGAGTTGGGCATATAGGTAATCTTCAAGTTCTGACAGTAATCACAATATCACATGACTTTATTATGTAGCAATGGCATACCAGGCACTCCCCTTTGCTGTTATAGAATGAATTTTATTTATCATTAACTAAGGATCCATCCCCATTCCAAACATTTCTAAGTTTAGTCCCTCCCAGCCATGAGCCTCAGTTCTTCTAGGGTATCTGTCTCCTTTTCAACTCCTACCTACTGTCTATTTCACCCATCTCTGACCTTTTGGCCATCCTTCATCCTGCCTTGTGGGTGTCAAACAACCCCAAAACTACACAGGCTGTTGAGGCTGGGGCTGTTGCCATACTGCATCTCAGGGGCTTCTTGGCATGCTGTGACTCTGGAGCAGCAAGAATCCCTAAGCCACAGCCCAGGTGGAGCAACACAACTTTTCCCGTTGTCATAAATGGAAATGGGCTGTCAAGTGCCTGAATTTTGATCATGTGACCGCAGGGGCCACTGTAATGGCCATAACTTCAGGGATTGATTGTAATCCCTTCATCTGGTGCTGCTATAATGTCAAACAGTTATTGAATGAATTATTATTAAGCAAGGACAACATGTATTACTTTCTTAATATTTGTGATTCCTGCTTGCAAATGCCTATGGTCCCACATACTTGGGTCCTGTTCTGTAATATTATTTGTTGTGGGGGGGGGAGGGAGGGAATTAGGTCAAAGTTGCTGTTTTTTGCTTCCATGAAGGATAGTGAATATGTAGTATGTTTCTTCAGTTGGACTGGAATTCATCTAGTTTATGCCTATTAAATTCTCTAGCAAATGGAATGGCTCCTTTTTTTCTGCAGAAGAAAAAATACAAAAATATCTCTCATCTTCAATTGGATGAACTTTTCTGAAAGGGTCAAACTCCTCTATCTGTTTGGCAAGGAAAAGTATTATAATGGTAAGATGAATGCTACTAAGAGGCCAGGCTTTTAATCTTTCCCTGGGGTTTGAAGAAGTTATTATACTCAGGTGAAAATATTAATGCTTCTATTATTTAATGTATCTCACATAGCTCACTATAGCTCATGGCATCTAAGAATATTCAAGTTCTGAAGAAATGAAGGGAAGTTGTTACTACCTTGTCTCAGATAGAACTTTGAGAAGTGCCAGCATCTTAAGAAGACCAAGAGGTTAACAACATGTCTTAGAAATAGGCAATGTCAGACTATCTCCATATTCTTATACAGTGGTACCTCTACTTACGAAATTAATTCGTTCTGGAAGCCGTTTCGTAACCTGAAAATTTTGTAAGTAGAGGCACATTTTACCTGTAAATGTCCTAATCCGTTCCAAGCCCCCGAACTGTAATTCTTCGTTATTACTTCCTGCTTTGCTGGATTGCTAGCGCGAGACTGAGAACGCGGCGTGGTGCGTGCACACAGATCTCTTCTAGCCAATGGGATGCCAGGAAGATAACCAATGGCAGCGCAGCTCGGACACGCCATTTTCCAAGAAAGCCTTTCGTATCTTGAAACATATTCGTAGGTAGAGACGATATTTACTCGAAGACGCGTTTCGTAACCTGAAACTTTCGTAGGTAGAGGCTTTCGTAAGTAGAGGTACCACTGTATTAATAAGGTGGTTTTTTTTCCCATTGTCTTTCTACAGAATTTTTAAAAACTTTCTAGTCTCTGAAACCATGGGATTTTCCAGTAGTTTTGTATGCAATTGCTAATGAGGTCTGGCCCTGATTAGCTCTTTTGAGTTCTGCCAAGCTCAGCTAGACACTACCACCTGCCATAACTATCGGTAGCTCTCACTATCTCATTTAAAAGTTTATCTATACTGTAAGATGTTGTGTCATGAGTCTGAGCTTTTCTCTCTTTTTTGTGCCTTCAAGTTAGTTTTGACTCCTGGCAATTTCCTGGAGAGGTCCATGCAATTTTTTTGGCAATGTTTGTAGAAGTGGTTTGTTATTGCCACCTTCCTAGGGCTGAGAAGGAAGGATTGGTGTTTGGCTGTGGCTCCATATTATTTTATTTATTTTTATTTGATTTGTCAATTGCTTACAAGATAATAGGTATAAGTATAAACATGAGTAAGAATACAGGAAATAGGTATGAATAAATGGGGACAATAGGACAGGGACAGGAAGCACGATGGTACACTTATGCATCATCATAATATTACTTAATTTTACATAATTAAAATGGATAGTTTAGTTGTGTTGTACTCCACTGTATTATTATTATTAGCTTTGAAGAGAATCAGCTACATACATATTTAAGAAAATGAAAAGTGACTGACAATTGAGTACAAAAATGTGATGTAAGAGACAGGACAAGAAGCAGTTCGACTTACGACATATTTTATGTATGAATCACATTTTTCAAACAAAAATAGTGTTGTCTGCCTCAAATTCCTTGGGTGTCTAGTCACACTTTGACCAAATAAAGTATCTGATTCAATTCAATATGAAAGAAGACAAAGAATACCAAATGTGAATACCTACTCAAGCGGTTTACCCTCCTCAGGATGGTGATTTTTGAGAGTGTGATCAATTTCAAAGTCTTTAATAAAAAAACCATTTCCTTATTCTAGCACATCTTCCTCGTATTATTAACAATAGCTCCATCTTTATATAAGGAAATCCAGTCCCTGTTTTTTCTTTGACATTATCAGATTTAAGTTTATTAGTGGCTTGACCATTGGTTCAATAGCGCACTGATAACTCTGTGTTAGTCCTGGCTGTTATGTATTGAGGGTTATTAAATTGGCTGGCAGGTGTATAAATCTATCAAGCAGCACCTCCTTCTTTCTATCTGCAGTTTATTTCCCTCCACTCTCTGCTAGGATACCACATAAAAGAAATGTGTATTGAGATGTATTTCAGAAAGGCTGGCAACCAGGGAAGAGAATTCCAAGTGTATGTTTTTTAGTTAGGAGTTGTTTCCTGCAACAAAATAAAATTAGAATTGATAAAAATGGAACACTCAGAGAAAGAGATAGTGAGCAAGCATGGTAGGAATAGTTGCAGATGAAAGTAAAATGGTTGTGAAGATGAAAGAGGAAAAAAATGAAGACGATACTAAGGATGTGTCCTGTCATTTTCCCATGGGGCATTTTTTAATGTCTACTGTTCTTTAATCTCTGGACAAAATATGTTATTTTTCTGTTCCAAACATATAAATATCTGACCTGGGACCTTTCCATTCTGAACGAAATGACAACCTGATTAAGTATACTGACTTTTCTATTGATTGCATAACCAGATCCTTTCTGGTTACCCATGCGTGATTGGCAAATGTTAAAGTACAAGGTTTAAAATTAATGACCTTAATTAATCATTAAGGTCCATTGATTTCAATGGATATAGTTCATGGATGAATAAATCTGGATTTCGCAAATATTCTATTAGTTGCTCTTGGTGTTAGCATTTTAAAGATAACTCTAAAGATTCCATATTCTAAAATTTAGATTCAACAAGAATTCTATTTGTGTACATGTGCGCTAGTGTGTGAGCGTGGATGAGTTCAGGATGCATGTATTCTAAATCTTTCGTATAATGCTTGCTTATATGAAGAAAGAATGTAGTGACTTGTCAGGTTGAGATTAGATTCTTCCAAGCAAGCAAGAAGTTTATTGATGGGCGATAGGATTTATAACTAATCTTCAGGGAATGGCAGAATCAGTTACAGAATATGGTTTATGATCTGCTGTCCCAGCATATTATGAAGCTCATATGTGATTTAATTTCAGCTTTATTTATAACTTTGTTGTATACTTTTTCCTTGTCTGAACTAAAAGACTGTTCCCACAAGCAAGTTGGAGATTGTGAGAACCAGGAAGAAGTGGAACCCAATTCTGTTTTTAAATCATGGATAAGGCTTTATTTCTATGATTGGAGAGACCGTGGGAATAATTCTTGCATTATTATATGAATTATTGTAATGATTCCCTAAACCATTATTGCATATGTTCAAGAGTTAATGAGCCTGCCTCTTCTGAAGCATTAGAGCGAGAAATATTTACTTGGTTCAGCTGACGTTCAATATCTGGTATTATCACTCTTTAGTCAGAAAATACACTTTATTAATGAAAATACAGTCTGTTGTGTCAAACATGCTTAAGGAAAGAGCATATACTTTATTCTAACATGCATGTAATGCCCTATTTTTCATTATAGATTGTATTTGAGTCTTCCATAATATTTGACTAATAAATATTATGTACTTACATATTGGGATTTTGCATACATATAACACACATTGATTATCATGAAACTTGGGGGAAAAGTTGTACATTTCTGTAAGTATTGGACACAATTTTAAAAGAACTGGAATGGGGAACTCTATGCCCCACTGGGTTTTTCATCCTCATCCTCCTCTTCCTCTTCCTCCCCCTCATCATCATCACATAATATTGAGAAAATTGAGAAAAATATTTTTAAACACACAAGATAAACTCACTCTGCACACCCTAACTACTAGCATTCTTTTGATATCCAAATACAATCTATTCAGATATCCACACATTGTAAAAAGTAATTGTTTATTTAACCATGATTTGTTAAACAAATCTCAATCAGCTGGTTTCACTCAACAAAACTACACATGACAATGTGCTGTATGAATTTAGTCACTATATGAATCTGCTGCTCTCTGTGTTCTTTTGTTTTTACATAAATGTTATTTCTAAACCATAGATTTCCAAGATCATTCAGTCTAGGAGTCTACAGTGAAAAGGATGACTTCACCATCTCATTTTATTATCTGCACCAAGATGAATGTTAACAAGACTCTGGATCAGTCTATAGTTGGGTTTGTACATCTTGCTATACTGTTAGTTAATTGATTGGTTGGTTGGTTGGTTAGTTAATCAATTCATAACACATCATACCTGGACTAGCAATGTATGCTAATATTTCATCTAAATTCGTAAAACACAATAAAATATAACTATTTAAAAATATCTATATTCTGTAGATATACTCAAATAACATTGTTGCTTATAGTTTAGTATGAATCAAGCCATTATGGATTGCAAGTTATATTGTATATTCAGAGTTAAGCATGAACCAGCCCATTAAAAATTCTTTTTACAAAAAGTAGCTAAAAAAATAGTAAAAAACAAGCCATGGTTTAATCACACCTTTTTTGCCTTTGAAACTGAAATGTTACATAACCATATTTTTATACATTTCATTATTAGGATATACAAATTATGAAAAAGGCAGCAAGAAGAGGAGGTACAAAAAAGGGGATAAAACATAGAACACAATGGTTACAATGAACAAAGATCTTCAGCTGATCTTGAAAGGCCAGCCCTTGATGCCAACTATAACTGAGAAGTGAAAAACTTCATTTGAGACACTTCATTTGAGGTATACTTTTGCTCAGGTCATCAAATAATGAATTTCTTGCAAATCCAGTGTCTCCAAAGGAGGAATAATGTACCACCTCAACAGTACCTAAGCCAAACTGATCCATCCAAATTTTAAGTTGTTGTCCACATTTTATATGTCAATAGCGGGTTCTTCTGAAACAAAATGGCTTCTGCCCTGCCCATGTCTCCTTTAATCAGCATAGCATTTAATCAATCATAGCATTTTGCATTAGCCTATGCTTTTAGATCAAACTCAAAAGGAATGGAAATTATATTTCAATATGATGTCTCAGAAGTTCTAGATTATGAATCACTAATCCAGTCCAGAAAGACAAATCTGTTAAAAGGTCCTCCTTGCCTTTCCAAGGACACAACTGCCCTTCCAAGGGAGTGAATTTCTTACAGAGCAACCAATGCTTATATCATTACCCTTCATCTGTAACATTAGTTCAAAAACAATCCTGAGCTTTTGATACTTTCTGAACCAAATATCCTTTTTTGGATGGGTCTGATTCTGACAAGCCCATGCTGACCAGCATCAGACTCCTAGCAAGAGATAAGTAATGGAAGGCTCAGTAAGAAAAGCCTAGTGATTTTTCTTTACTGGAATGAATGAATAAGAAAAAACCTCACCAGCTATTCTGCTGACTTCTTAATCCAAACAGCTTTTGCCTCTCCTCCTCTTTGTTTGAAAAGCAAACAAAGCTCACAGTATTGCCAGGTCCACCATCATGTTGTGATGAGTGATATATTTGCCTAATAACATTCAGCGTTAACTGGGCGGGGGGGGAACCCCAAGAACTTGATTTGCTAAATGTGCAACCTGACTCAATGCATGGTGCACTTGAAACAGTATTAGGAAGGGCAGCCCCAATTAAAGCCAGATTTAAAGCCTATGCTTTTTAGTAGTTCCTGAATAAATTAACCTGAGCGGTTTCCTTTGCTCTTGGAGGCAGCTGCTTTGAGTCCATCACCAAGATGTGGCTTGCTTGCACATGGCACCTGCAGGCCTCCCAAGATGGCTTCAGGAGGTGGAACTGAGCCAAGTACAGCAGGCTTGTGTGCCTACCCTCCAGGCTAGCAGCTGTGGAGGTATGAAATGCTGACACACCAGCTGCCAGGACCATTTATAACTCTGAGATTGCTCTCTCAGGACAATAATGGATGTTGGACAAATGACGATAGGGAGCGAAAAGTGCTATTAGTCATTACTGAAACTTTGCATTGCTCTCTGGCCAGTGCTAAAGCCATAAAGTCAGCATCCAATGGGCAAGTTTCTCCTCACCTCTGCCTCTGAACTAAAAGCTTTGGGAAGGCAAGCTGAAGTGCCATCAATCCTGGGAGGCTGACAGTCAACATTTGTCACCAAAACATTTAAGGCTTGGCTTAATCTCTTCCTTTTGGAGAGTTCATCATAACAAATAACTGGGTGGCTTAACCTTGGCCAGCAAATCTCTTTTCTCACTCCAGCTGAAAAGAAAAAGTGGTTGTCGGGTTGGACTGCTGGCTCGCAAGCTGGCAATGTTTTTGCCTTGTGTGGTCCTAGACACATCCTAAATGGATCCAGAGTCAGCCAATGTTTATGTGTTCTGATTGTTACTGAGATACCAGCTTGGCCCACACATCTTAAAATCTTGCACATATGCGCATATGCTGTTATCCATTAATCTTCTACTGTGAAGCAAAGGAAACTATTTGTATTGTGGATGTTCTAAAGAATTGTTCCTGGATTAATACATTGTTTAGTGATGTTGTTGGATCTGTCCATCAAAGTGAATTAGTGATTTCAATTATTGGATAACTTTGTCCTGAGATGGCATCCATCCCAGAAGCTCATTCAGGAATGAATATTCCACCTGCTGGAAAAGGAAAGTTGTCTTCAAATTGTCCACTTAAAAGAAGCTCGATGGTCAGAGAATACAAATTATAGATCTGGAGCACTATAAATAGAAATTGGGTTCACATATTTTGATAATGGCCATTTGAACTCAATCTTTCTTTTTTTTCTAAACTATAGCTTCAGGTTGAGAAATTCAACAAATCCTAACTTACTGTCACATGCCAGGTCAGTGAAGTCCCTGCTTTAGTACATAGAGCAATAGAAGAATGACTTGTCACAATTGTCTGGACCAGTGGTGGAATTCAAATTTTTTTACTACTGGTTCTGTGGGTGTGGCTTGGTTGGTGTGGCAGAGGAAGGATACTGCAAAATCTCCATTCCCTCCCCAGTCCTGGGGAAGGTGACTGCAAAATCCTCCTCACCCCCTAACCTGCTTTCCAGCTCTATTCTTCTGTGCAGGGCAACAAAAGAAGACCTAGCCAATCAGCTGGGACTCGGTATTTGCCAGTTCTCTGAACTACTCAGAATTTCCGCTATTGGTTCTGTAGAACTGATCAAAACTTGCTGAATACCACCTCTGGTTGGACATTATAAATCCAAAACATTTTGTTGACAAATATTCTTCTCGACTCTATTACATCTCTGAAGCAGCAGCCACATTAGACATAAACTCAAACTGAAATTAAGTAATTTATATACTATAGATAGGATTCAGTGTACCATGTAAGACATCAAATAGAAAGCAGATGCTTAAGTCATTTAAACCAATGGCTAGTTTCCACAAAAATCCATGAGATAACTTGGGCAGTTGGTTGCAATCTACTGGGAAATAGTTACTGAGATCAAACACAAAATTCCAAGCATGAGCAAAGTTAAGCTGCTGTGTAGAGTAGTCTGGAATGGAAAGAGAATCCCACCCCCTTCCATTCAATTGTGTCCAATTCTCAGAAACTGCTTGGACAAGTTTCTGCAGTTTCCTTGGCAACATTTTACAAATGTGGTTTGTCCTCACCTCTTTCCTGGGATTGAGAGAACGTGGCTGGCTGAAGGTTGCCTAGATGGTTTTGTGGTTAAGGCAGGACTAGAACCCACAATTTCCCAGTTTCTAGCCTGATATCTCAACTACTACACCAAACTGGGTTTAGCAATTCTGAGAAGAGCCACTGGCATAAAGGAGAACATTAAATCTATTCCTATTGGCCTATTACAGGCTCTGGAGGAGGTTCTATGCTGTAAAGGCAAAAGTCTGTGGATTGCTATTTGAACATATCTGGCTTTTCCATCTTTAAGGCATGCTCATCTTGTCAAATGTTTTCTACCTCAAGGAAACATGCCTGTTTTTTCTCTGTTTGTTTGTTTGTTTGTTTGTTTCCAAGGACAACTGTCCAATTAAAGTCAAGTGATGCTGGAACATTAGTATATATGAACAGCTGGGATTTTGAGATAGATTCTAAAGCCACTCATCACTTTGAATAAAACACCTGGAGCCAATCACATGGTTTTAGCATTATTCTCTTTTTAGGTAGCTCAAGAGTGCTGTTGAGGATAAAATAAACCATGTTTCAGTGCACCTGAAGCATATCAGTTTAAGGCTTAGTCCCTTTGTTTCTCAGAGCATTAAATACGATATATTTCTTGGGTTCAAAAGCATTCTTGTCTCATGATAGAAACTATTAACAGCTTTTAATTTGTCTTCTAGTTTTTCAAACACTGGATATTTTAAGGTTTCGGGGTGGGGGTAGGGTTAAGGAACATGTGTGTGAGGGGGTGTTTAGCTTATTTTTTTTTTACTGGAGATGGTAGAGATTGCTGCTTTTGTTGTGGTTTTTCCTGTTGCCTATCATTCTGGATTCTGCTTTGAAAAGAGCCCAAGATACGGAATTCCTTCCTGATTTCCCTACAATTTCCATAATTGCAAGGGGAAAAAATGCACAATGAAAGAAAGGACTTTTACTTATGTACTATGTGAGCAGTTTTTAAATGCAGGAACCGATTCTCGTTAGGAATATGCAAGTTATTTTTAAAAAATCAGCTCATTTTCATCAAGCCGCTTTCTGTTTCATCATCAGAGAGTTAAGATGGCGACCGGAGGTCGGCTGGGAGAGCTCCTCCGAGGCAGCCGAACGGGGCGATGAGTTCCCCCCCCCGGGTCCTCGTGCCGTGGGGAAGCGGCGTTGGAGGACTATGTGCCGGAGGACTATGCTCGGCGTCTGGCGGCTTCATGTTCGGCGATCTGGACGGGGTGTGGAGTTCTCCCCCTCTTGGGTCCTCCCCACCTGTGGCAGGGGTGGTGAGGGGACCCGGGGGGGGACGGGCAGCCCCCATTGTAAAGGTTTCAGCCGATATTGGAGACCATCGCTGTCATCGAAGTCAGGGTCGGAGAGCTGCCCCTATAGCTGGAGTCGAGGATGGAGGATTGCCCCCACGATTTTCACCTGTTTGGAGGCGGCAGGGGCGGCCTGGACTTGAAGCTGGTCATCGACAAGAGAAGATCCTGCCCGGGATGCTGTCTTATTCGAGGAGAGATCTATGGGCCCTGAGACATGTCCCCCTGTCTCGGGAATGGCCCTCCACTCTCTCGAGGGCCCATCTCAAGGACGGATTATGGGATCCGGAGGGATGGTGGGGTTTTAAGAAACGTAGGAGGGAGGGGTTTCTTAATAAATTTTTACTTAGATTTTTAAGGGGGTTAGGTAGGTCCGGGCGGGAGTTGGGGGACAACTCGCCAGAGACTGGGACCAGGCCGGGGGTTGAGCGTGGCCGGGAGAGTCGGAATCCAGGTGGCTCTGTATTGAGGATGGGGGGGGGGTCATCGGGGAGGGTGGAATTAAATTCATTGAGACGGTGAGCGGGAGGGGCAGATTTGGCGGTTGTAGGGGGCCATATTTTGTGTCGGGAGCGCGCCCTCGCTATTTGCTTGCTGTGGCGCGCTCCGACCCCCTTGTCGTTTCCCGTTCCCCAGGGGGTTTGAGCAATCGGGCCCTGGGCCTTCGGCTGATGTTATGTAACGCCAGGTCCGTTGTGAATAAAGCCCCCCTCGTCCATGATCTGATTTGTGAGGGGGGTGCGGACCTGGTGGGAGTTACCGAGACCTGGCTGGGCCAGGAGGGGGGAGTCCCCCTGGTGGAGATGTGCCCAGCTGGGTTTTGGGTTTTTCATCGGCCGAGGGCCCAGGGGAGGGGAGGGGGGGTTGCGGTGGTTATTAAGGAGGATCTGTGTCCGAGGGAAGCCACTGTATCTCAGACGACCAGGTGTGAGCTCCTTTTCATGAAGTTCGGTTCCAAGGTTCAGGTGGGCTTGCTGGTCGCATACCTGGCTCCCTGCTATGCGGCAGCGGCCCTGCTTGAGCTCCTTGAGGTTATAGCTGGCGTGGCGGTTGGGACCCCCAGGCTTATGGTCATGGGGGATTTCAACCTGCCATCTGCTGGCGGTACCTCGGGGATTGCCCAAGAGTTCATGGCTTCCATGACGGCCATGGGCCTGACCCAGTTAATTCGGGACCCTACTCACATGGGAGGTCACACCTTGGATTTGGTTTTCGTCTCTGATCAGTGGCAGTGTGATCTGGGTATAGGGGATATAGTTGTAGAACCCCTGTCATGGTCGGATCACTCGCTCCTGATGCTCGACTTCCGTTCCGCACCCCCTGACCGCAGGGAGGCGGGGCCATTAAAATGGTACCGCCCCAGGCACCTGATGGACCCTGATAGGTTCCTGATGGAGCTTGGGCCATTTCCCGAAGCTCTCACACACAACTCGGTTGAGGGCTTGGTTGCCGCCTGGGATAGGGTGGCTGCTGGGGCCCTTGACCGGGTCGTGCCCTTGTGGCCTCTGACCCGGTGCCGATCCCAAATGGCTCCTTGGTTTCCTGAGGAGCTAAGGGAGATGAAGCGCTGGAAAAGACGTCTAGAGAGCAGTTGGAGGGCTAGCCGTTCTGAGTCTGACCGAACACTTCTACGATCTTATATTAAGACGTATTTAGTGGTGATAAAGGTGGCGAGGAGGACTTACCTCTCCACCCTTATTGCGTCCGCGGAAAACCGCCCAGCCGCCCTGTTTAGGGTGACCCGCTCCCTTCTAGAGAGGGAAGCGCAGGAGGATCCCTTACAGGGACGGGCTGAGGAGTTTTCTAGTTTTCTGCAGGATAAAATCGCTCAGATTCGGGACGAGCTGGACTCCAACTGGGCATCTCCGGGCGGGGGGGCGGGGGTGGATATCGGTGAGGCCAGTTGGGTTGAGTTCGACCCTGTTACTGTAGAAGACGTGGACAGGGTGTTGGGGGGACTGAATGCCACCACCTGTTTGTTGGACCCGTGCCCCTCCTGGCTGGTTTTGGCCACTCGGGAGGTGACACGAGGCTGGTTCCAGGGTATTATAAACGCTTCCTTGAGAGAGGGGCTTCTACCTACCGCCTTGAAGAAGGCAGTGGTGCGGCCCCTCCTCAAGAAACCGTCCCTGGACCCAGCATTGTTATTAAATTACCGTCCCGTCTCCAACCTTCACTTTGTTGCGAAGGTTGTAGAGAGTGTGGTGGCCCGTCAGTTTCCCCGATTCCTGGATGAAGCGAGTTATCTTGACCCCCTCCAATCGGGCTTCAGGCCCGGGCATAGCACGGAGACGGCGTTGGTCGCGTTGGTTGATGATCTCTGGAGGGCTCGGGACAGAGGTTGTTCCTCTGTCCTGGTCCTGTTAGATCTCTCGGCGGCTTTTGATACTGTCGACCACAGTATCTTATTGCAGCGGTTGGGGGGGTTGGGGGTTAGAGGCACCGTATTACGGTGGTTCTCCTCCTTCCTCTCCGACCGCTCGCAATTTGTGTTAACGGGGGGGCAGAGATCGTCCCCAAGGCCCCTGCTTTGTGGGGTGCCTCAGGGGTCGGTGCTCTCGCCCCTGCTGTTTAACATTTATGTAAAGCCGCTGGGTGAGATCATCCGTGGCTTTGGGGTGGAGTTCCATCAGTACGCTGATGATACTCAGCTGTACATCTCCACCCCGGGCCACCCCAACGAAGCCGTCGAAGTGATGACCCGGTGCCTGGAGGCCGTGCGGGGTTGGATGGGTCGTAACAGGCTTCGTCTCAACCCGGCCAAAACCGAGTGGCTGTGGTTTCCTGCGCCCAGATACAGCCAGCTTATTCCTTCGCTGGCCGTGGGGGGAGAGGTTTTGACCCCCGTGGAAAGGGCGCGCAACTTGGGTGTCCTCCTGGATGTACGGCTGTCTTTGGAAGAACATATTGCAGCCGTCGCCAGGGGGGCTTTTCATCAGATTCGTCTGATTTACCAGTTGCGGCCCTTTCTGGATCTGGGCGCACTTCGCACAGTCACTTCCGCCCTCGTTATCTCCCGCTTGGATTATTGCAACGCTCTCTACATGGGGCTCCCCTTGAAGAGTCTCCGGAGGTTGCAGTTAGTTCAGAATGCAGCCGTGCGGGTGATCGTGGGCGCCCCTCGAGGCGCACACGTAACACCACTTCTCCGCAGGCTGCACTGGCTTCCTGTGGCCTACCGGATTCGATTCAAGGTGGTACTGATGGTATTTAAAGTGCTCCATGGCTCGGGACCTGGGTACTTACGGGACCGCCTGCTGCCATCAACAACCTCCCGCCGCCCAGTACGCTCCCACAGGGTGGCCCTACTTGGGGTGCCGCCACCTGACCGTTGTCGGCTGGCGGCCCCGAGAGTTCGGGCTTTCTCTGTGGGAGCTCCCTCCCTATGGAATGATCTCCCCCCGGAGATACGGGCTATGACGGATATTCTGACCTTCCGGCGCGCAGTGAAAACCCTGCTTTTCGAACAGGCCGGCCTGGCCCAGTAACTGTTTTTTGGTTTTAATTAATTTAAATTGGGGTTTTATTAGTTTTAATTTTTAACTTAAATTTTGAATAGACAGCCGGATCTAATTATTTAATTTATTTTTAATCGTATTTATTGTGTATTTATTGTATGCTTTTAGTAGGCTGTACACCGCCCCGAGTCCCTTTTTGGGAGAGGGAGCGGTATAAAAGTGTGATTAATAAATAATAAATAAATAAATTTCTTCCTAAGGGTTTTTTTCTCCTTTCCAAAATCCATAAATAAATAAAGGGTTGAGGTGTTGAGGGTTCTTTGCTTTCCAAAGACTAGACACATACACAAAGTTTTATTGCAATACACACAGTCCCCATTCTCTCCCTTTCTAAGACTTGCACGGTGATATTGCTGTGTAAATATGTCTTTAATACCTATTGCTTTTGTACCTTGTGGCATTCAAGTTTTGCCTCCATCCAAAAGTTCTTACACTAGTTGGGATGAGGTGCTGTTTCAGTGTGGTTGTTCTAATTGTTACTGACTCCAGCAAAGCTCCAGGTCGGACCCCACCAGAGTATGCTGCTCATCATAGCTTGTGATCCTGAATGATAGTCCTCTTGCTTGCTTGTAACAGCCGCCAATCTCCAAAGGCCATCTCCACTTTTACCTCTGCGTGCCAGTTGCTTATCTTCTTTTCTTCTGAAGACCTCTCACTCTGTCTTAGCATTTGAATTTGTAACTTTACTCACCTGGGTGAGGTGAGGCTGCCTCGGGACAATCACATGTCCTTGAAAATGCCAGGGTGTGGGTCAATTATTGCTTGTGAGTAAAAGTTCTGAGTGAACGAATGAAATCCATGAGCAAAATGGTAAAAAGTATTTCTGTCTGGCTGCAGCTACCCTTTCCAAGTGCAGACAGAAATCCCAACTTCACTCCTTCATACCAGGCCAGGTGGATTTTGCAGCTCCTTTTCTTTAGGGTAAAAGGTGACTGAGATATTTCTTCCAACTTAGCTTACCTTTTAAAATCCTAGAGGACTTGTAGGGATGTAGGGGTCAACTCTTTGTCTGAAATGTTATGTTGGTTTCCTGCTTGGACTGGAAAACCTCCAAAGCCACCTCCAACTCTGTTATTCTGTCTTTGCAAATGATTTCTTCCTTTTCGTGTTGCCTGGGGTGACTTTTACAGGCAGGCTGCAAAAGTGATAAAAATTGCACATACACACTGCCTGTCCAACCATTACTCATTTGGGGTTTAATAGGATACAAGTAATACCTGCAGCATTCTCTGGTCCATATTCACCTGTCCTGCAGTTGGAAGACTTTCATTGGATCTACTGAAGGAAGATACTGAAAGAATATAGTTATGAACATTGGATAAAAGCTCCATTACAACCTTCCCAAATGTAAGAAGACTCCTTTCTTTCTCATGATTTGCATGTAAAATTGTGAGATTTCACAGAGCCCGCTTTCTGAGAAATGGATTTCTGTGTCTGCTTGTAGTCTCCAGAGAACAACCATTTGCAGAGTCTGTTGGAAAAAACAAAGGGGCAGACTCTGAAGATCTGACCAGGGAAGATGAGTCTGTTAATGGAAATATTGATTGTCTCAGAGGTTCAATGCTGCCAACCGCCCTGCACATATGGTACCAGTTTTATTGATATATGAATAAGATTAAACATGACACCTGTGTCAAGCAAATCCCCAGGTACCATTTAACTAACACTTAAAGCAGCTGCTTTTGAAGGATTACCTTCAGGCACAGGCCACCCAAGCAGAACAATATCATCACCATAAGTACTTTCCCAGTTGTCGACAAATGGGAATTCTTGCCGTATGGCAGCAATCATTACACTCTATTAGTGCTAGCCAAAGAAGGGGATGGATTCTCACTCAGCCTTACATGAAGGCTTCCAAAAAGAGCCATTGGTGATAAAGCCCAATGGCTCTTTTTGGTGCAATCCTGCATCACAGCCATTGAGGGAATGCGCCATTTTATGGATGAGTTGAGGAAGAAAGAGCACAAGATTTGGGAGTGATGATCCAGGAAGGTGATAGCAAAATGAGGTCTATATAAATCTTTCTTTAGCTAAGAGCCATCTTTGTCCTCTAAGGGCAAATTTCAAAAAGTTGGCAAGTTCCAAACTTCTTGTTGTTCTCTTTTATTATTCTCCTGTTTCTTTATTTTTAATAAATTCTGGCAATAGCCATATTCTCAAATAACCTTATCAAGGACATCCTAACTGACCCAACCTTCTTATTTATATCTAATTATGTTGAGGAGCACAGAAAGTCAGTCCTCTCAACTTTTGAAGAAAAGAGAACTTCTTTTCCAGGATTAGGAATCAACAGAGGTGTACAGATCAGCCAAGATTGAGTTTGAGGGTGAAACTGTCTTTTGAAATTCAAGAGTCTGAATCAATTTGAGGCATAGATTATAATGAATAAGCATCCAGTTCCCCATAAAACTAATGTTATGCAATGTTATAACACTACCATTATTGCATGCATGCATGCGCACGTACACACACACTATGGTAAATGTAAATTGAGATTCTCAGCCATCCAGGTCATGGTTGTCCCTTCCAGTTCTGAAGAAGCTCCTTGGATGAGAAGCAGAACATCTTTAAAGAAAAAGAAAGTCTAATTGCCTCTTGAAAAAGTACCTTTGGGACACACACTATGGTACTTCATGTTATAATGAAGTAGCTGTATTATATGCACACCCATCTCAGATCATCTCACACAAGAGTATTTTTTCTTCCTTTCCAAGTGAGCCCACTTAAATAAATTCTGTCAAAACAGGGAGACAAAAATAGCAGAGCTGCATTTCCACAAGTGATCCAGCAGGCCATAGAATCAACTGGCCAGTTATTCATCACAAAATGTAATGCCCCTTCCAGTTTTTTCCCTGTATATGGAAGAATGTTATAATGTGTAAGAGTTTTCAAAGCCAGACAATCTGTCATATCTCCAAATTGCCTTTGAGTTTTTCTGAAGAGAATGGAAAGCACCCAATTTTATTTGATACTTCAACCAAATTTGAAGACTCCCTGAAGCTTCAAAGATTTGATTGAATATCCTTCAAATTAAATCACCTCTTTGAAGATCCATAGAGCCCTAATAACAAATTGATGATTTAATAGTTTGACTGCCTAATTTCAAAAAGTATATCATAGATTAAAGTAACAAACGGAATCATTATAAATTAAAAGTAAGATCCTTGAGGCTTTGTACATCACCCGAAAGACAAAAACAATGGATCCGGAGTCTCAAAATATCACAGTTTGAAGTGGGGGGTGGGAGCATACACTC
Source organism: Bungarus multicinctus (assembly GCA_023653725.1). Taxonomy (NCBI): domain Eukaryota; kingdom Metazoa; phylum Chordata; class Lepidosauria; order Squamata; family Elapidae; genus Bungarus; species Bungarus multicinctus. The sequence continues at coordinate 112,216,501 of CM042834.1, read as the reverse complement.
TTCATCTACATCAGGGATGTCAAACTCATATTGTCATGGCAGCATCATAAACTATATGGGCATGGCCAGTATGTGATACATCCGACCTGCGGGCCATGAGCCCAGATCTACATGATACCAGGAATTTATATGCTGCCATTGTGAGGGCCACTGGCACAGATAATTTTTAGCAAAAACCTATGCAGTTTTATAAAGAATAGGTCTAATAATTTAGGGATATTTAGTTGAGCAACAACTGAAGGGTGTTTGATGCCAAAGAAGTGTGATGGCACAAGTCAAATAAGTGAAACAGATCAAAGCTCAGCATTTGTACATTTGTACAGATTACAGCAAAGTTAATACCCTTCTATACTTCAAGTAAAAATGTGATGCTCTTTCCTTGTGGCTCAACTGGAGCTGATTTCAAATCCTGATCCAGAGTTCTGGAACTTTCCACCTACATCCAAGTGCTTTAAAAGGAAAACAGACTGCAAAATAAAAATATCAATGTATTTGTGAAATTCTTTATTATCATCATTATTCATTATGCAGGTTATTAATGCCACATCTTGTCAGAGTATGCCATTGGTAATCTCAGACACTAAATTCAATTGATCTTCAAGTAGATCCATCAATAATTCATATATTCATATATTCTTAAAGTAAAACTAGTTTTTGTTATCCTCCTGCATTTAAATGTTCCTTACATCTATTGAATAAGGCAAAAATGAATATTTATACATTTCTGTATTGTGCCGTCTCAGAGGAGTCCATAGCAGTTTAGAAAAGAAGGAGAAAAAGATAAATATTGCTTTAAAAGATAGAAATGGAATTATCAATGCTTAAAAACAATATATAGGAAAAAAATATTAATGAGGAGGAGAAACAAGATTCAGATGAGTCTTTCATGAAAGTGATCTCTTAAATCTGGACGGCCCTCAAAAAAATAGTTAAAGAAATCAAAATAAATCCCGGGCAGATTTAATCCGGCTAAGTCAGTTTTTATCCTCTCAGTGTCTTTGCAAACTTCCAAGTCTTCAACTGTTTACTAAAATGACCTGTGGTGTCCCTGAATTATCGCCATTGAAACGGTTTCATCACAGGAGTTGTGCCCTTAAGAAGGCCAGACTTCCGGTTGCCAACTCTTGTTGGCCAGACCCAGTAATGTGACTGATGTGTTTCTTCTTAGAGGGTTCTTAATCCAGATTCCACAATAAAAGCTTAGCTACATAATAATTTGGGACACTATATCCCTCAATCTTTGACCTATCTGGGTCAGTCATAAACTCTTTAAGGCATTATAGTTGTCAAGACCCTGAAAGAGCAATGGGTCTTTTGGGCAGAAAACATTTTATCATTCCATGCAAAATTCCACTAGTTAAAATGGTTGCTAGTGTTGTATCAAAATGTATTATGGTGCAATTTCTAATCAAGGAGCTTGCTATTTTAATCCCAGTCCTGCTTTCTTTTTTGATATTATAATTTAAAAAATATGAAGATTTTCCTAATTTGCAGTTTAAAATATATCAAGGAAATAATTTTTAGTTCCTCATTATCAGTTTTATTTTTGGGTTTTTTAGCATTTTTCTTTCTCTTTTCAGAATGAAGTAAGTTATTAACGTGCTGGGATGATATTAAAGAGGCAGTGAAATGATTATCATGCATTTTAACAAGTATGTTTTAACACATGACTTGAATCTTTTTAATAAAGCAGCATTTATGGTAAATCAACAAGAACAAGGCAAATACTTTTCTGGAGAGATTACAAACCTGAATTCTATCTTAACTATATTATAATTTTTAAACTGAGATTCAGATTGCTCTAGAGCAGGGGTGTCAAACTCACGTCATCACGGCAGCATCACAGGACGTATTGGGACTTATTTTCCCTTCGCTAAGGGAAGTGGGGGTGATCATCCAGCCCACGGGCCATGAGTTTGACACCCCTGTTCTAGAGTTTAGCAAAGGTCCCCTAATGAGACAAACAGGGCTGAGTTTTCTGAGGAATGTTATATCTGTGTTGTAAATTTTTAGATAATGGCTGGATGTTCATAAACTCCCTTTGGGGCCACACTGAATTATAATCTAGATTTTTTTACAACTCTGATAGGGTAGACCTATTAAAGATTGGCTTGTTTATTACTTGGAACATTTATGAGGAAAGAATGATCTTCACTGTCATCATTAAATTGCTCCACAATTTAGACTATTATTGAGCAGCAAAACTAACTGTCAATATTAAACATAACAGAGGCAGACCTGGAAAACAGCCATGAGATAAACTGCATGGACATAGTGGTTCTGCATTTTATCTGGCCTGGTCCAAATCATATCATATTTTCTGTACCATAATAAGGAATTTGAATCAAGTCCAAAAAGCTTTTTGTAATCAAAGCAGTTATTTCAACACAGAGTAATTGATGTTCCCATTTCTAGTCCTTTTCACCCCAAAGACAATCAGATATTATTTATTTATTGGTTCAGTACATAAATCTCCTCCATTCAGAAACTTAAGCTGTGTACATTGTCCTCCCTCTTCCTATTTTCCCCAGCAACACAATCTAGTAATTTAAGATTCAGTGGAAAAAGAGTGACTGGCACAAAATTGCTGGATTAGCTTCCATTGATTAGAAATTAGTTCTTTCTGGTGCCAATCCAATCCTTTAGCCACAGGAGCATTATTTTCAACCTGAGAGTTCAGTTTAAAAAAGGCATATCTGGAGGTGCAAATCACTCCACAAAATCATCTACACAAAATCTTTTCCAGAAACTTCACATATACTTTAAATCAGAGGTTTCTAACCGGTGGTTCATGAGAAAATTTTGGTGGTCTGCAGTGCACCCGTGTATGCAACAGGGATGATACCAGCAGCAGATGGACTGATGCACGTGGGAAAGGAGGGTAGTGCATGCGAGATCACGGCATCGGAGTCCTTCCTAGGTGTTCCTTGACCTGTGAGGGGATGGGATGGGGGGGGAAAAGAACCTCAGTGGGAATCTGATGTCAGTGGGAATCTGATGTCCAGAAGCAGATGAGCCACATGCTGAAGACCAGATGGCTGGCAAGGAGATAGGGCAATCCTGCAGTCTCCCTAGCAAACCCATGTCATGGCTGCTGCCTCCGCGCATCGAAGAGACCGAGCAGCAGTGGGAAGAGCACCGACCTCCTGAGTTGCAGGAAGCAGCTGCCAGCAATGCTCTCAGGTGAAGATGTTGCAAGGGGGTGGGTCGACCCCTTCTCTCAGGAGCCGTAAAGCGCTTACTGCCCCTCTGGCACCCACCAAGCCTCCTCCTTCCCGCTGGGTGTGTGAGTGCTTCTGGTGAGCAGGAAAAGAAGCATGGTGGGAGGAGGCTTGGTGGCTGTCCGAGGGGCGGCAAGTACTTTGCAGCTCCTAAGGGGAGGGGTCGAGCCTCCCCCTCACAACATCTTCCTGTGAGAGCATTGTCGTTAGCCGTTCGGCCTCCCTGATGCACGGAGGCAGGAGGTAACACCAGTTCCTTTCCCCCCACCCCCACCCCCTTGCAGGCCAGGCAACACCTGGGAAGGGCTCCGATGCCAAGATCTCCTGCATGCTACCCTCCCTGTGCATATCAATCCATCTGCCACCGGTATCACCCTGTTGCCGCATCTCCCCACCAGCCACCTGGTCTTCAGCACATGGCTCGTCAGTGTCCAGACATCATATTCCCACTACCCAGCACCAGTTCAGAGGGTCCTTTCCCCCCACCCCCACTCCCTTGCAGGCCAGGCAACACCTGGGAAGGGCTCCGATGCCAAGATCTCCTGCATGCTACCCTCCCTGTGCATATTAATCCATCTGCCACCAGTATCACCCTGTTGTCGCATCTCCCCGCCAGCCATCTGGTCTTCAGCACGTGGCTCGTCAGTGTCCAGACATCATATTCCCACTACCCAGCACCAGTTCAGAGGGTCCTTTCCCCCCATCTCCCCCCCGGGGAGAGAGAGGGGGAGAGAGAGGGGGAGAGAGAGGGAGGGAGGGAGGGAGGAAAAGAGAGAGAGAGATGAGAGATCCCAGTGTTTTGTTTTCTGTGGGAAATGGGTCCAAATGACTCTTTGAGTATTTAAGGTTGCAGATACAGGCACCCAAGCTAAGTGCCTGAAGGACCCCATCCTGTCAGTGGGAGTCCAGGCACTTCAATGAGCAGCATGCTGGATTCATTTTAGTGGTCCGTGGAATTTAAAATTATGAATTTGGTGGTCCCTAAGGTCTAAAAGGTTGGAGATCCCTGCTTTAAATAACAGACTAGAAAGAACCGGAGTATAATCATTCCAACATATCCCATGTGTAAAGACTAATTATAATAGTCAGACTAAAGAAGATGTGCACCAGGCTTAAGACATTATCCAACATCTTGCCTCAGAGCTTTTTCCAGATGATATCCTTTCCTCTTTGAAGGTGTGGTGCATTCAGATTATTCCATGACTGAAAGGAGAATGTTGTGAAATAGCTCTAAGCATACTACTTAGAACAATTAATCAGCAGGACAACTTGCTTCTGGAAGTTGTGGGTGCTCCAATACTGGAGTTTTTAAGATGAGATTGGACAACCATTTGTCTGGGTTTCCTGCCTGAGGAGGGGGTTAAACTAGAAGACCTCCAAGATCCCTTCCAACTCTGTTATTCTATTTTATATTTTGGAACAGGGAGTGACCAATCTTTGGGACCTAGGATTAAACAGTTTATTACAAAAGAATGGCACCCATTCTGAACCCATTCATTTATGAATGTACTTTACATAGAGTCTTTTGCAGCTATCTCACCCTTTTCTCTGTTCCTTCCCATCCATCCTTTTCCAATGGTTCAGTGTATTCAATAGAATAACAGAATTGGAAGGTACTTCAGAGGTCTTCTACTCCAACCTTTTGCTCAAGCAGGGAACCCTATATCATTGCACAAATAGTTGTCCAATGTCTTCTTTAAAATCTCCAATGTTAGAGCATCCATAACTTCTGGAGGGGAGCTGTTTCACTGATTAATTGTTCTCACTGTCGGGAAATTTCTCCTTAATCCTTAGGTTGCTTCTCTCCTTGATTATTTTCTTCCATTGGTTCTTTTTCTGCCTTCGGATGCTTTGGAGCAGTGGTCACCAACTCTGGTGGTCCATGGACCACCGGGGGTCCATGAAAAAATTTAGTAGTCCACAGAAATATTATTTGCATTTTTTATATTGCACTGAGGTGTCCTCAAACTACAGCCCTTACATGCAATGAACGTTTGTGTTGTTGCAGAGAGTCTGCCCCTTCAGTGTCTTTTTGTGCAGGTCATGGGGGGGGGGGGGGGGGCAGAAATTTCAACTTGGGGTCAAAGCCTCCTGGTGTGGGGCTTTGGGTGAAGGCTGGAGGGAAGTGCTGGTGGTGGTGAAGAGCCGGAGGGCCTTGTTCCAGTGGGACTGCATCATGACCTGGAACTGGCTGACCATCTCAGCCCATTGAGCCTCCAGGTGCCAGTACCTGGCCTTGCATTCCCATAAGTCTTCCCTCTGCTTGGAAAGCCTATGCTCATAGTCCTCAGTGAGGTCCTTCTGGTGAGCCTCCTCCTCGGTCGGATCCAATTTGAACTAAACCAGCTTTTTTGCCAACTCTTTCTCACGGTGGCTAATTAGCTCCAACAACTGCTTCCTATTGGGGCTCTAAGGAGCCCAGGCAGGCAGGTGAGGAGTGGCTGGGAGAGAAGGGGTGAGTAGAGGCTGGTAAGATGCCCCTTGAGTTGGCCACACCCACCCAGTCACATGACCACCTAGCCATGTCCACCCAGCCGGTCGTTAGGCAGATCATATTAGTGGTCCATGGGATTTAAAATTATGGATTTAGTGGTCCCTGAGGTCTGAAAGGTTGGTGACCCTGCTTTGGAGAATAAGTTGATCCTTTTTTCTTTGTGGCAGCCCCTTAGATATGGAATACAACTACCATGTCAACTCTAGTCTTTCTTTTCATTAAACTAGACATACCCAATTGCTGTAAACATTCCTCATTTTAGCCTGCAGTCCCCTAATAATTTTTGTTGTTCTCACCTGAAATCTTTCTAGAGTAGGAATGTCAAACTCATGTCATCTTGGTAGCATCATGTGACATATTGGGTCTTCCCTCCCGTTTGCTAAACCATGTGTGGGTGTGGCCAGTGCGTTACACATCCAACTCATGGGCCGTGAGTTTTGACAGCCCTGTTCTAGAATCTCAACATCTTTTTTTAACCTGGCAACCAAAACTGGATGCAATATACCAAGGGTGATCTTTCTAAGGCATTATAAACTAGTTCTAATACTTCATATGATAGATCTCTCTGTTAATGAGCTTAGGATTGTGTTAGCATTTTTGGCAGCTGTAGCACAGTGCTGGCTCACATTTAAATAATTGTCCACTACAACTCCAAGATTTCTCTCGCAGTTACTATTGGTAAGTACCACCTCTTCTATACCTGTGCATTTGGTTTTTCTTACTTAAATGTAGAACTTTTATTTTCTCTCACCATTGAATTTCATTTTGTTAAATAGGGCCCAATCTATTGAGATCGTTCTGCATCTTAAGCGTATCTTCTGGAGTGTTGGCTATTCCTGTCAGCCTGGTGTCTTCTGAAAATCATTGTTTTCCTCTTTTCATTAGAAATTAGGAATTCAACTAATTTAGTAATCTTAGTTAACCAGAACTGGCTTGTTTTAGTCATTTTATCATGTTATAGAGGTTCTGCAATGTGGCAATTTAAAATAGCCAACCTAATGAATAACTCCATTGGTCCATAACAGGGTATCATGTACATAGGCACTGACTCCACTATAAAGTAAGCTAATTATAATATGTGTAAGACAGCATTTATATGGAATATTTCTCCATACTTATATTTGTTATAATTAGATAGAACGAGAACATTCAAACCCAGCCAGAGAGGTTTACAATGACTACACAGTCTCTATAATAGTATAAATCTGTTGTTGAGCTCATTGGTACATTCAAGTCTGCATGTGTGTGTGTAGTCATGATGGTGGCATTCTATGTGGTGTGATAGAAAGAGAGAGAGATCAGCAGATAGTTTAATTTCCTTGTTATGACAGGTGGAATTAAAAACATGGAGGAAAGCACCTCATCCGATATCATCCCAGCATGACTCCAATGACCTCTTGAGTCTTTGAAAGAATGTTCTGAGTCCTTTGTGACTGTTCAAGATGTGACTTCAGGCCAGTCTTTCTTAATAGGCAGCTTTAGTGGTCTAAGATCCTTTCATTAAATATGAAACAACATCCCTGTCTTTCCCTTTCATAATATGTCCAATTCAAAGAATTGTGATCAAAGTTGTGGAAATTAGCTTGTTGACTCAGGATAATGAGTTTCTCTCTTAATGTGTGCTTCAGAAAGGATCTGGAGATGTCACCGTTGCCACATGAGCTCATGCTTTGAATAAGCAGAAAGCATTTTTAGCCCATCAGATGTCTTTTGAGATATTTGCTGGTTCTTAATGTGCTTAACTCCTTCTGTGGTTAGAAACCTGTGTGATGATGGGGAAGACAAAGAAATGATAACAGCCTTGTTTTTAACAAGCTTGGATAATTCAGGTGCAGAGATAATAATCAAATCCAAAAATAAACCCCAGGGTCCTGGAGAGTACTGCCTGATACATTTGCTGAACAATTTAGTTCTATCAGTAGGTAAGGAAGCAGGCAATGCAAGAAGAAAATTAGCAAGTCACACGTACAGTTATTAAAATGCTATGTTCTTTTGCCATTGTTTTTCATGCTGAGTAAGAGGAACACACTGCAGGAAAAGAGAATGCTACGGAGAAAATTAATAGAAAGAGTTTTACAGGAAGCAGATAAAGTTGCAACAAAAGCTCCATGAAAAGTTGTTGTTGTTGTTGTTACAGATGCTGGGCAAAGAGTGAAGCTCCTAACCAAAATCCAAACATGTATATTTTCTATCTGTGCACAGTGCTGAAATGATAGGCTTTATCTTGGAAAATAAGAAATAATTGACAGGCAGCAAGATAAAGAAACAGAGTCAGAAACTGGGTTTCTGCAAAGCATTAAGTCATAAATTAGTATGACTAATATTACTTACCATGTCTTATAAATGCAGCCAGTACAATTTGTAGACTCTGGTTTCTGATTTAGCATGATGAGCAAACCAGGCTATTGTGTGGGTTTTTTAATACATGTCAATTAATAACACTGTAGTTTAGCATGATGAGGTAAATCCAGCTGATCAATCTATGGTACTCTAAAATTAAAGGTTAACTTCTATATGTAAAAGAAGGTGGATCCAAGCTGATCCAACCCACTTTTTTGTTTTTTTTTTTGGGTGTCCAAGCAGGGTCATAGCTTAGTCACTCAAAATCATCTTCAGTTCCAAGGGTACATTCTGCCTAGTGTGGCAGTGTGAACTTGGATGAGCAGATTATATAAAAAGGGAAGTAACAACTGGAGGAAGGGCAGTCTGGGAAAACATTTTGGGTTCAATACAGCTTACAATACACCATGCAGATATATATTCCTCACCATAAGTCCTAATGACTCCAACTGATAAAACTGCATCATGACATCAGTCCTGCCTTTTTGTATCTTTGCAAATACTCTGTAATGCCCTGGTCACTACTCACTCCCTTGCAGGTGTCTATGCATAGTTAAAGAGTTGTGCAAGTGAGATGGACTGTCTAGAAATTTGATAAATAAATAAAAATCATGTTTCAATTTACTGTATGTTGTCAACAATAACAGAATCCAAGACACTGGTAAGGTTAATGATGAAAAGGGAAAATCAGCAAAAACTGGAGATACTTTGTTCAGTTCTGTCTTAATGCAATGTGTGAAACTCAGAATTGAACTATTATTTAACTGCTCAGCAATTGAACCAGAACTTGAGATTGTTGCTCTGATTCCTAGAAACCTCTCTCACACCCATTCCTCTTTATAGACTAGGAAAGGATAAAATTTTTAAAAATCCTCCTCTTATTCACTTAGGTGCAGGATCCCTTCTCCCTGGCTTATTAATAGAAAGACAAAGCTAGCTTCTATAATTTACATAGAACAGTTACCTCAAGAATGGCACAATGTAAAAAAACATAGGTTATTTGGAATAAGCAGGGATCCAACTTTATTTAAATTGCCCCACATTATTCTTTTGAATTTCTATTACGTAGATTGTAGGGGGGGGGGAATTAAGTAGCATATATCCAGGGTACTGTATTTATGTTTAGACCAATGGTTCTCAAATTTTGTGACTTTAAGATAAATGGACTTCAACTCCCAGAATTCCCCAGCAAGAGTAAATTAGGAATGCTGGCTAGGGAATTCTGGAAGTTGAAGTTCATACATCTTAAAGTTGTCAAGGTTGGTCTAGAAACCTTGGTCTAGATAATATTTTTCTGTCTGGTGAATTTGGGAAGTGATGAAACTATCCCACCAATAAGAGAAGACTGAAAGTCATTACTACAGAAATATCTCTTGGTGTGTTCTTGGTCACCAAATTATTACCTTAGCCACTTTTTCTTGTCAAAGTTAATATGTCCCCAATAGGTGTATTGACTTCTTTATATCACCACAAACCTGGTGCTTTCAGGTGTGATAGAATACATCTTCTTAAATTTCTAGCTAGTAGATATTATAGTTAATACTTCTTACAGCTATCAAACCTCCTGTGGAAATCCAGAAAACCACAAAAAGCATCCAATGTCTTCAAATTAGAGTATTCAGTATTTTGCTACCATCTAGCAGTCATTTTTTTCAGCCATTAATTGCCCTGTAGCTGGATTGCTGGCCTTATACAATATTCTTTCATTTAAAGCAAGGTTACATTAATTTCAGATGAATGATTTTCAGTATATATGTCTAGTGTATAAATGCTGATTCAATTTGAAGAACTTCAACTACTGTAAGAAATCAAATGTCTCTACAGATTGTGAGAAATGTATGTCAGCCTACCTTATTTTGGCTTCAGGTAAGATTAAAATTATTATTTACTTATGCAAAGTGAGATTTGTACTGCAATCTGCCTATTTATCTGGCAGTATATCTTCCTAAATTCATTTATAGAACTTACCCCCAGCTAGTCATATATCAGATTTTATATCAGTGCTAATTGAAACTTTCAGGAAAAGGGAAAAGTTGGATATCTGTCTATTAAGATGGGGAAGAAAGATTAATATTTCACAATTCACAAACTCTTTGTATATATGTGTGATATTTTCACTGGAATTTTTATGCACATTTTCTCCTCTTGCATTATGCTATCATTTTTACAGATGGCTCAAGGGCACCCACCCATACCAGTTCAGGCTTGATTTGCATAGATTGCACCATTGCCATCAGCCAGCTTTCCTAGGGAATCATCCATTTTCACAGATTTACAGTATGTGCAGCCTCTCCACTACTCACTTGGTTACATCAGAATATGACAATTGGAAACCCTTTTCATGTATTTGTTTCAGCAATTGTTTCAATTCTATCCACACACCCTACTTAGACTTGCCAGGATTAAATTTCAACCAGCTTCCATTTATTCTCTTTTCTAAAGTTTTCAGCCATTACAATTCAGTTTTTGAAAATTGAGCTTCACAGACTTTGTATGTGAAGGTTTGAAGCATGTGTAGACAACTACAGATTAATCCATATTTTCCATAAAAATGTGCATAGTACATATGTATGTGCCTGTGTATGCATGTATAAGTAGGTATGTATACACACACACACACACACACACACACACACACACACATATCTACAATACAGAAATATGGAAGACATCCAACTTTTGAAAGTTCCAAATTTATGGATGGACTGGAATCTAATTATCAATTAGCTTTTTCACACATCACAACTTCAATTTTAAAGACAGAAAAACAAATTGTAAATGTATAGTCTATCCAATCTTGCTTGAAAGAATCTATTTGGAGCTCTGAAAATCTTTCATTGTCCAGCATATACATGTGATGGAGGAAGAGATGGAAGAGGTGGAGGAGGAGGAGGAAGAGGCAAAGAAGGAGGATGAGGACGAGGAGGAGAAGGAAGGAGAATTATGCAAGAAGATGGAAAGGGAACCATTTCCAAAAGTGCTTATAAAAGCAGATTACACGGAAGGTTGAAATCACATGTCTTGTTCCCTATCCATGTTTTTTCCTAGACATCTGACAAGGTTATTAGCCATGATGGTTGCACATATAAATTGAGTGTTCATTCAGCATGGCTTTTTTTCCCCTCCTATATTAATATAATGAAACTTGAAACCAAGGTTCCAGCAGATTAGGCATTTGTTCTTGGCAATTTGAGCATTCCTTAATAGCTCTCATTTTGTAACAAAATGAGGTAGTGTGTAACAGAACTTTGGTCATGTCCATAAAGCAGTACTGTTGGTATAAAACCACATCATCAAAACGCAGATCAATATGCCTGATGGTGGATGGGCAACAGAATGATATGGGAGAGTATTTGGACACAAAAGGCTCTTAACAGGTTGATTACATTTCTTTCCTTCATCACCTAGTCTAATAGGTCATAATTCTGCCCTAGTAACATGGCCTATTGCTCCCCAAGCAGTGGACTATGGTCTGGGAAGAGGATGATGATCTCTCAGAGAAAATGAAAGGATACAGGTTCCTACTCTAAGAAAAATGGGCCTTTTATATACATTCATCATTAAATAACCTGCTACCACAAATCGGAGGAAGATTAAAATACACTGTCTAAGCCAGTGGTTGCCAACCAGTGGGCCTGGGACCATTGAGTGGTCTGCGAGAAAATTTTGGTGGTCCGCTGATAAGTATGAGCAGAGTTTTCTTTGTCTTCAAGAAGTATGCAGCAAACAGAAGTAGTGTGCAAAATTATAGCAGTGAGTATAGAGTCACACAAGCACAGAGGTTGAAGGATAAAGGGTTTTATATACAGGAGTATAAGCACAGTCCAAGATTCAGTCATTATTCATACACAGTTCATCAGTCAATAGAATATATAACTAACCATCAGAGTCAGTAAGTAAAACAGCAATACAGCATCTTCAATACATCCATGCAGCAATGGAGAGATATAGTTACAGAGTGATGAAGATACTTGTCAAGTAGAAGCAGCAGTAGCCAAGTAGCAGCCCAAGTAGCAGCCCAAGTAGCAGCCCAAGTAGAAGCCCAAGTAGAAGCCAAACATGTGCTCTCTGGCTTTATGCTATATAGTATTCCTGCTTCTTGTAGCCAATCAATATCTTGGCTTCAGTAAAGTGCTGAGTCATTATGACTTGCAACCATATATGGTAAACCAATATAGTTCAGGTTCTTAAATAAACCTAACATCCGCAGAGAAATGTCATCCCTAAAGCACCCCCCCCCCCGCAAAGCAATTAATCCAGGCTGCATGGGAACACAAGGCTGTGCCACCCACATGGCCCACAGGAACACAAGGCTTGCATCACTTGCATTGTGAACAACACCAGGTAGTGAGGGGAGAGGGGAATGGGCAGAGGGGGGAACTTGTCTGGCCACCTGGCTGCTTCTTTTTGCTTCTTTCTTCTGCTTTTGGCTGCATGCAAGGAAAGCAGCAAAAGTCTTTCTTTCTCTCCCCCCAAACTCCGCCAGAAATTAGTCTTTGGGACTCTGCAAGGCATTATGCTCCAAGAGGCTGCACGGGTGCAACAAGTCTCACAAAGATTCGTTTCTGGTGGAGTTTGGGGGAGAGAAAGAAAAACTCTGCTGCTTCTGCTGCTTTCCTTGCTTGAAGCCAAAAGTCTCTCTCTCTCTCTCTTTTCTCTCTCTCCCTCTCCCTCTCCCTCTCTCTCTCTCCCTCCCTCCCTCCCTCCCTCCCTCCCTCCCTCCCTGAGAATGGAGCTGGAGACGGTATCTTACAATCCCAAATAAAGAAAGATCAATTGGTAGGAAAACGGGGTGGGGAATTTTCCTGCAGACTTTTTTGGGGATTTTCCCAGGGTCTCTGCTGCTTTCTGCAAAGACCCTGGGAAAATGGCAGCAAGCCACTGCCACTCAAAATTCATATTAGTGGGATTTAACATTATGAGTTTGGTTGTCTCTAAGGTCCAAAAAGTTGGTGACCCCTGAACCATAATGCGTTGTTTTGTGACATGTCCTCCTCACATTTAGAAGTTTTGTAGCTATGGCTTATTTGCAAACTGTGGACAATGTGAGATTTGTTCTTTCATTGTACTCAAAATCCATTTTTCCCCAGCAATTTGAAAAAAACAACTTTATGTTAAGTACCCTATTATATCTCTGACATTAAAAGCCATTTGAATGTAGAAGCTTATGACAAATAGAGTTTCAAAGCTAAAAAGCAGACAGTGTCAGTTTGGGGTTTGGGTGACCCTCTCCCCAATTTGTTCTGAAACATTAGGCAGCATGCAAACTATTATTTTTGGCTGCATTAGAATAGGCTCCTCTATTATTTTTCTTTCATTGTGTTTAGTAAAATGTGTGAGAGGCAAATTATAGGGAGAAGTAGGTTAACTAAAGGATAATGCATTGTTGGGGTTTTTATTTTCTTTGCTTTATATATTCACATCATTATAGATTTAGCAGAGTAAATATTCGGAGAAGAGGCTTGGGTTCAATCTAAAATCTACAGCAGAATAAATCTAGTTTTTTTACAGGGATGGTAAATTTGCATCTGGCAGTGTTACTTTCAGTTACAAATGGCAATCTTGTTGGTATGTTGATCACAGATTTATAGCTATAGTGAACAGGAGGGCAATAAGAAAGCAAAAATTTATTTACTTTTCTCTACACATTTTCACTTGATTGGTTCAGAGCAAAAAAGGAAATCCCTGTAGTTCAAATGATGTTTCATTTGGGCTTTTAAAATTCAGGAATATAGGCAGTGAATATCTATATCTAAGTCATAGCCGTTTTTTAGTATCCTGATCAAGTTAATACGTTGACCTTGGACCAGAAAAAAACACCCCCTTTCTTACAGACCCCACCAGGTGGCTGTCAGCCAATCATATCCACGCACCCACCACCCTTCTTTTCTTTCTCTCTTTCTCTGTCTCTAACTAATTCTATTTCACACAATTACTATTATGGTATAAAATTAGAGGATTTTGTTTTATACTTCACCTTGAAGTTTAAGAGAAAATGTAAGGTATAAATGTGATAAATTAACCTGAACATGTCCTTCATATTTATTGCTTCACTAGCAGTAATGTAAAAAAAGTTGGTGTCAAACCATAGAATTATAGAATTGGAAGGGTCATCTGGTCTAACGCCCTGCTTATTGCAAGATCTGCTGAAACATTTCTGACAGATGAACATCCAGTCCAGTATGAAGTTCTCCAGCAAAGAACTCACCACCACATGTGGCAGCCTATTCTCCTAGTTGATAACTTATATATTATGAGAGCCAGTTTGGTCTAGTGCAGGAATATCAAACTTGATTTCATTGAGGGCCGCATCAGAGTTGTCTTTGACCTTGGGGGCCCAGGGTGGGTGTGGCCAGCAGAGTGGGCTCAGCATGACCACTTGTACTGGGGGACTCCTGTGGTGGGCTCAGCACTCTGCCAGCAAAAACGGGCTCCCGAGCACCATTTTCAGCTGCAACGGCCTCCTGCAGTGCCTCTGCCAGTGAAAATGGATCTTGGGAGGACCATGCGTGGCCCTCACAAACTCCATTTTCACTGGCAGAGGCACTGCAAGCCAATCCTTCACTGTTTCCAGGACAGCCCTATGGGCCAAATCTAAGCACCTCGTGGGCCAGATCCGGCCCTCGAGCCTTGAGTTTGACACCCCTGTGCTTAAGTGTTTAACACACCAGGCGAGAAAGCTACTGAGTTCAATTTCCACCTAAACCAAGGAAATCAACTAGGTCACCATGGGCCAATTGCTCTCTCTCAGCCCAACTCACTTCACAGGGTTGTTTTTGTGGGGAAAATAAGTGGAGAAAGTTGTGTTGGATATTTTCACCACCTTGAGTTATTTGCAAAAATAAATAAAACCTGGATACAAATAAAATAAATAAAAAGAATAGCCAGGAAGTTCTTCCTGGTGTGTAACCAAAATTTTCTCCTTGCAATTTTAATAAATCTTGTTCTGGCCATGCTTTCTGGGACATTAGGGAATTTTCATCCCTCATATAACAATTCTTCGCATATTTAAACCTGCTATTGTTTCTCTCAGGCATCTTTTTTTGAGAACAAAGCATGTTTAGATTTTTTTAATAATCCCTCACTGGACTTGGTTTCCAGAACCTTCACAATCTTGTTAAAATTTTGAAAACTCTGAATTTTTGAAATATAAACAGAAAAGAATTATTTTCCCAATCTTAAGTCACAGACCCTCATTTTTTAAAGGTTAAAACTGGGTAGATAATTGCTGATTTAGCCAGAAAGTTCTGAGATTATTGATTAATGGGTAGGTAGGTAGGTAGGTAGGTAGGAAGGAAGGAAGGAAGGTAGCAGAGGTGGTATTCAGCAGGTTCTGACCAGTTCTGGAGAACCGGTAGCAGAAATTTTGAGTAGTTTGGAATACCACCCCTGACTGGCCCCATCCTCATCTATTCTCTGCCTCCCAAGTCCTAGCTGATTGGCTGGATCTTCTTTTGTTGTCCTACACAGGAGAATGGAGCTGGAAAGCAGGAGAATGGAGCTGGAAAGTGGGGAGAGAATGGGATTTTACAGTGTCCTTCTCCTGCCATGCCCACCAAGCCACGTCATGCCCACCAAGCCACATCCACAGAACCGGTAGCAATTTTTTTTTAATTCCACTACTGGAAGGTAGGTAGGTTGATAGATAGATAGATAGATAGATAGATAGATAGATAGATAGATAGATAGATAGATAGATAGATAGATAGATAGATAGATAGATAGATAGATAGATAGTTGGATGGATGGATGGATGGATGGATGGATGGATGGATGGATGGATGGATGGATGGATGGATGGATAGATAGATAGATAGATAGATAGATAGATAGATAGATAGATAGATAGATAGATAGATAGATAGATAGATAGATAGATAGATAGATAGATAGATAGATAGATAGATAGATAGATAGATATAGAATCGGGAATAGAAATAGGAAAAGGGAGCTAACATCGTATCAAACCTCATGTTGATTTTTTTTTTTTATTTCTCATTTCATAGAGATTTTTGGCAAAAGAAATGCATTGATAGTGGTAACAGCTTCCTGAACTGGATTAAGTTATGTAAGAAAAATATACCAAATACCAAGTGAAAGGGATTCTGGGAAATATGATTCTTTGGTCCTATTTCTCTATAGTGTTGCAATGAGAGAGAGAGAGAGATTAAAGCACTGTATAACTGAATCTTGGCAACTTGTCTGGAATGAAGAATTCTGAGGGTTGAAGTCCAGACATCTTAAAGTTGCTAAGGTTGAAAAACAGTGGATTATGCTATAATTATACAATTTATGACCAGACTCAGATGTTATGTCATTCATTCTTTGTTTTTCAGTTCAGTCTAAAGCAATGGCTATGTTGACCATTGATTAAAAAAGACTGAGGCCAAAACTCTGTTTCTCTAAAAATGCCGGACTACAGTTTGATTTAATCTTGTATGACATCCAGATGAAAAATGGAAAACATTGCTTCCCAAAAGTGACTAATGCACACATTGTTAATGCATCCACTTGGAAGAATAAGGTTCTTTTCTCCCAGCATAACATACTTCTTTAGTAAAAGCCAACTTATGATCACAGCCTTGAAAAAGCAAAACAAAATTAAAGGCCAGTGGGTGAAGTCAAGATAACCAAGTGTGGTGAATATGGTCTGGCGCTTGAAGAATAAAGAAGCTACTGTTTTGAAATACAGTCTTTGCTTCTTAGGTTTTTGTTTTTCTTTCCTGGAAGTCTGGTTTTTTTTTTCATAGAATGATCAAGCCAATGTATTTTTTAAATGGTTTTCAACTTTCAATAAATTAATGTCATACCTGGGTGGCTATCTTGGAGAATAACCAAGGCTTTAAGCTGCTGTTTCTAAGTTCCTGTTGATGCTCAAAGGACAAGTTTCTAAATCTATGGCCTCTTATCTCTGACTCTGACACCAGAGGCAGCTGGTCACCATCCATGCCCACCACCCTTTTGATTTCCTGGGATCTGATGTGATAAGAGATGCTTCTCATAGAAGATTAAGTGCCTCCCCAAATGCCAAACATGCCATCTTTCTCTCAATAATATCATTGCCACTAAGAAAGAAGAATGAAAAAGAAGAATAAGGTGCTATGACCATTTCAGAAGTACTTGTAAGCATGGCTTCATAGATATATTGATAACCAAAAAGACAGGCTACTGGAAGATTTACAGAATAGGATTAATTGTGTTTCTTGATTCCATAATGTTTGTGTTAGTTTGTCTTTCAAATTTTGTAATCTGGCTTTAAATTTTGTTAGCCCTCCTTGAAAATTCCTAAATAGACTAAGTATAAATATTATTTTTATTTTCTACATGTTACTTGATGCCTGACTTTTCCCTGAAAATGTAGGGAAGATTTATATATGAAAATGCTTCCAATTGCACAGATTTGTGTTTCTCATTTACATACATTCATGAATATAAAAAGCAAAAAATGATTTATTTTTATTTTGAACTATGTTGCTTCTAAACAGATGACTCTTAAGATGAATACATCATTTATCTTTCTACCCTGTTGATGATATTACACCTGTTGGTATGTTTTTCCTTCCCTGTTTTGGGCATTCCAGTAACCAAGAAAAATCTAATATGAATGAAGAAAGGAAAACATCATATTACCTCAGCAGTCATCAAAGAAAGAGCTACCATATTTGAGCTGCATAAATTTGGATGACTGGTAGATAAAATATCATTTCATTTATGTCAGCTTGAACATTTCCTTCTAAGATCTATATTGTTATTTTCTTACTATTTTGCTTTTGGTACACCATCCAAAATCTGGTGGGGCTGGATGGTGAAAGAAGAAAAGAAGAAAAGAAAAAGAGGGAGGGAGGGAGGAAGGAAAATCAACATACTATTATATTTTGACTTATTTTTAACAGGTTGGCTTAATATGTGGCTTATTAAACTGTGATTATGGTTTTGTTTATGGTAAAAAAGTACCTAATTGCAGCATATGCAATAAACCATGGCAAACAAATTGATGACCAAGAGTGATGTTTAAACCTAGTTAAGTGTTTTAATATTTGTTTGGGATAAGAAATATAGACTTCTTTTAAATTTTATAAAAAATTAGTAATCACTTGAAAAAGATTGTAATGCTATACTATTACTAACCTGTTTAATTTATAGAGTGTGTTTGTATGTGTATATGTGTGTATGGAGAGAGAAAGCGGGGAGAGGGAGAGAGAGAGTAAGATTATACACATCCACAAATGCACTCACACCAGATCAATCCACTGCAGGATGGAGATATCTTCAATGAAGATTATGGACCATAATCTACTATGTGGGTCTAAAGGTATAATGACCCAGGGTGTGGCACAAAGGCAACACAGTCAGATAATCAGCAGGAGTCCCTTTATTAGCTCCAACTTTGCCCCCAATGTCCTGGTTACCTTCTGGCTGAAGAAAAACTCTCCCAAAAACAGCCTTTGGCTGCAGAGAATCAAGTCCAAAACGTGGTCAACAAAAACTGTAACTATAAGTCCAAACAAGGCAAAATAAAGTCTAGCACAGCAGGAGAAGGAATTCCTGATGTGAAGGCATGACAATAATTCAACATGGTTGGGAGGATGCCAGGAATGCAGATAACCAAAGTACACACAAGATAAACTCACGTTTGTTCCCAGCAGACGCCACACTCAGCATGCATTTCTTTTAAACTCTCTTTCCAGATATGGCTAATGAAGGGAATCAGTGCCCTTTCCTCCCCCATAAGCCATGCAACCCACATTGCTCTCTCCTCCATTCCTCCCTGCATGCCCTAGGATGAAGAGTGGGTGGGCCTGAGTCTTCCTCTGAACTCCCTCTCCCTTGTTCTATCTCTTTCCTACTCTGCCCAGCCAGACTTTGCCCTTCCCCAATTTCATCCACAGCCAATGGAGCCAGACTCACACTCCCTGTCAGCTGTTCATATTCCTCCTTGGATTCAGATTCCAACAGGGGCATAACAAAAGGCAGTTGGAAGATTGCTTTTTAATTTTCCATGCTAAAGTTGAAAGAGAATGACTGGCTCAAAGCCATCCTGTTGGCTTCCATGTCTAAACAAAAACTAGAATATGGGTTTCACTCTTGTGTGTATATGAATGTGTAATAGTGTGTAGGAAAGACCTTAAGAGACAGGACAAAGAAATGCTGTCTAGGGATTGGTCAGATAAGAGAGGGCATAGCCTGCAGCTACACAATGGGCAAAGAAAGAAACCCAGAAGGGAACCCTCCTAGCTTCTCAGGCTGTTAAAAAGATGACAGGATATTTGTACTTGTGGAAGTCTGTTAATATAGCCTTACAATCAAATAGAATTACCTCATCTGGTTATGTTTCCTGTTGGTTTACTTGTAAAGACTGACAGCATCCATATACACATACCTCCCCCAAAAAAATTATTGGATGCTAATTATACTGTCAATTATAGGGAAACAGGCTTTATTTTGCATATGACTTAAAAATTTCAGCAAGCTCTATGGTATGATAGGCTTATCTGTTCAGTATCTTACTAGACTCTTGCAGAGCTGGGAAATTTCTAAATCAAATCAGACAATTGGTTGCAAAAGTCTTGATGACCACCAGAGGGCAGCAAAGAGATATGGGAAACTGATTTTGGTCAGTAGTGATTAAGCAGATAATTACTTCTCACATCAAAACTTTAAAAGATACCAAAGTATAGAATGCTATAAAAGACATCTATATCTATGAGATTGCACAGCCCTTATATTCTTAAAGATAGTCAGACTTTCAGCAGTAAGGAAAAAAGAAATATTTATATTAAAAAAATATACAAACCTTTATTTTATCTGACGGGCTTTGGATTGCATAAGATAGATGAGCTTGGTTACATCAGATAAGGAGGTGGTAAAGATCAGAAAACTAATAGAGACTCAATTGTTACTGTTTTCTTCCTTCTCAATTCTTTTGGCTGCTCACAAAATCATTGTAATCTGATATTTATTTATTTATTTATTTTGATTTGATTTGTCAATTGTTTACAAGATAATAGGTATAAGTATAAACATGAAATAGATATGAATAAATGGGGACAATAGGACAGGGACGGTAGACACAATTTTGTACTTATGCATGCCCTGTAAAGACCTCTTAGGCATCAGGTGAGGTCAATAGGGGATAGTTTAAGATTAAAGGTGTGGGGGTTAGAGGATGTAACAACAGAGTCAGGTAGTCAGGCACTGACCACTCTGTTGCTGAAATCGTACTTTCTGCAATCAAGTTTGTAGCGGTTTATATTGAGTTTGTATCTGTTATGTGCTCTTGTATTGTTGCGGTTGAAGCTGAAGTAGTCACTGACTGGTAGGACATTGTAGCAGATAATTTTGTGTACTACGCTTAAGTCCAATCGTAGGCGGGATAGTTCAAGGTTGTCCAAGCCCAAAATTTCAAGCCTGGTGATATAGGGTAATCTGTTGTGAGCAGAGGAATGTAGTACTCTTCTTGTGAAATACTTCTGGACTTGCTCAATTGTATTAATGTCCGATATACAGTACGGATTCCAAGAGATGAGCTGTATTCGAATATTGGTCTAGCAAAGGTTTTGTATGTCCTAGTTAGCAATTCAATATTACCGGAGGAGAAGCTTCATAAGATTTGATTTACAACTCTTAATGCCTTTTTGGCAATGCTGTTATAGCGAACTCTGGCACTTAGGTCATTTGATATGAATATTCCAAGGTTCTTGACAGAGTGAGGGTCATCAACAAGGTTATATCCATCTAGCTTGTATTTGGTGTACTTGGATTTTTTTTTACCAATGTGTAGGACAGAGCATTCGTTGGTCGAGATTTGGAGTTGCCAATTGTTTGACCATTCAGACACATAAAGGACAGTAGCTTATGTTGAATAGTTTTATGTCATCTGCAAAGAGGACGCAGTTGCTTATAAGGTGATCACAAAGGTCATTTATATAGAGTATAAAAAGTGTGGGTCCTAGAATGCTGCCTTTGGGGACACCATTGTTAACTGGAGCAGGGTTTGATATATTTTTTGCTATTTGTTGTCTGTTTGACAGGAATGCAATAATCCACTTATGAAGGGATCTGGAAATACTGTAAGAGTTTAGTTTTGTCAGTAGTTTGTTGTGTACCATTGAATCAAAAGCTTTGCAGAAGTCTATGTAAATTTGCAGTGTAGTAGCTGTAGATTGCAGGACAATTTGTTCCTGAAATCAAATTGTTTTTGAAGAGTAGTACTGCAACATAGATTTAAAAAAGACTAACAGCCATCCTGTTCTTAACATTAAAAGATTGCTTTGCAGGGATGATAGTCTCTTCATAATTAAACTCTTCTTAATCTCTCCTTCACTCCACCTCCCCTGACAAGCCATTTTTCAGTTAGATTGGACTTCCTCTCCTATGATCTATGCAATTTCATAACAGGCTGCTGCAATTATCATTCCTATTGCTGGGTAAATATTCATCAACTTTTTGTGTTTTTTGTCATGAACACCTGTTCAGTGTTCCATTAATCTCAAGGGACAAGAACTCTACAGGTAAATCTTGGATTACAATTGCAATTGGGACCAGAATTACTGTCACTAAGTGAGATGGTCATGAAGTGTGACATCATGTAACTGTGTCCCTTAGCAACAGCAATCCTGGCAATCCGGTTGTCATCACTGAGTGAAGACCAGGCTGCTCATCAGGTCAGGAACTCACATGACTGCAACTTTCTGCTTCCTGCCAGTTTCCCCATTGACTATGCTTGTGGGAAGCCAGTCAGAAATCACAATCATGTGGCCATGGCTCATTGCAATATTGTAATCACAAGCTTTCATGTCACTGTGAGGACACTGTGACGGCTGGAACTGGGAGGACCTATCCTAGGTTTCTCTTGATCAGTACAGTTGCAAATCCAAACAGTCACTGAGTGAGTGCTCATAACCTGAGGACAATCTATATGCTGACAGTGTCTGAAAACTACAGTGTCCCTGGTGGAACCTCCTATAGCTAACAACTCATTCTTGCTTCTCATTCCTTACAAAAATTGTCTTGCATCCACCAGATTCACTTCCAGTTGTTTAGGTTCACACATTATACTACGTTGTAATATTGCTTGATAATGGATGGCTCAGAGGCATTCAAGGTTTCCATGGCTGAGGATGGGGCAATTATACAATGTAGATGAAGAAGGCAACATTTGGTAGGAATGGGGAAAGAGTCTGTGGTTTACATATAATCATTTCCAATCTACATCTCTCCTCACTCTGTAGGTTATTCTTACATTAGGAAAAGCAAGGTGTATGAATTTAGCCATATCTTCCTGCTGGTTGGTCATGTATTCAAACTTCCAAGCAAAACCCAATCAGCACTCCATATTTGCTTTATGGATAACAAGGAGCTGAGAATAGTTGATAGTTGGGTGTTAGATATTCATAAGAGAAGCAGCATTTAGGAGATAAAGAGGGACTATAGACATTGAAATGGCAACCTGAGACCTGGGAAGGAAAAAGAAGGGAAGAGAAATCAAAGTAACAGAAGGTTAACTTACCATAGATGTTCCATCTGTTAAAGTCGTATGCTTTTAGGACTTACCTAGGCTGTAATGTTTAAAATGTAATGGTGGCATTACATCACTGAGGTTTTATTGCTGGTTGAGGGAACTACTGTATATCTGTAATGAAATCAGAAGAGGAATTGGGATTTTAGGGATGTATCAACCTAATGCTGAAAGGGCATTAGGTGTGAATGAAAATGATGGAACAGGAACATTGCCACTATTTTCTGTAAACCCTTCTTTAAATCTACATTAGGATATCAGCAGTGTCAGAAACAAAATAGTCACATGTAAGTTAAGTTCACATCATAAATAATTTATATGTGTCTGTGTCTGTATATGTGTGTAAATACCAAGCAGTAGCTGCAGTTATTTTGTGAAATCATAAATCTCCTGCACATTATCTCCTGCTGGAGAAACGTGACTGGCTAAAACTAAAACTAAATGGAATGTGTGTTTTATCAGATGTCTGTGTAGTTAATAAAACTTTGACAACGTGGGGGGAATCCAGAATGCTGCTTTATTTTGTATTGAATTTTAATTAAAATTTGAAAAGCTGTACCCATATGCTGTGGCAGGGCACTACTTCTTAGGTACAGCTAGCTACTGAATCCAGGCTGCAAATATCTGAGCAAGAACCAACACAATGGTACAGAAATCTGCAATTTTAATTTCTATTTAGCAGTTGTCTTGATTTTTTTGTAGCCCTGATCTAAAAGTTTTGTCTTAGAAAATATGCAGAGCATTGTTATGAATTTTGAAGACTGAGTGATGATTGCGGGGGTGGGGGGGGACAGGAAGGAGGAGGGAACTGCTTTACAGTGAAATGTATAAGCACACTGTACAGTTTGCCTTAATGCCTTGGAAAACTTCCAAATGAATGTGTTTAGGGTCAGGGACTTCAAAGTTGCAAACAGCTTCTGATCTATACTAAAAGGAAACAATTAATTGAATTGATTTAAATGTAGTTCTGGAGTTAGCTAGTGTTAAAGTAGCTGGGAAATATGCTAGTAATTTATACTCAATAATAATCACAAGCTGCTATTTTAGTTAGAAACTCTGGAACACACAAACTGCTATGGCTTTTACATAAAAATAATACTGCCGCATTTTGGTGTGATCAAGCAAACAGTGAATTTCCCCAAAGGCTTTGGGATAGAAGAAAGAAATACTTGGTTTCTTGTTCTTGTAAAAGCCAGGATCCTAACATACAAAGCTGCCTCAAATTATAGAGTAGGCTCAACCTAAATTGTAGGACGAATCACTTTAATAGCCCACCAAAAAAAAAACCAGGACATACAAGGTGGTGGAACTCCCAGCTAGCCTGGGAAGAGATTTAAAATTAGGCACCACATCAAAATAATAATAATAATAATAATAATGAAGAGATGATGGGTTAATTCCTCAGGTTCTTACTAGTTGATTTTGGAAGACAACTGAAGTATTTCTTCAAGCTAGATTATACAGAAATATCCCAAAACCTGCCCTGATTATGAAATCCACATCACCATAAGAGCTGTGGTGGCGCAATGGTTAGAATGCAGTACTGCAGGCTACTTCTGCTGACTGCTGGCTGCTAGCAGTTCGACAGTTCAATTTTGACAGGCTCAAGATTGACTCAGCCTTCCTTCCTTTCAAGATGGGTAAAAGGAGGACCCAGATTGTTGGGGGCAATATGCTGAATCTCTAAACCGCTTAGAGTGGGCTGCAAAGCACTGTGAAGTGCTATTGCTAAGTGCTATTGCAAGTCTAAGTACTATTGCTATCATCAAAAACTTGCCCTCGGCTGTAGACATCTGAGTTTCAAATAAGATACAATGGAAAGGTAACTTATAAGAAAATATATACTCAGGATCTTGGAGTAAACCCTACAATGTGACAAAATATTTATTTCAGCTGTAATGCTAATACATCTCTCTTTTCTAGACCTCCACATTTCTTAAAACCACCTCAATTTGTTTCACCAAATACAGGTAGTCCTCGACTGATGACCACAACTGAGCCCAAAATTTCAGTTGCTAAGAGAGGCATTTGTTCAGTGAGTTTTGCCTCATTTTATGACCTTTCTTGCCACCATTGTAAAGTGAATCCCTGCAGTTGTTAAATTAGTATACTTAGATTGGACACAAGGCAGCGTAGTTCTAGGTTTTCAAGGTCTAGAATTTCAAGTCTGGTGGCATAAGGTATTCTGCAATGAGTAGAGGAGTGAAGA
The DNA here is from genome assembly GCA_023653725.1 of Bungarus multicinctus. NCBI lineage: Eukaryota > Metazoa > Chordata > Lepidosauria > Squamata > Elapidae > Bungarus > Bungarus multicinctus. Next base: position 112,191,719 of record CM042834.1, on the reverse strand, counting down.
ACTTTTCTTGTAAAATATATCTGGACTTTTTCAACTGTGTTAATATCAGATACATAATGTGGGTTCCAGACTGATGACCTGTATTCGAGTAATGGTCTAGCAAATGTTTTGTATGTTCTAGTTATTAGTGTAATATTACCAGAGAAAAAGCTATGTAGGATTAGGTTAACAACTCTTAATGCCTGGCTATGTAGTTACAGTGGGCTCTAGCACTTAGATCATTAGAGATAAGTATTCCAAGGTCCTTTACAGAGCTTGGATCATCAACAATTCAGCTTGTATTATATTTTCTGATTTCTTTTGCCAATATGTAAGATAGAGCATTTATTTGTTGAGATTTGAAGTTGCCGTTTGTTTGACCATTCTGATACATAGTCAAGGTCTTTTTGAAGGGTAGCAGTATTGTCTGTGGTGTTGAATAGCTTTACATCATCAGTGAAGAGAACGCAGTTGCTCTTAATATGATCACAGAGGTCATCTATGTAGAGTATGAAAAGAGTTGGTCCTAGAACCCTGCCTTGGGGGACACCACTGTTGACAGGTACAGAATTTGATAGGACGTTCCCAATTTTGAACATTTGTTGTCTGTTTGTTGTCCAGAGATACCATAAGATTTTAGTTTTAGGAGTAGTTTGTTGTGTACCACTGAATCAAAGGCTTTACAGAAGTCTATGTAGATTGCGTCTATTGCTTTGCCCTGATGGAATTGTGTAGACAATATGTTTTTGCAATGTAAGAGTTGCAGATTGCATGATAGTTTTTTTCCTAAATTGTTTATTAGAGAGTAGGTTGTTTCTTCTCTCCTTTCAACTCATAATGTGTAAGCAGAGCGACCATAAGTTCAGCATCAAATACAGATGTTCACTAGATGGCTTCAAAAGGATATGGTGTATTATGTATGTATGTATGTATGTATGTGTATATGCACACACACACATATACACACATACACATATATATACCGATACACATACATACATGTATGTGTATACACACACCGATATATATATACCGATATACATACATACATACATATATACATGCATACATACATATATATACGCACACACATACACACACACACACACACATACACACACATACACACACACACACACACACACACACATATATATATATATATATATACTGATATACATATATACCGATATACCGATACACAAATGTTTGGAGGGATATACATTATACTTAAATATAAGAAGAAAGTTGTTTAAATTTACTTTGGTTATTTTGTTCTAGACATATAGGTCTGTATAATAGTATGTAGTGAGAAATGAATCTGCATTTTAATCAATAAGCATTAAGGCACTCACAAATAGATTAAGAGCTCCAGGTATAGGGTTCAGCATTACCTGGAGGCCCACAGATTGTCCATTCTCATCTTTGAGGTTGAGAAAATATTACAACTCAAAACAGTAATTAATCATCTATTCTTTCTGACTGAAGAAGCCTCCATCCATTGTGGATCTGGTTAATCATCATCATTCTATGCCCAATTACAATCAATGGGATTCTTCATGTTTCCGAAATTGAAAGTAGATCCAAAAATTACTGAGCACTGCCATTAACCCAAATGTAGTATTGCATAGTTGAGTTGTACCATAATAAATAAATGGGAAGAACCAGTGGCCCTGCAGAGATTAATGAGCAAGGGTGACTTTTTTTTTTCTAAAGTCTAAACATCAGTGCTTCTTTCATCTTTTCCTCACTCTTACTGTTAAGAGTACCATTGCTACAATAAATCTCACCTTCATTATAAGCAATCTGAAACATGATTTATCAGCACTTTAACCCTTTGCTAACATTGCCCTGAGTCTTTGAGTCTAACCAGAAATGCTGTGACAACTTCAACTCCGGCAGTAATTAAACACTTTTTAAAGATCTGTCACGAGTGCCAAAGGAGAAGTGCTTTGGCATTGTGCCATCCATTGACATTGTTATGTGTCAACCGCAGTGTTTTCTTCTTTGGAAAGACTTGCCTTTTGCTGGATAGTGTTCCTTTATAAGTAAACCTTGGCTATGACAGGCCTCAGAGAGATGATTAAATCAAACCATATAGAAGGTTGTGGAGAAAGCCTTCTCAGATAACAGATAATCAGTGTTGGAAGGAACCTTGTAGGTCATCTATTCCAACCCCCCGCCCAAGCGGGAGACCTTACACCATTTCTGACAAATGGCAGTCCAATCTCTTCTTGAAAGTCTCAAGTGATGGCGCTCCCACAACTTCCAAGGGCAAGATGTTCCATGGGTTGATTGTTCTCACTGTCAGAAAGTTTCTCCTTATTTCCAGGTTGAATCTCTCCTTGTTCAGTTTCCATTCATTATTCCTTGTCTGGCCTACAGGTGCTTTAGAAAATAGCTTGACCCCTTCCTCCCTGTGGTAACCCCTCAAATATTGGAAGACTGCTATCATGTCTCCCCTGGTCCTTCTCTTTACTAGACTAGCCAAGCCCAGTTCCTGCAACTGTTCATTGTATGTTTTAGCCTCCAGTCCCCTAATCATTCTGGTTGCTCTTCTCTGTACTTTTTCTAGAATCTCAACATCTTTTTTATAATGTGATGACCAAAGCAGTACTCTAGCTGTGGTTTTACTAAGGCTTTTTAAAGTGGTATTAGTACATCCCTTGATCTTGATTGTATCCCTCTGTTAATACAACTTAGGATTGCATTACCTTTTTTGGCTGCTGCTGCATATTGCTGGCTCATATTTAGCTGGTTGTCCACTAAGACTCCAAGATCCCTCTCACAGTTGCTGATATTGAGCCTGGTTTCACCCAGTCTATATGTGTACCTTTGGTTTTTCTTGCCTAAGTGTAGGACTTTACTTTTCTCTACACTGAATTTCATTTTGTTAGATACGGCGCAGTGTTCTAGTCTGTCAAGATCCATCTGGATCTTGAGCCTATCTTCTTGGGTGTTAGCTATTCCTGCCCAGCTTAGTATCATCTGCATTCTCAGAGAAGAAGATGTGGGTATTCAGATATAATTGATTTCAATTTATTTCTAGGAATTAACATTACAATTTTATTTTATTTTTTGAGAGAAACAGAAGAAATGCAGTTGCAGGTAGTCCTCAACTTACCACCATAACTTAGCCTGCAATTTTGGTCATAATTCATGATGGTCATAAAGTAGCTCATCAAATGACCATCCCAATATTATGAATTTTATTGAGATGTTTGTAAAGCAAACACTATTTTAAGTGAACTCCTTGTTTGCTATTTGTCTATGGAGATTCTCAGTGATCCAGGTGATGTTTGTTCCAAAAGTTCTTTTTTTCAAGAGGCAACTGGACTTTCTGGTTTTTCTTTGAAGACATTTCGCTTCTTATCCAAAAAGCTTCTTCAGTTCATTGTTCGCTATGGTATTTTTTTTCCAGAAACTGGAAGTAAACATCAGTTTGGGGGGAAAAGTTATAAAACCTATTGACCTGTGACTGTAGTATTGTAAACTGTTGTAAATGTGGGCTATTTGCCAAGCACCTAACATGCAATCAAGTGATTGCAGAGAGGAGTGGACATCAGAACTTCAAATTTGGGTTGTTTATTTCTTTTACGTAATCTGTCCTAAGTCAAGGACTACCTGTGTTACAGATTGGTTCAAGACTGGAGTCAATGATCAACCCCAAAATAAAAGTGAGGTGAGAAAACCTCAGTAAAAATCTCACCAAGTGAGAATTGGAGCATTATCCTGGAAAGTTGTGAAATGTTTCTGGAATTAACATTACAATTCAATGTCTGAGAAATCTTTAATTTTTAATAAGTATGAGAAAAAAATGATATGGTTTGGAATCTGAAATAAAGTAGAATATTAGGCATTTAGGGGTGTGATGTATTTGAGTCATAACACCTAATGAATCCAATAATAAGATAAGCAATACACTTAAGAACAATATTGTGATAAAGGCAAAAGAGACCATTGCTATATCTTTCCCGCATAGACATGCATTTTTTCCCTTGGAAGAAAGAAGCATTCTGTTGTTTTTCATATCCATCTCCAAAGGCAGGATACTGACTCTGAATCCATGATATAAAATGCATGCTTATTGATGATTTTCTATTTATAGAAGGTCTTCTCACTTCTAAGCCCTAGCAATTGGTTTCAAGAGTCACAAAAAGTTATTTTCTTAGTATGCATATATGTATATACATACATACATACATACATACATACATACATACATACATACATACATATATATATATATATATATATATATATATATATACATACACACACATATATATATGAAGGATCCTTGATGTTCTCTAAGTTTCTTGCAGATGTTTCATTATCCAAACTAGGTAACTTTGACAGTGTTGTTTACTATGGAATTCCAGATGATTAAACTATCTGTTTAATAACAATGGCCTTTATCACAATATGGCAACAATTCAAAGATATAAAAATGCATGCTCATTGATGATTTTCTACTCTCTGTTCTTGTGTTAGAAAAACCAGAAAACTAGAATCGAAGCAGATCTGAATCCATACATGTTTAAAGAGGATATCCCAAAAATTACCTATCTCTTCCTGATTACCACATAATTCTCCATTGGAGTTCCTAGCGGTACTATATACCAAGGCTAGATTGGCTTTTTAAAAAAATAGTAGCAGCAAAAATTGGGTTTTTTTTATGAACTTTTGATGGTCTCTAATGATTTTTAAATCAGTTTCAGGCTTGCATTAAAATATATTTTGTTCTTGGCTTTATTTTATTGTGATTTCTTGTGCATTGCTTTGAACAACCCAAGAGGTAAAACGTTATTTATAAATCCTTTTTAGAAAAGAAATAAAAGAAGTAAAATGCTAACAAGAAGAAGGTGACATTTTTTTATACTTGCATTGCAAGGTTCAGCAGAAAGTTTTAATCAGCTCAGAGAACATAGCAGAAAAGGACTGCAGTAAAGTCAAGGGAGTTTTGTACTACCTTGGAGTGCTAGTTAAGATATGAATGATCAAAGGCTGCTTTTCATTTCAACTGGAAGCTTGCGTGGGCTGTAGCACTTCAACCTGCAAGTGGGCTCACACAAATGAAAGCTGTTCTGCCCAAACTAACAAAAACAAATTCCCCTATCCTAAGTGGCAGGATAAGGGTTGAAATAGCCTTTTCCTTGATTATCTTATTTTCTCCTTTAACAGTTTCAAGGGAAGCATCTAATTTTTGGAACCTCACCATGAGACACACTGACCTCAGCTGAAGTTTTATTCACTGCTCAAGTTGGGATTCATTTTATGAAAACAAAATGGGCCGCCAAGAACAAAAGAGGTGGCTCAATAATAAAGGCCAACTGCAGATTGTTCCAATCAGCTTGATTTAAATAAGCAAGTACAACTTGGCAAGGATGCATAATTGAAAACAATTGTGAAAGGATATGCTTTGGAGAACTGTGCCATCCTTGATTAAATAACACATTTCTTGGTATGTGCTGTGTGTCAGTGTTGGAAGCAATGGTTGGCTCAAAGACACGTGCAAACAGTTGGCTTGCTGTAGTGAATGAAACTCTGTGTTTCATGAGTATTGTGTTAATCCCTGAAAAGTAGAAAAACAAAATAAGGAAAGTGATGGATCAGCTCTCATTGACGATAGAGTTCATTTTGTTTGCTATTTTTTACAATTGGGACATGAAACATGCATTATACTTTTCTTTAAATTCATATGCACACATGCCTACCAGAGAAAATAAGAGAATCCCAGAATTTATGCACATTACTTAAGTACACTGGTGTCCAACTCACCGTGTCATGTTGCCATCACATGATGTTTCGTGATGTTTTTTCCATTTGCAGAGCTGGGGTGGGAGTGGCTTGTGCATAATGTATCCGGCCCTTGAGATGCCAGTTTGATACCCTTGCTTAAGAAGATGGGATATACTTGTACTTTAATTCAACCACTGCACTGATAGCTCTTCCATGTGTAGATGATGAATTGTGCTTTTCTTCTTCACAGGCTATTATTTAACTGGTAACACACCTTACTACCTTTTATTGATGGACTTATACCTGAGCAGGTTGCAGAGTCATTCTCCATTGTCATCCCAAGCTTCTGGCTACCTAAGTGGACCAGTCTCATCTGTTTTAATTGGAGAGTTCATGGCAGGGTCCAACTATACCAAGAAGAGGAAACCGTTCAACCCATTGTTTCTATAAAGACTTTGAATGCTAACATCCCACCTATAGAAGAAGAGGTCCCAAGGCTCCTGTCTGAATCATAAAACCTATCACTCATGATGGCAGAGAGAAGATCTCAGTCTAAAACCAATGAGTACACATATAAAGGTTTGCTTGGGGATTTTGGTCAGGCTCTTCCTTGTGGTTGATCAACTGCTGGTTGGTGTAAGCCAGAGTTGTTAAACCCGATTTCATTGAGGGCTGCATCAGGATTGTATTTCACCTTGGAGGGATGGGGGGCATGGCCCAAGTGGGTGTGGCTAGTTCAACGTAACTCATGTTGGAAATGTCAGTAGTGGCCCAAGCTCTCTGCCAGTGAAAATGGGATTCTGGGCTCCTTTTTTGGCTTCAACAGCCTCTTGCAACCCTTTGCCAGTGAAAATGGAACTTGGGAGTGTTGCCCACAGTCCTCCCAAGCTCAGTTTTCAGCTGCAATGGCCTCCTGCAATCCTCTGCCAGCGAAAATGGAGCTGCATGCAGCCCTCCCAAGCTCCATTTTCACTGTCAGAGGCACCATGGGCCAGTCCTTCACTGTTTCCAGGGCAGCCCTGGGGGCCATAAAGGTAGTATGCATGGGGAAAGCCAGAGCTAATCAGTGTGAACTGTACACTCAATATGGGAATTGCTCTATTACCGTTCAAGCAATTTTTTCTAGCAAGAGAAATGCTATAAGAGAACCACGTCAGGCAGCAAAGCTGACTTGGCTAATGCTACAGCCTTGCTTGGTATTTGCTCCTGTCTATTGTTTGTCCTATGTTCCTGAGTTGCCCATCAATGCTAACTCCTGGGTTGTCTGCTTTCATTTACTTTTTTCATGGCTAAGTTTGTTTGGGGTTCAAGTGTGTGGGGGCTTCTGTTTCATGACTTATCTTGAACTCCTGTTCATGACCTAGACTTTATTGAGGAAATATAATGGCTGGCAGCCTCAGTGGATATTGTGACTGTGGAATCCCTTTATTATGCAATTTATCTACATTTCATGGCATAATGGCAGGTTACTCACCACACAATCAAATGCTTGGCTAATCTACTTGGGAATTAGCATTGGTCTACAACTTTAGCATTGGTGTCAGCACACAAGAGATTCTGATCTGCACGTTTTTGAACTGCTGTTTCTTTCTCCTATTTGAAAGAGAGCAACTACATAATTCTATTCCAGGTATGGCAGCCTAAATTGACCTCCAAATTCCTGACCCCAAGAAATTGGATTTTATTATATTTAATACAGAAGAACATGGAAAATCATTACCTTAAGTAAAGCGATGGGTCCTTGATGTTTCCTCAGCTTGCTTGCTTTCAGACGTTTCATTACCCAAACTAGATAGCATGATCAGCGCACTGATGATGTTATCTAATTTGGATAATAAAACATCTGAAAGAAAACAAGCACGCTCAGAGTGGCAGCCCTGAATCTGAATCAAAATGGATCTGGGGCTGACAGGGGAACCTCAAGGATCTCTCATTTCAACCCTGAACTACAAATATTCTCCTTTACTAAATAAAGCACATTTTGCTGCACCAAAGACTTTATAGCAATCAGAATGATATTGAGCTATTCAATGGGCATTGGGGAGGCAGAAAAGATATGCCACATGAAGCATATATGGTATGTGAGAACCTAGAAAAAGTATTCTGTAAAGTCCAATTTTGCTCATGTTGTCAACCATAAACTTGTTGGATTCTATTTATACTACAATATTCCAGTTTTATTTTTATTTTAAATATCAGGCATTTTCTTTCTTCAAAATCTCTCTCTCTCTCTCTCCCTCTCTATTCCCCTCCCTCCCTCCCTCTCTCTCTTTCATTTTTTTTTCTAACGGGCTCAGCTTTTGCCAGCCTTTTTTCCCTTCAATGTGTTTTTTACTTTTATATGTATATTTTATGTATTGTTTCCCCTCTCTTCCACAATATTTGCATTTTATGCACAGCTTTTAAATTGCTAGCAACATTGAAAAAATTTGGAAGGGTGAAGAAATAACTATACTATGTTTATATTCAGGAAATGAAATTAGGCGAATTTACATTACACATTTTTCCCTAACTTTAGTGAGGAGTTATGGGTCTATGCAAAGGTTCAACACAAAATATATCCATATATTACCGTAAATAGAAAGCGTAACCAGTCATATTATGTTCTTATATTTGCACTCACTTTATAATCCCCCACTGGCATTTAATCAATTTCTTTCTCCTTAGCTGTGCTTTCATTTTCTCCAATGTATATCCTGCCTGAACGGTTTCTGTGAAAGAATGCATGTATTTAATATTGCTTTAACTCCAGCATTTACTTCCTTCTTTTCTTTCTTTCTTTCTTTTTTTTTTTTACATTATAAAAGCACATTTTATAAACGGATTGTCAAGAACTTCATATGCCTTTCCATAACTCCAAATTGATATGGGATAATAATATTTGGACATTCAAGAGGGTAGGCTGTTTAAAAGGCTTCCTCTGGAAGACTGAACTTCCTTTCCATAAAGTATTTGAATGCAGTCATGTGTGTTTTATAACAGCTTTTCCTAGTTTGGTACCCTCTAGATGTATTGGGAAAACAACTCCCACAATTATAGCCAATAGATGGAGATGTTTCTTGCTTATTTTCACAATCCTCTTCTGCTACACTGGACCTCCCAGCCTATTTCCATTGCTCCAAGAGTCTAAGTATGATTTCTTTTGTTTGAAGATAATGGGGTGCCATGTGTTCCTGCACCATTGAAAAATTGGGCAGACTGTCTCCTTAGTCTTTTCAAGAGAACTTCTAGCCACTACATCACATTTATTTTTTCCACAACTTTAGATGGGGATGATAGAAATAACTATAGCTGAAGTGAAACTGAGCACTTTTCCACAAATGAAAATCAGGCAATTTAAATGTATTTAATCCATTTATAGATATGAAAAGAGAGTTGTCAAAAAAGTGAATGTAGTATTACTGATTATAAGAGATGGAATGAAGTAGAAAATGTCCCCTTTTGCATGTTAAGTCCTATATCTCTCTCTCTGACTTCAGTTTGAATATTTTATATAGAGCACAGATGCTTCTTAAAGGGCAGGAAATCACTAGTTGTTTTTTTTAACGAAAGAAACCCATAACCCTGTTTTCAACCTTAACCAATCATGACCTCAAATGTTAGTGTTGGAAATTAGGTTTTGCACTCTGGATGCAATAACATTGATGTGGTCTTTTGACTTTGGTCTTTAATATCTTAATTTTCAGATCCATACACAAGTTATCTAAGTCATTCAGTTTCACCTATCCCAGTTCTGACTTTAGAGGTCTGAAAGCAAAAACAAATGCATTCTTTACATGGAATTCTGTCTGCAGCACTAAGTGATTATAAAACTGAGTTTGACTATGCTAAAATTCAACAGCTTGATATGTTCTATGGGAATTTGGTATTAACTAAGCCACACCTATTATAATATTAACTTAATTATTAACTTCTACAATGCATTGCTGCCAGAAATGGGAATGTCATCTTTAGACATGCAACAGATGTTTTCAGTGTCCTATAACTCAGGCGTCCCCAACCCCTAGGCCAGAGACCTGTACCATGGCCTGTTAGGAACCAGACTGCACAGCTGGAAGTGAGCAGCAAGTGAGTGAGTGAAACTGAAACCATCCCCCCTCCTGAGTCCATGTTAAAATTGTTTTCTACAAAACCATGCCAAAAAGATTGGGAACCACTGTTATATCTCAAAGCATTGATAATTTTTACAGAACTCCAATAAACTATTTCAGTTATTTAAATTTTCCCAAAACAGAAAAGACAAAATCATGTCCATGGGGCTCCCCCGATAATCCTAAATCACTATAAAACAAAGGAGTTACATGAGCAATTAAAGTTTCATCATCCATTTTTAAAAAAAGGAGGAGGCACTTAAAGATGTATTTTGGGTAATGCAGTGCAGGAGCTAGATCAGTGTTTGGAGACCATGTACTAGATCATGGGTGTCAAACTCATGGTGTCAGGTTACCGTCACGTGACGTTTCACAATGTTTTTCCCCTTCACAGAGCTGGAGTGGGCGTGGTCTGCATCAGTGGTGGAATTCAAATTTTTTTACTACCAGTTCTGTGGGCGTGACTTGGTGGACATGGCATGGCTTGGTGGGCATGGCTTGGACGTGACAGGGGAAAGATACTTCCCTCCCCACCCAACTAACCTGCTTTCCAGCTCCGTTCTCTTGTGCAGGGCAACAAAAGAAGACCCAGCCGATCAGCTGGGACTCAGGAGGCAGAGAATAGATGGGGGCGGGGCCAGTCAGTGGTGGTATTTCAAACTACTCAAAATTTCTGCTACCAGTTCTCCGAACTACTCAAAATTTCTGCTACCGGTTCTCTAGAACTGGTCAGAACTTGTGAATACCACCCCTGGTCTGCATGTGATGCATCCAGCCCGCAGGCTGCCTGTTTGATACCTCTGCACTAGATGAACACCAATAAACTGAGATTGAATCCTGATTAGATGTTGTTAAGTGATTCCCAGGTCTAGGAAGTCAGAAACTGGGCAGTCTTGGATTGAATATATTTACTTGTTTAATTCAATTTTAGGGCTACCTATCTTGACATAACAACTTTAAGTGGCTAGCAACAAATAAAACCACAATTTAAATCATATCAAAGCCACATAAAGCAATAAGGACAACCAAGTAAAAGCCAAATGTATAACTTGAAAATCACAATTACTTGCACTACAACTAACTAGCCATCTTCAAGCAAACTTCCCCTAAAGTCTGGGGATGGTACTAAATATATCGTTCTGATTTATTTTATTTATTTATTTATAAATGTTATTGGCTGTCTATCTTGCCTCAGGGTAACTCTGGGTGGTTTACAATCATAAAAAATAAAAACTGTGTAAAGATAAAAGCATGAATAAAATACTACTCACAACCGAATAGAGCAGCCAGATAAAAAGATGGGGGGGGCGGAAGCAGGATGCTAGGGAGGTATGATCTGTATTTAATAAATGCTCATGTTGCTGCTGTGGCTAGAAGTGGCTAATTTTTAATACTATATTGCTAGATAAGATTGTTTTTGGATTGGGAAAACTGGGATACAATGATCTATATTGAGAACCCAGACTGTTGGGGGCAATGTGCTGATTCTGTAAACCGCTTAAAGGGAGCTGTAAAGCACTGTGAAGTGGTATATAAATCTAAGTGCTATTGCTATCTATACATCTAGAACAATGCAATCTATAGTAGACTGACTCCAACAAAGAATAGAATGGAATGGAATGGAATGGAATAGAATAGAATAGAATAGAATAGAATAGAATAGAATAGAATAGAATAGAATAGAATAGAATAGAATAGAATAGAATAGAATAGAATAGAATAGAATAGAATTCTTTATTGGCCAAGTGTGATTGGACACAAGGAATTTATCTTGGTGCATATGCTCTCAGTGTACATAAAAGAAAAGATACATTCGTCAAGAGTCAAGAATCATAAGTACAACATTTAATAATAGTCAAAGGGTACAATAAGCAATCAAATCACACTAGGAAACGTAAATTCTTAGTATGATTTGACATACTGGTACAATATAATATGGCAGTTGTGAGATTCATTTTATTTATTTATTTTTTATTTATTTTTATTTGTCAATTGCTTACAAGATAATAGGTGTAAGTAAAAACATAGTTATGAATACATGGATACATATAAGAAAAATAAAAGAAAATAAAAGAAACAATAGGACAGGGTCGGTAGGCACATTGTTGCGCTTATGCAAAACCCCTACACACCTCTTAGGAAAGGTGAGGTCAATAGTAAATGGTTAAATGGTTCTGCCCCGGGTGCCTGATGGACCCAGATAGGTTCCTGATGTAGCTTGGGCCTTTTCCGGAGGCTCGCACAAACGACTTGGTTGGGGACTTGGTAGCCACCTGGGATAGGGTGGCAGCCGAGGCCCTTGACCGGGTCGTATCCTTGTGGCCTCTGACCTGGTGCCGATCCCAATTAGCTCCTTGGTTTTCTGAGGAGCTATGGGAGATGAAGCACCAGAAAAGACACCTGGAGAGTGGTTGGAGGACTAGCTGCTCTGGATCTGACCGAACACTATTACAGTCCCACATTAGGGCCTATTTATTGGTGATAAGGGCAGCAAAGCGGTCTTACTTTTCTGCCCTTATTGCATCCGCAGAAAATCACCCAGCCGCCCTTTTTAGGGTGACCCACTCCCTTTTAGATGTGGGAGTGCGGGACGAACCCCTGCAGGAACGGGCTGAGGATTTTTCGAGATATCTCCAGGACAAAATCACTCAGATTTGGGATGAGCTGGACTCTGACTGGGCAACTCTGGATGGGGTGACTGGGGCAGATCTCAGGGAGGTCATTTGGGGTGAGTTTGATCCTGTGACCCTGGAAGACGTGGACAGGTTGCTGGGTGGGCTTAATTCCACCACATGTTTACTGGATCCATGCCCCTCCTGGCTGGTTTTGGCCACCCGGGAAGTGACACGAGGTTGGTTCCAGGGCATTATTAAGAGGCAGTGGTGAGGCCCCTCCTCAAGAAACCGTCCCTGGACCCAACATTATTATCGAACTATCATCCGGTCTCCAACCTTTGCTTTGTGGCGAAGGTTATCAAGAGTGTGGTGGCACAACAGGTCCCCCGGCACCTGGATGAAGCTGTCTATTTAGATCCGCTTCAATTGGGTTTCAGGCTCGGGTACAGCACAGAGACAGCGTTGGTCACATTGGTGGATGATCTCTGGAGGGCCCGGGACAGGGGTTGTTCCTCTGTCTTGGTCCTGTTAGATCTCTCAGCGGCTTTTGATACTATCGACCATAGTATCTTATTGCAATGGTTGGGGGGTTGGGAGTGGGGGACACTGTGTTACGGTGGTTCTCCTCCTTCCTCTCTGACTGTTCACAATTTGTGTTGGCAGGGGGACAGAGGTCGACCCCAAGGCCCTTGATTTGCAGGGTGCCTCAGGGGTCTGTGCTCTCGCCCCTGCTGTTATGTGAAGCCGCTGGGTGAAATCATCCGTGGTTTGGGGGTAGAGTTCCATCAGTATGCTGGTGATATTAAGTTATACATTTCTACCCCAGGCCATCCCAACAAAGCTGTTGAAGTGATGATCCGGTGCCTGGAGGCCGTGCGGAGTTGGATGGGTTTAAACAGGCTTTGACTCAACCCTAGCAAGACCGAGTGGCTGTGGTTTCCTGCGCCCAGATACAGCCAGCTTATTCCATCGCTGGCCATTGGGGGAGAAACTTTGACCCCCACGGAGAGGGCACGCAATCTTGGTGTCCTCCTGGATGTATGGTTGTCATTGGAAGATCATATAACGGCCGTCGCCAAGGGGGTTTTCTATCAGGTTCGAAGGATCTGCCAGTTGCAGCCCTTTCTGGATCTGGACGCGCTTCGCACAGTCACTTCTGCCCTTGTCATTTCCTGTCTAGATTATTGCAATGCTCTCTACATGGGGCTCCCCTTGAAGAGCATCCGGAGGCTCCAGTTGGTGCAGAATGCAGCCACGTGGGTGATTCTGGGGGCTTCTCGTAGCTCCCATGTTACACCGCTCCTGCGCAAGCTGCATTGGCTCCCGGTGGCCTTCCGGATGTGATTCAAGGTGTTGGTGGTCATCTCTAAAGTGCTCCATGGCTTGGGACCCAGGTACTTATGGGACCGCCTTCTGCCACCATAGGCCTCCTACTGGCCTGTGCGCTCTCACAGGGTGGGCCTCCTTGGGGTGCCATCAGCTGGACGATGCCGGTTGGCGGCCCAGAGGATACGGGCCTTCTCTGTGGGAGCACTCTCTCTTTGGAATGAGTTACCCCCGGAGATGCAGACTATCCCTGACCTGCGAACCTTTCGGAGCGTATTGAAGACTCATCTTTTCCAACAAGCCATATCCTGTTTTTATTATTTTTATCATTGTCTTAATTCTCTCAGCCATTGATTTAATCCATTTTTAACTTTTATATCATGTATTGTATTGTTTTTAGTCGGGCTGTGCACCGCCCCGAGTCCCAATTTGGGAGAGAGGGCGGTATATAAATTAAATAAAACTCTAAACTCTAATAGTAGACAGTTAAAGTTTTGGGGGTTTGGGGAAGAAACCGCAGAGTCAAGTAGAGTATTCCAGACATTGACCACTCTGTTGCTGAAGTCGTATTTCCTGCAATCAAGTTTGGTGTGGTTAACCTTGCGTTTGTATCTATTGTTTGCTCTTGTGTTGTTATGGTTGAAGCTGAAGTATTTATTGACAGGTAGGACATTGCAATGTATGATTTTATACACTATACTTAGATCAGACACAAGGCGGCGTACTTCTAGGTTTTCTACGTCTAGAATTTAGAGTCTGGTGGCATAAGGTATTCTGCAATGAGTAGAGGAGTGAAGAACTCTTCTTGTGAAATATTTCTGGACTTTCTCAACTGTGTTAATATCAGATACATAATGTGGGTTCCAGACTGATGACCTGTATTCGAGTAATGGTCTAACAAATGTTTTGTATGTTCTAGTTATTAGTATAATATTACCAGAGAAAAAGCTATGTAGGATTAGGTTAACAACTCTTAATGCCTTTTTGGCTATGTAGTTACAGTGGGCTCTAGCACTTAGATCATTAGAGATAAGTATTCCAAGGTCCTTTACAGAGTTTGGATCATCAACAAGGTCTTAACTATTCAGCTTGTATTATATTTTCTGATTTTTTTTGCCAATATGTAAGACAGAGCATTTATTTGTTGAGATTTGAAGTTGCCATTTGTTTGATCATGATACATAGTCTGATACATAGTCAACGTCTTTTTTGAAAGGTAGCGATATTGTCTGGGGTGTTGAATAGCTTTACATCATCAGTGAAGAGAACGCAGTTGCTCTTGATATGATCACAGAGGTCATTTATGTAGAGTATGAAAAGAATTGGTCCTAGAACCGTGCCTTGGGGGACACCACTGTTGACAGGTACAGAATTTGATAGGACGTTCCCAATTTTGAACATTTGTTGTCTGTTTGTTGTCCAGAGATACCATAAGATTTTAGTTTTAGGAGTAGTTTGTTGTGTACCACTGAATCAAAAGCTTTACAGAAGTCTATGTAGATTGCATCTATTGCTTTGTTCTGATCGAATTGTGTAGTCCATATGTTTTTGCAGTATAAGAGTTGCAGATTACATGATAGTTTTTTCCTGAAACTAAATTGTTTATTAGAGAGTAGATTGTTTGTTTCTAAGTGGAGGATGATGGATTGGTTAATAATTGATTCCATGACTTTACTGGTGACGCAGCATAAAGAGATTGATCTGTAATTTTCAACTAAGCTGAGGTCTCCCTTTCTGAAGATGGGGATGACCATGGCTTGTGACCATAGTTTTGGCAAGGAGCTGGTCCTGAAAGATTTTTCAAAGATTATGCTTAGAGGTTCGGCTGTGGCAGTGGATAGCTTCATAGCTATCATAGCTTCATAGTTTCATAGGACTGGATTCACAATTCAACTATTTTCAAAGCTGTTTACAGGCTTCTTTTAAAAAACATAAGATGTTAAAAGTAGTAATATTTGTACTAGCATTTGTTTTTGTATGTTTATACCAAGCAGTACAAGGAAACCAATAATTGTACAAAAACCTCAATCCAGTATCAACAGTAAAACAGAAGCATTATGCAATCCCATAATTTAATGGTAACAAGTATTCCCACAGAAAAGAAAACTTCTTGCAGTTTTGTAAAACTCCTGAAAAAAGAAGCATAACAACAGAACGTTTTAATTCTTGGGGGACCAAAGCCAAATGTAGTTCAAATGGAAGTCATTAAACAACTTGAGCTTTGATGTTTCTCACAAAGTCTAGAACCATCCCAATCTTTGAAGGGACTCTTGTTTTTGCTGCTATTGGAAGGCTGTTAGCAGACTGAAGATTTTCTTGGCCTTGTCACACTCACCTTGGAATGCCTTGCTTCTCCTGGGATATTATGCCTTTTTGCTATTCCAGGTCTCTACATTATTTAACACACATCTCTTTATTCAGATCTTTGGTTTGTCCCCTGGACTGCTGTAGATTGATTTTTAGTCTTCTCTTCTGTTGCTGGCGCTTTTTGTTATTGTGATCTACAACAAAAGGCCAATGCCACCCTTTGGTATAGATAGTCTTGTCTATACAGACAAGCACCTCCCACATAACACCCCTTGATAAGAAAGATCAAAAAACTCTGGATGGTGGATGTCTAGCAGTGCTTGAAAAGAGCAGAATAGAAGAGAAAGAATTGGAGAAAATCACAAAATGCAAGGACCTGCAAATAGAAATAGAAAAGTGTGTCAAAAGAAAGCAAAAATAGTACCAATATTAATAGGTACTTCAGGTGCAATCCCCAAACAACTGGAGAACCTCTTATACCTTGAGACAATACCTCTAACTATTAACATCCACATCTCCTTATCCAGGTCCTTGGGAAGGGACTCAGTAGGCAGACAAAAATGTCACACCCAGTCTGAACATTGGGCTGATTTGTGTGATGAACCATAATAATATTAATAATTGCTGCAGTTGCCACATGATCTACAATGTTTATAGCTTTCCATTCTGATCTAGCTTGCCCTTTCCCTCTGGCTGAAGGGGAGGTGTATTGGGATGAATCTCCTTCTCCAATCATCTCTTCAAACTTATTGGGCTACTCACCAGCAGCCATTTATCAGCTTGGCAATTTTGCCACTTAGTGGATTCCCAAGATAAATTCTGTCCAACCCTCCTTCTTCACAGCATTAAAGAGCTTTCAGACATCTCAAGCTTCCCACAAACAGTTATACAAGGGAAGCATAAGGATACATTCACTGATCATGGTCCCTCTGTTAAAATGAAAAGAAAGAAAGAAATCCACTGCTTTCCATATTAGATTTCCTGTGCAATCAAGATTCTAAATAATGGGACAAGCCTTCGCCATCTAATTCAAAGGATGGGGTGGAGCTGAATAACCAAGAGGCAGGATTAATGAGAATGCCACTGGTCTCTCCTCACTCGAGAAGGACAAAAACATTAGAAAAGGACTGTTTATTTATTTATTGCTATTTTTGCCACTACTATTACATTAACCATTACTAATGAAGGTAACATCCATCCGGCTATTTTTAAAAACTAAGTATGTACTTTTAATCCTTAATCAGAGTGGATCTTTCTCCAAGGTAAAATGATTACTGTATAAAACTGTAGCCTTAGGCTGTCTCTTGGCATATGCAGAGAATTTTCTTTGAAATTGATTCACTTCCAGTTCAATGACTTCCTCCTTAATATAATATCAGAAAAAGGATGGATCATGATTTTTGCAGCTTTTAAAACTATTTGTAATTTTTAGCTTCTTCTTTGTTCTTCATTTTCTCTCTTTCCATTATTTCACTATGCCCCCAAATAAATGATCTCTGGGCACTTGGTACTATTTTTTTAGAAATAATGAAGTGCGCTATTCTTCCATTCATAATACCAAGAATGAAACCAGAAATGATTCAGAGACATAAAATTATCCTTTTTCTTAAAGCAGTCATGGATTGTTCAAATCAGCATGAGCCGCTGGGAAAGATTTGAAAAGAACACCTATATAGTGTGGGAAAGGGTTGCTTCTTCCAGCACTAGATACACCTGATTTAATTTTTGAGAGAAAAGAAATACCCGAGACATTAAACCTCTTATACTCCACCTGATAGTGTAATATTGGGAAAAAAACTGTTATTTGGCAGCAAACAGGATTATTAACTTCTAAAAGACACCATGTGTTTGGATGAGATAGGGAAAGAAGCATTCGGCAGAGTGCTCATTGGATCAAAAGATGAATTAATCCTTTGAAGAAACATAGCATTTCAAATCTGCAACTTTAAATAATCTACTAGGCTACAGACAGAACTTTGGAAATACAGCCTAATCCTTTTCATCGCACTGAAAGTTGATCTGCTGTTTTTAGTTTCATACCTAGGAAGTTGATCTGCTGCTCCTGGTTTGGGAAAATGAGTGCAATCTGGAACTCTTTGTAGATGGAAATATAACTGACTTGAAGATAACAGACATCTGGTGGGCTGTGGTAGAGGGAAGAAGCAAATGTGTTAAGAGGAGGAAATAAATGGTAACACAAGCTTCAGTGCACTGTAAGGCTGAGGAATTCAATCATTGTGAATTCCAACACAAACCACACTGATGCATTCTTGTATTCCAAATTTTTAGCAGAGCAAATCCTTGCTATTTTTCTACATATTGTGACTCCTACCACACTTATATGAACTTAACACATTTTGAGATGTGTTTCAAAATAATAGAATTATTAGTATGCTGAAGATACCCTAATTTCCCAAGGCACTGAAGCTTTGTCTCATTCCTCTAGGCTGTGAGAGCCTAAGATGGGATAGAATAGGCTAACATTGAGCCCAAGCAAGAGACAGTTCATTGAGGCTTTTTGGTCTGCTTCAGTAGTTTCTAATAATAAAAAAGCACAGGTCCAGATGGAGAAGGCCCATGATTTAGAGATCTTTTTGGACTTATTTCTGCTGCTTGAACAACCAGAAAGACTGTGTGGCAGGGGCCTTTGCTCAGTTTTGATTAGTGTACCAGTTTTGTGGGCCTACCTAAGACAGGAGGATTCTGCTACTGTGCTCATGCTTTTATCACTTGTTTGGTTCTCTATTAAGTGCTCTAAAGCCTTTAAAAACACTGCATTTAAAACACTGAGAAGCTTCCGATAGTCCCTGATGTGATCATTGTGAGCACATTATATTTTGAGGGCTACAATTTTTGTGATGTTGGCTTTTCCTGAAGGAAATGGAAAATCAGTCCAATATTAAGAAAGTGATGTAATCTTTCGAAATAAGACTACTCCCCTCTATTTCCATAATTTTACTTTGACAGACATTATATAAGTGACCTCTTTCATATCTGGATAAGTGAATCCAGAATTAGCAAACAGAGACATCTAACTGGAGTTGAATGGGAAAATAAGAAAATATCAGAGCATGTGAGGGATCACAAGCTGAGCATGAGAGGTAGAATAGTCTTCTGAATAGTTGCTGGTTGCAAGGAATATATCTTAACAGCTCTTGATCAAGTTATTGATTCCTGCTGAGTAAACAGAGTGTAAAAAAATACATAAGGCAGCCGATTCTGGGCAATCAAGTGCACTGAACCAGCATACAAGGAGATTAAGAATAGTTTGCCAGGGGTGCTTAAAAGGCAAGACTTTGTACTGGATCATCTTAATAGCCTGTGAAGAGATCAAGAAGAAATAAACGTCTGTTTGCTGGTGTTGTCTTAGGAAGTAAAATTGAAGATGAAAGGACAGGAGTCAATAATTGTCTTTTCTTTCTCTTCCTATCAATCTGGCATACATTTGCAGGAAATGCAAGAAAGAATGAAACAGTTAATTACAATTTAGTTAATAATAATTTTAAAAATGATTAGTTCAAAGAAGGCTCTAAGATAGAAAAAGTGGAAACAACTCTATGACTCACTACTATGAAAAACTGAAACAAATATATGCTGACCACATCTGTGATGTAAGCAGGATCAGGGACATAATAAGACAACTTCAATGTGTCAATTGAAAGTTATCAGTTCCTGCTAATACATGTGGAAATAAATAATACTGTCTGCAATTGTAGACTTTGAAAATGAAGAAAAATCAATATCTAGTCATTTCAAATGGTATATTTGTTCATCCTTTCAGATTGTGGAAGAGGATCAGAAAAGGAATACTGCAAATCGTTAACTTTTTACATAAATGATGTTGATGGGAAATAGTTGGCTTCTGGGATGATGTTTGAATTTCTAGATGATGGGTTGTTACTCAGGATGAGATTCAACTCACAAGAATCAGTAATAATGTATCTGTATAAAGCATTGTAAGTTTGATTAGGAGGGTTTTAAATGGAATGCTGTGAAGCAGTAGATGAAATGTGTGATGTAAAGTCCTAGATAAAGACTTGAGCACTGTAGAAAATGGAAGTGTTGCTCTAACTGAGCCTTTTAAACCACTTAAAGATAAATCAGAAAGAACATTGGCTCCTATAGTCCATGACCTTCATTGTATGTACACTAATGCTCAGAGAGTATGGGAAATAAATAAGATTGGTTTGGACTTTTAGAAAGAGAAAGAAAACTATGATCTAATATCTATAATGGGAACCTGGTGGGATAACTCCAGTGACCTTTAATTGGATACAATTAAAGAATACAATTTGTTCAAAAGCAACAGAAACGATAAAATGGCAAGAGAGATTGCCCTGTGTGTTAAAAATATCCAGTCCTGCTGAGAAATCTAAATGAATGAATTTGGCAGTTCTGTAGAGAGCATATTGATTAAAATATGTAGAGAAACAAATAAAATATTGCTGTTGGTATCTACTATTTTTTACCAAGGCAAGGAAGTAATGTGGATGATGACTACAAAAACAGAAATGGTTCTCTCAAAGAGGCTTGCACTGCAATTACAGTGATTTACAGTATCAAGATACAAACCTTTGATTCTTTCATTTGAAACTTTGGGGCCTAATGAAGTGGACAGGATCCTTAGGACTGTGAGTTCAACCACTTGCTCTTTAGAGTCATGCCACTCCAAGTTTGTTAAAGCAAGTAGCATTTGCGAATGGGTTCTCACGGTGATGAATTCCTTCTTCAGTGAGGTATTTGTTATTTTACCTCTTAAGGAAGCCTTGGTCTGGTCCCACCTCAAGAAGCTCATACAGAACTACATGATCCTGGATTATTCCTTTTTAAGGGAAGGTGATTAAGAAGGTGGTTGCACAACAACTCCAAGGAGCCTTGGATAAAACAGATTATCTGGATACTTTTCAATCAGGATTCAAACCTGGATGTGGGATGGAAATAGAATGGGTTGTACTTTTGGATGATCTCTGCCTGGGGTGGGATGGAAGTTCTGTGTCCATTCTTATCTTACTTTACCATCTGCCAATATTGGCAGATATCCATCATTGACCATGGTACCTTTCTAAATCAACTCAGGGAGGGCAGCACAATGTGTGTTGGTTCACCTCCTTTCTCCAGAGTCAATTCCAGTCGGTTGTGATTGGGAAAGGTCCATGCTCTGTTCTCTCCTATTTAATATTTACATGATATCACTGGGTGAGCTTAACTGTTGCCATGATGTGAGGTATCATCAATATGATATCCATCTCTGCCCTGACAAATTAAGCAATGTTTATCATTGCTTAATTGGGACATGTTATCCCAATGCATGGAGGCTGTGACAGTCTGGATAGGAAACCGTAGTCTTCAACTGAATCCTGCAAAATTAAGTGGTTTGGGGTTTTGAGATTCTCAAATTCTGGAATTATGTCATCTTTAGTACTGGATGAGGTTATACTGCTTTAAACAGACCCTATGTGAGTCCTGGATACATGACTTCCACTCAAAGAGCACATGGCAGTCATAGCTAAAAGGGCCTGCATACAACTTTGAATTGTAACCAGTTGTGCTCATTCCTAGATCATGTTCACTAATGCTCATGTTCACTAATGCTCTCTCAATTGAACCACTGTAATGCAGTCTACATTTGGCTGCCCTTGAATATCTGGAAACTTCCACTGGTGCAAATGAAGAAATATGAGCAGTTATTTATGTTCATCATAAAACACATGTTACACCTCTGCTTCATGAGCTATATTGGTTACTAGTTTGTGCATGAGTCCAATTCAAGGTGCTACATTTGGCCTTTAAAACCTTACATGGCATGGGACCAGCTTACCTCCCCAGTTACATCTTCCCATCCCACTGAGATCTAGTATAAAAGTCATGCTGCAGATTCCATCAATCAGGAAGTGTTTGTTAGCCAGCAGCAGAGGACGGCTGAGGAGAGCAGGGACTCAGATGAGGGGCCAGGACCATTAGGGAGTGGGCTGATGCCTTCAGAGATTGTGGGGGCTGGCAGCAGTGATGAGATGGTTCCCAAGGAGATTGTGCCAAGTGCGCATGCAAGTAGGATTGCTCAGAGGAAAGAGCAGCTACAACAGCATGGGACATTTTGAAACTCCAGCCTTGTGGACATTCCAGTATCCTGAGTTTGTAGTTGAAGATTCTTGTATTGCAAATTATTTCTTATCTGTTATCTTTTGGCAAGTCTTGCACAGTTTGGCAAGGCTTGTGTTTATCACAGTTAATTATTTTGCAAAAGCATTACAAAGTTTCTGTTCTATTTGGATTGTGTTTGATTTGTTGGAAAAGGGCATGGGTCAAAACAGTATTATCACCAATGGTCTTAACTTAAAGATCTGATTGTGTCATCAAGCCTGGGAACTCCAGGAACTATGAACTAATATTATTATTAACATCCATCATTATTATTTTTTTAATCTGTGTTTTAGAGTTTTTAATGTTTGCAATAATAATAGTTGCCATTTGTGAATTATTGTTTTTTACATTTATTGTATGCCTCCAAGAATCACTTGTTTTGCAAGATGGGTAGCTTTATACATTTGAAAACTAAATAAATAAACTAATAACCTGACTTGCTGACAGTTTCTCCTTGAAAGACTGGAGAACTGTACAAAAGAGAATCAGCTATCATTGCCTTTATACAATCATCCCAGAAGAATTAAGGAAGTAATAACAGCAGGAACATTGGTGAAAAATAATCATATAATGGTGGAATCCTTCCTTTTAAGGGAAACCAGAACTGAAAAGAAAGAATCAATCTGTCAGCTGCAAGTTACAAAGAAAAGACATTAGCTACTCAATGCCTATTGTGATTCAGTCTTCTCCAACCAAAAAAATTACATGTTCCACATGAAAACTATGAAGAGCAACATAAAAAAACAGGAGCATGGCCAGGGAATGGCTTTTTGAAAAATGCATTATATTGAAAATATAATTTAAATTTCCTAGACTAGGTACTGGGACAACTGTTAAAGTGATAGGCTAGGTAAAATGGTATGTGGGAATGACCTTGGGAAACAGATGAAGAGCTGCAGACTAAAAAATATCAGACAAGTGGCAGAAGGAAGAGGGGCAAGTGTTTCAGAAGGGACCCTCTCTAATTTTGTGGACTGCAAAAGTGAGGGAAGAGAGGTGTATTTTCAGGGCTTGCAAGAGTCTTTTCATGTAATCTTACAATAGAAATATGTGGTTTTTTTGTCTGGATTCTCTTACAAGGCTGACACAACAAGACCCAAGTTTAATCCTATTTCCACCATGGACTAGATCTTTTAAGATTGTTGTGCAGATTATATGGAACTATCCTTATTTTGGTTTTTGTTTTATTTATTTTTAAAAAATAATCTATTAAAAGTTTTGCCAGGCCTGGAGTATTCACATAAGTATTCACATAAGTATTCACTATGAAGTATTCACATAAGTATTCACTATGACTCTCTTCTTCATTTTTCCCCTCTTTTAACCATCCACTCTAGGATCAGAAGTCACCTGAGTGCAAGAATAATGCTGCTAATTCATCATTCAGAATAATGCTGCTAATTCATCATGCTGCTAAATGAAACTGCTTCATTTCTCTTTCTTGTTTCCTAAGAATGGGTGTGATTTCAGACTTCATAGTTCAGATTCCCCCTACATTATTTTTTGGAGGGCAGATTAAAAGGTATTAAAAGGTAACACTGAAGATTAATTAATGGCTGGATCAATGCTATGATTGTTTTATAGCCTGCAGGCCACCAACCAATCCTCTTAAGTTTGCTTCCTGCAGCTTCATTTTTCTGCAGTTGCTCTGCAATGAGGTTGTAAGAAATATAAACCTTCCTGACTCCCAGATTCATGCCTGCTATTTTGCCCAGTCAAGACTGTAATGCTCAATAAAGAATTTCCAGAGAAGTTACTGGAACTGTAAGAATGATAATTTGGCCAAAATTAAATTATGAATCTGAAAAGAGAGGAAATAATTTGCTTGTTTCTTTGTTCCTGAGTGGGTTATTTTTAATCCAAAACATTGTAAGATCAAATTTAGTTATACATAGCTATTTTTACATTGAGTATGCTCTGTATAGAATGTGTGTAAAGCTGATGAATATGGTGATAGCTTGAGAAATCAGATGAATAGCTTTTCCTGGAAAAAATGGCTTTTAAACACTATGTACCTCTTTAGTTTCATGGAAATGTGACTTAAGGGAATTTTTCCCCCCATAATGTAAGATCAGTTAACAGGATGTTTTAAAACACTGATGCAGGAATTACACAAGTCAGGATATTTGACCTGAGATAGCAAAGCAAGTCTACAGATGTTATATGCTGTGCTTTCAGCATATAAGCACACGTTATCACAAAGCATATTTCTCTATAAAGCTGGTGAAATGATCTTCTTGGTGCCTTCTATTTGAAACAAAATTCTTTGCTGAACTGAATCTGAAATACAAGATCCAGTCCTATTTTGGCGGGGCATCATTAACAAGTACATTTCAAACTAATTGTAGATGGGACTGCTGTTTTATGTAGACATGCGTACTAGTTTTTTGCAGGTTCCAATGGACTTCTAGATGTTGCTGAACTACAAATTCCAGCAGTCACAGCCAGCAAAGATCAGCAACATCTTGGAAGGCAATATATTCCTATCCATAGCTAGAAAGATGAAGCTGCCACATCATGATTATTTTTCTATAGGATAAACATTCCCAAATGCATGACTAAGACACACTATTAATTCTCATTGTTTTACTTCCAGCATAAAATGCATGACTAAGATGCATATTTTGGTTGCAATTATTTATTACAATTCTTCCAGCCTTGAAAATGCTTTGAATATTGCAATTTAGCCTTGGAGATCAGATGTTCAGGCATTTTTGGCAACTTCTGATTCATTATAGGTTAGTTCTCTAATGTTATTTGATAATTCTCCCATTTTGGCTTAGCAGATCATTAATCAGCATATTCCATATATGTGTGTATATGTATATATGTATGTATATAGATACACCCATCCATTGATTTTGCATATTTGATATATCCATGGTGGAATTCTCATGGCAAAGAACTTTCTTTCTTTCTTTGTGCTCCAAAACCAAGTACATTGTCTGCAACAATGCCTTATAAGCGTAGAATTGCTTTGTGTTAATAGTTGACGGGATTATCAAGAAAAGGGAGATGACTGGGATTTCTGAAAATCTGGAATGAAGGATGGGTAATTCTTTTATTTTCAGCCACTGAAAAAGTTCTAGCAAGGAATAAACCATTTCCCCCATTTTGAGATAATTTCATGACAGACAGCCCAGAGGAATCACTTTATGATGAACAACCTGACAGGTGTAATAAGTAATCCTTTGAGTTTAACATAGCTTTATTCAACTAGCTGTTATGCACCCAGTAAAACCTAGTAATGATCCTTACAATGCCTGTGATGGTAAAGAAATACTTGAACATTAGCCAGTCACAGACAAGATTTTTTTTTTGACTGTCAAGTTTTACAATGACTGGAAATTTGGGCAACGAGCCTGCACAAACCAGCAATGAGTTAATATACCAGTTTCTATTTAATAGCTGGTTCCCAAGTTAATAAAAATTCAAGGTTATGGTTTTATACAGCCACCTGCAAGTTTCTTTATTGTCTTGAAAAGCACTTGCCAGTGGACCAATTCAATAGGAAAAAAATGAGACAGAAACAGACTCTGTTCTAATGTATGCTAGGAATATTTTAACTGTTTTTTGCAAATATTTCAATTCATATAGCTTCATCTCTTTGTTCTTAATAGAGTGAAATATGAGAATTGTATTTAAAGAAATAATTTAACTTTTGGTTTTAGATAGAGGTGAAGAAGTTGACACCTATTAGACTGTATATATTTAGTGTTTGGTAGCGGCAATGAAGAGGCACACACGGATAGTGATTCAGTCTTTTTGTTTATTTACAGGAACACCGACTGACTCGGCGGCGCGGCAGCCCTTCTTTTAAAGGGCTCCCGCGCCTAAGCCAGCCAATGACGGGGCGAGGATCTCCCGCCGGAATGTAGACCAATGAACAGTAAGTATTTCAAATATAACCAATCCAGAACACCCCTCCCTCCTTGGTCCAGTCTGACCAATCAGGAGCCGCACCTATGTTACGTAATCACGTAGATAGGCGGGGCTCCTGTGGGTCCGACTGGACCTGCGCGGCTCAGTTGCGTCGCTGCTATCGGCTGGTGCGGAAGGACCTGTTGCTCCTCTCGCCTCCGGCCCTGGAAACTTCGAGCAGGTCGAGCCGGCTGCGTCACTACCAACGGGCCTAGCTGGGCTAGTTGACGTGGCCATGCCGCTCCCTGCCCGGCCTGGATTATCGTCAGTCCTGTCAGATGTTTCAACGGGATGTTCTCCAGGATCAGGTGCGTAGCAGCGCGACCCGACCGGAGCTAGAGTTGAGGGTGTGTGTGTGTGAGTTAGGGCGTCATTGTTTGTTAGTGGGCTTTCCTTATCCTGACTGCTTGGTGGTTGCTCCCCTTCCCCCCCAGGAAAATCGCCAGGTCTGGGAAGGGTGCGAGTTCGAAGTTGGTCTATGTGTCGCTTCCAGCTTTTGCCATCAGCAGTGATAAGCCGGTAAGAACGGGGTCCGGTTAGATATGTGATGGTGGCTGGCACCCATAAGGGGTGCCCTACTAAGTTTTTAGCGTAAACTAAATCCCCAATCCGGAATGTTCGGACTCTGGTTGAAGAATCTAGGGGTTTGTCTGTAGAGTATGTAGGGTGTAGTCTATCGAGAGGGGAACGTAGTTTTCTCCCCATAAGTAATTCAGCAGGAGTTTTGTTAGTAGTGCTACTAGTTGTAGTGTGTTGGAGAAATAATAATTTGTCGATGCGTGCTTGTATAGGGCCCTGGTCTAACTTAAGAAGGGTCTCCTTGGTAAACCGGACCATGCGTTCGGCCCGTCCATTCGCTGCCGGATGTGCCGGCGCGGTTAGGGCATGGTGTATGCCCAAACTTGCTAAGTAACTCTCAAATTCTGTAGCCGTGAATTGAGGGCCGTTGTCAGATATCAGGACGTCTGGTAATCCGTGGGTGGCAAACCAGTGACTGAGCTGTCGTATGACAGCCTCGCAAGAGGTTGATTTCATTAGGCTCACTTCTAACCAGTTGGAATAAAGAAGGTATGCCCCTTAGTCGGACCCGCAAAATCTATGTGGATTCTAGACCAAGGGCCCCTAGGTAGATCCCACTCAGTGGCTGGCGCCTTTGGGGGTGAGGGCCGGGATGTCTGGCAGGGCTGGCAACCCGCGACCCAGTCGGTAACATCCTTGTCTAACCCAGGCCACCATACATAACTTCTGGCTAAACTTTTCATCTTTACCACCCCGGGGTGTCCCTCATGCAATAGTTTCAATATGGGATTTCGAAGTTTTAGTGGAATGACCACTCGATCCCCCCATAGTACACAACCTTTTAGTATGGAAAGTTCCATTTGTCTCTGTTTAAATGGTCTGTACTGTTCTTGTAAATCAGAGTCTGGCCATCCCTTTATGATCCACCTACTCACGGTATGCAGTAGGTGGTCGTTAGAGGTTTCGTGCACGATGTCTGCTGCTGTCATCGGGAGGTCGGGCAGGGTTTCAATCAAAAAGGTTGAAGTGCTGGGGTTTGGTTCAGGATCAGAGTCTGGTAACGGGCAATGACTTAAAGCATCGGCGTGCGTGATGGCCGGACCCGGACGGTAAGACAAGGTGTAATTGTAAGCGGCAAGGAATTCTGACCATCTTGTCATTCTGGGTGATAAAATATGAGGAGTAGGTTTGTCTCCCGCCAGAATACCTAGTAGGGGTTTGTGGTCGGTGATGATAGAAAATGATCGGCCATACAGGTATTCATGGAAACGTTTAATACCAGAAATTATGGCTAGTGCCTCCTTGTCCAGTTGACTGTAATTTCTTTGGCTTTTGGACAAAGTTTTTGAATAGAAGGCAATCGGAGCCTCTCTGCCGTTAGGTAGAAGGTGGCTCAGGACAGCTCCGATCCCAAAAGGCGAGGCATCACAAGTTAGTAACAATGGCAAAGTCTCGTTATATTGAATTAGTACTTTTGCTGAAGTGATCATGTCTTTAATTTTGTTAAATGCTGTTTCTTCCCGATGTCCCCACTTCCACGAGGCGTCTTTGTCCAAAAGTCTATGCAAGGGTTCCGCCACCGTGGCTTTCTGGGGCAAAAAGACATGATAAAAGTTTATTAACCCTAGGAAAGCTTGTAGGTCAGCCTTGTTAGTTGGGGTGGGGGCATTTTTGATAGCACGGGTTTTTTCTGCTGTTGGGTGGATGCCATTTCCATCGATTTGGTATCCCAAAAACTCTATTTTGTCCGTGATAAGGGTGCATTTGTCTTTTTTGACTTTTAACCCAGCCTCAGTAAATTTGGTAAGCACTTTCCTTAGGCGGTCTCGCAGTTGCAATTTGTGTTTAGCTGCAATCAGGACGTCATCGAAATACGGAATGACCCCTGGAATTCCTTGAAGGAGGCGTTCCATAAGAGATTGAAAAATGCCAGGTGCCACGCTAACGCCAAATTGGAGGCGATTACACTTAAAGGCACCCCGGTGTGTTACAATGGTTTGGGCTTCAGCTTTTTTTTCGTCAACGGGCAGTTGCTGGTAAGCCTGAGCCAAATCGAGTTTAGCGAAAATTTTTCCGCCTTTGATAGAATGTAACAAGTGTTGTACGACAGGCACGGGGTATGCGCTCTGTTGTAGTGCATGGTTGAGGGTCGCCTTATAGTCCCCACAAATACGAACCGACCCGTCTGCTTTTATAGGGGTCACTATAGGGGTCTCCCATTTAGCGTGGTCAACTGGTTCGAGGACCCCTTGCTTGACTAGTTTATCCAGTTGTTCTTCTATTTTTGGCTTTAAAGCAAAAGGTACCCGTCTTGCCTTTAGTCTAATTGGGGCTACCTTAGGGTCTATGTTAAAAGAAATCGGGTTACCCCGGTACTTGCCTAATTCTTCGCTGAACAGGTCCTGGAATTCTTGAATGAGATCTGCCTCCCAGTCAGCGTCTGTAATATGGTTGATACCGGTCATCCCTATTCCAAGCGGTTCGAACCATTCCAGTCCTAAAAGGCTTGGTCTGTTCCGGTCCACAATTGTTAGGGGAAGAATCTCAATGTGGTTGTTGAAGGTTACCTGGAAATGTCCAATCCCTACTACCGGAATTTTGTTTCCCTGGTAGTCTTTAAGCGTTAAGTTCTGTTTGTCTAGTTCGCTTCGCCGTATGTCTGGGATCAATTTTTTAATAGTGTCCCACGAGACCATGGAAAGGAATGATCCCGAATCCACTTCCATTTCACAATTTTTTCCTTCAATTCTTACTTGCACGTGGACTTCTTTAACGTTTTTTGTATTAGAGTGACCAATTATTACTGTTTGGTGCGTTTCTTCTTTCTTGTAAGATGACTCTTTAAACTTTCTATTTCTTCCTTCCTGGCTCCAACGGTTGTTTGTTTTCTTTTCTCTCTCTCTTGGAGAAGGACTTTCTCTCCGCCTGGGGCTGTAGCTTGATCTGGCTCTGCATACCCTTGCGATGTGCCCTTTCTTTTCACACTTTCGGCATATTGCGTCTATGAAACGGCACTCTGATCTGGGGTGGTTTCCACCACAACGGTTGCATTCAAAATCAAACCGCCTGATTGCCCGCTCTTTTTTTCCTCTCGTGGCTTTTAGGTGGCAAACCTCGTCTTCTTCACTACTGGCCTCAGTTTCAAGATCCTCGTAGTGTGTTGAGGTTTTTCCTTGTTCGTCTTCAGTTTTGGTGGCTTCTTTGGATTTGTGGTGTGCAGCTTGATTAATCTGTTTCATTCTTGCCGCCGATTTGTGAGCAGCTTCGGCTGCAGTGGCTTCTTCGATGGCCTCTGTGGCTGTTATCTTGGGTCGGTTTAGTAACTTACTCTGCAATATTGGATCTTTTAAGCCTAATACGATCCGGTCTCTCAGAGCCTCGTTGAAATCCGAGAATTCGCACTCTCCTCCTATTTCTCTTAAATCTGCCACGAAATCAGCGATAGGTTCACCTTCTTTTTGATTCCGGAGGTAAAACTCATGGTGATGAGTTGATGAGGCAGGAGACTGTGGGAGCGTAGTGTTTTCTCAGGATCTTTTCTAGCTCGGGCCAAGTTAGCGTTTTGACATCGATTGGAGACGCTAGCGCCTTTGCCATCCGAAAAACGGCTTGGCCGCAGTGGGTTAAGAAAACCGCTCTCTTCCGATGATCCGACACTCCGCTCAGATCGCTACTCTCCAAAAACATGAGGAATCGGTCCACATACGTCTGCCATTCCTCTTTTGCCGGATTGAATTTCTCTGGCGGGGCGTTGCTTCTGGACATGATGCCGCTCGCTCTCCGCCGCTATTCACTCTCTAACCGTGTTGCCTCGATCCCACCTTCGTCACCAGTGTTTGGTAGCGGCAATGAAGAGGCACACACGGATAGTGATTCAGTCTTTTTGTTTATTTACAGGAACACCGACTGACTCGGCGGCGCGGCAGCCCTTCTTTTAAAGGGCTCCCACGCCTAAGCCAGCCAATGACGGGGCGAGGATCTCCCGCCGGAATGTAGACCAATGAACAGTAAGTATTTCAAATATAACCAATCCAGAACATTTAGAATATGGGAAGCAGAACCAATCAGTGACAAAAATGTTGGATTAGATAGTTCTTCATATGAGTACTTACATTCATATAGAAAATAATATGGGAAGCTAGGTTTCAATTCTCCCCTACATTCCCATATGTTTTTGTGTAATATTTCCATAACTGCACACCTGAAGTGGTCTCATACTTTATTTATAACTCTCACTGTAGGTTTTTCACTTTGGTTATGTGCTACAGACATTTTAAGAAACATTGTACTGTCCAGTTCTGACATATTTATCAACCCCAACACTGCTGGTAAGAAGAGGGGGACAGTGTAGCGATATCTGAAATACAAACAGAGAAAATAAATATGCTGAAGTTTAATAATAATTATGTTTTGTTTCCTACATTGATCCAAATGACCTCTTTCTGCATGAGATTGTATTGGGTAAAATGCCATTTATAATGGACAACGTCTGTTGCTTCTGTCACAGAAGCTTACTAAACATAGGAAATATACACCCTGGTTTTTATTCCATACAAAGTTATCACAAGAGAGACAAGCCAACCAAGCACGCCTGGACAGGAAATGCACCCTAACAGATGTGTAATATCATTAAAGCTGCCTCTAATATAATCTAAGCCACAGTTTGGTGTATTAATGCTTTGTTTATATTGAAGCACAGATGGATATTTTTATTAGCATTGCTCTGTTGATGCAGCACCAGGAAAGGTTAGTCCAGGGGGCAGAAATCTACGTTATGCAGGGAAATTTGTTCTGATGCTGATGAGTGGGAAAGGTAAATGTCAATTAGTGAATTAAATCTCACAAATATTGGCAGCCAGGAATGGTATCACAGACCTTAGAAGCAATTAAACCCAACCATATATATTCTCTATTCACTCCTACTCCAGGAAATAAGTCCCCACCCCGGACCGTTTTCAAAGATGGTAATCCAAGCTTTTTATTTCAGTAAGATTAATGGGTACATTCTTTTATATCCCTGTGGGCAGGTCAGTGGAAAATATTTCCCCTGGTTCAGGAATGAAGGAAAAGAAAGGAGGTGTTGAATCTGAGGTCCTTGATAATGGAAAGGACATG
Organism: Bungarus multicinctus; assembly: GCA_023653725.1. Lineage (NCBI taxonomy): Eukaryota > Metazoa > Chordata > Lepidosauria > Squamata > Elapidae > Bungarus > Bungarus multicinctus. Next base: position 112,159,963 of record CM042834.1, on the reverse strand, counting down.
TGGAAGCTTTTTTTCATTCCCTTTTAAGGACTACTGAAGTTAGGACTTTATGACTTAACATCTAATACATGTAGTCTGGGAGTGCCAATTCCACAGGGTTTAAGAGTTTATTAAATCATTTGCATAGGAAAGAGTGAGTCAACCTGTCACTATAGCCAAACTGGAACCTTTGAGTATGTGTCAAGTTCTGGCTCCCGATATCCTAGCTCTGATTGGCAGATGAACTCAAGTTTCAAAATATTGCTCTATAAATGAGAGAAATAAATTCAAACTTAGTCACCTTTAGAATCATCCTTAATTTGTTCTGTTGGTTTCAGTGGATCATTCTAAAGTTTGAGAACCAATCCACTGAATTCATAAATATACTTTTTTCTCTTTTTTTCCTGAACAAATTAAACATCAAGACAAAACTAAGAATAAAATGTTTAGAATATAGAACAAGTATAACAAGAACATTAATCAAAAAGAAAGACAAGAAAGAAATTAAACAAAGCTTCACAATGTAAGCTTAATACACATGTTTTTTTGGGGGTAACTTATTATATAAAACATGTTTAAAGACATGTCTTATTGAAAAGTAACCCTATATTGTGGCCTGAAATAAAGGATAAAAGACAGTGTTTCTCAACTAACATGTGTCCTGCAGACATATAACAAATGTAAATGAGACACAAAATAAGTCAATAAAACTTTAATCTTTAAAAATACCATAACAGATAAATGTGACATCCTTCTTGGAAAAAGTATTGTGTTTCTATCATATTTGGACCCAGGATCTTTGATAGAGTGATAGATGAGGCTTAAAATATGAAATGTGAAGAACTATTGATAAAAGTTAAACATGGCTTTCCCAGACCACATCTTTCTTGTCTCATATAATAAAGACGAGATGATATTGTGTTTGCAGGTTTCCTTTTCCCTGCCCCAAGGCTGATGTTTGACTATTATTTTCAAATAAAAATATGGAAAGGAGACCATACAAAATAATATTAGATCAATCAATTTCACTTAATTATTCTATGTTGTTTTAATGGCTATATTTTTACAAATCTATCTTTTTCCAGGAAATAGTTATTTTTAGGGAGGAAACCCCCTTATCTTCTCCCATTTCTAGTTAAGAGAATCTTTCAGGGCTTTCCAAGTAGCATGCATGAGATTCAGCACTTATTTTTTTCTGACAAAACTCAATGATGTCTTTTTGTTGGAATTATTACCAGACCTATGGAGTTATAAGTAAAACAGAGCTAGGTATTGAAATACTAGTCCACTTGTAACTGATAGAATCTGTGACTTTTCTGGATCAAGCATGAAAAGATGTGAACTTGATTCATCATTCAGAATCTAATCTAAGTTAGGTTCAAAGTGATAAAAATATCAGTATTGTACTCATAACTGCATAGAATAAATTAAGAAATTAATTTTACTATGAAAATAAGAAAATGGTGACTTGCCATTGCCATGTTTTACCCTCCTTAGTAAGAGGTTTAAACTTCTGTAATGGACATTGTATACATGAAATGTATTTGTTACCAACACTTGTGAAAACTAAGTATTAATCATGGTTCTTTATCATAATCATCATTATACTAAATACTATGCAAAAATAAAGCAGATGTGCAGACTGATACGTGGAAAAAAACATGAGATTAAAACTTTGGTTTCAGTCAGCTTGATGTTCTACCATTTTTCATGTCAATCAAGATACATTCTTCATATTAAATTGGATTTTTCACATATACACCAGTATTGTGTAGCCTGATACTACTATGTACCATAATAAAATCTAACAGTATGGTATATCAACTGACTTAAATTTCTACTGCTCTGCATACAGTACAAAATGCTTCACTATTCATTTCTTCCTTCTCCTACATGCACTAATCTACAGCACAAGCTTAGAAATGCTAACTATATCTCTCCTTCTCAATGTTCTTTTGCCTTGTTCCTCAACACCTAACATGACATTTGAAACGCCACCATCCAGAGTCCAGTATCTTTTGTTTCTGTTGGCTCTTTGCTGCAGGTTCTTCTTTGAGTTCAACTGCAATATGAATATGTCTTACTGTGACCAAAAAACAACCCCACCTTGGTTCTTGTAGAGCTAGAAATAGCACCTCAGCTGGGATTGCGCAAACTCCAACCATAGCTTCTGCCTCCCTATCAAGCAGTAACCATGGATCCAGGAGGACCCCCAAGTGATATCTTCTCAAATATCACCCCTTCAAGAGTTAAGGCTGATAATTAAAACATGGAGGATCTAATGCAAATTAGGTTGCTTGGCCACAAAACATAATAAAGGCAACTTGAGATTGGAAGCTGAAATTTGATGAAATGCAAGATGTAGAACTGCAATGTGATTTTCCATTTTTATTTCATTGGTTTTTGGATTGTGTGGAAAGGGGGGGTACACCAAAGAATGCATTTGACATCAAAAGTCATATACAAATGACATGAACCATCCACTTATTTTTTTTCTACTAGGAATTCCTTCTATTCCAATTTAGTGGTGGTGCTTTTTATATATGATACGTGAGATTAGAGCTAGATTTACTCCTAGGCTTTGGATCCACATGGATCATCTGCTGTACTTCAAGGTGATCACAAAGGCTATTTCACAAGGCTACTTCAAAGCGATCACAAACAAGTATGTCATCCTGAAGTGATACTTCTTTTAATTAATGACAGAAAAGGAGTAACAGTTTCCTTAATCAGAATAATGTGCATGCCAACATCTGTTCTACCAGGAGGAGCTAAGAGGGAGGAACTCTCAGTCACAGAGTGATCCTAGAAGTTCTTGGAAAGTCATTGAGGAATCAAAGAGTGCAAGTGATATTTTAAAGCTATTTTGTAGATACGTCTGAGGAATTCTACAAGATAAAATGCTCTTCCCACCTTTCTTACATTACACACCACCGATGAATGCTAATTATGTTCATGCTCTGATACAGTTAGTCAGTTTTGTGTGGAGAGGTGAAGCCTGTGCTTTGTCATCTTGGCATTTTTTTAAAAAAATGGATGAAAAATCATTGGGAGCATACACGGAGCTAGGAGGAAGAAAGATAAATAATGCCAGGAAGCTGATAGCTGCCCGTCTATCATAAAATTTCATTAGTTCTGACAGCCTGTACAACATAAGCAATGAATGAATGCTAACTATACTTCCCTCTCTGTCTGCTTTCATATTTCACTCATATTATTTTACTTACAGAAAGCACTAGGCTTGGCTGGCCATAGAAAACAGCTGCTAGAGCGTTCACATGCTAAATTATTATTATAGAATTATCTATGAAATAAAAGAAAATGTTGGTGGTGATGATGATAGCCAGTTTCATATGCAGGCTTTCTCAAGCTTAATGTGCTTTATTACCAAAGGCTGAGAGGAAAAATTAAAAGGAGATAGTCATTCCACCTTCATATTTGTGACTGCTTCTGTGATCACATGGAAGACAAATAAGCATTTTGTTCCCTAGTAGTGGACGTGCTGGTGTTTAATCTAGGTGCATGTCCAAAATCAATTGTGATCCATTCCATCACACTGCCAAAACATGGGAGATTATTTTGTAGACCTTCAATAAAGTTTTGTATTCTGCAAGGAAAGGAGCTAGAAGGAAAATGGAGTGGAAAAACTATAGGCAGCTGAAAAATAAGCATCCTTAAATACCACTATCCTATTTTTCTCCATGAGAAGTAACCATTGGTTTTGTATACTTGGTTGTTTGCTTGTAGTGCATTATTTTGATTGCATGTGCAGTATCCATAGCATGTTTGACACAATTTAGCTGCTTGAAAAATTATTTCCCAAAAGTTTCTGGATTCCCAGCAAATTACAATAGATAGATAGATAGAAAGAGAGAGAGAGAGAGAGAGAGAGAGAGAGAGAGAGAGAGAGAGAGAGAGAGAGAGAGAGAGAGAGAGAGAGAGAGAGAGAGAGAGAGAGAGAGAGATAGATAGATAGAGATAGATGATTAGATAGATAGATAGATAGATAGATAGATAGATAGATAGATAGATAGATAGATAGATAGATAGATAGAAAGACAAACAGACAAACAGATGATAGATAGATGATTGATAGATGGGTAATAGATGTGTGTGTGAGAGAGACAGAGTGGGGGAAACAGACAGACAGACAGAGACAGAGACAGAGACAGAGTAGAGAAGTAGATTCAGCAGATTGGTAAGATCATTTTAAAAAGGACTCTACAGTATGTTTAGAGTCTATGTATGAATAATTATTTTTGGACCTATATCCTCTGGGAATGATCATCCCCATCTCTATCTTCAAGTTTAAGTAATGAGGATGAATGGAATGAGATTTTTAATCACCCACCGGAGATGGCGTATTGCATTATTGTATTAATTGCTCAAGCTGTTGCTATTACAGCTGCTGCAATGGATCACATTCTCTCAAGGCAAGCTTTATATTTATATTTAAACATAGGTGACCTTCACAAGAATACAAAAGAAATCTGGAACACGAATGGATGTACTGCAGTTGGTAGCAACTGATATTTCATTTTATAAGAAGCTTTATATTTCACTTGTCTGAAGTCATTCTTCAGAAGCAAATCCATTCATGAAGTCTCTGATTATTTCCAAAACAAGGTGAATTCCAAATGAAGTCTCCACAATTTTAAGTTTATTTTCTTTTCAAATAGAATTACTAGTTATATAAACTTTAAGGTTTAAGTGTAGATATTAAAACTATAAGGAAGTTTTCACAGCTGCTATTTGAATCTGCTAAATAGATCCTCTCATTCCACAGTATCTATCATGGTAATTATAATAATATGAAGTACATCTGATCTGTGGCTATTTTTAAAGTAAATTTCAATTGCAACTCCTCACAAAAATCAATTTAGTTATTTTCCCATGTAATCAGAATCAACAGTAACAACTATTATGCAATTGCAAAAAAGAAATATTTAGACTTTGGTGTCCTTTGTTCTCACGCAAGAAAAGAAGCAAGGTTTAGACTTGATAATGGAAGTAATATATCAAAATGTTTTGATGAAAATGTAAAAAATATTCTGGAAATGGATGAAAAAAATTAAGCAAGGGGGCACCAGTAGATTAACTGAAACTAAGAAGGAAAGTAAAGAAATATATTCTGAATAAAACTGAAGTGAAAGAATGCTAGAAGTGTTTTAGAGATATATACAGTATATCTAAAATCAACTCCTATAGGCCAATTAAATTACGTTTTATTTAAAAAATTTCAGGTAAATGTTACTGTACCTAGGAATGTTTAAATGTAATGAGTAAGGAGATTTTTACAGGAAAACTAGCAACCAATATGAACATTTAATGCAATGTATATAATAAAGTATCTATGAATCTTGACTTTGTCTACGGAACCTGACTTTCGGTATTCCCGGCATAGACACAGAAATTACAGTAATATTTTGAAGTTTAAAGCCAAAAATAAAGCTCTCAATATTATTGTCCAAGAAAAAAATGATGAACTATGTCATCATAAATGCTATGAAAATATTGAAAAATTATAAAGATGCATTTGAAAGGTGTCACAACAGGAGAAATGTTGAAAACAGATATAGTTTTCTAACCTGAGTGGCTATGTGTCTGAGTTCCTGGAAGTATAATTGAGACAGGAGAGTTTTAAAGAAGTTATTTGTCTATTTGGAATTAATAGAAATCCCTTATTATTATTTTTTTGTCATGCTAAGGGTTACTAATAAGATGAAATAGTCTGAATAATATCCTAGATATAATTTTTCAGTGCAGCTCTAAAAGATTTTATTCACTCTAGACCTAAATATTTAATTAATGACATTCATTTCCCCTGGCTTTCAAACTAGTTCTGGCTCCAATGAGTATTCAGTCAAACAGTTCCACTTTTTTGTTATTTTTATTAAGGACATAGAGTTTATTCACAGAGTTATTAGATATGTTTTGCAATCTTTCATTGGGATTTTCATATACCCGGAACAGAGATGGCTCTTGTGTTTCCTGCACAACACATTTTCTTCACAGACACAACAAATGCTTCTTTGCAATACACACCAATCCAAGCAGACCTTCAGCGCAAACTCCCCTTCAGGATTTCTGGCCAACCAGCATGGGATCTCACAAATAAACAGAGCTGCAGCTCAGTAGGTGAACTGAGAATAAATCTGTTTCACCCGAAATGAGATGGAAAGTAAAGGTCAAGCTTGCTTAGCAAATTGATGGACAAATGCCAAAGCCAGTCACTTCAGGACAACACAAATGATTCATTGGTTAGCTTAACCAAACAAATGTGCATTTGAGGGGTGTGGGGGGGGGGGTGGAGTGAGGAGATGGTACACCTTTCCTCTTAGAACATTGGCTGAAAATGTTTTTTTTTTATAGCAGTGTTTTCTGAATGCTTACATATATCCATTAAACATTCTCCTCCTCCTCTTTCTATTTATTGTGTTATTGTTATTCAAAGCATATTTCAGTTGAGATTCATTTACCTTTGGTATTTTGGGGGATAGCAGTGGGAAAGAACTGTCTTGATCTCCTAGCTTTGAGCTTCATGACACATCTGCTCAGCCTTCACCTGAGACAGAATGCAGATGGACGGGACTAGGCTGGTCTAGTTCAAATATCTAGCTCGCTGTCAATTTTTTTTCTGACTTAAATTTGAAAGTATAATGGAGGATATAGGTTTTGTTGCATTCAGCATGTCTTTAAGCCTTTCAATGGTATTCAGAAAGCCAATTCTATTAAATCATGGGCATATTATTTATCCTGGCCCAGGATCCTGAGGATAAGATTGCCGCCAGAGGCCATGTACACATTTCCAATCAATTATATCAAATCCAATGGACATGTTTCTCAACTTGACTGGAGCATGTGGAGAAAATAACTAGCACTGTGATTCTGTGCAGGTACACTTGGAAATAAATTCCCTGGTTTCAATGGGGCTGATTCTTCCATGGACAAGGTTCAACTATGGCTTGGCTACCACTTAGTCTTGGGATTGTGATTAATAGCATGCTGGAAATAACATTTTATTGCAGCTTTGCTGTTGCTGTTGCCTATGAAATATAATTGTAGCAAAAATCTAATATAATATTTGCGGATTTGATCCTGTCTCATACTGGAGTAATACTGGAAAATTTCAGAGTAAAGCAAGAAAAATAATCAGAAGCGCTAAATGTCTTTTGTAAAGGGAAGAAGAAGATGAAGTACAAATAACATTATGGATACTAGCAAAAGTATGTAGACTTATGTATGTACCACTCCATAATGCTTTACAGAACTCTCTGAATGGTTTACAATATCAGCATATTGCCCTCAACAATCTGGGTCCTCATTCTGCAGACTTTGGAAAGATGGAAGGATGGTTCAACCTTGAGATCTCTCCGAATCAAACTCCAGGCTGTGACAGAATCTGCCTGCAATACTGCATTCTAACCACTGCACTACTGAGGCTCTAAATCAGGGGGGAACCAACTGGAACCAAATAGAGAGCTTGTTCTCTTTTCAGTTTGGTAGCAACCAATGCAGCCTATAAAATGTTACCACAAGCAAATTTAAAATGAAATTGTCAGGCTCATCTCCTGCACAAATATTGCTATTTGAAATTTGTCTCCAGCAGAAGCAGTTACTGGTTATGTGTACACACAGATAGGCGCACATGTCTGGGTGTATAAAAATACACATAGTTCTCATTTAGCAACTGTCTTGTTTAGCAACCATTTGCAAGTGATGAAACCAGTCCTCACATTTACAACCTTCACAGGTCTGTAAAGCAAAGGAAAGCTGATCATAAACAAAATCACCGTTTCATTGAGAAATTGCTTCCCTTAACAATTAAGTTGCTGAGTATCCCCAATTGTGGTAGCTAAACTATCTATATGGGAATACCACAAATTCAGTCAAATGAATAATCACACATGGCATATTGGACTTTATGTCTTATAGAAGTGATAGACATGGAATGAAGAAGGTTTATTTATTTATCACATATATGTAGCTGCCCAATTCAAAAGGTGACTTTGGGAGGTATACATACAGTACAAATTAATTTCACAAGAGTCCAGATTTGCTAGTTTTTGAATGATGGCATAATCCTTTTCTAATAGGTACCTTACTAAAGAATACTAACAATACTTGAAAGACCAGCTCTGTCTAATGCCTATTGGATACCTTATCCCTGTCTGCCAAATTGTTCCTTTTATTGTCCAGAGAAAAACTGGGATCAGCTGGTGTCTTACTCTTCATCGCTGTTTTATTGTTATGCAAATAATAGATTTAAAACTGAGATAGCCCTGATTAGTTTGATTTGTTGTTATAGAAATGACTAATTTATATTATTTTGGAAAAGTAAAAAGTTGAGGTTTGATATTAATGCTTTATTCTACTACAACAAACAGAGTTGGAAGTCAATGCTTTTTTTCCCCTTCTTTCCTCCCCTCCTCACTTTTTTTTTCCCTTTTTCCTTCCCATTCTGTCCTATTATTTGCTTTCATGTTTTTGTATTTTATTCTATAATCTAATACAAAATGTTTTGTTTTAAACTGAGCCCATATAAATCATCCACAGCCATGCTTCTGGAAAGTTTTGGTATAGATCATGCATGTTCAATCCACAGCCCACGGGTTTATAAACTTTTAACATTATTATGTGATTTATATACATTAACTATGTAATTTGTATGCAGCCCAGGACAATTCCTCTTCATCCAGTGCAGTTCTGAAAAGGAGAAGGTTGTTGCTTAAATCCTCCTGTCTGTTGTATTGTCTCTCTCATTGCTTTTACCTGACTTTTGTTTCATTTTCACATTACATTACAAACATTTCTAATATTTGCTGATAAGTTTAAATAAACACAAGGGTTGCTGTTGTTCTGTTTGCTGTTTTACTTTTCTTTTGCTAGGTAAATTGAATGGTATGTGTGTGTGCTTTGACCTGGATATTGAGCGTGTTCTGGGTGTAAACTAAACTGAAAAATATATATAGCATAGATATAGTTTATAATTTTCTTTACATGGTGGGGAGAATTTGATAAAATATGAAGCCAAGTATTTTATAAAATCTGTACAAATTGTAAATAGTCAACAAATGATCAAAATTGGGAACATCCTATCAAATTCTGTACCTGTCAACAGTGGTGTTCCCCAAGGCAGTGTTCTAGGACCAACTCTCTTCATATTCTACATAAATGACCTCTGTGATCATATTAAGAGCAACTACATTCTCTTCTCTGATGATGTAAAACCACAGACAATACTGCTACCCTTCAAAAAGACCTCGACTATGTGTCAGAATGGTCAAACAAATGGCAACTTCAAATCTCAACAAACAAATGCTCTGTCTTACATATTGGCAAAAAAAAATATCAGAAAATAAAATACAAGCTGAATAGTCAAGACCTTGTTGATGATCCAAACTCTGTCAAGAACTTGGAGTTCTCATCTCTAATGATCTAAGTGCTAGAGCCCATTGTAACTACATAGCCAAAAAGGCATTAAGAGTTGTTAACCTAATCCTATGTAGCTTTTTCTCTGGTAATATCACACTACTAACTAAAGCATACAAATTGCTAGACCAATACTTGAATACAGCTCATCAGTCTGGAACCCGCATTACGTATCTGATATTAATACAGTTGAAAAAGTCCAGAAATATTTCACAAGAAGAGTTCTCTATTCCTCTACTCGTTGCAGATTACCTTATGCCACCAGGCTTGAAATTCTAGACCTAGAAAACCTAGAACTATGCCGCCTTCAGTCTGATTTAAGTATAGCATATAAAATCATACATTGCAATGTCCTACCTGTCAATTAATACTTCAGCTTCAACCATAACAATACAAGAGCACATAATAGATACAAACTCAAAGTAAACCACACCAAACTTGACTGCAGGAAATACGACTTCAGCAACAGAGTGGTCAATGTCTGGAATACTCTATCTGACTCTCTGGTTTCTTCCCCAAATCCCAAAAACTTTAACTTTAGACTGTCTACTATTGACCTTACCCCTTTCCTAAGAGGTCTGTAGGGGGCATGCATAAGCACACCAATGTGCCTACTGTCCCTGTCCTATTATTTCTTTTTATTTTTCTTATACGTATCAATTTCATGTATTCATAACTATGTTTATACTTATACCTCTTATCTTATAATCACTTGACAAAATAAATAAATAAGCAAACAAACCATGGTAGATTCTGAAGGCAATAAATTGAACTTTTTTCCATTAATAGCATAAGCAGAATATAAACTATATTGCTGTAGAATTTCAATAAGCTTCAGTAACAACACTAAGTAACTTCCAAAATAACCCTTGACATATAAAAACAATTTGTATTCAGTATAAAATGTCACTAACAACCTTAATATCTTGAGATCGTCTAATGGGAGAAGCTAAGTGTTCAAGAACCAGATCATAAATAAATGGGGACAAGGGGCATCCTTTATGAATGTCACAATATAACAATGTGTCAAAAAAGAAAGCCGTTTGAAATGACGCCATTTGAAAAGAAAGCCATTTAATAAAGATACAAAATTGCAATTCAGTGGAATTGCAATTTTTTTAAAAAAGGTGAAACCTGCATCTTCTTAGATACACTTCACAAATTAAATCAAAATAATATCAAATGCTTTTTCAATGACATGATTAGAAAAGTGGATTCTAATTTATCTGCTGCAAAATCCAACATACCAATAGCCAGATGGTATTAGTATTTCAGCATTCACATAAAGATATTTGTCTATAGCGATATATTTCTTAGTTTTTCCTATAACTGTAATATAGGCTTCATAAAATGAAGGAGGAAAAATGTAGAAAGTTTTAATTATTCTTTCTCTCCTGAAAACATAGGTGCCAATATTTTATAAAGGTTATATACCATTCAGTTAAAAATCTATCAGGTCCCATGGCTCTCTCTTTTTGTTTTCTTGTAATTTTAATGATTGTGCCACTTTTTAAAAATAATCTTCCTGATAGATCTTTTCCACTTCAATACTTCTCCCCAACATTAATGAATTGCTGTTTAATTACAGCATACACACCACACACCTTCTCTGTCATAATTAATGAGTTCAGTCTCAGTATATAATCCTGTCAGCCTTAATTCATGCTATAAAATGTTGTTTTTGTTGTTTCAGCTGGTTTCCAGCTTTCTTTCCTGAATCACAGTAATTTAATGCATTTTAAAGAATAATTAAACCTATCCAAATATAATAGCCCTCTTTAGTTACCCTTGGCTTTATTTTTCTATTTATTTTCCTTTTTAATCAAGAATTCCAGGATTATGTGGTCATTTTCCATAAGTAAGTTCAATCAGAAATAGCTGGCCCCCTTGTTCACTTCCTGCCAAAGAAAAAATTAACTAGCAATTTCGGGAATTTTGTGAAAGGTTCACACTTTGCAGAATTTGTCTCCCAAGAGATATTGAGATAATTAAAGTTTCTCAGCACTTATTATTTCATGTCTGTTTAAAAAAACTGAAGTTTGGTTTTGGAAATCCTGCCTTACCTATTTTCTTAGGTCAATTATTTCCTTTTATAGGTATTTTAACTGAAATTCTCCACAGCATTACCAAATCCATTGCTTTGGATTATTGCGAATATGTAGGTGTTTTTTTCTTAACATCCATAGCACACAGCCAATACCTCAGCCACACATGTTCTTATGAAAAAGCCAGCCAATCTGCAAACATCAACTCCATCAACCAATCAAGAAATGACAACACAGCCAACCTCCCCACCAGTATTTATAGAGAGATGGAAGCTCCGATCACGCTTTGCTCGCACAAGCACGAAGCCGAAAGCACCAGCTTGAAGATGGCGAGTGGGACCTCGTCGAAATGTCGCCAAGATACTCTCAATCTTACATGGGAAAAGACCCGAACACACCAAGACCTGCATACCTGTACACATGAAAATCTACGAAAATCTCATCTGCCATCGTCAGGCTTGTGTATTGGGTTAGTCTGTGTGTCAGGCTTTCACAGCTATTTCTGTTTTAAACTTGGTGCTAGCCTCATGCTGTGTTAGAATGGTTTTTTCTTCATCCTGATTGGTTGGGAGTCTTGGTCTGTGTTTATTGGTCTTGGAGTTTGCTATGTTCAGCTTGATTGGTGTTTCTAATATCTTCCATCTGTTTGTAGAATTTTTTTTATCTTGATTGGCTGGCAACATTGTGTTTCGTGTATTGGGGGATTTTAGTGTGGCTTGGCTTCAGGTGAATGGCCGGCTTTCGTTTATTAGGAAGCTAGGTTTCCTCTGGGTGGCTGGTTGGGGTGTGTTTGGGCTGGAGGTATCTGGGGGGGTCTGTTTGTGCTCTGGTGTTTGCTTGACTTGTGGTGTGCAGATTTTTTTGTTTGTGAATGCAGGCTTCTAGATAATTGACAGTCTGGTGGAGTCATATCTTCTATTCATGCTTTCAGGTCTTTTTTCAATCTCTATGGCTTCTCTGATAATTCTACGATTGACTACTGACCCTGTCCTATTGTTTCTTTTATTTTTCTTATATGTATCCATTTCATGTATTCATAATTATGTTTATTCTTATACCTATTACCTTGTAAGTGATTGACAAATGAAATTAAATAAAAATAAATAAAATCAAAGTCTTCAAAAGGAAGATGAAACTTCATTTCACATAACTTTACTTGATAAGCAATATTTTAATTATTGATATCCAGAGGTGCTATTCAACCGGTTCTCGCCTATTCGGGAGAACTGGTAGCGACCCCTGGCTGCCATGCTCCCAAACCAGGTTGCCCAGTCGCCTTCTTGTCCTCTGCTGGCTCTGTTCACTCTGCTGGCTTTCCCAAACATGTGGGACAGCTCAGGCGGATGTCCCAGGGCTGCTGCATGTCATGGCACAGCTCAGGTGGATGTCCCAGGGCTGCTGCACATGTGCACTGCATGTGCAGCTGCTACACATGCAGTACACATGTGCAACAGCCCCGGGACATCCGCCTGCCTGCCTGCCCTCCTGGAGCACATTTTCTGCCTTCTACCAGCTGACATGCCTCTTCCAGCCCAGCCTGGCTCAGCCAGCCAGCAGGTGGGCAGACGGATGTCCCAGGGCTTCTCCTTTGTCCCAATATGCCTGCAGTGGCTGGTCCTCCTGCCCCTCACCCTCCCCTCCCTTGCCTGGCCTGAGAAGGTAAGGGTGACGGCAGGGGATAGCGAAGCGGCTGGGTCCCTATCTTCCCCTCTCTCCCCCCTACTCTGTGTGTGTGTTTGTGTGTCTGTTTGTCTCCCTCCCTCAAAGCCGCGGCTGGGCTTTCCTTGGTGCTCCTTCCTATTTTCATTTCTTCTTTTTGGAATCCAGACTGGCTGAACAAGGATCGACAGCTACGCTGGAAGCATCTCTTCGGTCGACCGATCTCTCACCCCCTTCCTCTCGCAACTGGCAGCTGTGGCAGGGCCGGGAGGATGGCATGCATGCACACCTGAGGAGGAGAAGGAAGAGGAGATGGGTCAGCCGAAGGGATGCTTCCAGCATGGCTGGCGATCCTTGTTCAGCCAGTCTTGATTCCAAAAAGAAAAAGGAAAAAGGAAAGCCCAGCCGCGGCTTTGTGGGGGAGACACACACACACACACAAAGAGAGAGAGTGGGGGAGAGAAGGGGAAGATAGGGAAGAGCACTTGCCCAGCCGTGGCTTTGAGGGAGACACACACACACACACACACACAAACACACACAGAGTGGGGGAGAGAAGGGGAAGATAGGGAAGAGCACTTGGCCAGCCGTGATTTTGAGAGAGTGAGGGAAAAAGAGGGAATGAGAGAAAAAGGTCTTCTAGTCCAAACCTGCTCAGGCAGGAAAACAGGATGCCAAGTCTGAGTGGAGGGCCAGGCAAAGGTGTCAGAATAATCTTTGGAGGGACCCTATACCAGGGGTCTCCAACCTTAGCATCTTTAAGATTTCTGGACTTCAACTCCCAGAATTCCCCCCAGAATTTTGAGCGTTGAAGTCTACAAGTCTTAAAGTTGCCAAGGTTGCCTGCCCTATACCATTTCAGAGAAATGGTTGTCCTGTCTCTTCTTGAAAACCTCCAGTGTTAGAGCGTCCACAACTTCTGGAGACAAGCAGTTCCACTGGTTAATTGTTCTCACTGTCAGGAAATTTCTCCTTAGTTTTAGGTTGCTTCTTCTTTGTTCAGTTTCAATCCATTGCTTCTTGTTTTTCCTTCTGCTGCTTTGGAAACTACATTGCCCCCCCCCCCTTCTTTGTGGCAACCCTTCAAAACCCTGTTTTGTGACCTGCCTATCACACTCTTGGACAAAGCATGTGAGCCATTTCCTCCTTTCAGTGGTCCATAAAAGTACATCTATAATATGTGGATGCAGATAATAAAGTTGAAAACAGGTGAATTTTTTTTAACAGAACAATAGATACATTGAGGCTGGGGGTAACAAGGAGTGGCTGGGAAGGAAGGAACTGGGCGAAACGCCCCTTGACATGAGTAATGGTGGGTTAGCCATGCCCACCAAGCCACATGACCACCAAGCCACATGTTGTAGAGCGGCGGTAATCACTCAGGCAGACACCAAGGCTCTCACTTTATTTTTGAAATAAAGGGTTACCGCTACTGCCGCTCTAACACGGCAGCCAGCTGAAGCGGCAACAGCTGATGCCGTTTGACAGCTGCCTTTTATAGCCAGCTGTCAAATGGCATCAACCATTGGGAGAGGTCCGTGCTTTCCTGCTCAAAGCATGGACCTGAGTGGAAACTTAAGTCAATACACAACACCACACCCACCAAATAAGCCACGCCCACAGAATCGGTAGTAAAAAAAATTGAATTCCACCACTGTTGATATCACAACTAAGTCCTAATGATTTGAAATTGGAAAAAAAGCATTAAAATGTTTGTAGCAGTTTTCATTTTTGATAACTTGAAGGTATTATGATAGAGAAGTAGTTTATTTTATCCTTTTTTTACCTAGGAATCTAGGACAATATAGTTTTAACTCTAAATGACATTCTGCCCCATCTTAAGTCAGACTATGATCAGTTATGGATCTAATTTATCAACCGAAGAACTCGATATTGTTGATACAATGTATATCCTATCTTCCTACCAGTATCTAGATAGTACTTATTGAGGACATACTGTTTTTTTTAAAAAAAGAAAATCAACTTTGTTGCAATAAAAACCTTCCTTAACTAGAAATCATATTATGATTTTTATGTAGTTATTTATGTCCATTG
Source organism: Bungarus multicinctus (assembly GCA_023653725.1). Taxonomy (NCBI): domain Eukaryota; kingdom Metazoa; phylum Chordata; class Lepidosauria; order Squamata; family Elapidae; genus Bungarus; species Bungarus multicinctus. Next base: position 112,144,793 of record CM042834.1, on the reverse strand, counting down.
GCAGTAAAGATCCAATATAGTGAACATATAGATACAATATCATATATGCATAGAAAAGTAATTAAAATTTTAATATAAATTTAAAGCATAACATTACAAATACATATAGATAGAACGGGGAACTTTAAAATTCATTCTGTCCCACAATGCTCTCTAGTAGATTCTAAATCCTTTATTTACTAGCACTATTGAAATAAGTGATTAAAATCTCCACTTTATTGTGGAGGTTGCCAGCTAGAAACCTAACATAAACTTTAAAAATATTTATTTAATTACCAAACCTTCTGGCTCTGTGGGAGCTAGAATGAACCTTTTTATTTTTACTAATTGTAAGACCCTGAAATTATCCCTTTAAATCCAGGGGGAATACTATTTATAGTTCACGAAATAAAGGTATATAAAGGCATGATAAGCTTTGATTCAGTGGAAGGGACAGTTTTTCCTCTGCAAAGTAAGTTATGTACTGCTGAGATTAACCTGCAAGAAATGGGCAGGTATAGCCTAAACAACATTAACAAAAGAAAAGTGTGTTTCAAACACACAGCAGAGAAACACAACCTAAGAACATTTTGATGGTGTACTGTATATGGTAAACTAAAACAGGCAATGTTACCCAATTCTACTCTCCTTGAAATGCTTGTCTGCCTGTCTGGCAGCAGCAGGGCAGGGCTGATAAACTTTGAGTTCATTTGGACTTTGGTCCTAGTTCTTGGCTTGTCCAATGTTTTTTTTTTATTTCCTGCCCATTTAACTCTGGCACTGTTGTTGATTTTCAGCCTTGCCAAATTACATTCCAATGGAGAATTGGGAACACAGCCCAATTATAAATACCACTTTCATTTATGGCAACTCCATAATTTAGGAGACAATGAATGTAGCTGGGAGTTCCACCTGATGGTGTTGAATTTATATTTTACTAACAAAGAAATAAAGGGCCACTGTTCAATTGAAATTGGATTTTTTTGTATGTTATAAAATAAAATAAAAACTTATTACAAAAAAAAGAAATAAAGGGAGACTAGTATAGATCTATTTCAAGCTATTTAGTTCTCATCAGCTAGCCCTACCCTTCTGGGTTTCGAAACCAGGCTACTTGCATATTAGATAGACATATTAACCTCTAAGTTGTAGGCTCTCCTTGCTTGGTTGACTATACCAGGAGAAGTTAAGTGTTGTTTTTTTCCAGTGACACCAGTCTATCAGGGCATCCTGGTCTACCCAATTGTGGGATGGAGTATACTGATTGTTCATTGAAAAATCAAAAAGGTGGGGAAGAATACTCAATGTTCCAACTTAAACTGGAGAGATAAGCAAGACAAAAGACTTCAAGTTGCTTCAAGTTTGCAATGTGGTCCTGGTTCTATGGGACCCCCATTTTTATAACTTGAAGTATATCTTGATATGCAGTGTATGTAGTACATTTATGTCTCTTCCATCAACTCTTATATGTTCATGAAAAGGAAACTCCAAAGGCCAACTTATACCATCAGGGAAATAATATATGGCTAAAATATTGTTTGGACCTTATCTCTTCCAGACACAAGTAGAGAGTTGTTATCTGAATGTTGATTATAAAAAATAGAAATATCTGGGGAAAGTGCTCACTGATTTCTTGTTCTAGAAATGGCATTTGCAATTAATGTATATGAGTCTGTGGGAATAAAAATTTCATATGGAGTAAGCAAAAATAAGAAAGGATATCAGCAACATGCATGTAGAGCAACATTCTGCCATACCTTTACTGCCATGATTATTCTTCTGGTTGCTACTTAGGAGTTACAATTGCAATTTTTTTAATGTAACTGCAAACACTATCAAAACGAAAAGTTAATAGGGATACATTATACTACAGCCTTCCATATTTCTATCCTATAGAAATAAAAAGCTATCTAATGGAAATATCTTAACTGCTTTAAAAAAAAGCGTTTCAGAGTAGAGACTATGAATCTCATCATCCAGCTCCACCACCCATGATCTCTGTGTATGCATCATTTCAAGCTTACTTGCTATATAACCCAGTCTCATTCTTTGCAAGTAGTTGCTGAAAACTAAGTTGCTTGCATATATGAGTTGTTTACAGAGAGGAAGAGGGCTGTGCCAAACATCATAACATGTCTTACTGTGTCATTTGCTTTAGCCTCTCTGAAGAGTGGATATCAAAATGGTTCTTTTTTTTTTTTCATCTGGCGTTATATAAGCTTTGGTTGAATTCAGCTGTTTTATCTCCAATGAAATTCTATCATGCAGCTTTTCTGCTTCTCATGAACTTGCTGGCTTCTGCCTTTCTGTCTTCTATCAAGTGTTTATTTCATACTCTGAATAACCTACAGAGGTTTATAGAAAGCCTCAAATCGCACATGGGTGGCAAATGAGACCTGGAGTGATTACAAAGAAGATATCACACAAAAGGAAATCATAATGAGTAAGTGACTGGTGGAAATTCAGACAAATAGCAACACTGGGAGTTTAAAAAGTAAGAAAACAAATCCAAAGAAGTGTATGCCCATCTCCAGACATCATGGCACCTCCATTTCTTTATGGCACCAGTTTCAAAAGTGACCTCAACTTCACATCACTTCATAGACCTTTTCTTGCTGACATCCCAGGTCCAGAGTATAATTCTCACTTATGTTAAATTCTTTCTTAAACCATCCAAAAATACTTTTAAAAGGGATGAAAATGTAATGCACAACCATTCCTGAAGACATACAGGAATACTGTCATTACAAAGATGCTTTATGCCACTTTTTGACTGCAGATGAAAGTGGCAATATAAAAAGAATTGCTTATGAAATCATTGTTGACCACATTAAAATAAATAGTTACCGTAACATTATAATAATAACAAAAGTAGCCACAGAGGATTTTATATTATGGAGCTAAAGTCACTGCAATTGCAGTAGCACTGCAGTTAATAAATTTGTTTTTCAGTAGCAGCCGTGAAGTATAATAATATACTATTATAATAGTGGAATGGAGATGAATGCTGGAAATGTTAATGTTCACGAAAAAGTTTCATGAAAAAGAAGTCATAAATGTTGTGAGAATGCTATAAAACTATAAAGCTGCAGGTGTAGCCTTGGACAGTGAGAGTATAAATTTAATAAAATGAATGAATAAACAAACTAATAAATAAATAACTGGAGAAGTGTTAAAATAAGGATGTGAGTTTGCTTATAGAGGGACTGAATGTCTTGTCTAATGTGTGTAGGAAGACTGCATCTGTGCCTGACAATTGGAAGGTATTTATGATTGGTCCTGAATACAAACGGTAAAGTAGCAAGAATAAATTGAATCATTATAAAAGGATTCATTTGCTAAATGTCCCTAGGAAAGTATTTGGAAGAATTTTCATAGGAAGTAAACAAGATGCGACAATGAGCAAAATCAGCAAAGAGGAGTGTGGCTTTCTGCTCTGGGCTGTGCACACCAGAGTTTTGCTTTTAAGTAGGCCATTAAGAAATGTATGAATGTGGAAAAAATTATTGCATATTTGTTGACTTAAAAAGCATAAAATACAGGGAATAGATTTGAATTATGGAATGTTTTGTGCAACTGTGATTGGTTGCTAAATGCAATAAAGAGTAATGTAGAGATAAAACATGTATGAGAATAAATGGAATGCTTAGCAAATATTTCAACATTTAGCAGGGAGCAAGTGTTCATTGTAGCAAAGATTCATGGTGTTTGTTGTTTAATATATTTATAGTTAAATATATAATAAACATTGGGGATGACATTGGATATATGTTAGTTAGAAACATGAATGTGCAAATACATATGCGCAGATGATGTTATATTTTTGGCTGAGAACTTGTATTATTTCCAGCAAATATTAGAGACTGTATAGTGGATTATGAATCTAAAAATCAATGTATAAAAGACCAGATAATTGTGTTTTACAAAGCAAAAAGTTCAACAAGCAGATTATTTTTGTGCCCTGGTGAAAAGTTTATTGAAGCTGTAAAAAAGGAATGGAGAAAGTTTAAGACACACAAATGCTGCTAAAACAATAGTTTGTGGTCTTTTAAAAGGAATAATTGTTTGTTGAAAGAAACAAAAATAGCTCTATGTAATAGCCAGCTTCTGCCCATGATGTTACATGACTACGCAATATTTATTAAGTACATTGAGATATTTTAATTATAAAGAGAGAATCAATGAGGATCAGATTACTAGGCAAATATAGGAAGAATACCACTGGGTATTGACCACCTTCCAGGTACTATTCAATGCACAACTTTGTTTGCTCAATGACCATTCAAAGTCACAATAGCACTGAAAAATGACCAATTATGATCATTTTTCGCACTTATAACCATTGCAGCATCCCCACGGTCACGTGACCCAAATTCAGACCCTTGGCAACTGACTCATATTTATGACCGTTGCAGTGTCTCAGGGTCATATGATCCCCTTTTGCGACCATCTGACAAGCAAAGTCAACGGGAAACTAGATTCACTTAACAGACATGTTACTAATTAAACAACTGCAGTGATTCACTTAACAAGTGTGGCAAGAAAGGTTGTAAAATGGGGCAAAACTGTCTCACTTAGCAACAGAATATTTGGCCTCAATTGTGGCAGTAAGTTGAGCACTACTTATATACTACTTATATATTTAGAAAAATCTAAATGCCTTACACCAATGTTTTTCAATCTTGGCAATGTTAAGATGGACAGACTTTGACTCCAAATCCCCTAAATCATGCTGGTTGGAGAATTCTGGCAGTTTAAGCCCACCAGTCTAAGTTGACAGGACTGAGAAATACTGCCCTCTCTGATTAGGATATCATTGGAAAATGTACCCTTATAAGTCTGTCTGTCTTAATACATGTTTTTATTCAGCAAGGGGTCATATATGAATTAACATATTTTAATTGCATTTTTAAAATCTATCAAGGCTTTTTTTTTGGTTCATTTTTACTTTAATTGCCAACTTTTGAAAAAGTGATAGATGACCAACCAAATAAATACAGACAGACTCAGCAGCACAAAATGGCAATTCTCAAAGTGTGATCCCTCTGGAGTCCTCAAAACTCTTTCAAGGGATCCACAAAAATGAAATAAATATTTTAAAATTTCTCTGCTTCAATTGCTAAATATCAATTTAAATATCATTGACAGTAAATATCAATGGCTATAACTTGCATAAACCAAAGTTATTTGAGATCCCCAATCATTTTTAAAAATATATAAGGAGTCCCAAGACTAAAATGTTTGAAAACTGCTACAGTAAATTATTGTGCACTACATTACTATATCACTAGAATTCCCTCTTCAGTGATATTGACAAGTTATTCTCCACCGTTTATTAAGAGATATAGTGTGACATTGCTGATTGCAGGTTTTATTTTAAACAAATTCATAGTATTTTAATTCTAAAGTATTTTTATTCTTTTATGGTTCTCATGTACTTGGGCCTGCTTTCTCCTAAAGCATCACATGCTCCATAAACTTACTTTAGCATCAGCTGTTTGTGATGCCTATTCCAACTCTGAAGTAGTAAAGTGGATCTTACAGTTCCCCAGGCAACTCCTGAACTTTTACTATACAGCTGGAAGAAACAGGGATTTCCCAGAGACAGTAGCAGTATATTCTCAAGGGCATGACCATTTTATTGCTTGCTACTTTTTTTCCTGTCATCTCTTCTGTCATTACTTCTCTCTTATAAAATGCATGATATTAAACACAAAATTGAACATTGTTGTTAGCAATGCCTGGTGATCCTGCAATACAGAGACTGTAAAAGGTAATGGGATAATCTTGCTTAGTTTTCACAAAAAATAAACATCTGAATTGCCTTTTGCATCAAGAGGCAAAACTTTGACTATTGTCAGTGGAAATTACTCTGGATGAAAATACCAGCTTCTAAAGAGTTCATGAAAAAGTTATTTTAAGAGACAGTGTAGCACAACAAATGGACCAGATTCAAATTATGTATGAAAATGTGGGTCAAACTCACAACCAAGACCCAGGTTTCTAAAAAATGACATCCTCCTTTATGTCAGTTTATAGAACTGAGTGAAAGCTCCTCAGCAGTGAGCGGAAAGTTGTCACTACAGATCACAACTCCACTTAAAACCACAAGTTGGGATCAGAATTTCCATTCCTAAGCAAGATGGTTGTTGAATAAATTGTACCTGATTTGATTATCTTTTTTTGCCACAGATGTTAAGCAAATGCTACAGTTAAATGAATCGAGCTTCACACATTGACTTTGCTTGTCGGAAGCTGGTTTGGGAAGGCCTCAGATGTCTATGAAATGACCATGGGACACTGCATCCATCATAAATACATGTACCTGAATTTTGATCACATGGCCATGGGGATGCTGTGATGGTCATAAATGCAAAAACTGGTTGTAAGTCACTTTTTCAATGCTGTTGTAACTTTGGCACTAAACAAATGGTTGTAATTTGAGGCCTATTTGTACAACAACACTGTACAATTCCTATATGTTCCAGGTCTGTGAAAAGGTGGCATGCATTTGAAGAGTATTGCTTCATATCAATGGCTACTAAATAAATCAGGCAAGTGACATACCTCCCTCAATATACAATATCCTATCATTGAGCTTCCATTGTAAGATGGCTTCCATGGTAAGATGCTGAATCTGTGCACTGCTGAGGTCAGTAGCTTGATTCCCGTGAGCGAATACACTGCCCAGGGACAAGAAAGGAGTCTCCCCTGATTGCCTACAAGCATTCAGGCATCCCACGGGTAAAGATAATACTGCCCAAAAAAATTCCTTTCACAGAGGCAGCCAGTCACTTCAGTGATCCCTGGCTAACACATGCCATATGCTATTTTTTAAAAAAAATCCTATCATCTTTTTCAATTTTCCCTTCAACTTGGAAATGTCACCCTTAGCTTGCCCTCTCAGTCAGATAAGACATAAATAAATTAGAGTATTAATTGCTTACTATTTGTAAATCAAGGTAAGACTATCTGGATAGATACTCTTATACTTATGTAGTAGCATACTGGAAGACTCAGAAGTAAGGCTATTAATAAATTGTTTTTAAAATACATTTTACAATTATTAGGCAGGAAAGAAGAGTAGTACCTCTATCCTTTCCAATTGCTCTTGAGTTTTTCAAGGCAATTTAATGGAAGCATGCATTTTTCCTTCAGGCAGACTACCTTAGTATAGAACAAAGTTGAGGACTTCAACTCCCAGGATTCCTCAGCCAGCCATACTGGCTGGGGAATTCTGAGAGTTGAAGTTCAAAAGTCTTAAAAGTTGTCAACTTTGGAGACACCTGGTATAGACAGATAAAAATACTTCATCATTAGACCTTGGTTGATTTGACACCCCCCCCCCAAAAAAAAAAAAAAACCCAGAAGCATGAGTTAGGAATCATCAGCACTGACATTTCAATAAATGTAGAGATATGGTTTTCCAGGTTTCCAAACAGAATCTTGTTTTGAAAGCTTCCCCTGTCAAACTCCTCATTCCCATTTCCTGAGCTGTGTGATGAGACTTCATCAATATGGTGCTTCTGACTTGAATAAACAACCTTGGAATCTCCCTATACTGAACCTTAAATGATGGCTTGAACCACAGATTTTCATGACTAATGCAAGACCTGGTATTATATTTTGAATTGCCCAGTTTGAAAGGGAAGTTTGCAGCTGTTCTGAGAGAAGACTGCTTTATGCAACTGGATTGGCCTCTTTGTTTTTCAGATGCGTGATAGATGGCTCTGTAGGCTATAAATGGCAGTACAGCTTTTTCCTATAAAATATATGAAAGCCCTTCACTGTTTTTGTGGATTTAGCTTTCCCACCCAGAGGCCACCAAGAAGGAGCACATGGAAACTTTTAATTAAACAGTGGACTGGATTTCTTTCTGATAGAGCCAAGTTATTTTCTGGGCTGCTGGAGAAAGTTAAGAACATTCAGGACAGAAAGGAAAGCTTGCTCTTGAACTTAGAAGTTTTGATTAAACAAAGGCAAGAGAAAGCCTTTCTCATACCTTTGAACTGAAGTGGAAAAAGCATAATTACTCTTATGGTGTATGAAACTACCTTCTATAAATGAACTAGTGTGATTATGTGTAGCTTCCATTCATTTTAATAGTGTTACACTGAAACACTTCCAAAGGGATGATGCTTAGTGATTTTAAAAACCACAAAAATATGGCAACAGCAGGGAAAAAGAATTAAACAAGAGAAAAATTGTGAAAAAGAGGCAGAACAGCAATATAGTTATTGCTGACATGATTAGCCCTTCTCTAGTGCTTTTCATGTTCAGCATTCAATATTCTTCATCTTTTCTTCCAAAAGCAATCTTTGATAAATTATTATATCTCAGTGACAGAGAACATGATTTGCATGATTCAAATTCAGATCCTGACATATTTAAAAGGGCCAGGAAAATAGAAAATAGTGATGAAAAACATCTCAATCTGAGACTTTGGTGACAACTACTGGAGATATTACAGACCTAGATGGATTACTGATCTGAGATAAATAAACCATGTTAATTTCTTAAGTACTGTAAAAGTATTTGGTATCTGGCAAGAAATTGGCCTGAAAGTAACCAGGTTCATCTTATGTTGATTGGGGGATACTTCATCCTGATTTCTACTCAATTCTTGATTATGACTATGGCAACTTTGCCCTCCCTTCATCTAGATGGAAATACACAAATGCATAACAGTATTTACTATTACTTGAAGTTAAATAGTCAAAATTTGTAGAAACGGCGGAGCAGGATTAGAGGACAGTGCTCACCAAATTTCATAGAATTCAATGTAGGGGCTCTTGAGATACACTCCTTTATGCTTTTGAGTCTTTGTGATCTGATGGATATATTTCCAGAACTGTCTGCTGGTTATTGTACTGATGCAATAAAAAAATTCAGTCAAGTTATGCAAGAATTGAACTTTTGATTCTTTTTATATATGCAATATATCTGAGGCATTTTATGGCTTGGATTCTGATACTGTGGGTTTACCTGAGATGATAAAAACCATATGGAATTTTGAAAAACTGAAAAGATGTTAGAAATTGAGTAGAATATGAATAAACAATAAGTATAAAGATAGATATCCTGGCCCTGTGTAAAATTGATTAATTGGTTGGTTTTTTAATTGCTACAGGTGAAACTCAAAAAATTAGAATATTGTGCAAAAGTTCATTTATTTCAGTAATGCAACTTAAAAGGTGAAACTAATGTATGAGATAGACTCATTACATGCAAAGCAAGATAGTTCAAGCTGTGGTTTGCCATAATTGAGATGATTATGGCTTACAGCTCATGAAAACCCCAAATCCACCACCTCAGAAAATTAGAATATTGTGAAAAGGTTCAATATTCTAGCTCAAAGTGTCCCACTTTAATCAGCTAATTAAGCCATAACACCTGCAAAGCGTTCCTGAGCCTTTAAATGGTCTCTCAGTCTGGTTCAGTAGGAATCACAATCACGGGAAAGACTGCTGACCTGACTGTTGTGCAGAAAACCATCATTGACATCCTCCACAAGGAGGGAAAGCCTCAAAAGGTAATTGCAAAAGAAATTGGATGTTCCCAAAGTGCACATTAATAGAAAGTTATGTGGAAGGGAAAAGTGTGGAAGAAAAAGGTGCACAAGCAGCAGGGATGACCACAGCCTGGAGAGGATTGTCAGGAAAAGGCCATTCAAAAGTGTTGGGGACTTTCACAAGGAGTGGACTGAGGCTGGAGTCAGTGCATCAAGAGCCACTACACACAGACTGATCCTGGACATGGGTTTCAAATGTCGTATTCCTCTTGTCAAGCCACTCCTGAACAACAAACAACGTAAAAGCATCTTACCTGGGCTAAAGAAAAATAGAACTGGTCTGTTGCTCAGTGGTCCAAAGTCCTCTTTTCTGATGAGAGCAACTTTTGCATCTCACTTGGAAACCAAGGACCCAGAGTCTGGAGGAAGAATGGAGAGGCACACATTGCAAGATGCTTGAAGTCCAGTGTGAAGTTTCCACAGTCTGTGTTGATTTGGGGAGCCATGTCATCTGCTGGTGTTGGTCTACTGTGCTTCATTAAGTCCAGGGTCAACACAGCCATCTACCAGGAGATTTTGGAGCACTTCATGCTTTCTTCCATAGATGAGATTTATGGGGATGCTGACTTCATTTTCCAGCAGGGCTTGGCACCTGCCCACACTGCCAAAAGCACCAAAACCTGGTTCAATGACCGTGGGATTACTGTGCTTGATTGGCCAGCAAACTCGCCTGACCTGAACTCCATAGATAATCTATGGGGCATTGCCAAGAAAAAGATGAGAGACCTGAGACTGAACAATGCAGAAGAGCTGAAGGCCGCTATTGAAGCATCCTGGTCTTCCATAACACCTCAGCAGTGCCACAGGCTGATAGCTTCCATGCCATGCCGCATTGAGGCAGTAATTGCTGCAAAAGGGGCCCAAACCAAGTACTGAGTACATATGCATGCTTATACTTTTCAGAGGTCCGATATTGTTCTATGTACAATCCTTATTTTATTGATTGCATGTAATATTCTAATTTTCTGAGATTGTGGATTTGGGATTTTCATGAGCTGTAAGCCATAATCATCACAATTATGACAAATCATGGCTTGAACTATCTTGCTTAGCATCTAATGAGTCTATCTCATATATTAGTTTCACCTTTTAAGTTGCATTACTGAAATAAATGAACTTTTGCACAATATTCTAATTTTTCGAGTTTCACCTGTATTTCTTTAAAAATAGCTGTCGAATAATTCCTTCCCTTTCCTACAGAAGTTAAGCATCTGAAATGAAGACAGATGACAATAATTAGGAATGGATTTTTATGTAAAAAGAGTGAAAACTATTTAATTCTTGTACTCACAATACTTTTCCAATGTTATAATTATTTAATGCAATTTCCTTTATTTTGGCTAGAGGCTCTTGAAGTTTTAGAGGAAAAAATAGATCCCTCTTGCCAGAAAAAGCAGTCCTATTACATGCAGAAATAGTATATATCTATATAAAATGTATATAAAAATCAACATGACAGAGGTCTCAACTTTTCAGTATTGGGTTTTGTTCTTTAACCAAAAACTTGGTCCTATTGATTCCAGTGAGACTTACTTTTAGAATACTTGTTTGCAAGTGTTGGATGAGGCTTGACTCAGTATTCCTCAGTGATTCCATACAGTGGAATCAACTAGTCATTTTGCATATTTTGTACCAGTGAAAAAAGACCTAATGCAACTGAAGAAGACTAAAAACTATATCACAAAGCAGCAAGTACCTACAGGGAAGTGATAAGAATACCAATACAAGATATTTCTCTAGATATTAAGGACTTTTTACAATTATGGTAGAGAAGGGGAACTAAAAAGACAAAAGGTAGTTTTATCAATAAACAGAGATGAAATAAATTATGATTTTAGAATCACCAAACTGCAGAAACTCCTTTAAAGGAGCAAAATAAAGGGTTAGTAAATAAGACTATTATACAGGTAGTCCTCAACATACAACAGTTTAATGACCATTTGAAGTTACAATGGCACTAAAAAAGTTATGGCCATTTTTCACACTTATGGTAGTTGCAGCATCCCCAGGGTCACATGATCAAAATTCAGATGCTTGACAACTGACTCATATTTATGACTGTTGCAGTGTCCCAGGGGGTCATGCAATCACCTTTTACAACCTTCTGACAATGCCAAATGAAGCCAGATTCACTTAACAACTGTGTTATTAACTTCAGTGATTCACTTAACAGCTGTGGCAAGAAAGGTCATAAAATGGAACAAAATTAACTGTCTCGCTTTGCAACAAACATTTTGTTAGAATTGTGGATTGTTAAGTTGAGGATTATTTGTATTGCTCTGTCCTCAGCCCAGTTGGGTTGGGGTCATAGCTTCTTTTGGTTTCAGGAAGCCATGGCATGAAAATTGAAAGTTCTTTTAAAAGGAAGTATAAGATACTAACATTAAAAATAAAACATAATAATTAAAGCATATTCAAGAATATTGAAAAATGTAATAAAATGAAGAAAAACCTTATGCCCTTTCTGCCAGTCAAAGAACACTCCCCCTTCCCTTCCCCACCACTTTCTCTCTCTCACAAACAGACACACACACACACACATACACACCAAACATCAATGCTTTCAAGGCCAGTAAATATATAGCACTCTCTCAATCAGCTCTGCATCAAAGTTCCATCCTAGGAAGATTTCTGATTAGCTTTCATAGGTTCCAAACCATAATTAAACACACTTGCTTTTCAATGATCTCAATTCACTGAATTTTGCTAAGGTAAAGAGAACTTGTCTATCTTAGATTGGAATGTTTTGCCCTCTTACTAATGTTGAAAGAAATATCTTTCTGGGTTCAGTTCCAAGTGGGGAAAAAGACACTGGAAACATGGAGGCTGCTTGGAAGGTTTAATGGTATACAGGGCCACAGGGCCTAGAGCTCCAGAGAAGTCTGATCACATACTCAAGGTAAGAAGAGATCAAGAAAAAAAGAGAAGTCCAGAAGCTGAGAGACCCTTATGTAACCTCTGTTGGGCCCCACCTTAGTGTTTCCTGTTCCTGTGCAAGAAATGAATCCCATTGGCTGTCAGACTCCCAGGGGCGGGGGTCTTAACTTTATAGGCTTGGTCTGGACCACATGACTTCACCTGAATGCTGGCTAATGCAATCTTCCCAGAACATGTGATGAGATTGGTAATGCTATCATTTCCTGAGGTCCATCCTTAATCCCATCCCCCTGAAGGGGGGGGTGGGGGAGCTGAAGGAGGGTGGGGGCAGGGAGCTGCAGGAAGCTGCTTTGTCTTTGTTTCTCCTTTTCTCATCCAGGGAGATATAATATTCTGCCTTTTAAATATTTCCTAGGCTATTTCAATTTTTCTAGGAGAGGGGTGGGTGCTAACTTCCTACAATCCCTCATTATTATTATTTTTTTGAAAACACGTGAGAGTTTTGACAAAAAATTAAAAGGTGATCAGGGAGACTTGAAGGGTGCTTTTAATTTTTTTTCTGATGCAAAGGAAAGGCATTGAAAAAGAGGCAACAGAAAAGGATTCCTTCAGTGGCTCCCAAAAGCTTTCAACCATGAAAGTCTGGGAAAATTTCTGTTTTTTTTTTTTTTACAGTATCCAATTTTTCATGCCAAATAATTTTCAGATGTTTGATGTACTTTTTGTGAGCTTACAGTCAGGATGTAAGCACAAGCCTCTACCTTCTTCACAACCTTTAAATTACAGGCTGCCCATATCCAAGGTTATGGTTACTACCTGCCTAGCTCTTAGCTTCCAGGGTTTGTGAGGCCAAATTGAGATTAGCCAGTGTGCAAACTAGGCTATTTAGTATTTTTAAAGTTACACACAATGAGCCCTGGGACTTTTACTCATGAGACCACTAGTGCAACATATCCTGCTTTATTGGACAACTGGGCAGCATCATTTGTGAGTCACGTTCAGGACTTGGGGTTTGGAGATCTCTTTTCTGCTATCTCTTCAGGAATTGCCTGAGGGAGATGCTCTCTCCCCCATGGAATTAGCAGGGCAATATGACTGCTTGGGCCTTAATGCCACCGAACAGCAAAACAAACAAACAAAAAAAACACAGAACAAACAAAAAACATTTTTTTAAAAAAAGAAGAAGCTAGGAGCAGCTTTGTGTGGATGTAGGTGAAGGGGTTAACCTCTGTCTAATTCTGAATGGTGTGTCTCTGTGTATGTGCCTGTGTATGCAGCTAGTTTTACAATACAGATAATACAAACATGTGGACAATTTTCCCTCCCACCAGACAGAAGTACAGGGTGTTCAGAACTTGCTGGGCCAGCCACTCTCAAATACAATCCTTACATGAGTACATTAAACTGGTTATAATGTAAATGATACAAGAAGGAAAACATTACAATGGATTTCATATTACAATGAATTTTCAGTAACAATGAATTTCCACCCTCCCCCCCATAATCTTTCTGTCTTCTGGGGATTGAAAAGAGTCTTTTAGTCTTTTACTGGTCCATCTCAAGGGCCTTTCCTTCACGTCCTTGGGTGGCATAGGCTTGGCCTGGTGGTATGGGTGGTCTGTCAGGCTTGGGAAGGTCTGCCCACTCTGGTTTGCTGTGATGACTTTCAGTGGAGGCTGGATCCAAACCCAATTCCTGGCTCCAATAGATGGAATGTCTCTAGGGGGAAGCATCTGCTTCCACATGTGGCAGGCCTGGAAGACACAGAACAAGGGTCCCCTCCTCCCTTCGCTGGTAATTCTACCAGGAAAGGCATTGTAAAAGGATTAGAGATTTTGGTGGGGGGGTAGATAGCTTGCAGGCATGGTTTGAGGATGAAGAATATTGCAGTTACTAAAAAGATAAATCAGTTTCAACAAAATGGAGACACAATAGATGAGAAAGGAAAAAACTGGATTAACAAGCTTCAGGAAAAAGGGTGAACAGGTAAAATCATTTAAACACACAGTAAATGCAAGGATGAAACTTTTCTTGTAAATTAACTTAGAACATTTGCTAATAACCTTGGGTTTTTCTTAAAAGCACAGAGAGGAAAGAAAATTGAACCTGTTCCTCATCCAGTCTAGTTGGCCAGACCAGACTGGGAGAAGACAATTTCTCTCAGTGTTTTTAAATCTTAACAATTTAACATTAATATCTGAAGAGGTCAGACACTTAACAGTTGCAACAGTTACCTCGAGGACACACAAAGACTTAAACACACACACGTGCACACGCACACACACAGAAACAAGGACACAGAGAGGAAAACAAAACTCTGAGGTATACACACATACTGATCATTCCCACAATAAATATCTTAGTTAAATTGGGGAAGGCATAAATCTTAAGGAACAAACCACGTGGTTGCACAGAAGACAAAGACAGAAAGAATTAAGAAAAATTCCATATGATCCTGTTTATATATTACCTTTATTTACCACATTGGTCTTCCTGTATCCTCAGCAAAGCCCATTCTCTATTTATACATTTTGCCTTTTTTCTTGCTCATGCCGGCTAGGGTCAGCATCTGCTGCTCATCCCAAGCCTCCAACAGCTCTCCCAGGGGGGTTCCATTCCACTCAAGACTCTCGAACTATCACTTCCCATGTTCCCCTTCTGATGTGGGGTTTCACACTTTGGCCTAGTCGGGTCAGTCAGCGACTGGTTTCAGACACAAGAAATTCAAGAGCAAGGGGGGAAAAAAGGTGTCTGGGGGAGACTTTTGTTGTTGCACCTTGTGCAACGAAATCAAACACTATCTAAAAACACACACAAAAAACTCTCTTTTTCCACAAAGTATTACACAAAGTGTTTGACAAAGTACGCACATTCCCCTTTAAAAAACCACAAGAGATTCTCTCTCTTTTCGCCATGGTTTTCGGACTGGGGGTTTGCTGCCTGTGCAGACTTCTTTCCTCTCAAAAAAACAGTCTATGAGACTCTCTGCCCCCCCCCCCCCCAGATAAGTACTGGTAATCCACCTCTTTCCTTCAGGCCCACGTTTATGGATCTGGAAGAGCTCAAATCCGGGAAAACTTGCTTCTTTTCTGTAAGCAAGTACTGGTACTCCAATTTAGCATCCAAATTACCTAAAATTACCTAAAATCCTGAGGTTTGCTTTTGGGATACACTGGACAAAAAAAAAATGATAAATTTTCTTCCCTCCCTTCAATATTAAGAGACTTTTCCTCTTATATACAGAAGGTCCCATACTCTGATGCCCCCACCCCTTGCTTTTCCTAGCCTGATGGTCATGGCACTGTAGAGCTAACAACAGGCAAGAGGGCAGCTAGAGGCCAAACAAAGAAATGAGATCCAGCTGCTGTTCAAGGGTGAAGCCACTCATACACATGCTCTTCTTTCTTCCCTAACAAAAGGTCCTGTGCTTTGGCAAAACCCCCACGCTCTCCAGACTCTTGGTCTTTCTGCGGTTAGGAAATGCACAGAGAAAGCAAGATCCGGTTGTGTTTGGGAGAAGGACCCTCTCACACACATGCAAGCATACACATATTTCCCATGCTTTAAATTTAAAATTTAGAGGTACTCATCTTCTTTCCAAACAGCCTTTGAGCTCAACACTCAAAACTTCTTTAAAACCTTTTTTTCCAAATGGCCAAGGTCCAGGAAGAACTCACCCACAGACTCAATGAATCTTTTTGCTAGCAAGGGAATCTTACCTGGGCCTGGTCCATTGGTTAGGTTAGCTTGGAGTCCCATCTGCTTGGGTGCCAATTGTTGAAAGAAATATCCTTCTGGGTTCAGTTCCAAGTGGGGAAAAAGACACTGGAAACATGGAGGCTGCTTGGAAGGTTTAATGGTGTACAGGGCCACATGACCTCGAGCTCCAGAGAAGTCTGATCACATACTCAAGGTGAGAAGAGATCAAGAAAAAAAGGGAAGTCCAGAAGCTGAGAGACCCTTATATAACCTCTGTTGGGCCCCACCTTAGTGTTTCCTGTTCCTGTGCAAGAAATGAATCTCATTGGCTGTCTCCCAGGGGCGGGGGTCTTAACTTTGTAGGCTTGGTCTGGACCACATGGCTTCACCTGAATGCTGGCTAATGCAATCTTCCCAGAACATGTGATGAGATTGGTAATGCTATCATTTCCTGAGGTCCATCCTTAATCCCATCCCCCTGAAGAGGGGGGTGGGGGAGCTGAAGGAGGGTGGGGGCAGGGAGCTGCAGGAAGCTGCTTTGTCTTTAAAACATGTTTCTCCTTTTCTCATCCAGGGAGATATAATATTCTGCCTTTTAAATATTTCCTAGGCTATTTCAATTTTTCTAGGAGAGGGGTGGGTGCTAACTTCCTACACTAAGAATGCGGCTATCAAGGTTCAAGGCTGGACTTTAAGTCCTGCCAGGAATGAGATAATGGAGGTTAAGGAGTCTTTGTTTATACCAGGTGATAATGAGACTTGATCACAGTTAGGGACTATTTGTCAGGGTTAATTACATTGAAGATGTAAAAGATCATCCCTCTTACACTGGTGTCTCACCAGGGACAAGACAGAACAAATATAACCCAACTATAATCCATCAGCAACTAAAATGAATGCTTGCTTACCTCTGTACTACAACACTGAGCCATAACATAAATCTATAAAATCATATGGATTTCTATGTACCATGTACCCTAAGGGAAAGGGGTTCACGCCTCTACTTAATTTGTCTGCATCAATCTTCTGGCAAAACCACCAATACTACAGCAGTCTCAGAGTTAATGACATACTATCATTCTCTCCATTGCAGATTACAAAATAGGAAAAGAACTGAGGTTTCAGGCTTGGCAGAAAGAAAGACATCTTTAAAATAACTTCATTTAATGTGTGGCTGGAATTGTCTATGTTCACATGAAAGGGCTATTCAATCAATTTCTATAATAACACAGTACAGTACATTAGTACTGTACACATTGTTCTCAAAAAGATGAGCCAGAAAATTTACTGGAGAGTCCACAGTGTATATATGATTGTGTCTGTGTGCATCTGTACTAAATGGGGTAAGCAGAACATGCCTGATTGACAATACTTGATTTTTAAAAATGGGAAGTAAGTTAGAAAACATTAGGCAGCACCAGGAAAGGGCTGCGCTTTAGACCTTGTTCTGGCTGTGATTTCAAAGTGTGTGTATGCATGCTCTCATGAAGTCAGGCTGTGTAAAAATTCAAAGGGTCGGTATTGTTTCATACACATAACTTCTCTAAAGCAATTCATTTCCCAACTTCTAAAGAGCAAAACAAAGCTACTATGTTTGTCTTGTATCTAAGACTTATTTCAATAACCCAGCAGCAGAAACAAATATTAATAGGTTGTTAAGTGAGGTCAATCAATTTTGTGATACTTTTTGTCATGGCCATTAAACGAGACATCATGTCAATGTGATTTGTGATCTTCCCTGCTGGCTTCCCATTGACTTTGCTTGGAATCCAGTTGGAGCCCAGCTACAAAGGTTGCAAATGGTGATCATGTGATTGTGGAATGTTATGACCATGATAAATGTGTGACAGTTGCTAAGCAAATTGTGATCATATGACCATGAGGACATTAATGTTGTACGTGTAAGGGCCAGTCGTAAACCACATTTTCCAGGGCCATTGTAATTTCAGATATTTTTTAAACAAATCAAGGACTACAAGTATGCAATCTTTCACAAAGTAGGACTTTCTGAGAAGTTAGGACAACCCTTTAGCCTCCCAGAGGCTATCCCTTCCCAGAGGCCGTTTGATGACATCTTGATGTCACTTGAAAGAATATGGTATTGAAGAGAAACTTGGAACAAGGAAGTCTCAGATAAGTGAAACCTCTACTAATCCCATTCCCCCACCCCCACCTCAGTCCAAAGTCATACCACTGAAAACAGAAACCAAAGTTTGAAGGTCTGTTGTCCAAAAGTGGGGTTTTGGGGGGCTGAATGAACTGAGGTTTGCTCTCTTCTGACTTAGGTGAAAAACACAATGGTGGCCATGCATATGGATTGCGTTATTTGCAAGTTGGATGCACAATTAGTCAGAATGAGACAGCCATCCCAGGCAGATAATTTCAGATATTATAAAAGAAGTCAAGGTGTTAGTTATTTCTTAACATTAAATTTTTAAAGCTGAAGTGGAAAGTGGCATCGTACAATTTTTTTACCAATGCTATCAGTAATATGGGCAGGAGAGTGTCAACTCCAACTCAAGCCTTCTATTACAGAGGTGGAATAGAAAGAAATCCAGCCAGCTTTTCTTTGGCCAAGAGTGAATTTTGCACATGGATTGCTTAGATACAAACCCACTCATAAACTATTTACTCATTATGTGGTTTGTTAAGTATTGGCTTAGCCTGTTGTGTGAACCCAGCCAATTGTGGTTTACTCAGCCAACATGGTAAAGCAAGCCATAGCTTAGCTCTTTCTCCTTTCCAATAAAAAGGAAATGAACACTGATGAATCAATCTGTTGCTGCAAATTGGCTATTTACAAATGATTTGGCAGAAATAGCATTTCTTCCACATCTTACTTTCCAATTGGTTGTAGATGGATATTTTTCAAGCAAGGTACTTTGGCAAGAATACTGGATATTTTGGCAAGCTAGAATATATTCTGGGTGATTTGAATGATTAAAAGAAAGAGAAGAGGCAAACTGGATTATAGCCAGAATTAAAGAGTGTCCTGATATAGGAAAATATTTGCTATTTTGTTAAACTAATCAAAAGTTCACTCCAGGGAATAGAACCACAAAACTACAAAGGATGTAACTGCTAGAGTCTTTGGCGGGCCTAATATACAAGAATTTTCATAGGATAGATACTATTGTTCCTATCAATGTGGCTCATGAAACAGTAGTTGAGTCAGACTTTGAAAGAGTAAGGAAGGAAAAATAAATGTAGCCTAAACAAATGCTTTTCTGATACACAGAGCTCTCATCTCTGCAACATGAAAATCTAAAAATATCTAGGAAAAATGTGTAAAATAATCCAACCCACCAAGCAAGCTCCAAATACTACCTGTATAATGATGCAAAGAAATTGGCCATATACTGTGTGCTACAGAGGAATCTTTGAACTACAAACTGGCAAACAGTCTGTAAAGAATCTCTGCCTCTCAGTGAATTAAAGCATTCAGCCACTTTCAGAAATTCAAGAAAAGGTTGCGCCAAGGAAAGCTGCTGCCAACAGAGTGGAAGAACTGCAAATGTTTTCAAACTGCCATGTGGATGAGGGAGAAAGTATATATTTGGGGACAGACATGAATTATTCTGTGTACATATAAATAAAAAATTTTCCCCAGCTCTGCTTCTGGCTCCCATCCAGAACATTGCAGATTCATTTTTAAAAAATGAATGGCACTGTGTGTTAACAAGTAGTTGATGAAGAAAATTACCCTAAGGGAACAGCCTTAAAAATGGAACCTTCAGGGGAGTTGCTTGGCTCAAAATGGCAATACGAGAATGTAAACACTATTCCTATTCTGATTTATGCTGTTTTTAAAACTTTTGAGAGAAGTGTTAAGGAATGTGTGGGATACGAAACACCGCCCCCTCTTTTTTTAAAAAAAAAATAGTTATAGCAGCTGTATTGTTTTTTGTGGCTCTACACAGTTACATTTAAAGCTGTTTTTGGATCTCTTTCATGTGGCTTGAAGTTGCCTCGAAAGTCTGAAAACAAATCTGCTTTAATGCTTTAGAGATACATAGCACTAGTAATTTTTATGTCACCTCATGGTAGTAAGGGCTATTTGTTAAGAAAGCAATCTTTCTTCATGTTATCCACTGCATTTCTCCCCAGAACATTCTTATATATGGGATCCATTCAGGGATTTTTCCTCTGACTTATTTGTCAATCATAATGAAAAAGTCACTAAAAAGACTAAGTACAGGTAGAATTTCTTCTCCGGTTTAATAAGATTTGTTATTTCGAGAAGTCTTCATTGCAAAGCTTGTAACTCTTCAAGTTTCCATGAGCAGACATCTTTAGATTCACTTCTAATTCTCTTGCAATTAAAACTGAATTAAAGCAGAAGAATTTCACTGTTTACTATGTTTTGATTCCCTCAAAAAAAGTAAGTTTGTTTTTTTAAAGAAAAAAGTCAACATCACCTTTTTCATATGCTGACTAAAGAATTCTATAAAGATTATCTGGGAATAAGCCTGAGTTAATTGGAATTTATTTCCAAGTAGGCAGATTGGTTAGAACTGCAATCTATTTATTTTATTTATTTGTCAAAAGCCTACAATATAACAGAAACAAGAATAAACATAAGTTTAAATACAAGAAATAGGAACTAATAATTGGGGACAATAGGACAGGGATGGTAGGCATGATTGCGCGCTTATGCACGCCCCTTACAGACCTCTTAGGAATGGGGTGAGGTCAACAGAGGTTAGTTTGAGGGTAAAGGAGTGGGAGTTTGAGCAGATGACAACAGAATCAGGTAGTGAGTTCTAGACATTGGCCACTCTGTTGCTGAAATCATACTTCCTGCAATCAAGTTTGGAGTGGTTTATATTTAGTTTACATCTGTTGTGCGCTCTAGTGTTGTTGTTGATAAAGCTGAAATATTTATTAACTGGTAAGATGTTGTAACATATGATTTCATGTACTATGCTTAAGTCTAATCTTAGTCGGCGTAGTTTAAGGTTGTTTAAGCCAAGAATCTCAAGTCTGGTGCTGTAGGGTATTCTGTTGTGAACAGAAGAATGTAGTACTCTTCTGGTAAAATACTTCTGGATTCGCTCAATTGTATTTATGTCAGATATACAGTGTGGATTCCAGACAGCAGAGCTGAATTCAAGTATTGGTCCAGCAAAGGATTTGAATGCCCTAGTTAGCAAAACAGTATTATCAGAGGAGAAGCTTCATAAAATTAAATTTACAACTCTTAAAGCTTTTTTGAAAATACTGTTGCAGTGAACTTTGGCACTTAGATCATTTGATATGAGAACTCCAAGGTCCTTGACAAAGTCATCATATCCGCCTAGCTTGTATTTGGTATATAGATTTTTTTTTTACCAATGTGTAGGACAGAACATTTGTTGGTAGATATTTGGAGTTGCCAACTTTTAGAACATTCAGATACATAATCAAGGTCTTTTTGAAAAATGGTAGCATTGATGGTAGTATTGAATAGTTTTACATCATCAGCAAAGAGGACACAATTGCTAATAAGATGATCACAAAGGTCATTTATATAGAGTGTAAAAGTGTGTGGGTCCTAGAACACTCCCCTGTGGGACACCGCTGATAATTGGTGCAGGGTTTGATAGGGTGCTTCCTATTTTTACTATTTGTTGCCTGTTTGTCAAGAAGGCAGTAATCCACTTGTAAAGAGATCCAGAAATGCCGTAAGAATTTAATTATAATAGTAGTTTGTCATGTACCACTGAGTCAAATGCTTTACAGAAGTCAATGTAAATTACATCTATTGCTTTACCCTAGTCGAGAAGTGTAGTCCATATGTTTTTGCAGTGTAGAAGTTGCAAATTGCAGGACAATTTTTTTCTGAAACCAAATTGATTATTGGAGAGTAAGTTGTTAGACTCTAGGTGGAAGATAATGCATTGATTAATAACTGATTCTATAACTTTGCATGTAACACGATACAATGAGATTGTGATATATTGGAGATATAGAAGATTGTATTAGATTTTTTTTAGTGATCTTGATAATCCTTTGATTATCTTGATAATCTTTTCCTCAGCATTTCTCACATTTTTACCTGAGAGAACCTTCCTTTCAAATTTAGTCAAAATATTTGTTTGCCTATTTGATTTCTAGGTTGCCCAGTCTGTTCTGTTGGCAATAACTCTGCACTGAATGAATGAATGAATGAATGAATGAATTCTTTATTGGCCAAATGGGATTAGACACAAAAGGAATTTGTCTTGGTGCATATGCTCTCAGTGTACATAAAAAGAAAAGATATATTCATCAAGAATCATAACGTACAACACTGAATATAGTCATAGGGTACAAATAGGCAATCAAATCATACTAAGAAACAGTCAAATTAAATTGTAAGGATACAAGCAGGAATTATTTATTTAGCAGAGTGATGGTGTTCAGGAAAAAATTATTCTTGTGTCTAGTTGTTCTGGCGTGCAGTGCTCTATAGCATCGTTTGGAGGGTAGGAGTTGAAACAGTTTATGTCCAGGATGTGAGGGGGTCTGTAAATATTTTCACAGGCCTCTTTTTGCCTAGTGCAGTATACAGGTCCTCAGTGGAAGGCAGATTGATAGTAATTGTTTTTTCTGCAGTCCTAATTATTCTCTGAAGTCTATGTCTGTCTTGTTTGTTTGCAGAGCCAAACCAGACAATTATAGAGGTGCAGATGACAGACTCAATAATTTATCTGTAGAACTGTATCAGCAGCTCTTTGGGCAGTTTGAGCTTTCTGAATTGGTGCAGAAAGAACATTCTTTGTTCTGCTTCTTTGTTGATGTTTTTGATATTAGGTGTCCATTTTAGGTTTTGAGATATGATGGAATTTAGAAATTTGAAGGTCTCTACTGTTGATACTGTGTTGTCTAGTATTGTAAGAGGTGGTAGTGTGGACTTCATTATTGTGGCTATATGTGTATAGTTTTCTTCATTTCTGTCTCTTGCAAGATAATCTATTTTTTTTATTGACTGTTCTGCAGTATACATTACATTTTTATCCCATCTCTTCATCTGAACAGCTGTAGGCACCACTGATTGTTCTTGCACTGATATCACTCATTCATGGACAACAATCTTGTGAAGATTAAGTTGTAAGACAACTATCCTTTAGACATTAATGTGTTTCATGACTATGGGAGAATCTGAACCTGAATCTGCCCGATGCTAAAATGATAGGTACACATTCGTCATCCTGATATGTTGGATTTCAACATTCATCAGCCTAAATTGGGAGGGGCTGAAGTCCAATACATTAGGAGGGTATTATCCTGGGAAAGTTGCTTTGAAGTATATATCATCTGGGATTACTATTTTGAGATTACTAGTATAATAAAACTCAAGTCTATCAAGCATCTATATTATTACTTCCACCATACCTAATAATAGATACAAATGACTTCAAATAATGTTTTAAAATCTAAAATCCTATTTTTAATTTTTAAATGTTTATTGCAAAATATTTATGGATAATTAATTTGATATATTTATTAACACATTTGAAATTATATTATGGGAGTTCCATTAATTTTCCCCATTGTAAAAGAGTCATTCTGGCAATAAGCTATATTTTATAGGATCTTAACAAACTCCTCAAAACTTTCTGACATAGTCAATAATATCACTACCCTCCTCTAAGATTGAGGTCACTCAAAATAATAAGTGAAGATTAAAGAAACATACGTTTCTGCTAGTTTTGTCTCATTCATATTGCTAGTTCAGAGTCTTCCCCAAAAACCTATTGTTTTCTTCTTTGTCAAAGACTTGCTTAATTATTTTTCTGGCACTTTTGGTGGTATCAGTATACTGTCATGATCTCATCACCAAAAAACCCACAAACCTTTAAATTGTTCAGAGTGCAGAGCTGGGATGCGAGGGAGGTTTCAACCCTCTCCACAAAGCTAAGCTTACAAGGTCTGGAGATTTTCAAACCTTATCAGAAAACAGCATTTTGTGGCATGAAGTCTGTAATATGAAAGAGGAAAACATAAACTGTACCATATTAAATAGAAAGAACTTTGGGTAATAAGGCGAAGACATTTGTCAGCCTGATAAAAATGAGTGAATATGTTTCACAATATCCTGAGAATCCTACCCTATTCTAGTGTTGATTCATTTGTAATGAAAGCATATGTAACACAATTTCACCAATATAAAATTATCTCCATTCAGTGAAATAGGTAAAACAAACATTGGAGTTCTCCTTAAATTGACCTTGGGTTGTCTTCATAAGTATAAAAGGATTATTTATGGAACTCCTGCATCAGCAAAATAATTGCATTGCTAGGCCTATTTATATGACTTGGGAATTATATTTCCATTATAAGCCAGTCAGCTCTATTGACTGATATCTATTATTAACATGGAAACTATGCATATATAATGTAGGATGGAAACCTCCTTTCCTCAATAAATATTTTTTTTGTCTGAATTTTTGAAAAATCTGAATTTTCTAACAATGTCCCTTAAATCAGTAATGCTCTACTATGGTTTTAAGATATTCATTCTGTATCCAGAGGTAACCAGAATAAAATTGATACTGTTGAGAAAAGAGCTTGAAAATTCCGATATTCAGACAATCAGAAAATTTGACAGAAGTAAAATAGCAATTAGATTCAAATGAGTGAAACAGAAAATAAGAACAAGATTCACAGGATGTAATTATCATTACTGTATAGTATATTGTTCATTTGGTATCTTTTTTGTGGATCAGCTGTTGCAGCCTTTCTATTGCAAAAATAATGGTGACAGGATACTTATATCCTTATCAAGTGTTAGCAGCCACCCGTGTTTTCAGTTCATTGTTAAATATGGATAAATGTGAAGAAAAGGTGTAAGTGAAGTTGGATGAGAAGCAGGCAAGGATAGAGTGTATGCAGATAAAGGTTTGTAATTGAACTTTAAGCATGTTTGGAGAGAGACAGATGGATATATATTCTATGTCCATCAAAAGCAGGGTAAATATATGCAGAATGAATGACTGGATAAGAATGACTGGTTATGATGATTATGTGCCACCAACTCACTTAGTTCTTAGCAACTTCATAGATTTTCTACATAATGACCTGTCCCTAACTTGGTCTTGCAGCTGGATATGGAGTAGATATAGATATATTAATAGATGCAGAGTGTGTGCTGATAGAGATTGAAATATGAGTTGCTTGCAAATGAAGATGGAAGGACACACAGGTCTTTTTCAAATCAATCATACTAGAAAAGAAGCAGCAATGTATCTGAAGCTGCTTGGAATTCCTAAATGTTATTCTCATCTAAAGCAATCAGTAGGAAGAAACTGTTAAGATCAAAAGCTTTTGGTAGAACCATTATTCTTTCTGAACTTTTCTCCTTCAAACAATAGAATGTTACTATGGTAAAAAAAAATGCCTATGTTTGACTTTTTAAGCCTTGAAAAGGTTTCTATAGATTATATATTGTCAAACCTCGCAAACTAGGCTGATAAACCAGTACTAAACCCATGCACAATTTTCAATTATGGAATAGCACTTTATGAAATAACCTGACAACTACCTTTTTAAAAGGAGCTATAAAAGTCTCCCATAATATGTACTCCCCTTTTTTGTACTTAAAAATATCTGCTTTGAATAATTCCCCAAGTATCTGTGCTGGCATAACTTCAAAACGATTTTGAACTATTACCATAGTTTATAGTGTGTGTGTGTGTGTGTGACCAACAAACCTAGTAAGGTGGCTTAATGGTGTTCTATCCATGAGGAAAGATAGCTTTGAAAATAATAAAAAGTAGTTAAATTTGTCTTTTGCCTATGAAGCCAATGCATTTGATTTCAAAAACTTAATTTGCGTTTTCCAGTCCTATTTACGTTTGATACTAATAGAAAAGTAATTGCATATTACTGTTAATTTGTGGCTATAATTAACATTAATGGGTCTATTGTTAAATATCACAGATCACTGCAAAGCAAGATACACAGTGATGTGCTGTTTATATAGCACTCAATGAAAGATGAGCAATAAAAACAGCAGATCTCATCCATTAGCTTAATAAAATATAGCCTATTAAAAGGTGTTTTAGAAGTAACAACTGACTTTGAGCTATAATAGAATATTATCATTAAAACATCAAAGCCAAACAGGAAGCTGAAAATATAAAAGTAGCCAGCCTCAAAGGAATAATCACTAACTTTCTATAAGAAAATATTTGAACAATTAAGAAATGAGTTAAAACAACACATCGTATTTGACCTCATAAAATCATTCTTTAGAGAAAATATGGAGTCGTTACTCTAAGGAATGGCATGCAAAAGTTAAGGGGAAAAACAAGCTTATGCATAAAGCTTGGGTACTGGGAAAAGGAAGCTTAACTACTATACGGGAGTAGGAATTTTTTTTCAGACTTATCTGATTTTTCAATAATCAAACTTTGCTTTTACATATATATGACGTTGCTCTTTTACTAGATCACCAAGGTAATTTGGCATCCTGTACATGATGGTTTTAAACTCCATAATTCCTAGTCAGCAAGCTGAAAAATCAGGAATCATTTGGGAAGGTTTTCTTTTCCGACACCAGATTACTTTAGCGTATATTTTTAAAGCAGGATCTTATTCTAATCAGCCCTTCTGACCAGCCACAGCTATATGAATATAGGCCAGAACATCCCAGCTAAGTTTCTACTTGGAAGCAATTAAGTAGAGCAATGACTTTTATTATGGCCACAAGCCATAATAACTTTCCTGAAATCCTAACCTTTGTCCGGATTGATGACATCTTGCTACTCGGCAATTTGAACCCTTGTTGCAGATACTGAGCTTCAAATACTTTTATTTATTAGTATGACTGTAAATATTCATCAGGATTTGTCTTGCTATTTCAAACATGGCAGGGTGGATGGAAGTTGTAAAGACATGAATGTATGAGGCATGATGGCACAGTGGTTAGAATGCAGTACTGCAGTCTAATTCTGCTGACTGCTGGCTGCTAGTAGGTAAGCAGTTTGATTCTCACCTGCTCGAGGTTGACTCAGCCTTCCAACCTTCTGAGGTCAGTAAACTGAGGACCCAGATTGTTGGGGGCAATGTGCTGACTCTGTAAACCACTTAGAGAGGTCTGTAAAGCACTGCGAAACTGTATATAAGTCTAAGTGCTATTGCTGTCTAATCTTGATAAGTAATTTCCATTCACAATTAATGGAGATTGTATTTGGCCAAAGAAGGGTGTGGAATTGTTCTGAAATGAAGATGTTTTGTTATTGACAATTAATTGGAAAGCTATTTGGTGACACTAAAATGTAATAGTTAAATAGAATGATGCAATGGATAGAAAAAAATAGTAAAGAAGCAAAGAAGGTCTAGACTTCTCAGAATAATCCACTCTTGCAGTGTCAGGGACTGCTTTCCTGACTCCAAAGAATTAACATTTGATACAATCAAACACACCACTCTTTAAAAATGGAAGAAAATAGGTAGAGCCAAATAAAATCTATAGAGCAAAACCGCAAAATTATTGGTGAGCAAATTATTTTATGCAGAACCTCTTGATTTTATATCAGTAGGGTACATTAACTTCAGAAACATTTTGTTTTAACATGCAATTGGATTGATAAATGGATTATGGTTATAAATACCATTCACGTAGAAACACAATGTTAAGTAAATTACAGAAGGTTCTGCCTGATATCCAAAATTGGATTAAACTCCTTTAGATACAAATATGACAATTTCCCTCAAAAGTAGCATTTATAATGAAAATTACAATATACACATAGGATCCATTATATTAAGAATCAGATTATAAGGCAACTTTTATTTTTAAAATTTCAAACAGCTGTATAAAAACATATACAGGGTAAAATATACATATTTTCAAAGTAGCCTTCCAAGAACTAATAACAGCATGCACAATTTTTTTAGAAAATTAAACAAAAAGAATGGAGAAAAAGAAATGTTGGGATCCCTTGAGAAGTCAGTTTAATTAGATGACAAATTAAAACAGTACATTATAAAATAAAACCATTCCCAAACATTCTGGATTCTTCTGCCCTTTTTTCACTGTTCCACACTGTTCCACACTTTGAAGTTCCTATCTCAGGAATTAAAAGCAATTTAAAATTGGGTTAATAGCATAGCTGCCATACTGAAACCATTGTAATTTCTTGCTTGCTGCAGCCCTGATCCCTTTTTCTGGGGTCAAGAAAGACGCAGGCAAACAAAAAGTGTTGTGCAGAACAAGAGTGTGATGTCCCTGCAGACTTTTAAAGAAAAACTAGGCATGAAGCATCACCTGAGAGTACTTGGGAACTTCAGCTCATAATTGGCAGGTAAGCAGGTTAGCTGGATAAATATCCATTTCTCATTCAAAACCTTGCTGACAATTTTGAAGAACCAGTACCTTGTTCCTACCTGTCAGTCATTTAGAAAAATGCATATATTTTTCTTTCCCATGGCAATTATCAAGCAACTTTCACAAGTCAGTTGAGAACCTTCCGAGCTTATAAGCCAAATGTAGATAATCAGCCATAGACTGTATTGTGAGCTCAACACTCTCTCTTTTATTCTGCATGGTGCTTGGGAAATGCTATGAAAATAAGCAATTTATTGAGAACTTGATGGATTAACATATCTGGCTGTTTGGAATTAGCTTGGAGGCCCATATGTTTAGCAGACCTGTAAAAAAATTGTGTTGTTCCTTATCTTTATTGGAACTACTGCAAAGAAACAGCCTTTCAACAAGGATTTACTTCAGCACTTAAAACTGTGATGAATGTTAAGGAATGTCCAAATGACCTAGAGCCCAATGGAAAAAGGTTATTCAAGGCTCTCAGCATTTTGCATCCCACTTTCTACTACAGAGAAATCCAGTCCCATTCAAAACTCCTTGGGGAAGGTAAACACACAAGCTTCCAGCCTGTCTATAATTCTGAAACCAACACTAGATTATTTGGCTAAGCAAATGAAAGAAGCTTCTGAATACTTTTAACCCACAGTTTCTTTGGGGAATACCAGAGAAGCTTCTAATATCACAGTAATCAACAGAGTGTAAACATGCCAGTGTCTAACCAAAAATGTAGCCAAAGGATGAAGGATCATGCTACATGACCTTTATATGTTCTCTTTGTTTGCAGCTGCAGTCTTCAGCCATGAGGGGACTGAACCATCTCATATTGTACCTTATTGTACTATAAAAGTAAAGGTTCCCTTCTAGTCATTTCTAGCTCTAGGGAGTGGTGCTCATCTCCATTACAAGCCAGCACTGTCCGAAGACGTCTCCATGGTCATGTGGCTGGCATGACTAAATGCTGAAGGCACACGGAACACTATTACTTTTGCACCAAAGTGGTCCCTATTTTCTACTTGCATTTTTACATGCTTTCAAACTGCTAGGTTGGCAGAAGCTGGGACAAATAAATGGAGCTCACTCCATTACATGGCACTAGAGATTCAAACCACCGAACTGCTGACCTTTCTGATCAGCAAACTCAACGTCTTAGCCATTGAGTCACCGCGTCTCTTTTTACGAGCTGTTTACGGCTGCCTAGGGAATTCTGAGGGGTGTAAGTATACCTATCTTAAAAGTTGCTGAGATTGAGAAACATTGATCTGACAGTTCCCATTGAAATACTGTAGGAATTATCTAATACATTTGGTTGGCATTTTTAAAACTTATATTTAGCTGTTTTCTGGAATGTAAAAGTCTTCAGATGTGCTTCTAAGAAGATAGATAATTTACTAAAGCGGGTAATTAAAAAAAACATATTCTTTCATGTGAGAAATATATTTTAATTAGAAGTTGACCAAATATATATCAATGGGAATTTGAAGTGGGAACCTGTTTTTACTATCAAAGTATAGTAGAAGAAGTAAGTGATCCAGAATATTTTTTGTCCATGATTTAATGATTTACTATTCTGTATTTATTATGATATACTATGTTTTATTTTTGCATTTTGAATATCATTTAATTTAGCTGAATATCTGGTAATTATGACTGGGAATTTTAATCAAATTTTCAGTCCTTGTATCTTCTTAATGTTGTTCCAGCTAAATGTAGTTATTGTTCATAATAAGTATTAAAACTTATGCTGAAATGTAATTTGATATACAACTGTAGAGTCCTTAGTGATCTCTGAGCTTGGTTGTTTCTTATCAGAAACCTATGGAAATAACATCAGATATAAAACATCATCAGATACATGACTTTTAAATATCTTTTTCTCCAAACTATCAGACTTGTTCCTTACTTGACTATTATTTTAGTATTTCAATTTTAGTCATTTAGGTAGATAGGTCTTACAACATCCAATCATGCTCTAGTAACATACTAATTATAAGAGAAGATCATCCTATTTTTTTCAGTGAGGTATTCAAATGGCATTATTTGATAAAATATTTTATAAGACTTATCAAACATATCAAACAAGAATTTTTAATATTTTCAAAATAGCTATTGTAAGACAGGGGTAGCCAACCCCTGGGTGGCAGCCCACTACCGAGCCATGGCCCATTCAGGACATGGCCGCAAGAGCTGCTGGCCAGCGCATGCAGTTAAACTTGCACTAGAAGCAGGCTGATGTGCGCAGCTTGCCTTGCGCAAGCATGTTTTTGTCCCACTACTGGTGGGTGCATACTGCTATATATTGGTTCCCCCCTTTGGGCTGCCAAGCCATAACAATTGGGGACCACTGCTGTAAAAGTTCTCTGATTACCTGAAATGCTTGTAAAACATATTCATGGACATATTATTGTTTCTTCTTTGGATGATAAGAAAAAAATGTTGAAAAATAAAATTGAGGGAACATACAATGAAAAACAACCAGAATTAGTTAAAGTTGCTAAACTGGAACTTAGGTTTCCTGGTATAGACTAATAATGAATTCCGTTCTGAGAATAATAGGAAATAAATGGTAAATTATTGCCCTCTGGATTGAAATAACAACAATAAAGTAGCATCATTTCAACTATTAAAGATGCAGTTAAGTATATAATGACTCTAATATATCAGCAATTTGTTTAGTAAATTATATAAAGCTAAATCAAAAATTGAGAAAACTTATTTGAAATGATGAAAAAGCTGCTTAGTTACCTGTATTGTGCATGCATACCAGCAGAAATAATACACTATTAAATCTGTACAAATAGTTTCAATGTCATATGAAACTAAGGATGCCTTTTAAACCTATTTTTTAATGTTTATTGGATATTTCACAATGTGTTTTTAAAAATTGGGCTATCTAATTAATTTTGCTGGAATTGTGAAAAGGAGAGTACACTTGTAAATATATTTTGTCCCATTAATCTACTGGTTTGGTTTAATTAATATTATGCTTCTTAATTAGATTTTGGCAAGAAATAATGTGATTCTGAATTGTACAACAAAAATTTGGAATTATCAGGGGCAAGGAATCAGGAGCCATGCTTAGGTTCAAAATGAGTAAAAATTTATTTCCTGCTACCTCTAAACAAGAATCTGAACTACTAGTGGTCAAGGCAAATTGGTGGTAGATGGAATTCAAGGAAGGTTAGACTCTTGTAGGCACAAAGGACTCCAAACTGATGACATACTTGACCCCTCTGGCTCAGCCCGATCATCTCTTACAGGTATATACTTAATTATATGAAGATATTTATTTATTTAGGATATTTATATTGCTGCCCATTCGCACATGGTGACTCAAGGCGGCTTACATGAATATAAAAACCTCATATGAAAACAATAAAATAAGAGAGACTCATATATTAAACTAGTAAGGTAATATAAAATAACCCCCCATCCCCCACCACCACAGCAACAACACATTACACAAGAATTTAATGGGCTTCATCCTGCTGGGTTCCCCAGGCCTGCTGGCAGAACCAGGTCTTCAGCATCTTTTGGAAGTGTTAGAGTGGGGGCCATATTAATCTTTAGGGGAATGATGTTCCAGAGAAAGGGAGCCACCACGGAGAAGGCCCTTGTTCTGGGTCCATGAGGTATATCTCCCTAGGCGATGGGACCCATAACATTCCTTGCCTCCTCGCTCTGGTGGGTCGGGTAGATGTGACCAGCAAGAGACGGTCCTTCAGATAACCTGATCCCAAGCCATGAAGGACATTAAATATACCCATTTCTCAAGAATGGGATGTAGTTATGACTGCTCTTTTATGATTTAGTTGTACAATTTGCAATCTTTGATTCATACTTATGTGGACTTATAGAAAGACTGATAGATATAATTCCATGTGGTCATGATTTAAAAATTAAAGTATTTTCTATTTATTTGTATATATATATATGTATGTATGTGTGTATGTATGTATGTATATGTATATGTATATATATATATATGTATATATTGTATATTAAAAGAAAGAAATCAAATGTTTAACTAAGGAACTTATTTGGAACTGATGGTTCAAAATCAAGCTTGAGCAATTGTGGTAATTAAAATAGAGAATCTAGCTTCCAAAACAAATCAAATATACACAAGTACTTTAATGTATCTTGGTCAGAATATAAGATATATGAATAAGCTGATGAAAAGCTCAAAATTTTGGCTACAGATAACAGCTTTCAGCACCTTTTACACAGATACAATGTCACTAAATTTACATTTAAAAATCCAACCAAATGAAAAAATAAACTTGGCAAATAAAATCATTTTAAACATTCTTCACTTTAAAATGACCAATTTAGCAAGCCAAATGCTGGTCAAAAACTAGGCAGCAAAATAAATAGTAAGATGGAGGTAAAGTGACATCTTGTTGCAAATTAGGAAAGCCATCTAGTTTGGTATTCTGTCAAATCTTGGTCTTGATTTGTGATATAACTGTTCTGTTTTTGCAGTGGAATGTTTATGTAGTACCATATTATATTATGTTCCTTGGTATAGAGATGGAAGTTGTATTCTGTTATGTAGTGTTTATATTCACTGAATATAAACTGCTCAGAGATAGCATAAGATAATCAATAATTTGATCAGGGACAGAAGCCTTATTTTGGAGCCAGGAAAAATGATTTTTTGAACAAATCATTGGGAAACTACGATGGGAGAAAAGATTTCTTCAGGTATGCTATACCAAGACTATTTGCTATAAAAGCAAATAACATTCAACACTTATGTTTATGCTGACTTATGCACAAAAATGCAGCATGCAAATGTTAAACAATACAAATAAAAAAGCAATTTGTATAATGAGTACAATAAAAGTCAGCATATGTAATTGAAATATATATAACTAATCAAAGGCTATATACCTCAGAATTAAATTAAGCTATTAGTCATTCCAGGTCTGCCAAGGAAAAGCATTAAGTACTAGACACAGGAATTTTGGAAAATTCTCTTTGTCTTTTATTTCACAGTAGGAACATGGAGAAAGCCAAAGATGGTACAACAAAAATGTGTGAGATGATATTTCTGCACATACATAAAGCACCATTGATTTGTTTAAACATAGACCACACAGTGGTCTATGCCAAGAATTTTCTAAGTAAATGGAAAAACTTACAGTATTTTTTTTTTATTGTGAATGGTACATTTGATTTACTACTCAATTTATTTTCTTTCATGAGAATGTAGCCTATTATTTGGGCATCAACTCTACACTTTAAGACCTGAATTGTATAAAAATGCATTTCGTTTCCCAGCAAAGAAAAACAAATGGAAATATGCTTAATCTAAGCTATTTGAAACGTATTTATGTTCCTACTTTTCAGCATATAACAATCCTTCCAAAGAATCTTTAAACCTGTCTAAAGCTATTTCTAAATGATTTTCTCCATACAATAAATAGCAAAGTTTTTGTAGAAGATTCAAACGGACATGACATTTGCTTGCCCTCCTCTACTTTAAGGAAGCCTTCTCTCTCTATCTTGGCCACCCCCAAATTAAAAGCATCCCCTTAAAAAACGGGCAGGGCTTTTCGTCCCAAGACTACCTAAGTAAACCAGCTCTTAGAGAAGGAATAAAGACCGGGTATGGTGTGCGAGAATTTGGAAGAGCTGCTTAGCGATCGACTGAAATCTTTGCTCAGCCGTGCAGTTAGTTTGCTGAACACTTCCACCTTCTGTGCAGGAAAAGAAACCACCTTTGCCGATTCGGTAGCCATTGTTGCAAGCTTTTCAAGCTTCGTTAACACTAGAAGTAGCAACCTAACTTCCGCCGCAGCGCAACCCTCTGCCAGTCTTTAGGACGCCGCGTGGCAAAATCTCCCGTGGTGGTGGCGGGGTGGGTGGAGGGGTGAGGAGGCGTCAATCTTGCGAACGAACCTCTTCCGAATTCCTTACGGCTGCAACCCTTGCTTGCTTGCTTGCTCACTTTCTCCGGAAGCCCCCGCCTAGTGACACGGAAACGAAAAGAAATCTGTAGCCGGGAAAGGTCGTTCTCTTGTCCAAGATGGCGGCGCCCAGAAAGTCGCGTTGAAGGAAATGAAGGGCAGGCTGAGCGTCGGGGCCGGGGCCGGGGCCGGTCCCTCCGTTATCAGCTTTACCTCAGGTTAAGTCCGGCACCGAGATTGAAACGCCTCAATCCGATCGTAGCTTTTTGTTCACTTCGCGGCGGTTGGAGGCGGGTGCCTCAAGGTAACGACTGTGTGGGGAAGGTCGGTGCCTCGGACTTGCTTGCTTCCACTCCCTGGATTTATTATCCCCACCGGAGCGGTGGATTGGAGTGGTTGATGGGGAGGGAGAGATGCTTCTTCTACCCATCATTTTCTCTTCGTCAGATTTCTGCGTTTTCTCCGGATGTTTCAAAGGGTGATTGGAGGTCACGATCGTGTTTTTAGGCAGCCCGTCGAGCTCAACCGCTGCTTGTTTCATTGCTTTTCAAGACACCATAAACTCAGAGGTTTAAATCTGAGATCATCCGCGGGCAGCTGTTAAGCTCTAGCTAATAAGAGGCGTTAAGCCATAATTAAAGGAAAGGGAAGGATTTTCGGTTCATTTTATGTTGCTTATCCTGAATCGAGTTCTAGTTCCCGTTGACAGCACGGAGAAATAGTAGCTGTCTTGATCGGTCCTAACATTAAATCAAAGCTCTTGCAAGGATTTTTTTTGGCAATCCGTTTGTTCCTGCGTATTTGTACAATCCTTAATATTGACAAGCATCTTCATTTTCTTCTAATTCAAAATATTTCCCCTTAATCTCGTAATGCGAATTAGTGAAAGTAACACTTTCAATAAGGCAAATGTTTTAAGTTTTCCCTTCAGTGTGAAAAAGTTACTCATTTTAAAATGTCTATGTGGCTAAAAGAGTGTCTCTCTGCTTCCTGGAGACATGGTCCATTAAATACTTACATGCTTGTATGTTCCATTAAATACTTATACCTAGAAGCTTATTTGTAGCCTTGGAATCAGTTTTTGACTTCTCACATCATCATTGATAAGTCCCTGTAGATTTCTTGGCAAGATTTCAAAAGTGGCTTTCCATTGGTTCCTTCCTGAAGCTGAGACAGAGTAACTGCCTCAAGGTCAGCCAGCTGGCTTTGTAGGTAAAAACAATTGGAACTCACGGTTTCTGATTTTCTACCCGGGTTATTTAACCACTATACCAAACTAACTCTCAATAAATAAATATAAATAAATATGCATATACATATTTTATATAAGTATGCATATATATATATATGGTCTTTGGTACTCTTATGAGCTTGCTTGTTTTCTGATAATGTTACCTAGTTTGTTTAATGAAACATCTGCAAGAAAACAAGCAAATTCAGCACCACGGACACCCACCTATTTCATCCTGAACCATAAATATTCTCCTTTATTGATATAAAATATGGTTATTAAAAGGGATTTTTTAAAGTTTGAGATTACTGAAACTGATTTTTAATGGGTATTTAGCAGATCTATAATATATGAGTTTGAACAGGAATACGTACTTTGGATTCTTAAAGCATTGTTTCAATGTTTTGCTTAGTTATCATGGCTTTTTTACTATGACAGTTAAAAAGCTGAAGTTTTATGGTTGCTTTATATCATAGCAAGTAATTTTTAAGTTCTGTAATAAACATGTTGCAGCTGATTAAACAATAAAATAAAACAATCCTGATGTTAATGATCAGTACTTTTATGAGCTCCTTTTAAACAAATGTTCCGTCTTACTGACGCTTGACTAATTTTAAACAATTTTGTAGCCAATGGGACTAGTAAAAGAACTTAGCTTGGTTGTTTGAAAATAAATACTAAATGATTTTTGTATTTGGCAAATTGTATGTAATTTCAGTTTTTTAAATCTTATTTCTCTTGTTACTGAATTTGAAGATCTATATAATTTTATTTTAGGAAATGGAAATGTCATGCACAAAATAACTATTTTTGAAATGGTTTTGTCCAAATTAATGTGTATGGTTGGATATGGATTGAAACAGTCTAGCTATGGTCTAAAGCAGGGGTTGCCAACCTTTTGGACTTCAGGGACCACCAAACTCATAATTTTTGATCCCAGGGACCACTAACCGGTTCTGTGGGCATGGGTGTGGCTTGGTGGTCATGTGACTGGTGGGGCATGGCTTGTATGTAAATATTATAAATATTTATATAAATTTTGATTTTTTTATTTTTTAAAAAGAGCAACTTTTACCCAAAATCAGGCAAAGCAGGGAGGCAGATTGAGTTGCTGACAGAATCACAGATCCATTCAGAGATCTATATATCTGCTATTGGCTAGCTCAGTCTATCACATAAAATTTGCTTGCAAGCAAACTCATAAAATTTGCTAGCAAGCAAACTCACAAAATTAACTCACAACACACCATGTATATAAATATTGAATTTTTTATAAAAAAGAGCAATTTTTACCCAACATCAGGCAAAGCAGGCAGTTTGAGTTGCTCACAGAATCATTCAATGATCTATCTATCTGCCATCGGCTAGCTCAGTCTCTCAAATTTGCTTGCCATGAGTCTGCACTGAATTTGCTTGCAAACAAACCTTCAGTCCTAAGGGAGGTTTGGCAGAGCCAAAGATCTAAAGACTAGCTAGAAAGCAAGAAATCCAACCAGTTCTTGCTTCCTAGCTAATCTAAATCTCCCGCACAGCAGAACAGATGATGGTCGGAAAAAGGAAAAATAACAATTTTAGCAGGCAAGTTTGCCGGGTAAGGAGTGAGTGGGTGGGGAGCATTCCTGCGGGCCATGTAGGCTGCGCAGACTTGTGTTTCTGCACAGCCTGGATTGATTGCTTTGGGGGGGTGCTCTGGGGATGAGATTTCTCTGCAGCCCACCAAAATTTTCTCAAGGCCCACCAGTGGGCCGCGGCCCACCGGTTGGCGACCACTGGTCTAAAACATAGCCATTCTTGCACAAGTGCTGTGGTTTAGGAATGGAGAAAACCCTAAAAACATTGCAGTGATAAGTGAAGAAGGAAAAGAAATATACTGGTAGGCAAGACTTTAGGACATGTCACCTTAGGATGGAGACAGTGGCAACCAAGAGAAAGGAAAATTTGGCAAAGATCAGGGGGAAGTAGGCTGGTGAGATATAATGCATTGGGATATTGGTCTTGACAGATGAGAGGAGGCAGAGGGAGGTGTGAAGAGAAAACATTGGGAAGATTAGTGCAAGGTTAGGTTTGTTCCTAGTTTGCTCATATTTGATAAAACTATGAAACCAGTGTTATTTGAGAGAGCATCTAGAGTATAATGGTTGCCATTGAGATTAGTATGGGTAAAGGTTTCTAATGCATATTTTTCCATTTAATATGCTTTGTAATTTGTATTTTATTGTTTTATAGTTTTTGTTTGTATTTTATTTTAGGTAATTGCTAGGAGTAGCACTGTGAAGAAACAATGTACCAATATTATTAAATAAGTAAATGGCTTGTGCCAATGGTAGAAGCGAAGGAAGGAAAAAATGGATGGATGAATGGGTGCTTGGGAAGCATGTGGGCTGGTGAGATAAACTGTCTTCAGAATAGTTTCATGGAAGGAAAGTCTTACCTTTCTTGCACTGGGATCCCTGCAGACTTTATTTAGGCAACTGAGAACAGCAAAGAAGTTTTTTTTCATTTATTTTGCTGAACAGTATATGATGGCTTGGCAGAACTTCTCCTGTATTATATTTAGTGCGTACACCTGTAGCTTGCTGTAATATTTATTGTAAATGTTTTAAAGAGAAATTCTCTTTTGCAGGAAAATTTTTGTAGCACATCCAAGAAAAAACATCATGCAACAGATGCCATGCAAGGTTGCATGTTTCTTTAGAGTCATCAAAGTAAAGGGAGTTACATTTCAACAGCTGAATTTCTTCAGGCGAAAAGTAAGTTTATATAACATTGCATACTATCTCAAAAGCTGGAATTGATTACAGCTGTACAATTTCTGGATTGATTAATTGATTATGAACCACTATGTCACTGTCAACTCTTAGCAACAACATAGATAAACCATCTGGCCTTTTAAGCCTTTCATCGTTTTGCCCATCACAGTTGTAATTGAGTCCATCCGTTTTGCTGTTGTTTGTCCTCTTCTTTCTTTCTGTCTCTACCAACACCCTTTCTTTATGCTTATATCCACTTGGATATGATGGCTCTTCAGTATTCGAAATTTACAAATGGAGATGAAGATACATTTGTTAAATATCCTAAAGAGGGAAAAAGTAACACTGGGATAGATTAAATTGTTGTTGCTCTTGGGTTATATTTTAGTCACATCATCCATGGATTATATTTGTATAGCAAGGAATTTATTTAAGGTAGCATTCATATGTGCTGTATAGAATGTAGCTAAAACAGGGCTGTCAAACTCAGGGTGCATCATGCGCTAACCATGCCCATGCCCGGTTTAGTGAAGGGGGAAAAAATCCCGATAAGTCATGTGACACTGCCGTGATGATGTGAGTTTGACCCCTGAGCTAGAAAAACAGTTACATCTTTTATTTTCTGTATATTTCTGTAACTCAAGTGATGTTTAATGATTCACAGAGTATTAAAGTTGAAACTTTCAACTAGAATTTAAGGTATTCTTAGTGATAATCTTGCATTATTATTTTAAAATATAAAATAATGTCAGATAAAGAAATATCACTGGATGTGTTACTAGGGAAAAAAAGCTCCCCTGAAATTATCATATATAAATTCAGTTAATACAAAGTGACTTTTTCAGGAGCACATAGAACAAGAAAAGTGTGATTTGAAGAAACCTAAATATGTTAAAATGGCTGTTTTACAAAAAAATGTTTTTCTTTTCCAGTATGTAATGCAGCATAAGAAAACACTTTTTCAGCAAGCAAAGCTGAAGCCAGCATCAGCAGTACCGCCTTGCCTAGAAAGACAGCGTTCAAATGAAGAGACAATGATTGTCCATGAGGTGAAATCTGTTTCACCTCTTCTGCCTCCCTTCTCAGAGAAACCAGTGATGAATGAAGAAACATTGAAATTGACAGCAGCTACTACTACTGTTGCAAAAACTGTGGAAGAATCAGCATCGAAAGAAGAAAAAGATTGGAAAGAAATGAAATTAAATTTGGATACTTTACCTAACATTTTGGCTCGTTTGACCAAAATTAAACTTACAGGTAAGTCTTTTTTCTTTTCTTTTATGGAACTGTTTTCATTACATGTATTTTCTTCTTTGCATTTGTTTATTTTGATTTCTCAATCATTTTTTTAAAAAAAGTTCTGCAGCCTCATACAGCGCTTCCCAACTATTGATGAGTTACCCAAAATTTTGTAAAAGTGGTTTATCTTTGGACAGTGACATACAAACCCATTACCCAATCACAACAGTGACATTTAAATAATCTTAAAGTGGGGGTGTCAAACTTGTGTCCTCACAGCATCATCACATGACATATTGTGACTTTTTTCCTCTTCATTAAACCAAGTGTGGGCGTGGCCAGGACGTGATGCATCCAGACCACAGGCCGCGAGTTTGACACCCCTGATTTAAAGTATTTTACCTACATTGCAGAGGTGGTGTTCAGCAGGTTCTGACTAGTTCTGGTAGGAAAAATTTTAAATAGTTTGGAAAACTGGCAAATACCACCTCTGACTGGCCCATCTATTCTCTGCCTCCTGTGTCCCAGCTGATCAGCTGGGTCTCCTTTTGTTGCCCTGCACAGGAGAACGGAGCTGGAAAGCAGGTTAGTGGGGTGGGGAGGGAATGGAGATTTTGTAATATCCTTGCCCTGCCACGCCCACCAAGCCACTGCTACATTGGGTAAAAAGGAATTTCAAATCAGCATTTTTGTGTAATGAAGGAAAAAGTTTGGAAAGCACTGGTCTAATCTTACATCTATTTAGCAAAAATGAAGAGCTGTGAATACAATAGACATGTTTGGCATTATTGCAGCCTTATTTCCTTGTCTATTATTAGTCATTTCATGTAAGGAAATGTAGCATTAGAGAGTTGGTTTTTATATTCTTACATAAAGAAGCACAGTTACAGATTTCCATTTTTTGTCCTTTCAATTGTTCATCACAAAATATCTCAGTATTTGAAATATAGTTCTTCATAAGCTACCTTGAAATTTCTTTGGATTTAAACTTGTTATTTGTAGAAACGTTTTCTTTAAAAGTGTGGACAGTTCTATTTTTAAACTAAAATTGAGGTTTGGGGGAAAACTTCCATAAATGTATAGGGTTTGTATTGATTTTCTTTTAACTGCGCTCTTCATATATTTCACACACACAGCAGAAAAAGAGAGAGATCCACAATTTTTCCAAAGGCTTTTAAGATTTTGGGATATCTGCTAGAATGAGATCAGTAGCTCTGCATCAAAACAAATGTTTTTGCTAGTTTTGCTGTATGCTTCTGCTGTGATATTCATTCTGCCAGAAAACATTGGTGCCTCTGTATCATCAGAGAGCCATTTAGTTAAATGGTGGAGAATGGCAGTAGGGATGGGCAGAAACTATTTTTTTAAGTACATTAAGCACACAGATAGTCCTTATTTAATGTTGGTAATTGGGCCAACATTTTCATATCCAAGATATGCAGTCCTAAAGCACAATTTCATGTGACTGCAATACTTAGCAGTGAATGTTCCAGCACTATCCATTGCCATGATTAAATGAATCACCTTTGGTCATTAAATGAGGACCTCATGTGTCTGTAGCTTCTGATTTCCTGCCGGCTTCCCCATTGACTTTGCTAATGGGAAGGTCACAAATTGTGATCATGTGACCATGGGACACTGAGATGGTCAAAAATACAGGCCAGTTGGCAAGTGCTTAATTTGCAGTCATGTGAATGTGGGGTTCTGTAACAGAACCAACTGTAAGTACCACTTATTCAGTAGTGTTCTAAGTTTGAATGCTTGCTGAATGAATGGTAGTTAACCAAGAATCACCTATATGTTTTTGTATGGGGCAAAGGTTTGTCTTGAAATATTGAAAAACAATATAGCTGATGTTTGGCAGTTATCCTTGTTTGCCTATAGCTGTCCATGTTTGATGGAATAGTCAAAAATGCCTCCAGGATCTACAAGTCCACAATCCTTGTTCGCTAAATCCTTGAAGTGAGAAGAATAAAGAGTATAGAGAGAAAGGGTAAGAGAGATCTTCATGCATTCAGATATGTTTGCTTCATGGAGACAGCAAATATATTTGAATGTATGAATATTACAAATTAATTTTATTTAGAAGTAATTTGTGAATAATTGGCTTATTTTTGCTAATAGCTATTTTGGAGTAGATACAGTGGCTTTGTTTCAATTATCAGATCCTACTGTATTGCATTTAGGTTTTGGACAATTTATTTGTTTATATCAATTTGCACTTTGAGAAACAGGTATTTAATTTAGTGATAAAATACTATGTTTCCATAGCAGCTGTTCTATGACAGAGCACATTGCTTTAAAAAGAACAATTTGTGTTCACAGTCCAAGAATAATTTGAATCCTCAAATTATTCCAAATACTATAGTACGTTTATTGGTGACAAATCTGCTACATATCAATAGGTAGCTTATCGAATGCCTCATTTAGCACCCATTTGAAGTTACAGTGGTGTAAAAAAATAACCCAAGAGGTAGTGAGGTTGTAAGCCTTTTGCAAGACATAATATTCTGCTCAGCAACTGTGGCTGCTAAATGAGGACTACCGATAGTGTTAAAATATTTTTTCCAAGTTAAGTGATTGATAACAGACATCAACATGATTTGAAGATTCAACAATAATTCTTTGCTTGGATCTCAAGACAGCAAAGTTAGAGTATTATATCTTAGCTTATGGGTTAAGTAGGCCATTAAATTTTGTTAGTTTGAATTTGGAAGAAGAAGAAAAAATCAATGTCTTATTTTATGAATAACAAAAAAGTATGGATTCTAGCAACTTTTACATAATATCTAAAAAAATACTGATTTAACACATTCTAGTAAATGGTTACATAAATTAGCAAAATTTGGGAATTGTTTGCTAGATGATACAACAATTTAGAGAACAGAATAGGTTTTCAGAGGCTTGTGTAATAATGATCCTGATTTAGTATTATGGTGAATATTGTTAGCATTACAGTGTGCTTTTTTCAAGACAATTTTTAAAAATAGTTTCACTAACATTTGGTTCAAATACTGTCAGTTGTGAGAATATTTTAAGCATATGGACTCTTTCTAATGTTCATGATGTAACTGCCGGTGGAACAACCATATAACAAAAAACAAATCTAGGTATACTATGTAAACAAATTGGTAAGTCTTTTACCACTAACATTACTCTTACCAAAGTGTGAAAGTGCAAGAAGAAAAATATTGATACAGACATTTTTTTGTAGCTTTCCTTGGGGAAACATTAAAATTTAGAGTAGTATGATGAAATTCTCCAACTATTCCCATTAAAGCAAAACTACATTTTTTTTCTTATTTTCGCTATACATTTATTATAATACTTGTGATAATGATTTGTATGCAGGATTGTATGATGAAGAATACCATGACTTAGGTGGAGGTCTTTTAGGCAGTAGGCTGGGGGGGGGGGGAATATAGCAAATATTGTCTGCCACCCCAGAATTTCCAATCCCATAAACCCTATCTAGTTCTTTTAGACCTTTTAATGACATTCCACAATAGATAATCCTTGACTTACAAGCATAATTGGCCCAAAATTTATATTGCTAAGTGAGTTATTTACTAAGTAAGTTTTGTCCCATTTTACGACTTTTCTTGCCACATTTGATAAATGAATTACAACAGTTGTTAAATTAATAACATGGTTGTTAAGTGAACCTGGCTTTCCCATTGAGTTTGCCTGTCAGAAGGTCACAAAAGGTGATCACATGATCTCAGGACACTATAAACATCATAAATATCCAGTTGTCAAGCATCCAAATGAAAATCACATTACCATGCGGATGCCGCAATGGTCACTAGTATGGAAAATGGTCAAAAGTCACTTTTTTCAGGGATGTGGTAACTTTGAACAGTCACTAAATGAACTGTTGTAAGTCGTGGAGGCTTGAACTTCCAAGTGTTGGTAAGTACGAGCACAGGTATTTCTCATTTACTGACCATTTGTTCAGAAACCATTTGAAGTTACCATGGTGTTGAAAAAAAAAAAAAACTTTACGGGCTGTTTATAACCTTTGCACTATACCTTAGTCATGTGATCACCATTATAGTCAGTATGTATTGTTTCCCTTTTTTTTCTCCCTTCACAAGGAGTAGATTAATTGGAAAGAAAAGGATTACAAGAAAGCCCAGAGCTGGAAGTTGTACAAAAAATAGGCAAAAACCTTACAGGACTATTTTGAAATCTTTTTCTTTCCAATCAATTTGAAATAGGAACTTTCTCCTTTGCCTGACCCTTTCCTGCTTTCAGCATAATTGTGTGGTTCTCAACGTCTACAAGAACAAACAGCTCATAACCCCAATTCGGACCAGAACTTCTATCGCTAAGGGAGGTGATCATTAAATGAGACATACCTGATTGTACAACCTTTTTTTGCAATAGTCGTTAAGTGAATCACATGATCATTAAGTGAAACCGGCTTACCTCACTGACTTTGCTTGTCAGGAGCCAGCTAGGAAGGTTGAGAGTTGTGATCATGTGACTCTGGGAAAGAGCTGCTGGTTGCCAAGCTTCCAAATTTTGATCACAGGACTGTGGGGATGCTGCAGTGGTTATAAGTCCAATTACTGGGTCATAAGTCACTTTTTTTCTTTTGATGTGTAAAATACGTTTTTTCTCGCTTGAAATCTATCTCCAGTCTCTCTGCTCTGAAGTGTGCGGGATAAGAGTCAGTTAAAGGAGAAATTGCCGACACAGATTGCTTGCTTTTTTTTCTCCTCTGCAGAGCAGAGTAATTGGAGAGGAGAGGAAGAGAGTTCAAGAAAGCATGTTGGTTGCATAGTGCACCCAGTGCCTAGCCTCAAGCTGCGATTGATTGCATCGCTTTTGATGTATACAAAACAGTACACAGCTCTTGAGTAATCCAAAGGGCAAGGGAGTGGTTAGAAGGCAAACAAAAACTGAAAGTGAGAAAGTGGGTACATCTTGTGTCTTTTCAACTGGAAAGCAAAGAGGTGGTCACTTGATTTTCCACTGCTTAGCAGTGGAATTGTCAATCCCAAGTAGAGTCTTAAAATAAGACTCACCAGTAGTATGCTATGTTGGTTCCACTGCTGCCTAACTGAATGGATTTAGTTGCGGGTGGGAAGCTGAAAGATAATCCCAGAGGTTCCTTTATTTCAATAAGATTCAGAATAACAGAGTTGGAAGGGACCTTGTAGGTCATCTAGTCCAACCCTCTGCTCAAGCAGGAGACCCTATACCATGGGTATCAAACTTGCTGTGTCATGTTGATAACGTGATGTTTCGC
This sequence comes from Bungarus multicinctus, assembly GCA_023653725.1. Taxonomy (NCBI): domain Eukaryota; kingdom Metazoa; phylum Chordata; class Lepidosauria; order Squamata; family Elapidae; genus Bungarus; species Bungarus multicinctus. The sequence continues at coordinate 112,099,986 of CM042834.1, read as the reverse complement.
AATGTTTTTTTCATTTGCGGAGCTGACCTGTGTGTGGCCTGTGGATGATGCATCCAGTCCGTGGGCCGCCAGTTTTATATCCCTGCCCTATACCATTTCTGACAAGTGGCTGTTCATTCTCTTCTTGAAAGAGTGATGAAGCACCCTCAACTTTTGAAGGCAAGCTGTTCCATTGGTTGATTGTTCTCACTGTCAGAAAATGTCTCCTGATTTCTTACTTCTTATTTCTCAGAAAATTTCTCTTTATCTCTCCTTGATCAGTTTCCATCCATTGTTCCTTGTCTGGCCTTCAGGTGCTTTGGAAAGTAGATTGTTCCCCCTCCTCTCTGTGACAGCCCCTCAAACATTGGAACACTGCTATCATGTCACCCATGGTCCTTCTTTTCACTAGACTAGCCATGCCCAGTTCTCACAACCATTCTTCATATGTTTTAGCCTCTAGGCCCCTATTCATTATTCATGCCTTTTATTCCTACTTTTTAGTCATATGAAACCTTTGGGGGATGTCAATCAGCTGGATAGGGTGAGATGATAATATTCAGATATACATCATTACCCAAGCCGTAGTGGGGAACCTGTGGAAGTCTTAATCCAATGTCTGGAGGCTGGGAAGGATTGGAAGAGAAGCATCAGCCCTAAAAGTAGGCCAGACTAAGAATCCAATGCTGTATAACTCAGGACTATTACTGTAACGACTATAGTAACAAAATCTTGCAAGACTGAATGTGCTTCTGGCTTTCCTCATATGGAAAAGCTTACCTGAGGCATTCCAAAACTAATTTCTTGCCCTAGGCCCCAGCCCTGCTGTACTGACCATTACCTTGGTTATTGACTCTTCCACCTGTCATTCAAGGCCATTTTTAATTCTGTGTACAGGAAAGAAGAAATAAAAACCAAACCTTTATAAATAGAGGTACTATTTTAAAATTTTGATCTGATTATTGTTAGGCTGAGGTTATTACTCTGAATAAAATATCAGTGCCAGATAACAGTGTTCTTTAAGGAACACTTTTGTGACTGAGGAGCCATCCTAGATCCATAATTTACTACTAGATACACAAGTCGAAGGGCTCAGTAGGCGGTGTTTGCACAATTTCAGCTGGGTGTATCAGTTATACTTCTGTTTGGAGGTCCTGATAACAATCACCCATGAATTTATTAGCTCTAGCAAGGACTATTGAATTATATTCTACATGGGGCTGCCTTTAGGACTGCCTGCCTGGAAACTGTAGTTAGTATATAATGCAGAAGCCCATCTTCTGGTGAATGAAAGCCTCTGGGATTTTATATATAATACCAATGCTGAGGTACTTTACTGATTGCCTCAATTTCCAAGTACAATTCAGAGTGTGGGTTGTCACCTCTGAAGCCCTATGTGCCTCAATTCCTAAGGCCTTAGAAGATTTCCTACTCTCCTACTCTTCTACTAATAGAATATTATTCCCTGTTAGGAAGTTTAAGACTTGAGATTTAGGGAAGAAATGTGAGGAAACAATGCTTCTTGAATATACTTTCCATTCGTAAGTAATTCCTTACTTTTAGAACTTACTTTCAGATTGAACTCTCCCTGCTGATTTTTAACAGGGTATTCAAGTGAAATTGTTCCAGAGAATATTGTACAATTGTTCCTGAAATGGATGCCAAAGGTGATAATGCTCTTTGTAAGACTTCATGATTATAAACACATCTACAGGAATCCCGATGGAGTGTATGGAATACAGAGGTTATAATTAATAAATAAATAAATATGTGAAACACTTGTGTTCAGTAATATTATCTTATCTTGGGTTAGTTCACCATGTTCTGTGGCAACTATACCCTTCAAGAAGCTATAATAAGTTTAACATAAGAAAACTTTATAGGAGTCAGCTTTAAAGGTAAACACATATTTATTTACTTTATCAAAGATTGAGATGATGTACTTCACTCTAAGAACTTTGTTTATGGATATAAGGTCTGAGCCAGCTTATAGCTATAGCCAGCCAATTGGATAAAGTAGAATGTATTACAGCTGCTTTAATGAGTTCCTGATAAGTTACAATGAAATTAACTTGGAGAAATCAATGAATGCTTTAATTAGAACACTGGCTCTGGTGTGGTAAATTCTTTGTGGGCATTAAAATAATAATGTTACACAGACTGCTCCTCATTTCCCTATTTATAAATGGACTACTATCTTGCTATTATACATAAGTTTAAAGCAGTCTCTCTGATAAGTTTTAATTAAACTTCTAGTTGCAGTGAAAAAGAAAATATATGCCTTATTAATGGAAACCTCATACATGTAGCAAAACTTGATAAAAAACAAATAGGAAGTCAGAAATATATGCCATTTGCATTTTTAGCTGTTCCCATTCTGTTTCTATGTTGTACATTTTGTTGATAAGCCGTCAAGTTACTACAGAGTCAAGTGGCCTCTAAATGTGGATGAATAACTATAGATAAAATGTGGATGAATAACTGTCAGTACAGGTAGACCCCATCTTACGATCACAATTGAGCCCAAGATTTCAGTTGTTAACTGAGACAATTTTAAAATTTTTGCCCCATTTTATGACTTTTCTTGCTCCAGTTGTTAAGTGAATCACTTGCAGTTGATAAGTTAGTAACCCGGTTGTTAAGTGAATCTGACTTCCGCATTGACTTTGTCAGAAGGTTGCAAAAGGCAATCACATGACCCCGGGACACAGCAACCATCACAAATATAACCTAATTGCCAAGCAGCTGAATTTTGATCACATGACCATGGGGATGTTGGAAAGGTCATAACTGTGAAAACCCATCATAAGCCACTTTTTTCATTGCCGTTGTAACTTTGAACAGTCACTGAACAAACTATTGTAAGTCGAGGACTACCTGTTCTACTTTTAACGGTTATAAATGTAGAAGGGCAATTTAAGATTAATGGCCAGCAAATCTAAAATGTTATGGCTAATATACTCTAGTACAGAGGTCTGCAGCCTGTGGCTCTGGAGCCACATGCGACTCTTTTGGCTCTCTGCTGCGGCTCCCTGTCAGCTGATCCCACCACTGGCTGGCCCCTCCCCTCTTCATCATTCCTCGCCTGGCCTGAGAAGGTAAGGGCGATGGCGGGGGATGGAGACTCGCTCCATATTCCAGACCAGGAGGTGACTGGGTGGGAGTGAGTGACATTGAGTTGGCCACACCCAGCCAATCACAAAATTGTTAAATTATTGGCTCCCGGTATTTTCTTTTCTGTGGGAAATGAGTCCAAATGGCTCTTTGAGTGTTTAAGGTTGCAGACCCCTGCTCTAGTACAAATTTCATATCCATTTTTTAAAATCAGAACATATTCTCTATTAACCTTCAAAACCTTCTGATTAACATAAAACAGAATTGAAATAATTAAAAAAAGAAAGAAAGAAGCATAGGCTGTATTTCATCAATAAATTGTCAATAAATTATTAATTGGGCTTAACAAATATCCATTATTGTGTATTGTAAGATTTTTCTCAGTATTCTCTCTAGTCTTATGCAATTTTTTTGTAGCAACGCTACTTATTTGAAAATACTGGAAACAATTATCCAGAATTTGCCCTGTTTTTCCTGCATTCTGTTAAGACAAAATGCAGGATTATTGCTGTTCCACAAATGTGGCACTGCTGTCCATGATTATTGTCCATTACTACCTTATTAATAATGTAACTGACGTGTAATGAATGCAAAAGTGTAAATTATCTTCCGTTTGTTTATTATTGCTGAATTGTTTATTTATATTTCAGTCCTGGTTGTAGGTACAGCTTCAGCTGGATTTGCGCTTGCACCCGTGCCATTTGACTTAAGCTGTTTCCTGTTGGTCACCCTTGGAACAGGCCTGTCATCGTGTGCAGCTAATTCCATTAATCAGGTCAGTGTTTTATTAATAGCTTTTTCACATATTTGGATCAGCAGCAATTTAACAGTTTTCATTTGTACTGATGAGGTTATACTATGGTGAATCAAAGGGTAAGCATGTGGAAACGATTGTTTATGTTAGGAAAATAAAAATGTGATTTAAAGCAGCATAAGTGGTATCAGGAATGCACAGTAGAAAAGGAACAAATTGTATAAAGCTAAAGGTATGGTTAGATCTTGGCGGTGTTCTCAAATCTATTATTATCTAATGTCTGAGGAAAGGACTTCCTTTGTGTCTTTTGATTGTGTGGTGCAAGTAATACGTGCCTCGGTGCACTGATTTAAATTGAAGGAAACTCAGAAAGTGTTGTACAAGTCAGATCTATAGACGTTGATGCACAAAATCAAAATTGCTTAAGCTTTATAGTATTATAGAAACATCATACATACATCTTTCTTTAGTTGCATTGGCAACCAAAGTTTAGTTATAACAGTCTCTGGAATATTATGGTATGGAGAATCCTATAGCCACCTAATCCAAACAGATAATGGATAGTTTGAAGCATTCCCCAAAGGTGCTTTTTTCAGAAGGCAACTGGACTTTAGTTTTCCTTTGTTTTGAAAAGAAAACACTTTTGGGACAACCATGGCCTGCTTGACTGAAAATCTCTATAGACATTTGAAGCATTGCCTGTCATTCCAGCAGGTATTGCTAATGAATCCAAACTTTCTTTTTTTTAGGTTTAAGAAACAGTTTGAGAATCTCCCCTCCTCACCTACTCCTGAGAAAGGAATAAAACTTTTGTCTGCATTCTGCATGCTATTTCTTAATTTCCAATGTAGGGAGTTCAGCTTCATTGGAATGAATTTAAAGAGAATTTGAAAGAAATGATAGGTGTACAAAATAAACTCATCATTAAAATGTATCACTAAATTACTTTGTATCATTACATATATGAGTCTAAGTCTCTTGTGATTCTCTTTTCCAATCCAAGAAAGATTACCAGAAAGCTTCTTTTCATTTTTAAGTAAATTTTTAAGTTATGTCCAACTCCCAAAGTATAATTAATTCAAATTATGGTCTATTCTAAACCAGCACACTGATTTTAATTAAACTATATTTAGTTTTAAGGTTAGTTGATATTAAGGTTTAGTTGACTGAACACTGGCTAATTGAAAAGGTACATGAAAGAATAAGGATACTTACAAAATCTGCAGACTCATCATGTAAAAATAAAGTACAGTTTATTGCTACATTCAAACTAAGCTATAATGTATAGGTTGCTTTGAATTGTAGTCTTAATTGAGAATGTGTGTTTTTCAGACATGATAGCAGATTCTGGAAAGTAAAGTTCATATAATCATAAAATATAAGGATTGGAACATATCTGAGATCATCTAATGCAAACTCCTCTACAATGAGAAATCCATTATTACCATGTCCCAAATACTATGTCCAGACTTGGCAGATTGGTGATCTATAGCAGGAGTTTTCTTTTCTTTTTCTGGATGTGAACATTTTTGTCTCCTGGAATGCCTGATCATTTTTTCCTTAGTTTCCTGTGGGACCCCATCAAGTTCTCTTGGGGTCATCCTAGGGTTCCAAGCAATACAGTTTAAAAAACCTTATATATAAAATGCCTCCACTGCCTGATATAGGATTAATTCAGTTTAAAGGCTTTTGGGTCAGACTTACAAAGTATATTCCCAGTATATTTTTCACAGCTCTCATGAGGTATATTTCATCTCTTATCAGGCATCTGTCTTCATGAAAATCCATACCATGTTTAAACTATTTCCATAGTTGTTCATTTCCAGTATTCCTCCTTGTAGTGTTGTGAAAGCATGAATGGCCTGGATCAGTGGAAGGAGATTTTTCTTCCTGTTCAAACATGTTGTCCATTTCTTCCAGGCATATGGAATAATGTTCCATAATAAGAAAGGCAAAAGAAGTAATCTGTTTCATTTTCATTCAATTGCTGCTTTAAATATTATTAGCAATCTATGCACCACACACGTACTATTTGTTGATTCACTAATTCAAGCTATGATGATGACTCAGGTTTAGTTGGTCAACATTTGTTCAGTACATAGATTAGACTTTTGATCTATGTTGCCTTTATCAATTTTAAAGTGACCTTGATTCAATACATAGAGAAAAGTTATGGGAAAACTGACAGTTACAACTGTAAATTGCAATTTGCTTCATTTAATTATAATGATGCATGAAAACAACTGTATGCAAGATTGATGTGCCATTCCTGGAGGTTTCTCTGTTTCATTACCTATTTTTAAAAAACTTAAGGGTGAATACTTGCTTTTCTCCTTTTCATTCCAGTTCATTAATGTCCTATGTAAAAGCATTTTTATCATCTAACTGTACTGTACTGTACTACTGTACACTTGTTACAATATATGTTTGACAGAATGCTGCTTAGGTTTCGGTCACTTCCTCCTCTTTGAGGCAGAAGCTTGAATCCACTCCTTTTCAGAGCTGAACAATTCTCTTCTTCAATCCCTGAGGCTTTTGGCAGCAGGTCTTCACTGGAGTACTAGAAATAGTGTTAGCAAGAAGATTCTGGGATGCCTTCTAAATTTGCAAAGAAAAAGCTTTCCTTTGTGTCAGTTATTCCATCTTACCATCCCTTCCACTTGGTTTTCTTTCATCATCTGGGAGACTTCTTAATTTTGTTTGCCTATACTAGACTTCAGTGCCCAATACAAGATTTCTTATCTTCTATAGTAAATTTGAGGGTGAACAGTTTGTCTTTAGCCTCTTCATGCCCCCTGCTAAGAAGGCATTTAGGTTGCCCTTATTCTTTACTCTTCTTTAAGTCTTGGTTATATTATATGGAATGTTAAAGTTAATTATGGATAATATGTATCTTAACTTATTAGATTTCAGACAGTGAACAATTTCATATTTGATGATACCAAAGTGTATGGTATATACTCGTAGATAAGACGAGTAAGCCAAAATCCATTAGATGATTGTTTTGAATTGATACACAAAAAGGGTTGCATGGCTCATTGTTTGAGCAACCTCAGTGACTAAGAAGTCCTATTAGTTGTGTGTGTGTGTATGTGTGTGTGTGTGTGTGTGTGTGCGTTATACATTTACTAAGTGTTTATATGTTTTATGTTTTTTTTATTTAGGATATGCATGTGTAATTGATTAGTGATAGTTGTAAGAATAAATAGGAAATTGTTTTTGGGGGTGAGACAAAAAGCTAATTGTAGTATCCATTTTTAGAAACAAATTCCATTCATTATGCTATACACTGGTAATTATATTGTAAAGTACATTAAATAGAATTTCTTGATCCTAGAGAGACAGTGCCAATCTTTCTGCTTCTTACAAAGGCTGGAATAAAAGGCTTGTTGAATTATAAAATATATCAGCTCTAGGGTTTCCAAATTATGCCTCCCATTTTGCTTTTATAACCCTTATCTCCCAAATAAATAAGAGAAGAAAATAAAATCCCACCTTCCCATCCCATTTCTCTTCCATAAATATTTTATTATTTTTGTCGCAATATGAATCACATTTCCAACCTGGGTTTTTTAGTGAAGGATCCATTTTAAACTTGTAAATCTGTTGTCCAATCTTTATGAAAACTGAACATCAGATTATAATAGTATATAACTCTTTATGTGGAAAAATACATTATTAAAATTCAGCAACATTAATCTTTGTGTTATGCCACTCCAGTGGAGATAAAACCTGTAGTGTTTACAATAAAATCTATGGCTTTGAAATCTTAAAATAAGTCATATGAATTCTTCTCAGATTGGAATGGTTCAAAGTAGGAGAATGTTGAAAAAGAAACCAGGATGTTTAAAATGATTATAGCGGCTGAAATATAAACAGTTGTGGTTGGGTTTGATAGATAATAACTTAAATTTCAGGTAAAACTTGGAATGGATATGAAAGTAAATGTGGTCAGCTAGAAGATTAAACAAATAAAAAGGGCTAAGATAGATTCTCCAGAATTTATAAAAAGTATGTGGTAATTTGATGTTAAAATCTCCCTCCCTCCTTCCCTCGTGCTTTTTAAAAGCAAAGTGCTGGATTTTTTTTTTGTGTTAATTATATTTCCTACTCTAGCAGTATATCCATAGGTATAGAACCTTACTTTAAAAAATCAGTGTGCTGTACATGGAATGTTTCATTGTCCAAAAACTATAGATAAAGCAAAAGAAACGACACAGTTAAATGGATCAATATGTCTTCTCCAAAACAATTTCCCTGGTATTTAATTGCAGAGAAATTGTTTCAGAAAAGAAGATAAATCAGATTCATTTAACTGTCATTTCTTTTACTTTATTCATAGTTTCTATATTTTGCAATTCACAATAGTTCTTTACCTCTAAAATTCTCTATGGAAGTTATCATGGCATAATCATTTGTCTTGCTGTATTTTTGAAACCGAAGAGGTGGACCGAGATCATTCTGGCATCCCTGCAGCAAGATCTTCCTTATAATTTTGGGTTGAAGCCTGTTGAGAAATTAAAATGCTTGGTAACATTTCAGCCAATGCAGGATTTAAAATCTGTTATGGTTTACAACTGTTGCTGCTCTTGAGGGCCTCAACCAGGTAGCAGTTAAACCTGCAAGCTTGTCATAGAGAACCTTCCTTAGCTCTATTGCTTCCAATATGCAACATCTGTAGCAAGAGATGAGGTATAACTTTAAAAATGTGGAGTGCTGCCTCAGTAATTTACATTCAAAAGGCTTCCTTTATTAATATATGAATCTTATCAGGTGCTCCCTCTAAGACCTTATTCTAATCTCTCTCCTCCCCAATAAATAAATTATTTATTAAATTTATATGCACCAATCTCACTGTCATTGGGATTGGTACATTATCATCCAAACTGTCACTGTCTGGGTAGCTTACATGGTAAAACAACATAATAACATTATATAACATTAAAACAATAAATATAACTCTAAAATTAACAGAGAATTGGCCAAAGTAAGGGGCAATATATGATGGGTTGGATCTTCTGTTTAATCCACAGTGGAATGACCTGGGCCAATTAGCAGAGCCAAAAGTTTTAAAGACCTTTCAGAAGGTGAAGAGAATGGGGGAGATCACCTCAAAATATATGATGTTCCAGAGTGGGCAAGAGCCATAGCAGAAAAAGCTCTTCTTCTGGACCCCACTAGCCAGAATTCCTTGACTGACGGGATCTGCAGCATGCCTCTACTGCTGGCGCATGTGGGGAGGCCAATCCCATTGCAGTCAGATGGGAGTAAAAAAGAAAGAGGAAAGATCAGTGATAAACAGAAATTCAGTTTTGTTTCACTTTCTGGTACCTGACTTTGGAATTTGATCAATGGGGAAGCTTTTGGGTTTCAATTTTTTTTCCTATTTGTTCAGGAGAAAATTCTATTTGCTAAAGATTCTTAGGTGTTTAATTTTAATAATATCCAGTATTGATTTCTTCTCTCCTTTGTGATACATTTTATTGTTATTATGTTTCATACTTTCCAATTTTTAACTTCAGTTAATAAATAAGTATGTGTTTAATGCAAATACTGATGGTCCATTCAGTTTTCATTTTCTATTTACTTAGCCTAATCTCTTAATCTCTGTTAAACTTGGATTCTCTTCCTGGATCAAGTCAGTCTTAGACTTCTCCAACTGAAGTCCATAATGCCAAAAGGAAGCCATCTTACTGCTGGTGCTTGGTCGCCCATCATATCATTTATTCATCTAAATCAGTTCAAAAAAACTTTATCAGGTTGTATTGACTGATACAGCCTAAGTAATTACCCATATTTCATAAATTGAGAGGGAGAAGATCAGCTTGTTGTCTTTTGGTTAGAACATGATGAGAAGACTTCATTAAGCATTACAACCTGCATTTCACTTTCTCAAAAAAGAAAGTTTTGTATTCCCCAGGAGTAAAAGTGAAATTTGATCATGTGAGAATGTCTCAATTTAATCTGGCTAAACCTTTCAAGTTACATGCAATACATTGTGATCCTTGGATGAAATACATTAAAAACAAGACTAGTAGCCTAGTGATATTTTTGAATGAATAGAGAATGGGGAGTCAATACATATTACTTCTGTGTATTTCATTTGAAATTAACACCTGATGCATCTCTGGTTTTCTCTGAAGTTTCTTTTTGTTTTGACTGAGTTGAGGGCCCGCAGCAGGCAGCTCTTCCTTTCATCTTTGTCTGATGATCAAAAAATTCCCAAGTTGTGGTTATTAAAACCTGATGTTTAAGTTCTGGAGTACAAGACTGTCGGTGTAGGAGGCAGCCGATGATGTAATTTATAATATGTAATAAATATCTGGGAAGTGTAATGCTGGAATCTATCTCTGTTCTCAAAAAGTTCTGATATACGTTGCTTTGATATTTAACTGCTTGGCAGACTTCATTAGTGGTTACTTTGAGACTCATAACTTATGAGTCGTATAATTCATAACTGGAACTCCGCAAGATCAAGTGAGCATGAAGAAATCTTTGGTATTGAGGAAGAATGGCTCAACCATAAGCAGTAAAAATGACAAGCACCTAGAGACCCAACCTTCATAAGTACAATAAATTTTAAAAGCAGAGATCATCTTTCCAAAGCATGAATTATTTGACCTGTGACTGAAACTTGATAAAGTATCTTCGGTAGAATGTAATAAATTAGTGAGTGATGTTAGGAAGACATCTTGAGTTATAAGCATGCTACAGATACCCATGGAGCACACAGGTGATGGGTGGGAGGGTTTTCTAATATTTGGTCTCTGAATTTATTTTATATGCCAAATTAGATGGCTTTTAAACCAACAAAATAATAAATGTAATAAATAAAGAAGATATCTTTCTGATACTACTTTATTTACTTATATGATTTCAGATCACTAGAGTGGAGCAATGTTCAGGTTGCTTGCAATCTCATAATCTTGTATTCTCTCAGCTGTATTTTTTTCTTTAAAAAAACAATTTTCAACTTTGGTTAAAGTTCTGAGTATTTAATAGTAGAAATCTGAATGCCAAGGAAACAATTTGCCATACAATTTCTGTGATGTAACTCAATTCACTGGGAATGTTTCTAAGCTAAAATGTATTGTTTAAGCGCTCATTTCATTTTAAAAAAAAAAAACTTGCAAAAAATTAGACTTAGATTTGTTTCCATTACAGAGTCTCTTCTAACAAATTCTAACAGATTTCTTTTTAAGAAAATGAAGGGAAGATGCATTCCATAAAGCAGGTGCTACATGAAAGAAGGAAGAGGATGTACAGAGATAAAGCAAGCATTCTTCTTAGATCCTGCTAAATAATATTGCTTTATAAGACAACCTGGAGATATCTGGTGAGATAGCCAGAATTGCAGAGAAGTGGTCCCAGAAATAACCTGGTTCTAGCACCTTAATTTAGATCTGGAAGCCCACTGGGAGCCAATGGAATATGTGAAGCACTATGCTATATTAGTTGGGCATAGCATGGTGCACCCAAAACTGCTCACACAACTGCATTCTAGTATAGCTGCAGTTTCTGGATGTTCTTTAAAGAAGGTCATGAGTAGAATACATTACAATAATCAAGGTGGGATGCAACTAAGACATAGTGACTATGAGCAGAATCTCCTGTTCCCAAAAAATGACACAGACTTACTGTACATAGCCATGTAAGATGAATTAGTGCAAAGGACCTACTCTCTATGCTTGTCATTTGCTCTTGAACAGAAATGCAAATCCAGAAGGATCTTCCTTAAAACCCATACCATTCAGTCTTGCTAAAGCTGAGTTGAAGCTTGTTCTTCCCCATCCAGACATTTATAGCCTCCAGACATTGGAAAAAAGTGATGGCATCACTTGGATAATGAAGGGCAGAATATAGACGAGTGCATTAGTATGTAAAGGCATTTAAGCCTGTGCCAATAAAGGATCCTATTCAGCAGCTTCATGTAAATGTTAAATAGAAGTGAGGAGGAAGTAGAATTTGAATGTGGAGATCCCAGAGTGCAGAGATCTGAAACTAGAACAGTATCACCAATTCCTTAAGGCAATCCAGAAGGGTACCATAATGAATGATACTGAAAACTGCTGAGAGGTCAAGGATACATGCAGAGCCTCCAACCTGAGATTGCCAGAATTCATACACATGCATCATCAGTACCATTTTGTTTCTATAGTTTGGCCTTAAACTTGATTGAAAAGGATCTAGATAATCCGTTTTCTCTTTGAAACTGCAAGTCTACTACCCTACTTAACAACTTCCCCTAAAAGGAAAGTTTGGAAATGAAATGAAAACTGTTTAGTTCAGTAAGATTCAGCAATGGCTGAATTAGCAGGATCCAGCTATATGTCATCTTGCAGGAGGCTTTAGCCAGACAGGTAGGAGGGAGATCTAATGTACTATACTTAAAGGCCCAAGAACCTTATCACCTTTATGAGGACAAATCAACTCAGATTCCTCCCGGATAATAGAATAACACCATATCGAGAACTAGAATGGATTAATTAAGTAGGTCCTTCCTCCCTTCATAGCAGGGACGATGATTTGTTTTGAATAAGGGATTAACATAAATCCCACCCACCCCAATGTCAGAGTATGTTATCACTGCCCTGATACCAAAACCCAAATTTACTTTGTGGCTTTTGCAGAGATCAGGGCATCAGTAGATCAAGTCCATAATGGATATGGGACTCCAAAGTAGCTCAGGAAAGGCAAATTGAAGGGCCCAGGGAAGGCAAATTGAAGATCCCCAGAAACAAGTCTGGGAACTTTAGTGCCAATGCACTAAAGGAAAATACCTATGCAGGAAGTGTTTATGGCAATTTGCCACAGCTAACTTGCCATAGCTAACTTGCCACAGCCAACTTGCCACAGGGCAACTAGCCATGGCCAACTCACCTCAGGACAATTCATCGTGGGACAAGGGTTACACTAAAATCAAAGAAATTGTGAAATATAATCATTATGGAAAGGATGGAAAAGGAAGAACAAACAGTTCTGCATTTTAACAGTTCTGCGCCATCACAGCTCAGTATGAAAGCAGCAATCTCATCTGTTCCTTGAGGCCCACTTCATAAAAAGAGTTTCATATCAGACTATCTATAATGTACCATTACTGCCCCACAATCACAGCTGGTGTTACGTAAAAAAAAAAAAAAAGTTGGGCATATCTCTCTCTGAGTCCCACCCCATACCCAGCCAAGTTTCAGTAATTCATATCCGGTTGGCCCACTGATTCACAATTATATGACTGGGGCAAACCATATTACAAATTGATTTTAAATTAAGCAGCAACTACCAGAGGTTGCACATTGACTCTTGGGTTTAGTGGTTTGTGCATGTATGTGTGCATGAATTGCATTCTATATTCTACTAATATGGAATGCAATCTATATTCTCTCCAGATGTTTTTAGAGGCTGTGGCAACTGCAGTGTGCTGTCATTTAATTAACCTTTTTAAAGTGGGAGTTTAGAGAGAGGGAAACAATTTGCCTTTATGATGGATCATCAGGAAAATTTCAGTTGCAGTGTTCCTTTTCAGATGCACTCCAGATTTTTCCTGTAAACTCTGATGGCTGGAAGAACAAAGACATATTAAAGAGCAGCAGCGATGAAATGTAGAGATAACATCAGACAAAGGGAATTTAATAGTTAATAACATTAATCTGCCCATGTAATCTACAGTGGCCCTGCATTCCAAAATATACTAGCCTCTTAAAACACAAGAATTATTAGGTTTCATTCTGTAGGCTGTATCTTTACTGTTTTAAGTTAAGAATATATGTTGTATGGCACAAACATTAAAATTTAATATTAAATGTATGAAAAATAGCTTACTTTTAAATTAATATAACATGGAGCTATATTTCTATATTTCTTTTACCATTCAATGTGGTACTCACCATTAACACCTGGTGTAGGTCCAGAGTGTTGCTTCTGGGAACATTACACAGAAGTTACCTAGACCTCTAAAGATTTTCAGTGAAAGTATAAATAATTTTTTGTTGCTTTCTCTGAAGCCCCTTTCTACTACTTTCTCTTTTTCTGTGGAAGAAGGAAAAAAAATAAAATCGTATTGTCCTTTCTTTTGGAGATTTTTATTTTACTTTAAGAACTCTCCTCGCAAGCATTTAGATTGTGAATAAAATTTATTTCGTTCTTTGTGTAACATTGTGCTAGGAGTCTAGAATTAAGCATTGTGCTAGGAGTCTAGAATTAAGCATGAAACATATATGTTGGTCTGATTTAATCTGTCCCTCCCTCCTCTCTCCTAAATCTTAAATCTTTATAAAATCATAAAAATTGAAATAAACTGGTAAATAATTTTATAAGAAAAATACCCACCAATAATTTTACATAGGACATGTGTGTTTTAATTACAGTGATCTCTTTACTATAACACATTCCACTGCATGGGAGAAATAGATATAAATCAATAATTTTGCCTCTTGTTAATAAGTGCAAAGTACAGGTGCATTATTCTAACTTACAACAATAGAGTTCCAATAGTTCTTGCCCAGGCCTACCTATAAGGGCTGATAGTATGTATCATAGTGAATACCATGAACACGAAAACACTGGCCAAATTTTTGTGGTCTTTTCCCAGGCTTAAAAGAGTAGTTTTTGTTGTTTATCACAAAAACATAATTTCCATGGTGCTATCATTTTTATCACTGCTAATGTAATGCCTTACTTGCCCGACTAATTCTTGTTTGAAGTTAAAGCAATCAAGTCATAGAACAAATCCATCCACTTTCAGCAAACAAACAATTTTGGTGCAAAAGTAACCCCAATTTACAGGCTCGATACCACTTGATCACTATCATAATGAAGAGTAGGAAATAAACATTGTCTGAAATAGTGCAACATTTTCTAATAATGGGAATCTAATATTACACTATTTTATGCATAGTTTTAACACCAAGTCGTGTACAATTTCCCAGTACACAACAGTTTTCACTGTTTTGTCTGTTCTGTATACATGCAAAGAAATGAATGTTTACTTTCATGAAATGTCATTAAGAAAAAAATATTTCTGTAAATCAGCTTCTTTATTATTATATATAAAATATATTTTGTCAGAAAGACACCTAGCAACCCAATTCGACATTGTTTTCTCCTCAGTTGCAACCAAATTCTACCCTCTAAAAACTGATCTTTTTATTTAAGTTCTTTATTTTCAAAACTTTAACAGATGTGAGTGTGTATTCTAATAATCTTTTACAAGGTACATTAGCAGTTCAGAAAGAAAATCCTCTGTTTATTACATAGTGCAGGAGACAAAACTGTTTCTTGGAAGTGCTCCCTTTTGCAAAAATATTTGAGAAATATTTTTGGCAAGCTGATTGAGCTAATAGGGATGGGGGGAGTTAAACACAAACTTAGCATCTGACCTCTTTAACTTGTCACTTTGTGACAGGTACAGCCTGATGCTCTGGATGTTTGCATCCTAACGTCTACAAAATTTTAGACAGTTAAAGTGTGATTAAAAGAGAGCAGCCTGGTTAATCCTGGCTGTCTCCTCTCTGACATTGAAGTTTTTCTCATTGTAAGCAATTTAAGTTTCTTTATGGGTAAGTCTATAAAGTTCCCAGTAGTAGTACATGTCTCAAAAACAAAGTATTTCCTGTAGGGTATTTAATTTTCATGCATGTCATTAGAATTTCTGATGAAGAATTTTCTGACCTTTATCCTTCAGTGAACATTTTCATTGACAGTGAATGTTAAGTTTCAAAATAAACACAAAACACAGCATAAATATGATTAAGATTGTGAATAAGATTGATGTTGTAATTGCTATTGCTTCTGCTAAATTACCTAAAATGTATGTTCATGCTTTAGAAAGAGTTAGAATCAAATTTATGTGTGCTTTTCCCCATGTATAAATAGTAATGCTGGACAAACTGTTCAATTGAGTACTTTGCAATGCAAGCAAAGAGTTCTTTCAAGGCACCACTTTTCTTTGAGATGTTTAAAATCCTTTCCTGGTTTTCTGATTATGAATGTCTATGACCAGCTTAGGAACAGATCATCATGGAGCAAATCTATGGGGCCGCCAAGAATAGACATTTACTTACGCTAGGGAGAATTGTGACCATTAAAATGAACTTCTTGCCAGGAATACTATTTCTCTTTCAAACTATTCCAATTAAATTAGACAATTTTTTTTAATGAATTAAATAAAATTACTATGAAATTTATTTGGTTAGGGGAAAAAGCAAGAATAAAACTAAGCTCATTACAAGATAATAGATGCAGAGGTGGGTTTGGACTCCCTGCCTGGGAACTATATTATAAAGCAGCAATCCTAACATGGATTAAAGAATGGGCCAACCTGAGAAATAAAAGAATTTTAACCCTAGAAGGACATCCGGAGACGGGGTGGCAGGCCTTCATGTGGAACCCTGGAAATAAGAGTTACACATGCTTTAATAGGCACCTAATCCGAAGCTCACTATTGAAAGTGTGGAAAGAAATTAAACATAAACATTATATGAAGATTCCAGGGTGGGTATCCGTCATGCAGGCAGTGATCCATCCCAATGCTTTAGAAACAGGAAGAAAGATTAGATATTATGATGTCTTAAATTCTCAAGGAGGATTAAAGACAAACCAAGAACTTAGAGAGGAAGGGATGAAAATAGAGTGGTGGCCTTATATGCAACTTAAGACGAGGTATAAAAAAGACATCAAAGAATTTAGAATTGAGGGAAAATCGAACCAATTAGATAAAATATTAGAGGGAACAGATCAAAAATTAATTTCTAAAATGTATAATTATCTATTAGAATGGCAAAAGAATTAGTTAAAGGCCCAATGATTGCATGGGCAAAGAATGTAGGGCACAACATTAATCTGGAAGACTGGGAAAAAGTTTGGAAAAAAAATTACAAAATAACAAAATCGGCTGTCTATAAAGAAAATCAATATAAAATGTGTTACCGGTGGTATCTGGCACCCTCAAGATTAGCGAATATGTACCCAAACTTAAGTCCGACTTGCTGGAAATGTAAGCAAATAAGAGGTACCTTTTTCCACACTTGATGGCTTTGCCCAAAAAGTAAAAAAATACTGGAAAAAAAATAGAATTTGGATAAAAGAAATTTCAAATATACAACTAGAACTTAAGTCCGCAATATTTTTGTTGGGAATGTTAAAAGGGGACTACACAAAAGAAACGAAATACTTAATTCTTTATATAATTACGGTAGCAAGAATTGCATTGGCACAGTGCTGGAAGGGTGACCAAATGCCGACAAATAATTTGATTATTCAGAAAGTTCTTGACTGCGCTGAAATGGACCTGCTTACACAAAAACTTAGGGATAAGGAAGACTCAAGACATAGTACAGCTTGTGAAAAATGGTATAAGTGGATTAAAGATAAAAAAATTAGGGAATTAAAAGATAAGAATTTGAAAAATGAAGTGGTTAGATTAAGTGTGTTTACCAAAACCAGGAACTGAATATTAGTAAAATTGTTTTCAATAAAAGATCACACCATCTTAGTTGATTAGAAATGTATAAGTTTTATTTTTATGTTTATTTGTTATGTAATTGTATATTGATTTTGTTTGTAACAAAAGGTTGTATTCTATGTATTGTACATATTTTTCTTTTTAATCTTAATAAAGTTTATTTTTTAAAAAAGAGTAGACATTGACTTGATACCACATAATCAATCAAAGTCTATCACCAGAAGGCATTTCTCCTGGGATTTATGCTGTAGTGAAGCACATATGCTCAAAAGACTGAGAATAGGTCTCCAGGTGTCTCCTCTGAATTGTTAGTAAAGCCCTAATGAACAGAGCACAAGGGGAAAATATACAATTTAGTATTTAGTGTTTCACACAGATTGTCTTGGCTCTTCCCTTACCTCTTTAATGATTTTCTTGTCCGCTCCAGGACCATGAAATTGGTACTATCTTGGTTGCCTGTAAATTGTGCATGTAGGTGGATAACACATGGTTCCTTCAGTCTTTATGTTTACTTACTGCCATTTTAAATCTTGCCATATTTGCTGAACCCTTAATATTTGATTTAACGAAGTTTTATTGATTGCTTCATGTGATTATTGTGATATGAGGGGATCCTTGGTGCTCTCTGAGATTGCTTGTTTTCTTGAAGAGAAATTAGGTAATGTCATCAGTGGTAGTACTGGCACTGATGATGATACTTAGTTTGGGCAATGAAACATCTGCAAGAAAATAAGCAAGCTCAGAGACCACCAAGGACTCGTCATATCAACTCTGATCTACAAATATTATCCTTTATTATTGTGATACTTTACTTACAGTTTTTCCATTTTCTAGTTTTACTATTTCCCAATACTGTAGTCTGAGTTATTTTAAATCTTCCTCTTTTCTTTTGTGTTCCTTGTGTGTCCAAACTATTCTATTCTATTTTATTCTATTCTATTCTATTCTATTCTATTCTATTCACTACAGATTCCTGCACAGCCTATTATTTAGAGCCATGTCATTATAAAGTTTAATTCTGACTTTTTTGGCACTGCGGTGTTGTACTCACTTCTCTACATTATTAACAGATACAGCCAATAAAGGATATTTGTTCTTGGCACTTTTGGCTATTCCTTTTATTCCAACAGCAAATTCAAAGCTAAAGTCAAATCCCACAGCTTTGAAATTCACTCCCCCTACTCAGTGAATGATGGATGACATCTTAGTGTTTAAATCAAACTGTAATCATGCTGTAAGTCCTTCCTACTAAAAAATTCCATGTGATGAAACCTAGGAGATGAGCCATTTCTGCCATAGCATCTAGTCTTTTGAACATTATCAGCCCTGAGGTGAGGTTAACCCCAATTCCTATAGTCTTTCAGAATGCTCTTAAAATATATATTTTCTTCAGAACTGGGAATATCTTGACAGCAGGGGGCCTTTTTGGCGGCTGCATCATAAACATCCCGATTGTGATCCTCTCACAAGTTATGTCAGGATTCCGGCAGTTACCCCCATTTAAATCATGAGTCATGAGCCAAACTTCCAAATTAAATTGTTTTAATTGGTTTTATAATACAAACAGTCCTCGACTTACAACTGTAATTGGACCCAGAATTTCTATCATATGTCATTATGGTCATAAATCAAGACATTCATATGACCACCCATTTATACAACTTGTGATCACTTATGTCATTAACCACTTTGCTGTGGTTGTTAGGCAAGACCTTTATCCACAATTGGCACCTTTGCTGGAAATGGGAAATAAACTGATTTTCAACAAAAAAAACCCCACAATCATAAATAGTGATCGTGTGACCAAGAAGTACTGCAAACAGCCAGAGTGGGTAGGGGAGGTGAATCCCAGTGGGATGATTAGCTTCCTGAAGTAACCTGGTATGCCATGCTTTAAAAGTAATAACTGGCACCTTGAATTGCACCCAGAAGCAAATCGGTAGCCAGTGCAGCAGTGATGTAGCATGGGTCGCCCTAGGGACCTCAAGAACTCACTTTGCCCCAGTTGAAGTTTCCAAATGCTCTTGCTCTTTCAGAGTAGCCCCACATAGAGTTCATTGCAATATACCCAGGTATGAAATGACCACAGCTTGAATGATTGAGCACAGGGACTCCCAGTTCAGGAAAGGCTGCAACTGGCACATACGGCAAAGTTGTACAAAGGTTCTCCTAGCTGCAACTGATACCTGTTCTTGGGAGTCCAAGAGAACCCCCAAGTTGCAACCAGGTTTGTCTGGAGTAGCACAGCTCCATCCAGAACTAAGTTGGTTAAACTCCCAGATCTTGAAACTGTGCACACAAAGCCTTTCGGTCTTGCCAAGTCTGTTGTCCACCATCCAAGCCTATCTATTATCTACTTAAAACTTTAGAAGTGATAGGCTAAATAGTTGGTTCTGGTTGCCTTATTTCTATTCTTATAAGCATTTCCTAAAAACCTGTAATTTCCTATTACAAGTCACAAATGATTATTTTTTACAGTTATTTGCTATCTGTCAGACATGGGGTTCTATTTTCCAAAATGCTATAATCTCAAAAAATAAAACACAGCACATTGCAGCTCTTTGTGTTTCTTAATTACTTTAACCTCACCAACTTCAAAGACAATAAAAACTCCAGTCTACATTTATCTATTTTCATGTGAAAATTAGTAGATATTATATATTTCCATGGGAATTTCTTTGCTTTAATAATTTCATTTCTAGATAATTGTCTGAAGTCAGTTTTCTTTTTACAGTTGTCAAACTGCTGTCAAATTAAGGTATTTTATTCCAATGTTCATTTACATCTTGTACCATTCTTAGACTGTCTGCTTCGTATCTTAATACAACTAATGATTGAACTTCAAAATTCAGTCATCCTTCCCCACAGACAGTCACACCCTCTTGTTCTTTAAGTGGTTAGGAAATAGCTGTAGTTTTTTCCAAACTTATTAAGGGTTAGTGGTTTTAGAATGGAATGCTGTCTCACCAACAGAAAACAAAAAACATAGCAGCTGTAACTGTAATTTAATTTTGTAATATTTCACTCGAGAGCTTTTAAAATGTCTCTAAAATTCTAGTTTTTAGGCTGCCGGAGAGAAAAGGAGGAGAAATTAACATCTGGGAAATCCCCAACATCTCTTGGGTTTGCACGATGGTTTTGTGATAGTTGCTTTCTATCTTTTAAGTAATTTTGTATGCTTTAATAAAACAGATAAGTTGGAATTAAGTGGTATCTGCCTAACAAGGCTTTATTTATTTTTGAAAATATCAAAGGATTTCATTTTAATGAGGGAATATAGACATAAGTGGAATCCAGTTTTGTAGCATTTTTCTTGGTGTAAATTTTCATACAAAGGTGACATATTCTAAATTTTTTTTGAAGCAGCAACATGATCAAAGGAATACATTTCTACATGCCATTGATGTCTTGCTACAAAGTAAAGTAGCCTAAGGTTACTATCTACTTTATAAGCATTCCTTAAAGACAGGTTGGACTTTGGGGTTAAATGAATATTTTAGAGTTCAGTACATTTTTTGCATTAGGATTCAATAGAAATACATTCACAAATATTTCTGTTCAGTATTGAACTGAGTCTTAGAGAGTTCTTTTGAAAAAGTACCTTCAAACATAGCCACCAAGAATAATTCAGTATGGAAATATAATGGTATTATTTATTTATTTGTTTCCTGCTTTATTTATTCTCCATCCTCCTATTTTTCCCATACCAATTCTCTGAGGTGGATTGGACTGAGAAAAGGCTGAGGGGATTGTGGGGACTGGCCCAAAGTTACTTAGCTGGCTTTCATCTCTAAGGCAGGACTAGAACTCACAGCTGTAATTACGTATGATGAATAAAAGCTACCTCTTGAAAATACAGTATGGTCTCTTTCCCTCTCTCTCCCCCCTTCTCTTTTGAAAGCTTATTGATGATAATAAATATTTAAATATTCTGCATTTTATCTGGTTAAGGAAAAGAATAAAGTTGCTAAGTTATATTCTTTCTTGGATAGTGATTGGTTTTTTCATATGTGGATTCAACTAAATTACAATAAAGTGCATGGCAAAGTGAAATTGTATGCTAGCTGGGAGAACAGATAAAACCAACTGAAAATTATTTGCAGCTGTGAAAGTTATTGATAATATCATGCTTACTTCTTAGCAGTCTTTTGGTAAACCACATTATTCATTACCAGATGTGTCATGCTATATCTTCAAGGTAAATCGTCTGTTTGATTCTTGTCACAAATTTTATCCATTAAAATGGTTAAGTTAAGGTGTTTTCCAACTGTTATACCATTTTGTGGTATTCAGAGAAATAAAAGTGTGTTGTCTTTTTATCTGGGCAAAACAGTAAATGTTGTATTGAATAACAGCTGCTAAAATGTTAGCAGTTAAACTTTTACTAATTTTTTGTGGACTGATTTATGTTTCCATCTCTAACATACTAACACACACATCTCCCTAACATTGTGCATAATACCCTTTAGAGCATCAACCTTTCTTTTCCCTCACTAGGTAAAAAGCAAAATATTAAGTTCTAAGTACTGTGTGTGTGTGTGTGTGTATATATAGAGAGAGAGAAAATCTTAAAAAATGTATATGTATATGTGTGTGTGTGTGTGTGTATATATATATATATATATATATCTGTAAGGTTTTTAAGCTGATAATTTTAAATAATAAATAAGGGAGACTAGTATAGATCTATTTCGAGCTAATTAGCTCTCTTCAGCTAGCCATACCCTTACTGGGATTCGAACCAGGGAAGTATTACATGTCAGGCAGTTGTAATTGCCACTACACCACTGGCTCTCTCCTTATCAGCTCAGGCAGGGGAATAAGTATATACTTTGTATTACAACACCCTGTTAAGCCCCAATTAAGGGAGAAAGCATACTGCTTTCTTTTCTGTCTTTCGGCTCATCACCAGAGACCATACCGACAGAAAGCTATTTGTTTCGTTGCCTTTTGTTTACATGTGTGTAAGGTTTTTAAGCTGATAATTTTAAATAATAAATAAGGGAGACTAGTATAGATCTATTTCGAGCTAATTAGCTCTCTTCAGCTAGCCATACCCTTACTGGGATTCGAACCAGGGAAGTATTACATGTCAGGCAGTTGTAATTGCCACTACACCACTGGCTCTCTCCTTATCAGCTCAGGCAGGGGAATAAGTATATACTTTGTATTACAACACCCTGTTAAGCCCCAATTAAGGGAGAAAGCATACTGCTTTCTTTTCTGTCTTTCGGCTCATCACCAGAGACCATATCGACAGAAAGCTATTTGTTTCGTTGCCTTTAGTTTACATGTGTGTAAGGTTTTTAAGCTGATAATTTTAAATAATAAATAAGGGAGACTAGTATAGATCTATTTCGAGCTAATTAGCTCTCTTCAGCTAGCCATACCCTTACTGGGATTCGAACCAGGGAAGTATTACATGTCAGGCAGTTGTAATCAAAAGGCAACGAAACAAATAGCTTTCTGTCGGTATGGTCTCTGGTGATGAGCCGAAAGACAGAAAAGAAAGCAGTATGCTTTCTCCCTTAATTGGGGCTTAACAGGGTGTTGTAATACAAAGTATATACTTATTCCCCTGCCTGAGCTGATAAGGAGAGAGCCAGTGGTGTAGTGGCAATTACAACTGCCTGACATGTAATACTTCCCTGGTTCGAATCCCAGTAAGGGTATGGCTAGCTGAAGAGAGCTAATTAGCTCGAAATAGATCTATACTAGTCTCCCTTATTTATTATTTAAAATTATCAGCTTAAAAACCTTACACACATGTAAACAAAAGGCAACGAAACAAATAGCTTTCTGTCGGTATGGTCTCTGATAGAAAAACGCCCACACAGCATGAATAAATAAGATGACACCTCCCGCCTACCAGCCATTTGGAAACCCGCCCTCATTAACAAAAGAGTACCTAACATAAAGGACACCAGACCCACACCCACGAAGGCCACACAAGAAACTACCACCACACTTCCACGCAGAAAGCAGACTCACACCCACACAGAAGATGAAACACGACCACGGACCAGAAGCCGTACCACAGCTGCATCACTACCTGCTTCAAACCCCCCCAACCCATACATGAAGGGAACTGATGCCCACCATGAAGATGTGACACGACCACGAACGCGAAGCCAAACAATAGGATCACAGCTCACCAGCTCAAATCCCCCAGCAACTGAGACTAACCGGAGTACAACCAAACCCCCACCAGAACAGAACACACCCCCAGCCAATCAGAACACAGCCAACCCCCCAACCAATCAGAACACAGCCAAACCCCCAACCAATGAGAACACACCCCCACCCAATCAGAACACAGCCAAGCCCCCACCCAATCAAGTCACACCCCCACTAGTAGTTAAAAGGAAGAAGCAGCTGCAAGCTCACATCACTCTGAGAAGCACAAGGCCGAAGACAGAAGCCTGAAGATGATGAATGAGACTTCATCGAAACGTCGCCTAAATATTTCCAACTCTACGCGGGAGAAAACCCGAAGAACCAAAGATCCACATACAAATACCCGCGAAAATCTCCGAAAACATATATATATATATATATACTTTGTATTACAACACCCTGTTAAGCCCCAATTAAGGGAGAAAGCATACTGCTTTCTTTTCTGTCTTTCGGCTCATCACCAGAGACCATACCGACAGAAAGCTATTTGTTTCGTTGCCTTTTGTTTACATGTGTGTAAGGTTTTTAAGCTGATAATTTTAAATAATAAATAAGGGAGACTAGTATAGATCTATTTCGAGCTAATTAGCTCTCTTCAGCTAGCCATGTGTAGTTCACTACCTGCTTCAAACCCCCCCAACCCATACATGAAGGGAACTGATGCCCACCATGAAGATGTGACACGACCACGAACGCGAAGCCAAACAATAGGATCACAGCTCACCAGCTCAAATCCCCCAGCAACTGAGACTAACCGGAGTACAACCAAACCCCCACCAGAACAGAACACACCCCCAGCCAATCAGAACACAGCCAACCCCCCAACCAATCAGAACACAGCCAAACCCCCAACCAATGAGAACACACCCCCACCCAATCAGAACACAGCCAAGCCCCCACCCAATCAAGTCACACCCCCACTAGTAGTTAAAAGGAAGAAGCAGCTGCAAGCTCACATCACTCTGAGAAGCACAAGGCCGAAGACAGAAGCCTGAAGATGATGAATGAGACTTCATCGAAACGTCGCCTAAATATTTCCAACTCTACGCGGGAGAAAACCCGAAGAACCAAAGATCCATATATATATATATATATATATATATATATGTGTGTGTAAGGTTTTTAAGCTGATAATTTTAAATAATAAATAAGGGAGACTAGTATAGATCTATTTCGAGCTAGTTAGCTGTCTTCAGCTAGCCATACCCTTACTGGGATTCGAACCAGGGAAGTATTACATGTGAGGCAGTTGTTATTGCCACTACACCACTGGCTCTCTCCTTATCAAAGTATATATATATACTTTGTGTTACAACACCCTGTTAAGCCCCAATTAAGGGAGAAAGCATACTGCTTTTTTTTCTGTCTTTCGGCTCATCACCAGAGACCATACCGACAGAAAGCTATTTGTTTCGTTGTCTTTTTGTTTTACATGTGTGTAAGGTTTTTAAGCTGATAATTAAATAATAAATAAGGGAGACTAGGATAGATCTATTTCGAGCTAGTTAGCTCTCTTCAGCTAGCCATACCCTTAGGGGGATTCGAACCAGGGAAGTATTACATGTGAGGCAGTTGTAATTGCCACTACACCACCTGGCTCTATCCTTATCAGCAGAGGCAGGGGAATAAGTATATATTTGTGTTACAACACCCTGTTAAGCCCCAATTAAGGGAGAAAGATATAGAAAGATATAGAACCAAAGATCTATATATATATAGATCTTTGGTTCTTCGGGAAGCATCTTTGGTGCTTCTTGGAGTAAGCACAAGGCCGAAGACACAAGCCTGAAGATGATGAATGAGACTTCATCGAAATGTCGCCTAGATACTTCCAATTCTACACGGGAGAAAACCCAAAGAACCAAAGATCCACATACAAATATCCGTGAAAACCTCAGAAAACAAATATATATGTATATATATGTGGATTACTTATGTAAGTGATTTTTATGTATAATATTAAATAGTAAAGTTTATTCAGAAAATAACTGTACTTTAAATGATTGAATATATTTCAATTTGTGATATAACTAGAGCTATAATCTGCCAGTTTTTTAAAGCTGCCAATTTTGTCCTTATCAAGAAAAATATTAATGCGAAGTATTAATGTTTAAGACAGGCAAAGCCTGACTTTGACATTAATACATGAGCGTTACAATTAATTGTTACATTCTGACTGTTGACTTCCTGTGTATATAATTATACCCACCCACCCCCCAAAAAAACACAGAAAAAAGTTTAGGATTTTTATTCTCCATTGCAACAAACAGATACTGAAGACAATTTTTTGCCAAAATGTGAGAAAAATGGGAAAATTAAAATAAATTCTATTTGCATGTAAAACATTGCCTAATCAATCTAATTTTCTGAATCTGAAATACGATTATTATAAGCAGAACGTCTAATTCCCCCCCCCCCCCATAATTTTTAGTGATTTTCAAAAACTGAAACATGGCTTGCATTAAGGAAGGTTTTCGTATGCTTTAGCATACATTTATTCACAAATTTAGTGTTTGGATAATCTTTTGCTGTTGTTATTTTGTTTTCATGGATTTGGCTAAATGTAAATTTGGCTAAATTTGTTTTGTCCCTGCTAGTTCCCTTGAGTGTTAGAAGAATGTCTTGTTTACTTAAAAATGAAATTAAAGGAAGGGAAATATTTGGCAATCATGAAAAAAAAAGTAGGAGTAGAATAGTGTACTCTATAATTAGGGATAATGATCTACAAAGAGTAAACTGGAAGACTGTACTGGAAACTCTTTCTGCTAGTTCTATAGCATTTAACAGATTGGGAAAGGCAGCCTCTTAAGTATCCTTGATTTTCCATTTTGATCTGTATTTTGTTTATGGTGGAAGAGGAAACAAAGGAGTACTTTGTTTATGCTCTTGAACCAATGGCACCTTCTAAGATTGATGTTTCGTAGAACAACAGAATTGGAACAAATAAAAATAAAAAGAATAAAGAATCATTCATTTATTCTGAAACAGGACTTACACATAAAGTCCAGTATTACTTCTCAATACCGGAGTCTATACTGAATGTGAATTGTCATTTAAGGAGAAGAGAATGAAATTTCTAAACTAACTATATAATTAAAAGCAACAAACCTTTTCCACCTGAGTTTTACCAATAACATCTGACTAGCAATATATACTTTTACAGGTTTCTGTTGACTGAAAAAAGATTTGAACAAAATTATGAAACCTTATGGTTTTTTTTTCAACTTGGTACCTAGTAAACCTAATATGAATACATTCAAACATTTATTTGTACACTATCCCCTTTCTACCTCTTAATGTTTTCTTAACCATGTATTTTCCTGAGTATGCACAATTACTACTATGAACATGCAGGAAAAAGTGTCTCCCACATAAAATTGTTTCAACTGTATTGTTTACTATTATATTATTATTTGTATGAAGTAAGTCTTACTAAAATTCCATAATGACATTTTTATAAAGAAAGCATAGTGTAGTAATAAAATGTCCAAATATATGCACCAAAGTTAATATGAGCAACAGTTAAATGTCACATTAAGCAATGTACCTGTTCTGTTTACTCACCAGAAATGTAACTATAACAAACAGAGTTTGAATTATATTAAAAAACAAATCAAAGTTCAGTGATGATGTCAATCTTTTTTTTTCCAATGGAATTTTACAAATTGTCTGATTTCCTTAGCATTTATATATTCTTTGCTGCCATTTTGTCAAACATTCAATTTCAGATCCTTTATATCAGCGGTCCCCAATCTTTGCAATTTGACAGTCCAGCGGGGGGGGGGGGGATCTGGGCTGTGTGAGTGGCGGGCTGGCATACACGTGCACAGCTTGACTTATGCAAGCAGTTTGTTGATGCATGCAAGGACCTGCCAGTCCACTGGTCATGCAAATTGAATTGCCCACACATGTGCTCTGGCCAGCCATTTGTGTGACCTAATTCCAAATAAGCCCAGTAGTAGGCCGTGGCCCAGTGGTTGGGAATCCCTGCTTTATATTAAAAAAATTTATAGATGCATTTTAGTCAGTTGCTGTAATTTCTTAGGGGTGTGTGTGTGTGTGTGTGTGTGTGTGTGTAGTTTGATATAGATTACAATTATAGTACATATAGTTCAGCTTTGCAGAAACAACATTATTCTTTTGCTGTTCTGTAATTTCACCACTGGAATCTGATGCAAAAGGGATATCTAGCATTTAAAAATCCTAAATAGAAGCATTTATTATGAACACTAGCAAACAGTGGCAGTTGTTCCACTAAAAATATGCTCTTATTATTCTAGTTTTTTTTCTTTTACAGCAGTATCATTTGGAGTAGAACTGAGTTATTTGCTGCTTCAATGGCTTTGTTGTTGCCATTTATCCATGTAGCACTATAATCCTTATAGATTCTAGACAGGATACCAGTAATAATAATAACAGCTTACAGTAACAGTAATCAATAATGCAGTTAGTTTTCTCATTAAAACTAATAATAGACATAGATACCAATGCATCCACAATTAGTCCCTGCAGACTTTCTGGGACAGCCAGGTTTTTACCAACTTCCAAAAGGCTATGATTGTAAAGCAATCCTTGATTTAGAGAGCAGACAGTTCTAAAAACAGAAGACTGCTACAGACAACAATTTCCTTTCACCCATTCCCACTGCACCTCCTGCTAAATGTGCACTATTAATAGGTGATGTTTACTTGTCTTCATTAGGTGGGCAGAATCTGTCAGGAGAAAGCAGTTTCTACACAGTTTCAAAGTTAATAATCAGCATCTTAAATTGCACTTGAAAACATGCCGATGGCCAATGCAGCTCCCAAAGTACTGGAATGATGTAGTAGAAGCAAGTGGGCTTTCTGCTACCTAAAGTGTTGAGTTTTAGAAAATAGCCCGTATTATAAAATTATATCAAGAGTATGAATGATTGTACTTAGTTGATCCTGTTTTTCAGGTAAGCTTACAAGTGGCTGAAGCTGAACTAAAGGTCTTCTAGCCACAACTTTCACCTGCTTATTGAACTCTAAGTTCAAGAGAAACTCCATGTTGCAGGATAAAAATGGTACTGTCCTGGAATCAGTAGACCTCTGAATTTATATTAATTCTATTTTGCTTGGATTGAGCTCTAGTGTGTTTTGCCTCATCCAGATCGGAACATTGGACCAGGGTTTCTATTGCATTAACCACTGGTCCTGAGGTAATGAGGTATAGGTGGGTAGCATTAGCATTTTAATGATATCTCACTCCAGATCCAATTAGTTATCAGATTTTTTTGTTTTTGCCCTGTAATTCATGGAGAAGTTTATCGTTAGAGCCTTCTAGCTATCCTGAATAAAATTATGTTATTTAAAGATTAAATGTGCTAAGCAATGATACCTACATCCTATTCCTTTTTGGTTCTATGTGTTTAATTCCAGTCCCATAGAAGCAAGTAACCTTTTAATAGCTATCACACTGAAAAATAAATGAGAAAAGAAATCCATGATCTTAACTTTTGCACTATTAATTTAATAATTGACCTCTGAAAACTGTATGAGGTAAAATAATTGACTTTATTAATGAGTGAAATTAAACCTGTAACAGGAATTTTCTCATCATACAACACAGTTGTGTAAAGGTTGAATATACATAAAGCAAGAAGAGTGATAAAATACAATTTTATGTATATCATAAAGTTAATTATACAAAATTGTAATAAGAATTTAAATTGATCAAACATTATTTTTATGAGTTACTACCAGAGGTGGTTATTTAGCAGGTTCTGACCAGTTCTGGAAAACTAGCAAAATTTTAAATAGTTCATAGAACCGGGAAATAACACCTCTGACTGGAGATTTTACAGTATCCTTCTCCTGCCATGCCCACCAAGCCATGCCCACAGAACCGGCAGTAAAAAAAATTGAATCCCACCACTGGTTACTACATAGGTTTATTTTAAAGTAAATGGTTTTATCCCCAAGGAAACTATGAAATAGAGGCATAAATCTCCTTTGTTCTAGAGCTAAGCATTTCAAATGTATTCTGTATTAGTTTGGTATCTATGGGTTAGCATGCTCAGTTTGCAATAAAGCTTGGGTGGTTATTACTGGTGCAATAAGCATATGTAATTTAGCTTGAAAGCCTAGAAAAAAACTTAAATCTTTCCATATAAAATAGGCATTTTCTTTATTCTGTCTTTTAAATGTGCTAGTTACAAGCATATTATGCACCATTATTTTATCTCTCTTTGCTCAATTCTGTTTTAAGAATGCAGCTTAACTGCTGTTATCAAGAAAGTAATTTCCTTCATTTCCCAGGTTTGTGTTATATGCCTTTGAAAAAACAGCTACAGTAGTCTTTTACTAAAATAGTGCAAATAGAATAATTTTATAGTAACTTTACTCCCTAACAACTTCTGGACTGATTGATTAGATCAGTTAATACTTTTCTGTGAAGACAATCCAGTTTTACAAAATATTTTGTTATTTTTAAGTTTAATGCCATGGTTTCTTTCTTTTATTCTTTTAATACTTTTCCGTGAAGACAATCCAGTTTTACAAAATATTTTGTTATTTTTAAGTTTTATGCCATGGTTGCTTTCTTTTACTTAATTGATTATGAATTATGATTTAGTGGGAATGAATTAATATATATAATATGTTGATAATTGCCAGGAATCTCTATGAAGTACAATAGTGTATATGAGGTATTTAAAGTCATATAAACCTATTATTTAATGTAGATAATATACACTTTAATACTTGGAAAAAGAAGTAATATATTCTGATCAGATTGGATCTAATCCAAAGATACACATGATGGATAACATTGAATATTTTGAATGCTATTGATTATATAAACCAGATTTTAAAACATGATCTTTTTTTTTACATATGGATAATGCCTCTGATAATTTGGAATGGCCTTTTTTATTTACAACACTGAAAAATTAACTGGTAAGAATTTTTCTTACATAGAGGTAGTCCCCAATTTACAACCACTGGGTTTGTCAAAAACAGAGAATGCGAGACAAATCTTAATGCATTCTTTGACAAAGTGACAAAGTTAGTGGATGAGCAAAATTCTGTAAATATAATTTACTTGGGCTTCAATAAGGCATTTGATAAAACTGATCACAATCTACTACTTGATAAGATAGAAAAATGTGGGTCAGGCAGCATCACCACTAGATGGATTTGTAACTGGACTCAATGTGTAGTCCTTACTGGAATTGCATCTACATGGAGGGAAATATGCAGTAGGATATCCCAAGTTTCTGTCTTAGGACCAGTACTTTCAATATCTTCATCAATAATTTAGACAAGGGGATAGAAGGGGAACTCATCAAATTTGCAGATGACACCAAGTTAGCCAGTATTCCAGAAGATAGGTTCAAGATCCAGAAGGATCTTGACAGACTTCAATATTGGTCCCTACCTAACAAAATGAATTTCAATGGAGAAAAGTAAGGTTTTACATGTAGGCAAGAAATGTAGGTATAAAATAGGTGGTACCTGGCTCAATAGTAGTAATTGTGAGAGGGATC
Organism: Bungarus multicinctus; assembly: GCA_023653725.1. NCBI lineage: Eukaryota > Metazoa > Chordata > Lepidosauria > Squamata > Elapidae > Bungarus > Bungarus multicinctus. The sequence continues at coordinate 112,068,993 of CM042834.1, read as the reverse complement.
TTGGAATCCTAGTGGACAATCATTTAAATATGAGCCAGCAATGTACTGCAGCTGTCAAAGAAAGCCAACACAGTGCTAGGCTGCATTAACAGGAATAGAATCAGGTCACATGAAGTGTTAATACCACTTTATAATGCCTTGGTAAGACCACGCTTGGAATATTGCATTCAGCTTTGGTCACAATATAAAAAAGGTGTTGAGACTCTAGAAAGAGTGCAGAGTATAACAACAAAGATGATTAGGAAATTGGAGAATAAAACATATAAAGAAAGGTTGCAGGAATTGAGTATGTCTAGTTTAATGAAAAAAAGAACTTAGGGTGATAAGATAGCAGTATCTATCTAAGAGACTGCTATAAAGAAAAGGGGGGTCATCCTATTCTCGAAAATACCTGAAGGCAGGACAAGAAGCTGGATGGAAACTAGTGAAGGAGAGAACGAACCTAGAACCTTATAAGGATAAATTTCCTTAATTAATTGGGGTTGGGCATAAATTTTAGTGGCAGCCTTAGGATGTTTAATCTTCTTTTAACTTTTATAATGTGGAATGTTTTATAGTTGGCTGTACACCGCCCTGAGTCCTTCGGGAGAAGGGCGGTATATAAATGTGTAAATAAATAAATAAATAAATAAATAAATAAATAAATAAATAAATAAATAAATAAATAAATAAATAAATAAAAATCAATGGAACAGCTTGTCTCCAGAAGTTCTAGGTGCTTCAACACTGGAAGCTTTTAAGAAGAGATTGGACAACCAATCTGTCTGAAATCCTATAGAGTTTCCTGCTTAAACAGAGGTTTGGACTATAAGATCTCCAAGGTCCCTTCAAATTCTGTTATTCTGTTAAATATAAACTATGCTTAAAGTTGGTGTTTCAGCTTAGAAGAGTACTAATTTTTTTTTCTTGTTTTCAGTTAAAAGCAGAAACCAGTAAACAAATTAGCTGGGATCATCAAGTTTAGGGGGTACCCGTGGCTGCAGGGACAGTGGCAGCCATCCATATGACATAAGACATTAAAGAACTGAAAAAAAATTGAGAAATGTAAGAAGTGAGCTAGTAGTATACCATCCCTTCTAAGATTATTGTGGAAATCTTTCTTACCACTATCACTGTAAATGATTACTACATTTTGTTTTTGCTACCTACTCCTTTTCATGAACAAATATTTCTATAGTTGTAATCAAATTGAAAATTGCAGCTCTGGAATGGGAAGTACATACTAAGTATTACACTTGACCTAAAAGGAATCGGTAAGATACTTTTTGCTTTCTGATTCAAGACTTTCTAGTAGATAATGTTGGCCTTGGATTGCATATTGTTCAGTTAAAGGTTACAGGTTACAATAGAATAAATATTTAGCACTCTCCAGTTTTAGAGCTGTGTAAATTCCCTTTAGCTCACAAAAATTACAGCATAAAATAACCTATGATATTCACTATTCAACAATCAGTCTGTACTAGTATAAACTCTTATTAGTTGCTGTTTGTGGCTAACTGGGTGGTCCTTCAAACATTCTAATCAGCATGCACAATCTTTCTTATCAATGTGCAGTTTGGCACTATAAATTTATCTTACCGTGTGGTAATAGCAAGGCTTTACTCTCAAAGTTGTGTGAAACCGTCTGCAAATGGTTTCTCAAAAGTGACCATTATGAATTGCATTTAGATTTGGATTTTCTTTGCAGCTGTGAAGATATTCCCCTGGCAGCTAGCTGTAGTGGTATTCTTATTTTTATTTTATTTCATTTCATTTATAAAGTTGAGCGGGGGGTAGATAGGCAACAGACTTATTTCTCCTCTGCAGCAGATTCTTGTTATTGGAATGAGCCGTAACAGCTAAGCTGATTTTTTTTTCAAATTAACATCCATTTGTTTTGGATTATTATAAACACCATGCATGCTAGAAATAATTATAATGAACATTCAAAATTAGTTTGATGATAGGTAGGCTATGAAACTATTATGAAAAGTAAAATAACACATATGCATTATTTTATTGGTTGCTTAAATAGAAGTTTTGAAATACTGCTGTAAAATGTGTAATCCTAACCCATTTTGCTTCAGCACAAAATTATATTGTTTGTAAAAGGAAGCTGAAAATCAGGTTATTAAGTTGAGTGAAATATTACAGATAATTTAAAGCAAATGATTAAAGTAGCTCCTTTCTAAGATTTCTTTATAAGTATGTTCTGGAATGTTGAACATTAATCATGGAGTGAGAGTCTTTTTCTTTTCTTTTCCCATTCTTCCCTTCTCTTTGGGTCTTCAGTGAAAATAAAGAATCGCCCCCCCCAGACAGTACGAAAATAGTATATTGGCCTATTTCTTTTATGGTTCTTTTGAGAAGGTCCCACTTTTAGTCTGCAAGCATTGAGAGGATTTCAGAATTAATGTTCTGGATATCAGAAGACATCTTACCCCCACTTTTAGTTTTTGAAATACATGTCAGTCCTTAAGTTGGGTAGACAGCAGCACTAATCATATTAAGCACAGTCTCTAAACTCATGGGGAATGCATAATTAATTCATTGTTTTAGTTGTGCCCATTTACTGGTCAAAGGCAAGTGGGCCAGGCAGAGCTTCCCATGTGGATAAAAAGAAGAAAGCCAATGTACTGTTCAGTATGACATTGCTGTTCCCTCTTCCCACTAAATCTTATTTGTTACACCTCTGCCATGAGCCAAAACCATCAAGCAGTTTCCATTAAAGTGCTTGCCACAAAGAGGGCTAATTCAGTGTCAATTAGAAAAATGCTTCGAATGTGGGGAAGGGGTGCAATTAAAAAGAAGGATCTATTGATTTGTTACTAAGTCTCAATCTTACTCTTCTCCTTTCACCATTTTGCAGTCTTGTACCGTATTGCGAACTGTTTTTTCCTCACATTTACTGTTCTAAAATGAAGCATATTAAGCAATACTCCCAAGCATGCCAACAAAAAATACTTGTGTAAAAGGGGTATACTAATAAACATCTATTCATTAATTCAAAATTTGAAAAGTTGTAAAGATTTTTTCACAACTGTTTTGAACTCTGAACTATTCACTTCATTGCAAATTAAAATAAGAGAATAATAAAGTAATTAATGAAATGCATTTTAAAGTAATTAAAAGCAAATAAGGGGGTGACTAATAGAAAAAAGTCTGAATTCAGTTAAAAGTAAACAAAAGCAATTGCACAGAGAAGTGATAGACTCTCCTCTCTGAATGCACTTACATAAAGCTAGATGACCCTGTGATATGATAGTAGATGTGATCATCTTAAATTAAGTCTTGTCTTTCTTTCAGATAGATATATTGAGCTAAACCAATACCTTAGTAATACAGATGGATTTCTTCATTTATTGCTTTTTATTTTTGAAGTGAAGGCAGCTTTGTATTATAAGACTTAAAATGTCTAGTATTGCAGCAAATGAAGAAGCTCTAGAATGTATGGGAATGTTAGAGGCTGAAAATTTTATTTTGATTTATCTCCTGGGTAACTGTTTGCTTGTATTAGTTTCTTTAATAGATTGGTAGTTAATTAAACAAGAGAAGTGCTTGTTCATTGCAATGAAGAGATGCAAAAAGTGTGATTCCCCTTGCCCAATTTTTGTTGGAACCATTGTTAATAAATTTGGTCCAAATGATTCCAGTTGAGAATTTAGGATATATTTGTTCACAATCAAGTTTGCTTCTTTCTTTCTCTCTCCCTCTCCCTATCCTTCCATCTGAATATAGGTGCCCTTGGAAGTTTAACTGATGTTTGAGGCTGTCCTTAAAAGTTTTTTTTTTTTTAATTTTTTGGCTGGAATCTACATTGTTATCAAACTATAGTTGTCAACATAGATATCTTCTGAGTCTTAAAATCCTCATAGTGGGAGGTTTATATTGAAATAAGGAAGATACTTAAGATTCTCTTGAAGTTGGGTATTCTGGGATTTATTGGATTTGGCTTGACTTCTAGATACTATTCAATGAGTAACTTTGAGAACAAAGCCAGATGAACACTTATAATGCCCACCAATTTTAAATGGCTTTAAAAATTGATTTGACAAATGCATGGAGATTTAATCTATCAAAATCTAAAAGTCATGGCGAACTATTACCACTAATATGAGAGCCATGGGTGGTAGTTGTTGTCTTTCTATTGGCATATTGTTGGCTAGCGTGGGAATACAAAGCTGAATTAAATGGATCTTGGATCTGAGACAGCACATTTTTTCTGGTATGATTATTTGTATCCAGTCAGTATCTATAGCATCCATGTCAGAATAAAAGCTATGAAAAATGCAGTAATTGGGTAAAATATGCACAAACCAAATTTAAAATGTAATGACTGGTAATGTATGAAATGCCATTTTCATGGTGCCAAATTGTGCAAAGTTTCCAGCATAGTTTGGCAATTACATATATTGACAGAACATTATGCAGTATCTACTGTATTGTTCATTTCTATATATTATCCATAGTGTTAAGAGAATGTATCCAACCACTTCACGGTTGAGTACATTTACCATTAAATTTGCCATAATAACATGATCTATAGCAACAAAAGCATGCAAGCATTGTATGAGATACTCATTGACTTTAGCGTAACAGCTGCTTCCATACACTAGAGATACAGTGTGCGCCTGATCAAGGACTTTTATTAACTTCACTTGAGGGACCAGCTTCGTAAGTAAATCCCTATGGTATATTGAGCTGTCCTCTCCTTTAACGTGAATGTGGAAACCAAATTCTCATGATAGCTTTGTGTGTGCTGTGGGAGTGCATGTTGTACAGTAGAAAAAACTGTTTTAAATGAAAGCAAAGTTCTGTTTTTCCAGTAATGCTAGAAAGTCTTGTGCAGCTTCAGAAGGAATTTAATTGGCTATTCTAATTTTCTATTGGGATGTCTTTGTTATAAATAAATTTATACATTTCACAAAGATATTGTAGTCTAGTAAATATTGATTAAGCATCCACCTAATTAATTGTCTCATCTACAATTTCTATCTGAACACATTTAAAAATATAGGATAGATTTTAGGAGAAGCCTTCCTATTCTAGCACATCTTACAATATTAGGCAAGACAATATCAACAGTAGACCTTTAAGTTTCTGGGTTCTACAATCTCCCAGGACTTGAAATGGACACCTAACATTTAGAACCATCATTAAAAAGATACAACAAAGAATGTTCTTCCTCAACTCAGAAAGCTCACAGTGCTGCTACAGTTCTGCAGAGGAATTCTTGAGTCTGTCATTTGTACTGCTGTAACTGTTTGGTTTAGTACAGCATCTAATCAGGTCAGGCATAGACATCACCGGGCAATTAGGACTGCAGAAAAAACAGTTGGAACCAGCCTGCCTTCCACTGAGGACCTGTATGCTGCACGAGCCACAAAATATATACAGATTCCTCACATCCTGGACATAAACTGTTACAATTTCTCCCCTCAGGATGCTGCTATAGGGCAACTAGACACTAGGACAGTTTTTCAAGTTATTATTTATTGCAAATCCTACCTTCCCTCATCACTGATTATTACCAATCAGTATTTGGGAGGAGCTTGAGTACAATAAGTTTTAGAAAACCATACATTGCTATCTTTCTTTGCAGGTAACGTATTTGAAGGTAGGGTTTAAAGGCAGTGGAGAGCACTTTTTGAACACACAGGTGCTTTTTACTAATAATTCATTTTAATAAGCATCAATAGTTTATAAAATCAAACATCAAACATGGCTATAAGGTTATACAATTACCACATTTGAGACAATCAGACATATGTCACTGCTTTTTGCACCAACATACAACCCTCTTAGGAGACGGGCTCTGCCTATAATAAAGACAGTGAAATCTTGACCAGAAGATACTTCCCAACAACTTCAGGATTGTTTTGAGAACACAAATTGGGATATCTTTTACCACCCTGACCTAGAGGAGCACACTGCAATTGTTCTGTGCTATATTAAACACTGCACAGACACTATCATTGTGGATAAACATATTAGGATCTATCTCAATCAGAAACTCTGGATGACCAAGGAAGTCCAGTGTCTCTTGCATGACAGGACCAAGGTGTTTAGGTCTGGTGATGGGGCAAGATATAGTGTTGTCAGAGCTAATCTGAAGAAAGGTATTTAGAAGGCCAAGACTGATTATAAGAGGAAGATTGAGGATATTTTTTATAGCAATAACATGAGGCAGGTGTGGCAAGGAATTCAACAAATTACCAACCATCAACCGACCAATGTCATCCCTCCTGAAAGGGATGCTTCATTGGCAGAGGAATTGAATCATTTCTTTGCTCACTTTGAAGTGGAGACATCAGAGACAGATAAAATACAACCACCAGCCAATTGTAGCCCCCACCTCATTGTGGAGGAACAGGAGGTGAGGAGCATTCTGAGGGCTGTGGACCCTAGAAAGGCTGCTGGTCCTGGCTGAGTGCTTAAAGACTGTGCTGATCAGTTGGCAGAAGTCTTTACCAGGACCTTCAATCGGTCTTATCCCAGTCCACTATTCCATCTTGTTTGAAGGCTTCCATCATTGTTCCACTGCCAAAGAAGTTCCCTATCAATAATCTCAACAATTACAGACCAGTGGCACTCACTCCTATCATCATGAAGTGCTTTGAGAAATTGGTCTGCCGGCACATCATTTCTGGTCTTCCGCATACATTTGATAAACACTAGTTTGCATACAGAAGAAATAGATCTACAGAGGATGCTATAGCCATCACTCTTCACACTGTTCTGACTCATCTAGAACAGCGGGGGGTGGGGGCTATGTGAGGATGCTTTTTGTAGATTTTAGTTATGCATTTAACACAATTCTTCCACATAGACTAGTGTCTAAATTTCTGGACCTTGGACTTTCTTATTCAGTCTGCCTTTGGATTATGGATTTCCTGTCTGGCTGCTCACAGAGGCTCAGATTAGGTAATCATACCTCTTCAGCCCTTATTCTTAACACTGATACACCATAGGGTTGTGTGTTGAGTCCCTTACTCTGTACTATTTATGTGCATGACTGCATTCCCACTCACGCTAGTAAGATTATTACTAAATTTGCAGATAATACAACACTGGTGGGACTCATCTCCAGGGGGGATGAGTCTGCCTACTGAAATGAGGTGGACTGGTTGCTTTCATGGTGTGGAGACAATAACTTGATTCTAAACACAAATAAGACCAAGGAGCTTATAGTGGACTATAGAAGGAACAGATCAGACATCCAGCACTTGCTTATCAATAGAGACCAAGTGGAGAAGTGGTCAGTTTTAAGTTTCTGAGTGTTATATAAAAGATGACCTGACCTGGGATGCTCATATTGCAGCCCTGGTCAAAAGGGCCCAGCAGAAATTATACTACCTGAGATTTCTCAGAAAACAAAAACTGGATGAAAAACTGCTGGTGACCTTCTACCGCTGCACCAGCATATCATAATTTACTGCACCTCTGCATGGTTTGCCAATTGCACAGTGGCAGATAGGAAAGAACTCCAGAGGGTTAACGTCCTTGCCCAGAAGATTATTAGTTGCCCTCTCCCCTCTTTGGATGAGCTTTATAGCTCCCACTGCCTTAAGAAAGTTCAAAACATTCTGAAAGATCCATCTCATCCTGGGAACCCTTTTTTGAACAATTACCATCTGGCAGACAGTACAGAATAAAAAAAACAAGTACAATAGGCTGAAAAACAGCTTCTACCCCAGGGCAGTAGCTCTTTCGAATTCTACTGTATAATGCAGTGTTGGTGCGGTGTTGCGGGTTTTCGGTTCAGTTTGTAGAGTGTGAAGGATGTGTGTTTGTGTTTATTTTCATGGTTATGATGTGCACTGAAGATGGTGTTTGATTTCGTTGGACGAGGTGCAATGACAATAAAGTAAAACTTTGCTTTCTTTTCATCCTATCCCTTTCCTCACTAATAGTAGGCAACACAATAAATTTTAATAATTATTTTAAAGTAATAAAGATGCACAGTTTTGATAATTTAGTGTATTCATAATTTAAAATAAATCTTCAGAGGATCCCATTTTTGCAGACTGATCATAAAAATATTTTTAATATTTTTTCTATCATCAATATTTTTCAGAACATTGACTTCTTTTTTCATCTGGTCTAATGCAATTCCAAGCAGATGTTTTGAAGTACAAAATTGTTAGAAAAAAATAAAATAAGTAGTAGCACTTGTTAGAACGATTTTTTTAAATGGACACTTTTTATTGTCTTGAGGGGTGGTCTGATCGGAGTAGTATTTTAAAAATAAGAAGTGATGTTTAGCAAGTAATTCTTGTCCCTATTCTGTGTGGTGGCATTGTTTTCTGTGACTTTAGCTAGCTGAAATTGCACCCTTAGGCAAGAATGAAAATATTATGCAATGTGAAAAATAATCTCAAAGAGGGAGCTTATTCATTTGTTGAATTGCTGACCCTTAAATGAACATTTCAGTTGACTGATAAATATTTAAGTCATATTCCTGGAGATTTATATTGGTTTTTGATAATCTGCTACAGTGTACTTATAGTTCACATGCTTCTGAAATTAAAATAAAATATTATTGTAATAAACAAGGTGAAAATTATGTTGACAAATTTTTATGTTGAAAAATATATTTGTTTTTGTGAATACTGCTTATTTTAGTCCTAGCCTATACATTTTATCCACTGAAATATTTATCTCATTTGTTATTATGAGATCTGATATTTCCATAAATATAATAGTTATAATGATTTAAAAATGCTACTTTTATTACTATTAGTGGGAAATAAGGAATGGGTTTACTTCTTTCCTATTACATGAAACTAATATTTTGAAAAAATCTGAAACTCTCCAGATGTTATCATCAATTTCTTTCCTTTTCATGCACCTTTGAATCTGTTAAAAGGTTATAATTCCTAATGATCTTTACATTACTTTATGTATTACCATATAAATATAATTTTCTTGTAACCTTATTTAAAGGAACTATAACTCTCAGCACAGAGCTTGCTTTCATGTTTAACATTCTTCTATTTTGTGTAGTAATACAATTCCATTTTATTTTTAGTTGTTTAAATTGAACAATTGTGAATATATATGTTTTACTATCAACAATATTTAATCTTTTATAATTATTAAATCTTTGGAAAAGTAGATTTATTTTATACAGAAGTCTTGGGAAGAAAAGTAATCCTAATATTTTCAAAATGTAAAGGCTCTGAACAACATCAGTAATAGTAATGGAAGGCTAAGGCTGTAATCTAGTACATGCTAACTTTAAAAACTGTTCCATTGAAATAATAAATTTTCTTTTAGGTAGACATATTTAAGATTGTATAGTAAGCTGAATGACATTTACCACATCTTAATGGAATGTTGTATATATTTCTGTGTTCCTCTGATTCCATACAAGTCTTACATTTTATAGCCAGGAAGTTAAACATGAATAGTGTTAAAGTTCTTTTTAAATTGCTCAGGATTTCAATACCTTTTTTCAATGTTTTTGAATTGATTTGTAAAAAGTAAATTTTAAGTTCTTAAGGATAATTGCTATGTATTTTAAAACTTCTACAATATTAGCTTCTTTGAAATGTAAATGATTGATAGTGAGTCTGGAAATCGGAAAGATTGATAAGGAAAAGTACAATCTTGTATTTGTCTGATTTACTCTGTAAAATTTAATTTCAAGTTTGCAGGTTGTTGTATGAAAAGTTCTAGTATATTTTTTATGAAAGGAAATTGAAGATAATATATGTTTATCTTCAAGAAAAAAAAGTAGTCCTTCCCTGCAAAATTTTAAATAATATATATTCTTACTTAGTAATCTGTGGAAAATTTCTTATAGCCCAATGATTGCATTCATATGTAAAATATTTAAAGAAACTTTGCCAAATGTAATAATAATACTATTTAAAGACTTACCATTTTTTTGTTGAAATAAATACTAATTTGGCATCTTTTCATCTTGAAAATTAACCCTGTGTAAATCAATGTAATCTTAATATTCAAGAGTTATCATTTCATTACTTTCTCAGTAATGTTCACTTTAAAACCCTTCCGGAAGTGAGCAGAAAAACTGATGGGTCAAATCTGATTCATCACACTAACTCAATATGTAACATTGTAATATCTTATTATAAGAAAAGAATGTCAAATCATGTAGTATTACTATTATCCTTCTCATCTTTCCTATTATGGTATATATTATTTTAGCATCTTACAACTATAACTGTTGTTTGTATCTTATGATTTATGTTGATTGCTTTATTTAATATCCTATGACTATCACTGAGTGTTTTATGATTTATGATTGTATTTTAAGATCATGATTTATCACTTGTTGTTTGCATATACATTGAAGAACTTAGGCAACTGAAACAAATTCCTTGTGTATCCAATCATACTTGGCCAATAAAGAATTCTATTCTATTCTATTCCATCCCATCTCATTCATTTCCATTCCATTTTAAAAATAAGGGTGCACCTTGAAATTAGAATTATCTAGCCACTGTATGTTTATTTCAACCCTGAATCTCAAATATTTTCCCTTATTGGTAGTATATGTTTTGTAATTTATGAAAGATGAAATTAACACAATAGGTTACTTATTATAGCTTCATCAGTTCATCTATTTCCTCAAATATTGGATAATTTTTGTTTTCATCTGCATTATAGCGCACCCTCCAATTCATTGCAGTTTGATCATCTCTAGAGAAAAAAGCTATGTTGCAGAACAATTTTAATCAATATACTGCATATTGCCTATTTATCTTGAAATCTTCTAATATTTCCTGTAGTGCAGGAAACATATAATTCGGAAAACCAATAAACTCTGGAAAACTTTCTGGAAACATCAAAAAATATTTGACAAAAAGCAACTGCAAAATTACATGTCCTAGTAAGCTTTCATGGGGCCTTTGGAATTTCTTTCTTTCCAAAGAATACAGATTTAATAGTAAGGTCAGATTCTGTGAAGAAATATGATGATAGAAGTCTTTGCTATTGGAGGGTAGGACTGTGGCCCAGGTAACATTTAAAAATCCTTCTCTGTAATTTGTTATGCAGTTTTGACACTGGGTTTAGATATTGTTCCAGCAATTAACAGGTCTCCATTTGTAACATAGATTCCAAAGATTTAGCTACAGGCAATTCCCAATGACCCTGATTATTCTCTTTTCATTGCAGGCTACTACTATCAAATAGCCATTTTGAGTGTTTGAGTGAGCACTTCTGTGTCAAGTGGCTGCTTGAGCTTCTGCAATTTCTAAGCATTTTGTGATGTCTCCTACAGCATCTCCTCTGTGAGCTTTGATACTATTTAAATTATGACTCAGGATCTTCTGGCTTGCTAGGGACCTGGCCAGAAAAGTATATAATTTTGCTTTCAAACCACTGCTATTTAAGTGGAGGAAAGTACAACCACTTAAGTTCTTTATTTTCTTATACCACCTTCATTTTTATTTCATTATGCAAAGTGATTGTTTGAAATATTAGACCAAGTATTATTTGAGTGATTCATATCTCAAATATACTGGTATACCTGTATGCTGAACAGCTTCTAAAATTACGTAGTCAATAATATATAGCCTGTTGACATAGTGAAACAAATGTAGAATGTGGAGCCGTTGCGCAAGGCACAATATTTGTGTATGCACTCTCTTCTTCCTGCAGATGACATCAGTATTTTTTCAGCTTTTCAACAGTCTTTCTACAGTTCCATGGATCTCCATCGTCCATGTGAATTAACAAGCCTATGTTGTGTTGTCTTCATTTGATGTGGATACAAAGTGACAAGCAAGAGAGTGGTGGTGATCTCAGCAGTTGGCAGGAGCAAAGTCAAATGGTAGAGACCACAGGTACAGCTGCTGAAAGCTGTCAAAATGTTGTCTGGTTTTCTACTTAAATGATCTTCAGTGATGGTCTCCCTTCATAGCTGGAGACCTTTCAGAATCCCAACATGTACTCTCCTTAAGTTTCTGAGCAGAATCACGTGATGTTTTCCCTGGAAGCATGGCCAAGATTTGATTTTTTTTTTTTACTTTGCATGAAAACATCTGTGCTTTCATTCCTTCAACACTCTGAACTTTGCTCACTCCATGTCCCTAATATTTATCCATTTTTTCCCTTGGGCATGGCTTACCAATCCTTTCCCTTTTTTATTAATTAGGTGAAATAAACAACAAAAGCAAAACCATACAAACACACATACCCACACACACCTCTACAATAAACTTTAAACTAGAGGGAGATTGAAGTGAAAATATTATTAAAAAGAACGCACATTTTAAAAATACAAATCAGACAAACAAAAAATACAGGAAAAAGCATGCTAGTAGCCTCCTTTTTTTCCTCCCCTTTTTTTCTAACTGGTAATCCCTACTTAAATGCTTTTATATGCTTTGGACATCTGTGATTGTAACTCATTTTAATTTGGATTATTTAAACTATTTCTGTTTTTCTTTAAAAATCATATTTTATTGTTGCATAATATTCACTTGTTCGTTCATCACATTTTTTTGCTACCTATCTCATAAAATATGACTCTGGGAGGCATACAATAAAAATAGGCATATAAAACAGGGATACAAAAAACAATCAATAGATCCAAACAATTAAAAATTGTGACTAAAAGCCAAAAAAGAAATATTAACTGTAATCAAGCCATCTGAGCAATTCATCAGTCCCTTAGGGCTCTCAGGCCTAATGGCATAACCAGGTTTTGAAGGACTTCTGAAAAAGCAACAGAGTTGGAAGCAATTTTACTTCAGGGAAAGTGTTACTAAGATGAGTGCCATAGGAGAAAAGGCCTTTCTCCTGCATCCCATCTCTGTGGCAGACGGGACTGTAGTGTACCTCTTCTAATGGATGCGATCTGAGGGACAGAGGTAATCAGGCGGATTGATTCTTGCTACTATCAGATATATCTTAATAAATTGTGGAATTTTTGATTTATTTCTTCTGGCTAATACCTGATAAACTATTTGTGGTTTTAAATTTAACTTGATTTTTCAGAACTTTCTAGATGTTTTGGTGTATTTCTTTCCAGTACTTTTATGTCTTGTTACATAACCACCATGTATAGTAAAATGTTCCTTCTTTATTCTGACATCTCCAACATTTATTGTTGTTATGATTTGTTCATCTTGGTAATCTAACTGTTTCCTTGGTAGGTTTCAAAAGCATTTTGCCTGGGGAGGGTGGGGAGAGAGAGAAGGAGAGGGAGAGAATTTCCTTTAAAAGCATTTCTTACGTATCATGTAGAAAATATTTATATATATTCTAAACTGTTTCACCTCTTGTTCAGTGACAAGTTCTGATTTGGTGGCAATTAGTAGTAAGATATTTCCATAAAGAACCACAATATATCAGTTTATGAGTTATTTAAATGAGTATTGTTTCATAAATATTCTGTGATCTTTACTATAAGCATTTTAATGAAAACAGTGGAAATAATTCATCATAACGCTGTTCTTATTTGTGTCAGTATAAGAAAGGAGTTAATGAATCAATTGCTGCCCTCAATTACACTACAATCTCTAAAGATTTGGATTTATTGTGGTTATTTCTTATTTTGGAGGTTCACCTAAATTCATCTTTTATCCATTAACACTGTTTCCTATTAATGAATTAACTATAACTTTACAGCCTATCAGTATTTGGGAACTCTCATTTCTGAATTCAATGTACTTTAAAATTGTAGCTGTCCATTTGTATATAGCATGTTTTACTGCTCTACTGTTGATTTCTTTCAGATATTCATTAATAACATTACCCCTTTTATTGCTTTTACTATTCTAGTGGAAGTCTACAATACACTTTTTTCCTAGATCCCGCGACTATTTATTATTTATTTATTTATTGAATTTATATTGCTGCTTATTCGCCCATGGCAGCTCAAGGCAGCTTACAGACTATAAAACCACATTTAAAACAATAAAAACTAACAAAAAGAATCAAATAAATTAATATAGTACAATATAACAAAATCACCCCCCAACTCCCACCCCCCACCCCAACAACAGCAGATCACACAAGCCGTTTAATGGGCTATATACCGCTCTGGGTTCCCCAGGCCCACTGGCAGAACCAGGTCTTCAGCTCTTTCCGGAAGGGTATTAGAGTGGGAGCCATTCTGATCTCTGGGGGAATGATGTTCCAGAGAGAGGGAGCCACCACGGAGAAGGCCCATCTGATGTATCTCCCTCGGGGACGGGACCCGCAACATTCCCTGCCTTCCCACTCTGATGGGTTGGGTAGGTGTGATTGGCAAGAGACAGTCCCTCAGATAACCTGAGGGACTATGTTTCAACAGCAGGAAGTTCTGATCCATTATCATCTGTCATATCTAATGAATGTTTGATTTTTGCTTTTTCACCTGACAAGACAATATACATGGCCTGATCTTCTCTTTAGATTAAGTTTAAGGTTTGATACAGTAAGTCTTGCTGCTGATAGCTGAATTGAATGAATAACGCCTCCATAGAAAAGTGTTCTCTTTCCTATATTTCTTGCTGTATCTTATAAGATGTATAAATAAATGGAAGTATTACTTGATTCTGGTGAAGTAGAAATGTATACATTTTCCTGCTAGAAACTAGATTAATTAAAGGCTTTTTCTCTTTCTCCTATTTTTTTATTTACACACTTCATTTACCATATGAAATTTCGATAGCATAAAAATAGCTATTTTCTGAGTTTCATCTCCCAATTTCCCTGAAAATCTTTAATCTAGATTTCATTTGGAAGATGCACCTATGTAATTTAGTTAGGGAAAGATGAAAGGTAGCCTAGGCTGCAAGAATTATACTTTATGTAGCATCCACATATTTGGGAGGGGGGGCATGCAGAAAATGAAATAGAGGCAAAAATCAAATATTTATAAAGCTTTTACTCATAACCAAGTCCTCCAGCTTACAAAATTCCCATGCCAGTTGCCTCTTTTGCCTTCTGTGGAGATAGGCAAGCATTTCTAATATGGTGTTTGCTTCCCTCTGTGCCAGAGAAACGGTAATATATTTGTTGATGACAAAACTAACAGGTGCCAAGGCTGTTGGGTACTGAAGCTATTTGGCTCTTTGCCTATAGTAACACAGTGGATATATTGTATGTCTGTAGCTTTTGTGTGTTTCTGTGTTCTTTTGAGCAATGGGATAACCCAGTTGAAATACATACTTAAACTCCAGAGGGATTAAATATGTTTCCTTTCTTTTACAGTTCAGAATTTTACAGTTTCTTTGTTTGGGGATTCTCAGATTGCTTAATGATTTGTTCCCTCCTTTTTTGCCCAGATGTGTATAATGGCTGTATTTGAACCTTACTAGGTTTAGTAATTTTATTACTCAACATATGGTATAGTCCTTAATTCCCCCCCCCCCCCGCCATTGTATCAGTCTTTTGCTTTAGGGGCCCAGTAAAACATGATGGGAGTCTTACTTTAATTGGATTTCATGAATTTAACCTTTAATCTTTTTTTGTCGAGTTTCAAGGTAGCAGGACTTAAGTTTCATTTTAACTGTATTTGAAAAAAATATTCTCAAGAAGCTATTTAGATATGGATATCACAATTTTAATGTGGTTTTCAGATGTCATAACCTTTGAATTAAGTGCAACAGTTTTCCTGTTTAAATACAGTAGTTTATGAGTTTATTATAATTGACTATGACATACAACCATTGCCAAAATGTAGACAGCATTTTTGAAAAATATGTTTAAAGATTGTTTTTTAACCAAACTAATAATAAGCTGGAGTCAGTCCTTTAAAAGAGCAAAGGCCAATTCCTGGATTATTTTCTCCCCTGTATTTCCAACTTTTTTCCTTATCCCTCTAGTTAGAGACTGAGTAAGGCATAAAACAAATAAGCTATGTAAGAAGGACCAGTAATGAGCAGGGTTCCATTTTGCATATCTTTGTTAACAGTTTTATACTTGATAGGCAACTACAAAACTACATATTCTCAAGTCACTTTGTAAATTTAAAGAGACCATAGCTTATCCTTTATCACATATCACTCTAAATAAAAACTAAATCCTAATATGGTTTAACACAGAGGCCCCCAACTATTTGGGCACCAGGAACCAGTTCCATGGAGAAAGGTTTTTCTGTGGACCAGAGGGGGCATGGTTTCGTGTGCTGCTGGCATCCCGCAGATGGGGCTTCACTTGCGTGCACAGCCCGGTTTCTGGCATGTCACAGCCCAGTCCACAGTCCACAGACCACGGGTTGTGGGCCCTTGATTTAAAACATTGGGAACTTAGCCAGTGCATGTATCAGTGAAAATGTTATACCATGTTCTCCATGATATTTATTACTTAGTGTCTACATCACATCAGGATCACAAACTAATCTTCTTGCCCTGAAGATTATTGCTACTGGTGCCATAATTCTGGATGTTCTTGAATTTGATTAAGAGGAAATCTATTAACAGTGATTCATTCCATGGAATTTATATCCTTTATACCCAGGATTTCTACATGGCATTTTTGAATGTCTTCTTAAGCTCTTCATAATCACTTTGTTTTTATCTCTCTGATTCCTCCTTCATAATCACTTTGGTTTTCATCAGCTGGACTCAGATGTTATGTGGACCAGTGATTTTCATAATAGCAATCTATTTGAAATATTCTTTTTAATGGTATATCCTTGCTACATTCCAGTTGAGATTGAGTTCCCATATCACCTGTGTTGTCCCCAGCTCAACGCTCTTTACAAAAGTGTCATTTTTTGGGGGGTCCAGTATCTAATCTCCACTTTGAAGGGAAGATGATTGAGAAGATGATTGCACAGTAATTTCAGAAGACCTTGAAAGAGGTGAATTATCTGAATCACACTATGAGTATGGCACAGAAACATCATTGGATAATCTCTGACAAGGGCAGAACAAAAGTTATGCATCTTATACATCCATTCTTGCTCTACTTAACTTCTTCACAGAGCTTTCAAAACCATCAAGCATGGATTAGCTCTGAGGATTGGGGATGGATAGCAGTGTTATGCTGGTTCACCTCCTTCCTCCATGGTCAATCTTCCAGGGCAGTGATTGGGGAGGAGACATCCAGTCCTTGGTCCGTGCTCTATGACATGCCACACATTTCAATACTTTTCTATCTTTTTGTTTAACATCTACATGAGACTGCTAGGTGAACTAATTTGTTGTCATAGGGTGGAATACCATCAGTATGTCGATGACACCCTATTACTCTATCCTTGACGAATTTAGCAGTGCTATGAATGTTGTATCCTGGAAGCTATGAGAGTCTGGATGGAGAAAAAAATCTCAACTCTAGCAAGACTGAGTGGTTTTGGTATTGGGAGCTTTCAGGTTCTAGGAATATGCCATTTTGTTAGATGAGGGGTACGGCCCCAGAGAAACCCAGTGTGCAATTTGTGGTCCTTTTGCACTTATGATTCTTGCTCAAAGAGTAAGTGGCAGAGATAGCTAGAAGAGCCTCTGCATCCTATCTTCAGGGTGAAGTCTGCTCCTACCCTCCTAACCTTTCATAACGCCTGAAAACCTGGCTCTGCCAGCTGGCTTGGGGTCAGTGATCCTTCTGGACGTGGTTGATGGACCAAGAGCAGTTCCCACGTCACCCCTGCGGCTTCCTTCTCCATCTTTTAATTATAATTTGTATTTTAATTTTTAATTAATGTTATTAGAAATATTTTATTGCTTTTTTTCCATGCCACCCAGAGTCACCTTCTGGTGAAGGTGAGCAGCAAACAAATTTAATAAAGAAATACCTAAAATAAATAAATGGCCCCTATAGCCCCAAGAGAACTGAGAAAGAAAAATGTTCCTAGCATGTTTTAGATTAAAAAATTATTTCCCCATGCTTTTGCCTTCTGAATTAAATCAACTGCCTCTGAGTGTGCAAATTAAGAAACTATAGTACAAACCATCCTTCCAAACCTAGATTAGAACTTATGTTTTGATGCAAATTCAAATTCCTAGCTACACCGAGAACATTTGCACCAAGACAAATGCCTTGTGTGTCCGATCACACTTGGCCAATAAATAATTCTATTCTATTATTCTATTCTATGTTGAATAGAATGAATGGAGTGCTTAAGGGATAGTTGCTGTTTCACTCACAATTCTGGATGAATATTATAGGTTCAGAATTGTTAGAATATAGCCTGCTACACACTTATTTTTATTTCAGTAATCTAACATTCAACAAAAGACTGACTGTGTGCTTTAAAACTATATTTTCCCATAAGAAAAACTATGTCCTACAATGACATTTTTATGATCATTTTGTTGTTCTTTACCAGTATTTTCATGTTACATAATAAAAAAAGAAATTATAATTTAAAAGTTGTTGGCCCAGTTTTTTGAAAATAAACTGTTTGAAAATAAACAATTTGTCTACATTACAGAGGCATTGTGTCTTAAATAATTCAGTAGAAAGTCTGAAGAACTTTTAATTCTAATAGCATTTCTGAAGTGTGTGTATGCCCATCTCTCTTCTCAGTTTGAATAGTCACATAATTTTGCTTTGCTACTAGCATATCTTTCGTATTTCCTCTATGAAATTGGGATAATTAACCCCTGCAAGGATACTCAAAACTAATTTTAGTGGTGCTTTATGTTGCTTTGAAGATGTGAAAAATTGTTAATGTATGCCAGTGCCTTTATTTAAAGAATAAAATGTTTAACTCTAGCATAGTGTGGAATATTTAGCAGCCTCCATGAATTGTAGATTGTGAATGCTAGAAAAATTAACTGTACAAAGTATTTTAAGTTATTTAACATATTTATATCTTTCAACACAAAGCTTTCCACAGCCACCTTACAACTGGATTCATTAGTTAGTGCAAGAACATGCTTTCAATGATTGATAGCTCAATCTAACTTTAGTGTTTCCAGTCCAAACTCTAATGACTATTAGCCATTCAAGCCATACTTTTCATTTATTATTTAGATAAAGATGTGCCTGCTTTTAAAATTTTGTGATGAAACAAAATGAAGGGGCTATTAATTTGAAGCTAGTAGTGTTCAGATTTATTCTACTTTTGATAGGAGTCTATCAGGGTTGTAAAGTAGACTAGGAATTAAAAAACATCACCACCACCACCACCACCAGCAGAAGGCAATAGCAAACCACTTCTGTACAGTACTGTTGGCAAGGAATCTGCATGGCCATATCTGGAATGGAATTTTATTTGATGGACTATACTTTAATTTAGGTGTGGTTTACACTTTTTTTCAAAGCCCTTCAGATGAATTAAAGGCAGTAATTTAGCAGGGTCATAGAAGTTTTCTGAACACAGTCAAAAGCTCCTGGCCTCAACAACAGTGACTGAAAATAGAAAGGAGAATTTACAGAGTGTTGATTTTTGTGTATATGTCTTTAAAATTAGTCGTTCAAATATTTCTGGCTATGCTATCTGGAATTTTTTACACAATCATCTGGCATTAAATAACTTTATTCAAAAAGCAATTTGAATTTTATAAACCTCATCAAGTTATATAAAGGTAGAACATGTAGTTATTAGAAACATTATGTATGTTTTAGTCCTGAAATTAGATAAGATTTTAAACCTTATAAAAATATTTCTATGCCTTGAGCAATAGCATATATTTTTGTTCATCTAATTTTTCAGTATAAATTCAATTTATTTAAGCTGTTTAGAATTAACCCACCTAGTTTCTCTGCTTAACAATATGTTTATTGTTAAAAATAGAAAAAGAAAAGCTATGTACGCCCTCAGATTACTGTAATTCTGCCAGTAAAAAATTTGAAACATAATCCAAGTGAAAAGCAACACTGGTCATTATTAATATTTAGAGTAGCTAAGAGCAAACATAGAGTGGATAAAATGGGCCAATAAATCCAAGGCAGCAATCTCTATTTCTTAAAAACAATAATAAAAAGAAATCACAATGTTACTTTAAAATACTCAAAAAAATTAATATCACAAGGAGAGTCTCAAATCATATTTTTAGCATATGAGAACTTATGTGCAGAGCAGACCCACAGTTTGATGGATAATGTTGCTTGACAACTATTTTACATTACTCAGATGATTTTGAAAAATAATGTATTTTTGAATTATTCCCCAAAACTATTATAAATACTTTAAAATTGAGGATTCACGGAACACGGTCAATGCTGATGCCTCATTGATAGAGAAGTTGAATATCTTCGCCCGCTACGAGATGAAAAGACCAAACCACATAGCCTCTGCCTGCCAACCATCTGATTCCCAGCCACTCACCCTATACGAACCTCAAGTGTGAGCTGCACTGAAGGCTGTGAATCCCAGTAAAGCTGCAGGTCCAAATGGGGTGCTGGGGATAGTGGTAAAGACTTGTGCCTTTCAATTAGCAGGGGTCCCAACAAAGATCTTTAACATCTGCCTGCAAACGGCCTGTGTTCCATCATGCTTGAAAACAGCCACTATTGGCCCAGTCCCCAAGAATACAATAATTAACTGTCTAAATGACTACAGACCTATCACATTAACATTAATAGTGATGAAATGGTTCTCCAACATCTTAGAACATACATCCCATCAGACTTTGACAAATATCAGGTTGCCTACAGGGGGAATAGATTGGCAGACGACACCATAGCTACTGCCTTACATACTATAGTGAGCCATCTGGAGAAACCCGGAAACTACCGAGTTTCTCCAACAATACGCCCCCCCCCAGTAGGAAGACCCAGCATGTTTTCTAGGCATGAAATTAAATGAAATGAAATTAAGTCCCTCCACCCAAATTTAGGCCTAGTTTAAAACATGCGAAATTGGGGGGGGGAGGAGGGGGTGAAACTTCCCTTTAAAAGTGTCCCCGGGCAGCCACGTCTCGTCACCAGCCGCTCGGGTCAGCAAGCAGGTGGCGATGCATGGATGTTGGCCTTGGCAGGGCATTTTAAATCGCGAGACCTTCGGCGTCTGCTGCTGCTCTTGCTTTTCCTTCACATTCCTCCACCGGCAGTGTTTCAACCGCTTCTCAGGCGGGGGAGCTGCCTCCATAGCTTCCACAGTTCCCGCCGGCGCTGGCGTGAGAACAGCAGTGCCGGCGGAAACGAAGCATTTCTGCTGCTACTTGGGCGGGGGAGCCGCCTCTGTGGCTTCCACGTTTCTGCCAGTGCAAGAACAGCGGCAGCGCCGGTGGAAATGTGGAAGAGTTTCTGCTGCTGCTTGAGTGGGGGAGCTGCCTCTGTGGCTTCCACCTTTCTGCTGGCACGAGAACAGCGGCAGCGCTGGCGGAAATGTGGAAGTGTTTCTGCTGTTGTTCGGCTGGGGGAGCTGAAGAGAATGCCTTTTTTAACCCCGCCTCAAAGGCGGCTGCTACAATTTTGCACAGCATTAAACTAGCGTTCGTCTCCATTAATGATTTTACACTATAATAGGACCCAAACTGCCGGTTCGAAATTTGACAGAACTCAGGGAAGAGAGTTATAGACGGAGGCACTGTGGCTGCTACAAGTTGAATTCACGCACCTACCAAAATAGCCTGCCCGCCGGCTCCAGACGCACAACCGCTGCGCCCTCCTGCCTGTTTTCTCTTAACGGCTCCACCAGACCTTCAGGTGGCAGTTTAGTACCGTTGCTTAGCAACCGCAGTGCACCCCCGCTACATCTGATTCCACCTCAGCGGTTTCCGGTGGGTGAGAATCCTTAGGAACCATACCGGCTTTTCTTTAATTATGTGATGTTAAGTTATAGCCCAAACTGCCCGCCATTTAGCCCTACAAAGCAGCGCCACTGGACTATTAGTTGTTTAATTAATTCCACTTCATTTCCGATGTGCCGAAGCCTGTCTCCACGAAATTAGTGGCCGTTGGTGCGCCGCTCGCGCCCGCTCAGTTCTAGGGGTTGGGTCTCTCTTGACAGCCATCTGCGAAGCTGGCAGAGAAACTTTTGGGTTGCCCGGGTGAAACCTGACCCAGCAGGTCTCTGGTGCTTCTGTCTTGTGACCCAATGCGCCGGCAGAAACGTGGAAGCCACAGAGGCGGCCCCCCCACCCAAGAAGCAGCAGAAATGCTTCCACGTTTCCACGGGCACTGCCGCTGTTCTCGCGCCGGCAGGAACTGTGGAAGCCACACAGGCGGCTTCCCCGCACGAGAAGCGGTTGAAACGCTGCCGGTGGAGGAATGCGAAGAAAAAGCAAGAGTGGCAGAAGAAGCAGCAGCGGATGCCAAAGGTCTTGCGATTTAAAGTGCCCTGCCAAGTTATATTAAATATACACAGCTCATAGAAGAATTTTAAATGTATTAAGATCGAAACCAAAGTTAAGGCCACATCCACACTGCTGCCGCCCATCCAATGACCCGGCTGGGGGGGAGAGAAATTAATTCACCCCCGAAAAGACGTCCTAGTTACACACACACACACACACACACACACATACACACACACTTCTTTAGTGTTACATTTCCAATGCATCTACTCTCAGATCCAAATAACAAAGTGCCAAAAAATGTTTTTAGACATAGCTATTTTTGCTTCATTCGACAAACATTCATTCCTTACCAGAGGCCAGAGATAAATTTTCTTCTCCTTTATATCAGTATTTGCATGACTTCAATTTTCTGTACCAATTTTCCGGTCTTCGGTAAACATTCTACCAAAGTACACACGTTTATCAACCTGCTCTGCTTTTCATCATTTATAACCTGCAGTTTTTCATTCCGTTTTCCATGTCAGTCATAACTATCCTGGAGATTCTTTTTAAATTAATTTGTGGAGCCATTGTTCTTGCTAAATAAAGTACAATGTTTGTTCTATGCTAAAAGAAATCATCAATTTTCTGAAAAATGCTTTGAAATCCATTGTATGGTATTAAGTGTGAGTTTTGTTATATTTTGCTATATCATTAGGATTTCACCTAACTTTGAATATGCTGTAATTATTTTATTTATTTATTTATTTTAAAAAGCCATGCTTGTTTCTTAACTTCTCAATTGGAAGGATGTTTTGATAAACTTTTTGTATATTCCGCATACCCATCAATTATATGTCACTTTTGAGGTATCTCTTACTTTTATGTTTGAATACAAGTGTTAGAGGCAGAATATACAATAATGCAAAGTACTTGAATCAGGTAATACTTGAATCAGAGGCATGTTTCAGTATCTTAACAGGAAATACTATCTAATCTGCTTTAAGAATAAAGCAAAGCCTGGGTGCACTATAGCCTTTCATCCTCCAAAATGTTCCTTAAACAGAAAAGCTTTGTGAATGTTACTTGATTATATAACTGACTTAACCTACATACTCACATGTAAACTAATTCTAAGCTGGTCCTCATAAGCATATAGTGCATATGCTTGTTAATACGTCTAGAACCTATTTCATTTAGATCATTTATACATAATGTTGTATATTTTGGTAAGAACTACAGCTAGCATTTAATTGGAAGAATACTGAGTTAATATTTTACCACCTTGACTGGGGACAGAGTAGTTGCCTTCTATTTGAGAAGATCAAATAATTGCAGCTTTTTGTGTAAATATTGTACACAGGTTGTGGCTATTTAGTTTTTAGTTCAAGTGAAAGCCTAAGTAACCTACAGTCTATGGTATTCTCTTTCAGTTTAGAGTACCTTAAATGCATGTTGAACTTGTTTTTAATTTGATGCTAATTTGAAGTGGAAAATAATGAAGAAATTTATAAATAGCCAATTAGTTGCACTGAATACGTTTTTAGATGCTTACAAGTTTTAATAAAGACCAATTTCTAATCCCATTGGTTCTGCTTTATGTTCATATCTTGAGGACAGGCAGGTGTTAGGAGTAATTTCTGAAATCAAACATTCTCTACTATTCCTACTCCCAAAAGACTTCCAAGATTTTCCTTTGATGAAATAGTATAGGATGTTTTCAAGATTTGCTCAGTCTGTGTTGTAGACTTTTGTTTCCCATAATAATTAGTCAAAACACAAAAAATAATCTTAAAAATATATAGACGGGTCATGAGTCGTGGGGGCAAACACAGGGGGTGGGTTTCATTGGCACCATAAGTGGGAGGGGCAGATATGATGGGGGTAGAGGGCCATATCAAGTTAGGGGATCGCGTGCCCGCTGTCTCCAAGCGGTGGCGCGCTCCGACCCTCCCAACCCGTCTGGCAGGCCTGGTTGTGCAGAGTCTCAGGCCCTGAGTACCCGGCTGATGTTATGTAATGCCAGGTCCGTCGTTAACAAGGCCCCCCTGATTTGCGATCTCATTCAGGAGGAGGGTGCGGACCTGGCAGGGGTTACCGAAACCTGGTTGGGCCCAGAGGGCGGTGTCCCTCTGGTAGAGATTTGCCCACCAGGTTTCCAAGCATTCCATCGACCGAGATCTCAGGGAAGGGGTGGTGGGGTGGCGGCGATTATTAGAGAAGTCCTTTGTCCTAGGGAGGCCACTGTTCCTCAGACGGCTGGTTGTGAGTCTCTCTTTGTGAAGTGGGGTCGGGGGGTTCAGATGGGCCTGTTGATAACGTACCTGGCTCCCTGCCACGTGTCATCGGCCCTGCCCGGGCTCCTCGAGGTGATAGCCGGGCTGGCGGTTGAAACCCCCAGGCTTTTAGTCATGGGTGATTTCAACCTGCCTTCGCTCGGGGAAACCTCTGGGGTGGCCCGGGAGTTCCTGGCTTCCATGACGGCCATGGATCTGACCCAATTAGTTTCTGACCCCACTCACACGGGGGGACACACACTGGACCTGATTTTCGCCTCTGGTCAGTGGTTGAATGATCGTGTTGGAGATCTAGTCATAAAACCCTTGTCATGGTCCGATCATTCTCTTCTTAGACTGGACTTCGGTGCCGCCACCCCCCATCGCAGGGAGGCGGAGCCGAGGAGATGGTTCCGCCCCAGGCGCCTGATGGATCCGGAACGGTTCCAGATGGAGCTTGGGCCATTTCCTGAAACTCTGGCTCATAACTCGGCCACAGACTTGGTGGCCACCTGGGATAGGTTGGCCGCGGAGGCTCTGGACCGAGTTGTGCCTTTGCGACCTCTGACTCGGCATAGATCCCACCTGGCTCCGTGGTTTACGGGGGAGCTGAGGGGGATGAAATGCCGGAAAAGACGTCTGGAGGGTATCTGGAGGGCCAGTCGTGCTGAGTCTGATCGGACACAGGTGAGGTCCTATATTAGGACCTACCTAGTGGCGATAAGGGCGGCGAGGCGTTCACACTTCTCCGCCCTTATTGCGTCTGCAGAAAATCGGCCTGCTGCCCTGTTTAGAGTGACACGCTCCCTGCTTGAGCCGAGAGCACGGGAGGACCTCTTGCAGGGTAAAGCAGAAGAGTTTTCCCGATTTCTGCATGATAAAATCGCCCAGATTCGGGATGGGCTGGACTCCAGTTGGGTGGTCCCGGGGGAGGTGTCCGGGGCAGGTCTTGAGACGGTTATCTGGGAAGAGTTCGATCCTGTGACCGCCGAGGGTGTGGACAGACTTCTGGGGAGGCTGAATGCCACCACATGTTTATTGGACCCGTGCCCTTCCTGGTTGGTTTCTACCTCCAGAGAGGTGACACGAGGCTGGCTCCAGGGGATTGTCAACGCTTCGTTGACGGAGGGGGCGCTTCCGACCGCCCTGAAAATGGCGGTGGTGCGGCCCCTCCTCAAGAAGCCTTCCCTGGACCCGGCTCTTTTGAATAACTATCGTCCTGTCTCCAACCTTCCCTTTGTGGCGAAGGTTGTTGAGAGTGTGGTGGCGCGTCAGCTCCCTCAGTATCTGGAGGAAGCATCCTATTTAGATCCGTTCCAATCGGGCTTCAGGCCCGGGCACAGTACTGAAACAGCATTGGTAGCGTTGGTAGATGATCTCTGGAGGGCCCGTGACAGAGGTTATTCCTCTGTCCTGGTCCTCTTAGATCTGTCGGCGGCTTTTGATACTATCGACCATAGTATCCTATTGCGGCGGTTGGAGGGGTTGGGAATTGGGGGCACCGTCTTGCGGTGGTTCTCGTCCTTCCTCTCGGACCGCTCGCAATTGGTGTTGACGGGGGGGGAGAGGTCCACCCCTAGGCCCCTCATGTGTGGGGTACCTCAGGGGTCGGTCCTCTCCCCTCTTCTGTTCAACATCTATGTGAAGCCGCTGGGAGAGATCATCCGTGGTTTTGGGGTGAGATGCCATCTGTATGCTGATGACACTCAGCTTTACATCTCCACCCCAAACCACCCCAACGATGCTGTGGAGGTTATGGCCCGTTGCCTGGAGGCTGTGCGGAACTGGATGGGCGAGAACAGGCTTCGACTCAACCCTTCCAAGACCGAGTGGCTGTGGTTTCCGGCGGCCCGATATAGTCAGCTGACTCCATCGCTGGCTATTGGGGATGAGATCTTGACCCCCACAGAAGGGGCACGCAATCTTGGTGTCCTCCTGGATGTACGGCTGTCTTTGGAAGAGCATATTACGGCCGTCTCCAGGGGGGCTTTTTATCAGGTTCGCCTGATACGCCAGATGCGGCCCTTTCTTGATCGGGACGCCTTACGCACAGTCACTCATGCCCTGGTCACCTCCCGTCTGGACTACTGTAATGCCCTCTACATGGGGCTCCCTGCGGGGAGCACTCGGAGGCTTCAACTGGTACAGAATGCAGCCGCGCGGGTGGTTATGGGGGCGTCGAGATACTCCCACGTGACGCCCCTCCTGCGCGAGCTGCATTGGTTGCCAGTGGCCTTCCGGGTTCGCTTTAAAGTACTGGTTTTGGTCTTTAAAGCGCTCCATGGCATCGGACCAGGATACTTACAAGACCGCATTCTGCCAGTAGTCTCCCACCGACCGGTGCGCTCCCACAGAGAGGGTCTCCTCCGGGTCCCGACGCCTTCTATGTGTCGTCTGGTGACCCCGAGGAATAGGGCCTTCTCTGTGGGGGCACCCGCCCTTTGGAATGGGATGCCCCCTGGATTACGAACGACTAGTGACCTGAGGGCCTTCAGACGTGACCTGAAGACCTGGCTCTTCGAGCAGGCCGGCCTGAGCTGACTCAAATGGGATTTTAAATGGGGTTTTTAGATTAGTTGGGATGGGTGTACAAAGTTTTAATTTATTTTAATTGGGGTTTTTAGATTTTTATAGGGACAGCCTAGGGTTTAATTCTTTTTTAACTATTTATATTTGCATACATGTATTTTAGTTGGCTGTTCACCGCCCTGAGTCCTTCGGGAGAAGGGCGGTATATAAAACCTAAAATAAATAAATAAATAAAATAAATATAGGTGGAAAGTGATCTTAAAGCTATTAAAAATAATAAAAAATATGTAAAATCTCCTTTGAATCCTATCACTTTATGGACATCTTTATGCAGCTTTTTTCCCCCACAAGAAATGTCATTTCCTTTTGACTGCAAAATTGATCTTTCTGATGAATTCCAAACAAGATCTAAACCCATTTAGTACAGCAAACACGTGCTATCTATATATTTTGTCAAAGGCTTTTCAGTATCTAATGACAAAATTACAAATAGATCTTTTATTTTTTTATTGAAGTGTAGTAAATATACCAGTAATCCAGGGGTTTTCAAACTTGACAGTTTTAAGACTTGTGGACTTCAACTCCAGTCATGTTAGCTCAAGAATTCTGGGAGTCGAAGTCCACAAGTCCTAAGCTTGCCAAGTTTGAAGATTCTTGCACTAATCTAATATTATCTACTGCTTGCCTAGTTTTTATAAACTCTGCTTGATAATTCTTAATAATGAACAATATCACTTACTGTAATCGAGTTGGTAGTTATTAATTCGTGATTACTGTTAAGTTTTTTCATCAACATTAATCAGCAAGATCGGACAATAATTAGCACATTGAGTATGATCTTTACCTGATTCTAGTGTAATTGCAATATAAACCTGATTAAATGCCTCTGATAATATTCCCTTATCAAATATCTCACTATTTAATTTTTTAAAGGGAAGCAAGTTCTTAAACTTAGCCAGAAATGAGACAAGGATAAGATTTTGTTCCTCTCATGTTAGAATTCAGGATTATTTAATGAAATGAGTTAATGGGAGATGCAGAACAAAGACAGTATTCACACAATGGTTAAATACAGAATATTATAGGTTGGGCATCTTTTGAAAATGATTTGGAAGAAGGCCTTTGGAATATGCAAGAGTGCCATTTCTGTACCTCTAGCAGCAATTTTTTTTCAAATTTGCATAGAACATGAGCTGTTTTAAATGAGTGCTGCACTTGAGCATTCCAGATTCCAAAACATGTTTACCAAATTATTTTCAAAGGATGCACAGCCTTAAAAATCAATATTACAATAAGACATTAATTTGAATAACTTTAAACTATAATTATAAAGTATAGTAGAAACATAGAGCATTAGACCCACCATCTGAAAACCATTGAGCAAGAGAGCTCTTTAATCTGACTCTAAATCCAATTTTTTTGTAAAAGCTGTATATTACAATTTCATCCTTTCTTTTTTTTACTTTTGCTAACCGACATGACCAGGAAGCTACTGTTGCCAGCTTGTTTAATTCCCCTGTTGGCTTCAATATTAGTCACAGTAGAAAGAGAAAGCCATATTAATTAAATCGTTGATCTGATTCAGAACAGTTTTTCTTATATTCTTATTGTACTATAGATTCACTGCTTTCATTAGCAAATAAGTCATGAATCTTTTACATATGTCACAATTATTTTTCATTTCGCCCTTTCCTCTGTGTTTCTTTTTCTCTGCTTCACTGAATATAGATATATAAGAATTATTTTTTTAGAGTGACTCACCAAAGACATTTAATAGCCAATACAAGAAAAAAATGTGGCAGTGTCTTAAGTTGTCCCATAACCTATTTGTGAGTCATGACCCACTATCTGAAAACCACTGAGCAAGAAAGCTCTTTAATCTGACTCTAAATCCAATTGGTACTCAAGCATCAGTTTTATATTTGTATGTAAAATCTAACATTTTCACACAGTCCTAATTCTTTCATAAACATGATAAGTGAAGGCCAGTTCAGAAGAAAACTGATGAGAAACATATGATTGTTCGTAACATTAAACAATAAAATAGTTGACCTCACACTTTTAAAACCACAAAATGTAATTAAGTTGTCAATTCAATGAAAGCTATGTAGTGGGAATGATCTTTAACAGAAGTTTACCCACAAGTCATATTTAATGTGGTTTTTTTCTCAACATCATGATTTAAATATTTATTTCTATTGATTTCAAAAGTTCCGTATACTCTTAATATCACAGCTAAGTTATGAGAGCTAATGGTACTCTATCACTGTAGATTTAATTCTCTCTATATCCTCCTTCTGTTGAAATTGCCAGAATTGTAGGAAAGGTAATATTCTGCTTCAGTCAAATGAAATGATGCATTCAGACTTCCTGAGGAAACAGCTTTTTTAAGCAGCTAAAATATTTATTTATCCAGGTTTCATCTTAAAGGGTTTTTTCTTTTCCTAAAACAAACAAAACTCTCAAGTCTCTAATGATCTAATCTAAAACCAAGTCTTGCCCCCTGCTTGGAACTAGATATGAATGACATTTGAAATATATTCTTAAGGAAAAGTAGAGGGGTACTTTTGCCCCCAAGCATCTGGGGGAAAGTACAGAAAATCTGCTAACTGATCCCTTACTGATATTATTTGGATCTGAAGTGATTGTATACACTTTTTCTTAGATACTGTCTATTTATAAAAATTACTGTTAAGTATCACAGAAAGTCAAATTAAGAAAACACATTAGAAACTAGGTTTAACATATAGTATCTTACAGACTTCCCTCTCACCCACTATACCCACCTAGAGAAAATGGAGCAATGATGCTGGATAGTCCCAAGGAATATGTTACTTCTAATTCCTGAACCTAAACCTTTAGCAGCTGAATTATTTAAAAAGCCAAAATGTATATTCTACATTACAAAACAAGATATTGAGTACTTTAATGTGTAGAAACATAACAAAGATGTGTTGGATTAGATTTAGACCCATTTAATCTAGCATTTTTGTTCCCAATCCTTCTTTGGAGACAGGAATATTCTCAAAATACCTGGTGTTTAATCACATCCTTACTGAAGCTAAAAACAAACAATGATTTGGAACAATTGATAGCCATATCCTCGGTGAATTCTCTATTAGAGAAATGCAAGTTGGTGGCTATCATTTTATTTGATAGTAAAGATACATAAATATTTCTTTTTTTTTCTCAATAGCTTATCATTCAACTACACTGGAATGCTTCTTTTATTGTGGACACATTCTATGTATTTGTGAATAATAAAATATTTTCTCGGTGTGACTAGTTGGAGATGTGAGGGTCAAAATTATTGATAATGGAATAACCATGATATAGAATTCTGTCTGTCTATGTCTGTCAATCTAATCTATTTAATTTAATATAATCTTTTTCACAGTAGAATAATCTAATAAAAACAGTAAAAAACTTCATAAAACTCAAAACAATTATACACATTGTCTAAATATTGATAGTTTGTTATGATTCCTTAAAATAGTTTCTACTGAAAGTTTTTATTACTACTAACAATATTCTTTTTTATTGAACTATGAAATATTAAACACCACTCCTACCAGAGGTGGTATTCAGCATTTTGACCAGTTCTGGAGAACTGGTAGTGGAAATTTTGAGTAGTTTGGAAAACCAGCAAATATCACCTCTGACTGGCCCCACCCCTATCTATTCTCTGCCTCCTGAGTACCAGCTGATTGGCTGGGTCTTCTTTTGTTGCCCTGCACAGGAGAACAGAGCTGGAAAGCAGGTTAGTAGGGTGGGGAGGAAATTGGGATTTTGCAGTAATCTTCCCCCAGGAATGGGGAGGGAATGGAGATTTTACTGTATCCATCCCCTGCCACCCTCACCAAGCCATGCCCACCAAGCCACACCACGCTCACAGAACCAGTAGTAAAAAAAATGAATCCCACCACTGAATCCTATCCAATTCAAATTATTTTTTTTCAAAGATCACTCTTTTTACTGTCTAAGAAAATAAGCCCAGATACTTTAATACTTTTTCATTGCCAGTGCAAATATAACCTTTGCCAATTTTTTTCTTGATTCTCTCCCTGTATCTAGTTGGCATCAGTTTAAAAAAAATGTTACAAGTCCTGCATTGATTTGTTTGTCTGTCCCACTTGAAAGATAATGAATTGTCATAGAAAATTATTTGTTAGCAATGACCAAAAGCATAGCATGAGCTAGCTGACACCTTACTTATTTTCTTCCATCAGCAACATCTGCCGATTGTGAATGCAAGCCTTACCTTTTCCACTTTCAGACAACAAAAATGTCTTTTATGTTTAAGGTTTTCTGTTAAACAATCACAAGGTCACCCTTGAAATTCATATGAATAATTTCATAAAAAGGATTGATACCTATTGAAACCTGTTGCTAATTATTTTATATTGCTTTCATGAATAAATAAAAAAGATAGACATTTTTGATCCCCAGGTTTTGCTTTAATAGCTATGGACATGTTTTCTTTGCAAAATGGATTCACAGGATTATATTAGGCTGAGCTGCCATGTTAATCCCTCTGATTCTCTTGTAGTAGCAGTAGCATTTGCTAGAATGACTGACTCTTGACTGGGTAACAAAGGCCTCAAATTTTGGTAATCTTAAATTGTTACACTATTAATATTTAAAACAAATATCTTGCAATTAACAATGATTGTACACTGTTATTTAAAAATTATGCAGAAGTAAGAAGGGTGTTTTTATGGGAGAATTGTCAGATTTGTCAAAAGCTCTGAGGGGAATGGATTTTTTGGGCTTATTTTCAAAGTTTTTGTTCATGCAGTTCCCCTGGCCTTTAAGGAAATGTAGGAAAAGTTACATATAAAATAATATTGCAGTTGTACCTTGAATTTTTTTTTGCATGAAGACCAAGCAAATGCAAAAATAATTCATACTTTCAACAGCTTGAATGCCTCTTAAAAAATTTTTCTTTTTTTTCTTTTGTAGTTCTTTGAGGTTCCATTTGATGCAAATATGAACAGGACAAAAAACAGACCTCTAGTACAAGGACAGATCAGGTAAGATTGCACATATGCTTTCTTTAAGCAGAAATGTTGCTGTATGTATTTCCCCCATTTTCAATCTTTCTTTGTGCTTAGTTAAATAAAGAATAAAAGACATAGAAAGAAATCATTTTGAATGCTTTGATGATTCTGACACTTATAATGCCACCTAGAAAATACATCAACTTGCCTTCATCATGTTCATATGTTGTATAAGGATCATTATAGATATGCTTATTAAGAGTTACAGACTTCAACATTTTGGTATAAAAATAAACAAACATCAGAAGCCAAATGCTGATCCTACTGGGACTTGAGAATTTCCAGAAAAGCTAAATTCTCCTGCATTAAATCTTAAAAGAAACTTACCTTACCCTAACACAAGTAAATAGGCTTATGCTCTTTAAATATTTGGATACAAACCACATAATACCTGATCACTGATTTATGATATTCTAGAAGAATAGAAGCACAATACGTTTTCTACTGCCAGCGACATAATCACAGAGGATTTACATTATTAGAATGATTCAAGAGTCCTAGCAATTTCGGAAATAAATAATAATACATAATTGTATTGGCATTAATTAAGGATAACATTTTGGGGCCAAAATATATGCATACACAATTATTCAAAAGTAACATAAAGCATTAATATTACAATTATGGATAAGTGCTGTGCCATATCACAGCAGTTGGAACTAGCTGAGAATGTGCTATTTCCTGTAACTGCTGAACATGTTAGCCCTGCATTTGGTTGGGTCCTTGGTGCTCTCTGAGTTTGGTGGTTTTCTTGAAGATGTTTCATTACTAGGCTAGGTAGCATTGTCATACACTGTGATCTAACTAATCATAAGGCTGGTGATGTTATCTAGTTGGTAATGAAATATCTGCAAGAAAGCCACCAAGTTCAAAGAGCACCAAGGACCCCACAATTTAACCTTGAACTACAAATATTTGCTTCTATTGGTACCTGCATTCTCTTCCTATCTCAAATCTTAATTGTGTCATTTTATACATATTACATTTAATGATAGAGAACTTTATAAATTTTCCATTAAAAATAAATTTTCCATTTAAAATAGCTCTGCAAATGAAGTCTGACTTCTATGAAAAAACTTAGATAACTGAATGTATATCAAAACTTGCTCATTTCTTTATCTAAAGACCTTGAGAATATGCTGCTAAATACTATATATGAAATATAGTTATCCTTTTATAAATCATTTTAACACTTTTTGCCAAGATTTTACAAAAAAAAAATTCTTAAATATGTCTCCTCTTTTGTGCATACACTTTTCTTTATGTATACATATAAATAAAAGGCTAAGGTCCCAGGAGGCTTCTGTTTGAACATAAAGCAACATTGATTTCTGCTTGTGTGTCTGTTCAGTTTCTTAAAGAATTCAGTTCCAAGTTCTAGGGAGATGGAGAATGCTGCACCTTATTTGCAAACTTTAAACTAAAGCCCTTATTCATAAACTATTCAACAAACAATTTTCAGATAGCATTTCCATGATTTGTGCCAAGGATTATTTATAACAAAATTATGTTTTCCCTTAGGCATCTGTGAACAGTTGGTCCTATTTATTTCTGTGTTTTATCCATCATCTTTGGAGGATTGAAGAAAAGTGATGGATGAAATTACATGAAAATTGAAACAAAATAGTAAAGCAAGCCCTGGGGGTAAACTCACCCTCACTGTAAATAAAGCACTTTAGTAAACTTGTTCTGATTTGTTCTGTGAGGTGGTGCTAATTATAGATTTCTAAGTTCAGTTAATTTTATTTTAAAAACATCACGAGGAAAATTTTAAAGAGAACATCTGTTGAGCACACAGTAAGCCAAAAATTGAGCCCAGCCAAAATTCAGTGAAATGGATCTATACCCTTCACTCTAGTCTTTGAATTTAGTTAGGTAACTATATATGAAATAAAATTCCTCCTTTCTCATTCCCAGATAAAATTAAAGGCTTTTTTTCTGATCTGAATTATATTCACAGTAACTCACACAGGCAATCCAGTGCTTTCATGTATTTCCTACAGAAAATGCTCTAAAATACATTAAGGGACAAAGCTCTCAATTGCTAAAGCACATATATAAAATGCCTGTTTCCCCACATTATTTAGATGAAATTGGAAGGATTTGAAAGAAACACCATTTGGCCATAATCATATATTTTTTTTAAAAAGAAACTATATACTGTATTTAAATTGTCCTCTTTACCTTGCCTGTTGTAATCATTGCCCGGAGTCGGGGGAGTGGTCTAAAACATGTATTTATAGTATTTAATGCTGTTTAAAATGTACATAGCTTTAAATGATAAATTCCTATAGATTTCATGTTAGTTCAACTGCTGCTATTTCTTCAGCGGACCAAAAGTATGTTTAGCACGAGATCCATCTTATTCTGGGGTGCTGTCCTAATGTTTGAAATAATAATAATAATAATAATAATATCATCATCATCATCATCATCATCATCATTATTACATTTCTTCTACAGTTAACACTGAAGGCAAATCAAAACTACATAGAGATAATTGTATTTGAAAAGTTGGTATGGTGTATTCTGGGAATCATTCCAAACATGTTTGGGGCATGTATAAGGAATTTTGCATGCCTTCAAAGCATTGTTGGGGTGGTGATGTTGTGATGCATTTGACTTTCATCAAGTTTAATGATGGGCTAGTTTATTCTTGTTCTTTTAGTTTAACTTTTTGATGCTGTAAATGCAGAGACAACTACTTACTGAGAAAATGTTTTGAAGTCTGTTGATTTTACATAGGGTACTAAACTGTGCAATTGTAGTTGATCAAAATACTTTAAGATTCATGAATATACAGATCATCTTTTGATAGCCTTCTCATATATATATATATATATATAATATATATATATATATATATCTAATATAATATATATAATATATACTTTATATTACAACACCCTGTTAAGCCCCAATTAAGGGAGAAAGCATACTGCTTTCTTTTCTGTCTTTCGGCTCATCACCAGAGACCATACTGACAGAAAGCTATTTGTTTCGTTGTCTTTTCTTTACATGTGTGTATCAGCTTAAAAACCTTACATATATATATATATATATATATATATATGTATGTTTTCAGAGATTTTCGCGGGTATTTGTATGTGGATCTTTGGTTCTTCGGGTTTTCTCCCGCGTAGAGTTGGAAATATTTAGGCGACGTTTCGATGAATTCTCATTCATCATCTTCAGGCTTCTGTCTTCGGCCTCGTACTTCTCAGAGTGATGTGAGCTTGCAGCTGCTTCTTCCTTTTAACTACTAGTGGGGGTGTGACTTGATTGGGTGGGGGCTTGGCTGTGTTCTGATTGGGTGGGGGTGTGTTCTCATTGGTTGGGGGTTTGGCTGTGTTCTGATTGGTTGGGGGGTTGGCTGTGTTCTGATTGGCTGGGGGTGTGTTCTGTTCTGGTGGGGGTTTGGTTGTACTCCGGTTAGTCTCAGTTGCTGGGGGATTTGAGCTGGTGAGCTGTGATCCTATTGTTTGGCTTCGCGTTCGTGGTCGTGCCACATCTTCATGATGGGCATCAGTTCCCTTCATGTATGGGTTGGGGGGGTTTGAAGCAGGTAGTGATGCAACTGTGGTACGGCTTCTGGTCCGTGGTCGTGTTTCATCTTCTGTGTGGGTGTGAGTCTGCTTTCTGTGTGGAAGTGTGGTGGTAGTTTCTTGTGTGGCCCTCGTGGGTGTGGGTCTGGTGTCCTTTATGTTAGGTACTCTTTTGTTAATGAGGGCAGGTTTCCAAATGGCTGGTAGACGGGAGGTGTCATCTCGTTTATTCATGCTGTGTGGGCGTTTTTCTATCTCTATGGCTTCTCTGATTATTCTGTTGTTGAAGTGTTCAGTTTTGGCGATAGTTCTGGTATTTTTAAAGTCAATCTTGTGTCCTGTGGCTTTGAGGTGTTGGACCAGGGAAGAGGTCGGCTCTTCTTTTTTGATTGAGTTCTTGTGTTCTTCAATGCGTGCACTTATCCTTCTGTTAGTTTGTCCAATGTATGTGGTGGGGCAGGAGGTGCACGGGATTTCGTATACTCCTTGGTTTTCTAACTCAATTTTGTCTTTAGGGTTTTTTAGGATGGTGGATATTTTTCCGTTTGTGCAGGATGCTGTTTTAATATTGTGTTTTTGGAGGATCTTGCTGATTTTGTCTGTAGTGCCTTTTATATATGGGCCACACCCCCAGCCAATCAGAACACAGCCAACCCCCCAACCAATCAGAACACAGCCAAACCCCCAACCAATGAGAACACACCCCCACCCAATCAGAACACAGCCAAGCCCCCACCCAATCAAGTCACACCCCCACTAGTAGTTAAAAGGAAGAAGCAGCTGCAAGCTCACATCACTCTGAGAAGTACGAGGCCGAAGACAGAAGCCTGAAGATGATGAATGAGACTTCATCGAAACGTCGCCTAAATATTTCCAACTCTACGCGGGAGAAAACCCGAAGAACCAAAGATCCATATATATATATATATATATACACACACATATATGCAGGTCTTGGTGTGTTTGGGTCTTTTCCCATGTAAGATTGAGACTATCTGGGCAACGTTTCGACGAGATCTCACTCGCCATCTTCAGGCTGGTGCTTTCGGCTTTGTATCTTGTGCTCGCATTAATTTGCACAAGCACAAAGCCGAAAGCACTAGCCTGATGGTGGCGAGTGAGATCTCGTCGAAACGTTGCCCAGATAGTCTCAATCTTACACGGGAAAAGACCCGAACACACCAAGACCTGCATACCTGTACCCATGAAAATCTACGAAAACAAATATGCATATATACATATATACATATACATACACACACACACACACACACACACATATATGCAGGTCTTGGCGTGTTCGGGTCTTTTCCCATGTAAGATTGAGACTATCTTGGCAACGTTTCGACGAGATCTCACCCGCCATCTTCAGGCTGGTGTTTTCGGCTTTGATGGCGAGTGAGATCTCATCGAAACGTTGCCAAGATAGTCTCAATCTTACATGGGAAAAGACCCGAACATGCCAAGACCTGCATACCTGTACCCATGAAAATCTACAAATATATATATATATATATATATGTATGTATGTATGTATGTATGTATGTATGTATATGTATATATATGTGTATGTATGTATGTATATATTTGTTGCTGTTTTCAGATCAATAGAGAGTGGGGTTTTCCCCTCATTTCACATGTTCATATGCCTCTCTTCTCTCACATCCTATCAAACTTTTTAGACAAAAACAGCTTATTTCCGTCTGTTCTGATTTTATGCTTGATCCGTAAATGGATGCATATTGATTGAATCAATAGGCTCTGTTAGATGCCTACTCTCTACAACTATTAAATACATTGGATTTTTAAATAATTTGTGCAGATTATTGTGCAATCCAGCTTCAGTTATTTTGTTTTTTTATGTAAGAGAGCTATAATGGACCAAACGTTGTAATTATTTTAGATTTAATGTTGTTTGTTTGTTTGTTTAGAATATAGCTGCTTTTTTGACATAGCCATGACAAATATTATACAGACTAAATATGAGATAACATTGGGCCACATTTCCCTGTCATGGTAAGCTATAATTTGGGAAAGAGATCTTGTTAATTGTTCCAACCAGAAATTGCCCCAAGGCTAAGGAAATTGTTCAAGTTATTTATTCTTCCACAGCTTGTGAAATGAGTCACTGTAAGTATGAGTTTTGGCACAACTCCACCACATGACATCAAGGAAGCCAGTCGGATGTAGCAGTTACAAATGTGATCCTTATGAAAGCATTACACTCCTAATTATTATTAGGATAGTAAATCCATCACTTCTGACTGGGTGACAAAGAAACATTTATATTTGCTAGGCATATTTTATCCTCAAGTAGTTTTGACAATGTATCATAGACATTTGATAGTTTGTTAAAGTAATTCCATTCAGCACCCAATCTCAACTTACCATCTTGGTAAATTTCCTTTCCACTATGCATATTATCCTCTGACAAACTAGGACAGTGAGTTTGTATGACATGATAAGATTCAAATCTATCTAAATAAAGTGCAACTCAATTTTCCCTTACGTGTTTTTCAAAGCTGCTTTTTTTTTTTTACTTTTATCATTGAATTTGCATGACACTTGAAACATAGGAACCCCAAAGGATTTCCTATAGACCTACTTTATGCTCCTTATTTTTTTCTTATTCCTTGCCAGGCCTAGTACCTCTTTTAATTTATGCTTGAATTGCTTTTAAGATATCATTGTTGGCTTTCTGTGAAATTACTATTTTGTTCTACTCTATGGAGACAAATAAATGGTTTGGCATTTGTAAGTTTAGATCCCACCACTACTTTGTAGTTAATTATTTTCCCTGATTCAAAAGAAACAAAAGTTTTGTTTTATGAACAAAACACTATAATTTAGTGTTAAGTTGTTACTTACTATTTTTTCATCCTCATCACTTTATCATCTATGTATTGTTTATAGATTAGCTACACCTATCATGGTTGCTTTCCAATAACAGGGCCCAGACCACTGCCTCAAAATTCCAAATGTGTCCACTTGACTTGAAAAAGTTGGGAATCCTAACTCCGCATAAAGATACTTGAAAAAAAAAAACCCAATTTATAATCTGCTATTATGTTGATTTTAAAAAAAATTAAAAATTCTGTACTTTTATGAGATTTCTCAGTGATAAGAAAATTACAAATGAATAACTTGGATACCAGACTGTTACAAGCAGGGATTATTTCAAGGCTACATTATTGATTATAATAAGATGTTTTCCTAAAGTTAATTTGCTATATTTATTCTTCATATAAATTTAAAACCTATGAGACCAAAGTAAACTTTCTTATTTTAGCATTTTCTGCTGCTATCATTGAAGTAATCAAAATACAGAACTTTATTTTTATGTCATTTTGTCATTACATGATTAATATAATGAAAACATGAGCTTGAGATGGTAGGTTGGAACTTCCAGTGAGGATTAACAGCAGTCTAGTCCATCTCAGAGGTGCAGAGATGACATCACAGTTTGATTGGCACCCTGCAGCCATCATTGGATGTCAAACATACTCCAGAGGAAGCATGAAATTAATCAATTTATGTTTACCTAAATTGTGCACTATTCTGTAAATCTCCCTATGCTGTCTAATAGCATAAGCCAAAGATTTCCAACAAATATCAAAAAGCAAGAGTGAAAGTGGACATCCTTGTCTAATTCCTCTAAATAATGGAAGTGGCAGAAAACAAATGATTGATCTTTATTTTAGATGTGGGAAACTCCTATACTATCTTCATCTATTTTATAAATTTCAAAGGGAATACAAACCTGTCAAACAGACAAACATACACTGTCTATATATTTCATCAAAGACCTTTCAATGTCTAATGACAGGGTTGTAGATTGGTCATGGTTTTCATTCAGTTTTTTTTTTAAATCTACAACTCACATAATATTGTTTGCTGCTTCCCTAGTTTTTATAAACCAGTTTGATCATTCTTAATAATGAGTGGTAACACTTGCTATAATCTATTTGCTAGCATTGCTAGGAACTTTGTCAAGAATAATCAATAAGATTGATTAATATAAAAAATTGACAAAATTTATTCAATTAGAGAAAGACACTGATTAATTTTAGTGATGGTTAGAAGGCCCTTTTGGATTTCCTGCATGAAACCATAAAACATGATATTATGCTATATGGGTTTGATGATTAGAAAAAAGAGTAGATAGTAGAAAAATGAAAGCTATGTTGTAATCTTAGAGTGAAATGTTAATGTAAATGTATAAGATCTGCTGTAAAAGAAAATCAGTGTCATTTCTTTATTGGTTTTTCTTTCTGCACTTTTGGCTTTGCCTTTTCTTTTATTCTTTACTTTTTTCCTCCTTTCTATCATAATTACAGTACTACTTTTGTCTTTCTAGTTTAAAAACAATCTAATAAACGTATATAAAAGAGAGAGAGAGATTGAGATGGCATGTTAACTCTTCAAACAATTCAAGCACCCCCTGAACCCAGCAGTAACTGCACCCCAATTACCAATTCATCAAGGACTATCAGTAATGGCTTTTCTAACATCTGTTATAAAAATGTTATCAAGAACAGTGTCCTTAAATCCCTATCTGTAAGAATTTTGGTTCAAGTACTGACATGGAATCAAGCAAGGTAACATTCATATCATAAATAGAAGCCAATCAAATTTCTATAATTTAAGTGAAAATACACTGCCAAACTGATACAGGTTTCTACAACACCCAAGGGCAGCATACTAAATTAATGGTGAGAAATAGTCTATGTGGTATATTCATTCTGTCCTCCAGAAAAAAAATGAGGTGGAAAACCGTTGCTCCTGTTTCCCAGCACCTGCCAAATGAAGCAAAAGCCTTCCCTTGACTAATGGAAGAGCTGATTCTGTTCTTTGAAGTACGGTGAGGTTTTTTTCAGACCCAGCTCTACTTCTTTGTAAATGCCACTCGGTCTTCTCTCTTACTTTGGCCTTAAGTTTTCTTCTTCAGAGATTTTCTCTTTTTTTTCAACAGAAGGACATTGAAGAATTCTGTATTTTATTCTCTCAATCTTGTCAAGAAAATTGCAAGGACTTGTCCAGGCAGTTACCAGGAGTCAATAATGTCTTGAAGGCACCAAAAAATAATACCTATCTGGCCATAGCTTTTAGTTTAGAAATATCTTAGTACGTATTGGCCTTGAACTAAGGGCCAATAGAAGTTCTTTTAGGGTAATCATCAGATTACCAAACAGCTTAGCCCCTTAGAAAATATTGAGATAGGCATAAATATCTATTTTCTCCAGCTTCAGTATCCCACTTCAGAGTTAAAGCAAGGCCTCTGAAAATAATCCAACTCTCATATATTATAGCCTTCTCAAAAGGTTGAGATCTAATCATATGTATTGTTGTCTAACGTTATTTGTGTTTCTGAATAAAAACAAATGCACAAACAAAAGCATGATTATTGTGGCATGTAACCTTTTGTATTAAATAATTAGTAGCTTTTTCACAATGCCAAATATCTCATTCTTCATTGGGCAGTTCATTTCAGATGCTACTTGCATGGCATGACAGACCTCTCTTATATGAATAAAGTCTGCCATTATTACACTAATACAAATGGAGCAATTTCAACTGCTAAACTTCACCTCTTATTCATTTCAAGTCATTGGGACATACTTGCACTGCCAGATACTTAAGCACAATTCATAGAGGATTTTCAAATGTCACTTGTCTCATAAATATCTGTTGGTGAGTAACTGGCTTCGAAATGAAGCCACAAATATTTTTGTTTAATTTCATGCTTGTTAAAGAGGGAGGGGGGTGCTCCCTTTTAAAATGGCATAGTTCTAAAGAGACAATGCAATAGTGTTTTCTTCAAATGTTTATCCTGGACATTTGTAATTTTTATAAAATTAAGTATATTCCACCCTGCTGAGTTTCTTTTCTTCTGTACATTTTCTCTTAAAAGTAGGAAGCTGACATCAGCTGAACATGTAAACCAAAAATTTAATAAGGTAGCTTTATATTTTGACATGTACAACTACTTGTGAAAATATTCCCCTGGCATTCTAAGCTGTGGGATATTTATTCACTTCTCTCATTTAGGTAGTTGCGTAACAGTCAGTGAAAAGAAAATCCTTGGGCTAGAACATAGAAGATAAAACCCACATCAAAGGGTGGACTAATGGAATGTTATAATGCCTACTGTCTGGAGCAGCAGTGGCTATTTAACACCACTGTCTGCAAATTACTTGGTTTATAGACAATACAAGATCTGTATGCTTTTCTCAGATCAGAATTTATAATTCTGGTGTGTAAACTTGTGCTGTGCATTTAAAAAAAAATTCTATGCAAGAATAAAATTTATATGTGCAAAATGGCTTTACCTTAATGTTTACAGATGTCATTGTCTATTCAGTGGACTGTTTCTCTTGGTTATGCTCTCTGGAAAATGACTGCTGCAAGTTGGTAGGGACATTCCATTATAAGCAGTTGGATGTGTTAAATAGAAATCCTACGGAAACATTTGACCCTCACGCTTTGCTGCTTTTCAATTCAACTGTGAGGCCTTTGCCATGGTATTATTTATCAAGGCCTTTAATTGCATGTGAGACAGTTGATAAATTTAAGTGCATTGTGCATCATATCCAGTTAGGAAACATCCCAGATGCTCATATATAAGCCAGGAGTCATGGTGCATTTGAGTAAATAGCCCTCCATCTGCTTCTGAAGACCACTGCTGTGGAGCGATACACACTCCTAATGGAGTTGTCTTAGCCTACTGTGTCACAACACAGCAGGAGATAGAGCCTAGCTATTTGAAGAAAGACAAGAATTGTATCCTATAATCCTTTTCACTGTGACCTCCAATATAAGTAAACTTTTGAGATTTATCATTTTTGCCATTTCAATTTTCTTGAAAAATAATGGAGGGAAACTTTCCCCTTCAAAAGCAGCCTTCAAAAGTAGAATATTAGATTATAGTCCATTGTGATATTCAACTAAAAATTAGTTGTATGGTAAATATGTCAATATAAGATATTTGCTAGTTCACCTGGATAAACAGATATCAGTAGGAAAATGTACACACATTACCTTTTTTTTCACCCAGATGCAACTATTGCAGTGTGAGATTATTAAGATGACTTAAATATTTTCTGCATTTGGGGAGATAGTGAACAGTATTAGAGTCTTTGGATTCTCACTCAAAATCCTGCCCAGTCCCTATGGTACCATTTATGTACAATATGAAATGGTTAAACACATCCTTCTGTTGATTGGGCACTTTTGTGTAAGTAGGCATGGCAGAAAACTAAGAGAAGAGAAAGAAATGAGTGAGAGAAGAAGTAAGAGAGTAAGGAGATAGTAAGTATAAAAGAAATAAAAAGAATTGGTGGCCCATTCAAAAAAAGTAAACTATTATTTCATAAGTAAGCAGAGAATTCTGTATCTCTAAACAATAACTAATCATTTTATCTGTTGATACATTATTGTTAAACAAAGTTTTAATTATTCATAATCTTCTGTCCTTGTCAATAAATGTGATAGAATATATTTCTTAATTCCATACAATGTACTATATCAGAAGAAAAACCAATAACAGAGGAGATAATATTAGAACCTAAAGTTATTATTATTAGGGTGGTACTGAGGTAGCAAAGTTTTAAACGGAGTTAAACATTATGAAACTGCTTATTTTAAGATTTGCTGGCATAAAATTTTCTGTTAACTGTGAAAAGCTAGTTTCTAAAATTCAAAGGTAAATCCAACATCAGATTTCCCTCTCCTAAATGGAAACATGTATCTGACATTGGAGAGAGAAATTCAAAGAAAACTTCTGTAATGTTATAGTAGAGGATATGTTTGCAGTATGAAATAATATGATATGAGTTTTGGCAATTCACCATTAAAAGCATCAATCAAACAACTTTAAGAAAACTGGTATGTGATTTTATGGAAGATCCAGTAATGGTTTTAAAAATCTTACTGGTGATAGAGTTAATGTGAATGAATATGATATGCATGGATATATTTGCTAAGAAAATATTGTTAGGTTAACATAACAATAGCTGTTACACTAGTAAAAATAAAATCAAGTCAAATCATTTCTTTATAGCGACAGAATATTGTTATGGAATCACAATAGAATACACCATGTCATATGTAGCACAGTTATAAGTGATGAAAGTTTGAACCAAAAATCTACCTCTGAGGAAATGTAACATTAGAGTCTCTCAAAATATAGTTTTACATAACCATTTGTTTCATGGTAATCAATCTGAAAGTTGATCAATTTGAAAATCCCTTAAAATACATAGCCGTTTTTACAAAAAACTAAAAAGTACAAAGAGTTTCTTACCAAGTAAGCTTTTGGAGATCAACATTCAT
The DNA here is from genome assembly GCA_023653725.1 of Bungarus multicinctus. Lineage (NCBI taxonomy): Eukaryota > Metazoa > Chordata > Lepidosauria > Squamata > Elapidae > Bungarus > Bungarus multicinctus. The sequence continues at coordinate 112,025,197 of CM042834.1, read as the reverse complement.
TCTAATAATATTATTAAAGTCAGTTCCTAATATAACAATTATGAATGTGAAAATTCTTGTTTTCACCCACAATGTTACTGTATTGTGTGAATCAAGGCACCCCTGGGGCTGTGCTGTGGTTTGCAATGGAAGTTTGTAGCCTATGCTTTATGTATGTCAAAACTCAGAGGAATATTCATATCAGAAGAAGCAGGTCCCTCGATTGAATTCTTAGATCTAAGATGTTCTAAATGGCTTCTTGGAGTTTTAATAGCCATTGGGAACTAGAGAGGAAGGCAACAGGCAGATAATTCTGTCAACATTCAGCAGAAATAAACTGATCTTCACTGAGCTTGGAAACTATCCTGGGTCAAGTCTACATAACACTTGGAAGGGAAAGAGTTTAAGAGAACTAGAGCTGGGGGAAAAACTGGGAGCTGACCTCCTGACAGCAAACAAATGCAAAGTGCTTCCTTCTGTTGTCAAGAAATGTGCAAGGATATGCCTACAAATCTGCCATGAGTAAAAAGAGACTTGACTTTTTGTTACGGAAATAACAAGCAAAAATGTGTATTTCTTAAAAATTAGACACCAGAAAGCAACTGAATATAGTGTATATTCTCAAAAATATCAATTTGGTTGGATTAAATAATAAAATTTGTCTGAGAATAGACTCTCCTTATGGAGTCTATTAAATTTATTTACATTTGTATTTATACATTTTGCTTTAAGGCAATCCAACTCCCTAGCACTCTGGCTCTGTTTTTAATCTTGTAAGACTTTATCTTACCAACAGTGGCCCGTTATTCAACATGTGCCAAGTAGTTTCAAAAATGACACTACTCAGCAAGTCCATTACCAAACTGTCTCGGATGCTAAATGGCTTGCAACTCGAATTCTATTTGCAGTAAGTCACGTAAAAAGTGCATTTCTTCTGTAAATGGTTGAGTTTATTAGGCCTTTAAACAAGGGACAGCTTACATATTATCAACTTGGCAAGTCAGATACCAGGGTTTACACTTTAATTAGGCATTGCTAGCATAGTCATTGCTGCAGAGCTTGCATTCCAGAGACTAAGATACACAAAGAGCTCTCTCACCCATTTTATTGGAATCTACTTGATAAAAAAAATCACAGTTTATATTCTAATAATTTTTGCTGAAAGGGAGACTATCTGGGTAATGGGATTTGGATATTCATTTCTATGCTGGTTTGCTTTACTTTAATTTTTTAATGATCTGCTCAGTGTCCCTGCACAAATATTTAAAAGGATGAACACCTCTTGCAGAAAAGGTGATAATGTGCAAAAAACAGAAACCATTGAGACCTAAATGTTGGAAAGGTTGCATAGGAAATAAACATTCTGTCATAAAAAATAATATTGAAGGGAGATGGTGAAATCGTCACTCTAGTATAAAAATAATATATATTGTTACTATTTCTTACGCCATTCTTCAAATATAATTTGGGGTACTTAATAACTGAATGACAATGAATATATTCACTATCATTAGCTGTAATATTATATACTATTAATTATGATATTATCTATGAGCAAGTAGGACCAGTATTTTATGGCAGAATCTCCCTGATTTGAACTCCAACTATTGTCCTTTCTGTTTTTCATTTCTTTCTGCCTTTCCATTTCTTGGAATTCAGTCAAATAACCAACCCTATTGGATATGGATAGGATATAAGTAAGATATGCTATTAATACATAGTTTATTCTGCAGGTTGTGAATAAGAATTCATAAACATATGTACATAGGAAGGTAGAGTTATGAGATTGATAGAGAAGCCTCAAAGTCCTTCTTAGAAATATGTTGCCTTATAGAATGGAGTACCCCAACCTTTCCAGTTTTGTGGACTGGTGGGGGGAGAGAGAGGCAAATGGAGCGCACACATTCACCCATCACTCGCACAAGTGGAGATGTGTGTGCATACGCTTGCCCAGCGCTTCCGCAGCCCAGTTCTGAATGGCTCATGGCCTGGGAATTGAGGTCCCTTGTTATAGAAGATCCTCTACAAATGAGATGATGAGCTGAAACTAACTGCAGGGGATGTTTAGATTACAGATAGTCCTCAGTTTACACACATTCATTTAGTGATTGTTCTAAAAATGTGACTTTTGACCATTCTTCACACTTAAGACCACTGCAGCATCCCCATGGTCATGCGAGCACTGGGCAACTAATATGTATTTATGACTGTTGCAGTGCACCAGGATCCTGTGATAACCTTGTGACCATCTGACAAGCAGAATCATTATGAGAGACAGATTCACTTAAGAACCATGTTACTAATTTAACAAGTGCAGTGATTCAATTAACAAGAAAGTTTAGAAAATGGGGCAAAATTCAGTTAACAACTTCTTGCGTCGCCACAGAAATTTTGGACTCAATTGTGGTCATAAATCGAGGACTACTGTGTTTCAAATAGAACTCTGGGTGATTCTGAGTTGTAACTGTTGTTCATAATTTCATTTAAGAGTAACACTGAAATAATGAAAAGCCTTTCTATATAAATGAAACTGTAATGAATTCAGGTCTCATTGCACTGATATTATTCTTCTCCTTTCTTTCCAACTGGAAAAAATACATTTGGAAATAAGAATTTGATTCTCTGCAGAATATGTGCTTGAAGGAAAAGAAGGACTTATGCTACTTTTAACATGCTGTTTATATTCTCATATCTTATCTTCTAAGTTTAGTGCAGTAGAGATTCTCATGAGAACTGTTAAAATAATATAAAAATAAAGTTTAATGAATTGTTCTCTTCACTGTTTTATTTTTCTAAATATCTTTTGATTGATTGCCTTGTAATCAGACACTGTAACATGGTAATTTCATTGCCTTTCTAAATCACCAGTAATGCTAGCTTTCTGGGAGATGTATAAATAAATAGAAATCATAGAAAAAGCTATCTAAGAACAGCATGAAAAACAAAAAACAATAATAGCAATAGCAATTATAGCAAAATTTAAAAATACAAATACAAAAAATGCAAACATACCATCTCATTTTTTTTTTAAAGAAATGAATTATTCTTAAAAATGGTTGTAATGTTGTAAAAATGAGAGAGATGAGGCTATTTTTTGAGAAATAAGTGACTGCTTCAAACTAGGCTGATTTGTTTATAAAGTTGCTAACGTCTTTAATTCTGGGCAAAGGAAATGGAACATCTGCAACTGAGATTGGTTAAGGTCTGGGAAAACTAATTGCCTTCAGTTTGGTTAAGATGCAGGGTCAATTACATTTTCAAACAACAGCTTACATGCTCTCTGACAGCAAAGCTGGGATGTCATATATTATCTGTTTCCTTGTTTGGAGAGAAAGAAATGAATTTATATAGCTATGTGATATTTTAATGTAGCCAGTACAAATTTCTTTGCAAAGAAAGGAAAGCTGGTAACTTTGGACTAAAAATGTCATGTCAGGAATCCAAGAGATATTTGTTTTTCTCAGCCACATTTCTGTCAGTTGAATTGGTTTTTAATAGCAGCAATCTAAAGAAGTGGCTTTTAAAAGATGGTTTCTTACAAGCATCTACTCCTGATGTAACAGAGTGAAACCGATTACCTCTCTTTCCTTTAACCCCCAGAATCCACAAAAACTATTCCAGGGGGTTAGGAAGCAATTTAATGGTGAGCAAGCTACAGTGGGAAGCAGAAAAGTCACTATGTGAACAAAGGTCTGTCCATGGCTATAATTCAGAATTTCTTCCTTTTTATTCATGTGTTTTCTGAATAAAAATCCAAACCGGTTCATTGTTGTAGCCTTTATACTAAGAGTTCTTAATTTATTTTTTAAAACAGCCAATATAGTATATTGCATTTGTAATATATTGCCACAGAAATCAGTTATTAAATGGTAATAAACCTTTTTGTATGTAAACAGTGCTAATGCAATGTGTTTAATTCTATTAAAAAAAACTGAATAGGGAATTTAATATCTTTTTTTCTGGATTTGATTTTATCTTTAAAAGGTTTCTTGCAGTACTAGACACTTTAAAAAATGATTTTATGTTCACCTTTATAAGTTTACTTTTGATCCAAATCAGATAGATTGATAAACAGACAAAGAATGAATACACGTATATACACACACATGTATTCATATATATGTGTGTGTGTCTATGAGTATATACCTCACTTGTTTCATAAAATAATTAAGGTGCTGAAATATTTCATATTTGTGGGTGGGTAAATATTGGGGACCCCTACTAATGGTTTTGATGTCATAGGTCCCTGAGGCATATGATTTTGCAGTAGAATAGGGGAGTTAAGAATCAAGATTTCCATTTTCCCACCACTATTATGCCATTGTTCCAGACTGCTTCTTTGTTGCAATTACTTTAAATCATTGGTCAGAGGTAAAATAATGACTGTCATGGACTCAAATAGCCCGTAGTCTACAAAACAACTTTTTGGGGAACATTGGTAATGACAGTGGGAATTCTTATTTAACTTATTTAACTATCTTTAGCTAATAGTTTCTGAGAATGAAAGATGAAACAAACACATTTGCTATTCTAAGCTACAAGAAAATCTAAAAACCTGATATAAAATTGAAAAGCTGTAGATTAGTTTTTTCATCTTGTTTACTTCATGAGGTTATATTAAATGCATGAAGCAAAATGAGACTTCAGGAAGATGATATTTTTATCTTTTTATTGTTTTATTTTTATCTTTTATTATAGCTTGATGTTCTCTAACTTTACACATGAAAACAGTCTCTCTTCCTCTCAACCAATGTTCTGCTATGTCTATTTGTATAACACTGTACAGAAGCGTTCATATTATTTAGCTACCACACTGTCCAAATGTAACTGAAAGTATATATTCAATTAACAATTTTTAAAGTATCTTTGTTTTTACTCAAAAGCATTTATACAGTGTAAATAAGTCTTTTTGTTGAAAATTTTAGCCTTTATTGTGTTTCTTCCACCTCAGCCAGATGATTTCAGTATAAGTCAAGAATACTTCAGTTTATCACTGATGAGACTGGGTTCCCAAATACAGTATCAGAGGTATTAGCAGCTCTACTATTTTTCCTTTCTAAGTCTTTGCACATCAAAGGCATTTCTGCTTTCCAAACAATTGAAGTTGTTAAGGCTTTATCAGGAGATTAAATATTATGATGTTTGTCAAAATTCCTTCCTTAAGTGCTTTTAAGCATAAAAGCCTTTATTTAATGAATTTTTGTGGATTCCACATTACTCCTTAACAAAATAAAGCATCTTGTTAGCTATTCTATTAGGATGAGTGTAAATGGGAATGTATTGGCTGCATTGTATGACATTTTCTGTTGACCTGACTTCAATAATCACAAAGATTTTACAAGGTGAAGGAAAACCACTGTGCCTTAATATAGGGGTGATGCTTCTGAGTTCATTCGTTTATCTTCCTCTCTACAGCAGTCTGATTTAATCAAATATATAGCAGTAATTCTACCATATTTATTTTCCTCAGATTTCAGTTTACAGATCATATTATATACTTATGATAATGGAAACAAAAATCTACCTGAATATTGGTAATACGTGGCCATTAACGAATGGCTTTTGTATTGAAATCTATGCAATTTGGCATACATTTTTAAAAATGCAAATGTCAGAATAATGTGTGTATAGTCTCAGTTTTTTTGCTCATTAATGAAGTGTAAAGTAGGCATATTTGTATAAAAACAGTGATGAGAGAATTTTCTCTCCTATTCTTAGCCGCAATTAACTTTAAAATTAGTTTATATACTTTCATTATTGGATTTGTATTCTTTCTCTATAAAGGAGACATTCAGCACTCATAACAATTAGAGAAATGTATTTTAAAAATATGTTATATTTTATTAATATTATTTAAAAAATAGAACAGTTCATTCCCAGCCAACTAGAACTTGAGCCAGCAGCTTATTGGAACTGTCTAATACTCAACTGTAAGCAATAAATCCTGAAATTTCAGAGCTAATTTCTAATCTCGAATTTCTCTTCAAAACAGAATAATTTTCCCAAAAAAATTCATGTTAATTTTGAAGATTTCCAGAAAGTTCTTTGTCCTGAACTCAGAACCAAATATTTGTTAACAGGAGAGGTAACATTACAATAACCATAGTTATATCCAGTAACTTTGAATATTGTTTTCTGTGTTTTCTTTGCTTTCTGAGCTTGATGGTTTGTGATGTGGTGTGGGGAAGATTTCAAATTTAAGAGAAGTTGTACACCAGTCACTAAATCGGTGAACTAGAATCCTTCGCATTACTTTTTTTTTAATGACTCCTGATCCACATTCACTTGGTTGTGTTGGATGGCTATAAAAAATAAATGAATGAATGAATGAACAAACAAAAAAACTGTGCCTGGACGAGCCTCTGAAGTATTCTTGGCAAGATTTCAGAAGTGGCTTGACATTGACTATTTCTCGGGCTGAAAGGAAATGATTGGCCCAAAGTCATCCAGCTGACTTGTAACCTAAGGCAGGACTAGAACTCACTGCTTCTTGTTTCTAGTCTGATACCTTAGCCACTACACAAAGCCAACATCAAATCTCAAGGGAGTAATTTTCATCTGGCTTAGTCTTTCCTGATAACCGGCTTGAATTGAAAGTCCTATTGTGATAAACCTATTTGGTACTTGTTCTACAATGACTTTTGATTTACAAATTTCGATTTACATATTTTGCAATTTTTGCTCAGTCTTGGAGATTTCTCTTTCAGTGAAATAAAAGTGCAGCAGCCTAGGATATTAAGAGAAGTATACCTCTCTTATTTCATAGATTTAACCTTTCAGCCAAGTTGGGTCTTTTTGCATCCTTTATGCCACTGTATATGGGACAATTAAAATGTGTAGATTATGGCAAAAACAAATTGGGAATTCATTGTTTGCTTTACTCAGTTTCTATTCTCTGAGATGAAATATCCAACTAAACTCATAATGTTCTGTTTTAAGCATGCAGGACTTTTTGCTTTATCTTTTCTTTCCTGGCTTATCATTAAGTCCCTTGTTGTGAAGACTGATAAAAATCTACATGTCCAGAAGGCAAAATCAGGATACTAGATATTTATTTGCATGGGTAAGTAAAGATTTTCAAAAATCCTGGAGAGGACTTTATGATCTTCTCTTGTTCTTTTCTACCCTCACCTAAGACCTAGTACATTTTTTATTCTTTAGGCATGAGTGGTGGAGAAGAATTCAAAGCCACCGGATTGATCGGAGAAGACTTGAATTCTCAATTAAAACTGCAATTTAGTTTTGCATTTCAATTTTGAAACCAAGCAGTCTCCAGTCCTTTTCATGAGTCATGAACCTTTTTGCATGAGTGACTGGAGGAATAAGTGAATATGCATATTAGTATTCTCCCCACCACCACCCTTTCAGTAATGCCTATTTTGTTTGCTTAAACGAGTGCCCTTTTACTTCATTACACTTCGTTCGGGTTAATGTAATTTTGTGTCTTTGCAAAGAGCAGATCTGCTATCAGTTTTCCTGCTCATTCATAAACATTAAAAAAAAAACATCCAGAGAAAGTGCAATAGCAGTGTTCCTTCTCTTAAAGGATGTCATTGTTACTTCCTGTGTGTGCCCCCCATCAAAGAAGAAGTGGTTCTAGCAATAAATTAGCAATGCTCATGCTTAGAGTATGTTTTCCTGTTAATTGGAAGATATATCTCATTAGACATGAACAAAATTTCTGATTAAAACCACTAATTGAATGTTAAAACGTATTTGCCCCATTTGTGTTGAAACATTCTGGAGGTTACAAATGCCATCTTTCAGTTGTATTACAGGAAAAGCATAATGGATATTTTTTAATAATAATTTAAAGTTTAAGATTGATATGTGAATGACAGTATTTTATGCAGATGCCAGATAAAGCTCCTATAATTCTGACAATGCATGAGTTAATTTGTGAGGGGGGGTGTCCGTTTTCTTTCATTTTAAAGAAAAATAATATTCCATGAAATAAGTATTAGTTCAGAGGGGATGCATATTCCTTCAATATTAGTTTCATTTTTATCGTTACTGCTGCAGTATTTTTTGAACCTGAAAATGTTAGGAAATGTGGTTTGTATTATACTACATATTAATATAGCTGCCTGAAATGGTATGTGGATCAAGTTAGCTTGTGCTTTCAGCACTGAGGAAGTGCCAGGATTCATATGTTTGTGGCGACTTCTTAATTTGTTATGAATTTTTTCTTCACTATCATTCGCTCAGAAGTTAGCCCAAGCCATTTGAGCCAGTCAGTAGCTTGTTCTGTGGGTGAACACAAGGTATCAGCATACCAAGTCAGAAACGTGAGGACCCCAAGATATTAATTAAAGATAGACTTCATACAATTGACCATTGCAGTTCTCACAATTGCTGTGGTTGCTCAGTTAATGTCTGGTTTGTTCTGTTGTTACAGAGCAGAGCCAGACAGTCTTTTAGTGCGCCAAGTGTGGTATTCAGGTTTCCACATTTTGGCAGGCTACAACTGCACTCAGAAAATGGATAGGGCCGGAAAAAAGAGGCCAAGAATAAATGAGAAAACCTGGCAGGGATATAGCAAAGAAAGAAAGGGGGAGGGGCATAATTTAATACTTAAAAAATAAAATACAAGAACAGCCTCGTTTCTTATAGTAGTTAACCAGGCTCTTTTTTACCCAAATAAAATAAAATCTGAGTCAGGTCAGGGATTTTGATTTGGTGTTACCTACTTTTGTAATCATTTATAATTGTTTTAGGCCATTGAGTAGCTTTTCTTAGCCACAAGAGTTAGTGATTCTATTTAAATAAATAAAAGGATTAGACTACAAATATGTAAGTTTGGGCTTCAATTACTGTAGATGCTGTTAAGTCAAGATATTGTATGTTGTGGAAAGAAAGGTTTGAAACATCCTATTTTCTTCCCTTCTTTGTTTTGTTGTTATTGTTGTTGTTTCCTTGTTTGTTTTTGATGTCTTGCATATTGACTTTTTCAAAAGAACTTGAATCCATCTGGAAATAGTGTAACATTGTGAGAAAGAAACAAAAGATCAAAGGGATTGTGTCTTCCAAGTCTCTGTTTATGATCTGCTGCTGTCTTTAGAATAAACAGGATTGATGATCATAATTTAATTTTCATTGTTAACCACTGTATAATCAAAAAACATGTCTCTGATATGCCTTGGTACCTTTTTTGAAATAGTGTTTAGAAGAATGTAGGATATGACATGCTGTGCTTTGAGTAACAAGTAGTTCCATGAAGGTTCATTGATGTTCACTGAAACATTATGAAAATAAATTGGAATAACTTGTTCTATAAAATAATTATCCACTTCTGTTTTCAGCAAGTTCTAGTTGTTTGCCTTTTGGCACTGTGGGATTAAGTGGAGATGGTTCAGAGGAATGTCAGAAAAAAAGCTGTGTATGTTTGCTTGAGATTTACATAGTTTGTTGATGCAAGCTAGCTTTTTACTTCCTTTTCCTTACCTTTAAGTGTGCAGAATATATCCCTTTCATCCTTCCTCAAAGATTTGTCATAATTCTTGATTACTATTTTGTTACAGTTGGTGATTTAGAAACAGAATACACCAGCTGGATTATCAGCTTCCAGGCTATGTCTGCAAACAGAAAAATCTGCTTGAGACTTGTCAACTGAACAGATGTTACACTCAGGGAAATGGAACATATTGTACCCTGAGGGGTCTGTCACTGTCACACAAATACTCTTAAGAGTGACTGCATTGAATTTGCCAGAGTAAACTTGCTCTTTTTTCCTCTCTACTGTAGACTTTGAACCTGAACTGAATTTTTTCCTTCTAGAATTAAATGTTGGATACTTGGTGTTTTGGGGAAGAAAATATTTCACATTATACAAAATGCACACATTTACTGCATGTAGAATATGCTTTGAGTTTTATATAGTGCCGATATAAATGGCTTCTATTATTAAGCTCCACTTCTGAGTTACCTTTTGCTGTAACCAAACACATTTGTAGCTTTTATAGAAGGGTAAATTTTAACCAGGACCATCACAGAATATTACCTGTATTCATTTAAGAATGTTTCAGGCATCATGTAATCCCGTGACAGTCTTTTTTCCACACAGAATAATCAGCCCTTCATTGAAAGATGTGGAAAATTATTTATTTTCACCAGTGATCCAAAGCTGTTTAGCCCTATAAAGCAGATGAGTTTTGTAACCTCATGGAACCAGAAAATCAGTTATTTTTGACCAATTATATTCCCTGCTATAAAGATACTCATAGAGAGTATAGTGCATATAATTATAAATAAATAAAACATATCCGGTTTTTGAAAAATTCTATCTACCTGAAAGACAAAAATCTAATCCTGTTAACATTGCCTTTTGAATTTAATGTGCGTCAGGTGATATAATAAGTAAGTATTTTTATTCTGAGAGAAGCAGTTTCAATCAAAATAGCAACAGCATGTATATTCTACGGTATTGTGGTTACCTTATATATGAAACTTTTAACATTATTAGGGTAGATACTGCATTTTGCATTCTTGTTTGGGTTTGGGTTTAGAGATAGATTATAGCATTTTAATTACATTATAACTGTGATGGCAAACCTATGGCACACATGCCACGGGTGGCATGCAGAGCCATTTGTGCTGGCATGTGAGCTGCAGGCAAACTTACCTCACTGCGCATGTATGTACCTCACAGGTGATTTTTGGCAGGTTTGAGGCCTTTTTTGGCCTCCCAAAGGCTTGAGAAAGGCTTCTACAAGCTTTGTAGGTCGAAATCGAGTCCTGTTTCATCACTTCCATTTTTTGGGAAAAACAGGAAATGACGAAACGGGGCTAGATTTCAGCCTACAAAGCTTGTAGAAATCTGCAGAAGCTTCCTCACAAGCCTTTGGGAGGCTGAAAAAGACCTCAAACCCGCCAAAACTCACAGTGAGGTGCAATGCAGGTAAGGAGTCGGCGGGAGGTGGGTGCGGGATTGCACATGCATGTGTAGGAGATGTGGGGGGGCACGCATTGCCTTCTGGGTGCTGGAACACGAGTGCAAGCACGCACAATTTTTGGCACAGGAACCCAAAAAGGTTAGCCACCACTGCATTATCAGGTACTTCAAGAAAGTTACTGTTCAGTTGAATGAAATTTGTATATTTTAACTTGCTTGCTTGTATTTTTCAAAAACTATTAGACAAGCATGCTTCTAAGAGCTTACTAAATTTCCATTTATGGAGACAAGTTAATTGCCCTTCCTTGTTAGTCAATTATCATCAAAAGTTAAAGAAAAAATAATCTTTGAACCAGAATCCAGCTTCTTTTCCTTTTTGTTTATTTATTAAATTTATATGCTATCCACCTCACTGTCAAGACAAAGTCTTGATGCTTTCATTTCAGGAGAGGATGTCAAAGCAAAACCTTTTATGTGCATACTCATAGAAGTTCTTAGTTTCATTGGTGCTTCTTGCAATTTTGATAACTCCAAACATGTATTAAGCTATATATCTGGTGTTATCTGGTATATTAAGCTTCAAATAATTAAATCAGCCACATCATTTTATCAAGTGACTATGCATGCAAAAGTAACTTGAGACAACCAGGAGTAGCTTATGACAACATATAAGTCTGAAAAAGATGTGACTTCTTTAATTATTTAAAGTTAAGTGCGTCATAAATTTTCCTGTTCAATGTGAAGCACCTCTTTGGAGTAATCCTAATAGTTGGTGTTTTCTTTATCTTTTCTAGTCAATTTCTTCCATGGAATTACTCCTCTTGTAATTTGGAACAAATGCTGTCATTATTAAGCTCTTGGCTTTTATTTAAAAGCAAAATATATAGACAAAACAAATAGTTCATTTGTAATCTTTTAAATTTGTTAGTTTTCAGGGCAGCAAACATGGAACCAACCCCATTTTGTCCTCTCAGATTTTATGGAGTATGTTAAACTAGGGGAAATTGTCCTAAATTGCCATTGTTTTTGATGTTTGATAGGGATTTGATTCCCAACTTTTTACATCAACTCCAATCATATTACAACTAAATGATAAAATGCCAAGGGGCAAAACTTGAATTTTCTTACTTTTCTTCCAACAATCAGAACTTGACCACTACAGTATTCTCTTGTCTTTGATTTTGACAATCATCCAAACTCCCAGCTCAATGTTTAGAAACAGAAGTATCTGCTTAAAGGTAAAATGCACCTGGTAACAATTAAATGGCAAAAAGAAAAAAGAAAAGGTCTAGTGCTTGAGGATCTGATAATTTTATTGTAAAGCTACAAAAACAGCTTTCTTTTCTTCTTTTAAAAAACTATTCCTGGAATGATCTGTATTATTACTATTACATTGGTGTTTTCAGAATTTAGATACATAACAACATGCATATATTGAAAAGTATTTGGGGAAACCTTGAAAGCAAGTTAGCCTTGGCAAATTGACTGTGGCGAATTGTCACAGACCCCTTCATGACTTATAATGAACCTTAAGTCCAGTTTCAGCCACAGATACCCACAGTCATTCACCTCTGAGACAATGCTACCAGTCACTGCAATGATCACAGCAGCCTGCCTCCCTAAACTTAATGTTTCGCTGTACAGGACCTTCAAGGGTGGCAGATTTCCAACAGGGTTATGACCCTATTTTCTGCTTTCTGTTTCCACTGTAAGAAGAAACTTTGTTTAATTCTATGCTTTTGTGCAACAAAAAAAAATATGTAACATCTAAAGCAATAAACAGAACTGCAGGATGTTTCTTCTTCCTTGTCAAGAGTCCTTCCTTTTCTTCAGCCCATTCAACAAAAAATATGATCTTTAATATTTGCTAATGGCTTGAATTGGGGTCAATTCAGACATCCCGTTGAGGCAGAATCAAATCAATTAATAGGTTTGCCTCCAGTTTGCAAATGATGGATTCACACACAATAAAGCTTGTCATATAACAATATTCTGTCATAGTTTACACTATTGTGTCAAATTAGGTCCCTGTGTTAGTGTTTCACATGTTTTCATTGAAAGCTGTGTATGGTTTTCTTGGCTCCAAAGCTTGTGAAAAAAATGTAATAAACATTGCAATTCACTAAATTAAATTACCAAAATCCACAGTTGGGCTTGTAAAATGGGTCAAATTATGTTTCAGTTTATCAAATTGTTGGCTTGGTCCATTTAATTAAAAGTTAAATTAAAGGCAGACATCCCTTCCTTCTTAGCATTCTAACAAGATTGATGCCGAGCCAGTCCCGGGGTTATTTTATGATTCTAAATAAACACTATAAGTGGTCTGTATGAAAGTATAAAAATCCACGCCAAATGTTTATATATGTTATTAAAAATAATTTCTTCTGTGCTTTTGAGAGTTGACATAGTTATGGCTGAAACACTAATAAAATCCATAGTTTAGGTTTATAGAGTTTTGATAAATTATTTTTTTTCCAGGACAATATATTTTGAGTGCAGATTTCTATAAAGCAGAGCATGGTTAATTAAAATTTAGTGCAGGAAATATGTCTATAACTATTACAAGCAGCATCAGAATTTCTTGATGGATGCTTAATGCGTTATACATTTAATGTGAATCACAAATATTTCCATCTACCTATTTAATCTATCTACAGGGATTTACCATATTCCCCATGCTTCCATCGTGCTGTATAAACAAGAAGAAAACAAAGTATAGTAAGGGTACAATGCATTCTGCTTTTCTTTTTCACCTGCCTGGCAGTTTTGCAGCTTACTTAGTATACCACCAAAGATATACCCTTCTATAGATGCTGATTGTCATCACTGAACTTAAAAAATATGAAAAGTTTAGGGCAAGAGAAAATGCTAACGAGATCTTAGATCCTTTACTGATACCTTCCAAATTCTTTGTTCTTGTTTTAAAACAGTCCTCTCCTTGCTGTCTCCTTCGGAATCTGCTGTGCAGTTCCAGCAATAACCTTGCTGATCCTTGGAGTAAATCCTCTTATTGGTGCCTTAGGAGCCTTCAACATTTTCCTGTATTCCTGCTGCTATACACCTCTAAAAAGAGTTAGCATTGTGAATACATGGGTAGGAGCTGTGGTTGGTGCCGTTCCGCCAGTCGTGGGTTGGCTTGCAGCAACTGGTAGTCTGGATGCAGGTGAGTATAAAGTGAACATCCATCACATCATAGAGAAGAATGGGAATTTTAAAAATTCCTTTTGCTTTGGGATTAGCAAAAAGCAACTGCAGTATATATTCTATTACAAATAAAACATTCCCTTTTTAATCAACACTTGCTGGAATAACCTTTACATTTTCCAGAATCTACATCTTTCGTATTGAATTCCATAGAATTCCTTGCTACATACTGATATATGAGTAAAAATCAAGAATATCTTTGGTTCAGAAACTCCCAAATATATGTAGAGGTTCTTGGGCAATATACACAGAGGCATGAGACTAATCTCAGGGTGGAAAGATTTTGTAGTAAAGATGAAATTGTCAAAATGAAAAAAGTCAGCTTTATAAATTAGAGGAAATAAATCGTGTTTTTCTGTTGCCAGCATACTTTATTTACAAATAACTAGGAACAAAAGAAAAAGCAGTACATTCTGAGAAGCAAGCAAAAGAAAAGTATAATGAAAGTGAAATTGAAGTAAAACTCCTCCCCTGCACACATGCGCAGTAAACCAAACATCACAAGACACTCATACTATAGTAACGTGATAACCAGTCCGGTATATTCTGGAAACTTCCGTGGGAGCTCACTAGACAAACCCAAAATAAACGCAGTGACAGAAATCACTCCAAGGGAGAGTTGAGTGGTGGGTTGGACTAGATGACTTACCAAATCTCTTCCAACTTTGTTAATCTGTAGTCTGTAAAACACTTCAAAAATTACTTTAATAATAGGCTATTATATCCTGGGAATGGCTCCAGGCACGGAGACAATGGACTTTGTAATAGTGGGTAATATAATAAAGTCAAAGAAAAAGGGGTAACATGCATATAAACACATGGTTAGCTTGACTTCTGATTCAAAGCTGATGGTTTATTTGAAAAAGCTTGAAGGTAGTGCAGTGCTAGAAAAGACTAGTATTGATGATTTGAAGAGATGTACAGTATGTATGTAGTCATATAAGATTATCTGTCACTTTAGCTACTATAAGAAGTTGACAGGTATGGCCTGCAAGATAGCTTTCTTTAAATGCTATTTGTTTAACAAAATATTCATCTTGGCAAGATAGGATTGAGAGGTTTCACCTCATGGATTTGTCAAAGGTACCAGGAAGAGAAGTGAAGTAGATGCTGCCAGATATTTTGAGCTATTTGTACATTTACAATACACTTGAACCAAAATAGAAGCAGGTTGCTATTCCTGAGTAGAGAGATGAGATGGCAGAGCAACTTTTCAATTGATCTCTAGAAGAAACCAGGAACTGGGGGTCGAAACAATCCTTACCAGAATGTTAGAGTGATTTCCTTGTACCAGAAGTTACACTTAGCCTGCGATTTTCAATAGTGCTGTGTTTGGGTATGTTAAAAACCAAGCAAGCTGTTAATGTGCATATCTGTTCTGTGAAATTACCTGTGCCTGATCTCTTCCTGCTTAGCCTTTACCATCAGCATTTTCACATACTTTAAAATTTTGCTGTCTATTCATTCCTAAGATATGAGCAATCTTTTAGTAGCCAGGAGCTGTGCTTAACTTTTTTTTTTGAGGCTGTGATGGAGTGATGGTACAAAGTGCGTGAGGCAATTTTTTTCTCTTGAGTTTTAGAAAAAGTTGAGTTTATTTACATATATATGTTTAGACAATTTTAAACTTTACAATTGTTTTCCTGATTTTAAAAGCTGAGACCAAAGTTGGCTTCAAGGGTGACTCACCTATGCCTTTGATATCATGTGAAAATACCTTTTATTGACTTTTCTTGTCCTGTTCCAAGCCAGTCTCACAATGTGTGTACACCAAGAAGTTTACTTGAAAGACAATTTCAAGCCAAGGCAAACAGGGAGACTGTTCAAGTACAGCACAGAACAACAAAATCCCTGTTCCTACTGGACTTACTTACTTACTTGCAAAAAAGGGTTCAAAATAGCCAGAATTCAGATGGTGAAGGCAAAATTATAGTCAGGTTATCGTCTAGATGTCCAGGAGTCCAAAGGTAGGTTGACTGTTGGTCTGAGGCAGCAAGGGGGCAGCTTCTACAGGCAATAAGTTCAGGAAACATACGCACAATGTTACAGTAACCAAAGTGGTTGTTTCCAACAGTGGGTTGCTAGTAACAGTAGTGTCAATTCAGTAGTATCTGCTTCTGATGTAGACAACAAAAGCAGGACAACCCTGACAGGCGAGAAACCATGCAAAATGGATTTGCATTCCTTGACCTTCTGCACAATGTGACTGGAGATCTAGGCTCTTCTAGAGATTCATATTTGTCCAATACCCTCCAGCAATTCCAGGTGTTCCATCTGGTGCAGCAAATAGCATACATCAGAACCTACAGATGACTGGCATTTCATACCACTGAATCTTCCATATAGAAGTCTTTGGAAAGCATCCATGAAGAACAGAATGGTTCTCACCATGGCTTTGCAAAGGCAACTGCTCTGGCATGCTGAGCTTTGCAAATTCAGCTGTTTGCTCACTTTAAGCATTATTTCTATTTCCATTAAATAGAAATGTATCCAATTCATGCCAGGTCTGTCTCACATCATTCTTTTATTGTTGTTGTTGGACTTGCAGGCAGTAGCATTCGCTCTGGAAGTTGTATTGAATTGCCACTTGCTGACATTTGGTATGCTCTGGGTCTCTTCTATGCAATTTAGTTAAAAGTGTTGATTGCATAGATAGCACATTCTCTCATTGTCAGTTTGGCATTTATATTTTCATTGTAAATGTTGGAATTCCTGTCAAACATAAAGGTTTTAAATGTAAGCAGGATTTCATTGTTTTACATAATTTCTAGGATGGGCAGTACAAAATAAATTGTAAATAAATACAAAATTACTAATGAGTGAAGGGCAGTTCTCAAACTATGTACTCTTAGTTCAGGGCTTCGTTTCACAAGAATTCATTCAAAAGTTATTCCAGAAGAGAGAAGGAAAAATGGAGATTTTTTTAAAAAAAATATTTTTGAAAGACAGATTTTGAATACCTTTGTTAGTGTGGGCAAGGAGACAGAATTCCATGCCAGATTTCTGGAATCCATTAGTAGTTCATCATTAATTAGCATAACTTTCAGCAAAAAGGCAGAAATACATTTGTGCATGCTTAAAAATAAAGAAAGTGAAGTTCTGTTACTGAAAAAGTAATTCAACAAGGAAGAGAGAATTGGACAGAAAGAAATCCAAGATTTTATTGGCACTTTTTGTATTTTATTTTTTATGGGAAAGGAAATTTGTTTATTCAGTTTGTTAAATCTAGCCATTTAGAGTGAATCATCAATTCGTTTTTCCTTTGGGAAAGAGTTTATTACTAATATATCCTTCTACTTCTTGATTCGTGGCATATCACCTAGTCCTATTTAGTCATTCTGCAATTCCATCATGAGAATTGTGCTGTAAACCAGAAAATCTAAAAAACAATTTCAATTTTGCAAAGAAAAATGATTAAAAATGCAATAAATCTAGGTAGAGAGGATTAATGAAAGGCATTTATATATTCACAGACCTCTCCTGAAAGTGATTTTTTTTCATACTACAGATAAATTGTGATAGTTGAAATATAGCACAAGTATTAGCGTTTATGAAGAACTTTTCTTTTTTAAAATGTTCCTTTTATCCTTTCACAAAAAGAAAAAATGCAAAGAACAAAATTATGTATCAAAATAAGAGAAATCTCAATTTCTCAGTTGGTCTTGTTTATCTAATAATTTGCATTTTTAGTATTATTTTATTTGCTTGGTTTCATTTTGGAAAAAAAAGTCTAGTGTAGTTTAGGAATTTGAGGCATTTAAATTTATTATGCCTCAAATTCAATCATTATTGCAGTTAATAGACTATCATTAATTCATATGTATAATTTGTTAGTTAATGTAAAAACTAATTTTAAGTTTTGGGTATGTTTTCTGAGTTACACTTTATTATTACAATTATTACTGTAATATCAATTATCAGCATCTCAGTGATCTCTGCCTTAATTTTGTAATTTTTTGCAGTCACCCATGTATCCAAATCTTGTCTTTATTTAGTTCCAAACAACAAGTAGAAATTTAAAATAATAAACTTAAACACCAGAAAAAGACAGGTTGGAACACAATAACCCTAATTAGAGCAAGTATGGCCATCTAACAGTCAAGATTTTTCTATTATTGCCACATTTCCATATGAAAGCAGAAGGTCCTGCTAGCCTTGCAAGATGGTGTCTAGTTCCCACTTCCGCAGTGGACTCCAGAGACCATAGAGTGTGGTATCTCCATGATGAGAAAATGAATCCAATGTGAAACAATCTTGTTTGCAAGAGGTATATTTGCCAGAGAAGACTTCATCAGATAAGAGGATTTACTCTGGTACAGTGGTGATGGTGGCATGGAAGATAACAACCGCCTGGCAACTCTGTTAGACATTAGAGACCCACAGTCGCCTAGACCCATTGGTATTACTGGGTCCAAGAATGTTTATCTCAAGGGACTATTTAGTTTATCTCAGATGCCCCACTTCTGCCTTCTATTTTTCCTGAAAGACATCTCGCCCTAATTTTCATTCATTTTCAGATAATTTAAATAATTCCTGGGGCTGTGGAATTTATAGACTGCCTGCGTGTACTAATGTTAATCACACTGAGGCTGCTTTTCAAATTGCCTTGACTTTGTAATTCAAATTGGGTCATAGGGTAGACATTAATTATGTCAGCCCACATCTATTTACAACTGGGGATTTTAAACTGGGCACTTCTTATCAGTAAGTGACAGGTGGCAGATGGATAGGTTTAACAACAAAACATCAAGGGGAAAAGAAAAAGACAATTGTGTGTGTGGCCCTTCCTCTTGGAAAAGCCCTCAACTACCCAGAAGAAGAGTAGTAAAGAAAACCCCTCACTTTGTTTGGAAGCAATGGACTAATGAAACTTCAAGTGAAGTTTCCTTAGGTTCTTGAAGGCAAAAGGTAGGAAGGAAGATAGACAGACAGACAGTTCATATTTTGAACCACCTTCAAGCAAAATGTGTAACTGGTTGCAAAAAAAGTGGATGAGGCTTCTTTGCCTGGAACATATTATGTTGCCATGGGCGAATAGGCGGCAATATAAATTCAATAAATAAATAAAATATTATCCTGGTCTTGGGGAATTATATAGAGAATTAAGCTGCATAGATCAGCAGTCACCAACCAGTGAGGCACGGCCCACTGGTGGGCCATGAGAAAATTTTGGTGGGCTGCAGAGAAATCTCACCCCCAGAGCAAATCTTACCCCCAGAGCACCTCCCCAAATTAATCCAGGCTGCTCAGAAACACAAGGATATGCTGCCCACATGGCCCGCGGGAACCCTTCCCACCCACTCACTCCTTACCGGGCAAACTTTCCTGCTAAATTGCTATTTTTCCTTTTTCCGACCATCAGCTGTGGGAGACTTAGATTAGTTAGGAAGCAGGAAATGGTTGGATTTCTTGCTTCTAGCTAGTCTTTAGATCTTCAGTTCTGCTTTTAAGCACAGCCGAACCTCCCTCAGGACTGAAGGTTCTATTATTCAGTGCAGATTCATGGCAAGCAAATTTTATGTGACAGACTGAACTAGCCGATGGCAGATAGATAGATTACTGTGAGCAACTCAATCTGCCTGCCTGCTTTGCCTGATTTTGGGTAAAAGTTGCTCTTTTTTTATAAAAGAATTCAATATTTTTATAAATATTTATAATATTCACATACAAGCCATGCCCAGCCAGTCACATGACCACCAAGCCACACCCACAAATTAGGCCATGCTCACAGAACCAGTTAGTGGTCCCTGGGATTTAAAATTATGAGTTTGGTGGTCCCTGAGGTCCAAAAAGTTGGCGACCCCTGGCATAGATCTTAAATAAAACCCTAAAAAAATGACAACACCCAAAACATCTTACCCAGTTTTAAAAAAAGACAAACATCTCAATCGTGATGAATAATAGTAAAAGGTTCTTGAAGGCAAAATACTATGCTGCTCATCTAACAAATATGGAAACATATGGATAATGCTTGTAGGGACTTGCTTTAAATTTAACAAGGCAAGTCAGTTGATTCTTCTTTCCCAGTCATATTGCTCATTCTGCTGTTGAGATACCTGAGGGATTGGTGCAATCAAAGTCAGGATCTGATCAATAAATTCATTGTCATCTTCACTGTACACAGCTGTGTTAAATTCCTAGTGCTTTCAAATAAAAGAAAAAAATACTCAGCCACCCATATGGGACAGCTGCTCCAGTTTGTTCTACCCTGGGTCTCTATTACAAAGTAATCAGCAGGGGGCACCAAAGTAGTAGCAAGAACAATGAGTTGACTTGACATTAGTGTGTGAGAATAATAGGACTGAAATTGATTTGATTACAGCCTCATTAACTGAAACAATATTATGGAAACATATTGTAAACATGTTATGAATACAACCTTGGATGCTTTTTGAAAATTCTAATTCAAGAGGTGATGAACTCCTGCTTTAATTATTGCATTACTCATCCTCTCTCATCATCTACTGTTCACCTTCCACTTATTTTTGTTCAGAGCTCTGCTGTTCAATATTTCCATCCTTTGGGCAAGATAAATCCTTCAATTTGTACTTGGTTTGTGCCTGCAAGGTCTCATTTTTCTTCTTGCTCCTTTAAAATCCGTTGTTGATTCAAGAATAGAGGAAGAAAACAACAGCTGTTAATAGGGAAAGGCCCTAGGACATCTAGGGTCTATATCATCCCTCTGGAAAGCATCAAACAATGTGATTACTTGGAAGTAAAGTTCCAAGAAGATGTATTTTAACCATACTGGAACCATACAAAATTCAGTATGGTCATAGCAGATGTTTGATCTCCCACTGGAAATGAATCAGACTTTCACAGAGCTTATCTTCTTCTTTACATAAGAGATTAAATCACCTAGGTCATCTACTTTTTTGGAATTGAAGGGGAAGAAGTTATTCCATTAGGCCAAATTTCTAACATACTGATCCTGAAGTCATACTGGATTTAAATCAACCAATAGCCTAGCTATTTTAAAGGATACCTAGTTTTTTTAAAAAATAATAAAAACACTCTGAGACTTACTCTGTTCATATAATTATTGGAAAGTAAGCTCCAGTGAACTTGAAGTGACTGATTATTCTCAGATCAGTTTAATTGGAGCTCTTTCTTTAATCATGCTCTGTACTGGTTCTGCTGGAAAAAGTTGATCATTTGTATTAAGGATTAAGCGATACTTAGGTAACTTAGTGATTCTATGGAAGAAAGGAAGGAGTCTGTGGTTAACTTCTGTAGAGAATTGGTGCATTCAGGTTTGCTTTGAAGCAGATTAAAAGTAAAATGTCAAAATGCAGCTCATATTTTAAATTCTTCCCATTTGGGGATGTTGCAGTTGTATTCATACCACAAGCTTACCCCATTATTAACAGAGGCATGGTTTATTCTGCTAATCCAATTTTCTGGGTATCCCTGTCACACTGAATTATGAACTGTCATGTAGGCAAGGTTCACACAAGATTGAAATGTGGCTAAGGTAAATTTGTAGCTCTGTCTGTCATGGAAACAAAAGTATGTTTAATTTGGAGAGATAAGAAATTTAAGCTAGTTTGGAGCTGCAAATCAACTAAGGTTAGTGTAAGAATAAACACACATATTTTATTTACTATTTTTGCATATTATTTCCAAAAGCTCTGAGCATCTGACAAAATCAATTCATGAACAAAGAACTCCCTCAAAAATATTATATTACACTCAGGTTTAATAATTAACAACTATCAAAGCTATCAATAGTAGACAAAATGATGCCCTCACTAGTTTCTTCATCCCAACATGCCAACTGGATCTCTGCAGAGAGCAAAATCCAAAGTATGGCAATAGCAATAAAAATATACATTTCTTGGATCACATCAGAGAATATTTGAATGTATATGATGGGACTCAGAAATTTTAATTGCATCTGATGGGTTGAGCAGTATAGAAATTGCAGTCCCACAGATACTCGGGTCTGAATCCATGTAGAGCTTTAAAGCCAACACTGGCACCTTAAAGCACTCCTAGAACTCCACTGGCAACCTCTGTAGATCTGAAGCAGTAGGTTCACCCAGGGTTATTGGGGGATACCCATCACTGTTCAGGCTGCCACATTTTGTACCAATTGCAGTTTCTAACTGCTGGTCATGTATGTATAGACTGTATCACAGTGACAATAAATGATATAGTTGTTTTTCTACATTTAAAATAGTCCACGATTTTACAGCCTGTATGACTTTTGCATGACATGATTTTATCTACCTGGGGACCAATTTTAAAATTAACTACATTCATGTAAAAAATCTAAGCAAGATGCCTTTCTTGATGGTGTATATTTCCCAGAGCAAAAATTGTGCGTTGCTAATCAGGAGAGAGTTATCCTATTTCAGTAGACTAATTTTAATAATAAAAAAGTAGCATGACCTGTTGTATTATATCCATAATCCTTGACCTCAGAAGTCACTTTTTAATTTAAAAGTATTTCTATAATATCTTTAAAAATTGAATCTGTGACCTTCTTAGGTCACATTGGATAATTCAGCCGAAGCTAAATACTTTTAAGTGGCCATTGTAGTTCATAAAAGAAAAAGCATATCCTTAAATTAGAATTAATGAAAGTTAAAATTGCTCGGTATATTTCCTTAAGAGTCTGGATTGCTGGTAAAAGATGTACACTTTTAAGAGTCTGGGGAGGGCTCAGACGAGGGATCTCCATCCAACACAGAGATGGGGCCAGGGCCATCTGAGAGTTATGTGCTGACTCCGGAGCCTCCAGAATCTGACATCAGTGAGGCGGAGGAACAGGGGGAGCCTGTTCCCAGTGTGTGCTTGCACAGAGCTGCCAGAAGGCAAGAACAGTTAAGACAAAAGGGGCAACTCGGGAGTAAGGCTAGGAGATGATTGGCCCCTCCCATAAGACATAAAGAAAGAGCAAAGGGACATGAGCCTTTGCAGGAAGCAGCTTTGTTCATTCTGGTTGGTTTAAACTCTGAAGCTGCATGTTGACTTTGTGCTCCATTTGGCCTTCTACAGCTAATTGGCAATTTAGTGGTTGGCAGCATTTCAAGAGAGATAAAGGTGGGTTCTTATCAGCCTTATTCCGAAAAGATTGTGGCAGACTTCTGTTGGACTATTCACAAACTTGTTTGGGACTCATTATGAAATAAAAAGAGGGTTTTGGGGACTAAGCGTGTGATTGTTACTGTCTCAGGAAGCCTTGGTCAGAACAACAAAGTTGTTTATACATAAATAAGGCTCAGTTATACTAAATTTCAATTTCTAGGTTAAATATGAAAAAAATATCTGTCTCCCGTTTAGCAATGTGTAGCTTTTGCTTTGGGAAATGTATACATAAAGAAAGGCATCTTGTTTAGTTTTTTTATATGAATATTAAGTAATTGACATCAATGTTTCTCCTATTGCAAAGTGTAGCTAAATTTATGCTTGTTTTCTGATTCTAATATCAGTTGTTCAAACCAGTGTTTCTTAAAATCTACTCTGAGAACCTCTTGGGAATACCCTCTTAGGGGTACACAAAATCAAAATTATTGCCAGATATTGAAGATATTTGCAAAAATTTAAAATTGTCACTCTTCTCATTATTTTATTTTGCTAAATACAAACCATCTGTTTTATTCTTGTGAATAAAACAGATTTTCCTGTTATGCTTTTAAGTTTGAATGCATACAACTTGTTTGGAACTAGACTTATAAATTCAGTTATGCTTCTGAGTCTAGTAATGCTTATTAAAAAATCTCTCATGAAAGATAGATTTTCTGAGACTATTGGGTATCTTTGCTAAATTTTAGTGTCACAAGATCTAGTGTCATTAATATCTAATGTTTTAAAATGGTTATTTTTACCTGATTCAATAAATCAATATTGTATGAATCTGATGTTAATGTTTAATATAGTAAATATTAATAAATATAACAAAAGCTCTGTTTGGGTCCTCCATAATTTTTAGAAGTGGGAAGAAGTCTTGAGAAAAAATTAAGAAACACTGATCTAGACTAGGGGAAATTAATTAATTTAGTTTCTTATAAGCTAGGATGATCTAGGATTTTTACCAAAACCAATTAAAACATCCATCTGACTCTTCTAGACAGAGGTTCTTAAAGACTGGATTTAAACTTCAGAATACCTACATTATCTTACATAACTAGTAAACTCTTAGGCACGTATTCTCCACCACCAACCACCAAGCACACATACTTTCTCTTTAAGTATATCAACTGGCTCTTAGAATGTGGCTCCTAGAAGGAATTTTAAAATTCCTTCATATTATTCAGAAAGAATTACCCAAATTGTGTGTTTAAAAAAAACAGTGTTTTTTGGTAGCTAATGCAATAAACATTGCCTTTAGAAACATTGCCTTAGTAATAAGACTTCCAACATCTGTTTTTGAGCTCATATTGTTACCATTTAGTGTTGACTATACAATGCCTAGTTGGCTGTCTCTGTTATATGCATATGAAACCAGAAACCAAGACTTTGAAAGAGGTAGCAAATTGGTTTGAAGTTCCAGTTTGGTAATTGTAAATCATACAAAGTTGAACGAACCAAAGTTTTACATTCCAAGACTTTTTGCAAAACATTACTGTGAGATTCCATTCAGATATATGTGTGCAGACATAACTATAGTTAAAAAAAATTTAAATTGTGCACAGTTTATATACTGGTCTTTAACAGAATGAGGAATAGCTACTTCTGATGTGGAGGGGATTAGCTTAAACAATGTTCTAGTCCAAATCTGCAGATTCTATTTTTAATACAGGCACATACATTATAACAGGGAAAAAATGGCTTGAGTAGTGGAGCATAATATATTTTTAATAGAAACTGTAGATCAGAGAAGTAACTATTAGCCAAAAAAGAGTGGAAGGAAGTACATACCATGGCAAAAATATTGCTCAACATCATTAGGGCAATTTCTCCATTCTCTTGTGAATAAAACAGATATTCCTGTTATGCTTTGAAATTTGAATGCATAAAATTAGTTCATAACTGGACCTGTGAAATTCAGTTAAATCTCTGGGTTTAGTAATGCCTATTAAAAGTTTCTCATGAAACACAGGTTTTCTGAAGAGACTATTGGGTGTCTTTACTAAATTTTAGAATCATAAGATTCAATCTTTTGAAGCATAAGATTTTGAACATGGGCTGTAATTATAATAAAATATTTCATAATTATTGTGACAATTACAGTGCCCAAGTGCCTGAGCTCTTATTATAGGACGGTTTCTCGTTTTCCCTTTAGTCTTTGCTTTTGCATCAAGTTTTAAAATTGTCCAAAAATAGATAACTCACAAACAGAATAAATAGACCCACATTGTAAATAATTAAGGTTCTTGTTTTTATCCTGTATGTTTAAACCCTGTACTCTTTATCTGTATACAGCAACAATAAAATGCTATGGCACATGGATTTTGTAGTAGTGAATGGTTACATGCTTATCCACACTTATAGCATATTCGGCTGTACATTGTATACATCTAAATTACATGGCTACCACAAGATCAATTTCATGCATTTCAGCTTAATAAACCTGCACCAGAAACATGGCAAGGTAATATTCAGGTGCCATTTTATTTAAAATACTTCTATACCTCTTGAAAGCAGAATGGCTGCTTTTGGAAAATCTGCAGCCACTTTGCCTGATTGTGTAGGGTGTACAGAAACAATCAGAGATAGGTAATCTTTCAAATAGTCATGAAGAGCTTTATAGCCATAACCAGCTTCTTGGGTTGCACTCAGAAGAAGCTAATTGTCAACCAGGAGATCTCACAGAGAAAAGGTATCACATGAACATAATAAAGGCATGTCTGTTACCACCTCAGCTTCTGCATTCGGGACCAGTTGTAGCTTTCAAAAAGTCTTCAAGGCTTGCCACGTGTAGAATGCACTGTAGTTGTCCACTTACGAAATGACTATAGTTATGGTTATATAGAATGTTTTTCATTCCAGAAATTTGGCAGCTCTTTTGTAAGATATAATGACTGAGTAAATTGCACTTTTCTGAATTAAGATGTGAAAAGTAATGCTTTATTTTCAAATAATTCCATTTTATTAATAAACATTGTAATTCATTTATCCAGAGAAATCACTGCTAATGGTGAATTCTAATTAACCAGAGAATTCCTGTGGGTAAAAATTGAGGGGGGCGGGGGGAAGAGCACGTGAAAATAGAGTTACTAAGAACAAGGATTAGCTAGGGGTTGTTCCTTCTGAGAAAGTTTTGTTCATTTTTTTTCATATTTCATACATCATGCTAATAGCAATAATAATACATATAATACATAACACATACAACATTTGGTCATCTGTCACCTGATTTTATCACTTTATTGCTTTTACATACAAAGCAAGTACTTAGAGGTTACATGGGCAAACTACATAAACTGTTCCTTACAGCTGCATTATGTATACCTTTCACTGCCTTGGAGCAAGATTATGTGATTTCTGCATCTGCAAATGATTTCCTAGTTATATAAAATAACAAACAGAAATTTCAGCCAAGTTCTTGTTGTTATTGTTAAAATTTGCTGTGGCCATTAACTCCAGAAGACTTTGGGCATTAAAATTTTTAAGAACAGAATAATAAAACATTAACACCCAGACTAAAAGACAACTCTAGCAATAAAGTTTCTATTATTGAAATAGTCTATTTTAGCCACTGCATGAACAATTGAATACTTTACATTTCTCTTTTTTGCAGGATCCCTAGTGCTTGGAGGAATTCTTTACTCCTGGCAGTTTCCTCATTTCAATGCCCTGAGCTGGGGCCTCCGTGAAGATTACTCCCGAAGTGGTTACTGCATGATGTCTGTCACTCATCCTGCACTGTGTAGGCGAGTGGCTCTGCGTCACTGCTTGGCCTTAATTGGACTCGCATCATTGGCTCCTGTCCTTGATGTCACCACGTGGACTTTCCCTGTAATTTCTCTCCCAATCAACTTATACATTTCCTACCTTGGCTTTCGTTTCTACAGAGATGCAGACCGTGCCAGTTCAAGGAAGTTGTTTTTGTGCAGCCTCTGGCACTTGCCATTGCTCATTTTTCTTATGTTAGCCTGCAAGAAGTCACTGGCCCATGAGGACAAGCCAAAGCAACTTACCACCTGAGATTAATTACCTCATGTTGAAAAAGTCATGTGTTTTGAAATTAAAAAATGGCTTCAGAAGCTTGCCTTCCAAATGGACAGTTTTGATTAATCATGGCAGATGGAAGAAGTTGGTGTTGATATGGTCTGAATCATTTCTGTCCAATAAGCACGGTGTTTATTATTTTCAAATTAAATGATTTCGTTTAAGGCACTTTCATGGCTCTTGGGTTTGAGTATTGTGATTATTATTATTAATTTATTTTACTGATACCCCACTCCCTTCAGAGGATCCCAGAGTACTGCAGATAAAATATTTTATAAAGGTAGATGTTCAATAATAGCATAAAAAAATACAGCCTAATATCCCTTATAATGTGTTGTACTATAGCTTTGTAAAACCATTATGCAAAAGTTAATTCCTTTTATGACAATATCGTATCTGAGATAACTATATCTGTCTATAATCCTAAGCAATACTTGTCCCATGTTGGGACAAATGACCTACTGTTTCTTGAACCACTATGTTTGGACAGCTATAAACTGCTTCCTATACAAACCTGCTTTTAAATGACCTGTTTTGTCCCAATACAACAACGTTATATTGTATGAATGAAACAGCCACATTTCCATTTGCTTCTGCCTTCTCTGATACTTTGGGACTAATTCCTCCCTATTATTTATATATTTTGAAAGACAAATGTATCTCTTTGCTCAAATGACTCTTCGACTAGCAAATGTTATGTCAGCTATCTTTACATAAAACTTATTAATTGGCTTGTACAACAAAAGGTATTGACTGACAAAATGGCTCCAGGCCAGATTGATCAATACATCATATTGCATAAGTTAGGGGAATGCGGTGGCTCATCGGCTTTAATGAAGTGAGCTCCTGCCACTTGCTCCCCAGCTCCTGCCCACCCAGCAGTTCGAAAGCATGCAATAGTGCAAGTAGATAATTGGGTACCACTTCAGTGGGAAAAATCTCACTGCGTTCATGTGTGCGGAGAGCAGAAGGCGGTGTTGGACCTGGCTGGATGTGAGGCAATGCAACACGAGGCAAGAGGAGACCAGCAGAATAACCTGAAAGAGGCAGAAACCTGAGCACTACTAGTCAACTAGTGTAAGCTAGTTCGCCCTCTGCACTAAAAGGATAGGCACGCAAGAGCTGAACAGAATGAACTACCGCAGTAATTTTAAGTGGTCTGGACTGCATTGTGTCTAGCATTTGTAGATTTCTCTGACACTGTATGCCGTATGCTAAATAAATAAATCACATAACTTGATAGAAAGATAATCCAATTACCCAGGAGGAACTCTTTATACCACTTTTATTTGTTTAAGGTTGGCTTTCAATTAAAATTCCAAAATGAGGCTTTGGAGAAAACTGAGAGCCCCTCTATAAATCAATTTTTATCAAGACTGATCACGATGCTGTATGAAAACCGAAGGACTGTGCTTCAGTTCCCATTCTGAAGGATATTAAAGCAAGGACTATTTTTAATCCGACTTGACTTCTATTTAGTTTTTTAGTTTAGTTTACTTTATTGTCATTACACCTCGTACAACGAAATCAAATGCCATCTTCAGTGCACATTATGACCATGATCATGAAAATAAACACAAACACACATCCTTCACCCTTCACACATTGAACTGAAAATCACCAACACTGCACCAACACTGCACTATACAGTAGAATTCAAAAGAGCTACTGCTCTGGGATAGAAGCTTTTTCTCAGCCTATTTGTCCTTGTTTTTATTATTCTGTACTGTCTGCCAGATGGTAATAGTTCAAAAAAAGGTTGCCCGGGATGAGATGGATCTTTGAGAATGTTTTGAACTTTCTTAAGGCAGCGGGAGCTATAAAGCTCTTCCAAAGAGGGGAGAGGGCAACCAATGATCTTCTGGGCAATGATGTTAACCCTCTGGAGTGCTTTCCCATCTGCCACAGTGCAATTGGCAAACCATACAGAGGTGCAGCATGTTAAAATGCTCTCTGGTGCAGCGGTAGAAGGTCACCAGCAGTTTTTCATTCAGTTGTTGTTTTCTGAGAAGCCTCAGGTAATATAATTTTACACGGGTTCTGTTGTAAAAACCCTGCCTAAAATTGAGGTCTATCTCTTGAGTGCTAAAACAACAATCCATTTCTCTTTTACAATGAGCTGCTGATGTCTAAACCTTTCACTAGTTCAGACAATGCTCTTTAGTGAAGTTTCCAAGACTTTGTATAATGTCACAAGGAGGAACTTGAAATAAGGAAGAACTTGAAATAACTACTCTTTAAAAAAGTGATTGTATCTACTAATTATTATACAAACTGCCATTATATGTGGGACATCCTCAGTTTGAACAGTCAAATATATTTAATACTTGGAATTTACTTTCAGTCTTCCACTGTGAGATTGGAAATACCAATCTCATATTGTAACTTTTCAGTTCATATTCGAGAAGGCTTCCTAATGTTATAATGAATTTTCTCAGATATAACTATAATACAATAATTTTCTTCTCACTCCTCTTTGCTTTGTTTAGTGCAAAGGTGCTGAGCTAACTGATTTTTATGCAATACAGAACATTTGTGCTGAGCTTCATTCACAAGAAGCCAGTTCTGTTTAAACTTGGTTCCTGGAATCAAAACGCTACTTAGCTCCCACATTTAGCTATTTGATTTCTTTAATAAAAATTGCTAGTAATCTTATGAACATTTTGCTCACCTAGTAACAGCATATATGTTCGGCACTCTAGACTTACTACTTTTCATTTCTATAAACACATTTTCCTGCTGCCTGGAGTAATATTGTTTCCCTAGAAACAAAAGCAGGGAAGATGACTTCCACTAAGGAGTATCACAGAGAATCAAATATCTTATTAGCAATAGCACTTAGACTTTTGATAATGCTTCAGTGTTTTACAGCCCTCTCTAAGTTGTTTACAGAATCAGCATATTTCCCCAAACAATCTGGGTTCTCATTTTACTGACCTTGGAAGGATGGAAGCTGAGTCAACCTTGAGCCAATCAGGATCGAACTGCTGGCAGTGTGGTGCAATTTGAAATGCTAAATGGAGGGGATCATCTGAGTTTGGCAATGGAGAAATCATTTTGAACCAATCAGAAATAATCTTAGGGTAAAACCTTATAAAGGTTTAACCACAGAAACAGAAGCTTGCTCACTTTATAAGCCAGCCTTGTTTATGACTTCAATATGTTATGAATACAAAATAGTTTATACCATAACATAATTTTAATTGCTATTTTAAATATCAAGTCTCAATATTCCCAATACCATCTATAGACTTTAAAAATATAAACATATGTTTCTTAATTGCCTGTAAGGTGTGATACAAAGCAATAAAAAAAAGAAATTTTATTTAGTTTCATCTACACCTTCATTTACTCTGCAGCATTTTCCAATGTAGGGTCCAGGATTAAAATAGCTATACTTGGTCATACTATATGTAAGTCACTTTTTTGCACTCATTTATATACATAGAAATTAAATCAATCTAATTTAAAGTGCAGTCTTAAGTCCTGTAATAGAATGGTCTCTTCTTCCAAGGAGAGACTATGGTTTCAACGGGAGAAAATTAATAATGGACAATGTCTCCACCCATACTGAATGGAGTATGTGTAGTAGCAACAGTAGTATTTGCCTTAAATTAAGAAAGCGTGAAACTACATCCCTGGCAGGCAAACCTAAAGTATCTGCACTGTCTCCAATGGATTATGTAGTTCTCAACCCGTTTATGCCAGGCTATACACCATTATTAAAGAGCAAAACTAATCCACTCACTTTAAACAACCAAAAACTGAATAGAAGACATAGTACTGCTGAGGCACAGCCATGACATGATGTTATCACCTTACTATTTCACCAGGAAAAGCACCCTTGGTTTACTATGTTTAATACATTTTGGTGTAAAGTTTCTCCTTAATTTGAATAACTCTGGTAAATGTGGTAAGCTCACTAGCAAAATAGTTACAGTATATTGAAGTTTCCCAACATCAATTACTCATTACTGAGAGAAAGAGAGAGAGAAAGAGAGAGAGAGAGATGATAGATAGATAGATAGATAGATAGATAGATAGATAGATAGATAGATAGATAGATAGATTGACCTTGATAACCATCTATCTAGCCCTTGTTCATCTCACTCTAATAATTCAACAAGCCATTAGCTTTAGGAGTATCATGCCCCATATTAATACTTTCTGGAAAAAAAACACTGAACTAACACATTTATTATGGTATTACCATTACATCTGTATTTTATATCTAGGGAAATTGAAATGCCAAGAATCAAGCTCCATTACTCACCCGGTGAGTATATTAAGTTGTAGGCAATTTGTAGACAAGTTGGTTCCTCCTGCATGTTGTGAATTAAGGCCAAAATGTGACCACTTCCCCTAATCTATCTAACACTTCATTTTAATTCTTTGGGATCATTAGGGAGGTTTGGCTACTTCAGGATTCTTGTTTGGTTTTCACAAAAAGAAAAAAGAAAAAGAATGAACATATTTTCAGCTGAACTCTGGATCATGAAATGGAATAAAAGACAAATTTCTTTTGCCTGCAACTAAAAGACTGGATGGTGTTGAAAGTAGGGGAAACAGTTACAAGA
Organism: Bungarus multicinctus; assembly: GCA_023653725.1. Taxonomy (NCBI): domain Eukaryota; kingdom Metazoa; phylum Chordata; class Lepidosauria; order Squamata; family Elapidae; genus Bungarus; species Bungarus multicinctus. Next base: position 111,993,427 of record CM042834.1, on the reverse strand, counting down.
GGAGATCAAACAAAGTGATCTGGATTTATTTAAGTAAACTTGGGAGCAATGTGGTGTTATGTATTATAACGGAAAATAAGAAAATGAAATTTGACAACGAAAAGCATTCAACATGACACATTGGAAAGGAATACTAAATGTATAATTACCAAACTGGGAGGAAGATTGTCTAAGTTCTAGCATTACTGAGGAGGAATTAGAAGTCACAGAATAAATCTGAAGTGAAGCCAGCAATATAGTATTTCTTGAAACACAACATAAACTACTAGCAGTTGTTTCAACAGCATCCCAGCTTGCCAGACAGGAGAAGGTAACAGTGTTATTTGATTTGGCACAGATAAGGTCTCAAGTGCAGTCTTGGGTCCACTTGTGGTCACCCTATTGAAAAAGAAGATTAAAGTAAAAAGGGTAGAGAGCTGACATTATGGAATATATAAGATGTAGAAAGAGAAACCGGGGGACCTCAAAAAAGGGATGAAGAGACCAATCAGAGCTCTCTCCTGTGGTTAAAGCACTCTCCATGCCATGGAAGTTTTATTTGAAGCATCTGAAGAAGACAGTGGCAAAACATAAAATATGGTGCTTTCACTAATGTTTTTTTTTTCATTTCTTGCTTGCAGTGGTTCATTTCAGATAGGAAGTAGGCATCACAACCATACCAGTGACATAATATTATACATGGCTGCTAATTTTAACATCTGATTTGTATTCAGACTGCTGCATGCCTGTTTAGAAAGAGAATGCAATTTAAATGTAAAAAGTGTGTGTATGCATGCACACACATGCGGGCACAGATTTATGGGCCAAAGAATTCCGACCATTTCCTAGGTGCCTTTCCAGAAGAGCTTATGCCTCCCAGTGTAACAGTTCTGATCTAGACTGACTGATGGATTTATTTAGCAAAACAAAAAAACAAAAACCTTTCTACACTCTAAACTGAAAAGTTCATGCCAATGAATCTTTCTTGGCATAAAAAGCCAGATCCCAGTGTCATTCCATTCTTTCCTGGTCTGCCAGTTTCTTATTTATAAGAATCCCTCCAGATATTTGTAATGAAGTAAGCAGCATCTCATCATAAGATTGGAGTAAATAAGTTGTTGGAAAACTCTATACTTTTGAAAGAAAATTATCTGGAGAAGTCGTAGAATGTCCAGTCATAAAAAGATTTAAGGAGAAATAGGTGAAGCTGACTCTGAAATTCTAGGAATAAGGTTGGGTAGGTGGTTTTCAAATTAATATCTCAAAGCAGAGCGATGTGTTTGCTTTATTGCTATTCAGTTTTGCTTGAAGAAATGTCATATTTGACATAGACAGACTTAAGCAGTTTTTAAAGATGAGGGATGATTTGCTGTGGTAATCTTAAAGGGCTTCAAGCAGCAATATGCTAGCCTTACATGGAACGAATTTAAATGAAACATTGAAGCCACTTTTCCTTCCTGCCCACTTCAAAAGACTGTGGTAATGTGTCCTCCGGGGTCTCCCTCACTGCAGGATCCAACAGGAGATGTGAAAACATCTGCTCAAGCCAGGCTGGAGCCTTTTCAGCCCCTGTTTTCCCCTTGCTAATAATTGTCTATGTTCTGTCATCTAGAGAGGCGATGTTGTATGTTCTCTCCCTGGTATTCTAGTGCTAATTTGTTTGGCTAAAAAAAAAAAAAAAGAGGCTAAACAGATGAGAGCCATTTGGTTAAGTTGTACTTCATTTGTTAGGAAATGCAAAGGCTTCTTGGAAGGATATTAAATATTACCTTAGCTATTCCCCAACACTTCATATTTCAAAAGACGCAGGGCAGTGGGGAATTGCGCTCCATAAATCAACCTTGTTCTTTAAAAAAAGAAAAAGAAAAAAAAGACAGAATAATGCAAACATTTGATAAATCTGTGTCATTATGTCTGCAGATCAAAGAGCTTTGCATATGTATTTATGCAAGGAGCAACCTAGGAAACAATAATAACAAACGCAGACAGCTTTGCAAAAATAAAAATTAGCCTGTTCTAATCTGTAATTACCTGGGAAATGTGCAAGGTAAGAGGTTGCTGGCTGTGAAGCCTTTAAACCTATAATGCCAATAGGATGGAGCTGCAATAGTTTGAAGGCCAGCCGCAAATTCCAAACCTGGATAATCTGAAGCTGGCTAATATTGCTAAATGCCATGCATTCAGTTTGTCTGGCTTAGCACCACAGCAATATATATATCAGTATAGCTGATAAATAAAGATCAAATCATTCATCATGCAGTCTTTCAAACAGATGACATTCATGATGAAATCCTATGCACTGATCTAAATCCAGCATCCTGTTATTTCTAAGGAAGTGTTATTCCTAAAGAAATAACAGGTAAGAGTCAGCTCTAAGCTTCTGTCTTATGCTTTGCTTTACTTTATGGTGGGAATTCTTTTAAAGGGAATAGAAATTGGGTAACATACAATGGAGTTAAAGAACTACATTTTAGCTCTGCATGTTTGCAAATCTACCTACATGTTAGTTTACAGTGCTGCATAGCATGAAAAGTGCAGAATGAGTGAATTTCCTAAACTATGGCTTCATTTAGACCAGGGGTCTCCAACCTTAACAACTTTAAGACTTGTGGACTTCAACTCCCAGAATTTTGAGAGTTGAAGTCCACAAGTCTTGAAGTTGTCATGGTTGTAAACCCCTGATTTAGACCAATCTTCCAAATAGATATTCCTAATTACATATAGTAAGGCTGTAATTCTGAAGTATAAAAGCACTGGAACTGGAAAAAGTATTCATGACTCTTGGAAAGAATATCAGTTCAGCATACACAAACTCCATGTTAAATTCACAAAAGGTGTTGTTCTTTACTCTTTCTGAACTGCAAAAATCATGCACTTGAACTTGAGAAATATAAATAGGCTGTTCGCACCAACAGCCTCCCATTTCCTCCCCTGCAGTCAACCACAATTGTTCTTCTATGTCCTCCTGTTCTCCAGAGCTGTTCTAAATATTCCTACTTTTTGATTCTCCAACCCTCCCCTCAGGCAGCAACCACACTCCATCCATCTCACTAAAAACTTTCTTTGACATCCAGCCCACATTTCTTTCTTCCCTCCATTCTGTCACATCACTCCTACTCATCTCTCCTTGGAACCCTTGAAAATGCTCCTTCCCATTAAAGCCAAATGGCTGTGAGCCAACAAAGACTGGTGATTGTAAAAAGAAGGATTAAAACTTTCCAGCAGGGAAAGAGGGGGGAAGTCTAATGGCTTCCGGTTCTTGGAAGAGAAGATGGAACGGTGAGATGTTTATGGTGAAGCGGAAGTGCATACCTCCTCTCAAATCAACCAATGAAAACCAGTTAAGGACCAATATTAAAATGATCCTCTGAGGCCAGACATGGCCACAGCTCAAAATAAACCCAGAGTTAATTTACACATGACAGTCACAATGAGAAGAAAGCCACAATTGTGCCTCAAGATGCCTGATGCAACCACAAGGTCAGCAAAAAAGGCTAAGGAGACACAATTGCACTTCAGCTATCAAAATAAAAGTCATCCTTTCTTTGCAATAATCAGAGAGAAAACGGAGCAACCTTTCTATTCAAGTAACTTTATTATGGCATCCTCCAGAGAGGACCTTCATTAGTCAAAAGCCGGATTTGCACATAACACTAAGCTAGAACATGCTTGGTTTGTTTTTGTGTTATTGTTATGTATTCAATAAAACCTGCACTAGATTTAAAAGTTATTGGCTAGCATTAGATGTGTTTTCAACTGGTATTTTTATCTCTTAACTCAATGCAATTTTAGAATGGATGGTTGTGGGGAAAAGGAGTCCTTGGTCATTATGCAGAGAAGTATTAACATAGGATAGTTTTCTGCAACTTGGTGCCATCCAAATGCTACAACTTCTTCCATAATTCTGAGCCAGCCACTCCCCATGGAAGAAAAGGGACAGGCAACAGATCAGACAGACACCCTTCTGCATAATTCACCATGTCTGAGTTTTATATCAAAACATTAATTTTGAAAGATAATAGTAGTGTATGGAAAACTGATAAGCAGCTCCAATGCCAGATGGCTGCATGCTTATTACTTAGTTAGTGTCTTGTGTATGAGCACTTTCAAGGATGTGATATGCCACCATAGGAAGTTGTGTTCCAAATCTGAAAAATTAGCCTTCCTAGTTCCATATCTTCTACAAGAATTGATCTTGTGTAAAGTGATCAGCCAAAAATCATGTCCAGATCAACTGTGCCACTAACTAACTTGTGCTCAGAATGGAAGCCACCTAAGGGCAACACTCACTGAAGAGGTGCAACAAACTGCTGCTGCAAAGAAGAAGAGGTGTGTCTAGGGGATGGTGGCAGAGGTGGTATTCAGCAGGTTCTGGCCAGTTCTGGAGAACCGGTAGCGGAAATTCTGACTAGTTCGGAGAACCGGCAAATGCCACCTGTGACTGGAGATTTTACAGTATCCTTCCCCTGCCACACCCACCAAGCCACATCCACAGAACCGGTCGTAAAAAAAATCTAAATCCCACCACTGGATGGCGGGTGTCATGTTACAAAAAATACATGGTACAAATCCCCCATCCATTTATATGTGCACATACAAAGGGATGGAGGTTCAGTCACATGGTCATGCTTACCATTTTGATTTTGCTTTTTACTTTCTTAGGGTGCCTCTTGGCAGTATGACCTCAACTACTCCCTGATATTTTTTTTCCTCACCGTTTTGTTTAGAATTGAAAGAATTGAATAATTTTACCCCTTTATACTATATTCCTAAGAGTTTCTTCAGAGTAATGGAACATGGGCCAAATGGTCACAGATATCCTAAGTATATAGGTATACAACAGGTGAAACGTAGCTTAATGTTAGTAATTGCTGCAAGAGGGATCTTGGAATCCTAGTAAACAACCACTTAAATAGGACCAACAGTGTGCAGCAGCAGACAAAAAAGCCAATGCAACCCTAGGCTCCATTAATAGAGGGATAGAATCAAGATCAAGTTCTAGTACCTTTCCATAAAGCCTTAGTAAGACCATACTTGGACCAGTTCGGATTACCACAATGTAAAAGAGATGTTGAAACTCTGGAAAGAACGCAGAGAAGAACAACAAAAATGATTAGGGGGCTGGAGGCTAAAAGGTTCGGAGAACAGTTACAGGAATTGGGGATGACTAGTTTAATGAAAAGAAGGACTGGGGAGACATGACAGCACCGTTCCCATATTTGAGGGTCTCCTACAAAAGATGAGAGTGGGGATCGAACTATTTCCCAAAGCATCAAAAAGCAAGACAAGAAAAAAAGGATGACTAACCACTGCAGCATTCCCCATGGTCACGTGATCAAAATTCAGATGCTTGGCAACTGGTTTGTATTTATGGTGGTTGCAGTGTCCTGGGGTCGTGTGATCCCCTCTTGCAACCTTCTGACAAGCAAAGTCAAGGGTGGGGGGGGAGCCAGATTCACTTAACAATCATGTTACTGACTTAACAACTGCAGTGATCCACTTAACACCTGTGGTAAGAAAAGTCATAACATGGGGAAAAACTCACTTAACGAATGTTTCACTTAGCAAGATAAATTTTGGGCTCAATTGTGCTTGTAAATCGAGGACAACCTGAAGAATTAATGCCTACAATGTTTTACTGATGGATAGATTTTGAGGAAGCAAAAAAAGAGGTTAGTTATATAAACCGAAGGGACTCAAACAATTGATTAGATCAAGTCTGCAAGAAGGCCCAATGCCTGTCAAACAACCCCCCCACCTAAGAGAGTTAATCCTCTCCATCTCTTTTCCTTTATTGGCCCAAAACTGGGATGATATGTAAACTATGTTTTCCAGGAAAGAAGTGGATGAATGAAAAATTCAACAAAGGATAACAGTTGTATAGAGAAAAGGTGCCCCGGGCTTTATTTCTTATAGGAAACACATGAAGGGTGAATGACAGATTGCATCCTGAAATTACCTTGGTTCACAAAGTACAGAATTGTTTTCACTACTCTAGGTTAACGAATGGATAGTCTGTACACATTCATAAGCAAAATTCTACTGTCTTCTCCAAGAACCTATTCCCAACTGCAGACTAAAATTGCTTTAATCTACGTTTTGGATGAGAATGCTGCATTTTTGCAAGAAAACTACAAGTCCATGAAATTTCTGGAGTTGAATTTCTTTTACATCTGCTTTGGCATCATGCTAGATTTTTGATAAAATCCAGTTATATGCATCTCGGTCTAGCCCCCGAATGAACATTTTAAAATTCATATGTTCTTTATTTTATCACTGGAGACTTGGAAATATCCAAAAAATTTAAAAAAATACTTTGATTCATTTATTGACTTTTCATCTACTGCTGATAGGTGTAGTTTTTGCTTGTGGTATTTGGTTTTATAGTACAGAAGTTGACATCATCTCAAAATCATTACAGTATGTCAGCATACATGCCAGAGAGGTTTATAATATCTGGAGGCAGTGACTATTCAACTGATTTCCTGAACAGCAGAATCCTCTGTAGAGATCAGGGGTCTTCAAACTTAACAGCTTTAAGACTTGTGGACTTCAACTCCCAGAATTCCTCCTCTAATCATGTTAGCTCAGGAATTCTGGGAGTTGAAGTCCACAAGTCTTAAACTTGCCAAGTTTAGATCATTTGGTGCCTGGGTGACAACTCCTGGTTTAAATGCTTCTTCCATGAGAGGAAGAGCTCTCTGCACATAGGACAATACATTTAAAATATATGTTTAGTTGGATCCATCTTCCCTGATAAGTTTCTCTTTGGATTTAGTTAGGAAGGAACTTAATGTGACAAACATATATAATACTCCTTCCTCTTTCTATGATCCACACAACAACCCTATGAGTTACACTGGGCTGAGAGTGATTGGTCCAAAGTCACCCAACTGGCTTGTATGCTTAAAACTGGACTAGAAGGCAACAGTCTCCTGGTTTCTAGGCCAGCACTTTCATTACTACACCAAACTGACTCACATGTTTCTTAATCAACTCCTGGAATAAAACTGCAGGGAAAAATATACATACCACAGATCACTGTTTCTAAAGTGACTGTCTAAAAGTGAGCAACCAAGTCCTATTCAGATGGGCCAACACGCCACAGTCAGCTCACTGTGGAACAACTTGCCATAGGACAACTCGCTGAGGGACAATTCAACTCAATTTAATTATTTAAAATAGTTTTAAAATATTTTGATTTGTGTCATTCGCATTTCATTTTGTCCCTCCTTTGGCATTGCTTTCTTTAATTATTCTATTCCAGTATTTCTTGAATACTGGAATATATTTCAATATTTCTTGAATACTCTTATCCCACGGTGAGTTGTCCTGTGGTGAGTTGGGTGTGGTGCATTGTCATAGACTCATCCTACTATGGGAGAGTCTGTAGCTTTCTAAGGGGTCAAATGTGAAATGTTTATGGTTGAAGAAGTAGCATAGCATAGCATAGCATGAGCTCGAAGGGACATTGGAGTTCTTCTAGTCCAGCCCCCTGCTCAAGCAGGAGAGCCTATACCATTTCAGAAAAGTGACTGTCTAGACCAGGGGCATCAAACTCATGTCATCACGGCTGTGTCACTTGACATATTGGGACTTTTTTTCCCCATTTGCTAAACCAGGTATGGCCAGCACGTGATGCATCCTATCTTTGGGCCAGGAGTTTGACAGCCCTGGTCTAGACTCTTCTTTAAAATATCCAGTGATGGAACGCCCATGATTTCTGAAGGCAAAGCTGTTCCACTGGTTAATTGTCCTCACTGTTAGGAAGTTTCTCCTTAATTCCAGGTTGCTTCTCTCTTTGATTAGTTTCCAACCAGTGTATCTTGTCCTGCCTTCTGGTGCTTCGGAGAATAATTTGACCCCCTCAATTCCTGGAATACTGCTATCATGTATTGTACCCTTCAATTACTGGAATACTGTTATCACCCCTAATTCTTCTTTTCTTTAGACTAGCCAAACCCAAATTCTACAGCCATTCTTCATATGTTTTAGTCTCCAGGCCTTTGTTGGCTCTACAGAAATGTCTCGGGTAGGCTAGACGGATCTGCCTGTTCCCAATCTGTGTAATATCAAGAAGGTGAGAAGGAGGATTTGTTCTACTTGGGAATGGTGAGCTTTTCACAATGAGTCATGCCTGAGGAACAAAGAGCACCCAGATCCACATTCTCCCTCCAACATACTCCTAAGTTTGATGGTCTCCTCCCCTCTGAAAATACAGAATTAACATGATGGCCCTGAAATGAATTTCCTTTGATGTTTGCACCAATTGAGAGACCAGGTGAGGAGGAGAAAAAGGGAGTGGAGGCCCAAATGAAAGGATTTTTAAAAAAGTGTTCGCTGCCAAGAAATTGCACCTGTAATCTGACTTCAAACATAACCTTCCTTTCCCCTCCATACATTAAGAGTTTGGCTTCCCAGCTGGAAGAGCTCTAAGATTCATCGTCAGGCAAATTGGCTGGTTTTGTCAAAAGTTTGGATACATCTAATGCCATTTCCTATAAAATTACAGTATTTTTAAATAGTATAACCCAGCCGTCATTGTGTTAATTAAAAAAAACGAAAGACCTTGTTGTAGCTACCATAACAGTCGTATAACTTTAGAGAAAATGCAATCAATCACTAATAAGGATGATCTTTTAACAGTTGTTTGGAAAGCGTTAAGTGAGTGTTGCTCTGTTTATGCAAAAAGCAGAGCCCCGGCTTGCTGTATCATATGAGCTGTCCCTGATGAATTTCTGTCTGCCTGGGATGCTATGGCTGCTACAAACCATTAGCATGGAAATGCTCACAGACTTTGCTTCATTGAAAGCAAGGAAAGTCACCTATTCCAGGTGTCTTCATGGGCATGCACATGTACTTTTCAGAATCTAATAGGGAACTGCTTATCATTGCCTTTTTCGCAGTTTTTTTTTCCTCTTTCCCCAATTAGAGGACAACCTAGAGATTTCCTTGTGGCCTCCCATCCAACCTTAACTACGACCGAACCGACTTAACTGTTCCGGATCAGCCAGGCTAGGTGATCAATCTAGCTAGGGTTTGTTTCCCCCAGTGCTGGCAATTTCTGCACAATCTACTCCCATCGAGACGTCTCGAAGCCGAACTGGAAAACAAGGCCTCTCGGCTGTTCGCACCGATTTGGGGAGCGACGTCGTAGGCGCCTCCAGAACCAAACCAATGGGATCGAGCCGCACTTCGAGGGACTGAGAGTCACCCTTAGTCAACTCCGCGCCTGAGTGAGCCGGCCAGACGCGGGCGGCGGAGTTGAAGCGCGCCTCCCGAGAACGCCAAAGCAGGTGCCCAGCGGCGTCCGCCGGCTTCGCTGTTCGCAGGGTCAGCTCAGCCGAGTAGAGCCTCGCTCGACGCGGAGCGTTTGGCTTGCCCGGGGCTTTCCGGTTCACGTGAGATGTTGGCTCCGGAGCAAAATGTGGACATCCCTGGGAGAGGCCGCTTTAGCTTCCCACGCCTTACATGGGAAGTGGGGGCCAGGAGAGAAGCGCAGATTTGAACCAAGGAGAAAATCCCCCTCGCCTTGAACTCCTCCCAGCTCCGACAGGATCTGAAGAGTCCTGTTCCTCGCGGGCCACTAAATCCTTGCGAGCCTCTGTTTTTATTAAGGCGGAGGAGGATTATTGGCAGATTCTGGAGACGCCGAGGGCCGGCAATTCAATACAAATCCCTTCCATCCCGCGAAAGAAAGGGGCAGGGGAGGAGAGGGGGGAGGGAAGAGAGAAAGGCATTCTAAGCAGGCTCGTGGGATTTTTAGGAAGAAGGAGGAGGGGGGGAGGGGGGGAGGAGGAGGAAGAAGAAGAAGAAGGAGGAGGAGGAGGAGGTGGAGGTGGTGGTGAAACGGATCTACCACTCCGACCGTCCTCGATTGTGACCAGTGAGGTTTAAGTGAAGGCAGGCAGGGCGGCAGCAAACTTGTAAAGAAGGAACACCTTAGGGGCATCTTGAGCCTGGAGTGAAATTGAGCGAAAGATTGATGGGCCTTATTTGGGAGGGGAAGCAAGTTGGAAAGAATAGAGCATTTTTCTCTCCGCTTCCTGTGAGATTTGTTCTTGTTGCTTCCCCGAATCGCAATCGTTCCAGTGGCACTTCGGAAGGGCTTCACGCTTTTTATCCAAGGGAACCTCTGTTCACAATTAACAGCTTTGTCGATGACAGCGGCAACTTCTCCCCGCGGCCAAGTTTGAGGGATCCGGGAGAATCTTATCCTCCACTTCCTTGGTCCAAAGAGAGTATTGGGGGGGGGGGGGGGGGGGGGGGGGGGGGGGAGGAAAGCTTTTATTTTCTGTAATGTTGTGGGTTGCGCAATCAAGACAATCTACCCGCCATCTCCCCTGCCCCCCGTGCGTGCAGTTTGATATAAACCTTTCTATGTATAGTTTTTTTTTTTTTTTGCATAGTGAAATGTTAACAGCCAGATTAGAAAGACGCACCAGAATGGATCTTCTATTCACGTCGACTCCAGCCCTGAGTTGAGAAATAATTTTAATATAGTTTTTTTTTTTAACCAAAACTAATGACTTGGTACGCTGGTCATCAAGATTTGCATCCGACACATAGTTTTGGTATTTTTTTTTTAAAACAAGGTCTGAACTCGGACAGTGTCCCCCACTTCTTTGCCCTGCATTGGGGGTGCTGAACTTTCCCGCCTTCGCAATTTGGCTGCGGAGCCTTTTAGATCCCGTACTCCGAAGTCGAAAGAAAAATACCCAAGCGATCTACACCGCTTAGCCAGCCTGCGAGAAAACTTTCTTTTCTCCCTTCTACGGTTTGCTGGGAGTGTCAAACTCTTACTGAAGTGAACGGGACCCTTCCGCTTAAAAACCCACTGCTAATGTCCTAAAGTTCACTCAGTCTAAGAAGACAATTTATGACAAAGAGGGGAGAAGGAAGGGGTGGAAGTCTTGTTGTTGCCCTTGTCAACCACAATCAAGATAGAGAAACTTTCGGGAGTCTGCTCCGATTCCTGTCGACGAGTTCGAGCGCCAGCTCCAAAACCTAGCCAGCCCGAGCGAAGAGGACAAAACAAACTCTGGAGCTGGAAGGGCAAAGTTCCCCCCCCCCCCCGCTCTCTCTCCCCTTCGGCTTTTCTGATTTTTGTCTCTCTTTAAACTCCTGCCTGTTTGCTCAACTCGAAGCGCCCGGCCAGCGCAATCCGTTAGGCGGCATGCCCTCCCGTGCCCGAGGGAATCGGAACGGCTCCGTCGGCGGCTTCTTCGACTTCATAATTTTATTCTCGACAGAAGTCACTCAAAGCTGCGCAATCCGTCGAAGGCAGACGAGACGCTGGGATTCTTCCCGAGGAAACGTGGTCAAGAGGGGGTTGTCGGGGACCCCTTCGGATTTTCGACGAAGTGCCTTGTTGGATCCTGCAGTTCAGGATTTCAAACCACGTGTCCTCGGAAGTCAGCCAGATTTAGTTCAGTTGAGGGTGGGTTTTTTTAAAAAAAACTCAAAAAAAAAGCAAAAAAATAGAAAGAAAGAAAGAAAGAAAGAAAGAAAGAAAGAAAGAAAGAAAGAAAGAAAGAAAGAAAGAAATCGCCGGGAACTCCTAAAGCCTTATTTCAACTAAGAAAGGCTTAACTCATTCAGTTTCATTTTAGGTAGAATTAAGAAAGAGGCTAAAAATAATTGGAATCTCAATCTATCACAGGAATAATTAATTTCCAGGGACAAAGACAACAAGAAAACAACGCTTGTGCCCCTCTTTCACCCTTTCTTTTTCCCGTGCCATGGGCAGCATGAAAAAAAATGCTACTTCCCGGGTTTAAAGGATTTGGACATCTGACATTCCAAAGCATTTAGACTACATACAACAAAAGGAGACAATTTAAAAGAAAGTATTCTTTAATTTTAGAGAAGCCGTTAGTTTCCAATATTTGTGTGTTTCATTTATTAAAAAAATAAGCTTCCAGTCTTCGTTTTTAAAAAACAATTCCAGGATTGTCAATTGCTCCAACAATGCACCCAAACCATAATGAATGATAATATTAATAAGCGGGGACCGATTTAAACAAATTTGCATCATCTCCTTTCGCAATATTTCGGGACTCGCTTCCACCTCCACACACCCAGCAGCGCATCCGGTTCGCATGCAAATAGCATTTCTTTCTCAAGTATAATTGATGGAGTCCCGTTTTAAGCAGCTCTTCATGGATCGTTAGTCCGAGGCTGGCTTGCAAAGCGGAAATCGGGGTCTCGGTTCGAATTCGGACGCACAGGAAATCCTTCCGTTTCTCAGGTGACACCTGACGTATAAAATTATTCAGAAAAATATCTCAAGCCTTTTAGCGCAATATGGGATTAAGGGGGGGAGGAGGGAGAAGGACACAACAGCGGCGAGTTTCTTATTGAGCGCGTGAAATGGAGCATCTCCAGAGACATTTAATGTAGACTCAGATTCAGCCACGGGACTTTTCTTGCGCTTTTACGAGCCTTCTCTTTCACTTCCAAATCCGCTTTATTTTATTTAAACTGTTCACACCTGTGAATTTCCTCTCCTGTGATATTGGAGACAAATTGATCGCATCTCGCGCTTTAGCTTGACTTCACTTGACCCAGAGCCAAGATTTGATAGCATTTTAATGGGTCGATCCAGCCGCAGGGGCCAGGAATACCGATACCCGTGTGACACTAGAACACCCGATAAACTACCGAAGAAATGGCCTCTACAAAGTTTCATCCCGGCTTTTAAGCAAAGTAGCTGAGTTCGAGAGAACCGAACGGAACTTTATTAATGGCGCTCAAAGGCGAACAAGAACTCAGATCCCTTTGCGCGGATCAGGTTTACTGCTCTGGCCTCTACTACTATAAGCAATGTTTTTCAGCGTAACAAACGATCTTTTCCATTTGGGACGGTGGTGGTGGGGCTCTGAAACTCTGAATTAATTATAAATGGGAATCGGAGACAATGGAAGAGAAAAGGGAACCTTCTCCCAGATTCCAAAGCAAGTGCCAGAAGGTCGACAGATAGGGGCAATTAATAAGAGATCCTGGCCTGCGACCAAAGATAAAGGAGGAAGAGGGGGAGAAAAAAAATGTGAGACATTCGGGTTTGGAGACTGAGAAACTGTAGGATACAAGCCTCCAAACTTGGTAACTTTAAGACTTGTGGACTTCAACTCCCACACTTGTCAAGTGTGGGGACCTCTGAGAGTCTAGGGAAATCCGTGAGGGGCAGATATATTCAAAAGCATCAGATAGCCTTTGTCCCCTCCATGTCGGGCGGATCAGGCCCAGATTATGCTCTTTGTCTGTGGGGGAGGCCCAGACGAAGGCCTCTTAAATTACCTTGGAGAATGGCTCCAAGATGGGAGCCGAGCAGGCCTTACAGGGGAGGAGACAAGAGGTAGCACAGAATTTCGGGGACTGTTGTGAAGACCAAGGGCAACGGGCGATAGGGCTTCCCGGAGTGAAGGAAGGCTCCGAATGTCGGAGAAGTCACAGCCAGTCTAACCTTGACCTTAAAGAAGGTCCTATTGAACCTCCTTGAACGCGACTATTCAGAAGTCGAAGGTAGATTCTACTTTTGAATAGTGTGTGTGGGGGATATAGACCTCAAGCTGCCCCTCTAACTGAGCAACTTAGAAACGTTTGTCTTCCTTCCTCCCTGTTTCCAGCAGGGAGGGAGGGAATTTCGAGTCTACCAAATTCCAACCTTCGAGTCTGTGGAAAAATGGTGTGTGTGTGTGAGAGTGAGAACAGCAGGAAGTTTCCATTGGTGGTGCTGCCAGGACCATGTTGGGCTCCAGAGGAAGCTTAATTAATATACAGCGCTACTCTTGAGATGGGGCGATGATTACCCCTCCCCCTTATATGGAAGACAAGGTCTAGCACCCGAAATGTAACGGTGCCAAGCAGACCCAATGAAAGGGATGCTTTGAAACCTCCGATATAAGCCCTAACTTCGTAACTAAGAAAATGAGTTTGCTAAAATACTCTTATTATCTCGGCTTAGCCCAACATACTAGGCTTAAAAGAGAACTTACTAATGCCCGGGAACAGGGTCATCGGGAGTCATAGTGTTTACTCCTAAGTCCTGCAGCCTTAATAAGAAAGCCGGACGGGGCTCAGCGAGACCCTTTTGCCTAGGATCGCGGAGGACCGCAAACTCCTGGCCAAAAGTGGTTCCGCGCGACAACCTAGGGCTCAACCGAGGTTGGCTATTTTGGGGGGCCGACCGCCACGATGCGCGTGGTGTGTGTGTGAAGACGCGCCTATATGCTGATGAAGCCCTCAGTCCTCACTGGATTCGCAATGGAAGAGGGCTGACCGGCCAGAAACAGCCTCTTCGCCCACTCTCATCCGACCCCGCCTTTGTACGGTTCGTTTTGGCCCCGGCACAGTTGCGCTTTCCCACGTGGCGCCATCTAGTCAAAGAAGCGGCTTTGCTCGCGGTAGCCGCCGCCGCCGCCGCCCGCTGACTCGGCTCGCTCTCCGCCGCCTTCACAGCACAGCCTGCTGGAGCCAGCTCAACTTCAGCCAGATCCTCGCCTCTCTACAGCACCGGAGAAAAAGAAAAAAAGAAAAAAAAAAGAGCGAAGGCGCCGGCACGGAAGCTCAAGCTTCCACCGGCGAAGTCTCAACTCAAATAGCCTCTTCGGCCTCATAGCTCCGTAACCTTTTCGCCTCCCCGGGCTCTTTAACGGCTCATTAGCCAATAAGAACGGCTAATCGCCTCCCGCAGCCCTCCGCTCCCCGCCCTACGGGGGGAGACCCGGCTCACCATTGGCTGCTTTAGATCAACAAAAGGGGGGGCTAATTACCATGCGGCGGGCTGCTCTTATAGGCTCCGAAGGGTGCCAGTCAGGCGCGCCTGTTCTCCGCCCTCCTCAGCTCCAGCCTGGCCGGCAAAGGCGCCTTGGTGCGGTCGCCACTCGTCGGCTCGGCGCTGGGCTGCGAAGGTGCGAGCGATGCTGCGCTGCTGACCCGTGCCGGCCGGGCCCCCACGCATCATGCTCCCGGGGTTACTGCCCGCGGGCTGCTGCCTATGGGCCAGCCGCGCTTGACCGGCGGCCGTCTCCCCGATGCCCCCGGCTCCCCTGCCTCGTCGCCGCTGCTCCCGCCGGGGCGAAGGAGGTGGTTGCTGCTTCTCCTCTTCATCATGCTCGCCTTGTGGCTTTGCATGGTCTACTCTTGCGTCGCCGGATCGTGCGCTTCAGCCGCTCCGGGGCTGATGCTGCTGGGCTCTTCGCCGTCGGCTCGGAAAGCGCCCGGTCCGGAACTCAACCAGCTGCTGCTCCCAGCCCGGACGGCCAAGATCCAGCTGAGAGCGGAGCCGGAGAACGACGAAGACGAAGACGACGAAGAGTTGGGTGGCGGCGGCAGCAGCAGCAGCAGCAGCAACAACGGAGTGGCTCCGGATTCCCCCAGCTTCATTTCCAGTTTCCTGAACGGCTCTGGGACGAAGCGGCTGCCCCAAGCAGTGATCATCGGCGTGAAGAAGGGTGGGACTCGGGCGTTGCTTGAGTTCCTGCGAGTCCACCCGGACGTGAGGGCGGTGGGCGCCGAGCCGCACTTTTTTGATCGCAACTACGAGCGAGGACTCACCTGGTACAGGTATGCCGGACTTGGGAGATAGGGCGTCCCATCTCGCTTTCATTGAAATTAGCACCGTCAGGTGGGCAGTAAACCCTAAAGACGGGGATCTCTTGCCGTTTTCGGCCTGAACGTCTTCCCCCCTTGCTCCCCGTACGTAGATCGAGTTGGAGCTGCGGCATGGACCGAACGGCGGCGTGGTGGGGTGTATGTCAATTAACTTTCTGTCTTAACAGCATAGAGCCGCCTGTTCTTTTTCCTTTGAAAAGTACGACTTAAGAAAGCGTCTTCTCCTTTCCTTCCCCGCGCCCCTCCCACATAATTGCTACTAGCTTGTTCGCGAGAGTGCTTTAGTGGCCAGGGGCTACTCTTGCAAAAAGGACCTTCCCTTTGCCCGTTAATTGCTCAATCCACGCGCCTTCCTCTTAAATTAGCCCCTGAAGGCCCGTTGCCCCGCGGAGTCACGAAGGAGGTCTCTGAATGTCTGGCTCGTTTTCAATCTACTCTCCCTATTTTAAAAGAGAGAGAAAATGAAAAAGAATGAAAGAGAGATTGTTTTAAATGCATCTGGATGGAGAAGAAACTATTCGAGGGAGGTTGGCATCGGTTGATAAGGAGGTGAGGAAATCAACTGCTTTCTGCGTTGAGTGCAGAAGTATCCTTCTGCTCCAGAAAGAAAGACAAACTAACGGAATACCGAAATCGCCGTTTGGGATCCGCTTCTTAAACGAAGCGTCGCCAAAAGATTTGCCCGCTTACGGTGCTGGGTGGCAATTTAAGTGTCCCTCCTGTAACCCTCGATGTGAGAACTCGCAGGGCTCCTGTGCCCACCCGCACTCCCCAGAATTATTTCTCAAGACCGTCGCAGGAGGGTTGGGGGCAGAACCCCCCCCCCCCGTTCTCTCTTTGCACACCGCAGGTCACTGAAGGGGTGGCAGATCAAAGCGGCGGCCCTCCCGCTTTCTCAACCTCTGTAGCCCAGTTCAAACGGCGAGGGAGCACTTCCCGGCGTTCCTCTCTAGCGCCTTCTTGGGTCGACGCCGGCGCCAAGAGGCAAACGCCTCCGGTGCGCAGTATAAACTCTGCTGGGCGGAAGGAAGCACTGCAGCTCTGGTGCTTGGCTTCGGCTTCCGCGCTCTTAGCTAGGGAATTCAGCGGTCCTCCGTTATCCAGGCCTGGAGAAAGGTTGAGGCACCTTCAAGCGCGCCTCAAACCAACTTCGAGAAAGTCCGTTCAAGGGACAAGAAGCGTTATAAAATCGGGAACTTCTCAGGATGTGAGGGAAATGCCACTTTTCTTCTCATCTGAATGTGACTTAAAGACAACAGAACGAGAAATCGCTGCAACGGCCAAGATCGGGATCAGTTTCCAACCTAGAAATCTCTGGTCTGCTTCCTGGCCCTTTTAATCTTTGCTCCTTTGGTTCCTTCTCTTGCTGGCCCACGTTGATCTGTGTCCCTTTCTCTCCTCGCCTTTTCGCCTCTTTTCAACTTGGTTTCTAAACCAAAGCCAAATTTATGAGAACGAAAGTTAGCATCTCAAGGGCACATGAACAGATATTTCTTCAGTTGTGTGATCCTTTCCTCCTTTTGAGGGAAGGAGCTCAACCATTATAAACAGAAAACGGGAAGTGTGATTATATAGGTTATTAAGTGGTGAGAGAGAAGGAAATAGAAAGTTGGAGGCAGTAACTAAGCATTCTACCGGCAGTTTTGCTGGAAAAAAAATGAAGCAAAACTTGACTCTCATTTTCAAATATACTTTTGAGGTGAAAGTATATGGAGCATAGTGGATGTGAACTATCTGCAGGGCATCAAAAACCATAGGCCTAAGACTATGCAGTATATACAACAGGTTGCAGGAATATGTTACAAGTTAAAAGAAAGTAAATCGCATTCTACAGAAGCTGCTGGATTTATACAATAGCTGTGATTTAAATAAAGTTTAATGTTTCAATTAAAAGTGGTTTAATTTAGTATTCCTTGACCTGTCCTAAGATCTAATCTGTATTTCTCCTTATTTACACTCTCCCACCCTTTGCACTTATTTTAGTAAAAGTATGGAGAGAGAGAAAAATCAATGGAGAATTTTCTACTCTGTTTCATATTAAGTGATCTGATGTTTTATCAACATTTGGTTTGTATGTTAAATATTTTTGGATTAAAACATCTCAAAGGAAATAGGAGCTTGGCTAAAAAAAATCTAGGAGCATTCATTGCTTTTAAAAGTTCTGACAAATGGCACTAAAAATTGCAGCAGATTTTATGGGAGAGTTTGTTTTTCAATGTTTTACAGAGTCTGCTATCAAAAGAATTTAAGAAGGAACAAAACTAAATCCCCAAAAAAGAATTAAATTAAATTAAAAACCAAACCATCAAATGTTCTCTTTGTTTCCTGAGGATTTGTGATGGATTTATGGCTTTCTTGACAAAATTGCTCAGACATTTGGGGTCCATTTTTTTGATAGATTTGTTTTTCTGCCAACTTTCCTGGCTCAGCTCTTTTGTCATACAGTATTTGGTAATTATGTGAGCTTGTGTGAATGTCCTTAGTGGAGTCCAGGAGGCAGAGTTCCCAGATGGAAAAGACAAGTAAAGGAAGACAGTTTTTTAAAAGATCTTCCTCAACTGATGAACAGAGCTGTCAGGAATATGTTAGCTATTTCGGAGGAAAGAAATGTGTCTTTACAGTTTTGCTCAGCACATTACCTAAATCTTCTACCATAACTATTGGGGATAAAATGTAGGGGGAATGTATAAGTGCACCAACCCGTGCCTATCATCCCTGTCCTATTGTTTGTTTTTATTTTTCTTATATGCATCCATTTCATGTATTCATAACTATGTTTATTTTTATACCTGTTATCTTATAATTGCTTGACAACATAAAATAAAATAAATAAATAAAATGAAACCTGAGCCTTGCTCCCGTTCTAATATGGCCTTGCAACCAGAAGTTTAGGTTTGAATAGATTGTGTTGCTCAGATTATGTCATGCGAAAAGTCTGGTATGCCCAACCTGTAGCTGGGAAATACGGCCCAGGTTTCTTTTGCATATGGCTCATGATTTGCTTTCAAACAACAGGAAATTCATAGCAATGATTAACACCCCCTTGAAGTCCAGTTTCAAAGGTTTTCTAGCAATGTGTATTGTTCATTTTTATGTAACTCTTAGGCCATGAAATTACATCCACATGAACACTACATTTGAGAGGCATAACGGTTTTACTTAGTAAGCGGCGCCTTGCTGTGTACGCCTCTTCTTTGATTAAAAAGAGATATGAACTATGTTGTTTAGGGAGATCTGATGGCAGACTAGTTGTTGCAGAACTGGAAAAGATGGGGGTTGTGATTCAATATGGTGGACAAATAAAGCAAAATGGAATTAGCAGGAAAAAAAGCGACTGTATTAGGCTGGTACAATTTAACATTGGCATTATAATATACAGTGTATACAGTATATCTCATTTCCTCTCTCCTGCTGTTACTTTACTCATTAGATATTTCTATTCTCCGTCCAAGAGAACAGTGTTGCCATTTTCATATAACAAAAATTTTCATATATCGAAAATTTGACCTTTTCCTTTTTTTCAACTATTATTCTTATTGCTACCTTGTTCAAATAAACCATTGCATATTCTGAAAGCAGTGGCAAGTCAGAGGTTTTTGTTATGCTTTATCAAAACTTGTTATTAAATTATTGTGTGCTTGAAGAAAGTTGTCCTAAACAAATACGTAATATGCTGAAACGTATTGTAGATGTTTATTTAATTGACTAGGAATATAAAAGTTTCCTAATCAAGTATCAGTGAATACTTTCTTACCTTGCTATGTTATGCTTCTCCAAACAAGGTCAGTCTGCCCTGTTTAAGGTGAAATAATAAATTTCTGGGTGTGTAAGTAGATCAATTTCTTGAGCTAAGTAAGCACATGAAAACTATTTAAAAACATACGGCAAACTGAGACAAGTACTCCCAAAAATGAAGTAAAAATAATAAAAACATTAATGGGAAAATACAGAGGTTATAAACTGATAAAAAGCAGCCAAAATAAAGACAAACTGCAGCATATTTTAATCAATATTTATCCACTTATGTGGCAATTTAGCTTTATGAATAGTACAACTACATTTCTTTAGTTGTAATAAGATTGGCTTTTTGAAGATTTAAATACACATGAAGTTGACTCCTGTTTGAAACTGTAGCACCAACAGAAACAACTGTGAACTGAAGCACTTCGGTTCAATTATTATGTACAAAAATTATGAGCTCTTCAATTTCAAGACATTTTTTAATAAGCTAAACTTACAGTTATGCACAGATTTCATTTAGAGTAGCCTTCAGCTGAGGTCAATAGAACTAACATCTGATTAGATATGTGGGTGAATGTGAAATTAGGCTATGATTTAGAAATGGAAGCCTTGAGATGAAATAGATGCAGAGTGATCCAAAAGGGATAATGTTAATTGTCAGATTAATGATTTCAGCTATAAAACACTTAATTTAAATGTTGAGATCAATTCTGTGTGTACTTTCATGTAAGGAGCAGAGCTGATGGCATTTAAAGGGCAATCAATAGTTTAATTTACTGGTGTCAGTAGTGCTTTCATAGTTTCCTTCCCCTTCAACAATCAAAGAATTGAAATAATCTTACAATGAAAACCCCATGCATACCTGTTTTAAAAAAATCTACTGGCATTGTGTGGGATTTCTAAGTGAGTGTGAAGGTTTGCAGCCTTGAAATGCCATATTAATGATCTGGATCATTTGATTGCACAGTTAGTAAAAGCTGTTTTCCTGAATTGCCCTGCCAATTCAGCTTCAGAGTTGGCTATATTTCATGCCATAGCAAGTTAATCATGATAGAACCCTTGAAGTTATTAGTAACTATTGATTTATTTGGTGGCTCTAAATGACGGGTGATTTTTACTAGAGTAAAAGCAAACACGTTGTCTTTTATGTCTTTTAATGAATTATGTTTAGCATTTAGCCGTGATTGTTCAAATGCAATATTAAACACATATAACTATTGTTTATCTAGGAAAGGGAAACTGCAGTGGTTATCCTGTTTTCTATGAAATATCAGAACTTTTCCAAATGTGTGGTTCTGAACAGATCTTCCACCAAAGCCAAGTTTGAGTTGTGTGATAATTTTCATTGCTTCTTTTGATGTGATCATCTTGGATTCAGTAAGAGTTTTGCTCCAGGGAATATTGCCTGAAACAAGCAGATGCTGAGAATGGCCATATGTGTGTTTCTAATTTTAATTTATATTACTGCTTTTTCTATCTTTCTTCAGCTTTTGAATTCTGAAACCCTCCTGAAGAAAATACTGCTTCTGGGAAAAATTGAAACCAGAGAGGGGTGTGTCTGTTTGGCTTATTTAGGATTGCTAACAATGTTAACTGTTTCTAGATGTACCCTCTAAGAAAATACCTGTTTACATTACTTGGTGTTTTCTACCTATCTTGATACTTTATTTGCTTCTATGGAGACATTACAAAAATAATTCTTAAAAAGACGTGCATGCTCTTTCAAACGTGAACAGTTTTTGAATGCTGTAGTGATCTAAATTTAAACAACAGCTTAATGTTTCCTGAGAAAAAAATGCTGAAAATAGTTAAATAATTCTGCATAAATGATTCTTCTATGTTACGAAGATTGTATGTTGCCTGTGTTTAGTTTCATCACTTTGCATTATAGCATTTTGGAAAGGGATTAAATCTAAAGAGTTGTCATGATTTGTTAAGGCTGACAATGTTAAAGCATCTTGAGAGTTCTGCATTAAATTAGCTGCTTGAACTAGACTGTAAAATGGCTGATCAAACCTTCTGGGTAAGAAATAGGGGGGAAAAACTAATTGCAGAAAAGATCCCTAACTCCAATAAGTGGAATAAGTCAATATTTAAGGACACTCTTTGCTTTAGGCTGGCATAGCCTGCTCTAGTTCAACCACCCTTGTTCAGCTTAAGTGATTCATTAAAATAAAATGCTTCTTTCTAATTAATGTATCTAATCTATTATTCTAAGGCTAATTCAGCAAATATGCAAGCAGTTTTTCCTCCTGGAAGGAAAAATAGTTTTGTGAAACTAGTAATTATACAATTGCATGGTTCAGACTCCAAGGAAGAGCTATTAAAAGATCACAAGGGAAAAAAAAAGAAATACTACTAAAATAAGTACAGTTCTGCAGTTTATATGGGCAGCACACAAGACATCTGTATAATATGGTTTTAAAGCAACTTGCCTGAAATTCATGCAGCCCAATCCAAAAGATTTTAAATTTGTATGACTGGGAAGTAAATTCCATTGAGCAGAAATGGATAGGTTTAGGATTGCAGACACGTGGCGCAAAATGTTGGCATATTTATTCAGAGATAGGTCCCACTATGGGAGTATGCCAAAATAAGCAAAGATAGGAAAATCTAGCCACCTAATTCAACAGTCTACTCAGTGCTTCAGGGCTTTAATTAAAACCAGCTCATGCCCGTTGGAGTCTAGTACTGTGCAACTTGAGTTTTAAAATTTATGTATAGTCATTTTGAATATTTGGCACTGAAAGACATTCTGGCTGTTTAGGAACTTTAAAACCCGTATGCCAAAGTTAGAAGCAATATTCTAACTCTGTCTACCAGCATTTATATCAGCTAAAGTCTGGCCCTTGAATAACTGTATGGAAAGAAGAAATTATAGGACTCGATACATTATTCTTTGACTAGATCTTCTTTGTAAAAGTTCTTAAACCACATAATGAACTGCTAAATGGGTATGCCTTACTTTATGGTTAAAAAAAAAAAACCAACAAAATTTCCGGAGAAATGGGTACAGAAAAAATGTTTTCATTGATAAAATCTCCTTAGATTTTATATCCCAAACTTTTGGGATCAGGTTCTTTCAGTTACATTTTGTAAGTGAACAGAATAAACCAGAAGGCAGAAGTGTATAAAAATATACATTTTTGGACTTTTATTTACTAGTAATAATTTATTTAGTGATGTATAGAGTAAGTTCCCGGTATAAGGATGACCTGTAATTAAGAACAGAGCCTTTTGTAGCAAAATCTTAGTTAAATATACAATGGTCCAAGTTCATTACACAATGTTACTTATATTGCAATATACAAATAGTATTATGCAATAATACTGTTCCAGCTTATGTACAAATCTGATTTAAGAACAGACCTTGGGAATGGAACTCCACTATCTGTATTGCAAAAAAAAATTTTTTTTATTTCACTGGGAAAGATATTGTGGGCCAGTCCTTTGCTGTTTCCCAGGTAGCCTTGCAGGCTGGATCAGCTCCCCCCCTTGAGTTTGAAACCCTTGGCTTATAATAACAGAAACTTGCAAGTCTACCTATGTCTTCCCTTCTCTCCCTCCTATAACTTAGGGAGTTGTGGGGGCAGGCACAGAAATCTGAGGTTTTTTTTTTCAATACCTCTTCTCTAACTGTTCCTCTTACAGACTTATATTCCTTCTCTAAGGTTATTTTCTCAGCTCTTTACACCAGAAAGCTTGGTATCAGTGGGGAAAGGGGGGCAAGGGCAGATTTTTAAAAATACCATCCTCTATTTTTTTAAAATAGGTACATTAAGCCTAATCAAGGTTTAATGAAGGTCTAATCTGATTTCTTAGGAATAAATAACCCAGCAACCTGTTGAAGCCATTGATGAAAGTTACAAGGATAGCTGTGTAATAGTGAAAATTTACTTAGGGATGCATGCAGGTAGTCCTTGACATATTTGAGCCTGGTCGTAAAGCAGGTCATCACATGATCAGCCTTTTTTTGTGACAGTAGTTAAGTGAATATGGTGGTCATTAAGTGAGCACTGTGGTCATTAAACCAATGCATTGTTTACCATGGGGCCTTTTTTTTCTGGAAATGTTTTGTAAATGTTTTGGTTTTGGGTAAAAACATCATAAATTGCAGTTACATGACCATAGGATGCTGCAAATGGCACCCAAGCACCCAAAAGGTGGTCACATGATTGAGTGCAGTGGCCATCAGAACTGGATCATAAATATCTTATTTTGAGGGGGTGGGGTTCGTTGTAGCTTCAAATGGTTGCTAAGCTTATAGCAGACTGGATATAAACTGAGGACTACCTGTATTTATACTTGTCTGTACATTGTTTTGCAATGGAACAGTTCAAATGGAACTTCATAACTCACTGTTCACTCCAGGAGTTCGATTCTGAGCGGCTCAAGGTTGACTCAGCCTTCCATTCTTCCAAGCTCAGAAAACTGAGGACCCAGATTGTTTGGGGGCAATATGCTGATTCTAAACTGCTCAGAGTGGGCTCTAAGCAGGGTGAGATTCTACCAGTTCACACCTATTCGCTAGAACCGGTTGTTAACATTCTAAGCAGTTTGGAGAACCAGTTGTTAAAAGGAATTACTGGCCTAATCCTGTAAGGAAGGTAGGAAGGAAACATTCTGGTGTTACTTACAGAAACTGATTCTCCGTTAACCCTTATTACATTCTTGGCAGGGCTAAACTTCCTGTCTCAGGAACTTCTCTGGAGTTTTTTTCCCCTCCTTTGCTGAAACTTTGCTCGTGTGGAGTAACCATTCAAAGTTACAATGGCACTGAAAAAAGTGACCTATGACCATTTTTCACAGTTATGACTGTTGCAGCATCCCCACAGTCATGAGAGGCCAAGCGAGAAGATGCGTGCCTGAAAAAAAGATGTGAGTGATATTGAGTTGGCCACGCCCACCAACTAAGCCATGCCCACAGAACCAGTTGTTAACAAATTTGAATCCCACTCCTGGCTCTAAGGCACTGTGAAGCAGTATATAAGTCTATGTGCTATTGCTATCTAACAGTTTGTAATGCATTTGTGCTGAAATTATATTGATGGAATGTTTGTTACCATAACCAAGCTGAGTTGTGCAGTTTGCCCTCAAGCCTCCCTTCATCACAAGGGCCTGTTTTCCAAAAGGAATAATTGGTTCTAGTAGCCTTCCATAGGAGGGTGAGGTTGAAGTCTTCACAAGCACAGAGCCAGTTTCTTTTTGAGAATGTCAAAACAACATTCATTGCAAATAAATGCAGTCTGGATTCTGGAAGTCTTAGCTGCCTTTTTTGAAGGAGCTGAAAGTGATCCCATTTGCCTTCAGATTATAAATTGCCTAAATGGCTCTTTAACCTGGAAACAGTGGAAACTGTTCCTTGTTCTCCATCTCAGTTTGTTCAAATTCTGGCTCCACTAAACAGTTTCTTCTCTTTAAGACTAAAATGTGCTTTCTTTGGTGTTTGGGAAATCTGTCCCTCTTTTTTCTGCTTCTGAATGTAAACAGCAGATGCATTTTCATCTTCTTCTTTCCCATACCCTAAAAACATTTGCATGAAGCTTCCTGTTTTCACTGTTCCAATAGCTGTTCTGTTTCTCTGGGAATTCTAGCACAAGTAACCTTCCATAGGGCCATTATTATCCTGATTGTCAGTTTCTTGATTTAGGCAGGCTAGTTGTGATACTCTTGAAGCATCCCTGCGCTATCATATTGGAAGATGACCAAATGAGTAAGCAGCTACTAGCTGCTCTGAAGGCTGACAGGTGGTTCTTCACAAAATGGATTCTTGAACTCCATGGACTACTCTGGTATTTATCTTTATTGCAGTTAATGTTGATCTGAAATTAATGTTCAGTTTAGGAACCTCAAGCTGTCTGATTACATTGTTTTTGGAGGATGCAAAATTCTAATTGCTAATTATGAAAGACTTTCTATATTGTTTTCTTTGAGATGGAGAGATATCTAAGAAACCTGGTCCTCTCTGGTGCATGTGCAAGTTTTCAGTAATATAGATTAGTATAGAGGACTGCTCACATAGGCTATAATCACTGAGCATGTCTACTTATTATGGGATCTCTATAGTCCATAATACCTCAGAGGTACTGAATTGAATATTTCAGTATTAAAATAAGCATTAATCCTATACTAATGCAATATACTTTGCCTAACATAATGTCTAGAAATAAACCAAGCAGTATGAGTTTAGGACTGATTTCATGACTGCTTTCAACTTTAAGGCTCTTCATTTCTATTTCAGACTGTATCTTCAGTATCTTGAATAGTTGAAATTCCTTGGAAACAAGAGCCCAATATGAGTCCAGATGGGTCTCTGTTTCTACTTTGACCTGCAATATAAGGCTGAATATGTTTTCCAGCAGATCCCACAACAAAATGAGTTTGTGTTGCAGCATGGTAGTTACAAAGAACATGATCCCAAAGAAAGAATGAGCTCTTGTCAGCAAGGCCCTTGGGCTTTTGTGGGATTGCTAATTTTTTTAAATAAATTGTTTTAATAGATGACAAGAATGATTACTATTGCTGATAAGTCTACTATAGTTTCATGCATGCCTTTTGATAAAGTGCAACTGTTGTATTCTTCCCAGCAGGTCACTGATAGGAATGGCTTTGTCTTCCATGATCAGATTTCACAATCTCTCAGCTGTCCAGTTGAAATCCCTCATTGACCAAAATCAAATTTGTACTGGGCAAGTTTGGTGAATCCAGAATATGTGATTCTAAGTTAGGGTAGAACTTCATGCTAAGTAATAAATGGCACGGTCTTGAAATTAAGGAAGGAAGGACGCATCATAAGATTTTTTTTGCAGGTATCTTTGTACTGTAAACAGCTGTTTCTCTTCAACTTCCTGTACAATGCTGATCTCTGGCACAACCTTCATAGGGGTTAGAGGTATACAAATCTCTTTTCTTGACTTACTCAGACATGAACAATGCTAAATTGCTTTTTTTTTAGTCTTACAGAGACAAGTTCAGATCCTGTCCTGATAAAACAATCAACAGTATACTTTTGTGTGGGTCCTGAAGTTTCCTATATCTTGCATCCATTGTTCTAACTTTATAGAACTCATGAAGTTGAACAAACTATCAACCACGGAATAACTCATAGTATTGTATTTTCTTGTAACAGATTATAGTATAGTATAGAATCTTTTCTGCAGGAGATGATTGTTAATAAGTCCTAATACTTGATAGGTCAAGCTAATGGTGTATCTCCAAGTGTGGGTTGCTAGTTGAACTGAAAACATTAGCTGCATCTGAAATGGATGCACCTTATTAACCCAGGAAACTACACATGGTGTTTACATTGTCATGCAGCTTCTTAGATGTGCAAAAAGACAGAGTAGGGCAGAAAGATGCTAAACCACCATCAGCTCCTTAGTGCTGAAAGATGACAGACACTATTCCTCCCAAGTCTTTGCCCTTCTGTCAAGAGGAATGGTGTGATCAATGAGTTAAGAAGATAATAAATAGGCCAAGCTCTCTGGGTAGTTAACCATATGGCTTTAAAGCACAACAAATACTAGACCTCGCTTACTCCCATTGTCTAATTACAGGATTGGAAAGCAACCAAAGATATCCACTGCTACCTGCTGTCACTATATGGTGTTCAAAGTGATTGAAGAGCTCTATTGGTATTGTATGGAAGGATTCTATGCTCAGTGCCCCGTGGTATAATATTTGAGGGAGAATCAGTACCTTACTCTGTTTCTAGCATTCCTGATGTTTTATCTGGCTTTGAGATATGTGAAAAGTGAAATTATTTTTCATCCTCAGAAATATTTGCTGCATTGTGGAACTGTCTGAAAACTTTAGCTTAATCAATTCTCAGAAATTTTGTTAAAACTAGAGATGCAGTCTAAAAAAAAATTATTAGCGCCATGGTTTGGAAGATTTACTTTAGTTATATTGAAAAACTACTAACTTTTCATTTAACTGCTAGTGGAAAAAATATTTAAAAAATACTTTTGTGTCTCTGGTGCAAGGTATGAGTAAAATATGTTGTGCAATTAAAAATGCCAATGGCCAGATAGTCACTAAAACAAAATATATAAGTAAAGAGTTCAATTAATTTTTTCAATTAATATATTCCTCAAATAATACATCAGTAACAAAAAAATCAATATTCAAATAGATTAACATTTACAGAATTAGCACCAGAGGATATTCAATTTATAGAATGTATTTTCTTTGTCTCAGAAATCTCTGAAGTCTTTAACATTATTCAAGATGGAAAATCTCCTGGCATTGATGGAGAATCAAGGGATTTTTTAAAAAGAATTTAAAGAGATCTTAATTCCTACTTTTATGGGTACTTACCAGAATCTTGGAAACAGTCTAAGATAATTTTGTTTCTTAAATTGGTAAAGGTTATAAGAAATTGACCCATTTTACTTGCTAACACAAACTATAAACCATACTAACTTTTTAGCTACCAGTTTAAAAGTGATTATAAATTATTAACTATTATACAAAATTAATAAACTTTCACTGGCCATATGTACTTTATATATATTTGAAGACTTTGATTCTCTGAAATTATAGATCTTAAATACTGTTTTTTTTCGGACTGTAGGATGCTCTGAAGTATAAGATGCACCTAGCTTTTGGGGAGGAAAACAAGAAAAAAAGAAATCTGCCTGTGTCTCCCACCAATTTGCCTCCTTACAGCAAACAGCCTGGCCAGCCTCAGCACAGCCTGATTTAGCACAAGCAGCTGATTTTTGGTTGGATCGGCCTCCCAACGACCAGCTGTTTCAGGCTGCAAAGTTCCCCATCGCCTATTGCCGCCTCTGTGCACCCCATTTTTGGCCTCCACATTCTGTTTTCGGCCTCCGCGCGCCCCATTTTTGGCCCATTCCGATCCCCGCTGCCTGGAACAGGATGAAAATGGGGCACACGGAGGCCAAAAATGGGTCGTGCGGAGGCAGCAATAGGCGATGGGGATCCCTGCAGCCTGAAACAACTGATTGTTAGGAGGCAGATCCAACTGACAATCAGCTGCTTGTGATAATCAGGCTGTGCTGAAGCTGACCAGGCTGTTTGCTGCAAGGAGACAAATTGCTGGGAGGCAGAGGTGGAAGGGTGGAGACTGGTGGGTGGGCGGGGCTTCAGCAACATTCACTGTATAAGACACACAGACATTTTCACCCACTTTTTTTGGGGGGGAGGAAGTGTGTCTTACACACAGAAAAATACAGTACTAAACAGATTTAAATTGGTCCGGCTTTTGTAAATGATTGGATGTATTTGTAGACTGACTAGAGACCAGATAAGATTTAACAGTTATGATTCAGATTCTATTATGACTTTAAGAGATATCAAGCAGGATTATCCCTTATCACCTTTATTAATCAACTTCCACTGTAAAAGTATTAATAATAGCCCTTGGACCTAACATTCAGGATTACAGGATAAAATTGAGTAGCAAGTCAGCATTTTAATTTATCTGCAGATGATATGGTTCTGACTCTGAAATGCTTCCCACTCAGCTAACTGTATTAAGTAGGAGTTAGTGAAATTTGCAGAGGCATCAGGATCATCAGTTAATTTTTACAAATCACATTTGATATGTTTTTACCCCCAAAACTTCAAAAGGAAATGTCTATAGATTTAGAAATTTCAACAGTGTATAAATCTTCATCATATGTGTAGTCTACTACTAAAACATTAATTATTTTGTATTAATAATTAAAACCAACATGAAAGAAATTAAACAGGGAAATGACACACTGGGCTTCAGAACATTTCAATGGGGCAAATTGCAGTGGTAGAAATGAAAATTCATGCAAGGCTTAATTATTTATTTCAATGCCTCCAGTGAAAATTCCATTCCAGAACAGGACAGAACAGCTTCTGCTTTCATGCCAAAACACACACACACACACACACACAAAGAAGAAGAAATAGAAAGATTTCATATAAACCACAGAAACTAGGAGAGTGGGGCAAACTCAGCTTGATAATGTATTATCAAAGAGCACAGTTAGGGCCTATGATTTATTATAGAAGGCTCTTCTAAACCATGGCTCCAAACTGAAGTTATATTACAACCAAATAATTATATAAACCAACGGTTCTTCTACTCAAAATATTGTCTAATAAAAATTATTCAAAATATTTTCCCTAAAATATTGTGCTTCAAGTTTGGAAAAATATATAGCTAGCTTTAATAAATGATAACTTCTCCTTTAACCTTTTAAATAACATATATAAATCAGGGTTATCATGGTGACTTAGCATCTTTATAGACGACATTGTTATAGTATTAGGGAACTTCTCTATAAAGATCAGATAAAGTCTAGGAAATAAATTGTCCGATATTAACTCAAATCTCTTTGGGGTGATAGAAATATTAGAGGTATAAAAACATGGATCTACAGCAAATTTGAGAATTTAATATTTAAATTTAAATATTTAATTTTCACTACTTAGAATATCCAAATGGAACAATCTAAAACAGGTATAACTTATTGCAATTAGAAATAGGATATCCATCCCATGATTTAAAGGAAGTTTGGGATAGTGATCTTGGTAAAGTCATACAGGTGACAAATTGGCATGAATTAAGCAACGTCACCTTCAATGGAAGAACTGTAGTGGAAGATTATAACATCATTAAGACTTGACTCCAATATATCACAATTATTTTTCCAAAGGTTGGAAAGGTTGTCAAGCAAAGGGGTTGGTCTTTCATTTGTGTGGTTATGCAATAAAGCAATATCTTTTTGGTGTAAAAATTTCTGGGTGAGGGAATAAATAATACTACTTAACAAAGAATGAAATGCTTCCCAGAATTAAGCTTACTTACTCCCAGAATTAAGTTTACAAGTCAAAATCTCTTAAAAATAAGGAACGTACCTATTTCATTTTAGCGGCTGAAATAATAATTATCCAATGTTGAAAAGATCTAGATAATGGTTTGGAGCCCAAAGATTAAACAAAATTTAGCTAGATAAAAGAATCTGTGAGGATTCTGCAAGGAGTTACCATGTAGGAAGGTTAGTGAGGCATAACCATTTAATTAAATAAATGAGATCAGGTCTACTAAATTTGCAATATTAATCCATAGTATTCAAAAGATAGGTGCCAAATATCAGTAAAACAACTGACTGCTACATATGTTGAACAGCAAGTAATTTAAATTTCAAAATTGTGATCCAAGGACTGAGAAGACTTAAGAAGGCTCTTGAGACTTCTCTTCATTATTTTTCCTCCTGCAAAACATGGATGCCTAGGTTGTTGGTTTGAACTTCTGTTAATCTGCTTTTCTCACTTTGTTCTTTGCTTTCTACTATTAACTCCAGAGCTATTGCTACCCTCACTTTAAGCACTCTGCTTCAATTTTACTTGACGTTATGATTCATTATATGATTTCTCCTCCTTCTTTCTGGACAGTCAAGGAGTGCAACCTATTGTGCAAGGAGACAAGAACCCTAGTAGAAAATACAAGGAGAAAATGTCAGGCTCAGACTTGAAGTAGACTTGAAGTAGGATTGGAAGAACACTCCTGTCTGGCACCATGGAAGAACATGCCAACCACTGATCTGTAATAATAGTTATGTGTTTACTCATTAGTTGCATTTTAATTCCCTCTGAGAATGAGAGCTCAAGAAAGTTTGCACAAAAATTTCCCACAATGGAATTCTGGGAAAGGAACTACTTCCTTTCCCAGAGGAAAGGAACAATCCTGTTTAAATTGCTTGGGCTAAGAAGAATTGGTTGCTCCAAAATTACTGATGGAGATTCCTAGGTGCAACTTAACCACTTCTAATATACTTCTAATTACACTGAAGGTTTAAAGCTACTTGCTGTATATTTCATGAAATGGTCATATTTATGATAAATAAACCCAGATGAAAATCGAACGTTGGAGAAATGCCAATTACTTTTTTGAATGAGATTATGTTTTGGTCAGTACATAATGACTTCTTTTGTATTGGGGTTGTTAAATCAACAATTTTTTATTGATTTGGTGCCTTCAAGTCAGTGTTGACATCTGGCACAACTGCCTGGACAAAGCCTCTGAAGTTTTTTTGGCAAGATTTCAGAAGTGGTTTGCCATTTCTTGCTTCCTAAGGCTGGATGAAGATCATCCAGCTGGCTTCATGCCTAAGGCAGGAGTTGAACTCATGGTTTCTAACCTGCTGCCTTAACCAATCCCAATGGATAAAAAATATCCAATGTTATAGCAAATGCTTTGCACAATGGCAGAGAAGTTATGTGCCCGGGTCATGCATACATAAAAAAAGGACAGCTACAAGCAATAGTCAGATATTAATAGCAGCACTATCTGACTGACTCTGGTTAATTTCAGAAACTAAACAAGGCTGAGCTAGTTGATATTTGGATGAGAGATGACCAGGAAATCCCAGGGCTGTAGGCTAGAATTAAGATATTGAAAAAAATCAACTCAGAGGAAAACCGTGAGACTTTTTGTCTTTATTGTTGCCAAGACAGCCATAAAGAAGTTAAAGAAATTAGCTGTGCCTTTTATTCTTTAAAAATTAGATAAAATATTTGGACAGGGTACACACATATTTATTTAAATTTGACTCTTTAGATCTGATTCCAATTACTGGGAGGTCACTTCAGACTATTAACTTATTTTAAGATTTCATGATTTAAAGTATTGAAAATAATTTCTCTGAGCACTTCATTGTCCAAAGTTCAAGCACATTTCATTTTGAGGGTATGTATGTGTGTGTTTGCGTATACACGTATGCCTCCAGAAAAACTAAGAACACAAAATATAAAAAGATGAAAAAGATGAAAAAAAGGAATTAAAAATATATGATCTTCCATTCAAAGATTCCACTCTATACTTTCAACTTAATGAAGCTGACAGCCAATCCTTTCTAAATCTTCCTTCAGGTAGCCAGTAAACATGCGGAAAAAAATTGTGTGATTAATTCAACTCAAGATTACACACACACACACACACACACACACACACACACACGCACACACACTGTTCTTTTAGACCCTTAATCACCAAAACTCTTAATTCCAATTTTTTATTCCACCATTATTCCAAATGCTGTAACCTAGATTGGAGTGTTTTTTAAAAAAATGTCCCAAAGAAAGCAATAGTACAGTAGAACATTTTCATAACATTGCAAAGAAAATGGTTGGGATCCAGCTGTATTAAAATAATTTTGCTGCTGTCACAGGAGTTTGATTCTAAGTCTCAATGTGTCTTGAGCAACTTTTTCTGAGAAAGGTTGAACTTCTGCTGGTGTAGTCCAGTAAACAAGATCCAATTGTTTCTTTGGTAAGGGATTAGATTATCCAGCCAAAGCATATAGCCAATTTAAATAGAAGGGAAAGCAACATTCAGAGCTGTAGTTAATTGAAATGTAATGTCTATAATCTGAGTATATACATATATAGGCAGCTGTATTGAGTAATTGCAAAAGAGCAAAGCATGTTTATTTCTGATTGTAATACTAAAAAAAATATTATTCATGAAGCCAGCTGTTATGCTCTGGTGGCCTCCAGCTGTGTTTGCAGTAGAACTTTTATAATTCCCAGCTAGTCATTGCCCATAGTAGATTGGGAATTCAGGGAGTTGGCATCACGGCATTGTTTATTTAAAGGATAGCAAGCTGTGGAAGGATGTGGACACATTTACCTAATTCTGGGATTTTACTCCAGGTCTTGTCCCCTGAAATAAATATATCTTAGTCTTTCTGCAAAAGTCTTGGTATCAAAGGCAATACGAGTTGTCTGAATTTACAGGATTGATGAAAGATAGTGTTCTTGTAATAGCATGAATACTTGAAAGTGAGTCTTCTTTCTTTTGTAGCAGTTAAGCCCATCTGAGGCTAGGGATGTGGTAAATATCTATTCTGTCCATCTTTTAAAAACCTGCTCCCCTTGAGTCCATGTGTTGTTCCCAGTAATGCAAAGGTAACAGAAAGGTGTGTGTACAGAGAAGAGGAACCCTCATCTATTTCTGCAGAAAGGAAAAAAAAATTCATGACTGCCTCTCAAGGTCCTTTCGGCAACTGCTTATTGATTTGGGTCCGGGATGAGTTATGCCTGTGTCTCCCTCGATGTCTTTCAGATGATTCTAGGATTCAAGAGATTTGGAAAGTTGTTAGATCTGATTTAGAAGTCCCATGTCCCTCAGTTCTATTCCCTCACCTGGTCAAGAAAGTTAGGTTATGAAATGCTTGGTGCTACCTTCTCATCTCTCCATGATGAGGTCTTAAAACCATTACTTGATAAGGATATGGTAGAAGAGGACATAGCTTTTCACTATGTTTCCATAAACTTCAGCCAGCATAATCAGAGGCTGACTGTTTGGGGGCTGGAGGCACAAAACATCTGATAGCAACTAATTACTTATAAAATATGAGGTTAAATTCAAAGATGACCATGCAACTGACTATATTCCTTCCATAAAGAAACAATAATAGCAGTGAGGGTGCTTCCAGTTGGGGAAAAGGGATCAATCCTGAGGTGAGCAGGCATATTTCCACAGTTCATTTATGAAGTGTTTAGTTTATCTAATGAAACTATGGACTAGCAACTGTTAGATTTATCACCATGCTCTGTTTTCTGAATCCAATCCATAAAATATCTTTTGGATATTTTATTCTCCTAGGAAGAAAGCATAAAAGTGATGCTTTTGGGATAGAGATCAAATTGATCTTTAAGTTTAAATTTTAAGAAAGGTGACATTTCAGCATGCAAATCAATAGAGGACAAGACTGTTGAGTGCTAAATTTAGGCCGTGAAGAAATCTGTGGGGAAATTGAAGCAGTAGGGCACTGAGTTGGAAGATTTAAATCCTATAGTATGGCATTTCTAGGACCCATTTTCAAAACCTGTTAAACTTGGCACATTTGCCACATGAAACAAGGAATAACAACTTTATTCCTACATAATGTTTTTAGGATTGTGAAGATATCTAGACGCCCGGTTTCAATCTCGAAAAATCTACATTTTGCCATGGTTTACAATGGACAGCAATAACTTCCAACTTAGCATGGGAGTAGGTCACTTTGGACCAACCAGGGAAAGTTCAGTTTCAAGATTTCAGGTCAATTAGGCATTCAAAAGTTGTAGTTCAGTAAGCATAGGTTCTTTGTTCAGAGGATTTGGAAAGTTTCATACATTTTTGTAATGGAATAAATTACTCTGATTGCCTTTAGTGGTTAGTAAATAGGGCTATCAACCAAACTTTCTAGTTAGTATAAATTACTTAATAGGTACTGAGGTACTTTGGTTTCCTTAAAAGAGCTAGGTAATCAGTTGCAGAAGCTCAGTTCTGTGAAGTCCCATGTGGGTCCCATAGGAGTGAATCAATTAATTCTACAGATTGATACTTTTACTCCCTAAAGTAGGGAGTCTGGACTATAATCTTCCATTCCGACTGCAGTTGGTGGAATAGTAGTTCAAAACATCTGGAGAATATCGTATCTATCCTAGAGCACATCCCTGAAATATCTGAAGAGCCTGCTTGGTGGCAGATCTTTTGGTTTTATGGGAATGAATATGAATTGCAGTTCAGCAATTTCAGATGGCCTGGGGATCATCCAAAACATCCGAATAAATGAAGAGCACTCATTCCAAAGGGCTACTTATAATAACATGTTGCTATGCAGGAGTTCCTGTGAACTTGGATGATTAAGATTACAGGGGCATTGACTTGATTTAAATTCTCTTCCTATCACTGCGGAGTGAAATTGCTACCCTCAAAGTCGCAGCTTCCGGTAAGCCAGGAAGAAGCAATGAATATGCCCTGATGAACAGCCAGTTTTCTTAGTAACAGTGGAGAGAGGGGAGCTGATCTTAATTACAACCTTGTTCTGTCCCTGTCAAATTACTGAGCTGGAAATGCAGAGTCTTTCATTAAAACTTATCTATGTAACTAGAAATTATATATACCTACAGCAGAGAGCACCTTCATGCCTCAGTCACTCTCTTTGTCAAAGACACCTTGATACTATCTGCATAGTTAAACTAAAAGTATCTAAATCCCATTTGTCTTCAACAACCTCCCCCTGGCTGGTGCCTACCAGTTGTGCTGGATTCCAATTCCCAACCAGCCCTGGAAATAGAGGAACTGAAGTCTCGAAGGTACCAGTTCACAAAAAAGCTCATTAGATATTGGAACCTTTCTATCAAAGAGAAATCATTGCTTTTGTTGCCTATCCTCTTTTACTGGCTTTTACTCTTTCTCTTCC
Organism: Bungarus multicinctus; assembly: GCA_023653725.1. Classification (NCBI taxonomy): domain Eukaryota; kingdom Metazoa; phylum Chordata; class Lepidosauria; order Squamata; family Elapidae; genus Bungarus; species Bungarus multicinctus. Next base: position 111,957,896 of record CM042834.1, on the reverse strand, counting down.
CCCACATCCCAAGCATTAAGATTAATATTCTTTGTACATTGATCTAATCCCCTTTGACAATCATCTGAAGAACTATTTAATTGTACAGTGAGTGAATAGCATCTGCTTTTTGACCTGTCTTGAAACTTCCATAATTCGACTTTATTAGATGATCCTGAGTTCATGTATTAAGAGAAAATGACCCTCATACCATTTTGCTACCCACAATACTTTCTGTGTAGAAATCTTTTGAGATACAAAATTCGCTCCATCTTCTTTATTTACTGACATTCCAGTGACATCCTCTTTCTTGTTTTTCTTAAAGTGTTTTGCTCCAGGGAGTTCTTTTGGTTCTCATCATTACCGTATGTTTTAATTCAGTCAGTTAATTTTTTCTCAAACCAAGCATTCCTTTGTTGTTGTTGTTGTTGTTGTTGTTGTTGTTGTTGTTGTTGTTGTTGTTGTTGTTGTTGTTGTTTTGGAAGTTTCAAACATTCATGTAGACAAATGGTGCCCTTCTTCAAGGGTGGATGGCTTTGTTTTATGCCTTGGTATAAACAGATTTTTGCTGCTTTATTGCAAAGTACCCTGAGCTAGTCTGCCTTACTGTGTGCCCATGTTTCAGACTTAAGCTCACACTCCACCCCCTCCTTCTCTAAATTATGAAAATTGTTCACAATTCTTGCTTGGGAACAGCTTATCTTTAATCTAGGGCTCCCCAATACCAGTTACCTTTTCCTCCTGGGATCAACATGTGCCTTATCAGGTGTTAAATTCTAGCTAATGCTTGCCACTTTCTTCCTTCTGAAAAGCATCTCTTTTGGGGCTTGTCTCAAAGCATTTCTCCATGCTGAGCAAGTTCAGATCCCTCCTCTCTTATACCATCAGTTCATCGATACCCTGAGATCTGGCCTCAGCTTTGCCTCCCTAGTTATCCTGAAAGGGCAGCTCCAGAAAAAGAGCTGAACAAAATTATACAACAGTTTTAATGACTGCAAACTGCATTTGTGTGAGGGTGGTTTTTTTTTTCTTCCGCAAACTTCTCTGTGGTGCAAGCAGCATGAACTGTATTATATAAAAGTATGAAATGAATGCACTTTATCCCATAAAGAACAGGACTCTCTCAAGGGATAATATCATTCTTGGGTGGATTATCACTTCTCCTTCAAACCCTCCTCCTCTAAGGCAGTTGGCTGTATTGTTGTGCCTGTAGTTTATGGATTCTTCTGAATCTCCCAGCATGTCTAGCTCACTTTCCATAGCTCCAAGAAGACAAAGGATTGCTTGTAACCAGAACTTTATTGTCCCAAACTTCTACTCAAATTCTTGCCCTGAAGGCAGATACACATGTGATACTCATTTGGGATAGACCTGATTGTCTCCCCTCTTTCAAATGTTAATTGTGTTTGCTTGGAAAATCAGAAGAGGAAGTTTGCTGGACTTAATTGTCTAACTGATTTTAAAGTTTGTATAGCAAATTATATGCACCGGTCAGCTTAAGTGTTTACTTCTTGCAATCGAGATGCTTTATTGACTGAAAATGCTGCCATGCTTGGAGGTGACCTGTTAACATAGAAGTGGTGGTAGCCATTGCACCATTTTACCTATCACATTGCTATTGTTGCTCTTTTGATTATATTTGGGGGCCATTCACAGGTCACTGTGACATAGATGAAGAACTGAAAGTTGATCTGTGGGTGGACAGGACAGCAGCAGATTTCCTATTTCTAATTGCTGAGAAATGATTGCCCTTTCCTTCAGTTATATTGCAGAGTTGAGAAGTAGGGTTGGGGGTAACTTGAACACTATTTTTGTTTGGAAGAACCATGAGCTTTTTTGTTTTGGAACAAAAACCAGTTTCTGGGTTTTTGGACTGTATGTAAATTGAGTTAAATTAGTGAGTCACAGGATTCTTGTAAGAATCAAGGAAGTGCCTTGCCCCCTACTAATTGAACTGTACCCCACTTCCTCACTCTGAGTAACTGACAATTTAGGCACCTCCCTCAGACAGGGAGGTGGCTGAACTCTGTGATCATGTTAAAAGAGAGGAAATATTACAGCTTCATGCCAGTGTTTATACCTATACAGACTGCACTTCCTAGGAAAGGTAGCTAGCTATCTTCACAAACCTAGAGACACAATGGCTTCCATTCTAACCATGCTTTGTAAATGATGCCCTCTGTTCATGACCAGGCTAATTCACTTTCAAATACAGGGTCTGTCTATCTCTATGACTTATCACCCATCCAATAATAGGAGATTGGAGAAGGCAATCCCATTTGTATTAAAATGCATTTAAGGCTCAGTGTGCAGAGAAGATCAACAGTATATTAATTTGCTAGACCTAATTGCTAGCATGAGACAAATTATGGTTCAGTTTGCATTGTTGAGGTCACCTTCTGGTTATAAAGTACTTTTAAAGTGTGACCTTTTCAACTTCTGACATATTGTTCCTACCCTCTTATGGAACAGGGTCTGATTAAAAAAAAAAGTCTCTCAACTTGTCCTTACTCTGACCTGTCTGGTGGCATAATAAATATCAGTACTTCTAAGAAAGCCTTAAAAATCTGTAATAATTCCCCTCCAGGGTCTTACTCCAAGTGCTACAATCTGGAGGAAGCTGTGACACATAGAAAAAGAAGAGGTGAATTTTAAACTAATAAAAGAGGGAATGGGTGAAAGTAGGGAGAAGCACCTCTCGTGCTTAAGTTGTCTTGGTTATCTTGTGTAAAGAAGAGGAAGCAAATCAATAATATTGTGGCAGTGTTTATAATTCAGTTTGCATTTATTCCATCATTTCTTTCCTGAAAAATGCTACCTCTCACTTTTCTCTTGTCTCTTGGCATTTCTTCCTTCTCTAAGCAGCGGGTATATTCTTTCTTGGTATTAATGAAGTATCATCTTTTCAGTGACTGTTTTGCATCACATGCTCCTTTCTACAGGAAAATAATTGAATGGAGTCACTAAACAATATTGTTTAAAGTTAAACCGTGACTTGTTGAATAATGCTAAATCATGATAAGTAATTCGCAGACAAGACAATGATTGGATTGACCCAAGATGCAAAGCCAGAGCCATACAAAATCACCTTATAGATCAGCAGAAGGTATAAATTGACTCTGATTGAGAGATAATAATCAGCTGTAAATGGATTAGTTGTAATCTGGTTGAAGTAGCCTGCCAGGATGTAAACCCAAAAGCCATTTATCACATTTGTGAGTCCCTGAATGCACAACTTCAAATTGAACTCCAATGTTGTTGATTCCTGAAGTTTCCCTTTCCTTGTTTAGCAGTTCTGAATGTTTGGTATGCTAACTTGAATGAACTTATTGGAATGGTTGCCTTACAAGTAGTGTTAAGTCAACCATTATAACCCCTGCACAATGAATAGAAGGACTAAGAGTGATAGGGTATGATTTATTTAAGGCTACCAAATGAGTTAATGCAGAGGTTAAATTGGAACTATGGCCTTTTCAATTTCAACTAATAGTTTAACCTTTCAACAGCTAAAACACACTTGCTTGTATGTAATATTATTTATATAACAAAAGTGGTCCAGGACTTTTAGTCTGCATAATGGCAGGAGAGATGTGGGACATTGCAAATATGTGAAAAGTCTCTTTTTCAGATTTTTCTGTGAATAAGTAATGGTAGGAATTATCTCTGTTCAGTATTGCCTATGTGTAAAACTTTGTCACCTTTTCAGTTCAAGCTTTTCTGTTCCCAAGTTGGTTGAACAGCATCTCTTATCTAAATCTTTGCATATCTGTCCGTTAGCCGACTGATAAGAAGGAAGTATTGATTCTATGTCATTGATGAATAGGACAAAGTGTGTTTTCAAAATAACTCCAGCTAAGACCAGGTCAGATTGTTCAATGTTTAAAAAAGTACATCCAGGGAATTGAGAACTTTTTCACACAAGCTGGGAAATGAGAATATTAGCTCTATACTTGAAACGGTCTCGATGCATACCCTTTAAAAAACTCTTGTTTTATATTTGGTAGAAAAAGAAAAGTCTGGTCATTCTACCAGCAAGATCTTTTTTTTTAGTCAGTGACCTTCCTTGACCTTCCTTAATGTCCTCAAGGTAGAGAGAATTAGTGGAAAGATGTTAAGCTGCTGCTGTTGTACAGATGTTTGGTCCAGTAACCAAAGTGCTTGTTGGCTAAATAAAATGACTTTGTCCCTATTGAAAGCTGTTTTCCCTTTCATGTGTTTTCCCCCAGCATAGTGTCAGTGTGCCTCTGCTCCTGACACCCATATAGACAGGCCAAAGGTAAAAAAAGGGTAAAGCTGCTGCTGTTTAGTTCTTCCAGGCTTCAAACATGGTCCGTTGGCCTCTCAGCAGCTGTGTGCCTTTTGTGCAGTTTCAAAATTCCCTTCCTCTCCAGATAGAAGTTGGATTAATTCTTACTGAGGAAGAACAGAAGTAGACTGAATAGGGCAAGAGTCTAAGTGATGAGAGGAAGTGATAAGGTGAGCTGGTATTTATAAGCTCCAGCCTCAATGCAGCACACACAACACATGAAGCAAGATGGCTGTAGAGAAGAGGAATGTTGTGCTACAGTAAAAGTCTGTAGAGATTCTCAGTTATCCAGGTCACCGTTGTCCCAAAAGGTGCTTTTTCAGAAGGCAACTGAACTTCCTTGGTTTTTTTCTTTGAAGATGTTTCACTTCTCATCCAAAAAGCTTCTTCAGCTCTGACAGGATAGTGGGAAATGGAAATGTTCTGCTACAGTAATGGTAAAGCAAATGTTTCCCACAATGTTACTCAGGTTAGGTCTTTCTTTTTGTGACTTGAGGAAATGTTTCTGTTTGCCTGTTCCTGATGAATTTGCTTCCCCTGAAATGCAGTTCAGGGTGTGCTCTGCCTGCTGCCTGCTACAGACAAAGTTATCATATTGGAAATGCTAGCCATACTTTGGGGCTAAAAATGGAAACTACATCATCTCCAGAGAGGTAGGAAACTTCAAGTCCCTCATGGGGTGAGCTGAATAGCTTTTGGTGGTTTGCTAGCTGGCTTCTGAGTATATTGAAGATTAAAATGATTCTTTACAGTATTGTAACTTTTTTTGAATTGAAGAGAATATCTGTAGCCCAAGGTTGGTTGTTGGAACTCTGAGCTTGGTGGTTTGTTTGAAGACATAGGTAACATCAATGCAAATGAATATCCAAACTCAGTGTAAGTTTCTGTTTCCAAATCCACTCATTTTTATTTGGAAAGCAAGACAGGTTAGCAAAGCAAACATCAGCTGCTAAGAAGTATTTCAAAATGTGGGCAATAATGATGGCATTCCAATTCAACAAAACTGAGGAGCATCTGGTTAGATAAGATTGGACTTTGGCCATTGTTTCTGAAGATGACCACTTTTATTTTAGAGAACCAGCATTTCAAGCGATTAAAAATATTCACATGTTTTGGGAGGCTGATATAAATAAAACATGTTCTTAAGTCAGTATTGTAATAAAAAACTGCTATTTGAAAGCTGGTATTCTCTATGGCTGTTGAAATTCTAGAATGTTACTTACTGACTTGGCTTCACAGGGGAAATGAGGCAGGCATAAAATCCCTATCTATGACAATTCACCATGGCCAACTCACCACAGCCAACTTGCCATGGCCAACTTTTGCAACCAATTCACTACAGGACAGCTCACTATGGCCAACTCACTGCAGGACAAGACTTAGTCTAATATCAAAAAAATGGTGGAATGGAAACACTAAAGAAAGGATTCAAATGGAAGGACAAAATGAAATGTAAATGACAAAAATTAAAATATTTTTATTTATTTTAAATAATCAAATTGAAATTGTTAAATATCATGTGGCGAGTTGGTCCCTGTCGAGTTGGCCATGTCGAGTTACTCTGCAGTAAGTTGGCTGCAGCATGATGGCCATGGTGAGTTGCCTGCAGCAAGTTGGCTATGGCAAGTTGTTCCATTCCATACACTCCAACTTTTCCAAGCCAGTCTTTTCCCTTTCTCTTCCCACATTCCCTAACCCTAGCTTTAATCTTTGTGGCAAGGAAGAATTGCCTGAGGATATCCTGAAGTCAATAAAGCTTCTTCTGTCAGGATGATTGGGAACTTCAGTTTTTTTCTCCCCTAAATCTCTCTTGATCAAATTCAGATTCAGAGTTTCTTTCCAGCTCAGTCCATGTTGCTGTCAGTTTTTTTTCCTTTCCCCTCACAGGACTTATTTTATGACCACAAAACAAACAAACAAACAAACAACACAACAACAACAATAAAAAGTCAATTAATCATTCTGAGAGGGCACCCATAGTCCCCTAAGTCCCATCCTTCCATATGTTCAGGAGAGTGGGGAACCCTGAAGATTGGAGAGGAAAGGACAAGAGGGAATTCTCCAGTGCTACCTTATAACAGCTCCATGTTAAACTGTGTGAAGCGGTCCCTGTTGTTCAGGAGCAATGAAGCTGTGGATGCAGCACAATTTATGTCAGTGTAGTTTCCTCTCACTAACAGGAGGGAAGCAATTAAGGTGACTATGAGGAGCAGTCTTTGAAGAAGATCTTGAGATGCTGCTGAACTATTCCAACTCTTTTAAAGAATGATTTAATCCATAATCACTAAATCACATCATGATGCATTGTATTTCATCATAGTTAAATATTTAAAACATTTAAATTTTAAATAAACATACAGATGATACGCATGACTTGTTTCCCAAATTCATGATACCGTAAATGATTTTCATTATACGTTTTAAGACTACCGCTCTTTTTGTCCTGTAGCAAACTCTTAACCAGCCATATTAAATCCTATAGGAATCAGTGTCTATTTGCTTCCTTCTGTCCAGGAGAGGTCTGTGTTCTTGCAGTTTTATATTCCCTTCAATTCTTCTTCAAATGCTTGTTAAGCCTGCCCTTGCTGAGCTGTAAGATTGCTAAGTTCAAAACAAATGCAGTTTAACCAATTTAGCTACATGGAAGCAAGACCTAATTAATCATGATGTCCAAATGTCTCCTGCTTTTGGAGCTGCTTCAGATTTTGCATTCCTTCTTGGCCACTTGAAAAGCTTCTGTGTTACTCTTAACTTCTTTGAAGCAGCCCTTATTGAATTTAAATGTATTCACTCACCCGTGATTGCTGCCAAAAAGCCCTTGTCTGTGCTTGCTACTTGTTTGTCTGTTGGTGGTGGTGGGGGGAGAGATATCTAATGTTTAAACTTCTCCAACCTTCTAGCTTCAGTGCTTTACTCCAATCTCATCTGGATGCTCCAGTTGGGAGAATTTAATAGTTACTCTTTTCTTCTCTCCTAGGGATTAGCATCTGAACCTATAGGAATGGACAGTGCATTACAGTACAAAGTTTTGGAGCAACTTTATTCTGAGCCCTGCAGATACCAAATAGCAATGCTGCACCCAACCTGTGCACTGCAGTCCTCCTTGCTTTTAAATACCAAATTAGGAACAGTTGTGCCTTCTTGTTGATTCATTGTTGAAATAATCTGTGGGTTGCTTACTTGGCCGGATGCAAAGTATAGAAGTTGCTGATGTCTGGAAATAGGGTTTTTTTTTTTTTCACCACTCCCTCCCCTTTGCTCTCAGAACTAAAGAAACTTATGAATAATGCAGCTTCAGGGAGCAATGGTATTAATGAATGCACAAACCTTTTAGTCTAGTGAAGCCGGAACATCATCCAATGCCTTTGCCAGTTGAGAACTTTAATCAGGTCTCTCTCCACCTCTCATAACCATTAGACCCTGTCCCGTAAGCATTAGGTTAATAAAACAGGACTTTGGAATGAGGGCTAAGCATTCATCCTAGACTATGGTACAGTTTATTTATTATGCTATACGAAAGAGGCTGGAAAAGCCATAGTAAATTGAACGTAGAAATTCAAGGGGGATTGTAGCACTTTTAAGACCATCCTTTTGTTGGGAAGGCCCTTAACTACTTTCTTCTTTCATTTTTTTTTCTTTCCTCCCCCTGCTTTTGCCTCTTTTGAGTCACCATATTTCCAAGAAACCTTTTGTTTCTCTAACATGACCAAAACTAATAAAATCCTAAGCAGGAAATGGCTACAGATTACTGGAACTCCCTCTCCAAACAAGCCATACTAAGAAATCCCTGATGATGATGATAGAGAGAGAGTATAAAGAAACTGCTTCATAAGCAGTGTTGGCCTCCTCAACTAACTACTATTCAGTCCTCGTGCCCATTTTCCATCACCTCCTATCAGCTGCTTTCTGTACCAGCAACCAAGATCTGTATGAAACTAACCAAAGAAGTATGGTGCACCCCTCTCCTGGAGAAAAGGACTCAGAGGCAATATTCTAATGCTGGGTAGTAGGGAAGATATAACCCTGTCTGCTGGGGCTGTTTCCTTCTTCCTGAAACAAACCAAGAAGGGCAGATTCCCCAAAGGAATGAGCCACAGTGGCGCAGTGGTTAGAGTGCAGTATTGCAGGCTACTTCTGCTGATTGCAATTTGGCAGTTCAAATCTCACCAGGCTCAATGTTGACTCAGCCTTCCATCCTTCTGAGTCAATAAAATGAGGACCCAGATTGTTGGGGGCAATATGCTGACTCTGTAAACCACTCAGAGAGGGCTGTAAAGTACTGTAAAGCAGTCTATAAGCCTAAGTGCTATTGCTATGCCTTTATCTGTCTGAATGGAAAGACCCTTACTTTGGAATGTCCTTATGATAATTAGCCACCATAGACCAGCCTTTTCTTCAAGAATACTCTTGGAAGCAAGAGACTATACTGAGAGACAGAAGAAGTGGCATATCACAGAACAGGCTCAGTGGCCTTTTTCGGGCCAAGGTTGAGGTTCATGTGAGGTTTGGGTGACATACTGTTGAAAATAAGAAGAATTAGGACAAAAGATATACTGTAGTTAATGTACATGTCATTGAAGTTGATTAAAATATTATGGTGATTACTTCTTATGTGATGTATTTTTCTTTTTGCCTCATGATAGGCTACAGGTAGAGGACTATATCCAGAACAACTTTAGAGGATGAACCCTGGACTTCTGAAACCTGTGTAAACTCTTCTAAAAGTGTCTTGCCAATTATCAGCTGCCTCTAGGCCTTGAGGGATTGAAATAGATCATGTAGCAAACTTTGAGAAATGAAGTTGCTTCATGTTTGTTCAGGGCTGGGTAGAAGACACAGAGAAATGCACACACACAGTAATGTATTTATTTTATTTATTTATAATGTCTATATACCACTATATTCCAATATGACTTTGCTGGTTTACCAATAGCACAAAGCAATAAAAACACAGCTAAGTAAATACAAATAATTAAAATCATAAATAACTTATCCAATCCCAGCAGCATGAATCAAAACCCTGGTGCTGTGTTAAATTCTAGAAGGAAAATGAAATAAAAATTGCTATGGGCTCTTGCTATGTCCAGGAATGTCATAGACTGGAATTATCAACCTACACATTGCTTATTGATAGACAGGTATCTTGAAATATCTGAAGATCTGCCTCCTGTGCCTCTCCATCAAAGGCCCGCCTCTTTTCTCTTCCAAAAGCTTTTTGCATCAGTACCGATTTCCCCAAAGAAGAACAAACTACCTGCAAATAACAGCTTGCTTTCTGTTTGAATCATTTAGTATTTGTGGTACTACATCTGTTATGACAGTCTGGAGGGAAGATTAAAGACCAACGATAAGAGATATGTTAGGGTGATAGAGGATGCTAGTCTAGAATGTGAAGCTCTACATAGTGCAATATTCAACTGAGCGAATGATTTCCTAAATAGTTTTATAGCAGGCCAGAGACACTTGAAGCTTAACTTCAGGTACTTTTGAGTTTAGCAAAAAGTTAATCGATGTAGCAATTGAGTTCCAATCTTTGCTAAAGGATGCGTGTCTGAGAAAAGACAAAAGATAATATGTATATTGACTGGATGTAGGGAAAGTAGACAGTTTAATGTTTATTTTTACCTATGTGGTAAAGCGACCATGGGAAATATTGTCATTCTGATCCCTGATTGGACAGAATGGATGTGTAGAAGTAAGTTGCCTCAAGGTACACAATACATGACATGCATTTATTGCCTTGGTAAGATGCCAGGGTGAGTGCAAAGGAATAAGAGCTTGCTCAATTCAGCACTTTTGGCAGCTTGGTTGAAAACTATATTGTAAAATCTGATTGTAGAATCAGTCTTGTGTAATATATATCGAAAAGAGTGGCAGTCTCCCTTTTTCTCTGTCCCACCCCCCATACCTTTTCTCCAGAATAGGAGGGTTTGAAACTCAAGGTTATACTATTTTAGTACTAGTGCTCAACAGGCTGTGGATTCCCATGGAATATTAAAAAGTCAACCCAGCTCAAAGTATTGGAGCTATGGGAGATCAGGAGTGATAATCTGCACTGGTATGTGGGAAAGACCTTGAGAGAGGGGTGAAGAGACTGCCTAGGAAATGGTCAGATAAGAGACTGCATAGCCTGCAGCTGGATAGAGGGGAGGGGGGAGGGCAAGAGGCTCAGAAGTGTAACTTTACCATAGCGTTAACTTATCTGGTCATGTTTCCGTTCTTGTTTTCCCGGTAAGACTGACATAATTGCAGTCAGGTCAGGATTCTCAAATGGCAGAATGAACCCAGTATAGAGTTAGCTGATGCAGTGGGTTAGAACAAGGGAAATCTGTTCAGTGCTTATGCATCACAACTTTTAAGTACAAAATACATTATCTTATTTAAAAAAATAGCCTCATACAAGGTTAAGTTGGATGTGCAAATTATTTTTAATAGTTCTGGTGATTCCTTCAACTTTTTTTTTTTGCATACACATACAAACCCACATTCATTAAATGTATATGCTATCCATTTTGTTAGTAATACATACACACACAGAGAGCAGCTGGCAGTTCCTGTTCTACCACCTATATTATGGGGTCACTTTATCTGGTATCCACCCTATAATTCCAGTGTGTGTGTGAGAGAGAGAGTTTGCACAATCTCTGTTCCCATGCAGTGATTAAAAATTTAAAAAATGCAAAATGATTTATATAGTACAAGTGCTTGGCTACGAAGTGGAAAGGTGTATAATTATGTTACTCAGACTTTCCTTCCATCTTTCAGAAACAAAACAACCCATCAGCTTGACCATGGGAATGAATGGGCAGAGAATTTAATTTCAGTTACATTGTTGCATAATAACCAGAAATAAAATGAAGATGAATTACTTGAAAATGAATAAAGGATTTAGCTGATTTAGTGATATAGCAAGAGCACTTAGACTTATATACTGCTTCACAGTGCTTTACAGAACTCTCTGAACAGTTTATAAATGTCAGCATATTAACCCGAACAATCTGGCTCCTCATTTTACTGATCTTGGAAGGATGGAAGGCTGAGTCAACTTTGAGCCGGTCAGAATTAAACTCCTGTCTGTGGGCAATTAGCCTGCAATACTGCACCATGGCTCATACTACATTTAAGCTAGGGTGGCACAGTGCTTAGAATGCAGTACTGCAGACTACTACTGCTGACTGTTGGCTGCCTGCAATTTGACAGTTCAAATCTCACCAGGCTCAAGGTTGACTCGGCCTTCCATCCTTCCAAGGTCAGTAAAATGAGGAGCCAGATTGTTGGGGGCAATATGCTGATTCTGTATGCTGCTTATAGAGGCCTGTAAGGCACTGTAAAGCCGTATATAAGTCTAAGTGCTATTGCTATTCTAAACACTGTGCTACCATGGCTCTTATATGTAAATGATTATTATTTGTTTTATGATAATGAAGTTGATGACTTTTGAATTGTGGTTTTGGTTAGTACCAGACATCTATTATTCTCTGATTGAAAGAATGCTGAATGTTGCTACCATTATGGGATTTACTTCATATTAATGTATCTTTAATACAGTTATGTAAAAAGCAAAAAGGAAATATAGTTGGCAAAAAGGAAATATAGTTGGAGTTAAAAGCAAATGTTGACATCCAGTTGGGCAAAATGGAATACCTTAGTGGTGGAATTCAATTTTTTTTTACTACTGGTTCTGTGGGCGTGGCTTGGTGGATATGGCTTGCCTTAGTGGGCATGGCTTGGTGTGTGGCAGGGGAAGGATATACTGCACAATCCCCATTCCCTCCCCACCCCACTAACCTGCTTTCCAGCTCCATTCTCCTGTGCAGGGCAACAAAAAGAAGACCCAGCCAATCAGCTGGGACTTGCCAGGCAGAGAATAGATGGGGGCGGGGCCAGTCGGAGACAGTATTTGCCAGTTCTCCGAATTACTTAAAATTTCCACTGTCAAGGTTCTTCAGAACTGGTCAGAACCTGCTGAATACCACCTCTGGAGTACCTTGTCGTGAACAGCCTTGGTTTTGCAGGGTTCAGGGCCCTCTCATTCCTTGAAAGTATATTTAATTAGGAGAGTCCTGATGCTGGAAAAGTTGGGAGGACAAAACAAAAATATCTGAACACAGTGAATCGGTAAGACTGTGGATAGCCCTTCAAGGTTGATCAGACTAGGAATCTTTACAATAAAAAATAGTGCCTACTATAGTAAAATCTTGTAAGTCTGAATGTACTTCTCCCCTCCTTACCTTTATCTTTCAAGTGAACTAGGGAAAGTTTTGTTGAGATGTTTATTCAAGATACATTCCTACCCCAGACCCAGTTCCCTTTTATGTGACCTTTGTTTTGGAAGGCACATTTCCTCCTATCCCTCAAGGCTGTTCCTTCTGCCCTCTATCGTATGTGATTTTATCAACATGGACTGCCAGCTTTCTTTCGATAATTTTTTTATGACTACTGTGTCAATTGATTTTCAAGACTGCTTCTTAGATTATTTTTGGATAGTTTTCTGACCCCACTTCAATATGCTTCTTGTATTTTTCAAATAATTATATCTAAGAAGCAACTGAGGGCAGTTTAATTCACCACTGCTGGGAATAAATGTGCAAGACTTTTCAAAGAGAAGCAAAGGAACAAAACATTCTGCATGTTCTGGAAGTGGGGTTGAGCTTGGAACAGGTTGGGCAACCTCTTAGGGTTAGAACGTGTCAGTTTCAAAATATTTTTGCCCTCCTCTAGCTTGGGAGTCAGTGATGAAACTTTTGCCGTAAGCCTTGCATCTTATTCCTCATTTTATTTCTTGGTGGAGAAGGAACAGCCTTGAGGCTCAGGACAAGGCAACAGTGGATTACTCAATGGATGACTAATATTTGAGAAACCGCAGAAGGAAAATAAGATGGGTGGATTTGTGGATTTCTCAGACAAACAAGCGGCCATATCTTCTGGTAGCCATTTCCTTAAAAAATGGAAAACAGAAAACGTCTCATGCCTTTGTATCAGATCCTCTCTTTTATCCTGTTCTTAATCTGCTGTTGAGTTGAATGTGCTTCTATCTATCCTGGATTTTCTGTAAGAAAATATGAAAGAAATTAACATGGATTGTCTCTGCATACCATTTGCCACAGTTTTAAGTGCTACAGTAGAAGCTCACGAGTGTAGCTGTCAATATGTGCCATCTTATTGTTGTAAGCCTGACATAGTCACAACATGTAGAGCACTTCTCCTCATCCAGTGCCCTCTTTATTAGCAAAGTCCTTCCCACTCAATTTTCTTGATTGAGGAATGTCAACAGATTAGAGGAGAATCCCTCTGAGCAGATAAATGCTATCACAAAAGGCATTAGGCTTTCTGTGATTGGATTACCAGGTGCCCACCTGTCATCTGCCTTGGTGCCCTATCAGTCTCTGAACTCTTCTTCACATCAGAACAAGGTGCCATTTTTCTTGAGGAACTTGTTTCCTCCAGTCATGATTTCTGTGTATTTCGACTAAAGAACTTTGGAGATTAGAACTGTCTGAGTAGAATACTAAAGTTAGGAAGACTAAGTAGCTAATGGGCAAAGCAGATCAATTCTTTGGCAGGCTAAGTACATTTGCTGCACCTATGCCAGCCTCTTGTGGAGGAAACCTTAAACCACATAGCCTGTTACTATCTTAGGCGGTTCCATTGGTCCTGTTTCTCCTGCCAAAACATAGCCTAGTTAGCGTTAGACCATCTTTGTTGCTTCTGTTTCATGTATTACTTTTATACCTTATTAACCATTTGAAGAGTGTTGGGTCCAGTTGATCACCTAGCAAAACTAGAGATGGCAATATATTGGAGGATTGACGCATGCCAACGACATAAGCAGAATTGAATTAAGTATCAGAAACCAGAGCCAAGTTGGGTGAGGCTCACTATTCTGCCTCATTTTGATATTTTTTCCTTCCTTCCTTCCTTCCTTCCTTCCTTCCTTCCTTCCTTCCTTCCTTCCTTCCTTCCTTCCTTCCTTCCTTCCTTCCTTCCTTCCTTCCTCCCTCCCTCCCTCCCTCCCTCCCTCCCTCCCTCCCTTCCTGTGTTGTCCTCCTTATACATAAACTAAGTAGTATCCTACTACTAAATGACATAGAGTTTTGGATTCTGAAGGTACATTAAGTGAGTCTGAGAGTTGCTTGTGGGCCTAAGCTTGGAGATTACTTATCTCAGACCTAAAATAAAATACCTGTCAGCCATTGACATTTGGATGGCCCCAATTTAGGGAAGGTCTGATCAAAATCCCCCAAAGAAAAAATAGATAGCATCTGTGTATATTTACATGTAGAAAAAATATTTTGCATTGCCTTACTGCTACACTGTGTTACTCCCAAAAAGGCAACTCAGGTAAAACTAATTCTGAACATCTATCTTTTCCTAATAAAACTTCTGTGTATATATTCATGCACACACATAAGAGACAGGCACACTACACACACACACACACACACACACACTACTTGTGTCTGTGGTTTCTGGTCTATTTACCCATCTATCCCTGAAGCCACAATTCAAATAAGAGTAGAATCACAACAGCAATAACAAAACCCCTTTTTCAATTATGATTAATTCCCTGTAAAAATAATGCATAATATTAAAACATCTCAATATCTCAATCTAGCTTACAACCCTGAGATTTCCTGGTCATTTATCCAAATCCTAACCAGCTCAGTCCTGCTCAGCTTCTGAAATTAACCAGGGTGAATCAGATACTGTTGCTATTACTATCTGGCTATTGTATGTAGGTGCTCTTTCTTTTGTGAGCATGTTCTAGGTGCACACAATTTCTGTGCCGTTGTGCACTTGCTACAACATTGAGAATTTTGATCCATTGCGGTACAGTGGTGGTATTCTACCGGTTTGGCCTGGTTCTGCCGAGCCGGTAATGGTGATGAGCTGAGGAGAATGAACCGGTTCTCTCTGCCGCTCTGCTGTTGGGTCCATCTGCCTGTCTGGGCTCCCATACTCACCCTTATCCTCTGAATTTGAAGCGCAGATGCTTTGTGCGGCACAGCGGGAGCTGCTGAAGTGACTGAGAGAATGCAGGCTTGCAGGAGGTGAGTTAGAACGCCTCTGTGCCTGCACAAAGTGCACATTTGGCACGCACGCACACAAAGTGCGCCCACCAAGCCACACCCACCAAATTGGTGGTAAAAATATTTGAATCCCACCATTGTTATGATGGCTAATTGAAAGCATTTTTCATGTAGTGGTTATTAAGGTAGAAAGGCTAGAAATAAGGAGACCAGGAGTTCTAATCCTGCCTTAGGCACAAAGCCAGCGGGGTGACCTCTGGCCATTTCCCTTTTCTCGTCCCTAAAAAGAAAGCAAAGGCAGACCACTTTTGAAACCTTGCCAGGAACACTGCAGGGACTTGTCCAGGCAGTCACTAGGAGTCAGCACTGACAGAAAGGCACACAAGAACAAAAACAAAGCACATACCAGCCATTCTCTATTCATATACAGAGAGAAACACATTAATGCAGACACATGTATTTCATTCCTTCTAGCACAAATTGCAGAAATGTCAGCGGTATTGTTGTTTAGCTCAGTACCTTGTATCTTGGTTGTTGAGAGAGACAACTCCTCTTCACATTTTAAGGATATATGTAGAAGCCTCTCCCTCTATACAAAGTAATACCAGAAAGCAAGTCACTACATTGGTACCTGTACTGCAAGCTTCTTAACTTGAGATCATTCAAGTTTATGAATGTTGCAACCTAGACTTTTGGTTAGCAACATGGTTGGAAAGACTGATTAGAACCATAGCAATGGCTGTAAATTTCTAGATGTGATAAATCAGCTGTTTGGTGACTCCTTGTTATTCTTTCTGGTGTGTAAGAATTTGGAATGCCAGCGGGAAATTTCATCCTACAGTTAGGTCATATCATGTTGGCCCATTTAATCTTTTCTATTTGGAACAAGGTATTTCACTAGTGGTCAACAATATTAAAAACTTATTGTATTTCTAATCTGCTCATGAATCTTGAATTTTCTACATGGAATACAAGACCATATTTAATAAAATTCAGTAAAATAATAAAAGTGTAACCATTAATAATAAATAACATAGTCAAATGAATATATGCGTATGCATTGGTGTTCCTTTGGTGAACAATGTTTAATCCATACAATGTTTCACTAGCTTGTAGTTTCTTGATATGGTGGACAAGAACTGACTGGTTAAAGCAATAATGTGGCAGATGTAAGGCAAAAAAAAAGTAGGACAGAAAGGGCAAGACCCATCCATATCCCACTCTCCCCAAGTTTCTTTCTAAGAACTTTCTATCAGATGTTGCATTTATTAACACTGTGAGATGTAATCTCCCATTTGCCAATGTAATTCTTAAATCATTCACTTTGAACATGTTTGGCATGCATACGTTACCCTTCCTGCCTTACTGGTATATTTCAAATTAATCAAATATTTTCATCAGTTTGAATCTTTCAGGTATGTTTGGATATATTTTGTCTTTGGGACTCTTTGTGAATTTGCCAAATGGTCAGTAGCAAGAATTGGCTAAACTGCCAGTGGCAGGAATAGTTAAAAACAAACAAACAAATTTTTAAAGCGATGTCCTTATTTTCTCATCAGTCTGCTGATTTCTTTCTTTCTTTGCAGAGAACTGATGCCAAGGACTCTCGATGGCCAGATCACCATGGAGAAGACGCCTAGCTACTTTGTCACTAAGGAAGCACCAGCTCGCATCTCCTCTATGTCGAAGGACACCAAGCTCATTGTGGTGGTGAGAGACCCGGTCACCCGAGCCATTTCTGACTACACACAAACCCTTTCCAAGAAGCCAGACATCCCGTCCTTTGAGAGCCTGACCTTCAAAAACAGGACTACGGGCCTGATTGATACCTCCTGGAGTGCCATCCAGATTGGCATTTATGCCAAGCATCTAGAGAATTGGCTCCTGTACTTCCCGCTTGGGCAAATCCTTTTTGTCAGTGGAGAGAGACTGATCAGTGATCCAGCAGGCGAGTTGGGCCGCGTCCAGGACTTTCTGGGCCTCAAGAGGATCATCACAGATAAACATTTCTACTTCAACAAAACCAAGGGGTTCCCATGCTTGAAAAAGGCTGAAGGCAGCAGCAAGCCCCACTGCCTGGGCAAGACGAAAGGACGGACCCACCCCAACATTGACCAGAAAGTAATACAAAGGCTGCGAGAATTCTATCGACCATTCAACATGAAGTTTTACCAGATGACTGGCCATGACTTTGGGTGGGATTGATGGCACTTCCCAGAGTCGATCCCTTCTTTCAGCTTCCTTTCCTCCCATACATGTAGATAGGTCTATATGTAAAATGTACAGAAATCTATTTTATAGTAATTTATTTTTTAATTCTTAAGCAATTAATTCACTAAGCTGCCTAACCCCACTGTAGCTTATAGCTGTGTTGTTTATTTTGAACATTCCACCGGGCTGAGTCCTACCAGGTTCTTCATCACCTGGCTTCAGCGTGAGCTGGAAAGTGCTTCCAGGTATTTTCCCAGGAGAACTTTTAATATTAAAAATAAAAAAGGGGGGAATGGTGAATAATGGTTAAGAGACAATGAGAAAAGCACAATCTTTATTATTATAATTATTATTATTCTTTTTTTTTCCGATACGGGTACTAGACATGTCAAAAACAATTTTGTACAAGGCCTTTCATATTGCATCTCTGGGCTTTTTTTCCTTCCTAGGTCAATCCACAGACATTTGTATTTTTATTAGCTTGGAAATAGCTCAGAAGTACAAACAAACAAACAATTAAACCTCAGGCAGTTGCTTTCATGGTTGGGCGTGGTGTATGCACAGAAGGAAATAACTCTCCAGCTATGGAGTTGTTGCTGTCTCCCGTTCTCCATTTTTATTGATCAGATCTTAGCAATTTCCCTTTCCACAGAGGTTTTGTGACAACAGTAGACTTTCTGTGTGATTAGGTACAGCTTATCTGATCCTTCATTTTTGGGATGAGGAACAATGCAGGTTTTGCCATTTTAACTTCTTCCTGCTGAAGAAATGTGAAGTGCTTACTTGGGAGACCAGAAATGACACAGTATTTAATTCTTTCAAGCTTAGTTTTCAAGCTGCTGTTACAGAAGAAGAGTGTGAAGCCTCTGTTTTGTTTTCTGAATCCCACTTTGATTTCTGATCATCCTGCAAGTGACATCCTATCCCATGAAACAAGATAATACCATTAGTTCATTGCTACATTCAACCTTATATGTTCAATGTGGCAATGAACTAAAGGCCTTGGTTTGTTTTTATGGGGCTTTCTTTCCTCCCCAAAATAGTTTAAATATAAGCACAAAAAAACAATACCATTTGAAATTATTTTGGTTTACTAAATGTTATAGATCAGAGGTGAGTGAACATTTTATAAGCTTGCTGAAAGAAGTACTAGGGATAGATATTCAGGAAAAGTAGTTTATCCAAACTTCATGAAATAATTCTACAAACCCTTAAGCTACCTTTTGTGTATATGCCCAACAGCACTGTTCTACAATGAGTGTCAAGAGTGAGTTTTTTCAGGTGGCCCCATCTTTGAGACAAAATCCATTGCATATTGAGAGAATTTGTTACTCTTTGCTCTATCAAGTTTTGTTCTCCATAGATGTGAGCCTGAGTGCATTATAGTAGAGCAGTGCATTATCTGTTTTTGCTACCAGAGGGTTGCAGGAGGTCGGTGCAGCTTAAAATGGAACTCAAGAGGGCCATGTGCACCCCTTGCAAGCTCCATTTTTGCTGGCAGAGAAATGGAGCTTAGGAGCCCGTTTTTGCTGGCAGAGTGTTCTGGTGCTCAGAGTGCTCAGTGGCCCCAACACGAATGACATTGAGTGGCCATGCCCAACCTGGCCACACTCAATCTGGCCCCTTGAGGTCAAACACAACCCTGATGTGGCCCTTGAGTTTGACAGCCCTGTAGTAGAGTCAAAATAACTTCTTAAGGTCCCCAAGACAAATGTGAATGAGATTGAATGGGATTATCACTTGTATTTCTATCTTGAGAGATAACTGGATATAGTAATGAATCAATGAGAAAATTAGCCTGGCAGATTCCTCACGGGGGTGCATGGATACCCATACCAATACATATGCAAACACACTTATACACACTGGCTAAAGGCATAGATATTTTTTGTAAATATTTGACCTTTACATTGGGCTTCTTGGTCTTGAGGAATTTACTATATTTTATGACAGAATACAGGCTATAAGAAGAAAGACATTTGGGTCATCTTCTCATTAGAAGAAGCAGCATATGTGGTCACCCATATATACTTCCATTTAACTCTATGTATTTGATAAACATGGATTTTTTTCATAGGGTCAATCCAACAAACATCCTTTGTTCTGGAACATTGGAGTGAATTTTATTTCTAGGCCTTATGTTTTCTTTTTCAAACTTTTTGATTTTTTTGGGGATGGAACTGCTGAGCATATGCTTGGACTTTCTGATCTCTTTTTTGGAATGGGTGAAGGATACTTTCCTAGTTGCATAAAGCATGATAGGTATGGTATCCATATATCTTGTTTTCTGTGTGTGCGTGTTTTTTGAGTGATGACATTGCCATCAATTCATTGTTATAACATTGAACTGCTACTTGTGGCTGAGCAGCCCACTCAATGGAAACCTTCTGAAGCCAATTTATTGAAGAGGCCTTACCTAAATATTAAATAAAGTAGCCATGAGAGGCATATATCATATGATATTTGAACTGCATAGATAATAGGCTTCATAAACATTGCCAATTTTGTTCCATTTGCAAGATTTGGAGGTCTGGTTATACATCTTTTCATCCTATAACATTAATTTATGGCTGAGTTCCATTCAGCACTGCATGTCCTGATATTAGCAATATTTTTGAGTTTGCTATAACATGTTATGGCTTAGAATGGTACACTTGTAAAAGGAAACAAATGACAAGCAAAAACTGTAAATTGAATATTTTGTGGTATGTACAACACAAATTAATTTTACACAGAGGTTTCTAGGAAAATGGAATTCTGATTCATACTATTTGAAGAAATAAAATATATTTTACCAAATCATAAAGACTATTTCATTCTTTTTCATTGACAAATCAAAGCTGCAGCTATCTTTGTTTGGAAAATTTTGGGAGACTATGTAATATAGAAGGGAATATTCTGGTCTGGAATACCAGATGGTAGGGCACCACAGAGCAAGCAAGCCACACATCTTCTTTATTACTTTCGTAACAAAAATGTGCTTTCATGGCCTTGGCCAGGGTAGCTAGGATCCAAAAGATTTTGAAGTTCTTCTGCAGAAGAATGGAGTTGTCCTGCAATTGTGAAGAGGACAAGAAAGAGACCAAAACAAATAAAATCCTTCTGTTTATCTGACATGCACACAGGTACATAGGTGTGGATAGATGCATAAAATGCAAACTCTGTTTTAGTAGTGGCATCATTTCCACCTATTGGAAGAATTGAAAGACAGTTAAATTAAAAACAAAGAAAACCAAAATAAAAAATAAAACCACACATATATTGCTGCAACCCCCATTCCCACCCCACCTCTTGAACTCAACATTGGGAAATTAGTGGCTTGTCTACCACGGCTTTTCATATGCCAAGCTGAATTGTTCTAGACATCAACTTTTCCTAGCAAGATACATGATACAAATTTGAGAAACTAGATGAAAGTTTTAAAAACCTTGGCTGAGGTTGAGATACTTCTGCATTTTCTAAGGACACCAATTAAGAGGAATGGCACCTCTGGTTTCCAATCTGTTGTGGTCTAGAAATGTGTGGAAGAACTCTGGTCTTCCCAATTGTTAATGAATTGATCTTCCAGCAAATGGTCAATGATGAACCCTGCAGTTCCCCAAGATTTGGACAGCACTGCTCCCAACCTATATTCTAAAACTGTAAGTTTTCAAAAGAAGGAAGGGGCTATTTTCCCTTCCAGGAATAAGTTAAGCTATTCCATAGAAGGGGAGGAGAATACCTGAGCTTACTCTTACTAGATTTCCTGATCCATGAGAACTTATTGACTGGTTTGTGATGACTTCCGGTGAAGTGAAAAAGACCAACATTTTTCATGGCTAAAAAGACAGATGAGATCTGGAATGCTGAAATTTTCTCTGGAAAAAAGATCTGGAGATTGCCCATGTGTACTCTGAACATCTGATTTTTGTGAGCAGGTGGCAGAAATTTTTGCAACCCTCTTGCAATCAGCTGGGAATCCCAGTTTTCATTGTGCTCTGAGCTACTTAATCATTATCTGGGTTGGATAGTTTTCCTTTTGGATATGCAAAAGGTGTAATGGCTTATTTGTATTATTTATGTTATTATTTTTGGTATCTAAATAAGAGGTTACTTCTGGTAATATTTAATTGTTTTAATTCTTTTTAAATGTTTAATTGTTAAGAGAGGGATGAGGGGAGCTTAGACTAAATGGAAAGGGCTTATTTACTCATGTTATTTAGTATGTTTATTCAGTTTTATTGTAACTTTGTTGATTAATAAGGCTACCATTTTCTTTTTAAATGTATTTTTGTGCATCTGCAGGAGCAGTAGGAAAGAATTTTGGCAACCCAGAGCTTTCCAAGACAGAGTCCCACATTAAGAAATCACATAGTCCTGAACTGGAGGGAGGAGAAGGGGGGAAAAATCAGGGATGCCATACTCTAGAATTTCTCAATGTATCTAGTAGCTTAGAAGGTTATAGCTTTAGTTTGGCAAGATTTTGTCAATTAGGTGCAAACAAAATAAAGGATTGGACTCATTTGAAATTCTCAGTGTCGTCTGTAGACTTGGGCAAGACAAGATAATATAACCTTTAATAAAATAATGTGACTTACTGACTGCCTCATTTAATGACTTCAGATTTATTCTGATGTAAAAAAATGACCTCTGACACCAATCCTTGCATTTGCAACCTTTGTAGCATCCCATGGTCCTGTGATCACAATTTGTGTATCACAACTGGCTTCCAACAAAGAAAGTTAATGAAGGACAAGGAAGTAAAATGTAAAGTTATGGTCACATGATTGCCTCGCCTTTGGTATAAGAGGAAGGGAAAAGGAAACATGGTCAGACTTTCAAGATTTTTAAAAAATTGTCTTGTATAATAACACTAGTATTTCTTGTGTGCCTATTTTCTGAATTGTCCTTCATATTGGGCTGACAAGACCTCATTCTTTCCATCAAAACTGTTTCATGTTATTCAGTGAAAATTGAAGTTCCTGT
Organism: Bungarus multicinctus; assembly: GCA_023653725.1. Taxonomy (NCBI): domain Eukaryota; kingdom Metazoa; phylum Chordata; class Lepidosauria; order Squamata; family Elapidae; genus Bungarus; species Bungarus multicinctus. The sequence continues at coordinate 111,935,405 of CM042834.1, read as the reverse complement.
AACTCAGGGCTGTCAAACTTGTGGCCCGCAGGCTGGATGCATCACACACTGGTCATGCTCATGCTCGGTTTAGCAAAAAATTGCAATATATCATGTGACGATGCTGTGACGATGTTAGTTTGACACTCCTGTAACTGTAGCTCATCCTTCCCAGCATGGTTGAAGCTTCATTTATGAGTGTGGTTCCCTCACCCTTCTCAGGGTTACTATCAACCCCCGGGCAATAGGAATGATGAGATCTGCATTTGACTCAGGTTGACTCAGCTTTCCATCTTTCCAAGGTCAGTAAAATGATTGTTGGGGGCAATATGCTGTCTCTGTAAACTGCTTAGAGCTGTAAAACACTGTAAAGTGGTATATATGTAAGTCTAAGTGCCATTGTATTTATATTAAGCTGTTCCACAGCCTTGGTACTCAGATATCTTTGGTACTCAGATATTTTTGGGGTAATAGCCTTTCACATATGCCTGAAGGTAAATAAAAGTTTTGATGTGTTGGATATAGGCACATCTAGCTTTCTGAAAATCCGTCTCTCTCTTTTTGTATTTATGAGATGTTAGCAATTTTTATAAACGTGAAAAGGAAAAAAGCATTTCTGCCAAATGCAAAATTGTAGGAACTGTCCAAAGTGTACTTTTGGCATGGATTTCTAAAAGACTAAAAATCCTGTACATTTTTGAAAGAACAGAAAGCACCTCTGAAGAAGAAGTCTCCAGAAGAAGTCACAAACAGGTTAATAGTCTATTTCCCTTTCCAAAGGGAATTGCTTTTTCCTGAAAATGCACAACTGACAGCTTCAAAGAACATCAGTTTAAGCATGCTATGCTGGCTCACCTTAATGTTTGTTTGAGATGTCATCCCAATCTATAAATGCATATAAAAGAACACACACACAACCACACACACACCCTGCCAGAAATCATAGGAAGCCCTGGGGACTTAGGAAAAAAAAAATAAACCAATCATGTGTTTTAAAACCTTGGGCTAGTTTCAGCTAAACAATTTGGCACCAATTAGAAGGGAATATTTGTAGTTTAGGATTGAACTGTGGAGTCTTTGATGCTGTTGGAGCTTGAGGGTTTTCTTACAGATGTTTCATCACCAAACTAAGTAACATCATCAGTGCTAGAAGGGAGTGAAGTTTATAAAATAAGAGCAAATCTCATTCCCTTCAAGCACTGATGTTACTTAGTTTGGTATTGAAACATCTCCAAGAAAACAGCCAAACCTTAGAGAGCACCAAAGACCCCACAGTTCAACCCTGAGCTACAAATATTCCCTTCTAATTGGTGCCAAATTGTTTAGCTGAAGCTACCCTAAGATTTTGAAATATGTGATTGGGACCCAGTAACTGATAATTACTGGTAGTTAACATTATATCAAATAAACACTATCTGGGAAAATCCTAGATGTTACAAATGATTAAGCCAATAAACAGTCTCTTCCTCCTTTGATTTTCAAGGATCTCTTATACTGCTGAGGCATCTTCTAAATACCATCATTTTCCCAGGTGTTCCTAATGTGAATGGGAAAGATGGTTATTTATTGGATTCATTTCAGTTCATAAAATCTTCCCCTCTGATTCATTTTAATGTGTATGTTTTCCACTAATTGGTTAAACGTAGTGGTTTTATTGGAGTTCTAACATCACAATACCTATCTTATTCATGCATATACCCCTCTCTGTGTATTTGTGCATGGCAGCATGAACAGCCAGTGGAGGAGCAAGTGTTATCATTACATCATTGTACAAATGAAGCATAATTCACACCCTTTGCCTGATGACACTGTTACATATAATGTCAATATACTGTAGTTTCTCTGGATTGCTCATGCCTGAGAAGGGAGGGGGGAGAAAATGAAGATGAAGGAGGAGAAAGACAAAAAAAAGGAGAAGCAGGAGGAGGAGGAGGTGTTTGTAGCAATTGTTTCTTTCCTCAAAGAAAGTAAAACAACTTTCAGATCATGCATCTCCACTTTTCCAAATCCTCACTTTTTAGAAGTCAGTAAAAATCTTATTTTAGAAGACCCAACAAATATAATACTCAATACTGTTTTTATCAATTGCTGTTTGCAATGCCTTAAAATGCTCTTTGAGTGCTTTTTAACTGTTGATTTATGCTTTCTCTTTGGTTTTTAGCTTTTAAGATTTAACTACTACTGCTGAGAGCCTCTAGAACTCTATGGAGGATGAACAATGACACATACTATATAAAATAAATATAGTATAAGCAACCTAGCCCTTTTTAAAGAAGTCATGATTGGACCATGTTCACTGATCTTGTATGAGATATTGAATATAATCTATGATAAATACATTCTTCTGGAAGTATGTCCTATTTATATTATATATATCCTACTGAGCAAAACCATGGAAATGGTACAGAATTGGGGCAGTAAATCTATAGTTAGGAAGGAATTTGCATAAACGTTATAGTTATATGCTGACTGTGCACTGTCCCTTTTTGTTTATACTTTTCTCTAGATGTCTGCATCATCCCAACTTGGTTTCCCAGTATCCATTCAGTGTGTTCACTTCAAATCTAGTAGTATAGTGAAACAGAAGTCTCTTACCTGGCCCATGAGTTCAGCACTATTTCACTTGCAGTGATAAATTAATCAGACTATGCCTGCTAGGAATGCCATCACTAATCAACAAAATTCCTATCACATGCCAGATACATCACTATGAATACAGAATGTGTTTTACATTCATATATTTTTCACATCCCAAAGGATCCCTTTTGCCTCTTTTTATCCTGGAGAAACCCTTGAAATAATTCTCAAGTCTAAGTGAATCCCTGCATAAAAATGGGAAAAATATGAAAAGTTCAAGAGAAGCTTATTACTAACTTATAGAATTCACTTTTTAGAATGTTTATGACAACAACAAAGTGGCTCACCACTGCAAATACTAGTGTTGTGCAGTATATGAACTTTTTCAAGCATGATCTTTTGTGGCCCTCCTACCAGCCTCTTGTGTAACCCTAGAATTGTGCAAAGCCCCAGTTGAGGGGGCTGACTTGAACAATTTTTGTGCATGTAGAATAATATCAGAAAACTATTCAACTGTTACAAAGTCTGCACTACTATTACTGTTAATCTTCTCATCGCTCCTTATCACCATTCCCTCCCACTTGTATAACTATAACTTTGTAGCTTGTATCCTTACAATTTATATTGACTGTTTCCTAGTATGATTTGATTGCTTATTGTACCCTATGACTATCATTAAGTGTTGTACCTTATGATTCTTGGCTATTGATGAATGTATCTTTTTTTTTATGTACACTGAGAATATTTGCACCAAGACAAATTCCTTGTGTGTCCAATCATTCTATTCTATTCTAAAAACAACAACAACAACAACACTCTACCTTTATTTCCCAATGGAATAAATATAATAACCTTGTGGGTATAAATGTTGAGGTACTTTCAGATAATGTATTTCATCTTTCCCTAACTTAATTTATTGGCACAATGGTGCAGCGGTTAGAATGCAGTACTGTAAGCCAGTACAGTTTTGGACCTCAGCGACCACCAAACTCATAATTTTAAATCCCGAGGACCAGAGACCCTGGGAAAATCCCAAAAAAAATCTGCAGGAAAATTTCCCACCCCATTTTCCTACCAATCGATCATTCTTTATTTGGAATCTCAGGATACCGTTTCCAGCTCCATTCTGTGGGAAAGAGGGAAAGTGGGAAAGAGGGAGAGAGAAACTTTTGGCTTCATGCAAGGAAAGCAGCAGAAGTCTTTCTTTCTCTCTCCCAAACTCTTTGTGAGACTTGTCATGCTGGCACAGCTTCTTGGAGCAGGTTGCCTTGCAGGGTCCCAAAGACTCATTTCTGGCAGAGTTTGGGGGAGAGAAAGACAGACTTTTGCTGCTTTCCTTGCATACAGCCAATAGCAGAAGAAGAAAGAAGCAGAAAGAAGCAACCCAGTGGCTAGGCCAGGCGCGTGGGGTGCATGGGGCAAGTTCCCCCTCCTCCCTTTCTCCCCTCCCCTCACTACCTCGTGTTGTTCACAATGCAAACAATGCAAGCCTTGTTTTCCTGCACATCCTGGATTAGTTAGTTAGTTTGCTTTATTGTCATTGCACCTCATACAACAAAATCAAACACCATCGTCAGTACACATCATGACCATGAAAATAAACACAAACACACATCCTTCACACTACACATTAATTGCTTGGGGGTGCTTTGGGGGTGACATTTCTCTATGGACCATCAAAATTTTCTCATGGACCACCAGTGGTCCCTGGCCCACTGGTTGGCAACTACTGCTGTAGGCTACTTCTGCTGCTTGCCACCTGCCTGCAATTTGGCAGTTCAAAATTCACCAGGCTCAAGGTTGATTCAGCTTCCATCCTTCCCAGGTCAGTAAAATGAGGACCCAGATTGTTGGGGTGGGGTGGGGTATATGCTGACTCTGTAAACTGTTTAGAAAGGGCTGTAAAGCACTGTGAAGTGGTATATAAGTCTAAGTGCTATTGCTATTGATACTTTAGTTGTCAGGAACTTATAACTTCCATATTTTGGTGATCTTAAAATATGATGAAAAGCTAATATATGCTTATAAAGGATAATAGGAAAGTAAAAATATAACAAATGCACCCATTATGATATGCCATCAGCTAATAAATTCATTTTTGACATGAGGGACAATCCTTAGATATCTAAGGATTCAAAATAATCACCTTTCAAAAATAATCAACCTTAAAATGTGGAATTTTGCCTTCTAGAAAAGATTAATTCAAATCTTTTAGAATTCTACAATTTTTATATAAAAATGATTCCTGCCAAAGAGCTATAATAATATTCTTGACATCTGGGATACTTAACTCAGAATTTATGGGTCAAAAGCTTAAAAGCTTAATTGTAGCAACTTTAGAAAAAGACTGTATTTCTAACTAATTTAGTCGTGTCAGCCAAATATGATTTATTTACTGACATCAGTCACATTTATAGCAGAATTACCTCTCTCTTCTTTTTATTTCTAATGACTTCCCCTCCCTTCATTAATCTGGTTTTGAATTATTTTTTTATTATTATGTCTTCTTGGCCTGAAAGCAAATCAAAGCATTTTAAAGAAATAGCCCAAGGCGATTAACAGGAGTCAAACCAAGCTTTGCTCCTGAATTTTGACACAGAGTTCCTACTTCAATCCCAGGAGGAACAATTCAGCCTAACCAGCAAATGGCTCATAAAATTCTGCCCCCACCACAGAACTTGAATTAAGATTCATTAAGTTAATGAGAATTAAGAAGGTACTACAGAGAATGATTAATTTGGCACAAGAAACCATTGGTTACCCCCTAACACCATTGGATGACATCGCCAGGTCTCCTTGCTTCAGCAGAGTAAGGAAGATACTTAGCAACAATTCACATCCTGGTCTCTCTTTTCTCTCTTTTACCATCAGATAGAAGACACAGAAGCATAACCAGCCAGTTTAAAAACAGCTTTTATCCATGGGCTGTCAGACTCCTAATTACAACTACAATCACTCCATGCATCCATGGAAACATATGACTGGTTTCTCCCTAATTACTTCTATAACAACCACTTTCTATATTATTCATGTTGTATTTTGTTATGGATAGCACCAGCAGAAGCAAAAATCAATTTCATTGTATATATGTACAATGACAATAAAGGTTATTATTATCAAGAGCCAACTATTTATTTTTGCATTCTCCTTTTTTTCAGGTGTAAATAAATAATTGATATAAATATTTCCTTGGAAAGCAAAAACCCTCCCATCCAACAGCTGCATCCTTTTTTCAAATAAAACCTCTTTCTCTCTTCCTCTCTCCTTTCCAATAATCTATCAATGTCTTAAAAATAGCTTTAGAACAAGCATGGCAGCTTATGGTTGAAAGTGGCTCCTTTGCAACTTTACAATTACAATGTGCACATTTATAAAAAGACTATTCCACTTTTTTCAGATTTTGCAAATGACACAATGTAAGGAGGGTGGGCTTGATACAATTACTGTTGGATGCATTGACCCCCACCTACTAAATTGTGTCTGCTGTCTAACGAAGACCAGAATTACAAAGGCCACTCCTTTGGGACTATCCATGGTAAATACTTAAAATATTCTTTCCAGTGGTTCTTGAAAGTTCCGTGCCTGTTGATAAATTGCTAGGCAGATGATAGATTGATGACAGAATAACAAACAGTTTTCTGTCAACTCTGCTTTCTCATCCTCCCATTTGAGTTTGATATAACTTCCTCCCAATGAAAGAGTTCCATCTGGGTCCATTATCTAAGCAGCCACAGCCTTTTCTTGAATGGAAAGATCTCCCCCACTTTGGATCTAGATGGGCAGAAGAGATATCCCCTGCTTCCTCATCATCATTTTTAAAAAATAAATAGTTCTGGTTTTCCCTTTATAAGTAAGATTACTAGGCCTAAATTTGCTTGCTTGTTTTCTTCTCTCTCTCTTTTCGCCTAGTGACTCTCAACAGTCTACGAGGATTAAAATAATAGTTACAAGCAATAACCCATGATGTCTGAGGTAAACAATATATCCCAATAATTAAACATGCACACACATATCATCCTCAGAGCTTGTCTAACCTCCTGGCCCAACTGCCTAGGGAAACAGCAAGGTCTTCAGAGTCCTGAAAAAACCTAACAGGTTTGGGGTCATCCAAATCTCCAGGGGGAGGCTATTCTACAAGGCAGGCGGTGCCGGACTGAGGATACAACTTCTGAGCCCAACATGCCGACATTTTTTGAAGGAGGGGCTCTGATGTATGCCCTCTCTGCTAGACCTGGTGGGTGAGTGGAAACAATGGAAGAGAAGCAACCCCACAAATAGTCTGGTCCTGCACTTTGAAGGAGGTTAATAGGTAATACACAGCACCTTGACTGCACACAGAAGCCTCCTGGGAGCTCTCATTGTAGCCGTGTTACATGAATGTAATAAGAAACACCAAAACCTGTAGGTGCTGCTGTATTCTGGACCAGCTGTGGCTTCTGAAAGCCTCTCAGAGATAATCCCACAGAGACTATATTACTATAATCCAAACAGGAGGTGGCTAAGGCATGACTTAACATAATCAAGGCCTCCCGATGAACTGTAAACCCAGATTGTTAGATGACTTCATGTTTGAACATCCAAATGAAGTTACATTACCCTGAGAGTAAAATCCTTTTCTGCAGTACTTCCTAACCTACAGGAGCAATGGTCATGTTTGATCTGACATAAAGAGTCAGTGGGTGGCATAATGGCCAGTCAAAGAAACCCCACCTATTTGCTCCATGACATACTGGTAAGGTCTCCCTTTCCAGTTTATTTTTGCCTTTTCCTGTTGGGTCAGGCATTATCTCACAAAGCAAGACTAAGCTCTCTATTATCCATTGTTCTTGTTTACAAAAACACCGCACAGCCTAACTAATTTTTTTTTAAATTAAAAATTTAATAATTTTATTAAATGTTTTAAAAGCAAGAGTACAGATAAATACAAACTAAAATAAAGAAGGAAAAAAGAAATAAAAGGGTAAGCTAAAGTGCAAAATGAAAAAAAGAAAAAAGATAAAAGAAAAAGAAAAAAATGATGTCTGCTGTTCTGTATAGCAGTTATAAGTACAATTGTAGATTTACCTCTTTCTCTAAAGTTTACATTGTGATTCTCCTTTCTATAAACTCTTTTAATGATCAAATTAAATTCCAGTAGTATCCCCAAAGTAAATATGATACCTGAGATGGATACTTGGCCATCTAGTTATTTCTTAAATCAAAAACTCTAGGTAAAGGTTTCCCTCGCACATACATGCTAGTCGTTTCTGGCTCTAGGGAGCGGTACTCATCTCTGTTACAAAGCCGAAGAGCCAGCGCTGTCCGAAGGTGTCTCCGTGGTCATGTGGCCGGCATGACTAAACACCAAAAGTACACAAAGATGCACAAAGGTGCACAAAGGCGCAAAAGACTCTACCTCGAATCAAATCAGTGTAGAGTTTGGATCAGTGCTAACTCAGCTGGTGTTTTCTCTAGATATGCCAGAAATTAGACTTAGAATAACTTTATTGTCACTTTGAATGTACACTAATTGGCATACATTAAAATGAAATTTCTCTGCATACAGCTCTCAAAGGCTCTCCACCTCTAATATTCTCTACATAAACACAACAAAAGAAACAAAGAAAGAAACAAATACATATTATGCATATACCCACAAATCCACCTATATTATATGACACAGAGAAACAACACAGTCTGGTTCGGATGCATACATGTACATGGCGAGAAAACCGAATCTTGCAAGTTTACCAGACAGATGGCATAGGGAACAAAGCTGTTACAGAATGTGGTTTCGAATTGAACTGAAGATCCACAGCATACAACTACTCCAAATATCTTTATTATAGCACTTCTTATCTTACATGAGAGCTTCTTTTTCTAATGTTTAAGTAGTCCATTCAAGGTTTCCTATTGATTATTTAATTAAGGTTACTGAGAAAGGTAACCTTGAAAAACAACTTAAATTTTTAAACAGTAATGTTTCTGTTGCACTATTCAAGTAAATAGAAACTCTACAGCAGGGGTGTCAAACTCACATCATCACAGTGGCGTCATGTGATATATTGGGGCTTTCTTCCCCTTGGCTAAACCAGGTGTGAGCATGGCCAATGCGTGACACATCTGTGGGTCAGGAGTTTGACAGCCATGCTCTACAGCTTTAAGTTGACCCCAAAACTAACACAATGTAAATATCTAGGAAGATAAGTGGAGCTTAGCTTCAAATTCCTATTCTGCCAGGATCTTCTCTGGATAATATAGCGCTAGTTATACTTCTTTGGGCTGAAGTACTTGATTCATCACAGGAACACTTATGCATTGAAATATGACAGAGACCTGCATAACATTTGCATAAAAAATTAGACAGATTATAGTTTAAATGGAGATACATCTTAGTGGGGAAGTTTAAGTCTAGTGACTTCTTGCTCCTGTCTTCTGTAAAAAAAAAAAATCTTTAATCCAAACCCTGGCTTCTTTGAGATGAAACGTTTATTCTGGAATTGCCATGGCTTTCTCATTTAGATTTGAAGTGGTTCAGCAAACACTGCCATTCATTTGTAATTCTCACATGTTTTCTTATTGCTATGGCCATCCTTCATTCCCCACAAAGATTTTTTTTTTTAAACAATGAAAGAATGTCTTGACAGATATAAATGTTCTACATGGAGTTTCTTCAAGAATCATTATTTTAATGACTTTAGAAAGCAATAGAATAATACTTGACCTACTTGGACAGAAAATCCTACTTCTGTTCTCATGAAAGTAGCTGAATATATTCTGATAATGTGTCAGCTATAGACTTTGAGCTACAGCTGAACAATCATGGGGTTTTTTTTAGCACCTAGAACTGTGCAGCTAGAAGCACCTTTAAATGAATAGTCCTTCAGAAAAAGCTAAGTTCTCTGAGAGGCCTTGAAAAAAAATGGACGAGTCTCTCAAGTAAAATAAGCAACTTAGTAGGAAGCAAATGTGCCTGAACATAATCACTAAAGTCTGTGAAGCATAGCTTTGTTTAAAACAAGCAAGCTGGCCAGCAAATAACAACCTTTGGTTTAAATAAGTGGTGAAGCCATATTCATTCATTCTTTTACTATCTATCCCCCTCTTCCAAATTATATGCTGATTTTTTCAGAGAAATGGAAAAAAAATCTTTGCATAATCCCATGGATCTTCATTGGTTACAAACTACATGTCATGTGGATGCTTTTTATCTTTACATATGTTTATATGCTGCCACTTATGTGTCCTACAAAACCCATTGCTACTATTGGTGTAATTTGATAGGTGCCATGATCACTGGGAAAATCAATGGATTTCCAGGCTTACGATACCCTTGAATTATAGTCTATGATAAATTCCTGCAGCAAACGTACAGGTAGTCCTTGTCTTATAGCCATGGTTGGAACCAGAATTTCTGTTGCTAAGTAATGCAGAAAATTAAGTGAGCCACATCCAAATTCATGACCTTATTGGCCATGGTCATAAAGCAAATCACACATCCCCTCCCACTTGTGACTGTATGACTGTGACGTTATCGCTTGTATCCTTACCATTTATATTGACTGCTTCCTAGTATGATTTGATTGCTTATTGTACTCTATGACTATCATTAAGTGTGGTACCTTATGATTCTTGACTCTTGATGAATGTATCTTTTCTTTTATGTATACTGAGAGCATCTGCACCAAGACAAAATCCTTGTGTGTCCAATCACGCTTGGCCAATAAAGTATTCTAATTCTAATTCCCTAGGAAAGTTGGAAATGATGATCATGTGACCCTGGGACATACTGGTTGCCAAGCTATCAGTTTTTGATCATGTGCCTGAGAGGAACCTATGGAAATTGTAATAGCAATAGCACTTCATTGTGCTTTACAGCCCTCTCTAAGCAGTTTACAGAGTCAGCACATTACCCCCACCAATCTGGGTCCTCATTTTACTGGCTTCAGAACGATGGAAGGACTGAATCAGCCTTGAGCCTCTGAGAATTGAACTGCTGGCAGTTGGCAGAATTAGCTTGAAATACTGCATTTTAACCACTGTGCCACCACAGTTCTCTAGTAAGTATGACAGTCATAAATAACTTTGTTCAGTGCTTTCATAACTTTGAACGGTTATTAAACAGTTGAAGACTACATATAAGGCATTGCCCTTGTAGAAGACAATTGTAAGAGGACAAAAGTCTACCTTTAGAGCTTCATTGAGAAGAGCCAGTCATTCAGTGATGATGTACGCTTTTTCATTTATTGAAGCACTTTGTGTCTCATGCCCTCTAAAAAGAGTTAGCCTCTATTCTCTTCATCATATCTACCATTTTGAAGGCAGGGATCACTGCTGCAAATGCCCCATATCTTATAAAACAGGGACAGGCAATTTTTAGCTCAGTTCATCTTGCTGAAAGACAGTTTCATCATTCCTGATCGAGACCAAGCTACCTGAAGCTGATGAGAGGAAATATTCATCTGGACTGCAAAGTGTACACCAAAAATAAGAATATTTCTTATTTCTTATTGTGTCTTTCAATTTATCCATCATTGTAATGCCTTCTTTTCTACCTCTTGCATCCTTATATCACAGGTAAGCAGCTTCTTCAATATTATGAGGAATTTGCAAAATGCACAATGAACCCAAGGGGTATGTTTAATTTACAGTTTATGCACAAATAATTTGGATGAAAGTAGCAGGTACTAAACCATAGCTAATGAACATGAAGCATTTCTCTGCTGATGCCACACAAGTTGTGAATCTTTTGTCTCTGAGCCTCCTGTAACCTGCTTCATCTTTATAATACAATATGCCTCCTTGTAGCTCTTGTCTCCCAGTTAACAGAAGAGACTAAGATTTATTTATTTATTTTATTTTGTCAAGCGATTATAAGATGACAGGTATAAGTATAAACATTGTTATGAATACATGAAATGGATAAATATAAGAAAAAAACAATTGGACAGGGATGGTAGGCACGTTGGTGCACTTATGCATGCCCCCTACAGACCTCTTAGGAAAGGGGTGAGGTCAATAGTAGACAGTCTAAGGTTAAAGTTTTTGGAGTTTGGGGAAGAAACCACAGAGTCAAGTAGAGTATTCCAGACATTGACCACTCTGTTGCTGAAGTCGTATTTCCTGCAATCAAGTTTGGTGCGGTTTACCTTGAGTTTGTATCTATTGTGTGCTCTTGTATTGTTATGGTTGAAGCTGAAGTATTAATTGACAGGTAGGACATTGCAATACATAATTTTATGTACTATACTTAGATCGGACTGAAGGAGGCATAGTTCTAGGTTTTCTAGGTCTAAAATTTCAAGTCTGGTAGCATAAGGTATTCTGCAATACCTTAGTATTGTGAGTAGAAAGAGTGGAGAACTCTTCTTGTGAAATATTTCTGGACTTTCTCAACTGTATTAATATCAGATATGTAATGTGGGTTCCAGATTGATGAGCTGTATTCAAGTATTGGTTTAGCAAATGTTTTGTATGGTCTAAAATTAGTAGAGTGATATTACTGGGGGAAAAGCTATGCAGGATTAGGTTTACAACTCTTAATGCCTTTTTGGCTATGTAGTTACAGTGGGCTCTAGCACTTAGATCATTTGAGATGAGTACTCGAAGGTCCTTGACAGAGTTTGGATCATCAACAAGGTCTTGACTATTCAGCTTATATTTTATTTTCTGTTTTTTTTGCCAATATGTAAGACAGAGCATTTATTTGTTGAGATTTGAAGTTGCCATTTGTTTGACCATTCTGATACACAGTCGAAGTCTTTTTGAAGGGTAGCAGTATTGTCAGTGGTGTTGAATAGCTTTACATCATCAGATGAGCAATCATTTATAACCCTGAAGCAATCAGAATCATGAAGTAACTCATAAAACAAACAAGGGCTTAATAATCACCTTTACAATACCATGCACAGGTTGTCCTTTCTCCATTTAGTGAACGTTAATTCTATATGCTGATTCCAGTGTTTGAGAGTTTTCTGTAAAACTGTAAAATAACTTGATGACTATGGAGATTCTCAGTCATCCAGGTCATGATTGTTCCAAAGAAGCTTGGATAAGAAGCGAAACATCTTCAAAGAAACACCAGAAAGTCCAGTTGCTTCTCATAAAATAGCATGTTATTGGGAATTATATCTTTTTTTAATGCCTTCATGTTAATGTTGATTCCTGGTGACTGGCTGGATAAGTCCTTGCGGTTTTGTCATGTTTTGTCATATTTCTAAAATATTATGTTTTATTTTGCAATATAAGCTTTACCTCTAATTTAATAATGGAAATATGAAGATACAAAATTATAAACTCGAGGATCTATGTGTTTTTAAATAATCAGTTGAAATGCCCCTATCTATTCATCCACTCCCTATATATTCATCATTATAAACTTACAGTATGTAACTATGACTAGTATAGCAAAAAGGTGGATTCTAGAAGCTTCTCTAGATTCATATAGAACATGCCTTGCTCCCAATAACTTCTTATTGTCATTTTAATGAAAATATCGTGAAAATGCTTGTGGTTATTAAGCCCCAAGCCTAACATATGAGGAAGAGTAATTTCATTTGTTGCACCTGCTTTTCAGTTTCCTGCTGTTATTCATAGAAAAGGCCTTGGGCATGAAAGCCTGGCTGGAGTTCACTATAACACCAATTGACCCAAGGAGCAAATATTGGATCAATAATACACGGGAAGAATAAAGTCTTTCAATGAGCGATGACATCTAGCCTGACATCTGTTTCTTGGTTTCCCTACAGCCATGTTGTTGTACATAGAACTCTTTTGGGCTAAGCTGGGTTAAGCTGAGCCAATGCCTGAATGGAGGGCGGTGGGGGGAAGGAAAATTTTCCATCTCAGGGAACAGTTTGCTTCAAATGGTGATATACTTGCCAGGCTCTGTTCAGGATGAATGGTGTATGAACGTGACTCTGATAATAGCTGCCTGGCATGGAATAGTGACTGGAAATCCTGTGTTACACATTTCAATAAATGCATAGGGTAGCCAACTGCAGACAGAACCATTGTGATGCATGCATTATAATTATGAAATCCATGACTGTGTAATGCAAAACAGTTGTCCTCTCAAGCACTGGTTCTTCTTAAGACCTGCAAACAAACAAACAAACAAAAAGACATTTAAAGATGTTAAAAATATACTCATCAGGATCTTGCTGTGTTCATCAAAATGGCATTATCGTGCCACAAATACGGCCTCTTTCATACATGTAATATCATGATACATGTTATTCTGACCCAAGCCTCGTTCAAATCGAACAAACGCAAAACATAGATAAAAGCAAAACCTTTTTAATGCGTCTCTGTGAATTCTATTCAGTACAGTAAAACACTATTAAAAACTAATTGTCCCAGATAAGAGCAAGCCCTGCCAAAGTTGTGCAAGGCTGCCAAGAACACAAGATTAAATTGCAAGGAAATAATCAAAAACAAAAGTCTCCAAACACAAACCATGATAGTCCAAACTTCCACAAGACTTGAAGTGCAAGAACTTCTTTGCTTCCTGCAAAGAATCCCATCTCTGAGGGCTGGCTTTTATCCCTTAAGGGAGGGGCCATCACCTTGCAGCCTTACTCCCGAGTCTCCTGTGCTGCTGCAGCTGCTCTTTCCTTCAAAGAGCCCTGCACACATGTGCACTGAGCACAGGCTCCTCAGGGTCTTCTGCATCACTGCTGCCAGCCTCCACAAGCTCTGAAGGCAGCATTCCACTCTCTGTAGTCCTGGCCCCATACCTGCATCACACACAGGCCCCACATCTGAGTCTTTGCTCTCCGACACCTCAGCTGTCTGCACATACTGCCGATGAATCACATCACATGCACATAAAGGTGGGAATTGTTCATGTCTTTGATTTTCTCCTTTTATCATACTGCTTCCTCCTTGCCACCTTCCTGAAGATGCCACTTGCTAGTGTCCATAGCATTCAACATTATGTGACAAGAAAGCATCAAACCTCACACCATAATAAATGACATAGAGATTCTGTAAATACAACCAGTAGTAATATTTTTTGAATCCCACTACTGATGAAGCCAGGGAAAGCTTGAATATCCCTAAACTAGGGGTATCTAACTTGCGATGTTACATGATATATCACAACTTTGTTGTGTTTGGCCAGTGTGTGACACATCCGGTCCGCGAGCTGTAAGTTTGACAGCCCTGCCCTAAACCCTGTTTGAGAAAAGTCTAATCTTCTCTACCTTCCTTGTAATCTCTAGGACAGGGGTTTTCAAACTTGACAGCTTTAAGACTTGTGGACTTCAACTCCCAGAATTCCTCTTCCAGTCATGTTAGCTCAGGAATTCTGGGAGTTGAAGTCCACAAGTTTTAAACTTGCAAGTTTGAAGACCCTTGCTCTAGGAAATGATCTGAAACATCTACTTCAATTTTTGACTATTAGCAGATGGTCTTTGTGTTTAGTTATTTTTAATTCAAAAGAGGGATGATTAGCTATCATGGGTTGAAGATAGCTTGTTTTGGGAAGCTCACTACAATTTATCCCCATTTGGATAAAATCATCAACTGCCTTCCTTGAAGGAAGAAAATATAGATGCTCATAAATTTGTTGTGCTGAACTACCTTTTCATTTTGCATAGCTGTGAGTCAATAACGTTGGCTTGGCCATATCATAACACTGTTGTACGCATTCTTCCCAGATACAAAGCTACAAACCTGATGCCTCTAGGATTGCTTTACTTTAGCAGTTATCTGACTAGAGAAAGTAATTTGATTTTAGAGAGGAAACTGGGACTGAAATATTGCTTCTAAGTACCTGCAGAGGATGACAGATAGTTGGATGCAAGTTACTACGCTGGTCAGAATATATGTTTCACCCAGATTTCTCTTTTTCCCTCCTGCCTCTGTGCATGTATCTTTGTGTATGTGCATGCCAAACACAGATGCACATCTGACTTAATGTCACTAATTTGAGGATTCTTGTAAAGAATTGGGAGTAGAAAATTTGTAACAAGATGCAATAAATTAGAGAGTGTTGAAAATAAAAACAGCACATCATTAAAATTGAATGCTAAATGGTAAGGATCTAAACATTTTTGTACCACACAGAACTTTTTATGAAGCCAAAACGGAACCCTTAGTTGTGATGTTTTTTAACATAACATTGATTCAATTAATGGATCTGCTGATGGGCAAAGGAAAAATAAGTGTCTTTTGTGGGTGTGTGGATTTTGGAGAATGTGTGAATATTATTAACATATGACCTGTGGAAAATAGTGACATTATAGATTCAAGGTGGGTTTTATATTCAAATTATAGACCAGCTGAACAAGTGAAAATGTTCCCAGGAGATGATAGCCATCTAAAAAGAGGACATATCATTTGCTGAAATCAGTAGATAAATTGTTGTGTCACCTAAGTGAAGTGAAACCAATTGGATTTGCTTAAAGGAAGGAGGAAACCTGTTAAGAAAACGTAGTAAGTAGTAAGTTTAGTTCTTAAAGGACCATGAAAGCTAAGTATACTTAAACCAAAAATGACAATGTGAATTTGGAGAAAGGCATCTAATGAGCACTTCTGTCTCTCAGGCTAAAGATCTATTTCTACACAAACACGAGCTCACACCATCTGTGCTCTGTACAGAAAGGAAAGTTCTCAGTTTATGCAATAACTGAACCTAACCTGAAAGGGACGGATGAATGGGAGGTGGAGCCTTTGACCTCAAGGTCATCAAAAGGTTGGACCCTGAGCAGTCCAAAATGCAAAATTTGGGTTGTTAACAAGCAGCTTCCTCTTTAACATTTATCTGCCACCATGGTTGAGAGAGACAGATGACTTTCCTTTAGGGTGGAAGTTTCGCCTGAGGCCACAAGATCTTTTGCCCTTTTCTTAATTCCTCTGGGTAAAAAGAAATTATCTACAAGTGGCATATCAACATTCTTCACTCATGGTAGTACAACACCTTTGTCTTTTTCCCTCCTAGTTTTTGTATCTTTTCACTAATGGAAAACTAATCACTGCTTGCAAGCTGACCACTGCTTCACATAGGCTCATAATCAGGATTGTAGTCCATTTGGGGATTAGGTAAAGTAACTTCTGCAAAGAACTCATTGAAATATTCAAAAATCTGGAAGGCAGAAAAAAATGTCTTCAAAAACGTTTAGCTTTGCTGTAATTCTCATCACATGGAGACAATATAAGGAGAAGCTCAGTATTGAAATCTGGTTGTTATTATACCAGTACTTTGTACTAGTTACTATGCATTGGGCTCAGCCACAAAGGGCTGCCTTCCTTTCAGGATGAGATTCTGGATCTTGTTAGGAATTGTGAGATACAGAATCATAAAATCATGGATTCACATAGTTCAGGGCTGTCAAACTCGTGGTCTGCAGGGCAGATGAGTCATGCACTGGCCATGGCCAGTTTAGCAAAAAGAAAAAAAGTCATGATACATCACATGACGCCGCTGTGAGGACACAAATTTGACACCCCTGATATAGATGGAAGGGTAGGAACCCTCATAGGATCTCTGAGAAACGGCTGAAGGTGATGGAGCAGCCATAGCTTCTTCAGTAGGCAGGCAGTTCCTCACTGGTTCTTATCCAACTCTGCATAGCTTTGATAAATAAATCTATACCCTCTTCCCTGTAACAGCTCCTAGCAGCCAAGGTTAAGACAGCCAATGGTGAAGAATTTTGCATTAACTGTTAGAAACATACAGCCAAATATTTTTTAAGTGGTTTATGGCTATTCATCTTCAAATCAGATCTGATAGCTTGATTTAACTATATGGTTCAAGCTCTTCATGTACAAAACCAGCTTCATTAGCTCCCTTTCTACATCTGATAACACTATTGCAATGTTTACTCCAATCTCCCAAAGTCCCACCCAGAAAAGGGAAAAAGCTAGCCTATGCTGGCTGGATATTCTGGGAGCTCTAATCTGAAAGACTCTGGAGGGTGTTGGTCCTGGATTAGGGAAGATTATTCTACAGAAACAAATGGCACCTATAACTACAATTCAACAGAAAGTCTGTTGCAATACGGGAGCCACACAATGAAATTTCATTATCTCTATATATTATTTATATATGAAATAATTCAGGTTTTCAAGCGTCATTCTACCTAATATCCAGGTATGAGGGAAATCTGATTCTAATTAAAGTTGTTACTCGTGTCTCACATTAATAGGTTTCCAATGGAACCAAATATGTATATAGTATACATATGTGCACGCACACACATCCATGCACAGAGAGATGGCTCTAGACCTTTTAACCAGATCCTAAGGCAAAATCATTTTTGGTGTTCTCTATAGTTTGGTTTGTCTTCCAATTAGGTTAGGATTTTCAAAAAGGCATCCACTAGTTTCTTCCTCTTTTTTTAAAGTGTTTTCAATCCTGGATATTTTTTTTCTATTCTCTAACATTTTCATGCTATTTACCCAGTAAATATTTTAATTACATCAACACCTATTGTTGCCAGATTGTAACCATTCTGTGAAATTATAGATGTACTGGCTCATGGAGTTCACTGTTACTTTTTTTTACTGCATATTTGAAGTCTCTTCAATCTCCACTACCACCACAAAAAAATGGTATTTATAGGCTGGTGCCTATAGATTGACTTTAGACTGGAGCACGTTCTGCATGCAGAACATTGTAAAAGAAAGCAAAGCAAAAGTCATTTGATAAAGGCATCCATTTTCAATGTGATCACAATCTGTGATCTTTACTCTTCCAGCTTTCACTGCCAGACAAAGTATTTGCACAACATCATTTCTTGTAAATATATTAATTAAGAATCCATCTCATCTGGTAGAATATATTTTGGCTTAGATGAAGGGAAAGATTAGGATAAGATTTAGGGATATATCAAAATAGCAAACTGCGCTTTCAATTTGGAATTCTAAAAGGATTAATGCTAAAGGCCTGAGCTGTCTGACAGCTACTTAATTTAACATATCATACTGCGAATTAACTCTTGATGTTAGGATAGTATATACCAGTATGCAAACAATCGTCCCTGCAGATTCACAAATAGGAATGTAGCTTGCATGTTCATCAGCTTTGGTATACCTGTGTCTGTTTCACAATTACTGAAAACACTAAGTTACAACAAAAGTAGTTTAATCTGTCTCAGCGATTTTATATTATAGGAGAACTCCTTACTTGCAACTTGTATAAATGTCATGTGCAAAGGATTAATGCACAATAAAGGATTAATGAGTGTAATTATTTCCAAAGGAAAGGCAGGCATGTTAAGGATTTAAGAGTTGATTGGCAATATCTGTATCTTTCGAGAACTTACCCATTCTTCCTTCCTGTATTTTAGTTTTGGCATAACAATTATTGTAATGAGAGAATCAACTCCATAAGAAGCGTGGAGAATTCCAGCCCAAGTATCCATTTTGGTAGAGGAAGAAGAAATCAACAATGTTGATGCTATGAAAACAATCATGAAATATTGGAGACATCTCACTTATGTTCCCGCTGCCTCTTTTTCAGTGTTACATTCTCATTGGGTGTTGAATGCTGTCACAATGTCTTGAAGCCTGAATGATGCAGAGCATGGGAAAATCATGTAACATTGCACATTTCCTATGTTCAACACACTCTGGGATGCAAAGCTTTGATGCAAATCCCACCACAAATATAAAATTCCCTGTTGTTTCCATCATCTTGATTGAGTTACACACAGTGGAGGTTCATAGAGAGACTTGGCCAGAGTGTAAAAGCACAGCAGCATCTGGAAGCAGCATCTGTGTCTGTTTTAGACTGAATACCAATGGATCCCCTGAAATGACTGTGTGTAAAGTGAAAGAAAACTCATCAACAATGCTTGTCTGGACATTGCAAATCAAGGTTCTTTGGCACCTTGAACCTGGGGTTATTTCTAGACTGAAGACTGTAGAGTACACTGATTCAGGACAGCAGATACTAACAAAAGCTTTAAAGGACCAGCAATGATCTTAAGGTTCATTACCACAATATGTGTGACAAGTCAGGTATAGAACAGTTGAAAGGAGAACCATTCGTTATACATTAGAGATGATCCCAATTCAACACTAAAATGTCAGACCTTTGAATTTAATATTTAAGCACCAGGACTGTAATTCTTCCTGGAAAGTACATCCTTTTAATCTCAGTGGACAGCAGTATGCATATATATATATATTATTAACATATATATAAATGATTGAACTGTACGCAACCAGATTATCACTACCATTTTAGCAAAAGAGACACTTCAGGAGACACGTCTCCTCTTTAAGACTCATATATTTAAATCTGTCGAATAAGTAAACCACCAAGGCCTTCATACATAAATACATACAGCAGCAATAAATACAATCTTTAAATCAATTTATTGCCTTTACAGCTGAATGCCTTAGCTGCTATAGATCTAGCCTTGATTCTTCCTCACTGCCCCTGCATATCTTGTTACTTCTTGGGTTATCTTATGATTTAAATCTGCCAACAAAAGCAGATTATTTCACTATAGGGATCTTGTGAATGTGTAAACATGTCTGGATAAATAAATTGGTTTCTAGGAATCTTATATAATTTACAGTTCAGATCTTCAACCTGAAACTCTCCAGAAATACAGAGCCATTTCAGAACAGGGATATCTCTGTTCCTCTCACCCCGCAGAGGTATGAACTGAAGTAAAATTTAATGAAGCTTCTTTCAGGGATGGATGTGTAAATAAAGTATGATTGTTTCATACAGTTTAACTATACAATACCAGTTTGGAGAACACATTTCTGAAAGTTATATCCCTGTCCTGAAAGAAATTGGTTAGAAATATCCAGCCCTTAAATACTTGATACTTATTGCACCAGAAAGGAATAACATTCAAAATGCTGTAAATAATTCCAAATTCACCTGTCACCTTTCACTTCTTTTTTCCAATATGTTAAATTGACCACCAACCAGATCTATCATCAATCTCTTATGAAAGAGGAAGATTACCTAGACTGCTTTTATAGTAAAGCAGGGATGTCAAACTTGATTTCATTGAGGGCCGCATCAGGGTTTTGCTTGACCTTGGGGGGGACAGGGTAGGTGTGACCAGGGTCGGTGTGGCCAGCTCAATGTCACTCCTGTCAGGGGTGCCTGTGGTGGCCTGAGTGCACTGCCAGTGAAAATGGGTTCCCGAGCTCTGTTTTTGCTGACAGAGACACCACAGGCCATTCCTTTGCTGTTTCCAGAGCAGCCCTGCAGGCCAGATCTAAACTCCCATGGGCTGGATCTAACCCCCAGGCCTTGATTTTGAAATCAAGGAAAGGAAGTAAAGAAATGAAAAATTACTCCCCTTCTAGCAAGGCAACAGAAGGAGGCAGATCAGCATGGTGCTTATATATTTAGTTTGAACCACTTCCCGTGGATTAAATTGTTCTAATCCAACAATCTCTACACTGCAGGATATCTACACCATACAAGGTAGTAGCATAAGGCTACTTTCTTTTTGAGAATCTTTATTGCTAAGGGCATTAAATGGCATTCTCTGGAGAAAATAAAGTAACAAAAAGTCTTTATAGATCTTGGAATGGTCATCTTTGCAGCTGAAGTATCAACTTTCCGAGACTGAATTGCTTAAAATTCAACTATTTCAAGACTAAAAATAATTGCATTAAGCAAATAGCTCCCCAAACATAATATAACACTTGGTAGTAATGTAATAGACAATTTGTGAAGTGGAATGTTCAGGAAATAATAATGAAGTTCACATGTTCTTTTTGAGAATTAGCGTGCTTTTTGTAATTGTCAGGCTTATACGGTTTATTTCAGAGGACAGTCTGCTGGGATGTGCTCAGATGAGCTTGCAAAGAGCAAATCAGATTGAAAAAATTTGCAATCCTAAATCCATTGCACTGAGCTATATAACTCATGACAGAAGGTTCCTCTGGAAAACAGGGAGTCATGGCAGTATTCAGTTAATATTTCATGCAACTAAATCCATTACTGAAGTTATTTTTTAATGTGGTGGTGAAGTTGGGTGTGTTTGTGCATTCACTTAAAAGAACATCCTCCAACACAAACTTGTATTATAACCAAAAACAGTCTTTAGAATTTGTTGTATTTGTTGTATTACTGAAAATAATAGTGACATTAAAAGAAACCTAATATTGATGCACATATTTTTCTTCTTTGTAATTTTGTTAGTGCTGCACCTGAATCGTATGTCTCTGAGTAACTGTCTTGCTCTTCACTGGTATACATGTGTAAAGTCAGTATTATTCTATATTTATAAAGTCAGTAAAAATTTTCAATGTGCACAATATCCTAATAATGCCTCTTTAAGAATTCTCTTCCCATTAAACTGTCAGCAGGGAGCTGTACTCTTATGTTTTCTTCAGACAGCTTTGTTTAATAGAAACTTTATACAAATTAAACATAGGCCTTTTGCTACACTGTGATCTCCATTTTAATTGTTTTTTGCTACCAGGAGGCAAGTTGTGTAGTGCTCCTTTGGCCTTTGTCAGCAGGTAGATAGTCAACATTAGGCTGCATTGTGAATCCAACTAGACTATTAGCTCCTCTTAGCATCTTTTTGCAAAAGAAAGTGTTGCTTACTCATTATAGGATCAATAAATGATAATAAACAGCTGTAGGGGCAATAGCAGAATATTTATCCCATAAAATGTCCTACGCGTAGGCAGATTTGAGTTTCCCTTCCCAGTGGAAAGGATAGAAAGCAAGAAAACGAGACATCTTGTGGAGTATAAGCCAAATAAACCCATATGAAGCCAGCTTATCAGTCCCCACCAGAAGGGCTAGCAGTAAAAAAGAATGAGAATTGGAGTTAACCATACTGCTGGCCAACATATTCATTTCTTCTCCAAGTTATTGAAAGCTAAAATGATCAAATCTAGTTCAGAAAAGAAGTGGAAACCAGTGCAAACCATCTAGTGAGTCATGATATAACTGGGGTATCACATACTACTTAGCAACCTAGGTATTATGTTTTATGTTAATATGAATAAACAATACATAAGGCAATGATCTAGTTGTGATGTAGCCAAGTCACAGTTAACTATATTGTGGGCTGAAAAAGTCAGACACTGAGCCTTGTGTATTAAGTATACAGACACACTCTATTACTGTTATTTGGAAGTTCAGGAGCAGCAAAGGATCAGGGGCACTTTGAAACTATGAAACTGTGTTTTTTTTCTTGTTCTTATAGGACGTATTGAATCCTCATTAAGAGCCATGGTGGCACAATATTAGAATGCAGTACTGCAGGCTACTTCTGCTGACTACTGGCTGCCTGCAATTTGGCAGTTCAAATCTCACCAGGCTCAAGATTGACTCAGCCTTCCATCCTTCTGAGGTTGGTAAAATGAGGACCCAGATTGTTGGGCGCAATATGCTGACTGGCTGGGCTGTAAAGCACTGTGAAGCAATATATAAGTCTAAATGCTATTGCTGTTATGTTGTCTGAATGACCACCCTGTAATGCAAGCAGTATGATGTGGTTTACACAGTACATTCAATACAGTAGATGGGTACACAGTAATCCTCCAACAATCATATTTGAATTGGAAGCAAATATAGATCCAACTTGTAAATATGAATTCCCACAGATATTTTGAACATCTTTAGGACAGAAATAGCATAAGGTTCGCTCCTAGGACAGGGAAGGGGAATAATCTCTGTTGGGGATTGATTTTGGGTTTGGTCAGAACCATTATTTTACTCTCTTGCCTTTTCTAGGAACTTCTACAAGAGGAACTGTATAAGAACATTATTCAGACTAGTACAAACACACTTCAGCAACCCAGAACAAGGAAACAGACCCCCTTTATAGTATTTTCCAACAAAACTATACCCACATAATTTTATCAAAAAGTGCCTGACTCAGGCCATTCCAGCATAACCAACATATGCCACAAAAAGAATAACACTACCATACATCAAAAACATCACAGAAGCAACCAACAGACTATTGTAGCCACATGGCATTATCATAGCACACAAACTAACACGAAAGCCCTCCATACTATCTTAAGAAATCAAAAGGCCTACAGCCCAAGTAGAAAAAACAGGAGTTATCTACAACACACAATGCAAGGACCATAACAACCATATGTAGGACAGACAGGCAGAAGACTAGCAGAGTGCATTCTTGAATACCAATTAGCAATCAGAAGACATGATGAAATCTTAATCTCTTAACACATGGACAGAGTTAACAGTTTCAGTTGAGAAACTGTGAACATCCTAGGCAAAACTAAATCCAAAGACACTAGGGAATTTCTGGAAGCTTGGTATTCAGATAAAGCAGCCATGAGTAGATACACAGAAATAAAGCATATTTATACATCATTCAAAAACTAAGAAGAAAACTAAAAGACCAGAACACATCTTCTCCAGCAGCCAACACTCTGATAAACAGGAATTAACACCAGGGAACCAATCAAGCAGAAAACAATACCCTAATCAAAGAAACAACAAAGAGAAACTCCTTGAATGATAAACATAGAAAACTGGTAGCAGAGAAAGATCCAGTGGTCCATCGAATCTCTCCTTTGACATTTTATTAGTTTTTATTTTCTTATTATTTATAATTATTACTTTAATTTTAAGTTTTTTCAGATGATAGATGTGTGTTGATTTCAAGTATGTTACTTAATTGGGTAATATAGCATTACCCAACTAAGTAACATACTTGAAATCAATACAAGTAAACAAGCAAACTCAGAGAGCACCAAGGGCTTCACAGTTCAACCCTGAGATACATATATTATTCTTTCCTACTAGAACTTGTATTTCTCTCTCCCTGACACTCTAGGGTGAAGTTTCCTTTACAAAGAACATTTGAAGTTAAATCTGTCCAGTGGTTTATGTTTGCTTTTGGAAATTTTGAAGGCACCTCAAAGGCACAGGGAGGGCTTTCATCCAATTCAAAACTAACTCTGGATCTGTGTGACATCATAGTGTTGGTTTATTTTGAAATATGAATCATCTCATCCCCCTCCAACCAGAATGTACCTGAAACCTGAGCACAGCTACGGTTTTCTTTAAAACACAGACTTTGCAAAGCACTATCTGTTTTCTATTGATATGAACTCTTGATTCATCCTATCGAGACTCCTAGACTTTTCCACCCTTTGCCCTGAGCCAGTATTCAATCATTTTATCTTTACAGTTATTATTTCTTTATTTACATGCTTTATATGACAGCTCACCTCATAACACTGATTCTGGGTAGCATAAAGATTAAAACTGAGTTACCTGAACCACGAGATGTGTAGCAAATAAAATTGATAAATAAATATATAAAATAAAATCATTCTGTTAAATTTAGTGGAGGAACTATAGCAGGGAAACTTCCAAATTTATAAATGACCTTTCATTACATCTTGGAGGAGAATATACTAATATTTTTTTTTAATGTGGAGTAGTAGTGAAAGGATCTTTGATTTTCCCAGGCTTGTGATAGCTCAGGAAACAGAACCCTGGCAGTATACCATTTTTTGCTGTCTTCTCTTGGTCAGCTGGAGGGACTACTCATTGACTCAAAGTGACTTCTGTATTTTCTAAGAATTTCAAGATAGTGAAGATAATTGCAGGTCAGATTTAAATTACTTTGGAAGGGTTCAGGAGTGGAGATTCTGGCATGGAAGAGTCTTTCTTTGGATAATAACTAATAAGGGGTACTCAATATTAAACAATAGAGATGGGCTAGCATTCAGGAGTCAGAGACTTACTTGAAGAAAATGTTTTCACAGAATGATTTCTGCTCCCAATATGTAGGATGCTTGGGTATAGTTTCAGTATGTGGGTGATGTGACATTAATCCATCTTGTCTATTCTTACTCAACTAATATTTTAGTTTCTATGAATTTTGCCCAGGAAAATTTCCCATAAGGATATGAAAAGGATGAAAGCTCATTCCTTGTTAAACTCTGCAGTTACCTCCTTAGAGCCTAGATGTTTGTTCATCTGGACAGATTGCCCAAATTTGCATCAGAATTTATGCAGATGAGAAGCAGCCCTATTTGGTTTTGACTTAGAAAGCTATGTTAATTGGTACAAGTTTTTCCAAAATATATCCTGGTCATTTGAAATGTCCTCTTGCCAAGGTTTGTAATAAGAGTGGAGGACAATCTTTAATCAAGGCCAAACTTTCTTCTACTTCAGATTGGAATGTGACAAACTATCAGCTTGGGGAAACTGACAGTTGATGTATTTAGTCATATGGTCTAAAGGCCAAAGTTTGTGAGTTCTATGTAACTAGTTTATGTTGAATCAGGAAAAATGCCAGGCCAAGTATTTGACCATTTGACCCAGAGGATTGAATCCATGTTTACACTGCAGAAATACCTGCTTTTTGTACTCCAGAAACTATTAGGAAAGATGTATGAAAAGAACATCTAACATGGGTCATTTTTGCAGAGAAGTAAGATATGTTATCTCAAGTCAGG
The DNA here is from genome assembly GCA_023653725.1 of Bungarus multicinctus. Classification (NCBI taxonomy): domain Eukaryota; kingdom Metazoa; phylum Chordata; class Lepidosauria; order Squamata; family Elapidae; genus Bungarus; species Bungarus multicinctus. The sequence continues at coordinate 111,909,476 of CM042834.1, read as the reverse complement.
GTCATATCTCTTCTATGAGTAGCATCTTTTTATTAGATCAGTTGCTCCAAGTCTTCTGATAATGCCAGTATGCAACTTTTAAAACAATAAGGTGAACTTTTTTGGGAGAGCATTAAACCCACCCCATGGAGAATAGAAAAAATGACCATTGCAAAGACAGAGTAGACTGATTCTTTGGAACCTCATCAGAGAAGGAAAAGACAGGAGATTGCCCACATGGGCTCCAGAAAGTTGCTTCTCATGAAAAGATCACAGGGCAGCAGTACTTCATGTGTTTGAGTGCTGGTTAACAAAGGGAACAGTCATCAAGCCCATAACTGTGGCAGAGGCTTTTAAAAGACACTAAGTTTACTAAACTTATTCCTAATGATTTTCAGAAATGGACTAAATATCTTAAGGGTATTAGAAATCTTCAGAGTCTATTGGAAACCTTGAAAATTCTATCTTCATTTCTGAGAAAATTAATCATAAGAACTTAAAGAATTTGAAATAAATGGTAAAAATTAAATACTAAGATTTTCTTATAGATAAGTATAGGGTTATGAAAAGAAGAGATATCTGTTTGTAATCTTGGAGTTGATGAGCTACCAAACTTGTTTATACTTGTGAAAAGATTTAAATTCACTTCTTTATATATTTCTTTTCTTTTTCTTTATTTCACTTTTTCCTTTTATTCACTTTTTCCTTTTACTTTCTTTGCACACTTCCTTTGTCTCTTGAGTTTAGTTGTATGAGGATATATATAGAGATAGATAGATAGATAGATAGATAGATAGATAGATAGATAGATAGATAGATAGATAGATATTTATTTATTTATTTAATCACACTTTTATACCGCTCCCTCTCCCAAAAAGGAACTCGGGGCGGTGTACAGCCTACTAAAAGCATACAATAAATACACAATAAATACGATTAAAAATAAATTAAATAATTAGATCCGGCTGTCTATTCAAAATTTAAGTTAAAAATTAAAACTAATAAAACCCCAATTTAGATTAATTAAAACCAAAAAACATAGTTACTGGGCCAGGCCGGCCTGTTCGAAAAGCAGGGTTTTCACTGCGCGCCGGAAGGTCAGAATATCCGTCATAGCCCGTATCTCCGGGGGGAGATCATTCCATAGGGAGGGAGCTCCCACAGAGAAAGCCCGAACTCTCGGGGCCGCCAGCCGACAACAGTCAGGCGGCGGCACCCCAAGTAGGGCCACCCTGTGGGAGCGTACTGGGCGGCGGGAGGTTGTTGATGGCAGCAGGCGGTCCCGTAAGTACCCAGGTCCCGAGCCATGGAGCACTTTAAATACCATCAGTACCACCTTGTATCGAATCCGGTAGGCCACAGGAAGCCAGTGCAGCCTGCGGAGAAGTGGTGTTACGTGTGCGCCTCGAGGGGCGCCCACGATCACCCGCGCGGCTGCATTCTGAACTAACTGCAACCTCCAGAGACTCTTCAAGGGGAGCCCCATGTAGAGAGCGTTGCAATAATCCAAGCGGGAGATAACGAGGGCGGAAGTGACTGTGCGAAGTGCGCCCAGATCCAGAAAGGGCCGCAACTGGTAAATCAGACGAATCTGATGAAAAGCCCCCCTGGAGACGGCTGCAATATATTCTTCCAAAGACAGCCGTACATCCAGGAGGACACCCAAGTTGCGCGCCCTTTCCACGGGGGTCAAAACCTCTCCCCCCACGGCCAGCGAAGGAATAAGCTGGCTGTATCTGGGCGCAGGAAACCACAGCCACTCGGTTTTCGCCGGGTTGAGACGAAGCCTGTTACGACCCATCCAACCCCGCACGGCCTCCAGGCACCGGGTCATCACTTCGACGGCTTCGTTGGGGTGGCCCGGGGTGGAGATGTACAGCTGAGTATCATCAGCGTACTGATGGAACTCCACCCCAAAGCCACGGATGATCTCACCCAGCGGCTTTACATAAATGTTAAACAGCAGGGGCGAGAGCACCGACCCCTGAGGCACCCCACAAAGCAGGGGCCTTGGGGACGATCTCTGCCCCCCCGCTAACACAAATTGCGAGCGGTCGGAGAGGAAGGAGGAGAACCACCGTAATACGGTGCCTCCAACCCCCAACCCCTCCAACCGCTGCAATAAGATACTGTGGTCGACAGTATCAAAAGCCGCCGAGAGATCTAACAGGACCAGGACAGAGGAACAACCTCTGTCCCGAGCCCTCCAGAGATCATCAACCAACACGACCAACGCCGTCTCCGTGCTATGCCCGGGCCTGAAGCCCGATTGGAGGGGGTCAAGATAACTCAAGATAGATAGATAGATAGATAGATAGATAGATAGATAGATAGATAGATAGATAGATAGATAGATAGATAGAGATAGAGATAGATTTCGGGATTATTAGAATGCAATCTTACTATGGAACCTTTGTGACAAAGCTTTCCCACTGAAAACAGGAAGGTTTGAACTTACTTTCTCAAAAAATTGATCCTGAATGAATACATGTTTAGTATATACAGTCAATATGCTCTTACATGAAGGGATACTTAGAGTCAGTATGTTGGTTTACATGGCAGTCTCTAGATTGTAGAGCCTAGTTTGCATACAACAAGAGGATAATGCATGGGGTAAAACTGCGTTTCAGTTGCACTTTGTCAATAGTCCAAAATGTACCAGACTGACCAGAACTGCAGTGTTAGCTCATCAGCCTTAGTCTATATCCACAAGAGTCTCTGGGTCTACAAACTTGCTTGTACCACCAGAAAAAAACAACAAGTATTTTCTGATACAACCTATTTTTAGTTAACCCATACTGGTTTCTACTAATCACCTTGCTCCTTGAGTGCTTCAGTGCTTCCAAACCTTTTCTAACATTTTGCTGGTACTGTTATAAAGCTACTTGAGCAACCTAACCCTTTTAAAAAGACTGTAATAACATTAGCCTGTTTGCCAATCTTTTAGCATCTTCCGTATTTCAACCCACATATGGGCTCAGGAGTGGGAATTTAACACAATTCAAAAGATTGGCATTTCATACATGTATAGCAGTAATTGAAAAAGAAGAATGAGCCATAGGTGGTGTACCCAGAGAGCAACGAGAACCAAGATCTACTATAGCAACAAATCCTTCTTATAAAGTTTAAAATGGATGAGAGAAAACTGTTTACAATTAATAAAAATGGACTTAATTCAGCTTAATTCAGAAGAAAAATATTTCATAATCTAGAGAAATTAAAATTTGATATAATCTGCTTACAAGAAGTACACATTAAAAAACAATATGAACACATATTGAAACAACAAAAATTAGGGAAATTATTTACAGCGTTGACACAGTGTGTGAGGAGTGGTGTTATATATTAGAGATACAATCCCAGCGGAACAAATATATACAGATGATGATGGAAGGATTTTGATGGTGAAGATAAAGGACAATAATTTAAAGACACGTTTAATAGCAATTTATGCTCCAAATGATAATCAAGAAGATTTTTACAGGAAATTACATATGAAAATAATTGAACTGGACTATGCTAATATTTGTCTGATGGGAAATCTTAATGGAATAATTAATGGCAAATTGGATTATAAAACACAGAAAGCAGCAAAGAAAACTAGAAAGACATTGTCAAAATCTTTTTTTCAAATGGTAGATGAGGTAAACCTAAAAGATGCATGAAGAGAGAGAAATGCGGAAAATAAACAATATACTTTTTATTCAAATGGACATGCATCATGGTCCAGAATAGGTATGATATGGATGTCAACAGAATTGCTCTCTAACATACAAGACATTGAAATAGAAACAAGTACCTAGGCAGATCATAATCCAATAACAGTTGTATGGAAAGGACAGAAAAGGAGATCTAGATGGACTCTAAATAATACGATATTAATGGAAAAAGATTTTAAACAGAAAATTGAGAGAGAATTGACTTTCTTCTTTAAAAAAAACACAAAAGGGAATACATCATTACAGAACCTCTGGGACATGATGAAGGCTTATACAAGATGCTTGATAATGGACTACACAAGAAAAAGAAACATAAAACAGAGAAAAACTTTTAAAACATTGGAAGATGACTAGAAGAAGCTGGAAAAAGAGTTACAGAAATTTCCACAAAAAAAGACATTAAAGTTAAAATGGACATAACTAAACATAAAATGGGGCTAATGGAAAAAGAGGGAATAGCACAAAAAATTAAAAATGCTAAACAGAACTATTTTGAAGATGCAAATAAACCAGGCAGATGGTTAGCTTATAAACTGAGAAAGGAAAGAGACTCAAGAAGGATAAATAAATTAATAAATGAACAAGGACATGTACACTATAGAAATGTGGAGAAGAAAAAAAATATTCAAGATTATTATGGAAAATTGTACCATCAAGAGAACGTTCAGGAAGAAAGAATTCAACAATACTTACAGGAAACAAATCTGCCCCAGATACCCAAAGATATTGAAATAATGTTAGAAAGTAACATAACGATGATGGAATTAACAGAAGCTTTAAAAAAGCAAAATATTGGGAAAGCACCAGGTCTGAATGGTCTGGCAGTGGAATTTTATAAGACATTTCAAGAAACATTGAATCTTCACTTATTAGAAGTTATGAATGAAGTTATGACAAGGAAGAGAATACCCAAAACATGGTCAGAAGATTATATTATACTTGTACTAAAGGAGGACACAGACCCACAGCAAGTTAAAAATTATAGACTATTAAACTCTAAACTTCCCTATTAAACTCAGATTATAAAATCTTTGCCTTAATTCTGGCAGAAAAGATATTTAAACAATTTTATTCATTCTGATCAAAATGGATTTCTGCTGAAGAGACAAATTAAAGACAATATGAGAATAACTTTAGACACGCTGGAATATTATGAGGCACTTCCCGAAAAACAAATGGCTTTGATGTTTTTAGATGCACAAAAAGCCTTTGATAATGTGAATTGGCATTTTATGTTGTTACAATTGGAACAAATGGGCTTTGGTAAAAAATTTACCCAAGCCATAAAAATGATATATTGTAAACAAACTGCAAAGGTTATGATAAATGGAGAGTTAATAGACTTTATAGATATAAGAACAGGGACTAGACAAGGCTGTCCACTGTTGCCTCTGTTGTTTGTATTAACACTGGAAGTGCTGAATAGGAACATCAGAGAAGAAAAAGAAATAAAAGGAATGAAAATTAAAAAAGAAGAGTACAAATTGCAAGACTTTGTAGATGACCTGCTTTCATATTAGAGGATCCATTGGAGTCAGCACCTAAGCTAATAGAAAAGGTAGAAGAGTAGGGGAAAGTAGCCGGTTTGAAAATAAATAAAGATAAAACAAATATTTTAACAAAGAACTTATTAGCAAGACGAAAGAAAGAATTGGAGGAAGTTTTGGGGATCCAGGTCACAAATAAGGTTAAGTACATATAACACCAAGATGTTGCATACTCAAGGAGAACAATTATCCTAAACTCAAACAACAGATTGTGACAAATTTGATAAAATGGGAAAATTTACAATTATCATTGATTGGGAAAATATCTACAATTAAGATGAATGTATTGCCTATAATCTTATATTTATTCCAGACAATTCCAATTAGATTAGGAAAAGAATTTTTTGAAGATCTAAATAAAATAGTGCTAAAATACATTTGGCAGGGGAAGAAAGTGAGAATAAAACTTAAACTGTTACAAGATGCAAGAATAAGAGGAGGATTCGCTCTCCCCAATTGGGAATTATATTATCAGGCGACGAGTTTGATGTGGGTAAAGGAGTGGATAACATTAAGGAATACTAGACTTTTGAATTTAGAAGGACATGACTTGCTGTTAGGGTGGCATGCCTTCCTCTGGTATAAGGGAACTAAAATGCAGGGGTATTTTAGAAGACAATACATTCAAGAAGCATTGTTTTTAAACTGGGAGAAGATAAAAAAGTAATATTATTTAAAAATTCCACTATGGTTATCTCCTATTGAAGCTTTTTCTTATCCAATAATATATAAAAAGGAACAGTTAGATATGGTGAGATATTGAATGAAAAGTGATATCACCCCAGGCGCCTGATGGACCCAGATAGGTTCCTGATGGAGCTTGGGCCATTTCCCGAGACTCACACACACGACTCGGTTGAGGGCTTAATGGCTACCTGAGATAGGGTGGCAGCTGAGGCCCTTGACTGGGTCGTGCCCTTGCGACCTCTGACCTGGTGCCGATCCCAAGTGGCTCCTTGGTTTTCCGAGGAGCTGAGGGAGATGAAGCACCGGAAAAGACGCCTAGAGAGTAGTTGGAGGGCCAGCTGCTCTGGATCTGACTGAACACTATTACGATCCTATATTAAGGCGTATTTAGTGGCGATAAGGACAGCGAGGTGGTCTTACCTCTCTGCCCTTATTGCGTCCGCAGAAAATCGCCCGGCCGCCCTGTTTAGGGTGACCCGCTCTCTTTTGGAGGTGGAGGCACAGGAGGATCCCTTGCAGGGACGGGCCGAGGATTTTTCTAGGTTTCTGCAGGACAAAATCACTCAGACCCAGGATGGACTCTGACTGGGCATCTCCGGGTGGGGGGGCGGGGGTGGATTTCGGGGAGGTCATTTCGGATGAGTTCAATCCTGTTACTCTGGAGGATGTGGACAGGATACTGGGGGGACTTAATGCCACCACTTGTTTATTGGACCTGCGCCCCTCCTGGTTGGTCTTGGCCACTCAGGAGGTGACACGAGGCTGGTTCCAAGGGATTATTAATGCTTCCTTGAGAGAGGGGCTTTTACCCACCGCCTTGAAAGAGCGGTGGTGCAGTCCCTCCTCAAGAAACCATCCCTGGATCCAACATTGTTGTCGAATTATCATCCGGTCTCCAACCTTCGCTTCGTGACGAAGGTGGTTGAGAGTGTGGTTACATAAAAAGACATGGTAAAGAAATAGATTAGGAAGTTTTACAATAAAAAGTTAATAGATTGATATAGAATACAATATAAAATATATAACAATTGGATGAATGTATAAGATTAAATTATAATGAAATTTAGAATATCTCGCATAAAATGATGGAAAAGTAGTTTAGTCAAATGAATGATTAATGATTGATAAATACATAAACACATGTTAGACTGACAAGGTGAGAATTTATACAACTTGTAAGTAATGGCAAAAAAAAAGGATAGCACAAAAGATTGTAATCAAATGACACACTGTATGTATATAATTGAAAGATGGTTTTATGTTTTTATGTCTTATTTGTGTGTTTGTTGTAAAAATAAAAACTTTTTTTTTTAAAAAAGAAACCGACAAAGCAAGCGAGGGAGCCCCGAGCCAGGCCAACTCGTGTATTGCTTCAACGTTTTTGGACAGAAACAATAAAAAAATAGCATTTAAAAAAAAAAGATTGGCATTTCATGTCATGTGAAAGAAGGATCAAAGCATCAGGATTGGGATGCGGTAAGGGCTATGAGATATGGATCAGCAAGTAGGATTGCTGTCATTTCTTGCCTGAATCACTCTAAATGAGCCAGCAAACAAAATTTATTCAGGAATGGGTCTCTTAGAACAAAATTGCCTGGACTGATGTTTGAAGTCAGAGCACTGGAGCAGTACCATGTGATTAAGCAGCCTTCATTAGCCTCACCATACCTTAAATAGTCTTCTAAAATTAAACCCTTGTGTTTCATTTCCAAATATTCATTTCTGAATATTGCCATTTAGTTTTTCCAATGACCTAAATCTGGTGATTATTTTTTTAAAGGAATCTTGTGAATAAATGGAAAAAATATTTATGTTTTATTCATTGCAGCCTCTATCCCTAGCTAATTTACTTACATTATTTACAGAATTGTATTAGTAGTTAGGGCAACATCCCTTGTCCTATTAAATGTTAATTTCAAGCTATATCATTGCCTACAATCTTTACTGCTTCTTGAGGCAGGCAGCAGGTCATTCCCATTTTCCATCAGTTGTTAATGATTCCCTGTCTAAATGAAATAACCTCTCTCCACTCACTCCTTCTTTAGCCAGCTCAGTTTGGTATGCTATTCACTATCTTTGATGCAGTGTGTTTCATTTTTGATCTAGCACGTAACTTCCTAACTGCTATAAGTCACTGGTTGTCAGTTCTCTTTCTAGCTTATAACAACTTTTTTTCTTCTATTTTTCTTACTGGGGTTATAAATAGGGCAATTAACTCTTGTGAGGCTCTCCTTTAGTTCCATGGGACAAACCAAATGAATTCCCCTTGCATCAATAAATATTTTCTTGTCCAGAGGAGACATTGCCCACAGTTTCTTCTTCCTACTGTATAATCATTTAGCCATTTAGATAGGTGTGTACATGCCTACATAATATAATATTATATATGGAACCTTTTCTTAGATAACAGTGTTCTACTGGAGCTTTAGAAATGAACCAGAGATTACAGAACAATAACAATGAAATGAATGCAGTAAGAAATACAGAAACAAGAATGTAGGGGTTCCATATGCCTTGTCAACAATAATAATTTCTGCAATCTATTCATCTAGCTACTCTACTGTCACACATGGGACCAGGATAAACTGATCTGCTCTTGCTCTTATTCATCAAGAGTTGGCTTTCTGAAATGCTTTTGGATCTGTTGGGAATGAGGATATGGATCCTTTGTCCAGGCAATATGAGAATAGAGACTACCCAGTAAAAAACAAACAAACCCATCACTCTATTTCTACCGAAATTATGGTATTTTATAGCTTCTCATCTGCCAGTATTTTTCTTCCATGCAGATTCCTTTACATTTCTTATGGACAAAGCTTATGTGATAAAATATTACATAAAAATGTTTTAAAAGAGGCAGAAATCCTTTGGTTTCCTATAAGCTTCTCTTCATAAAAGAGCCTGCCAGGAATTGTGCCTGTCAGGATGACACTGCCTATATGCTGTAGATGATTAAGACATGCTGGCTTACTGGCAAGTTTAATTTCAGTCTTCATAGCCACATGGATGAGTTTCTCTTTTTATTGTAAACACATGGTTTGTCTGATTGCTTTCTAGTTTTTGGACCGTAAACAGCTTTTTCATTAATTAGAATGTAGAGCCTTGGCATATTTTTCTGTGTTTAGTATCTTGGCAGTGGAGGCCTTGTCTTATATGGAGGACTTCAATAACCATCAGAATGCCTCCCTGAAAATGTCTACTAAAGGAGTACAACTATTATGAGTTAGTAGATCAGAAGTGTATTTGTGTATGTTTATGTTTGCCCTGTTTGTAGTAAAGGACTTCAGAAGAAGTTGGTGAAAATTTACCCTTTGATTTACCCCCATTAGAAGACCATTGCAACAATGAAAAGAGTTCCTTCCATTCATGTAAGGCCTGATTGCCCTCTTTTCTGTTATATTTTAAGAGCAGCCTCATGTATATAAATTATAAACATCTCCAGAAAACTTGAGCAGCCAGAGTTTCCAGCTCTAGCTGCCAGGTTTAAAGACACCAAAAAGATCACTACAGAAAGAAGGCCAACCAACGATAGAAAAATCTCTTTTGTTATGAATTGCAGAGAACAAGACAGATTGCTCAGAACTTGATGTTTTCCTTATGTGTTTCTTTTATGTTAATAGAGTACCATGTGAACTGTAAAACAAAGTGGCCTAGTGGCTACAGCATGTGGACATTTTGAAGCTTTGTATATTTACAAGAGAGCCAGTTTAGTGTAATGGTGAAGGCATCAGGCTAGAAACCGGGAGATTGGGTAATCTCGGGCCAGTCACTCTCTCTCAGCTCTAGGAAAGAGGCAAGGGCAAACCATTTCTGAAAAACCTTGCCAAGAAAATTGCATGGACTTTTGCCCAGACAATGTCTGAAAATCAGGCATGATTGAATGGAAGGAAAAAAAAAATCATCCCTCCATGTAAATTTGTTTTCAGAAGAGAAGTAAACACAAATGTATATGATGGATTACCCACTAAGAAACAGTATACCCCCATTCTGGAAGGGAGTGGTAACCTAGAAGAATGTGATTGTGTAATGTGTCAATTTAAAATGGAAGACATGGGATAACATGTACCCAAAAACTGAATAGCTGAAGTCACAAGGTTTAGCAACAGTGGTAGAATAACCAAATATGGATCAATTGCAGAAACTCCAAGTAAGGGCAAAAGGACATGTAGATTAAAACAAGGTATAACTCCATAAAAAGTAATAGTTTTGTGAAATTTTTATTTCTCTATTTCTGGTATCCAATTGTATAAAAGATCATGCCTTGCTATTGTTCAGGGTCTCAGCTTCTTTAGTGGCTGGGACCCCTTTGCTAAAGCACTTCAATAAAAGTTTTGTGAAAGTCCATCGCTCATATCTGGGTCTGAATGACTTCTGCATCAGGCTGACCTATTTTTTGGACAACATATATATTTGTCTTGAGGAAACATTCCAATAAGGTAAACAGGTTTGACTTCTGAATCTTTTTATTTCTCTTTTTATATAAAAAGGCAAAAGTTTCAAGTGCTTAAAAATGCCAGGGTTTTTTAGAATAGAATAGAATAGAATAGAATACTTTATTGACCAAGTGTGACTGGACACACAAGGAATTTGTCTTGGTGTAAATACTCTAGGTATACATAAAGGAAAAGATACATTCCTCAAGAGTCGAGAATCATAAGGTATAACACTTAATGATAGTCACAGGGTACAATAAGCAATCAAATCATACTAGGAAACAGTCAATATAAATCGTAAGGCTACAAGCGACAAAGTTACAGTCATACAATCACAAGTGGGAGGGGATGGGTGATAAGAAATGATGGGAAGATTAATAGTAATAGTAGTGCAGATTTTGTAAATAGATGGACAGTGCTGAGGGAATTATTTGTTTAGCAGAGTGGTGGCTTTTGGGAAAAAACTGTTCTTGTGTCTAGTTGTTCTGGTGTGCAGTGCTCTATAGTGTCATTTTAAGGGAAGGAGTTGAAACAGTTTATGTCCAGGATGTGAGGAGTCTGTAAATATTTCCACAGCTCTCTTTTTGACTCATGCAGTATACAGGTCCTCAATTGAAGGCAGGTTGGTAGTAGTTGTTTTTTCTGCAGTCCTAATTATCCTCTGAAGTCTGTGTCTGTCCTGTTGGGTTGCAGAACCAAACCAGACAGTTATAGAGGTGCAGATGATAGACTCAACGATTCCTCTGTAGAACTGGATCAGCAGCTCCTTGGGCAGTTTGAGCTTCCTGAGTTGGCGCAGAAAGAACATTCTTTGTTGTGCTTTTTTGATGACATTTTTGATGTTAGGTGTCCATTTTAGGTCATGTGATATAGTAGAACCTAGAAATTTGAAGGTCTCTACTGTTGATACTGTGTTGTCTAGTATTGTAAGAGGTGGTAGTATGGGAGGGTTTCTTCTAAAGTCTATCACCATTTCTACAGTTTGAGTGTGTTCTACTCTTCTGGTTCCCAAATCTATTATTTTTCCTAAACAAGGGGTTTCACCCATAGCATTTATCAGAACACATTTTAGAAGGAAAGAAAATACCTGGCAGGCTTGTTTGGGTAGCAATTTCACATTGGGGCTATCACTGGCCTCATTATTATGATGTGCAGTACATCTACACAAAACTTCACATGTGTTCTTAGAAAATGGAGGCATTAACTTGAAGGCCCCGATAGAGTAAGATAGGCATTTTATTTCATTATTGGTGAGAATAAGCAATGACTAAAACAGTTCTCTAACACCAAATTGGCAGAATACACATGGAATGGATATGCAAGAGGTAAGTCACATATCAGTGGGAAAAGGGAAAATCATTGCCAAAGAATCTGAATAGACAAGAACCCATCTGGAGTCCTCACAGTGTTTCTGCACACTGGCTCTCCGCTGGCTTGGAAACTCAGTGTTGTACATCATTCCAGCTTTTCTGAAAAAAAAAAAAAAACCTCTAGGACATGGTTTAAAAAAACACCCTCTTTTATTGCACACACAGGTGTGCTGCAAGATTAACTTATTTTCGTGGCACAAGCATGCTGAGTATTTGCTTTTTCAAGATCATCCAGGAAAGCATAAAGCAAACGGAATAATTCATCCATATCCAATATGGTCAGAGATTGCTCATCTCTCAGCCTCCAACTTTAATTACAAACTCATGCATCAGGAGCTATAAAGGAGACTGTAGAAAATCTACACACCATCCAGGACTGTGTTAGCCACTAACCACAAGTAAGACCATAATGTATTCCAAGTTTAAATCTGCCATCAGATCATTCCAATTGCCCTTGCAGAATTTTATTGTGCTTCCACAATGCAATTTACTTCAGCAAAATTGTCATTTTTATTCCTAAATAGTAAGCTGCCACAGAGCTAAAAACAACGCTTCACAGGGTGACCCTGAGGTTCACACATCATTACTGAGGTCCTGTTCGAATTGTGCAAGAACACGGGGGCTGCATAATAAAATCTTGATTGCCTGCCGAAGAGAGCCATAGAGAGACAAGCAATTTCTTATTGCACTTCTGGAGCGCTGCATTTTGATTGCCTTGCCATTGATGGCAGAACTGGGAATCTTTTCTTCAGGTGGATGGTACCTTTGTGTTGCAGCCCAATCCAAACACTCTGCAGCCTAGTTGTGCTTTGCCAGAAAGTGTACATCTGCAGTGCGGGTGTAAATCCTTCCTCCTTCTGAGTCTAGTCCTGGTACGCTCATCTCTGGCCTGCTTACTCTGGCTGATGCAGAGGTGGTATTCAGCAGGTTCTGACCAGTTTGGAGAACTGGTAGCAGAAATTTTGAGTAGTTCAGAGAACCAGCAAATAACACTTCTGACTGGCCCTGCCTCCATCTATTCTCTGCCTCCCGACTCCCAGATGATCGTCTGGGTCTTCTTTTGTTGCCCTGCACAGGAGAACGGAGCTGGAAAGCAGGTCAGTGGGGTGGGGAGGGAATGGGGATTTTGGAGTATATCCTTCCCCTGCCACGCACTAAGCCATGCCCACCAAGCCAAGCCATGCCCACCAAGCCACACCCACAGAACTAGTAGTAAAAAATTTGAATCCCATCACTGGGCTGTTGGCATTATTTTGACTGCATTGGTTAATTATACCCTTAATGAGCTCATTTGGCTGATGCAAGTGATGGATCTGCCACAGTTCTATTTCTCTAAAGGTAACATATATCTCCCCCCTGTTAATCTGATAGCCTTCATTTACACTCTCAGCCCCAGGCATCTATAGTCTTCAGAAAAGCCCTTCTGTCCAAGCCATGACTTGTGAATTGTGACTTGGCAGAAGAACACAGTTAAGCTTTCTTTGTGATGATATCTGTCCTTTAGAATGATCTACCCTTGCTGCATAAAAACACCAATATCTGGATGTTTTAGAGATTCTGTAAACATTTCACTCTTAGGTTGGTCTACTTCAGTCCATCATTCCCATTAGAATATTCCCATTAGTACTGGTCTCTTTAATAGTTTGTTTTTACCATCTGGCATTTAAGGCTATTTTAAAATTCATGTATGTGAATGTGATTCCACCCCCCAATTAATAAAAGAGACATCTTTACTAAAAAAATATATATGCAGGAGGCAGTAGCAAAGAGATGAAACATCTTCTTGGTAATTCCAAAACAAATGTTACATATTATTCTATGCATATGTGACATTCCCATTTGCCTATTTACTTGACACATGATCATGCAATAGGCATCAAAGGAAAACTCTGGAAATGTAATACACAATGGTTTATTCATGTAATATCTGAGAAAGTAGCCCTGTATTGCAGATGATGTAGTAATTTTGTCTATCTCCCAAATGGGAATAAGAAAGCCATTGAGAGCATTGGCTTCCTATTGCTTAAAAGAACAACATGTCATAAATTATTAAGAAAACTAAAGTACTGGTCTTTGCACAACACAACAATAGGATACATAAATGGCAAATTAATAGACTTCCAGTAGATCGCATACATTTTTATGACTATCTTGGGGTGCAGCTCCAGGCTTCCTTATCTTGAAGCACACATTTCACTTTTGGGGCAAATGTTGTCCAGTGTAGCTCCACAGGTATCTTAGGATTCTTCCATTCTGAGGAGGCACATTTTATTTCTGGTTTTTTTTTTGTTTTTTTTTTGCTGTAAAGGTTGTTTCTCAGTTTCTTTATTGTGTTCAGTTTTTTTTTCCACAGAGTTTAGTATCCTGGAAGCTGTCTGTTCTAAATGTGTAAGAGCTCTCCTTGTAGTTGCAAGATGCATCAAGAATACCTTGTTTCAGTTAGAGACAGCTTTGGTTTTGCTACAGCTTGATTTTAATTTATGGTTAAAATTGTTTTTTTTTCCACCTGTAGGTCTGGTTCCACTGGTTTTCCTGATACTATTTTAAATCAACTTGGTTAACTAAAATTCATAGCAAATTTCAATCCTTAGGACTTTTTTTTGCCCATTGGGATTTGAAAATGCCAGGACTTCCATGTTAAGCAAAAGCCAGTTGGGTGTAGTAGTTAAGGCATCAGGCTAGGAACCAGGAGACCAAGTTCTAGTCCTTGGAAAGAATAGGATAAATGACAGTGGACCAATCATTTTCTCTCAGCTCTAGGAAGCACCTTTGAAAGATAGGTCCAAGCAGTCACCAGGAGTTAAAAACTTATTTGAAATTATGCATGCATGTGTGCGTGTTGTCCCCCAAATGAATGTATATCATTGTCTTATCTCTCCTCAGTTCTAATTTTGAAATTTTTTCAGGTCTTCACCTTGGCTAAGTTAAATGTAGAACTCAGAGTCCATTGGGGGCAGTATAAAAACATTTCCCTTTAGCAGCGTTTATGCCCCTGTGGAGATGGCTCTGTGGAATCCCTAAGTCACCTGCTGCTTTGTAGTTCTCTTTAAAGGGAATCCCAGAAGATGTATCTCTATCCTACAGTATTTTAAAGAACTACCTTGCCATAAAAATCTTAAAGTTTATCTACCAATTATTCTTTGTGACCTGGACTCTAATAGATCTTTCCTGATTTTCCACCACTATTTCTTTACTTTACTTTACTTTACTTTATTTAGGTTTTATATACCGCCCTTCTCCCGAAGGACTCAGGGCGGTGAACAGCCAACTAAAATACATGTATACAAATATAAATAGTTAAAAAAGAATTAAACCCTAGGCTGTCCCTATAAAAATCTAAAAACCCCAATTAAAATAAATTAAAATTTTGTACACCCATCCCAACTAATCTAAAAACCCCATTTAAAATCCCATTTGAGTCAGCTCAGGCCGGCCTGCTCGAAGAGCCAGGTCTTCAGGTCACGTCTGAAGGCCCTCAGGTCACTGGTCGTTCGTAGTCCAGGGGGCATCCCGTTCCAAAGGGCGGGTGCCCCCACAGAGAAGGCCCTATTCCTCGGGGTCACCAGACGACACATAGAAGGCGTCGGGACCCGGAGGAGACCCTCTCTGTGGGAGCGCACCGGTCGGTGGGAGACTACTGGCAGAATGCGGTCTTGTAAGTATCCTGGTCCGATGCCATGGAGTGCTTTAAAGACCAAAACCAGTACTTTAAAGCGAACCCGGAAGGCCACTGGCAACCAATGCAGCTCGCGCAGGAGGGGCGTCACGTGGGAGTATCTCGACGCCCCCATAACCACCCGCGCGGCTGCATTCTGTACCAATTGAAGCCTCCGAGTGCTCCCCGCAGGGAGCCCCATGTAGAGGGCATTACAGTAGTCCAGACGGGAGGTGACCAGGGCATGAGTGACTGTGCGTAAGGCGTCCCGATCAAGAAAGGGCCGCATCTGACGTATCTGGCGAACCTGATAAAAAGCCCCCCTGGAGACGGCCGTAATATGCTCTTCCAAAGACAGCCGTACATCCAGGAGGACACCAAGATTGCATGCCCCTTCTGTGGGGGTCAAGATCTCATCCCCAATAGCCAGCGATGGAGTCAGCTGACTATATCGGGCCGCCGGAAACCACAGCCACTCGGTCTTGGAAGGGTTGAGTCGAAGCCTGTTCTCGCCCATCCAGTTCCGCACAGCCTCCAGGCAACGGGCCATAACCTCCACAGCATCGTTGGGGTGGCTTGGGGTGGAGATGTAAAGCTGAGTGTCATCAGCATACAGATGGCATTTCACCCCAAAACCACGGATGATCTCTCCCAGCGGCTTCACATAGATGTTGAACAGAAGAGGGGAGAGGACCGACCCCTGAGGCACCCCACACATGAGGGGCCTAGGGGCGGACCTCTCCCCCCCCGTCAACACCAATTGCGAGCGGTCCGAGAGGAAGGACGAGAACCACCGCAAGACGGTGCCCCCAATTCCCAACCCCTCCAACCGCCGCAATAGGATACTATGGTCGATAGTATCAAAAGCCGCCGACAGATCTAAGAGGACCAGGACAGAGGAATAACCTCTGTCACGGGCCCTCCAGAGATCATCTACCAACGCGACCAATGCTGTTTCAGTACTGTGCCCGGGCCTGAAGCCCGATTGGAACGGATCTAAATAGGATGCTTCCTCCAGATACTGAGGGAGCTGACGCGCCACCACACTCTCAACAACCTTCGCCACAAAGGGAAGGTTGGAGACAGGACGATAGTTATTCAAAAGAGCCGGGTCCAGGGAAGGCTTCTTGAGGAGGGGCCGCACCACCGCCATTTTCAGGGCGGTCGGAAGCGCCCCCTCCGTCAACGAAGCGTTGACAATCCCCTGGAGCCAGCCTCGTGTCACCTCTCTGGAGGTAGAAACCAACCAGGAAGGGCACGGGTCCAATAAACATGTGGTGGCATTCAGCCTCCCCAGAAGTCTGTCCACACCCTCGGCGGTCACAGGATCGAACTCTTCCCAGATAACCGTCTCAAGACCTGCCCCGGACACCTCCCCCGGGACCACCCAACTGGAGTCCAGCCCATCCCGAATCTGGGCGATTTTATCATGCAGAAATCGGGAAAACTCTTCTGCTTTACCCTGCAAGAGGTCCTCCCGCGCTCTCGGCTCAAGCAGGGAGCGGGTCACTCTAAACAGGGCAGCAGGCCGATTTTCTGCAGACGCAATAAGGGCGGAGAAGTGTGAACGCCTCGCCGCCCTTATCGCCACTAGGTAGGTCCTAATATAGGACCTCACCTGTGTCCGATCAGACTCAGCACGACTGGCCCTCCAGATACCCTCCAGACGTCTTTTCCGGCATTTCATCCCCCTCAGCTCCCCCGTAAACCACGGAGCCAGGTGGGATCTATGCCGAGTCAGAGGTCGCAAAGGCACAACTCTGTCCAGAGCCTCCGCGGCCAACCTATCCCAGGTGGCCACCAAGTCTGTGGCCGAGTTATGAGCCAGAGTTTCAGGAAATGGCCCAAGCTCCATCTGGAACCGTTCCGGATCCATCAGGCGCCTGGGGCGGAACCATCTCCTCGGCTCCGCCTCCCTGCGATGGGGGGTGGCGGCACCGAAGTCCAGTCTAAGAAGAGAATGATCGGACCATGACAAGGGTTTTATGACTAGATCTCCAACGCGATCATTCAACCACTGACCAGAGGCGAAAATCAGGTCCAGTGTGTGTCCTCCCGTGTGAGTGGGGTCAGAAACTAATTGGGTCAGATCCATGGCCGTCATGGAAGCCAGGAACTCCCGGGCCACCCCAGAGGTTTCCCCGAGCGAAGGCAGGTTGAAATCACCCATGACTAAAAGCCTGGGGGTTTCAACCGCCAGCCCGGCTATCACCTCGAGGAGCCCGGGCAGGGCCGATGACACGTGGCAGGGAGCCAGGTACGTTATCAACAGGCCCATCTGAACCCCCCGACCCCACTTCACAAAGAGAGACTCACAACCAGCCGTCTGAGGAACAGTGGCCTCCCTAGGACAAAGGACTTCTCTAATAATCGCCGCCACCCCACCACCCCTTCCCTGAGATCTCGGTCGATGGAATGCTTAGAAACCTGGTGGGCAAATCTCTACCAGAGGGACACCGCCCTCTGGGCCCAACCAGGTTTCGGTGACCCCTGCCAGGTCCGCACCCTCCTCCTGAATGAGATCGCAAATCAGGGGGGCCTTGTTAACGACGGACCTGGCATTACATAACATCAGCCGGGTACTCAGGGCCTGAGACTCTGCACAACCAGGCCTGCCAGACGGGTCGGGAGGGTCGGAGCGCGCCACCGCTTGGAGACAGCGGGCACGCGATCCCCTAACTTGATATGGCCCTCTACCCCCGTCATATCTGCTCCTCCCACTTATGGTGCCAATGAAACCCACCCCCTGTGTTTGCCCCCACGACTCATGACCCTCTGGGTTCCCCCAGACGTGCACTCCAGCCTGGCTGACTCCAAATCCCCCCGGGCTATCCCCCAAACCCGGACCGGGTACCCTCCCTAACCCCAATAAATTTCCATCCCCCAATCCTCTCTTCGTCGCCCTCCCTAACCTCGATAAAACCCCGAATAAAAATCTAAAAAGTTTAAAACCCCCTCTAAAAATCCTTTTTTGATGGCCATGCCACCTCTCCGGATCCCAGGAACCGTCCTTGAGGTAGGCCATCGATAGACCGGAGGGCCACTCCAGGGAGTGGGGGACCCTCCCGAGGGCCCGCAATTCCGCCGAGGAGTATGTTCTTCTAGCCCTCGCCGTCGTCGGATCAGGGACCACCACCGAGATCACCGGCGTCCTTCGAGCCAGCCAGTCCTGTTGTTGCCCCTGCCAATTGCATCCCTCAATGGATGGGGGCCAAGGGGGGGGGCCAGGTCCACGTCCGTCGTCACTACCGCCGTGGCCTCCATAAAATTGCCGCTGCCGCCGTTCCAAAAGATCACCCGGGCGGCCTCCCGGCGGCTCCTTCGACGCCCCGAACGGGGCGGGACCCCTCGACACCCCCTCAATACATGGGGGTCGAGGGGGGGGGCTGGCTCCATGCCCGGCCTCCCGGCCACCGCGGCTTCCACGCCTGGCCTCTCGGCCGCCGCAGCCGCCACGGCTTCTGCGGCCTCCACCGAATCTCTAGCTAATTTCTTCTAGCTAATCTATATAAACTGCCTCTTTGGAGCCACTGTGCAAAGTAGTGTGTGACATGGCTTTAAAAAAGTTTTTAAAAACTCTTCAGCGTAGAAGGAACCTTACAATCCTCTCCTTGACTTTTGGGATGATGTCATCACGTCGCTGCTTGCCCCTTGCAGGCTTCCAATATTCAGCCACAGCCACTCGAAGAGTCACAGAAAGTTAGCCCACCCCCCCCACTCCCATGCTCTAGACATCAGGTTTATCACAGAAGACAAAGGCCAACTAGCCAAAGAAAATATGCATTGTGAATGAAAATAGATCATTCAGGACTCAATGTAATAACTCACTGCCTCTGTTTAAAGGAGATTTGGATTTTCCTCCTATAGATGAACAGTAGTAGCCTTGATCTTCCAGGCTCTTGGCAGTACAGTCAAAAGCTCCACAGGCTCTGCTTCTAATTATGTTCAATTTCTCTTAAAATTGCAAAGGAAGCCCCAATAAATTGCAAAGGAAGCCCCAATAAGCTATCACAAATCAGGAAGAAAGGGAGATTTTTTTTTTCCCCCCAGAGCCAGACTGAAGAGAAGTTGGAAGCCAAATAGATAGTTTTGCCAAGAATGGTTTGAGAGTCATTTTGTGGCACATATTCCTGCCATATGTAAGCATATCCTGAAGGCTTGGCTTTACCAGTGAAATGGAAGCTATGCATTCTAGTCAGCTCAATCCTAGCTTAGCGCAAAGTTTTATTCCTTCACCCTGTGAACTGGACAGCTTAGAACAAGTCAAGTGTTCTGTTTCTATTTAATATTGAACCCTTATTCATTAAAAAACCCCTTTGCAATGTAAAATATGGGATTTTTCTTTGTTATATTAAGGAGAAGCCATTCTCTGCAAGCCAGATTTAAACACATAGAACGTCAATGTTTTTTTCATTTCAAAATATGTCACTTTGGAGTAGAATATATATACATTTTGAGTTGATTATAATTTGAAACGTCTTTTTGGTGGAATAGTTCTGAGGAGCATTACAGATGCCTTCACAACAATGCAAGAGGGTCAAGCATCCCTAACAATGCAAGAGGGTCAAGCAATACTTTTTATTACTGGGAATGACATCTTCCTTTGCCCAGCTCTACAAACACAACTAATTAGAGAGCCATCTTTTTTCATCATACTAATGGATGGGTAACATCCTTGACTATACACAAATGTCTGACCCCCCAGGATCTCATTGGCACTCACTCCTTATGACAGTTGTTCCTTGTTATCTGTTCCAAAAATACAGTGAATAAGGGAACTACAAGGGCAGCTGAACAGACTGCCTCTCTGCCTGCTTGTTCATTCAGAAGCTCATGCTGCCTGGCATATATTTGGAAAAGGTGACCTAGGCAAGCCAGACAATCCAGGGCAGTGGTAAACAAATACTGCCAGATCAAGGGCACAGAAGGTAAGAATGGTAAGTAGGTAGGTTGTTTGCATCTCTGCATTTGCAGAGGCATGCTACACTTGTCCCTCTTCCCCAATATCTTTTGCCTGAAATGGCTACTTCATTTTTTACTCCTTTTTTGGTCAGTAGAACCAAATGCGTATAAAGCACAACTGTGTATAATTCTGTCTTCTGAAAGTTGTGATAAAATGATGGCTGTAAACATATTGGGAACCTATGAAGCGTTAACTGCAGGGGTGAATAATGAGAATCCATACTTCTATTGGGATGATTTCTCCATCATATTTGATTGTGGGTCATTGGAGGGCAGCCTCAAAGGCACGAAGGTGCAGTCCTGTCATCTTTGAAGGGGATTCAGAAATAGAATCAACTGCAGCTATTTACTCTCTTTGGTTTACTAAATGGTTCAACCCAACAGATGGCAATATACTCAAGCAAGCATGGGCCACCCTTCTTTCATATGTTTGTGTAATACAGTCCCTTATCAGTCTTGCATTAGAAGAATATTCTCATCGGATCATGGTGGTGCAATGCATAGAATACAGTATTGCAGGCTAATTCTGCTCACAGCCTGGAGTTCAATCCTGACAGGGCTCAAAGTTGACTCAGCCTTCCATCCTCCCAAGGTTGGTAAAATGAGGACCCAGATTGTTGGCGTCAACATGCAAATAATGCTTCTGCATTGTAAACCACCCAGACAGTGCTGTAAACTTCTATGGGGCAATATATAAGCCTAAATTGTATTCCTATTGCTATCTCTGCATCCCTATTGGCCCATCAACATCTCCCCAATGAATGTTCTTTCTTTCAAGTCCCTTCTTCAGCAAGAAACTCATTCTCAAACTGGTATGATAGCTCAGAACTCTGGTTTTTCAGGTCATATCCTACATAATCATCCACCCTGAAAATAAATACAAACTGGCTATCAAAAAGGTTTGGGATTTTCTGGCAGAGAAGATAGGGGACCTGTTGCTTTTTGAATCCTGCAGATAAAATCTAGGTGCAGGGTAGTATTTCTGCATCCACTCCACCCCCACTTCTTTTTTGTAGTTTATAGCCTGCCCAGAATTGGCAGAACCAAAGACATCTGACCTCGCAAATCATTGAACTGAGAAGTTACTAAATAACTACAGAGCACCCCCCTTTGCCCCAGCTCAGAGCCTGTAAATTTTGCTGAAATAGAGGCTTTGCAACAGGCCAGAAACAACACGGCAGGCTCCAAATGATTTCTGGTTTAACTTGATCTACTGAAAATATGTTATCCCAAGAAATGCCAGCTTTTTTACCAGTAGTCACAAAAGACTCTTCTTAATGAGAAAGATGAGGGCTTCTATCTTGTAGAATATGAGGGCATCTTGTAACTTAACTTTTACTTAGAAGTAAATCTCATTGGATATCCCATGCTTCACCACCATGTACATGGGTACAGGGCTTCAGCCTGAGACCCTTGTATATGCTTGTCCTTATTATAATAGACTTCATTATTTACTTATTTGTTATACTTCCAATCCAACAAGATCAATCACACTTTGTGTAAATTTCATAAAAAGCTTAAATAAAAATATATAAAGCTGAATAAATTCAACAGGGTTTCAATAGAAGAAATGAAGTATGAAGTGTATTTTAAGAAAGCTAGTCCATCCAGGGCATTTTATTTTTATATATAATCTGGAACTATGTTTCTAAGACTCAAGCCTGCACATGGCAGCCATAATTGTTTCTTGGTAAATGCTTTAGTGTGCAAAGGTGATGAACTGTATACCTCACTGAGGCATTTTGCTCCACTCTGTCCACATCTTCTTGCACATTTTGTAGCAGAAACAGGTTTTTGCACTTGGAAGTGTCTGAGAAAGTCATCAAAGTGACATGAAGCAAGCTAGTGCATCAATTTCACTTCGTTTCAGAAGATGTGTGTGTATTGTTTCCCTAGGCCTGTTTAAAGTGATACTTCATGTTGTAGTAGAGAATCATTGAAGAGAAACCCCTCTCCCTTTGAAGCTCTGTCCAGGCTTACAAAACTCCTATGTAGTACATGAAGTACATATAAAAAAGATAGTTTCATTTCCACATCTTTCTTTTCCCTTTTAAATGTACAATATGCAGTAGAGTGGAAGGAGCAAAGCCAAACAAATCACCATCAAGTTTCCATTTGGTTGCTTATTATTGTTAGGCAGAGCTATGGAGGGAAAAGGAGAACAATATAAGCAATAGCAGCTTTGCAAGTCTGCTGGTCCAAAATAGTCCACAAAGTATATAAGAAGTAGAAGGATTGAAACAAAAATACTAGTTTTGGTGCAGTATTTAATAAAACTGAGTGGCATCAGAAACTGATCAGTTCCCCAAAACAAATGACAAGAGATCAATCAGGTTTGATGCTGGTCCCAAAACATGGGTATGTGAATGCCCTCAGAGCTCACAAGGTTATTATCGGAATCAAATAGAGAACAAAGGTTAGAACAAAAGCCTGTAGAGACTTTGGTGGCTGGAAGAAGTTATAGAAACACACTCTCTCATTTGTCTTCAACATTCCAGATGAAAGTGAGAATCTTGATTTCGACATGAAAAAGTGAAGCCACTTTAGGAGTCATGGAGGTTTTCGGAAAGAACTTTGCAAAGACATTTCCGAAAATTGTCCAAGCATTTTCATGCCTTTAAAGATCTATGAAGATGTTAAAGCTTAATGCCACCACTTGTTTATTGGACCCGTGCCCCTCCTGGCTGGTCTTGGCCACTCGGGAGGTGACACGAGGCTGGTTCCAGGGAATCATCAATGCTTCCTTGAGAGAGGTGCTTTTACCCGCCGCCTTGAAAGAGGCGGTGGTGCGGCCCCTCCTCAAGAAACCGTCCCTGGATCCAGCATTATTATCAAATTATCGTCCGGTCTCCAACCTTCGCTTTGTTGCGAAGGTTGTTGAGAGCGTGGTGGCACGCTAGCTCCCTCAGTACCTGGATGAAGCGATATACCTAGTCCCCCTCCAATCGGGTTTCAGGCCCGGGCACAGCACGGAGACGGCATTGGTCGCGTTAGTAGATGATCTCTGGAGGGCCCGGAACAGGGGTTGTTCCTCTGTCTTGGTCCTGTTAGATCTCTCAGCGGCTTTTGATACTGTTGACCACAGTATCTTATTGCGGCGGTTGGGGGGGTTGGGAGTGGGGGGCACCATTTTACAGTGGTTCTCCTCCTTCCTCTCTGATTGTTCGCAATTTGTGTTGACAGGGGGGCAGAGGTCGACCCCAAGGCCCCTACTGTGTGGGGTGCCTCAGGGGTCGGTGCTCTCGCCCCTGCTGTTCAACATTTATGTGAAGCCGCTGGGTGAGATCATCCGTGGCTTTGGGGTAGAGTTCCATCAGTACACTGATGATACTCAGCTGTACATCTCTACCCCGGGCCACCCCAACGAAGCCGTTGAAGTGATGACCCGGTGCCTGGAGGCCGTGCGGAGTTGGATGGGTTGTAACAGGCTTCGTCTCAGCCCGACCAAAACCGAGTGGCTGTGGTTTCCTGCGCCCAGATACAGCCAGCTTGTTCCTTCGCTGGCCATGGGGGGAGAAGTTCTGACCCCCGTGGAAAGGGCTCGCAATCTGGGTGTCCTCCTGGACGTACGGCTGTCTTTAGAAGACCATATCACAGCCGTCGCCAGGGGGGCCTTTTGTCAGATTCGTCTGATTTACTAGTTGTGGCCCTTTCTGGATCTGGGCACACTTCGCACAGTCACCTCCGCCCTCGTCATCTCCCACTTGGACTATTGCAATGCTCTCTACATGGGGCTCCCCTTGAAGAGTGTCCGGAGGCTGCAGTTGGTTCAGAATGCGGCCGCACGGGTGATCTTGGGAGCCCCTCGGAGCTCCCATGTAACACCACTTCTCCGCAGGCTGCACTGACTTCCTGTGGCCTTCCGGATCTGACTCAAGGTGGTATTGACTGTATTTAAAGTGCTCCATGGCTTGGGGCCTGGGTACTTATGGGACTGCCTGCTGCCATCAACAGCCTCCCACCGCCCAGTACGCTCACACAGGGTTGTCCTCCTCGGGGTGCCACCGCCTGATCGTTGCCGGCTGGCGACCCTGAGGGTGCGGGCTTTCTCTGTGGGGGCCCCCTCCCTGTGGAATGATCTGCCCCCAGAGATACGGGCCATTACCGACATCCAGACCTTCCGGCGCGCAGTAAAGACCTTATTTTTCCAACAGGCCGGCCTGGCCCAGTAAACGGTTCATGGGGTTTTAATTTAATTCGGGTTTTAAAAATTTTTTAAATTTTAACTTTTTAATTTAATCCTGGAATTTTAAACCTTGAATTTTATATCTGAAGGGATTCGGCCGGATTCATGTCATTTAATTTGTTTTTAATTGTATATACTCCATTTTTAGTAGGCTGTACACCGCCCCGAGTCCCTTTTTGGGAGAGGGGGCAGTATAGAAATATAAATAAATAAATAAATAAAGTAGAAGATTTTTTTTAAAAAAGCAAGACACATAGTAACAGTACTTGCTGAAGTACTTACCTGTTGTTTTTTTCAAGTTCATAAATATAGCCTAATATGTAATATCAAAAAGGAGGAGGAGGACGACAAATAGATGTTTAAGCCCACCAATAAATTATATTTTGTTCTAGAAAGTTGGTTTTATTTTATGCTTATCTCCATTGCTTTTTGAAAAAATGGATTACCAATAATCAGCCTAAACAACATTCCATAATGCCAAACCATGACATAATGGGAACAAGGTTTTCAAGGATGCATTTATGACAAAATTTAGTCCCACAAAATTTCATTTTAGGACTGAAACAGTGGTTCACTGACTACACATTGCCCAGTCTGGATATCTTTCCTCCCGTTGCTGGTTTTTAAATTGTCCTGTGAACATGAAAATTGGTTTCTTTGAATCATGCATCCAAAGTGCAACCAGAAATTTTGCATGCTGTTTGTTTAGCAGCTCTCCAAAGAAGCCCAATTACATTCCTTGCAATTGGGGTGTTTTAAAATTAGACAGATCCCTTTCTAATTACAGATGTTTGAGAATACTAGGCAGGTTCTGCTTTTAGGCTGCAGCTTGTTTCGTTGATAAAGCTGAAGTCAATATATAAAGCGAGGCCCGATAAATCTAATTTTGTATCTGTCTCGTCCAATGTAATGTGTATATTTTTAACATCTTCTTTCGATGTTAACTCTGTTTTGCTAATACTTTTTAAGTTTTCATTTATCTCTTGTAGCACACCATGTAACTTGGAAAACTTTTTCTCAAATACTTCCATAAGGAGTTTAGCATTAAATTCTTCTGATTCCTAACTTTATTTTAACTCTCCTTTTGGAGGAATTATATAAATATATGCAATTTTCCTCTTATAGCCAGTTGTTGACCCCCTCAACTTCCTAATTTAGTTTATTGCCTTGGGACTTCCAAGTGTTTCCCCATCAAAGTACTAGCATAGTTTTGTTAGATTAGAAAGGCATTTTCAGACAGATATTAAACCCCTGCCCCCACTGTGCTATCTTTTACAGCACTCTGCTAGTTTGCTAATCTGAACATCAAGTGGTCATTATACTATTAAAGTCAGCTTGAACTTCTGGTGATTGTAAGGATAAATCCTTTCCACCTTGCTCTGTTTATGGTAATAACTCGTAGGCCTTGGATTTTCACCAACCAATTCTTTCTTTTCGTCATTATATTGGACAGGCTGACAGAGAGTGGATGGAACTTACTGAGATAGACTACAAAGCTAGTCTCTGAGGCCCTTGAATGTGGCTGGTTCTCATATTTTTGGAAAGGACAAATCATTTTTTCTGCAGGCAGATTAGTTGGCAGGTGGCCCTCTTTGGAGTGATTCTTTGCATTTGATTATGCATACCCGGAGGAAGACTTCTGGTACTCTAAACAATGCCATCGTGATTTGAAGTGGCTTGCTGTGGGATATTGCCCTATTTTTAGTGGAAGCCAACCAAATTGCTTGGCTGGCTGGCTATTAGTATGAGGGCAGCTTTGCCATTTGCTATGGAAATCCCTAACAAGACAGGAACTCTGGACTGTTGCCAGTGCATTGCCCTTCTTGGCTGGTCTCCCATTTGGTCATGCTAAATGAGTAGGCAAATAAGCCTTTTCATGAAATACAACACCCACCCCTGCTACCCTCTTCTGCTACCCCCTTTCCACTTCCTTCAAGCTGAGGAGAGCTAATCAGTTGTTTTGACATTACCAAAATCCAGATTTGACAGGGAAACACATCCAAAGTTCAAATCCAAGGACAGGATTAATGAGGACTTCAAAGAAATATATTACAAGCCAATCTTACTAATTCAGTACACCTGATGCTGGCAACCAGTGAGCTAATTGGAAAAGATATTCTTTGGGGGCCATTATGTTTCAGTCTTTAATATTCACAATATGGCAACTCACAGGAGGCTAGCTGCTAGGTAGATGGGGATAAAAGGGTTTTCAGGCACTATATTGTACTAAAGAACCACGCTGTTGCTTACATAATGAGATTGTGCTGTAAGAGTGCCATAAATAATAGAGTTCAATTGAGAGTCCCCCCCCCTCAAATATGAGTGTAATATTACAAATCCTTGAGAGGCTTTTTGTGAATTGAATAACCTGATTAGCATGGCTATTGCATGGCCAAAAAATGCACAGATTGCTAAAGAAATGTACTTAGCATAAAAATGTATGTTCTTTTAGCAGGCACTACCCTAGAACCTGAATGGTATTCCTGCCCTTTCAGTTTGTGGGTGATTGGCACTTTCAGAGCACTGATTAGTTGCAAAAGCTCATGCTTGGCCAGCTACCAGTTGGGCGATCATTATATCCAACCAGGAATATTTTTTTTCAAAAAATGTTTCTTATTATTAGGAGGCATTCTCCAATAGAGACAATCATTGAATTATCTTATTTTTCAGACATCTCCCCAATACTGCAGAGATGAAGATTTGGGACTTTTTAGGTACATGTTGTTTCTGTGAGTGATGGCATGATGGGACAGATGAAGCAGGTTCTGAGACCTGATTAATTCTGAGGTTCTCTCTCCAAATTCCTGTCGTCACCATCATGTTTCCTCTGGCTAAACCGGGCTATGAAATGTATGTGAGGTTGGGTCTCCCTCAATCTGCTTCCTATCCAGATGTTTTCAAAACCATCCTAGCCAGGGGTTGGATTCAAATTTTTTAACAACCGGTTCTGTGGGCGTGCCTTAGGTGGTGGGCGTGGCTTGGTGGTCATGTGACTGGGTGGACATGGCTTGGTGGTCATGTTATTGGCTGGATGTGGCCAACTCAACATCACTCACATCGAGGCACACATCTCCTCACCTGGCCTTTCAAGACTGTGGGAATGCTGCAACATTCGTAAGTGTGAAAAATGGTCACAAGTCACTTTTTTCATTGCCATTGTAACTTTGAATGGTCACTCCACACAAACAAAGTACCAGCAAAGGAGGGGAAAAAAACTCCAGAGATATTCCTGAGACAGAAGTTTAGTCCTGCCAAGAATGTAATAAGGGTTAACGGAGAGACAATTTCTGTAAGCAACACCAGAATGTTTCCTTCCTGCCTTCATTACAGGATTAGGCCAGTAATTTCTTCTAACAACCAGTTCTATAAACTGCTTAGAATGTTAACAACCGGTTCTAACGAATAGGTGCGAACTGGTAGAATCTCACCCCTGATCCTAGCCAAATCCATAGTTGATATAAGTGAAAATTTTCCAAACAGTCTAGCAAATGGTTACTGCAATTCTGATAACTTGCTATCAATGTATTGCTTTATCAAATTTGGAAAAGAAGTTATGGATGGAAAGATGCATCTGGTTTTCTGAATTTTTTTTTTTTTTTGGGGGGAGGGCAGTAATAAAAAGCAATGATAGCTACTAGCACCATTTTTTTTACACTGGCCTGAAAGTTTTCACAGTAGTTAAAAAGCAAAACCTTTTGGGAAAATTTATACTTGTCATCCAAAACAAGCTTGTTCTATCTACATTGTCAGCTTTATTATTAGAGATTTTCTCAGTCTTACTTGAAAACTCTACATCTCTGTGAGACAGAGAATTTAGTTTTATCTGTCTCCAACTGTCTTCTTACTATGGTGACCTCATGCTTTTACTATTAAATTGTTCGTGGATAAACATAAAACTATTCTGAAGCTAGTTGTTGTGACCTGCCAGTGGCCAGCGGAGCTGGTGGCAGATTTGGACAGTGAGGAGGTTGGGGAGGACCAGTCCTGGAGTCTGGGGAAGGCTCTCATGAGTGCTTTGCATCAGAGGCAGAGATGGCGGCCAGGGCCATCTGACAGTTATCAGCTGCTTCAGAGTCAGAGATCAATGGGGCAGAAGAACAGCCAGAGCCAGTTCCCAGTGTGCACATGTGCAGAGCTGCCAGGAAAAGGGAACAGTTAAGAAACAGGGGTCAACTTGGGAGTAAGGGCACAGGTGGACATTGAATGGCCTCTCCCATAGGGAATAAAGAGGAGTGAAAGGGGAGTAGGGTTTGCAGGAGACAATTAGTTCAATTTATTAGGGTGAAGATCTGTTCCTGACTTCTTGCCAAGTAATTTCTGCTACAGCATGGCATTTGGAAGATATTGGCCTGGCAACTCTCCAAGCCTGATAAAGGTCTGCAATTGTGAAATCTCATGAAAGACTGTTTGCCAGGACTTTGCTAGAGAGGAATTCACTTTAACCTAAATAAAAGGGGCGAGGAGTCTGCTTCATGATCTGGGAAGCCTAGGTCAGAACACTAGTAGAGAACAATATTACAATACTATAATGTAAAAAAACATTCATATACATTACCTTCCTAATAGTTTCCCTTTCTCCTTAAAAGAAGATAAAGAAATATGTAAGTCAGTTGCTAGCTGCATGTGGCAAAAGGGTAATTAGGAACTTAATCAACATTTTCCTTAATTATGTTTTTTGTATCTTGAATGAGTACAAGCTCCAGAATCAAATAGATTGCATCATAGGATATTGAAGGAACTTGTGGCTCATCTAATAGTACCTATCCATTATCTTTGATAAATCCTGAAAGATGAAATATCTGATGATTGGAGGTGGGCAAATATCCCCATTTTCAAAAAGGGAAAAATCCTGAACTATAAAACTATTAACATTGATAACAGAGGATATTCCTCCATGTATAATGAACAGATAAATTTGAAAGCAAATTGAAAATAATACGATTATTAAAATTCAGCATGGATATATTTTTTTAAATAGTCCTGTCAGACTCATTTTATTTCATGTTCTGATCAGTTAATCAGTTTGTAAGATTGTAGGAATCCTATAGTCAGAACATGTCTAGATTTCAGAGAAGCATTTGAAAAAGTACCCATGACATTCTGATTAATAAACTCATTAAGTACAGCTGGTGGTGATCTTGAAAAAGCTTGGGTAATCTTGAAAAAGCTATGCAGGGCTGGATCTGGGTAATACTTGAATGGGAGATCATGAGGAAATATGAAGCATGTAGGGTAGATATATTACCCTGTTTCCAGCCCAGCAGAGTTGAGTCACATTTAAAAAAAAATTCAGAAGCAATCATCCCACAGTATAAGTGTTTAAGTCTTTTGCAAAACAATATAAGAAAACAACATAACATGAGAAACCAATTGAACTATGTCACCTACGTTTGGACTTAAGCATAGGACACAAAATTATCTGCTACAATGCCCTACTACTTCAATGACTACTTCAGCTTCAACCACAACAACACAAGAGTACACAACAGATGCAAATTCAATGTAAACCGCTCCAAACTTGATTGCAGAAAGTACGACTTCAGCAACAGAGTGGTCAATGCCTGGAATGCACTACCTGACTCTGTTGTTACATCCTTTAACCCCCACTCCTTTAACCTTAAACTATCCACTATTGACCTCACCCCATTCCTAAGAGGTCTGTAAGGGGCGTGCATTAGTGTAGAATCGTGCCTACCGTCCCTCTCCTATTGTCCCCATTTATTTGTACCTAAATTTCATGTATTCTTACTCATGTTTATACTTATGCCTATTATCTTGTAAGCGATTGACAAATCAAATAAATAAAATCAATAAAATTAAACAAAAAAATATTCAGGAATATCGAAGAATACAATAAGATGAAAAAAGAAATGCTTTATCTCCTTCTGCCAGTAAGAGAACCCAAGAGATGATGGAATGGCAGCACAATTCTAGGTAGATCTACATCAAAGTTCTACCCTTTGGAACTTTTTGAACAGCTTATGCAGAATCTGCATGATAATTAAGCATGCTTGCTTTTTGACAGTCTCATCTCACTGGATTTTTTGCTAAGGACAAAGGAGACAAGTCTATCCTATCTTGGAATGCTTTGTCCTCCTGCCAAGAATAAGACCATCAAGGTTTAATGTTGAAGATTTCTGTCATGAACAAGACCATTAAGGTTTCACAAAGTTAATTGGATTGGAGATGAGAAAGATCATTTCATTCTATGGGTAAAGTACAAGGCAAAACAACCCAAGTATGATAATTTACTTAGTTTAATTATAAGTTCACTTTTACATTACAAGACTGAACCATAACACGAATATATAAAATCATATGGAGTTCTTTGTACCTAAGGAATAGAGGTATGAACCACTACATAATTCCTCCTTGCAATCTTCCATCCAAACAACCAGCACTACAGTAAATTGAGAAGTTGAAAAAAAAAATCCTAGGAGAGGACAATGGAACATGAGTTTTATATTGTTGCTATGGATATGTCCAATGGATATGCAATCTCTTGGCCATGGATATGCAATCTCTAGAAATTAAGCTTAATTTAAGATGACTTTAATTATAAGATGAATGACATGTCAATTCCTTGGAATCCATAACAGGTGAGAAATACGAGTACTCATTATTTATTTATCCACTTGTAATATCAAGTGGGGTGCCTATTAAAAGGGTTTTCACTTTTGTATTAATGATTTGGATAAGGTGAGGGAAGTTAATCAGTGGATAGAAACAACAGTGTAGGATAGCTAATACTTAACTCCTACAATGCAGACTATAGAATACTGAATCTGAGTCATAAGAAGGAGATTCCAATTGAATGTTACAACATAATAGCAATTTGATAATGGAGTCAATTAATCAAAGATGATGGGCTTCTATTCATTAGCTATGTTCAAGCAAGAATAGTTTATCTATCTGGATTTCTGCATGGAGCAGGGAGTTTGGCTTAAAACTGTCCTTATGATTTTTTTTTTATAATTTAATGGCTCTGTGATTAACTGAGTGACAAGTAGGATTAGTTTCATGTGAATAACTAAACCTACTCAGATATAGGATTAGAGAGGGCTAATTTCAGCCCCGGTTTTGTGGCTGTTTAGGTTAAACTAACTTCCTCCCAATTTGCCACTAAATGTGAATAAAGATTTACTCTTCCTTTTCCTCAGAGTGCCTAGGGGGAGTCCCACAAAAATGGAATTTCTTAAGAAGCTACTTCTCTCTGAAACAATTTTCATTCTCACTACAGCAAATGGGAGAAAGCCAGAAGTAATGGAATTGGTAAGTGCCCTTCAAGATTTCCCATAGTGGGTGGTTCTGATTGGCCATTACTTAAAAAAAAAGTTTTTGTGGAATGTACACAAAAACTGGAAAAAATGTAGAAAATTACAACCTCTCATCCACCTTTGCAATGGCTATATTTTCTATGTGTATGGTTACTCTCTGTCGATTATGGCATCTTGGTTGTCTAGCATCAGTTTGCAGGGATGAATGTCTACTTTAGAGCAGGAGACTGATTTCTTTATGGTTTTGCCCATGAAGATTGAAGAACTCTTACCTAATAGTTGTATGAGCTACACCAAAAAGTAACAGAGTGTTTGCAAATGAAGGACCAATGAAGGTGGTTTGAAAATAACAACTCACTGACTGACCATCTCTTTTACAACAGGAAGCACTTTTGCAAACTGACAGATATGAAATAGGAGCATTAGATTTAATTTTTTCCTAAATATGACCAAGACTTTGTATATTCCTGAACTAACTAAACATTTTCCTAGTGCCCTGTTTTGTTTTAAATTCTAATATGGGATTTTTCTCCCTTTTGTTTGCAGTGAAAGGTAAAGTGACTAACCTATGTGCAACTATTCACTTTCCATATCTCATGTTGTGCTAAGTCTACAGCTATATGAGACATTTAATATATTTTTTGCCAGGGTACACTACATTTTCAGCTACATTTTCCTAGACCATTACATTTAGACAATAGATCAACCATGTACCTTGTACTATCATAAGGAAAAAAATACCGTGAAACTGGCCCTTGGCTTCAAGTAGATGGACAGTTATTATGAAAGCAAGAAAATTTATTTTTCCCTGTGCAGATGTAACCAGGAAGGGAATTAAAAATTATGACCAGTTGCCATGGTAACTGAGCTCCAAGATTTTTGTCCTAGCAGAAGAGTGGGCTTGTCTAAGCTTTCTAGCTGGCCATTTCCATCCACTAAAACCAGAGAAACATTTGCTGTTCATACTGGGGATAAAATTTTTATGAAGCTAAATCTAGGCTGTGTTTTAGTGTCAGTCAGCATTAACCCATAGCATGAACACATAAATAATTGAGATTTCAAGCAACCCTGAGCTCCAGATTAGAGACATGGAGGCCTAGAGTTGTTTGCATCCAGAGCAGCTTGGATGAACTTTATAGAATGGCTTCTGAACTCTATAGTATCCTCATCTGTGACACCATAAGGGTGCCTGTCAGCCTCTCCCATCATTTATAGCAACTTTCCTTGTGCCTTGAGTTGCATTAAAGGCAGCCAGAAAATTAATCTTTGCATGGTAAGTGGAAGGTGACCCCCAGGGTAATTGGGGAAAAATGATGCATTCAGATGGGATGGATATGGTTAAAGAAATATTTACACAAAGCTGACCTGCAAGGATTTTTCAAAGAAAAGACTTAGAAGAAGCATCAGTTGAACACCAGTATAAGAAGACTCTCAGAATAGCTTATGTTCATGACCTTCAAAATAGTTCATATTCTTTAATAAAGCCCTTTGAAAACAGAACTCTGCCTTCAATAAAAATGGGGTTAATATGGAGTCTTAGTCCTTCCAATGCTAGTTACTTTTCAATTTGAGCTGTCATCTCTCAAGTAGCTATTTTTACTCTTGTTCTGGACACGAGCTAGCTTCATCCAACTCATCATTAGGTTGTTTGAATTGATAACCAAGTAACAGGACAACAAAGGGAAAGTTTTAATTCCAAATTCTGTCAAATTATCAATCCAACAACTCTCTTCCAGTCACAAATGTTATGGGGCTTAGAAAGCTAATAAACTGATAATTAATGGTCAAGCCTGCCTTGTCAGTTCTCCTAGGAAATGAGACAGAGGTGTAAAGTTGCTGAAAATAAAAGGGCACATCCACTACAAAACTCACAAAAGATTGTAACCAACTGACACACTGTATGTATATAATTGAAAGATGTTTTTATGTTTTTATGTTTTTTTTGTATGTTTGTTGTAAAAAATTAAAACTTTATATATAAAAAAACTCACTGCCAAAGATTGGCAGTTGTAGAACAAGACTCCCAAAATTGATTCATTGCAGGAACAAAGTCAGGCCAATTGCTGACTGTCTAGCCAAAGGAGAAGAAGCCATTAATGTAGTATCTGTATTCTTTCGATGCAAGGACTCATGGGATGCAAGGCAGGGCTAAAGGGAGTAGGTTGTGACTCATACACATTGTGTGTTGCTCAATTCCATGGCAAGGACTTGCAAAGTGTTAGTGGCTGATTTGGGTGCGTGTCCTTTATGGACTTAGCCATAAAAGCTTTTAAAAAGCCATAAACTCTGTCCCTTGAATGTAGGGTCTTTGGTGATATATAATTACCCTGTGATCAGTTAAATGGCTCTTCCTGTTACCTGGCAGCCTGAGCCAAATCATTTCTGGAGATGCAAATAAAATGTCATTGCCAATGCACACTTTTTATTCTTATTCATTAACCTACAACACTGTTCTCATAAATAAAGGAGATCAAACATGTTCCTTCAAATCTATTTCTTCCTCTGTGTTTCAAGGTCTCAAGTTACGGGTTTCCTCAACTGTGAGGGGAAAATCAGTGTCCTTCACTGAAAAAAACTGTTTTAATCAGTTACATCCATTTACCGGACATTTGCAGTACAGTATTCAAGGGTTTCTCACTATTGAAATGACTAAGCCTTGAGTTCACTCCCTGCTTGGATATCACAGTTGAATTTTTATAGTGGCTTGTTGATCTGGATTACCATTCCACCCTTTAGTTTATGCGCAGAATGATACTATTTTTTACTATTGCAGAATAGTAAAATTAGCATCATTCTTTCTTTTGCACCATCTCTTTTAATTGCCAGGCATTACCATGTTTGGGTATTTGAGAAAGATACCAGTATAGATTGTATTGACACATTACAACCAGTTATTTGAAAGTCCTGATAATGGCACACATCTTTGCATGCATGGTCAGTTTTGGGGGCCAAGGTCATTTGGTTCTGCCATATACTACAAGAATAGTCACATCCTACTAAATTTTTATTTTTTTATTTTTTGCTTCTGGCTCCACTTTTGTGGAATAGATTCTCACCAGGCTTAGATGTGGAATCAGATCTCCGAAATTTTAAAAGTTTCATGACTTTCCCCCAAAGTTGATTTAAAATTTTAGAAGCCTTACCTGTCATTTTAAATATATAGAGGTTATTATTATCTGTTATGGATTTGTTAGTTTATAGGCTCCTAATTTTGTAGTATGTCATGATGATTTATTACAATGTATTGTTTCAATTGTTATCTTATTCTATTCACTGTGTTTCGTTATACATGCTTAATAAATAAAACTACTGTTACTATGCAGTAGATTTAGATGAGTCTGTACTGCTGTCATCTCAATTATTGTTTATTATAATTTGTAGTTTTCTATTGCAATCAGAAACCCAATACATGTGGTGGAAATCCTGTGCAATTTTAAATCAGAAACCAAACTGAATTCACCAGGAATTGCTCAAAGACAAATGCCTAGAGGATTGTAGTTTATATTTTCTATGTTTATCATATTTTTAAATTCACAATTCAAGTTAATATATTGCCAAAGTTCTTTTGATCAACTGCTTGAATAAATTCAAAGAGACAACAGCACCTTTAGACAGACTGATTCAACCTATTTGGAATCAGCTCTAGACATATCAAGTCTCATGGCTTCAGCTATGTCCAGATGCCTAAAATGATTTATTGATGGTTCAGTTTATGTAGTAAAAGAAACAAAGCTGGTCATTTCACTCACGTATGGCTGTTATTCTTCACTCTGTTTCTCTTTTCTCCTCATACAAGTTCAGCCATGATAGCATTGTAGTCAACAATTGGAGGTTAGCAGAAATAAGACTAGAGCATTTGAAAGCAATTGAACTGAAATAATACAATACTTGGGTAGGAGTGCTTTAAATATTAGCATCTGCCATAATGTTACCAAAGTGACTATATATGTGATGATATAATGACCCAGGCCTGCCCTTTGACACAATGTCACATATACGTATGAAAAGATGCAACTCTTCATCCTTTTTTGACCTCCAGTTATGCCGAGTCCCATGTCCCAATCAGAATGGTGCCAAGCCCAGGAATTATCCTCAGTAGACATGGGGTATAATGAAAGACGCTTTGATGAACTATACTGATGAATGAAACATTGAAAAGCTGCTCCCTTTAACTATCAACTAAATGAAGTATGCTACTCGGGTATGGCAGCCCACCAGAGATTTGATAAACTTCCTGCTTTAACAGCTTGCCTGAGACTGCAAAAACAGGAGTGTTGTTGAGCACTTGGCAGAGCACAATATGTAGCTGATGAAGTGCTTGCTTGGAAAGCATAAGAAGACTCATTCAGGTTATGAAAAGCTCTCTGTGGAATGTTCTTTTATTTTTTGGAATAAAGTTAAAATACAGGAAACAGAAAAGGCAAGCAAACATAATAAACTCTCACTGGCTTTACCTATGACAAGATGGCAGAACATTGGCAGACCTCACATCCTCCTGATTGCCAGCCAGGTCTTCCATCCAGGTGTTCCCTAGATGTGTTAGAAGACCAATCCTGTCATTCACAGATAGCAAGCTATTGACAATACTGACTGGGAGCTCTGGGAGTTATAATGCAAGAATATGGACAGCTCAAGATTAGAAAAATTGGCTCAATGAAATTTTTTCTTCTCAGGTAAAAGAACATCAATGAGAAGTCCATGCCCTCCTTTTATGTCTCCTTGTATTTTCAGGAGTGAACTCGACTGGGATGTCATGGGCCAAGTTTCTCTTCACTTCCTAATTGCCATTGCATTTCCCAGTTATTCTGCTTTGAGTTATAGTAGCTGTGGCATTTTGCATTTTAACCACAGAATGAGAAAACTTTTGTTCATCTGCATTTTTCAATCCAAATTAAAAAACAGTGATTGAAATAGTTGGGGTTTTACACAACCTTGCTCCCATATTTAAGGTGGATTATTACTTTTGGAAAATATAGTCATTTTATCACTTTGAAGCATTTCATCTCTGCTCTATTTTGATGCTCTATAGCAGTTTTTAATTTTTATTGATTTTAAAGTGACCATGCAATAAATAATTCTCAGTTGTCTTAGCCTACATGCCAAATTGTGCATCTCCCTTATACCACTGTAGCTTGAGGTTGCACCTATGAATAGAAATTATATTTAAGTTTTGAGGAGAATAATGTGGA
Organism: Bungarus multicinctus; assembly: GCA_023653725.1. Taxonomy (NCBI): domain Eukaryota; kingdom Metazoa; phylum Chordata; class Lepidosauria; order Squamata; family Elapidae; genus Bungarus; species Bungarus multicinctus. The sequence goes on along the minus strand of CM042834.1, from coordinate 111,872,472 downwards.
TGGGAAGAAAGCAACATAGTGATGTCACACCTGTGTAGATTGCCTATGTATTTTGGGCGCAGAATTTTGCCAAGTTGACTCAAAACTTGGAGAGTGCTCTGGGAAAGAATAAAAAGGGGGGTGCAATGAAGAAACATAAGAAAGTATTATAAGTTAACGAATTCCAGAGAAATGTTGGTGCTTGCTTGATAGAGAGCCAATCCCTGCCAGATTCCATAACAGATCCTTAGGAAAATTTTTAGACTAGGTTTATAAACTGTACTGAAACATAATATTTGGGTGTACCATCTGATGTTTGATAGGCTGTGTTCAGCTTTCATGTATGGTTTTGTTATCCTTGGCTGGGGTGGAATACTTCCAGCCAATCCCTCTAGCCTTCCAGTTTAATTGATGGACGTGCTTTATCTCTTTCTTTAAAAACTTGCATGAAAATAATTGTATTAAGCTTTGATTTGATTGAAGTCATTCTGTCCACCTAGCAGTTTGAAAACATGCAAATGCAAGTAGGTTGATAGATATCACTTTGATGGGAAGGTAATAGTGTTCCATGCACATTTGGCATATAGCAATGCTGGCCACACGACCATGGATTGGCAAGGCTATCTCCAAGAAATGGAGATGAGCACCATGCCCTAGAGCTGGACATGACTGACAGGGTAACCTTTACCTTTACATTGAAGACCCCTAATTTCCTTCATTTACCAATCTCCTGCACAATAGTGAAAAAATTGCATCAATTTAGTCTGAAAATTCTGACCCTGCCTCTTCTGGAAGCATTAGTGCATTATTACTATTGTGACCCAATAATATAGTTGAAAACATTAGTAATTTTTTTTTCAAAATGTGGCCCCCAGTTGTAATAGAATTGTTTACCTGTCAATCATGGCTTACAAACTATTATGGCTAGATTCACCCAGTGTGGTAAGGCAGAACCAAACTAATCTGATCATACATTAAAGTGTGGATTTTGAATTGCTGAACTAAAATGTGATAAGGGGCAAAGGATTTAGGATGATTTTAAACCAAGAAGGTCAAGGTTGAAGGACAATAAAAGGAAAATCCTTTGAATTCATGGCTGTTCAACTGTAACTTACCATTATAATAGCCAGGTTTTGAGAGAGAATTTGAACACAAAAAAGCAACTGTGAGAATACCCAGTTTATAAGTTATCTTGCTAATCTATTTTGAGGCAAGGATGATTCAAGATTGGATCATATTTCTTACCAAGGCTACAGAGTGGCCCATTTTAAGGTTCCCTCATGGGTTGCATAATTAGAGTAGTGACCTGAAAATAGGATGGGATTTGCATTTATGTTGTGTTCTCATGATTTACACACTGCAAAGGCCATCTCCTTTCAGCCCAAGGTAGAGAACAAACAAGCCATGAATTCCAATTACGGAAGGAAAGGTAGCTGGGCAAGCTACCTTGAGATTTTTATTCTTGTCCTCCACAAGTCCCTCGCCTTTGCAGATTTTCCAAGAACAAAGACGTAATAGACCTATGATGCCAGTAAAAATAGAAAACTCAAGTTACACCTGTCATTGTAGCTATTCCTCCCAACAATAAATCTAAACGTCTGGAAAGCTGACAAAAACTCCTACCCATTACCACTGTTCTTACTGCTATATCTTGTGCAAAAGTGGTTTTAATTAATAATTCATATTTTTTTGTAGATTACACTCCTCCTGCATATGCATTTATTATTCAAATTGTTATTGCAGACTTCATAGTTGATGTTTATATGACATTGAAATCCAATCTTTGCATTTGTTTTGAATATTCGTTTTGTTATTACTGGAAGGGAAGTTATTCATAAAGCAAAAACAAATAAATTGACAGGTCAATTGGTCAATAAATGAATAAAAGTACAGTGCTATTCTCCAGCTTTGAAGAGAGGCTTTGATATTCTTTTAAATTGTAAAGGCCTTTGATTCTCTTGAGAAACATGGATAAATCATGAAATATTGACACATTATAATACATCTTATAATATAGATAATAACTTTTTTTGTTACTTAAAACTAATATCATGACTATAATTGCTCTGGAAAATTAAAGTAATAAGTAAGCGATACCAAAGTAAAATGAAATAACACCACAATTTATCCAGGATACCTTGGTAAAGTGTTCAGCCATCTCCAATGCTGTTTTAGGCTTCATCAGCAACTAAGCAGGAATGACAAAGCCAGGAATGACTCAAGGTTAATGAACTAAATCATTAGCAAATTACGAATTTCTGTTAGTGAATTAGGAAAATACTTCCTAACTGAGGATTTATTACAGTTCATTTTCAGATCTTTGTTTCTACTGCTATAGGGATGATTAACTCTTGATAAGGTCCTTCCCACCCTCATTCATGAACCTGCATAGAATTAATCATTAATGGAATTGTATTTATTGTGAGGTTGAAGGAACATTTAGTCATGCAAAAATACCAACAGAGCCAGCATGAAGGAAGAGTATGGCATAGTTTTGAATTTTAAAGCAGGGCTTTGGAAGCGATTCTATACTTGGCATGATGAAATGCCTGTTGACTTGCTTTTATGGGATGATGTAGTATTGCCACTTCTGATAATTGGGCTTTGTGAGATGCCCAGAGATTTGGCATAGAAGCTTAATCGTTTCTAGGCAAAACTCCCTCACCGCTGGCTTTGGTGGGGAGCCAAGCTAAACTGTACATTGGCAAAACATGGTTTCCTCAGGGTAAAACCCATTTCTAATAGTGTTGAACTGATATGATAAGATACAATGTCAAAGTGATAAGCAAGCTACAGACAAATATGCTGGTCCAAAACAGCCATGCGGTTTCTTTATTCTTAATAGCAATAAACAGGACCTATGGCAGACTGGTAAATAATTGGCAATGCTACAAAAAACTTGTGATTGGCCACAATCAAGTGACAAGCTGAGAAAGTGAATAAAGACTAAGTTGGTCTTTTTTTAGGGTTATTATTAATGCACTAGATTAGATGTTTAGCGGTGCAGGGAGGTGATGAAGAAGGAAGTGAAGTACCCAATGTGTAAACATTCACAGAGGAGAGTTTGGGCATCCATATGTATCCTGTGCAATGTCAGGTTACCAATCATATGATCATTATGAAATATGTTCAAAGTACTGCTAATCTTAAACCCAGTGAGCCAAGTAGGGGAGGTTGAAATTCAAAAGTTATCGGATGGTAAAAACAAATACCCTACATGTGTGGTACCAAATTTGTTTTCAAATTCCAAACAAACTGGTTAGGTTTTGTTTAAATGTTTGTTTGAATACTTGCTTCACATCTCTGGAAAGTGGAAAGGCACATTAATGTCTGCATTGAGAATATCCAGCCTCTGATGTGTTTAGAAGTGGAATTGTGGCTTCTAACTCATGCTAGCTTTCTGCCTTTCCTCTGCCCCTCTTGTTTTGTTACCAGCCCCCAATCTCTCCTCATTATAAAAGGAGAAGGCAAGCTGACCCTGAACACTATAGCAAGAACTTCCTGTTGCTCTGGACTCGAGCATATGTTTGATTTGGCAGATCTTTCTGCAGTGCAGATCTTTGAGGACTTATTCGGTTTGTTTTTCTCTGAAGATAAAATGCCCAAACAAACCTTGGGATCTGGTCTCTAGTCAAAGGAATCCAACTGTGAAAAAGGACAGGTGTGGGTTATATGAAAGGAGGATGCTGATCAGTCAGCCTGAAGTACCCGGCCTGGAGGGTGTTATTCAAAGTCTCCCCATGACATTCCAATTAAGGGGATTTTTTTATTACTAGCTGTGGTTGGCAGGACAGAAATACAGCAAAGACTATGTGACAGAGAAAAGCCTCAGCCACAGCTATGCACAAGAAGGACCTCCTGCTCTTCTGAAAAGAAAGAAAGATGAAATGATGCAAAAATCTTTTCCTTGATGTATGCAGACCGATGATGAATTAATAAAAGTATTATATAGATATTTATTAGAATACAAACTTGAGGAAGAACATGTAAAAGAAACAATGGTGGCGTGGGCAAAAAAAATCAGTTATAATATTGAATTGGCTAAATGGCAAAAACTTTGGACCACCAATAAGAAAATAACATTGGCCACGGCATACAAGGAAAACCTTTATAAGATGTTTTACAGGTGGCATCTTCCACCAGAAAGGCTTTCCATAATGTTCAAAAGTCTATCTCCAAATTGTTGGAAGTGCAGAGATGTATCAGGCACAATTTTTCACATGTGGTGGACCTGCAATGGTGATCCAGACATGGGTGGAACAAATGGTGGGAGAGTATATTCCATTTAATTGATTGTAATTTAATTAATTAATTGATTAGTTGATTGTACCCTATGACTATCATTAAGTATTGTACATTATGATTCTTGATTCTTAACGAATGTTCCTTCTTTATGTATACTGAGAGTATTTACACCAAGACAAATTCCTAGTGTGTCCAATCACACTTGGCCAATAAAGTATTCTATTCTATTCTATTCTATTCTATTCTATTCTATTCTATTCTATTCTATTAAGCTGGAAATTTTTCTCATATGGATAATACCAGAAGGATATAGGAAGGATTTAATTTATCAAATAGTAAATGTGTTGACAGTGGCTAGAATATATGTGCAATACTGGAAGAAGGAAAGCATACCGCCAGAAGCAGAGATAATAAGGAAAATTATGGCCTGTGCAGAATCTGGACAGGTTAACCCTAGAATTAAAAAACAAGGGGGAATCTGAGTATTATGAAACATGGAATAAATTTTATCAGTGGTTGCATAGAAGGCAGCAAGGTCAGAACATAACTAGCTATGATGATTAGAATAATTAGTAAACAATGTATCAAACAAGAGGATTGTAAATGGTGAAGTAACATTTATATACGTATAGCAATTGTAATGTCAGTACGGCTACACCGTGTTGTATTCTTATAATTAAAATTAAAAAATAAATAATATTTTTTTAAAAAAGAAAGAAAACATAATCAGCATGAGGATAAAAAGTGGAAAGGAGAATTCCACTTCCTGTTAGAGAAACTTAAATGAATTAATTAATTCTATTAAATGAATTAATGACAGTTCTAACTTACTGAAAAGGTGTTTGAAAATAGAAAGAAACGTCTTCAAATCAGGGCTGGCTCCAGCGATTACATCAACATAACCATGCAGGATTTTTGATAACAGGATAATGGTTTCCCATTATCTTTTGCTCAGATAGTTTTAGATTCCCATTCAAGAACTAATAGATCGGAGACTGCCAAATCAGATGGGTGTTGCTTACCTTATGTGGCCTATTAAGTCTGGTTTCTGAATTTACCGGGGTAGGATACATGGACCTTTTTTTCTGGGCTTCACATGACTCATTATGTGGCTCCTTGTTCTTGTGCCATATCAATCATTAGACGTTGGCAATCATGTTGCTGATCCTATTATCAACAGCTGTGTGAAAAAGTGCTGTTGAGTTTTATCTAACTCTAAACAGTTCCTTAGATTTTGAAGCCAGGATGTTCTTTTTCTGGACCTCATTTACCTTCAATATTTCCTTGAAGGATTAAGTGAAGTGTGGCATATTTTTCTGGGTGTTGCATCACATGTTCAAAATATTTCAGCTTTCCCTTTTTTATAGTCCTGAGGATTGCCCTTGGCTTTCCCAGACCTTAGCTTATCATGTCCTCATTTCTGAGTTTCTCAACCCAACATATACATAACAGCTGCCTGAAAATCCACATTTCAAATACTTCTAGTCTCTTAAAGTGACTTTCTGTCAGAGACCAACTCTTCACTCTGTATTATGTGGCTGGATAAAAGTAAATTATCCTTCCTTAGACTATACTTCCATAACCATCAATGCTCAAGGCTAAACATTCACTACTGTACATAGAGAAAAAGATAAATGATACCTGCCCCTATTTTTATGCCACGACTCAATCAGAGGTGGTATTCAGCAGGTTCGCACCTACTCGGGAGAACCGGTAGTGATAATTTGGCGTGGGTCACCGAACAGGTAGCGACTTCTGGCTGGCCCCGCCCCCAAACCGGTTCCCGGTCACAGCTTGCTCACTAACCCTGCCTGACACTCACCCCGCCCAGTCACTTCTCATTCCACACTGGGTCCTCATAACTTAACCTGCCTTCCCACATGGTGCTTGGCCCTATGCCTCAACTGAGCAGCTCTTATCTTCCTGCTGAAAGGTAAGTCTGCGAGTCATGCTAGCCCCACCCCCAGCATCCCTGGAGCTTGCCTTCCCCTCCCCCACTGTCCCCTGAGCTTGCCAAGGGCCCCCCATCATTCCTGGGCTCACTTGGCTCGCTTCATTGCTGGTGCAGCCTAGCTAGCTGTTTCCCCCCACCCCTGGGCTCATCTGGTGGGACCTGGAGGGCAGATGTCCTGGGATGCACATGTTGTGCACAATTTGCTGCGGCTGTGCCTTTCTTCATCCCCCCCCCCCCCCGAAGGAGGACGTGGGCAACAGAGCTGGAGCAGCAGCACTGCTTGTTTTTTCCTCCTCCCAAGAGACGCTCCGCTTCCAGCCTAGCCTGGCCTGGCCAGTGGGTGGGTAGGTGGGTAGCCCTTGAGGGGCATCTCTACTGCGCTGGGGTTGAGAGGGGTGGCGGAGGTGCCCATATGCAGCAGCCCAGGTAGTTCTGTCCATCCTGCCCTCCCAGAATACCACTGCTATGGACATTCACTTATTTCCTTTCATCCACCCGCGTCCTCCTTCTCCCTGGGGGAAAGAAAGAAAAACACTGGCGCAGCATGTTCAAGCCTCCATTGCCCTCTTCCTCCTTCTCCCCGGCAGGTGGGGAAGGAAGGAAGGCACGCATGCAGCTGCCAGGCTCTGGACAAAATGCAGATTATTTTGTTGTTCAAATGGTTTGCACTCCAGTTCCTCCCCAATGAGTGGCAAAGGTGGAGGAGGAGGTGGTCTGTTGCTGGTCTTGGCTGATGCAGCTGCCCCGCTGGGGCAAGGCGAGGGGCTAGCAGGGAGGCGCAGCTGCAGGATGAGTGTTGGGAACTGCTGGGGAACTGCAAGGGCTGCATGAGGAGGTGTGGTGTTTGTTGGTAAGGTCAGTGTTTTGGATATGAGTGTGGGCTGCAGAGTGAACAGCAGCAGTGTCCCGAAAGGGAGGGCGGGAACTCCCGTAGCCCACCCACCTCTTGCCAGAGCACCTCCACAAGGTTTCTTCATTCTCCCACTGATCTGGAGCTTGCTGAATCAGTTCATTCCAGACCAGTATCACAAGAGAGAGTGGGGAGGGGTTGTTTCAGATGGGCACTTGGAAGTGTGTGTGTGTGTGTGTGTGTGGACATGTATGTGTTGGTTTGTTTCAGGTGGGTCTCCTCTCCTAGCTTTAGAAGGAGAGAGGGAAGGGAAGGGATAGAAAGAGAGGAAGAGAGAGAGGGAAAGAGAGAGAGAGGGAGAGAGACGGAGAGAGAAGGAAAGAGAGGAGGAAATATTCTAATCAAAGGGTCTTCAAATTTGGCAAGTTTAAGACTTGTGGATTTCAACTCCCAGAATTCCTCAGCTAACATGACTGGAGGAGGAATTCTAGGAGTTGAAGACCACAAGTCTTAAAACTGTCATGTTTGAGGACTCCTGTTCTAGTCCAACCCCCTTTTCCAGCAGTAGATCCTTACAGAATCATAGAATAGCAGAGTTAGAAGGAACCTTGGAGGCCATCTAGTCCAACCCCCTGCTCTAGCAGGAGACTTTATATCACCTGGAATCTGGATTATTTTGGTGCCTCTAACAGAGAGGAAAATTGGCAGAGAAGTTTACTAGGACAAGGTTGCCATGCAGAGGAAGGCAGAGATAGTCCTTCACTTATGACCACAATTGAGCCCAAAATTTTGGTTGCTGAGCAAGAGCATTGTTAAGTGAATTTCACCACGTTTTACTCAATCGATGATATCTCCTGGATCTAATGGTCATGTGCAGGCTAGGGAAGCAAATCTGAAGGTATGTGCAATGTTCTAATGTACAGATGTTATAGTTAAATGTGTGGCAGAAAGTGGACTATGGGTGTATTTTTCCAAACGCAGTGAGGTTGAATGTATATAGTTTTAGAAGAGCTGTGTGTGTGTGTACATACACATACAGTATATATAATAGATAATGTATCTTTTTGTGTGCGTTTACACACACTATTCTACGTAATATGTATGTACACACATGGCATATATACAGAGGATAAATAGTGTATTTTGATTGTTCAATAATAGTAAATAAATAGAGAGGGAAATTGTATCTCCTTGAGGCCAGGCAAGGCACCCCTTGACGTGAATGATGTCAAGTTGATCATGCCCAACCAGTCACATGACCACAAAGCCACACCACTCAATAACATGACTAAACCACGCCCACCCAGCCACATGACCACCAAGCCACACCACCTAGTCACATGACCAAACCACGCCCACCCAGTCACATGACCACCAAGCCATGCCCACCAAATAAACCACGCCCACAGAACCAGTAGTAAAAAAATTGAATCCCACCACTGCTCAAAGTATTGCTTGAGACCATCCTTTAATAAGATTGGGAAGAATCAGGCTTAGAATCTGTAGATTTCAATAAAGAAATCCTAATGTATTCTTATAATTAAAGCACTGTGAATTGTAAGGACTTGATCAAGGAGTCTTCATAATATTGTCTTTTTGTTAAAAAAAAAACTTGGCACCTACAAAACCTAGAGACCAAGCATTCTTCTCTGAAAACATAAAGATGTACACTGATGCCCTCTGTGACAAAATATAAATCAACTAAAAAAACAAAGATCATTTTGGGTATATAAAGATAATGAGAATTAATCCACTCTTATATAATTAATAAAATTAATTTAATTGGGAATTAACAAGCAGCACACATATTTCTGATCTGTCTGCTTGCTACTAGAATAAGAGAATATATAAGTTTAAAGATGTTTCACTTCTCACCTAAGAAGCTTCTTCAGTTCGGACTGAAGAAACTTCTTGGATGAGAAGTGAAACATCTTTAAGGAAAAAAAGAAAAGAAAGCCCAGTTGTGTTTTGAAAAAGCATCTTTGCAACAAATGTGACCTGGATGACTGAGAATCTCCAAAGAGTTTAAAGGCACTTTATGTATTCCAACTTCATGGTCATTATACTACACTATCCTCACTACATCATCCTCATAAGACCAGCTAACCAATGATGAATAACAGCACCAACAATAAAGTATATTAATTTCCAAATAGTTGTGATGTGTAACAAATCTAATAACTAAATAACTAACTATAGATTCTTCCTCTATTTATTGCTGGTAAGGGATTGGCAATAATTCAAGATGCCATTCTCTGCATGCTTTTCTTATATTTCTTATAATTATACAAAAATGATACTCTGCAAATTTAACATATAGTTAAATTTGGTTTAACTATAAATATAGTTTTGTCTTATTAAGTTCAAATTCTTATCTTTCCCTAAAGATACTTCCTTCTGAGTTTTGATACCATTTGTGTTGGGGCAGCTCTGCTTGAAGTTTATGTTAAAAAATTATCTTGTATATTAAATTGTTACAATTGAGCATGAACTCAGGCACGTTGCTTGCCAAAAATATTAACATCTACATCTCAAAGACCGGATGTTGCATCTTGTCAGTGTAAACAATTCATTATTGAACGTTCATAATCGGGGAAAGTCAGCTAAATATCTTGGCTTGAGTTAAGTATCTCCATTTTAAATGAGTTTCACTAGGATAAATCTTTCAAAATAGAAAACTGACAGTAGGCATGCCAGCATTATTCTTCCACTGCAGATCAGGTCATTGTCAGCTGGTTGACAAAAAGGCTCATTTTTTGTCTCCATCCAGTTTCAGTTGTGATACATACATGCTTCATCACTTTAATCCAGCTAAACAGAAGCTCTCAGAATGATAGTTCTCATAAACACAACCATCAGATATATTATCAAGAGAAACATGTGGCCCAATAAAGCAATGATAAAAAGTAAGATGCTTATGATTGCCTGCTGAAGTTCTAGGTTTCCCCTTTGTTCTTTCCTTTTGCCTCTCCATTTCCTCTTTTTGGTCTTTCCTCCTTAAAAACTGAATGAGTTAAGAATTGCTCAGGATAATAATAGGGCTGTTAAGTTTCTTTTAATGATTGCCTTTGCTTTAAAAGAGCTAGGAACAAAATTCAATCAGCTCTTTTGGAAAGAGGATGTAGTCAAGCACAAAGCACTGGAAAAGAGAGGCTTGGAAGAAAGGAAAGAAGCTCTTGCTTTCACACTGTTAGAGGTTTAAAGGAAGATGAGCCCAAGATACAGATGACTAATTCTAGCTAATTGCAACCTGCATGGGTCAAGGCCTGGAGGCCTCATTGTTGTTAGGTCAGGGCAACATCCATCACCAGCCTCACCACTCAAAGGTGGATCAGCAGTAATTCAGGACAATAGAAAATACAATGGTAGCCTGAGAGTTCTTAATGGCCTGATCATCACAGAAGCTGACTTCTTTCAGTCCAATTCACATTCTGATTAGCAGATTACTGTAGTGCTGGGATTCTCAAACTTGTTTAGAAACTGTCATACACCTGCCCATTTGGCCACCCATTAAATTAATTCAATATTTTGTGCATGAATAAAAGTATCAATTGGCTCTCCATCCTCCCAACAATCTGCCACACAACTTTCAATTAACTAGTTCTTCTCCAATTTTCCAGCTGCCTACTTGTTGATCTTCCATCCTATTTTCACAGCACTTTCTCCCATCTTCCTAAAAGTCCACATAGCCCTGCTGCATCCCAATCCTCTTAGCACATTATCTCCCTCATCATCATCAGTTAACCCAGTCAATCCTGATCTTCTCGTTCTGCACATAGCAATATTTCAAGGGATTCCTATCCATCAGCTCCTACCACATTGATTTTCTCCATCAGATCCTCATTTGAAAGGGAGCATCCTTCCATTCTTTTAAAAGCATCCACATGTTTCTTTTGTTTCCTTTGAAATTCCTTCACCTTCTGTCTGTCTTTCTGTCTGTCTGTCTATCTGTCTGTCTCCAATTTGGAAAACCTAATCTAAGGGAAAATGCTCCAAAGAAAGAAACACCCAACAAAGTCTCCATCTCTTCCTGCTCTTCACTTTTGTCCAAGGGCACTTTTTGCATGTCATCCTAGAATGAATTCTTATCTGCAGTTCCAACAGGAAGGATGCTTTCCCATATCTGTCAAAATATATTATTCCAGAGCAGCCAAAATAGGAAACTTTTATTCATGCACAAAATGTTGAATTAATTTGTTCTTAAAGTGCCTTCAAAATGCATGTATTGGCATGGAAAGGCTTGCCTCACATATATCAAGGACAGCTGTGTAAATCAACTAGGATGGGGTGAAAAAGAGGGAGAATTATAAGTATGGGGGAAACATTTCTGTGAGAAATCATAATCCTATTTGGAAACCATCATCATGACACATCTTTGGAAAAGCAGAGAGAAGATGAAAGTATTGAAAAACAGTTGATGTAATTGCTTTATGTCCTTGTTTCTTCAAGGATATATTTTATTTATTTTATTCATTTTTATTGCTTTTAACAACAAAAAAATAAAAGCAATAAAACACAACCATAAGTCTAATGCAAATAGATTTTCAAAGAAAAAACTGAATGTTAAAAATGGTTTAAAAAGTGAAAAAACACAATAGGAAAACATACATTATACAACAGTTACACCAATAATTATTATTTGGTCAATAACCAACAAAATTTAACAGAATAAAACCAAAGTGAAACAAATACAGTAATATACTAACAACTAGCCAAACAAATCACATAGTATAAAATTCATTTTAATATAAATAATTTTCAAGTATGTATATATTAATTTTGAATACATTTTTATAACCCTAGCTATCATTTTTAACCTACTGTATTTTATATAAATGAGTTTCAGATTTCATTACATTTGTCCATACAAAGTCTACTCATTCATAAATTTTATTATGAATGAAGATTATGAAGATTTAGTATTGGAGACATTTTGGAGCAAGTGAGATGACACTATTTTATTTCAAAACCACTCTAGGTTGCCCCATTCCATTCCAAGATGGTCCAAAACAGTATTCCTTTAAAAATACATCTGAAGGTTTGGAGAAAAACTACATAAGGGACATAATGAAATTTTTAGAGCATACAACGGCATTTGATTTTTATGAAATATAAATGGAATTGTTAGGAAATGTTGCAAATCAGGAAAGCAGAAGCTTCTGAGGAAATAAGCATATTTTTCATTAAGAGGTTGAAACATGCAAACTGACCTGGATCTGCTTGAATTGAATAATGGCTGTATATTCTATACAAAATAGATTTTTTCACTATTAAATAAATATTGTGTCATTATATCTCATTAAGGTTCAGGTTTCACTATTCAGCATTTTGAGATTTGCTGGCAACATGTACAGGTACTCTCCATAATGACAATATGCATGCCTTTCTTTGGAGTTTAATAAAAATAAATGCAAGCCCTCCAGAGTAAAGATTTAGAAAGATGTATATTTGTACACACACACATACACACACACACTACATAAACATTATTATTAGCAACAAATGGATTCAATGCGGGAATGGAAACCTTTTCTTTGAACTTTTTGGGTTGTAATTCAATGAGGGTTGGTAGACAGATGTCTTTTGACTTTTCAAACTAGAGCTGAGAGAAAATGCTTAATCCAAAGCCCCATCTATGGGAAACATAGAAGCCTGTTTCAAAAACAGTACCACAGTCACTAAACCACATTGGCTGTCCTGCCTTACAAACGAAGACAGCTGGGTGATTGAGCCAGTTCCTTTTTCTCAGCCCTAGGAAGAATTCAAGGGCAAACCACTTCCAAAAATGTTGTTGAGAAAACTTGTCTTTTAATCAAAAATAGGGAATTATTTTTGTGAAGTTTATTTTAAAAACCTAAACCACATCATTAACTTCTCAGCATAAAAAATAGACTATTACTTGTTTTTTTAATAGGACCTGAAAACGCACACACACTCCTTCTTTTCGGAGAAGCATGGATTTTAGGAATCGGGTAACTGCAAAATTATTTTCCTTACAGAAATATTGAACTATTCTTTCAGGATTTGTCAGACTATCCTGTTACAAATCTGGAAAACTGTTATTCCATGCAAGAATCTAAAGTAATGTTTTCTTTCTTGCTCTCCCATCTTTTCATTTAAGTGGGAACATTCAGTGGGGCAAGGTTTTTGTTTTTTTCTACTAAAAATCATAAGGGTAATAGGAATTTCCTTCTTGACCTTAAAATCCTCCCACCATTCTGGAAAATGAGCTGAAATTACACTGCTGTATGTATCTCAGTGCAAAATAGCTGGATTTGGATGAGATGGTTTTCAGGTTATAAAGGCCACAATTAGAGCTCAAAGTGATTTTAAAAGAGGTTCCAGATCACTGGAAGTTCTTTTGCAATTCATCTATTGATCAAGAGGCCAAGTTTTGCCCTTTTGTCCAAAAGCATTGCCCTAAATAGTTCTTTTCCTAGTGGAAGGATCAGGCATTATCAATATAACAGCCACCCCCCCCCCCCAATCCCTGGGCCACAGACCAGTACAGGTCTGAGGCCTGTTAGGATCCGGCCACAGAGCTGGAGATGAGTGGTGGGTGAGTGAGCAAAGTTTCATAGGTATTTACAGTTGCTCCCCAGCATTTTAGCATCACTGACTTAGCCTCATCTTAGATCATCAGGCATTAGATTCTCACAGGAATGTAAACCTAACTGTAAATTGCACATGTGAGGGATCTAGGTTGTATGCTCATCCTTCCCACCACCACCACCAGTCTGTGGAAAAATTGTCCCTGGTTGCCAAAAAGGTTGGGGACTGCTGAAATATAATGTTTTCATCTTAGAATTGCTGACCAAGATTTATCCCATACAAGGAAATCCAGTTAGAAGTAACTTCATCTTCAGTATTCTCTCTGTTAAATTGAGCAGCCTGCTGTTTAAAATCAGAGAACCTGAAAATGCTCTGAGCATAGCAGAGGCTTGCCAACAAAGAATACTATGGTCCTTTTTCTGTTTTGCCTCACACTCTATATTGTATGATTTCTGCCAGTTTGTCTTTAGACCATAGTCCCAATAATGACATTATCTTTCAAAGTAGAACCCAGAAAGGAACTGGCCTGTTTCCATGGGAACAGTAAGTCTTGCCTAGCTGTGTACAGGGACTTCAGACAGCATGCATTAGCACACTGTTAGCAGACAGACCTGATCTATAGTCAATCTACACTGAATCCTAAGTGATCATTTTTGCCGCAGCAGGTCTGAAATATCTACTTTGATACATCAGATGAAGGTCATGGCTAAGGAAGTTGTTTTAAAAAAATGTTCAGCAGAACATTTGAGCCATCCTTGGGGCATTTCATGTTATAAAGCCTTATACCTTTCAGTCCCCCTTTTGTTTTTTCAGAATGACGTATAGATCTGAAGTGTTTCTCCCAACACTGGGATAGAACACACACACACATGTACTTTGGCCCTAATGCTTGCAAATCTCCCCAAAGTCAAGGTCCAGCTATATGTTTGACTGAATCAGCTTCCTTTCTTTCTTTTTTTTCTCCTAAGCAGTCTTCTTAACATCAGGAGGATAATATATTGTCCAGTTGCTGGTATCATTTCCTCTAAAAGCCAAATCTTATCTTTAAGGATGATTGAGATGTTTTCCAGTGAACATTCTTGGTGTGAAATATAGGCTCCCAGGAAGGTTAAACAATTTGTGAAAGAGCAATGCCCTCGAAGTTTTATTCTCATGCCCTGTTTTTTGTTGGTGTTTCTGCTTCATTCCAAGTCTTCTTATCTCACTACCAGGAACTAAAGCAAGCTGTTCCTTTTTTGCAAACATTGTGTGCTATCTTTATATTCAGCTCCATAGATTTATTTCTTTGCACTACCGGCATTGCAGCTGATTAGCAATTTTCTGCTCTATCCTCTTCCTGGTCCATAAAGTAGTATTGCTGCTTAAACTACAACCCATCTGCCTATCAGCAGCGGCTATTTTTCAGGGGCAGCTATTTTTTTAGAGTATCTTTCCCTCACTGATAAAGAAGGGAGCCACTGTACCTGCTTTTTTTGCTTTCTCCCACGTTCAGATTTAGGCCAACTAATTTGGGATTGGATTTGTAAACATATATAGGTACACATACACACATTTGTTCACAATATGAGTAAAGTTCTAATTCTTCTGAACCAAAAAGAATAGTTATTCCCAGAATGAAAGGAACACAATTTACTTCCGGTCATGAGAAGTGTCAGGGAAAAAATAAGGAGACCATCCCTTATTCAAAACAACAAACTTGGTTGAATGTTAGAGCATCAAATGTAGGCGTGAAAATGATGGATCTGCCAACTTTACTTTCTCCTACATTTCAGACATTTTAAATCATCAGATTTTCCTCTACAATTTATAAGAAACTTTCTGAATCTCGACAAACTTTTATCTTAAAACACACTAAATAAAACTTGTGTCTGTTCAACATGCCCAATAATGTTAGACTGACAGTAGTTCAGCAGTAGCAGCAGCAATAAAAATCAAGATTCAAAACAATGACAAAGTAATAAAAGAACATTTGAACCTCCCAAGACTCTCCATTACAGATCTCAAAGTAGCCATTTTGGAAAGCCCAATGCACTGAGTGCTTGCAGAACAAAATACATCAAAAGTTTTCAGGAAACCTCAAAAGATCTCATCAAATACAATAGGTTTTTAACTCATTGCAATTAATTAATCAAGTATTGGTAATCTGTCTCACAACTAACCTGCATCTGCATAATCACTGTCTCCCCTCCTTCTCCCCCATCTTAATTTAAATCCTACATCAGTTTAGCAATCTGATGAAATAAGCAGTGCTTTCTGTTAGAAAAAATATTGCCAGACTTCTGATTTTTGTCTTTGTATATATGCATTATAGTTATATAAAATATGTGGCATGCCTGTATGGAATGTACAGATATGTGCATGGATAAAAGCTATCCCCATAACCAAAACTGCTTAAAAGTTTTGTTTGAATGTTTCCTTCCCTTCCCTTTTGGTCTCCAATTTCAGTAATACAGAAAGAAACTTCTTGCTGGATTGGGGAAGGCAGAGATATACAATTGACTGTTAAGTAAATTAGCCATTTGGCATGTCATGAGTTTCAGATATTTGGAAGAATGGACAGCCCTTCTGCAGAATGCTTTTCTGCGTTTGGGAGAGACTTGTGGCATCTCTTGGCCCCCCAACATCTTATTTTCAGCCAGAAAAGTCTAATAAAAAGCCTTCCACCTCAACTGACTCAAGAATGTTTCAAATGAGAGAGAGAGGGGGGGGGAATATGGGGGGGGGGTTTGCTCCTCTTTAAGACCTAGGTTTGCTCAGAAGTGCAGTGCATTTATCTTTGTTTGTGAAAAGTAGTACTATTTTAAAAGGCATTAAGCATGAAGTGATTAATCAAATGGCAAGAATAGGCCTTTAGGGTGCTCTGGAGAAACACAATTGAGAAATGATGCTTTCTACTCTATTGAAATGCAAATGCTGCACACAGCTCAGCCCCCTCACAGGGGTGGGGGAAAGCAGCATGTTATTTGTTTCTGGAAATACCTGCTTTATTTCTTCTTTTTTTTACGCATTAAGGTACTAAGGTAGAAAGAAATATATTTCATCTAGAACAGAGATATAATAATTAACTGAGAGATGCTTGACTAAGTCACAATCTAGAGCAAGCCTTTGTTTTCCATTAGCAATCTTACCTTTCATGCCCCTCTTTTTTCTTTCATTAGCTCAACCTTCCAATTTTAAGGCAATACAATATTTTTCAGAGATGAGTCTGACAGCTGTTAAAAGCCATGAGTGACAATAATTTCATCTTGTTGATAAAATTAGAAAGAATTAAAAAGAGAAAAGGTCCTTTTATCCTTTGTAACAACCCATTCCCAGTTCAATTAAATCCCCTAAATGCACCTACTATCAGAATTCGACTTAAATGACTATGGAACTTAGAGTTTATGATTGTCATGAGAAGAAGATAATAGACCTCGTGAGACAATCCTTGCAGGTACAGGAAATAAATCTGAGTTTGACAAACTCACAAAACATTTAACCTGTGTAACTCATTCCCAGTCCTAGAACTGGCTAAATGAATTCTGTGGAATAATTTGCCTCACACCGATTGTTGAGGTCATTTATTCGTTAAACTCATTAGAGGTGCAGTGCTAACTCTACTAGTTTACTTAGCCTGGGGTCATCTCTTTTGATTGTCAATGCCTCTTCCAAACCTCAGGCACAGGGAAGTATTTTCAGCATTACTACCTGACTTCCTTTGAGCTGGAGATTTCAGTGACGGAAACTGAGTTTTTAGTTGTGCAAAGCACGGGAACTGATAAAGCATAGCATAGGTGATTGCCACATAAGAAATACCTAGTTTCCCATTAGTATTAACCAAGCTATTTTGATGGCAGCTATGTATCGTGGATTTCCCACATGCCCACCAGTATCTCAGAGAAGGTAAATTGGCTTAACTAAATGCCATGAAGACCTATGATAGATTCGCAGGTACTTCTGCTGTTTGAAAGAGTTCAAGATTTCAGTGACATCATAGTTCCCTGGAAAAGTGCAGTCCTCAAAGATTCTGTAAATGCATTGAAATATCCAGAACTTCCCAACTCTTACATTTGATACAACCATCATTCCCAAATGGGTATTTTCCGAGTCATTTGACTACAATGTCTATCCCTTGTGTGTAATACAACCTTTAAGAGAATGGCACCATAGTATTGGTTCCCTTTAGATTCCCTTTCAGTCCTCTCACAGAGATATGAGTGTTTTATTTGTTAAGGGAACAGAAGCATGTCCATAAATATCCTGTATGCAATATGGGCAACTTGCCATGTATGTACATGAGCAAAATTTTGTATGATAGCAATTCCCTTTTTCTTAGTGAATGTGGAAGGATTGATTAAAGAAGCACATATGATGCATGTTTTTCAGCTGGGTGTGCATATTATTCCAGACATAATCACAAAATACATGATGGGAGGCAAGTATATATGAACTGCTGTCTTTTATTTGTTCAGGAAATGATGAACAGTCTGGTAGTAGCAGGGAAATTATTATTGCAGATTCTTTTCTGCAAAAAATGATATAATCTGGTTTGCTGATCTATTTCTGATAACCTTCCATTCACCTGACATTTGACACTCTGCCCCTTATTTATTTAAGTTGGGAGGTGGGGGGTCTTTAAAATAAATACATGTCATTTTGGTATCCCAAACATTCTTATAATCAATTATCTTTTCTAAGACCAAGCAGGGTTAGTCAACAGAATAACATATTCCTCTTACTTGATATCAATGTGTAAAGTAATACCCCTGATAGCTACCCTAAAAGGCCTTTATTATTTATTCATTATACTATTTATTCTACTGTAGTGAATGTTGCAATTCCCTGCCCAGAACTTGCAGATGGGGCGTGAGAAATCTTTGCAGACAGATGGTCTTGCATTTGAAGAAACAAACTTGTGTTATCTTCCTACTTGTTTTAATGAGCTGATTCTGTTTAGGGGGCACATAAGAGAGGGAATTTCTCAGCCTAGTAGATCTTCTGTATTTTATTTGCATTCACCAAGTGGAACAAATCCTAAAATGGCCAGTGTTCAAATAGTCCTTAGTTCTGCAAAGTAAAAACTTGTGAAGATTTTGGAACCACCAATAATTCTGGAGGACTGCTTCACATGAGGCATATGTAGAATACAAAATACTCCATTAATTCAGACATAACTACTCTGTGGCTGATTTCTTCTTCAAGGCCTACTCCTGTTCTTGTTTTCTTTGTTTTGTTTTTGCTTATGAATATTTTGAAAGAGGAGACTGTCTTTACACAAACATGTTCTGCACATTTTCATGAGAACAGTCCTGACCTTACAGAGATTATGCTTCACATGAATATGC
The DNA here is from genome assembly GCA_023653725.1 of Bungarus multicinctus. NCBI lineage: Eukaryota > Metazoa > Chordata > Lepidosauria > Squamata > Elapidae > Bungarus > Bungarus multicinctus. The sequence continues at coordinate 111,853,568 of CM042834.1, read as the reverse complement.
TACTAAGAAATGTTTATTTGAAACTGGTAAAAGTTCATGCCTCTTTTGAGATGGGCACTCTGTAAATTTGATTACTAAATAAATAAATGCAGACATGTATTGTGGTGTCGCAGTTGTGAAAAAGAATCATATCTCAAGAAATATAGTTTGAATCTTGCCTTCACCATAAACTAATTACATAACTTTAAGCAAGCATTTTTCTTTTAGGAATTCTCCACGTGGGAACTGTTTAATAGCCTGAAAGCAGTTCCAGGTATCTATGAGCTACATTGCACAGTTAATAGAATTTATTCTCAGTTCAGTTATTGTGCTACTGAAGATGAAGCAATGTCAGTATTTTGTTTGCAATGGTTTGATGTCTGGTACTTCTACAGAGCTTGCTTCCATGTTAGAATCAGGAATTCCTGATCCTGGGCTCTGGTGTCCTGCTAGGAAATAATGGCTCAATCTATTTCATTCCAGAATCTTTAGATCAGCGGCAACAAATCTGGTTATTCACTTGAACACCGTTTTTGAGACTTTAGAGAGTGAAAATGATAGTATTTGATAAATAATAAAAAAGGATAATTATTTTACAAACTTGTTGAGAGTTAGACCATTAGAGCTTGTAAAGAAGAGTGTCCTATGTCTATGGAGATTCTCAGTCATCCAAGTCATGGTTGTCCCAAAGGTGCTTTTTCTTTTTTTTTCTTTTTTTTTAAAAAGTTTTAAAAAAGACTTTATTTACAAAAGATTGAAACACGAACAAACATACAAATATGTAAAAATAGGAAGAATATAAATAGAACAATAAACATATTTCTTTCTATTACATTTGATATTAAGATTGATAGCTTATAGTAAACAGTAATAAGTAATCATTGGCAAGTATTCCTTATCCCTTATCAATTACCTATTAATAAATAATATATTATTCTGCTATTACTATTGGATTATAACTGTATTGGTTAATCGAATGGAGCCTTCATAATATTTATATAGTAGACAAGAAGTTTGAAATCGTTATTATTATACATTCAATATATACAACTATATCTAGTATTTATTCTGGGTTCATTTATCCTGTATACCCTTTTTCCTGCGCTTTACTCAGCTGTATCATTTATCCCAGACCAAGTAATACTCTGACTCTTCCTTCCCATTTAATTTGAGTGTGAGCCTCTCCATTTCGGCATATTCATAGCTTTTTAAAATAATAATGTTTGTTGGTGGTACATTGGGCCAATATTGCGCTAAAGAGATTCGTGCCACTGTTAATAAGTGGATGATCAAATATTTCATTTTGGGAGGGTATTCCCCTTTAATCATTCCCAGGAGGAACAGTTCTGGTTTCCACTCCAGTCCGCATTTGATAATTTCTTCTATTCATAGTCTTATTCTTGTCCAATATTTTTTAATCTAAGGGCATGTCCACCAGAGATGGAAATAGGTACCAAGTTTCTCTTTGCACTTCCAACAACTTGGATTGATGTTGGATATATTTTAGTTAATCTAGAAGGTGCCAGATGCCATCTATATATCATTTTATATAAATTTTCCTTATATGGTATTGATTTTGTAAATGTAAGATTTTTTTTGCCAAATTTCCTCCCAATCATCCAAATCTATATTATAACCAAATTTTTTTGCCCAAGCTAACATTGGTCCTTTCACAATTTTCTCAGCTAATTCGTGTTCTAATAGGAAATTATACAATTTGGATATCATATTTTTCTCCAGACCCAGAAGTATTTTATCTAATTGAGTATCTTTTGTTTCAAATCTGTGTTCTTTTGCATCCTTAATATGTCTCATTTTTATTTGAAAGTAGGACCAATTGTCAATAATTACTCCTTGGGTTTTTAATGCCTGAATCAATTTAAGTGATCCCTCATTATCTAGTATTTGGTGGTATTTGAGCTTTTTGCTAATGTCCATCGTGTTAGGGTGGAACATCGCCTCCATTGTTGAAAGAAACCTCGGGATTTTAGTATAATGGTTTCTTCTAATATCTGTCCAGATTTTAATCAAAGATTTATGTAAAGTGTGTCTGGAGAAACAAGAATGACTTTTGTTATTTGGGTTCCACAAAATTGCGTGCCATTATTTGTAAATTGTGGCCCTCGAGTGTTAAAATTCTTTTGTTTTCCAATTTAATCCAGTCTTTTATCCACACTAGTGCCGTCACTTTGTAATAGGTCTCCCAGGCAGAGAGTCCAAGACCACCTCTGCTTTTGTTGTCTTATAAATAGATTTTATTTTATTCTCATTTTTTTTCCTGCCCAAATGAATTTCATAACGATTTTGTCCATTTCTTTAAAAAAAAATTATCCAATAGTACTGGGATTGTTTGAAATAGATACAAGATTTTGGGTAGGACATTCATCTTAATCGTTGCTATTCTACCTAATAGTGAAATTTGCATTTTGTTCCAGTTTTCCAAATCCTTTCCAATTTCTTGTAATAATTTGGTATAATTATCCTCCCTCAAGGATAGTGTTCTAGGTCTTAGCCAAATGCCTAGATATTTGATCTTATTCATGATTTGTAATCCCATCATTTCCTCTAGTTCTTTTCGCTTGCAATTTGTTAGGTTTTTAACTAACATTTTGGTCTTTTCCCTATTAATTTTTAATCCTGCCAATTTGCCAAATTTATCTATTTCATTTAATAATACTGGTCCTGAATCTATTGGTTCTTCTATGACAAATACCATGTCATCCACAAATGCTTGTAATTTGTACTCTTGACTTTTAATTTTTGTTCCCTTAATTCCTTTGTTTGATCTAATTCTGTCCAGTAATGTTTCTAGAATTGTTATGAAGAGTAGAGGTGACAACGGGCATCCCTGCCTGTTTATCTCAAATGGTTTGGTAGCTTCTCCATTTATCAGCACGTTTGCTTTTTGTGTGGCGTAAATTGAATTTAGCATATTTTCAAAATTACCATCAAATTTCATCAGGTTGATCTGGTGTTTCATAAAATCCCAGTTGAGGCATTTTGTTCATCCAGGAAGACAAGGGCCACTTGGTTTCCTGGGTGCAGTTCATAAAATTCTAATATATCTATTATCGTTCTCATGTTATACCTCATCTGTCTTGTGGAAGGAATCCGTTTTGGTAAGGATGAATTTTGTCATTGAGCACTTTCTTTAGTCTTTCTGCCATTATAGTCATGGAGATTTTATAGTCTGAATTTAAAATAGATATTGGGTCTGTAGTTCTTATTTGATTGGCATTTGCACCCTCTTTGGGGATTAGTGTTATATATGCTTTCTTCCATAATTCTGGAATTTTAGCTTCCAGTAATACCTCATTGCAGATCTCTAGCAACACATTCTCTAATACCTCTCCTATCTCTTTATATAATTCACTTGGACGATTGTCTGAAAAAGGTGCTTTTTCAAGAGGCAACTGGACTTTCTGGTTTTTCTCTGAAGACATTTCGTTTGTCATTCTCTTTTCACAGAAAAATGAGAAAGTCCACTTGTCTCTTGAAAAAGCACTTTTGGACAAGCGTGTCCTATAAAATAGTCAAACAAATACCATGATCTGAAATTTCCATTTCTAGTAAAAGATGTTGGCTTGTATAAGACCTAAAATGGCTCTGTGTATCTAGTGAATTCCAATAAGTATGACACTAGCTACATACTGCCTCTTGTTGGTCAATGAGTAGCAAAAATGTATACTATAAATCAGAATCCTTAGCCTGAGGACCTGACATGTACAATTCAACTCTCTAACTGGAAAGGTTAAAATATGTATATGTTTGCTTTATTCCTGCAGCCCTACACTGAGACCAGGATAGTTTCCCTCCCTAATTCTCTGTTGCTTGGCTTAGATCAGGGGTTTCAAACTCACGGCCTGCGGTCCGGATGCATCACATGCTGCTCCTACCCAGCTCAGTGAAGGGAGAAGAAATCCCGATATGTCACGTGATGCCGCCATGACAACATGAGTTTGATACCCCTGGCTTAGATGGTCCAGAATCTAGTCAGTGCTTACAAATTGTCTGGCATCTTTCATAACGTGTGCATGGGAACTTGCAGTTGCTCCTCAGGTTTTTCCACAAAGAACACTGTCCCTTTTCACATGGACTCTAGTGGACTTAGAAGGTGATATTTTCCATCTTTTAAGTCTACTCTATTGAAGGCACTTAGCAAGCCCAGAAGCATCAAGGATTAAGCCAAAAGAAAAGCAGTGCCACCTGGAGAATTGAGTAGGAGAATTGTACACCATATCTCTCAACATATGGATCCTTCTGGCCCCATCTTCTGCAATCTCTTATTTTTTCAGGAATGGTTGTTGTCCAGTTTAGGTAACACTAGTGTCTTGGTTCCTGCTATAGATTTTTAAAAGCTTTTAAAAAAGTGACTACTTTTCTGATGACAAGTGCTCTGCTGTAAATTTATATTAATCCGCACATTGTGAATCATCTATATATTGATTTATTTCTATTGTTTTTATTTACAATTTTTAAACTTCTCTCTGGTTACTAATATGGGAAATTGTCTTATATCTACTGTGGACACTTAGCTCCTTACTCCAACTAAGATTGGATCTCCAGGTCACTCTTTCTGAAAGTAGATGCAACACATTTTCAAAGCATCAACTGAGCAAAAGTTGTCTGTTGGGAAGAATGCTTTCCCATCACTTTCCACTGGATGGTTCTCCTCTATTCTATCGTGAACAGATTTCTCATGCTGTACTAAATTTAATTCTGTACATGCAATTTAAGTAGAACGTTGCTGAAGAGGTTTGGGCCCAAAATGGTAATGGAAAATAAGGTTAAGCTTGTTTAACATAGAAAAGACATAATATACCTTCTATAAGCTTGAAGGTTTATAGGTGGTAGAAAATATCTGAGTGCTGGGCTTCGAATTATTGGATCCAAATCAAATGATAAATATATTACAAGAAATAGTTTAAAATATATAATTGGGAAATCCTCCCAGCAGTGTAAACCCTGAAAACAACGCTATAGGGCACCGCACAACAAAACAACTTGACACAACATTTTTTTTCCTGAATGCCATCACTCTGTTAAACAGCTAATTCTCACAGCACTGTCAAATTATTTCTAACACTATATTACTATTATTCTTTTCATCCTTCCTAGTACCTATCTCTTCCCACTTATGACTATAACCATGTTGCTTGTATCTTTACTATTTATATTGTATTATTTGTTTCCTACTATGATTTGATTTCTTATTTAGTATTTAGTATCCTATAACTATCATTAAGTGTTGTATCTTATGATTCTTGATGAACGTATTTTTTTCTTTTTTATGTACACTAAGATATATGCACCAAAGACAAATTCCTTGTGTGTCCAATCACACTTGGCCAATAAAGAATTCTATTCTATTCTATTGTATTTGACTGAAAACAGACTATCTCAAAAAATGCAGGCTTCCATCTTTAGAAGTGTTTAAGCAGAGCTAAAGTGATCACCCATAAAGGCTGATAATATTGTTAATTTGTATTGACTCCATATCTTTTTCATCTCTGTGAATTTATACTTTCCACTTAGAGGTCTCAGAGACTGGAATTGATGCATATTCAAAGTAAGTCTTCCCCCAATAATTTTGAGAGAGAGATGAGTTCCCTCTTATAAAACATGATTATTCTCCACATTGTGTTATGATTGATTAAAATGGGAAACAATCTGGAAATGTCTTGGGTTATTGATAAAAGAATTGCATTTTTTCATTTTATTTTTGTCTCTTTGGATACAGATGATTTTTTTGATTCATTGGTTCCTTGAGTATATAGTTTGAGCAATTAGGGCAACTAGGAAGAGGATCTTAAAAATAAATAATACAAAATTAAAAGCCTTTCTGCCTTTCAAGAATATCATAATCAAGCCAGGTATACCCATTTTCAAACAGGGTTTAATTTTGATCTGATTTCATGTGCAAGATATCCATTAGGATACTTAATTTTCCATCTGTTTCAGCTATTTCCTATTTACAAATAGTTAATTTGATGCATACTGGGAAATTCCTTAAACACCAGGAGGCTTCTCACTATTTTTTTCCCATCAAGTCTTTATAGTTTGGGAGGTGTGAGATAACAAATATGTGACATGGAATGCTTCATTAATTTGCCCTAGATTTTATCTATGGCTGTATCCGCTTTGGCCAAAAGATTTGTGTTTTGTTTCTGAACTGAGGACAATGCAGAGAGCCATGAGGACTTTTTGTAAAGAGAGACGAACTTCAGTCATCCATAGTCTTCTATAATCTTATCTTGAAATAATTTCCTGAATCCACAAAGGGCATATGCACCAAAGTATCATTTATCTAAAAATACAATCTTTCCAATCTGTTGCTTTATAGAGTGTTAGAGCTATCCCATCCAAAATTCCTAGCTATCATAGGCAATAATCATGTCAGATATAGCAAACTTACCACTTCCTGTAGCTGTAAACTCAACTAGTGAATACCAACAGGACTCTAATTAAAATGGCACTGCTGAGAATGAAGAGGAAGATATAAATATTTGGAGAACTCCAAATTTTATAGAAGTATAAAAGTATACACAATAGGATACACAAAGAGAAGATAAGAAAGTTTAAACAATATTAATTCAAGTCTGTAGGGCTAGATAGATTACCTCCCAGGGTACTGAAGAAACTAACCATCAAATTTTTTTTTTAAATCGGATGGTGAAGGCCCAGAAGACTAGGGAAGAGCAAATCTTCAAAAATTGGAAGGATGGGGAACACACTGAGCAAGAGATTCAAATGAATTGTCAGGCAAAAGGTTTATGAGTACTTGGAAGACATGCTACACTTAACAGAAACCAACATGGGATTGCCCCAAACAAATCATGCCAGACTAAGCTTATTTCATTTCTTGATAGAATTATTAGGTTAGAAGACTACGGCAAAGCCTATATAAAATGGCCAAATGTGAGTTAGCTGACACTAGCCCATCCTTTGGGTCACACCCAAAGAGTGTTTGTTTCTGGAATTACTGAGTACTATCCTGGATTCTGTGCTGTTCAATATTTTCACTGATGACTTAGATGAGGAAATCAAGGGGACATATGAAATTTGTAGATGGGAAATTTGTGGAAAATACTTTGAGATAATTGTCCATTCTCCTTTTGAAAGCCTCCAGTGATGGAGCACCCACAACTTCTGAAGGCAAGTCATTCAATTGGTTGATTGCTCTCACCATTAGAAAATTCCTCCTTAATTCTAGACTGAAAAGAGAGAGTGAAAAAAAATAAAAAAGATCTAGACAGATTTGGATGTCTAGGATGGAAATAAAAAAGGAGAAAAGTAAAGGTTTACATCTGCATAGAAATATGTAAAGAATAAGTATAGGATGGTGCAGGGAGAAGTCTGGTCTGGCTTGTCAATGGTACATATGAAAAGGATTTGAGTGTCTTTATTGATCCACAGGTGTCAAACAAGCCTCAACAGTGCTTTTCAAGAAATGTAAATGCTAAACATTCATTCTTTTTAATTTATTTGCCAGTGAAATTATAATTATATAATACTTATCAACTAAAGTAAATGGAATCAAGGCTTCATTGCATTGTTCTGAGAAAATGTTACCACAGATTGCATCAGATCTCTTTTAAATCAGGGCCCTCCCATCTCAGCTAGAATAATTCATAAATGAAAATAAGGAAACAGGAAGGTCTCCAGACTGAAAGTAAGATGCGAACCCATGCTGTAATGATCAAGCATCTTATTGTAACACTATCCAAATTAACAGTGTAATTCTCCATCAAATTGTAAAGAGTAATTTTGTCATTAAGTATACTAGCTCAAGTAAATGAATCACTTTACTGGTACAATTAAATTCTATTATTGGTAAATAATTGTTAACACTACATTTTAATTGCTGGATGAAATTATAAGATGGTAGATACAAAACTTTAAATCAAAATAAGCTAGAAATGGTACAATCCTAAATCTTAAGGTTAGGATTTATCTTAATTGTGTGAATATTGCTAATCTGTGTATACAAAAATGGATACATACATCTTCACACATTTAGTAGATTACATCTGACTACTATGAACCTTGTGTAATGATACTAGTAGCTCTAAAACAAAAACTGGACCACATTCATTGATATAAGCTTGCATATTTATTAATGTTAATTCGACATTCAATTTCTCAAGGCAAAAATTACACAGATTAAAAGTTAATGTTTGGAAATAGTTCCTGTAATAAAACAGCTTCCTTAATTTCAAAACGTCCTGTACTCTGTTATGTTTTTATACTGTTTGCAAAGTATTTCCAAGTCAAATGAAGTTAATGGATGACTAATAAACAATAGAACCCTCTATCAGTCAAGAAATCGAAAAAAGAAAAGATCCATCTGTAGATACCTCCAAAATCATGAATGAAAGAAAACCAGGATTTATCAAGATAATCTGACTACTTGATTGCAATTTCTGTGGCATTTGTTTTCTGTGCTGTTCACCCCACCTCAAGTATTGAGAAATCTATATTAAGCTTTTAGGTGTGCACATGTGTTTGCTCTATGCTTACATACAGTGCAAAACAAATAATTGTTTGTCTGTAGATTCATTCTCACGTTCCTCTACCAGCAGTTTGAACATGTTCCATTAATCAGATTTAAATGATATGTTTCATCTTCAGTTCACAGCTAAGGCAGCTTAAAGTCATAATTAACTGTTCTACTTTTAAAGTATTCACTCTTTTCCTGACATACTTTTGGACGTTCATGATCTAGAAAGCTTGATAAACAGTTCAATTAATGATTCAGTCAGAAACTGGGATCTGTCCAGCATCTTTTGGTTACTTTACTATATTTACTCATGTAGTATGGCTGTGTTACTATTATCCTTCTCATCTGTTCCATTACCTTTTCTTATTTGTATCATTGTTGTGATTATTATTGCTTTGTTGCTATGATTATTATTGCTCTGTTTCTTTGCATGTACACTGAGAGCTTCTGCACTGGAGACAAATTCCTTTTGTGTTGAATCCACTTGGCCAAATATAGTATTCTCTTCTATTCTTTAAATTGCAGCAGGTCCTTTCCTCCTCTCCAGTTATTGGCATCTGCCTTTCTTGACCATTATTGCTTGGGCTCCATGAGACCTTGGATGCCTGACTTACGCAGAAGGATTGACCAATGCAGTGTGCATAATTAGTGCTTTTGAAAAACCTTATTAAAAAATAAAGTGATCATCACCTTATCAATAAAGATTTAGCATTGTTCTGAAAAAAAATATCTGCCAGTTGTATGTTGCTTAATTCTGGGCACAAGTTGTCTGCTATTTGTGCCAGCAATGAGCTTCCTATAGCTGTATTCTTTACTGTTTTTATTAATTTGGGAGAAGAGGCCAAGAGCCATTTCAACTATTTACACATTTGACCATTCTACAGTCTAAACTTATATGGTCTGACAGCTCCAATCACTTGATGTGAGCCCAATCATTGCCTGCAACACTAGTCAGACTTTACTGTTTATTGTTGCTTCCTTCTGCTGTGCCTCATGCCTTTCTTCTGCCAGCCACATTATTTCTATTTAGCTATTTATCACCGCATATTCCAAAAGAGACCAAATGACAAATAGGCATACAGTACCTCTGCGCTTGCCACCTGTTAGTTTAGCAACTTGATATCCAATCTAACTATCTAGCTACTCTCACTGATCCTTCCCCTGTGCAAGTCACCTGGTGTGTGGATGTGGTTGTATGCACACATATCAAATGTGGTCTACATGTCTTTTTGTCTTAAATCGATGCAGATGACCAACTAATCCCCAAAGATGAAATACTAACCCAGGATGTCTTGCCCTTCTGTATATCTCTATCAAGGCAAAATATTCACATATCAGTTCCTTTCTCCTGCTTTTTAACTTGTATATGAAGTTATTAGAAGTCTTTTGGTATTAAGTATGTTGGTGATAACCAACTGCACACTGCTACCTTAGGCAGTGTGGGAGATGCTGCCAACATCCTTTCCTGGTGTCTGGATGGGAAAGAACAGACTGAAGCTGAACCTTAGTAAATTAGAATTGCTGTCAGAGTTCTCCACTGCCCATCAGAGTTCTCCAATGGAATAATAATCTCTTCTGAATCAGCAGTTTAAAGTAATTGCCAAGAGGAATTATGTACAGCTTTGACTGGTGTTCCAGTTATAGCCATATCTGGAACAAGAGGCACTGGTTATCATAACTCATGCTCTCATCACCACTAAATCAGACTTTTGCAATATGCTATACTTGGAGCTGTTTTAAAGAATACCTGGAACCCCTGTTCTGCAGATTTTTCATTGGTTGCCTGTTGGTTTCTGGGACCAATTTAATAGCAATAGCACTTAGACATATACACCACTTTACAGTGTTTTACAGCTCTATCTAAGCAGTTTAGAGTCAGCATATTGCCCCCAATATTCTGAGTCCTCTTTTTACTGACCTTGGAAGGATGGAAGGCTGAGTCAACCTTGAGCTGGTGAGACCCAAACTGCCAAACTGCTGACAGCTGATGATCAGCAGCCTGCAGTACTGCATTCTAACCACTGCATCATCACAGCTCATTAAAGTGCTGATTTTGATCTAGAATGATCAAAATTTTGATCTAGCATGTCATTTATCTATATGTCCTTGGCATACAGATTCCTGGAGGATCACCTAGCTCAGGGGTGTCAAACTCATGGCCCTTGGGCCAGATGTGTCACATGGCAGCTCCACCTTCACCCGGTTTAGTGAAGGGAAAAAAAAAGTCCTGATGTGATGATGTGAGTTTGACACCCCTGACCTAGCTAGATCTTTTAGGGGGACATCTCTGCAAATTTTAAACTTCTGGGAGATTTGGGGAACTAAAGCAAAGTAGCATTGTCACTCTATGACAATGGTTGCATTGTGGAATAGCCTTTCTTAGGTGGAACCCTCTTTCCAGATTTTTTTTTTCTTCTGAAAACTGAGTTTATTTGGAGAGCCCTTCTTTGATTTAGTGCTGCCATTGTTGTTGGTTATTTTTATGATATTACTGTGTTTTTTTTCTTTAACATTTGTTATTTCTATTTAGGACTCAGAATTTTAAGTCATTCCATGTATGTTTTAATTGTATTATTTATTCTAAATAAGCCACTGAGCGTTTTTGGGTTTATGGCAGGATAGAAATAAATTTAATATATACATGAACTAATATGAACTTGTAATAACATTATCATTTAGGGCTTCTTTTCACCTAATTATCTTCATTGATTATGTTGAAAGAGACTCTGAATACACATGATGGACCTTCAACCTTTTTCTGATCTCATTATCTTATACGATGCAGATAGGAAGCCCTCTTTATTTGTTACCTTGAATTTTAAAGAAAAAGTTATCTTGATTTTTTTTTAAAAAAATATGATCTAAATACAGAATCACCTAGTTGAAGGAGATACTCAACCACAGAGAAAATGTTCTATTGTAGTGTATGGCTGGTCCTGCTTAAACACAAGAACCTGGAAGCATTGATGAACAAACTCTACTAAACCCATTCCTCATTCATTGACCAGAACAAGTGACAATGTTTATGGGAAAATGTGGAAAGACTAGCAATGCAGTATCCTGACCAGAATAATAATCAGATCAAAGGATGACAAGGTTTTAAACTTCCTGGTATTTCTTCTCTGGAAGTCCTCTTGTTATTCAGTAATTTTGTGATCACAATGCCACTACTTTGTTTCTAACAGGTCTTGAAATGTTACAACCTAATGTGTAACTGATGTGTAACTCATGCAACAACATGAAGGTTACTGTGTAAGTGTATGGGAAAGGTGATGCTTAATTAAGTGGCAGAGCAAAAGGTGGTGATGAGGCATCTGTTCAGGAAGAAAAGTGCATGCCTACCTGAGCATGAAAAGAAGGGCTCATCTGAACTCTTGGGGAAGAAGCGTAATTGTTTGTTGTACTTTGGACATATGGCACTATTCTAGAAAACAGTTCAGAACAATCTTCACACTACAATGTGAACAAGGTACAATCTGGTGTATGTTGTTGATCAGTAAATGAAAAATTGCTCATTTGTGTGACCATCATTATAGAGTTAGGTGTGTATCCATGGGTCTGTCTTTCCATATAACTTGGCAGGTTCAAGAGACTTCTTTTCGTGTAGACTTCCAACTTGTATCTCTTAATATCCTAAAGAAAAACCTTACTAATGAAATGTACTAAGGGATGTGCAAACTATTTGGAAGGTTCTGTTGGGAAGCAAATGAAGAAGCCTCAAGGCTTCTTCATTGAAGACCTGGTGTGCTAGCATTGAGACTCTACTTGCATCATGTTCCCTTTCAAATGGTTTGCATGGACCTACCATTTGGGATCTCCTCAAACTATAACACACCACTACTTTCAATTCTATTGATTGCAATTGGAGTCAGTGTAACTTGAGTTGTCAATGCTTTGTAATCCGCATAGCTATATTATTTTATAGGAATGGTGCTTTCTTTTATTTTAGTATATTTATAGTAAGAAAGCCCATAATTTAATTACATGTAGGAAATGATGTAAATGTACAATCTCCCATTTACATGCACATCTGCCTGTTTTCATCCTGATCCATTTTTAATGGCACTCAAAAGCCTGCTTTAAGGTTCTGGTTTAATGCCTGCTTGTAGAACGGTTACTTTCCCCCCTTCCCTTTCAGATTTGGTATTGATAGCTTATTCATCTGGATAACACATCTATTTGATTGCCGTAATGTGGTATAAAAGCATCTCAGAAGACACATAAGATTTAAAATGAGACACAGCTACCTTAATTTCAGGTACCCGATAGGACATGGGGTGATTAGTAGACTTTTGTTTCTAGAGAAACACAGCCTCATTACCCACCAGTGAAAATACTTGACATGTGTCCAACATTTGCTCAGATTTGAGAATAATTCTGGGAGTATATGGTTATTTAGAGGAGATCTGCTTCATAAAGTCTGCTCAGATTTTAAATTATTACAAATTGTTCAGTAGCGATATAATAGGAATAATTAGAGTTACCGTAGCTGGTCTGCAGAAGTTTAGGTCATCACTCAGGGGCAGCAAAGATAATGTTCAGTATGTCTTTGCTCTCATCTAGTGGCTGTCCAGAATGTCCAGATATAATAGCCTTTTGGCAATGGTGTCAACAAATAAGTTACCCAAAGTTAGTGGCATAGTTGATCCAATGTAATGGTATGTTGGAATGGCCTTGGGAGACAGAAGGAAGGGATAAAAATTAGATAACTGTAATATAAAATATATTTCAGTCCACAGAAGGAGAGGAGGCATGGAAAGCATTTCAGAAGAGGCCATCTCTAGTTTTCCAAAGAGTAAAAGGAAAGGAGGGGAAGAATACTTTCAGACACTCAAGAATTTTGTAAACATAATCTTTCAATAAAAATAAAGCTAGTACTCATTGTTGTGCTTCTTGTCCGGACTATCTTGAAGGGCAATATCCATTCATCCATTTCATCTCTCACTCAAGCATTTCAGCTATTCGGTAAAAAGTACAGCATTAAAAGTGGGTCTGATAACTTCTAGAATTGAGTTGCACTAGGTTGAAGTAGCTCATTTCTTTCTTTTTTGCTGTGGGATGGGAGGCCCCATGAAATATTTTGGTTGATGGCAAGTGAAAGAGGGTCTCTACTCTCTCTTTCTCCTATACACATAATTTTACCTGAAGTATTTCTATCATACAGTCACCAAGCCTTCTTTTCATTCTCCACTGGAGAGAATACAGAAACTTAGGTTGTTCAAGAAGATAATAAGTTACTAATTTAACTAGGCTGGGTTGATTTTATTTGAAATTCTATTTATGCAACCTTTTTTTGTTTTCCCTATATTTTGCTTTTGCAACAAATTGTTTTTTTTTTAAACATAAAAAAAAACAGTTTTAAACATTTGTTTCCATTTGGTTTCATTGATTTAATAAATGCATTTCTTATTAAAGACTTACATACTGGCAAGATCACATGCCCCCTTTTGTGCTTCAGGATTGGCCCAAAGTGTACTATGTTTTGCATTTCTCTGCTTTGGGAGGGAAGATCCAGTTACTTTATCTTACTTTCTGGTTTTCTAAAGCTGGGCTGCAGAGAGATGTTTTGTTAGAAGGCCACATGCATAGGCCTCTTGCAGAGGTCAGAGTGACATCAAAATGATATTGTGCCTGTTGGGATTTCCCAAGTGGTGAAAGTACGTAATACTTCACTTGTGTGAAGATATCATAGTACATGCAATGTTACTTGCCCCCACGAGCATCTATTGCTAAGATCTACCCAACAGGACAGATTAGGAGATGGATCATTTCCACTGGTGGCAATGTATCATATTGGGAAACTCTTGGAAGAGAGGGAAAGTCTTGGAAGTAAATTTTTACATTGTCCCTCCCCCCTCCCCCCAGTTTGTAACAAAGGATTCCCACCTCTGTCCCTATTCAGTGCACACTTGGCCAGACATACCAAGAACACAGATAAAATACTGAACATTTAATATAGCCTTTCCTTTGTTGCATTTCTTTTAAAAACAACCTTTCCCAGCTGTGTAAAACGGAAACAGCCCTTTATCTACCAAATCCAAATAATCTCGGATGGCTAAAGTTGTTTCTCAGAGGAACTGTAATGGTTTTCTAACCCACAAGGCTTTGCTTCAGACAGATACTGTGACTGTTCTTTCACCCTATTATCTGCCTGGACTTTCAGCAAATGTTATTTGTTTGTCAAAACAGTACCGTCAAAGGGGCCCGTGTTCTCAATTAAAACCTTGACCCTCTTCTAACCTTCTCTGGGAAATGCTCATTAGTGAACTACTCTGCTGCAGGCTGCCGAAAATTTGGAGACAGCACTATAAACATGGAGATTCCAAAGCGCCTCACGTAAGACTAAGTAATTTCCCTCTGTGGGAGTCAGAAGAAGCTCATAAGTTTGATCCTGGGATGAGTGCTTTATGAAGTTTAATCCCAGAATTTCAAAGCTGTTCACCTGGGGAAGGGGCTTGCTATCAGAAGAGTGAAAAAAATGCTTATAATAAAACAGTGCTTCCTCTTTCCCACTAGTTTATGGAAGACACGAAGGCCGACTAGGGCAAGAAAACAGGCTGTTTGGCTCACTAGCTGACTCCCAGATTAAATGAATATAATGAACTGAACTGTTTCCTTGCACTCATCATCTTTGTATGTGCCTGCCTATTAGCAATTTACAGAGATGGGCCGCAGACACATTAATGTGCCTGCTATTTGACTCCTGCTATTCTACAAAGAAAAATACATACATGGTGGAACACTCCAGCAGAAGTTCATCTCCCAGGAATTCTTTTCAGTCCTTGACCGCAGAAGCAACAAGACTCCATGGTAACAAGAGACGATGCTCTATACATGCTACTTTCAGATAATGCTCCAGGTCAGAGATCTATTCAGCTGAATGAAGTTCCATTCAAGCAGAGGGGGGAAAAAAAACCTCTTTTCTTAATCTCTCTCCTAAACTCCTGAGGTTGCTTTCCTCTTCATGCCTCTCTACCTGAGACATGGGATTATTTACCTGTACATTGACACTCTTAAAGGCTCTATCATCTGCCAAAAACTTAGATCTGTCTTTCACAGAATCCAGCCCTGACTCAGCTGTTTCCAAAAATATATTCTAGTCCTATCCTAACAACTTGCAGCTGCTTTCTAGAGCTGAGGCATAAAAGGAACGGTGATAGGGCTGGCCTAATTAGAAAGCAAGATGAATGCAACTTTTTGCTGAGGTAAAATGCAGGCATGTTTTAACATTCTGCTTTTGGTGTATTAATTTATAACTGTTGTAGATAATTCACTGGGACCTGCAAGTTCTGGCTCTTTAAATAAGTTTTTTTCAACCTTGGCAATTTTAAGATATGTGGACTTTCACTCCCAGAATTCCCCAGCCAGCCATATCTGGAAAATGTAAATCTTAACTTGTCTTCTAGCTCATATACAATTTGGAGAAGATGTTTACGTTCCAAGACATTTTATGCCTATAACATGCACTGATATCTGCTAGACTCTAATAAAGGTTTCTGATTTATTTAGGCATTTCTCAGTTAAGTCTACATTGTTTAAACATAAAGACATGTTCTTGTTTATCTGTTATATCATGGTCCTAAATATCATCAGCAAAAAGAAGAATTGATTAGGCATTCACATAATTTCTTGTTCTTCCTTCCAGAATAAAATCTCTCCAAGTGTGTTCAGTATTTTTTTCCTCCTGGCATTTCCTTTTGATGAACTACTCTCCTTCTCTCCATATTTTAGGTCTTTAGTTTGGTCCTGCCCTTTTCCCTGCAGCACCAGAGAAAAAGTTAGCCTCCAGACTTGAATAACAGCAAGCTTTTGCTTAGGAAACACACTATGAAATTTTATGGCTTCTTAGGAAGAAGCAGTTACTGCATGTACCCCACTTTTGGGGATTTCTTTTTCAATATAACTTTGTACTGTTGTTTTTACACCCATTTTTCTGCTAATATTTTTGGTCTAATAAAATTTAATAATGCTAAAACAAAAATTAAGCAACTCTAGGGGGCACTCAGTTTCCTTATAATGATGCTATAATGCAATGGACTCTTCCGCTTATCAAGCACCTCATTTTGTTTTCTTTACAGTTGTGCAAACCTTAATGGCCCAAAGTGTTCCTGTGTGGAGTATAATGCTGAAAGAGATCATCCTGGATCTATACCTTTCCCTTTTTGCTAATCTGTTTCTAATTGACATAGAATGTGATTCAAAGCAGAACTCTGCACCTTGGGCTCCATTCCATAGCAGGCCACAGTTCAAATGTCATGTCTCAAGATTGAAACAAGGGCCTCTCTTTTTCTGTAAAACTATGAGGATCAGATTCAAGCAGCTTCAGTCTTCAGTTAAGTTTTGAACTTAGCGCTGCCTTTATTCTTGTTGTCTATAAACAAATGGCGTTTTTTAAGTGAGTGTCCCCATCCCACTTAACACTTAGACAAGAGTAACTGGACTCCACTTGTTGCTCAGAATTACTTTCCCACTTGTAAGATAGCTGACTTTCTTACCATTTTTCCAGCTTCTCTTTTTGTTTGTTTGGTGGCTGAGAAGGGGGGTAATCTTAAGGGTAGAAATAAATTTGACATCGAAAATGCTTTGTTTTCATTGGATTGTCAAGAAATATAAGAGATTGCCCTCAGCAGGCTGTTTATGAAATTTTTATCTAAAAATTATCCAGTTTTGAATAGCTAAGAAAACATATGTTCATCTCCTCTTTATCCAATATGCACCCCTTTCCTTCAGTTTGTTCTGGTTACATCCTATATAAACTGTACCCAAACTGTCAAATATGTTCTTTCAAAGAAAGAAGCTGTTATAGCCTATAGATAAACACAGAAAAGTAGCTCACAAACTAGTTTTGACCTTGATATTATATCCCCATTGACATATTGCTGTTGAGGGGAAATGTAAGAATGCAAAGAAAGATGTGCTCATACCACTTCAGAGCTGATAAAGACACGGGCTTGGTAGAGTTCATCTAATTCACTTTCTCAGAAGAACTTATTGGATGAGGAATAAAGTACAGTCATATACCAACCCGTTTTTTCTCTCCTCCGCCCCATAATACGAAGCATTCTGTTAGCAGAATAATAAAGGAAACTGTGATGTCTAGATCAACACAAAGAAACAGAACATTCCAATCAGGGAAAAATGTTCATATGCTACAGCAACTGTCAGTGGTGAATTTGGAGCTTGGGATGGAGCCAAAATTGTAATGGAATGTAGTCCAGATTCCAGGATGAAGGGAGAGTATTTTTTCTTTGTTTTCAAGACTTTCAAATCAGTAACAGCATCATTTCTTCTCTTGGCAAGTTTATTCTCTTCCTTCCTTCCCCCCCACCAACAAAAGATAAAATGGTTGATTCCAGAGGAACAAGAGACAAATTGGTTCAGATAGATTTTGTGAAAAAAAAGAGTAAAGATGGTTCCTCCCTAATAATTTCCAGAGTGTATGCTTTATAGCGGTGATAGTAGTAGGATTCATTTTTTTTAACTACTGGTTCTGTGGGTGTGGCTTGGTGGGCGTTGGAGGGGAAGGATACTGTAAAGTCTCCAGTCAGAGGTGGTATTTGCTGGTTCTCCGAACTACTCAAAATTTCTGCTACCGGTTCTCCAGAACTGGTCAGAACCTGCTGAATACCACCTCTGGGTGAT
Organism: Bungarus multicinctus; assembly: GCA_023653725.1. Taxonomy (NCBI): domain Eukaryota; kingdom Metazoa; phylum Chordata; class Lepidosauria; order Squamata; family Elapidae; genus Bungarus; species Bungarus multicinctus. Next base: position 111,835,447 of record CM042834.1, on the reverse strand, counting down.
AGCATGCTTTAGTTTGGCAAGACTCTGATTTTAAGTGAGGAACAATAAAGAAATCTGCTTGTAACATTCACAACGTTTCTTTCTTGATTTTTGGAACCTGACAAAAGTTGAGGAAGTAAGTCTAGAGTAATAAAAAGAAAAGGTTGGTTTCCGAACCAAGCCCCCCCCCAAGTTTTAGCAAACCCAGAGAAATAAACAATATGTCAGATTCAGCTTGTTAAAAAGGGGAAAGGAAGGAACAAAATAAAGCTGGTAATGAAACAAATATATAAAGACACTCTACTCCAGAGCTGTCAAACTCATGGCCCATGGGCCAGATGCGTCATGAGCTGGCTATGCCTGCACCCATTTTAGCTAAGGGTTAGTTGTGATACATCACATGATGATGCTGTGATAACACAAGTTTGACACCCCTGCTCTACTCTGTATATGCTTTTTTGCTTCTAATAGAAAATAATATATCTAGCTGAGAATTGAACTGTGGAGTCCTTGATGCTCTTTAAGCACCAAGCTCAAAGTGGACCAAGGATTCCCATTCTTTGCTTTCCTATGCCTAACAACGATGGATGGGGGAGTATTAACAGGTTACTGGGAGAGACCTAACCCCCTGTGTCCTTGAAGCAAAATTCAGAAACCATTATGTAAACAAAAAGGACAGAAGCATTAAAATGGTAAGGACAGCACCAGCTCCAGTGTTTCCCTTTATTGAGGTAAGCAGTCAGAACAGCATGTTTAATGCCAGCATACCATTTCATCAACTCTACAACTGCAGGATAGCATGTTAATGAGAGTTCTTGACTGTTGGAGACCGGCATTTTGTAGAGTTAACCTTTTAAAGAACTGCTTATGGCCAACAGCCAAAGAGAAGAGACTTAACCATTTGACCTTTTTTGAGGGGGGAGAATAAACTTGCCAAGTGAAGAAATGGTGCTGCTGTTATTGATGATTTTACAATCTTGAAAACAAGGAAAAATTATCCACATAGACATTCAGCAAAACTATATCCAAGAATTGATTAGAAAAATATAGTGTGGTTGTTTTATTGCATTGTGACTTTCAGACAGATATTTAAAGGGAAGGATCAGCCTATTGAGAAAATTTTGGTGGGTGGGTGCAGGGTAAGTGCAGGGTGATGATGAACTTTGGCTGGCTACATTCTGTCCACATGATTATTTTTGCATGTACACGTCAAGTTAATTGAAGAATTAAGAAATATAGCTTGCTGAAATTGTGGAGGCTCTTTGCCTGACCATCTTGGCAGCTTGGGTCATCTGAAAGGGCAAATGACCAAGGCCTTGTTTCAGAGAGCATACAGGGAACAAAATATAAATGTACTAATGGCAGGTGTAGCTGGATTGCCTATCATTTAAGCACCTCTGCAATCGCCAATTGTACATAAATATAAAGCTGTATGGCATAGAGAGGAACTCCATACATCAGATCTGCCCTAGATTGTATCAAGGTCAACTTCAAATATTTCCATGGGTTGTTATAAATTTATTCTGGATTATTCTTTTTATCATCCATCCCATTGATTTTATAGTTCTGAAGTTTATGATAGTTTCCAAGACCAACTTAAAAGACACCTACTAGTGTGGTTTTCTAAAACAGAAAAATGCAATTCTGTGTCTAGGTTTCTATTAATGCATAATTATCTGAAGCTGGACGCATCTGGATGTAAATTCCAAATAATCATCAAAGGCTGTCCAGGGTAGTGTACATTGCTGTCATCCATTTGTGAGGTGACTAGAGTTTGTGTGACTATCTCAGGGAGTGTGTGTGTGTGGTGGTGGGGGGAGGCAGATTTTTAACAAACTGACTGGCATTCAAAAACACAGCTGGAGCCCAGGGCCATTGAGAAACTAATAAACTAGATTCAGAGGTGAGTACTTGAGAGCTAGATGATGGGACAACTCTCAGACAGAAGCCTGAGTATCCCTGAATGCAGGCTACCTTCAGATTCCCACTATATCCATCCTGCCCATCACAACTTGATGATGATGCCTGCCCTGTCTTCTCCCCACAATTCCCTCAAAACTTTAGTTCTTCCCACCTGGACTGCTCTTGCTTTAAGGCACAAGACAGCTAGACAGCTATAGTTTCTAGATGCTGTGGCAAACCAATCAAGGCCTATGAAATTGCTGCCATCTTGCTGCCCTTTCTGCCCACTGCTATCCAGTTAAAATTGCAAGTGGTTGGCTTTCTAACAAAACTCAGATCTGGCAGAAAGGCTTTAATAGGTTGTCTATGGAGATTCTCAGTCATCCAGATCAAGGTTGTCCCAAAGATGCTTTTTTTCAAGAGATAACTGGACTTTCCATTTTTTCTTTGAAGATGTTTTGCTTCTCATCTAAGAAGCTTCTTGAAAAAGCATCTTTAGGGTTTTATTAGGTTGGTGTCAAGGTTAAAGAGCAACAAGCCTGATAACCACAGATCTCCAGTTGGAGTAAACAAACTCTGATTTTGTTCCATTGATCCAGTTCCTCCTGCCCCACCTTCTTACCAGTAAGGGAACTAGGAATCCAAAACCATCATTTCTGATCTCAGGCAAATCTCCAACCCAATCTGTGCAAATTTAAGGGGTGGACACCAGAGCTGATATTCAGCCAGTTCTGACAGGTTCTGGAGAAATTTTAACAGAAATTAGCAGAAATTTTGAGTAATTTGGAGAACTGGTAAATCATCTATTTGCTGCCTCTCGAGTCCCAGCTGATCAGCTGTGTCTTCTTTTGTTGTCCTGCACAGGAGAACGGAGCTGGAAAGCAGGTTAGTGGGGTGGGGAGGGAATGGGATTTTGCAGTAACCTTCCCCTAGGAGTGGGTGGAAATGGGGATTTTATCGTATCTTTCTCCTGCTATGCCCACCAAGCCACGCCCACCAAGCCACACCATTCCCACCAAGCCACACCATTCCCACCAAGCCACACCATTCCCACCAAGCCACACCATGCCCACCAAGCCACACCCACAGAACCAGTAGTAAAAAATTGAATACCACTACTGGGTGGAACTGTTGCTGAATCTAAGACAGATATAAGTCATACCATCCCTCAAACCTTATCATATCTAGCTGAGAAGGATATGGAGTAGCAAATCTCCCCTTCACAAATCATACATTCCCACATTTTCCACATCAACCTCTACCCTCACTCCTTGGCCCACCAGATCTCCAGACCATACCAGTTCCCACTGGAATCACCACTTCTGTCTGTAGCAATGCTTGTTTCCCATGAATTTGTTCTGTCTTCAATATAAGTGCTGTAAGATTTTGGTAACATCTGGATCAGTGGTGGTATTCACATTTGTTTACTACCGGTTCTGTGGGCATGGCTTAGTGGGCATGGTGTGGCTTGGTGGGTGTGGCATGGCTTGGTGGGTGTGGCAGGGGAAGGATATTGTAAAATCTCCATTTCCGACCCACCCCACTAACCTATTTTCTAGCTCCGTTCTCCTATGCAGGACAACAAAAGAAGACCCAGACGATCAGCTGGGACTCAGGAGGCAGCAAATAGATGAGGGTGGAGCCAACCAGAGGTGGTATTTACCAGTTCTCTGAACTACTCAAAATTTCTGCTATCGATTCTCCAGAACCTGTCAGAATTGGCTGAACACCACCTCTGATCTGGATGTAGGTCTTATACAGATAGTCCTTACAACCATTCATTTAGTGACAGTTTGAAGTTGCAAGAGCACTGCAAAGCTGACCATTTTCATATTTACAACCATTCCAGCATCTCCAGGGTTATATGATCAAAATTCAAACACTTGGAAACTGGCTCATATTTATGATGGTTGCAGTGTCCCTGGGTCATGTGATCACCTTTTGCACCCTTCTGATAAGCAAAGTCAATGGTGAATCCAGATTCATTTTACAACCATGTTACTAATTTAACAGCTGCAATGATTCACTTAAAACTGTGGCAAGGAAGAGCATAAAATGGATCAAAACTCACTTAACAACTGTCTTACTTAGGAACAGAAATTTTGGACTCAATTGTGGTCATAAGGTGAGGACTACCCATAAAAGCCTTTATTTCCAATTCACAAGTAAGCAACAGCTCCTGGTTATGATCATGATTAGCTGTAGCCTCCTTCATTCATCCTTCCAAATTTACACTTCATATACTCCATATTTTGTTAGATTAGGATTTCAAGGCTGACAATCTTAGTATCGATCAGTCTTATTTAGCCTGACGGAGGGGATGAAAAGAAAGTATACAAAGTGACTGGTAGAACGTGCTCACAGGTAAATGAGGAAAAAATTGGCCTGATCTCTTCATTGGAATGTTAAAAAAAATGACTTGAAATCAAGGTTGTTGTGGTCTTTCTTATTCCATTGAATGTTATGCCAGCAGTCAGTTGGTGCATTTATAACATTCGGATGATGCGTTAATACCCACAGACTGAATTGAATGCCTGTTTAGGTCATTGCTTTTTAATCCAACCCTGTCTCTTTTCATCCCATCCTGTTTGCATGTTGTTGCTGTTGTGTTTATAGTTTTCAGAGTAACCAGATGCTCAAGGAAAAAAGGGAGTTGCATGGATGCAAAAAGATCTAAGCAAATTAAATAGGTTTGTCCCAGAAAATACATATTGTTATTGCAAGTTGCACTTATTTCTCTAAAATAAATATTTTAATGGTTTTTATTTGTAGACTAACCAGAGTCACTTAGATGAGATGGGCAATGTAGAAATTTGATAAATAAATAATTTAATTGGAAAAACTGCCCTTTTGGAGACTCAGTAGTCTTGGCCTAATTAATCTGGGAAGATTAATTTAGGCAAGGAAAAAAAAAACAAATGCACAGGTATAGTGTAGTTGCTCCCTGACTCAATAGTAGTAATTGTGAGAAGAATCTTGGAGTCCTAGTGGACTTAAATATAAGCCTGCAGTGTTCTGAAGCTACCAAAAAAAGCCAACACTGTACTAGTCTGCATTAATACAGGGATAAAATCAAGATCATGTGAAATATTAGTATAACTTTATAATTCCTCTGGTAAGACCATGCTTGGAATATTGCATCCAGTTTTGGTTATAAAAAAAGATGTTAAGAATCTAGAAAGAGTGCAGAGAAGAGCAATTGGGGACTGGAGGCTAAAACATATGAAGAATGGCAGCAGGAATTGGATATGTCTAGTTTAATCAAAAGAAGGACTAGGGGGTGACATGCCTGCAGTGTTCCAATATTTCAAGGGCTGCCACAAAGAAAAGCCAACCTATTCTCCAAAGCACCCAAAGGCAGGAACAAGAAGCAATGGATGGAAACTAATCAAGGAGAGAAGAAACCTAGAACTAAGGAGAAATTTCCTGACAGTTAGAACAATTAATCAGTGGAACAACTTACCTCCAGAAATTGCGTGTGCTGCAACACTGAAGGTTTTTAAGAAACGTTTGAACAATCACTTGCCTGAAATGGTGTAGGGTTTCCTGCTTGAGCAGGGGCTTGGAATAGAAGACTTCCAAGGTCCCTTCCAACTTTGTTATTCTGAAAATTCTAAAAAGCATTGTAAATGTACTTATGATCTACCTTTTTCTTTATTGATTTATTTTCCAAAAACCATTTCAGAAACATAAGTGACGTTTCAGTCAGTGTAGTCTAAGACAGCGGATAAGGATGGGCAACTAAGTTTACCACAAAGCTCTCTTTGTCTTAGCTCAATCTACTTGACAGTGTCATTGTTGTGAGGATACAATGAAGGAAGATCCCTTCATGGATATACGGGTAAAAGGTGGGATACTAAAGTATATTTTTTCAGTGGGGGGGAAGGGAAATCAAGCTTCTCCTGGATATAGACACTATGCTTTTCCCAGGGTTCAGCTCAAAGACTGTGTTTCACCAAAAGGAGAGGTGGAACATTCTCATGTGAACTATGAGAAAGAAATGAGGGGATTCATTCCACTCTAATTATTCTCAAAATACTACGTTATTCTACAGCCTCAGTTTACTTCCTTGGGGCTCTTGCTATTTGGCAAGGAGAGAAATGTGTGGCTTTTGTTACTGCATAGGTTGTTGAGTGTGGATTTGTGATTCTGCCCACCTGCCTGTCTTCCCCCTCCCTCCTTCCCTCCTGTGAAAACAGCAGCCTCCTTTCCCAGAAACAGCCTATTGGTTACCATCATCATTTTCACATGCTTGCTTAGCCAGTGAGGTCCTTAGATATTAACTCCAAACATTTTTTTTATATCAGAGGCCCCTAATAAAATTCCAGGCCAAGGGCAGAAGTCAATGAATATGGTTGAACCCCATATTTTGAAGCATACATATTGCCATCTAAAGAAACTCTCTAAGTCTATTAAACCGGGAGTCTAAAATGACCTAACTGCACTATTGAAAGAAACTCAGCAGGAGCCAATGCAAATCCTGCTGGTGAGCTCATATCCTCAGTTTCATTAGTTCATTAGCTTGATGGGGTGGCAGCAGCAGCTAATTTCTAATGCATAAAGATGGACCAAATGCAAGTCTTTTGTAAAATATTTATTGGAAAGGGTCCAACTGCAGAAGGGCTTTTATATGGCTATGTAACATCTACTCTATGAAGTTTCCCTCACCTGCAACTAACCTTTTCAAATGAAAGAAGAAGATATTTTCCTTCAGGCAGCTGGAGGGAAAGCAACCTTGAAAGATTTCTAATTTTGGATGTTGAAAAATCAGCTATTTCCTGTGCTGTATATTTCACTGAACATATATTACGTTCAGTTTCAACCTCTGGAAATGCACATAAAAATGACCCCCTTTGGACACAATCAACACTGGAAAGTATTCTGAAAATTTGCTCAAATGGTAGAGCAGAAGGAATTCTAAATCACAGTCATCCATTTAGATGACATTTTTGTAGATTCAAAGTATTAGATATCCTTGGGCTGACCATTTGTATTTAAGATTAAATATTCCCCAATGACTTTATGAATACTTATATCACTTTGGTGTCAATAGGTTGATCCTTGTGCAATTCATTAGTGAGTTCTTTATTTTTGTTGACTTTATAACTCTGATTTAATGCTTTGGCAAAGACTTACCAACACTTTTTTGAGTTGCATGAAAATGGGCTGTTTTTAAAAAAATCATAATTAGGTCTCACTTTAAATCAAGGGCACACCCTCATTACCTCAGATAGGTTAAGCTATCAAGACTACAAGCCATTCATTTGAAGAGTAGGATTGGATCTCATCATCTTCTAGATACCGCCAGACTGTATCTACCCATGGTTTCTACTCTGAAGTAAATATAGTACATACCTCTTTTACACTGGCTCAGACTATGCTATCCAGTTTGCCTGTTGTGCATTATTTTGTCAGGATAAAGTTCTGAAGTTATGGTAGATTGACTACTGTACAGAACGTAGGAATGATATTTATTATAAGTCAGTGACTGCTACAATGCATGTCTCTGAATGATGTGTGCTGCAGGTATTTTAAGAACTAGGAATCTCAATAGCATAGCTGTTATAACATTTGCCTGATATATAGAACTCACTGGTTTGAAACCTAATTAGTGCTCTAATTTTCCTCCATTGTATATTTATTTATTTATGAAAGTCCACCACAGCACCATTAAAAACATTTTAAATTATGACATGCTTCTATCATAAGAGATAGAAAAACAAGGTAACGTTGCTCCAATGGACACCCAACAACACCCACACAACACTCACATACCCACAACTTGTAGAAAAGTAAATAGCTCAGGAAATGAATAACAATTGTTAATTGTTTCTGCTGGATTTTTAATTTGTGACATTCTACATGTGAGGCAAGTTCTTGCTTTAAAAAAAAAACAATAGCATTAACAGACCTTATTAAAGTAAATTAGGAAAATGGAAGAAACAACATTTTATTTTAAAGCTGTTTTTTGGTCCCTAAATATATGCACATATTGATTGCTTAATTGTGTGTGAGTGTGAGTGATTTAGCAAAATGTACACAATTTTGTATCTTTATCTGTGATTGTGTGCGTATACAGTACACACAAGTATATGTATACAGAGATCCAGTAAGAGTCACCCGGAGAAAAGATATGAATTGCTTTCTTGGAACATGAAGTTGGAAGGGCATATAAACAGAGGAATTGTCTAATGCAAAGCTGTGATAGTTTGCAGTCTGGATTAAATGCTTTGCAAGCAGTTGCCAGAGTATTTTAGTTTAGAGAGGATTTTTTTAAAAAACCAGATCAAAGTTGAGTCAGGACAGGACAGGAACACCTTAAGAGTCCAGTAGATAGGCTCCAAGTCAGACAATTGACTGTTCTGCTCAGTATTATTTACACTGACTGGCAGCTCTCCAGGGTTTCTGGCAGGAGGTTTTCCCAGTTGTGTTTGGAGATGCTAAGAATTTAATCTGAGGACCTCTGCAAAGCACATGATCTGCCATGAAGTACAGGACTCTCTCAGCAGAGGATCTAGCTGATAGAAGGACAATTATGATAGCATGTTGTCATAAAAACCAAAACTATGCTTACTTTAAGTTCTACCAGGTCTGGTCTAGAAGGAAATTCTTGGAAAACCAAAATGTAATGTGGTTTGTCTTGAAAAGACTTCCAGCTCTGTAATTCTACAGTTTAAGTAAAGTATGAATTATCTTTAGAGGTCATAGCTTTGATTCGCTGCCTTTAACATTTGTATGTCACATAAAATCGTGTGGGCATAGATTAAAAAATAATAATAATCCAAATCCATAATTAGGGGGGAAAAAAAGTAAATTTAGGATTAAGGTTGAATCCTGTGGATGGCATCCCTGGCATTAAATCAGTTTTCATTATTGAAGAATAATATTCAAGCTTTCAGGTTTCTGGGATTTTTTTGGCTGAAAAAAAATTCAGAAAAAAAACTTTGCTTTTTGTATGATTTTGAGATAAATAAGTAAACAAGATGCCTCCATAGATAGAAGAAAAGCAGTCCCTGTTTACAACTTTATGTCCATCAAATTCCATTTAACACTGGGTGGATATGCCCTTCACATCCTCTTTTGTTCTATAATTTCTGTCCTTTATATAGTCAGCAGATGCTCCCTGTCTATGCTTTGGTCATCCAACAAGGGGCAGAATTTTGAGCATATTTTTTTCCTTTGATGGCAAACCAAAAGAGTGAATACAGAGGCAATGGAGATAACAGATTTGGGTCAGATTTGTGGTATAGTCTGTTCGGACACCGACCAAGCAACCTGTTATTGATGCTTTTTTAAAAGAAAACCTCCCTCCCCTGTGTTCTCAAGGTATCTTTGTTTCTCTTGTGGTGTTAGGTTTTGTGTTGTCCCCACCCCATGTTGTATTTATATTTTTTAATGCTTTTACCTTTTTGTAAACTGCCCAGAATCAGTGGGAGTCAGGTGGCATATAATTTCAGATGATGGTGATGATGATGGTGATGATGATGACTTTTGTTGTTTCATGAAGATGTACCAGCACTTAAACTTTCACAATACTCACCTATCATGTTAGGTAGCTAGACGATGCCAGTTTGTGCACTTATCCATACAATTAGAACTTCTCATAATGTGTCCAACATAACATAATTTGTACCTGGTCATTTAAGCCACAAGTGAGGACTTTAGTACAATATGATCGATCTATTTATTTGTTTTCTTGGCTACCCGTGATATTTTCAGGAGTCTTCTCCAACACCAAAGTTCAAAAGCAGCTGTTGCTTCCTCAGAGTGTCAACAATTTTCTGTGTGATTCTAATCTTTGTACATGTAAACATATCACAGCACCTGACTATCCTTTCCAATGTCTTTGTGACTACTCTACCAAGTGCTAGTCTGCGGCAGATTTAACAATAAATTAGGCATATCAGAGGCCAATTGAGTCAACAAACTGAAACTGGATTGGACTGCATCCCAAAGCAAAGGTGTAGCTTGGTCTGCTTTATTAAAAAAAAACAAAAACAAGATTTTGGTCTTTGTTGCTGTGTAAATGCATAATGATCATAATGATAGCATTATGAAAGCTTTGAGTTACATACGCTAAATCCAAATGCTTCTTTATGAGAAAATACATTTTACAGGTAGGAATTATTAAGAGAAATGGATTAGTGTTTGGGAAGCCAGGAGTAAAACAATAGCCCCCTATAGAAAATCAATTTCTTATCAGTCAGGATGGACAAAGCTAACACAAAAGTTCAGATTGTTTATAAAACCACAGGGCAGTTTCAAGGACAGCATCTCTTATCAGGAATCGTACCAGATACTACATTCTGCCTACGGTTCAGGTTCAGAGTGTATCAGCAACCAAACGAAGCATACAAAATTAATGAAAAGGTTGAACAATTAGAATAAGCCTTTACGTTTCACACATCTCTGTCAAAGCTACAATGTTGGGAAGAGGATCTTCCCTCTTTTGACTGACCAAGTATTTGGCACTTTAGCTTTAGCATAAGTGTAATAGATCTGGGGCCTTTCATTTAGTTGTATAAAAAAAAAATTCATAAAAGGAGAGAGAAAAGGGGGCCAGAAGCTGGTATTTTGAGAGGTCTGCTTTACTAGACAGTTTGGCTCTGTTGAATATGTTAGGTAAGATATGTTCTTACCTAACCAGAGAAACAGAATGACAACTGGTGGGCAAAAAAGCAGTGGGAGCAGGATTAATTGGCCTTTGTAAGCCAATTTACTTTGTATTAAAGGCAGATTTTGTTCGGGGAGGAGGATGTCCATGGAGGGTTACATGCTCATTCTAATTTATATCTTCCTCTCCTCCTCTCTTATACAAAACAATTTCTCTCCCTTTTTCTCACCCTTCTGCTGATAAGAATAGAACCTAAGAGTTTTCCAGCTCTGGAATATACTCGTTTTTGAACTGCAATTAGAATTTTTGCATTGCATCCTGGTTTTCAGAAATGTCAGTCCAAGCAAGTTTGGAATACTTTTATGGCTTGATCAGAAGCAAGCTGACTGTGATCATTCTTGGAAGTAGGTCTGAGGCATTCCGGGTTGGGTATAAAGGCAACAATGTGAAAAAATATCTGACCAATCAATATAACTCTGTTGCTCCTTGCAGAAAGATTTGTAGCCATAATTAATCTTTAATCTTCAAACAAATTTTTAAAAGTAAGAACAAGCTTGGGGTAATAGAATTAGCCATGCTAATAGATTCTGGCTCTTTAAACTCCATTAATGGTTTCCAAGTGCTTTGTTTCTTAATTGGAAAGACATAAACAAAAAAATCCTAACTGGGATTTTTGAGTATTATATAGTAACTACAAGAGATGGATTCCATATGGCAATCAGAGTTGGATCAGTCCCCACAAAGTCATACAAATAACGATGATGTATACAATAGCAGAACTATATAGGCATTAGGATCATTTTCCTAATCCTGAGGTTGAAAAGAAATGCAGCAGATAATGAAGCTTGACAATCAGTGAAGCAACATTTGGCCTCTCATCTTCTTTAAATGTTCAGATATGGGGAGCAACACCAGGAGTCAAAAATGTGATTTCCAAGATGCTGATGAATTGATGAAGAGTATAAAAAATGAATACAAATAAAATGTCCACTATTATGATCTAAATTAAGGTTCCGACACATACTGCTCAACACTGGTTTTTAAGATGAGATTGGGCAACTATTTGTCTGAAATGTATAGGGTTTCTTGCTTGAGCAAGGGGTCTGACTACAAGATCTTCAAGATCCCTTCCAATTCTGTTATTCTGCTATTCTTCTAGAATACCATGCCATGAACAAGAAACCTTACTGTGCCATATAAATATGACTTTATGTCAGTGGTGAGATTCAAATAATTTAACAACTGGTTCTCTGCCCTGATGGCCAGCTAGGTAGGTATGGCTGAAGGGTCATGTGATTGGGTGGGCATGGCCAACTTGATATCAAGTTGCAGTGTACTAAATATGCATATTGGCTCCTTCTACACAATTCATATCAACTGGAAATTCATCTGGTAATGAATTGAGATTTTAAAAATCTTGATTAATATTTCAGGCAGTGATGTCTGGAAACCACTGAGATTGGCCAACTAATAGGCAGGATGAGAAAACTGCCACAGGTTACATATGCTGGAAAGTAGATGGTTGGGGTTGGAGTGCCCTTTCTTAAAAATGTTGAGGACAGACCAATATGATTTATGCAACTTTCTTCCTCAGTAATAAGATATGTCTGCCCACTGCCATTCAAAGCCATTGTATAAAAGTCCAGTTGCTTTGCTGTAGAGCAACCATTTCACCAATTCCTTATCCTTTGCAAAACCCATCCTACTTACAAATAGATTAATTCTAAATTATTTCTGCAGCTGCTCCAGGGAAGCTGGCATAAGTTCTTTTCCAGTTCTTCCACTTGTTTCCTCTAATCCAAATTCAGTGTACTGGTACACCTCGATCTATGATCCCAATCGAGCCCAAAATTTCTTTTGTTAAGTGAAACATTGGTTAAGTGAGTTTTGCTCCATTTTATGACCTTTCTCGCCATAGTTGTTTAGTGAATCACTTTAGTTGATAGGTTAGTAACTCGGTTGTTAAGTGAATCGGTCTTCCCCATTGACTTTGCTCATCAGAAGGCCGTGAAAGGTGATCGTATGACCTTGGGACACAGCAACAATCATAAATATGAACCAGTTGCCAGGCATCTGAATTTTGATCACATGATCATGGAGATGGTGCAAAAGTCATAATGTGAAAAACGGCCCTGAGTCACATTTTTCAGTGCTGTTGTAACTTTGAACGGTCATTAAAGAACTGTTATAAGTCAAGGACTACCTGTATTCTATAATTCATAATGCATTTTTATGGCCAGCATCTTATTCACTTTAATGATTAAACAGTTCTTTTTATAGGAAATTCAGCCAGACTTGTGTCAACCAATTCTTCTCATACTTTCCAAAACAACTTTTATTTCTAAATTACATTTGTTTCCACTTTGGCAAGTCAAGATTTTAGCCTTTTGTCCCTTTTCCATTTGTAGGTTGGTAGTGCCTAGTATATACAGCCATAGGAATATTCAGTTCTATATATTCAAAACTGTTTCGTTCAAGTCACCTCATTTCATGGATTTGAAGAGAATCATGAAGTGAATTGGATACCTCCAAATATTATGATTCTACACATGTACAGAAATAGCCTTTTTTGAATAATTCAGAAGTCCAAATCAACTAAATTTTATTTTCCAGTTTCATTACTGAGATAAAATACCTCCAATGTTCTAAATCTAAAAGAAGACTTCGGATTGATTTAAATAGCTGATGATGAATATAATGTTGAATATCCATAATTATATTAAGAGGTCATGTACCAATAAAGGAGGTTAGATATTTCCTAAGCTGCCATCTGTTAGATCTCTAACAGCCACTAACAATTGATTAGGCATTTATCACAGCTGTTAATAATTTATTAAATCTTTGTTAGCTATCAATAGTGTGACCCAGTTTATTAGGATATCTAGTTTAATGTTTCTCCTATTGATTTAAATGGCACTCAGCTAACTTTCATTGTAATGGCAGGTAATCGTTGGCTCCTTTAATCAAATCAGAATATTTTAGGTATGCAATCCTCCTTCTGTCTAAGGTCATCAAGAACCTTTCTTCGATTACCAAATGTTGGCGTATTTATTGTCAGGAATAATGAAGTGAAAATTGCTAGCAAATAACAACAGTAATGAAAAAGTTTTTGAATTAGGTCTTTAAAATTCCTGAGATTTGCTGTAACTTAAATTCTATAGACTGTTACCTAAAGCAAGCACTGATAAGGCTCAGGAGGGACCATTTCAGATATAATTGACCTGTTTGTCCTCCTGTAATTTTTGAGAAGAGAGAAAATATATATTTCCTCCATGAATTGTGCTGTTTCCAACTTTTTTGGGAAGTTTCTGTTGCATTTCTACGGCCTTTAAGGTCAGTCGTGATTTTCTCACTATTTCTTGACCTATCCCACCTCTTGGTCTTTGTCAGCTAAATGTATCATTTATATACTTATTTTTCATTCAGGAGCTCAAGCTGGCATACATAGCACTTTGTTTGCTTATTTTTGCTCATAACAATACCGTTGGTGTGGGATCAAAAGAGAAAGTCTGACCTTATGTCCTCTAGCGAGCTTCTGTAGCCATCACCTTAATCATCACATCACCTTACCTCTGCACTAAAGCTTCTCTTTTATCTTTCCCTCCCCTTATTGAACTTCAGCATTTGTTCCCAGGGGTTCTGCTGTCTGTTTCTGCACACTTATCTTTCTTTCATCTCTTCCAGCCAGTCCATAATCATACTCATAGCTATTCGAAAAGGCACCCAAATGCCAACTTTCCATCCAAATGCAAACTTTCTGTATCATCATCTCACGTTACAGGAGTCTGGACTTGGTTAATTCTTGAATAGGAGACTTCTGAGGAATACCAAAAATAAATTGGAAAGTTAAAAAAAATATTTCTGGAGATGGTAAATCATCTCACCAAGAAAACTCCATGAAACCCAGAAGTCATAAAAGTCAAGATCTTAAAGGAAATTTCCTACAATTACAGCATTTGTTACCAAGACTATTTGTACCAACAGCATTGTACACGTGCCATATTTTTTTCCACTTTTTGTTAAACAAGCACACTTTTTATATGTTCTTTTTTCTCTTGTCTTTGACGTGTATCTCCATCCTTATTAGCTTTAATTTTGCTCTTTTCTATCTTTCTTTGTTATTAAAAACAAAGCAATAAAAATAATCCATTTTAAAAGACCTGAAAGATTTTCCCTTTTTAATCAGCATATTTACAATTTAAAAAATGTTCCTGATGAACACTCTCCCAAAAATTATGCAGACAAAATGAATCTCATTAATATAAATGATACAATAAGGTGTGCATAGGCAATAAATGTTTTGCTGCTGCTTTTATGACATTATCAAAAATGACACTGAATAATCTTTGAAAATAACATCAAGCATGTCCAGAATTTTGTTCCCACAGGGGCATACCAGATGGCCATGGGAAGGCCACAAACAGGATTTCAGCTCAGTATCTTTCAATATATTTATAGAAGAAGAACCGCCTGCAATAGATAATTGTCTAGGTCAAGGGTCTTCAAACTTGACAGCTTTAAGACTTGTGGACTTAAACTCCCAGAATTCCTGAGGTAACATGACTGGAGGAGGAATTCTGGGAGTTGAAGTCCACAAGTCTTAAAGCTGTCAAGTTTGAAGACCCCTGGTGTAGGTTATCCATCTCCTCATACAGAACTGTTAATTGTAACTGGAACTACCACAGAGAAACACTATTATCGAATAAATTGTTTCTTCATCTTATAAGAGATTAAGATGTGCGATATCTGGAATTATCTGGAAAAAATATGTGAATAAAAATCAGAATAGCCTTTTCATTTCATGATCTTTTACAATTAGATCAGTGGTGGGATTCATTTTTTTTACTACTGATTCTGTGAGTGTGGCTTGGTGGGCGTGGCAGGGGAAGGATACTGTAAAATCTCTAGTCAGAGGTGGTATTTGCCAGTTCTCTGAACTACTCATAATTTCCGCTACTGGCTCTCCAGAACTGGTCAGAACCTGCTAAATTAGATACTACAATGCCACCTCTGAATTAGATGCTACATTGAAACAAATGATCGGTTAACTGATGCTTTGATTTATTTATTAATTTGGTTTGTTTGGATTTGGTTTAGTGTGCTATACAAATCCAATTGGTTTCTAAACAATAAATTACTGCTTAAAGGTTATGTGATTCAGACAATTTTGGTTGCTTCAGGGAACAAGATCCCAAGCATAGCTTGGAATGATGTACTTTTTAAACTATCAGCTTTAGGACTATATATCACACTATGCCATAATGTGATTTATTGGTTTGGCTTAGCATGTTGTGTGAATTCACCCACTGAAATTTATAAGCCATGCTTCATAGTTTAACATAATATATTAATTCAGCCAATATCTACAATTTGCTTAAGTCTGGTGCTGGATCATCAGAAAGACTCTAATAGACATTAGCAATAGACAGAATGCCTGAATATTAGATCATCTTCGAAAAACTGGAGTCCCATTCTGTGTTAAATTATAAAATAGTTTGCTTACTTTTGGTTTAATGTGCTATATGAACATAGTCATTCTGGCTTATAAAGTATGATTTATGGTTCAATATACAGATATGAAGAAAGCCATTTAACTTATTCAGCAACGTTGGATTGTCATGCAGCATTAACCAGTTAATATGGAAACTGGCTGTTTGGAGAAACTGTATTGGAGATATTGTGGGTAGTATGTTTTTTGATCTGTGATCAAGGTCAATTTCAAGATGACACTTCTCCCCTCTCCACTGAAGTATGCTATAGGCATCATAAAATGTCAAAAGTGAACTATTGAACTAGCCCAGTTACTAAAGGTATTGGCCAGCTTATACTATGAACAACTGTAGGCTAGTTTGATAGTAAACATGATAAATAAGCAAAGAAGAAATACATTTTGAATTTCTCCAACCTATTGAGCAGTGCTGTTCCTTTTGTTTCCATCAAAGAAGCAGAAGCAAGGCCAACATTTAAAGTGACTATAAAAGTTTGGGTAATTATTTTCCTTTTGTGCTCTCCCCATTTCAATACAAACATAACTAATTTGGCCTTGTTTGACCTTGGAACAATTCCAGGTTTATTGCATGCTCAGAATACATTTGAGATCATTGAAGTCCATGGAATGCAGATCACTCAGTCTTCAAAGGAGAGAAGAGAAAACCAACAACCCAGTCTTAGATGGGAATGGCTGGACATCATGTAAATGGCAATAAAACTGTTAAATTTATTTGCATTTCACACCCAATAATTTCAGAGTCCATTTCAGAGAGCATTACTTGAAAGTCAGCCCTTTTAATTGTCCAGTAAATTTCCTTTTAGGCAGCTGCTTCATAAGCAGCCATTCCCTGCACACTCTGAGGAAAAGCAGATCTCTGATTTATCTCTGGATAGAGATTGGAATGACTATTTCTATGTCACAGTTTCTCTGGTCTGTTTCACTTAAAGAGAAAGCCAGATCTCATGGTTAGAAGTCTGTTACTTCTCTGTGGATAAAAACTCAAATACATGTGGAAAAGCCAGCCAACAGCTCACAATCTTTTTCCCTGCAGCTTTCAGTATCATCCTACAGAGACCCCAATTCCTTAATAATCAGCCACATAACTTTTAAATTTAATTAGAATTTCTAAAAAAAGAAAAAAAAAGAATCTGAGTTATGCAGTGCCTGTTAGGTTTCCTCTGGTATAGCTCCTTGGAGGTCGTACTACTAGGACAATGGAGAGCCAGGGAGGTGTTGAGGACAAAATAATGAAAAAAAATGGCAATAAAATTTTATAGGATTCTAAAACAGACAGGGGCTGCTAAATGTCCATTTCAAGTTAAACAAAGAAAAAGAGGTTAGACAGATCTTTTGAGAAAAAGCCCAACTCACTTTAACAATTCATTTTTGTTTGGTGTTCTAAGATCAATCAAGTACATTTTGCTGCTATCCTTTTGGTTTCTGTCTGCTAATTTTCAGAAAAGGTACTGCAAAATCTAATAAATGTGTAGATGCAGTCTTAACATGTTTATTTGAGAAATGACTTTAATTGAGTTTCATTAAATGAATTAAACTTAATTGTATGTTACTTTAAAACATATTGTACTTTGAACATGTTGTTATATCATGCACCATTTCTCATTCCTGCAAGGGATGAAACAATGCTGGAGGCGGTAAATTTAGCTATGTTAATTGTTAAATCATAATGAATAGATGAGCATATGCATGCCAAATACTTCAGGAGCACTTATTATATTATTACTTTTTATACTGATTGCATGTGGTCTAAAAGATAATTGGAGATAGAAACAGGAATATTTAATAGGATACTGCCTCTTTGAAAAATGATTGAAAAAACTCACCAAATTGTTTCATGGCATATAGATGCTAGTCATTAAAGAAACTATCCTATTTTTCACTTTTCTGCACTTGGTGAAAAAAGCTACTGCTGATTTAAGAGTCACTTTCATGAGTTGCTTGCTTAAAGCAATGCTGAAAAATGTTAGCCTGCTTTGATGACTGGTACAGAACTGTTGACCTCACACTTCCATGAAGTTTCTATAGGTCACTCCAAAAGTAAATAAATACAAACATCTGCAGACTTGTTAAAGGTATTAAAACATATTCAGGTAATTTTATCTTTATTCAGAGATGAACTTATATAAAAACTAGACATGATAATTGTTTCCCAAATCAAACTGTTGAAATGGAATAAGGTGTAACTTCTTTGCTCAGTATTTCCTTTATGCCTGTTTTCAAAGAAATAGGAGGAATAAATCCTTTTTTAAAACTTCATTATGTAGTTTGTTTAATTTGATTTCTAAACAATGCCTTTCCTGTGGTTCTCAGCAGGCAATAAACCTAGGAGCCCATAAAGCCAACAAGATAAATACTTACTTAATTATAAAGTGTTATACAATGGCATAAATCATCCCACTGCATCAACCATTAAAATTCAGCTAAGCAAGAGAGAACTGTATAGCTTCAGAAGTTTATTTGGAATTGGTTTGAGAAGATAGGAGCTGACCCACTGTGGCTTTAGCACAGAGATAATGCCTCCCTTGGTGTTTGAGATTTAAACCCCCAGATGTTCTTAAGTTCTATTTGTCATGCTACATACGTGGCATTGGACCTTTTTCCATTTTCCACTATATGAGATTATTCTCATTGCATTTACTCCCTTCTTGACACTAATGATCCACTAGGGAAGGAGCAGCGGGCAACAGTAAAGAACCTGCTTTACTTTTAATGGTCATCCTCACTCACAAGGCTAAATGCAATGGTTTATTCCTAATATTCCTAAGTTCCATCATTCTATAGTGGAGAAATAACTCCAAAAATCAAAATGAAGGCTGAATCTTTTTTCCTCCCCTGAACTTTAGACATGACCAAGTTCAAATCCAGCTCCTATTTTTGCCTAATCATAGCAAATAGAATCTTTGTTGTAGTAGTATATCCCTATCAGACCCAAATTAACCCTCCCTGCCTCAAACAATCCCATCTAAACCAAAGAACAGAAGCCTCACCAGTTCACAGTACAGTTCGATTGCAACCAGAAGTTTTTATTTATTTATTTATTTATTTATTTATTATAACATTTATATACCGCCCTTCTCCCAAGGGACTCAGGGCGGTGTACAGCCGAAAGTTTCTTTCTTCCATCCATTCAACATTGTCTCTTTTAACAATGAGGGTCCCAGCTCTCCTGCCCTCTAGAAAGGCCAGTTTTGCCCAACAATAGAACTAAGCCCAGGTACATTGAAGAGAAGCTACCTAGGTTCTGACCATCAACCAGATTCCTAGAATTTCCCAGCTTGTAGTCCTCAACTTCTATTAAAATCTTTGCTTTCCCATTCTTTGGGATTCCTCTTTTTCATAAACTAGGTTACTTGATTGTTTTCCTTGTGTTGCTCTTCTTCAGACCTAATTCATGACAATTCTTTTCAGGAACTGCTGCCTGCTTCCATGTTGTGATGAGGAAGTTTATATAGAATGTCTTACTTCAAAATATAGCATTAATGTAATATAGAATGATATCTTAAAATGTAATTTGCTGTAATGAATGACAAACTGTTCATTTTTCCCCTTAACTAGTTTTTTTTTAATGGATTTGAAATTAAGGCTAGGAGTATTCTGGAGGAATAATGACCATGTTGGCAGGGTAATGGATATCCCTTTATTGATAGTAAAAAAGATACACCTCAAACATTCTTCTGCAAACTGATGGTCTAACTGTGCTAGAAGAGTTCATCAAGGCCAGTATTGTGATTCATAGTCAAGATTTGGGAGAAAAATGATAATTGTCAGGAATCAAACAGAGGAGGATTCTGTAAGCCTTTAGAAGGATAATGGCATATTAGGAAGGGGTGGTAATTTTATAGAAGAGAAGGAGGCAGGAGGTGAAAGAATCCATAACAAGACCTCATTATAGCTTTGGTAATATTGATTTTGTCATTGATAGCATGAAGAATGTTAAGCGAAATTCAAGTGTTAGTGCCAAGTGGGTTATTCCTACAATAAATGGCAGGTCAGACAACCATGAACATACTATTGATACGATAGAGAAAATAAATCTTTGACAAAGCATAGAATTTTCATTAGCCTACACATAGGTGAGAATTCCTATAGGAAATGCTCCTTTCCTTCTATTAAGCAGGATATTTAGGACAAACAACAATTCCATACAACTTTCTGATCTCTGATTCAGTTTCATATCTCTTACAGTCATCAACTGGTATCCAACACTTAATGGCAGAAAGAGATGTCCCTTATTTTAGATACAGTGTAGGCACTGTAGCAAATGGCTTTTACTATTTTGTAGATTTCATTAATCTATATGTCTGTCTGTGTCTCTGATCTATCTATCTATCTATCTATCTATCTATCTATCTATCTATCTATCTATCTATCTATCTATCATCTACCTACCTACCTTACTATCTATTATCTATCTTCTTCTATCGTCTATTTATTCATAATTTATATACCTTCCATCTCAATATCTAAAGTGACTCTAGACTCAATGTTTGTTTGTTTGTTTATATTTCATATTCTTAACTGCCCATCTATGTCAAATGTCCCTTTTAAGAGAATATTCCATCATAACTCCTGCTATTTTCTGACTGGTCCTGCCTCTTATTTGACCACATAGCTGATTGCTCTTAGAAGGCTTTATTAAATATAAATGTTTGGGTTAAGAGGAAGTCCAAACTATCTGTCCCTTCCAGGACCATTATCGGCTTCCATTGTTGCATAAGACTATCAAGATCCCCTGATGATGGAGAAATCCCACTGGAGAACACTTTGCCCAGGGCTCCTTCCCACCAGCAGTTAACCCTGACATAATGTTGACATTCGTGTGGTCAAATGAGCAGATTTTGCTGACATGTGGCTACATTTCTCCGATGCAAAAATTCACAATCTGTTATGCTCAATAGGCTGCTTCAAGTGCATTCCAAAAAGATAAAATGAGGTGAAAATGTAAAATTAGGTTTTCTGTATTATCACGGACCAAATGAGTGATTCCTATCATCTGTTCAGTGGCATGTCACCTCTTGTTTGATCAAAGCTGGTACTCTCCTTAAATTCCAATTTAATTAGGTTTAATAATATACAGTACCCCTTTAACTGTCAATAAAAGAACTGCATAGGAAGCAATAAAGCCTACTATAAATGCTTTCAGTCCTGGTCTGAGCCCTCATTCGAAAAAGTATGTATGATAACTTTTTATTTACTGCATTTTTTTGCATTCAAATTCTTTGTGAGGAAAATAATCCCACTTCCACTTTCTTTGTTCTAGGGGAAAAATTCTTTTCCCAAATCAGGCCTCTAAGGAAAATAATAATAATAATAATAATAATAATAATAATAATAATAATAATAATAATAATGAGTGAGACGTGTTTATTCCTTGATGTTTTTACTGCTTACACTCTTATTTCACTATTGTTTTAGAAGAGTTCAATCTAGAGCTTTATTTTCAAAATATTCTCCATAGGAATCCAGGGTTTACCTGCATTTATTTCAAATTCTCACCCCCCCCACCCCACTCCTGAAAATAACAGCCACCTTAACAGCTTTCTATCTTTTTCTATTTTTTGTCTCTTGCCTCTTTATCTTTCCAAGCAGCTATCCATGTCACCTCAGGCAGGCTATTATTTACTTTCTCATCTCCCTCTTCAACTGGATTAGGCTTTCACTGCATCTATATGGCTTATGTCACCTTCCTATCTCCTTATTTAATTCAGGTTCCTTTTTTCATCTTTGTATGACTCAGACTACTTTTTCATCTCTTTTGGTCTTTCTTCATCTCCTATCTCCTATATTGATTTTACCTATACATGCTGATTTAATCTGAATGCTACTAAACAGAATCCAATCTAAATACAGTCTAATAAGTTCTGAGTCAACATTTCTTTACTCCTTTTTCTATTTCAGCTTCATTTCTGCCAAGGTGCCTAAGAATTTGTGAATATGTGGGGACAAATGATGATGTGTTACAATTCCTCATACTATTTATAATTACCATTTGGGAATGTACTTTCAACAGTTCATTTTTTAAAAAACAATCATTTCTATTCTAAATTTGATAAATATCCATATTGTATGAACTATTGTATGAATCCATTGTTAGCACTGCTTATTTAACCTAGAATCCATTTCTTAGACACCAACTGGTTTCTTCTGCTTACAGTGACATTATAATAGTCACTTCTACAGTTAACAAGGGTGGTAGGTGAAGGAGAAGTTTCAAGTACTACATTGTCAAATAGACAATACGACATACTATATCTAGAAGTATGCAAATATAACAAGGAGAAATTATTTCCATTTCCTTGTTCAACAAAGCAGAAGGGAAGACTCTCTACACATTTAGCTTGATATTATGAATAATGAGAATCTCATATTGGCTTAGTATAGTATGACCACATTTTCTCTTAAGCATTTTATTCATTTATAGAGCCACTGCAAGTATCAAATCTGGGTCAGTCACTGGGACCAGAGTTTTAATGTTCCAAGCTTTCAGACTCATTCTGAAGCCGATCTTCTCTCTACTGTTGAGATAAGTTCCCTGAAGATGGGTCCAGCATGAGTCCAAAATAGAATAGAATAGAATAGAATAGAATGCTTTATTGGCCAAGTGTGATTGGACACACAAGGAAGGAAGCTCAAAAGAGTGAAACTCTGGTCCCAGTGATCGACCCAGATTCAATCTTGCAACATTATCCTGGAACACACATATTTGCCTTCCTTCACAATCACAAGTATGTTTATTTGGAAATTATTTTTTACCCTTGTGTATATAGTCTTAATACACAATCCAATGCATATTTGATCAAAGCTAAGGCATAAGTTATACACTGGGGGTGCTCCCAGCTAGGTGTGATAAATTGCAACCTTTTAAAAAATGAAATAAAATTCTTGATAGGATTTACATTACCCTTTTGATCTTTATTCCTGAACGTGCAAAGACTTGGTCACATTAGGAAGCTCATGGTTGACTTATACAAAACTAACACTTCTCTGGGACTGTCTGTTCTGAACTAATGTCTAAGTACTAAACTACCAGAGGTATTTAATATCAGTTCATTTGCAAATGAGGCAAAGAAAGGAACTAACTATATAATACCAATATAGGTTCTAGGTTGTAAACCTGCAGGAACTAAAATCATGCAGTTCTGATGCAGAGAACATTCCATGATGGATTTTTTAGAGGGGTATGCCATTTGTTCCTTAAAGGTGGTAACAATTGTTTTTTTAATGCAACATGCTAATGAGACCAATGCTGATTTCCACCACGCTATTAAAAGCCAAAACCAATTATGTCTAACCTCATTAAAGTTCTAACATGCACATTGAACACCTTTCAGACAGCCAAAGTTACTGATTACTTAATATAAACACTTCTTAACCTGAGAATGTCAGCAAAAGCAATTGCAAAGCCCCATTGTGCTGCATGGACTGAAAAAAGTACAAAATGCAGGCAATAGTAGATGCAGGATGCTTTTGAAAAGGTGTTTTTACCAGTCAAAAACCAATGCAAATTATAGTTTTGTGTCTTGTTTTTAAGATGCAGGAGTATTCTTCTGAATTTTTCTTTGTGCTTAAATTAAATTTGTGCTTCCTTATGCATCTGCTTGGATAGTTCCTATGGGATGTCAGAATGAGATTCACTCAGATGAATTCCTAGTCTGTTGAAACTTACTTTTATGTTAAATATCAGGCTTTTTCCCCAGGCCTTTCTTAAACTGAGGGATCTGGGTTCAGCAGCATCTACTGTTAAGATTTTCTTTCTACCTCCATCATGAGGTCAGTAGCCCAGTAAAAGCAGTATATGGGGAATTTAAAGAATCAGGAGCAGAGGTGGTATGCAGCAGGTTCTGACCAATTCTGGAGAACTGATAGTGGAAAATTTGAGTAGTTTGGAGAACCAGCAAATACCACCTCTGACTGTCCCTGTCCCTTATCTATTCACTGCCTCCTGAGTCCTAGCTGATCAGCTGGGTCTTCTTTTGTTGCCTTACACAGAAAACACAGAGCTGGAAAGTAGGTTAGTTGGGTGAGGAGGGAATGGAGATTTTGCAGTATCCTTTCCCTGGAATGGGATGGGAATGGAGATTTTACAGTATCCTTCCCCTACCATGCCCACCAAGCCACACCCACCAAGCCATGCCACAGAACCGATAGTAAATTTTTTTTTAATCTCACCACTGATCAGGAGTCTGATGAAATGAGCTAGAGTTCATGAAAGCTTATGTCTTTTAATAAGGTTTGTTAGTTAGAAAAGGTGCTACCAGTTTCCTGGTACTAACCAGGAACTAACATGGTTCTTCTCCTATAAAGCAGGAAACCCAAATAACTCAATATATTATATTTTAATTAATTAGTTTCATTGTCTAGAATGAAACATATTTCACTATTTGGATCATTTGGGTTTAGATGGGCTCTTTCCATGAGTATTTGGAACAATTGCTTTGGTTCTTCTTCCATTGCTCTAAGAAAAGTTTGACTTGTCCACCTCTCCCTGCTGAAAAGGCTTTCATAAAATACATTTATCTTATAACTAGACTCCGTTATTTACTCATGGTCTCACTGTCTTCTGGTTTTTATCATTCTTTCCAGTGTTTTTCTTATTGGAAAAGATATATAACAAAGGGAAAGATGACATTATGGCATAGAGTCCATTTAACTGGTAGTGTTAAGTATTGTCCATCTGGCAGCCCCATAGATGTTCTAGTGTCTGATAGTTGACTCATTCAGTATGTAAGTAGAAATGAGAAATTGCACTAATTAACAAACAAGTAGTGGTGTAACTCAGTAGAAGACTAAACCCTATATTAAGACTAAAATCTTCCCCTATAAAACTCAGTGTAAAATAATGCCATAAATGTGACCCGTTAATGCTGTGGCCAAGTCTCCATCTGTTCTTAGCTGGCCACCATCAATATCAAAGTCCACAGGATTCTACTTGACCCCTATTAAAAGAGAAAAACCATGAACCTTCATTAGCATAAACTAAAGTTACATAATTCATTTATAAGAACCCAACTGCCAGGATCATTATGGTTTTAATCAACAGGACATCCATTCCTGTCTGAGCTTTTCTAGCCACAACTCCTCCACAAAGGAGAAACAGACAACCAATTTCAATTTAGCTTTAAGCAAGGGACACTCAATTGGGTTATTAAATTTCACAGACTAATTGACACACTTGCTGTAAAATATAAATCTCATAAAGACAATTTATACTAATGACACTAGGGCAAAACCTTCTGCCTCCATTTCTTATCCAACCTCTTTTGGGCCCATGGAGAGTTGAGCCTTAATTGTATCTTCATGGAGGGTAAGCTGTTTATAAAGGTGAAAGGTTAGGGGTGGAGGAAAGTGAGCAAAGAATGAAACTGAGAAAGTGTGATGGGCAGTTTTTTGTTTGGATCCGAACTGCCAAATGAGTTTGTTCAAATGTGCGCATATATGCATGTTGAAATGTGGTCATCTTTCTTTGTTACAAGGCATTTGTTCCATTCATTCTCTAATGCAATTAGAGCATGGATGTCTGTATGCACACATCCCAAGACACATCAAACTTCTAGTTAATAATGCTTAATGGAAATAGATTAACCGTGGCTTGGTCTCTAGGCACACATTAAGAACCAATGTTCTACAGACCAATTTTTCTGAACTGATTTTAAGATCTTTATTGTGCAGTATCAGATCAGATGTTGGGGGATGGGATTCAAATGATTTTGCTTTTATTCAGCTTCATATGCTACTGAAAATATTAAAAATGATTTCCTCAGTTCATAAATTACAGAAATATTATAATGAATGTTACAATCATCAGATGTGAAGAATGCTTACCTGCAAATGTATGTTGGGAGATTGTAACAACTTAACATGTGTTTCATTAATCAAGTTTTATGCAATCTCAATTATAGAAATAAGCTTTTATATAATAGACTTGTAATCCGCTTAGTTCAGAAAATAGGAATTCAGTGAACACTACAAAACACTTAAAATTAGCAATGTATGGTTGAATGGAAAACAAAACGAGCAATAATCTATGTTATTAGTGCTATGGGTACCTTCAGATGGATGGCTACTAATGTTATTGGTGGAAAATCAGTGTAAATACTATTTTTATCTCTTTAATGATTGTTTCCCAAGACTGAAAAAAATGGTTAATAAATCCTGCTCAGTACATTAGAACAATTGCACAATAAGATCTTTGTCTTGAAGCAGTAGGTCTAAGCTGTGTTACAGGTAGACCTTAACCTACAACCACAATTGTGGCCAGAATTTTCAATTGTTAAATTGCACCTGATTTTACTGCCTTTTTGCCATGGTTACTAAGTGGATCTCTGTTAAGTGAATCACATGGTTGTTAAGTGAATCCAGCTCCTCTTCATTGTCAGAACCTATCTAGGAAGGTGGCAGATGATGACTACATGATCCAAGAAAGCTGCACTCATTGTAAATACATGCTGATTGCCAAGTGCCCCAATTTTGATCACATGAATGTGAGGATGCTGCAGCAGCCCTAAGTATGACAACCAGTCATAATTTGCTTTTGTTCAGTGCCATTATGACTTCAAACAGTTGCTAAACAAATGACTGTAAGTCAAGGACTGCTTGTATAAGGAATCAGGACATACTCTTTAAAAGCCTCATTCCAAGGCTGAACAGTCCAGAGGCTTGTGTGTATCCACGAGGAAATGAATCTGAGATCATCTTGCATATGCAAAATGTGCTTTATTATTGAGTTTCCATTCTTCAAATATAATAGCCCAAACACAGCCATTTAGGTGTCCTCAGGTCAGGCCTGATTCCTGGAATTTTTGTGGAAAACTGGTGACAGTCTCCAACTGTTTCCAGTGATAAGTCTGTTTGTTTGTTTATTTATTTATTTATTTATTTAGTCAAGCAATTATAAGATAATAGGTATAAGTACAGTATAATCATAATTATGAATACATGAAATGGATACATATAAGAAAAACAAAAAGAAACAATAGGACAGGGATGGTAGGCACGTTGGTGTGCTTATACATCTACTCTTCTTCAAAATACGTTCCAGCAGTTGCTTTGATCCTATCCATCTTCTCCTTTTCTCTTTCTCTTTCCTCAACCTTACCTAGCACAGTAAGTTTTTTCCCTATGATCTTCTACGCATACCCAAAGTATATGATAAATGCTGATTTAAGGAGTCAGGAAAAAAAATAAATAACAGATGGTTAATTATGGCATTTCTAGAGCTTGGACATTACTTGTTTTTTTTCTGTGAGCCATAGTACCAAGGTCAGGTATTGTGCACTTCGACTTAGGAAAATAGAGACATCGTCTGTTGTCCTGTCTTAAGCAGTAGAATATTTGGAATATGCCATGGCCCTAAGATCTACAGAATGGGTGGAATTTGATCTCTAGAGTTTTATGGAGTTTAGTGCCCATTCATTGAGCTTTGCTTCTGCCAGTTTTTTTTTTTTTGACCAGCAAATGTTCCCAAAGGGTTTGTCTACGGAGATTCTTAATCATTCAGGATATGGTTGTCCCAAAGATACTTTTTCAAGAGGCAACCGGGCTTTCTTTGTTTTTCCTTGAACTTGTTTCAGTTCTCATCCAGGAAACTTCTTCACTTCTGAACTGAAAAAGCTTCTAAAACTTCTTGGATGAGAAGTTAAACATCTTCAAGGGAGAACAGAGAAAGTCCAGCTGCATTTTGAAAAAGTGCCTTTGGGATTCCCAAAAGATTATAGGTTCATGAGAAATACATGACTTTTGCCAAAGCCCTTTTTCAAGGACACATATGGGTAGGGTAAGCTCACAAGCAGGGGCCAATGATACAAGTAGAAAATCCTTCTAGTTGTGATCACAATGTTTTAATTTAAAAATTGTGGTTGAGGTAGTAATCAAAGAACCTGGATTTAACTGAGGGGGTAATGTCAATTTTTTGAGACATACACTAAGTCTGGCTAGGATATATGCAGCCTCTTTCTCTATCCATTTCTGAGAGCAGATTCTAAGATTCAGATCCAAAGGCTGAACTGGATCTTGGATACAAGTACCTTGCACTTGTTTCTAATAAAGAGAAAGAGAGAGAACAAAAAGAAATGTCTTTCATACCACACATGCATATTTGTAATAAGGACCAGTAATATTTGTGGTGCAATTCCCCTTACTGGCATTTTTGAGAAAATACCTAAATTAAATAATACTTGAAAAATTGTATAATTATAACAGAATCTCAACCCTGTATTTTCTAACAATTAAATGGAAGTGCAAGTTCTTGCGCATTGTTACCTAGGAAAAGTTAAAACTAATTTTTAACGGAAGCAAATTATAATTTCTTCAGTTCTGCCAAAATTTTCTGGCAGTTTCTTTCAACCATTTGGCTCTCATGCCTGTTCTGTTTTCTAAGATAAAGCAGCCTATAGGGAAGTTATAATGAATTTAAAATGAGAAAGAAAAAAAATCATTTTCAATACTATTACAGGAGCTATACATTAGAAAATCTGGATTTAGGACAAGATATAGATTTGAATGGTACCATAGAACATTCTTATTTCTTGGGAAATAATTGTTGGATTTTGAATTCATACCTTACTTATTTAATGTATGTGAAAATAAACTACTAAGATGGTTTTTCATAATTTTCATACTTTTTTACTTATTGCTAATAAATGGATTTATATATGGTATCCTTCATGAGGGAGGAACTGGATATTTTGCAAAGTAAACATTTTTTTATTCAAAGATAAAACCAATGCAGAAAAAATAAATCCATAAACAGATAATCACAAAATGTCATCAAGAGAAGCAAAGTGAAACTATAAGGTGACTTTTTATTAAGCATGAAGCAAATACGACCCTATATTTAGGGTTCAGTAACTATCACTTTACTGGGAGTATCTTGTCAATAGCTTAGAGATACACGGGTCCACTTTTAAACATATTTTTCCTTCCAGTTAGGAACAATATTTTTTAGATACCCCTACAGAGAGTTCATGATTAAAAACCCCAGGACTAGGATCTTGGGAGAAAATACAAATTGCTTGATTGATAATGATCATTTCACAAGTATTGATACGCTTGTACTATAGGATTTTAAATGCAGAGGTATAAAAATTAGAAGGAATAATGCATCATGAAATCAGTATCGAAAGGTCTCTGGCCACAAGAAATTCTCATAACTGCAAAGTGAGCAGGCCCTACTGCCTTTTCCCATCTCACTCTGCTCCCCACCTTGTCTCTTATTTTAATCCCAGTCAACTTTTTTAATTGAAAAAAAATGGATTTCATTATGCTGATTGCTCAATTCTGTTATTAACAAGTTACAAATCTCTGCATTAGTCATTTCCAACCAACAGGTCATGACCTTTGAAAGCTAGCAATGGGAGGTCACCAGCAGTTCAGCAGAAAGCCAGCTATGAAGGGATGTTTCTCCCCCAGTCCTTGTTTGTCCAACACATATGATAAAAATATGCTTTCTTTTTCAAGCTATAGATAATGAAATCAACTCAAGAGAATATGTGAGGGGGACTAGGAGCTTGCAGATGCAAAGGTTGACTTGAAATCATCCTTAGTGATGCTTGAGTCACTTTCTTTCTTTCTTTTTTTGCCTCAGCTGTTTTATATTAGATAGGACTGAATAAGAGGTGTGTGCAATCTGCTTTGAATTTCATTATATTTCAAAAATTAACACTGAAATTTCAATAAAAAAAGTTTTTCCCCCTCCCCCTAATAACTCACTTAACCTAGATGGCTCTGAAACCCTATAACTCAACATGGTGCAGTTCTGCAGCTTTCTCATCTCTCTTCTTCTTCTGACCTTCCTTTCAAAACCCTCATTTCACTGGTGATACTTATCAGACTAGCTTTCCATTAAGTAGAGTGAACGGCTGCCTCAGGCGGAGGACTTAGGGAGTCATGAAAGGCCAGCAAATTGGGGTTATTTAATATATTATTATTGTGTGTTTACTGCCAGGCTGAGATGCTTGTGGGATTTTCTGCCTCAAGAGAGAGATTAACTCGATCAGCCTTAGGAATTGTGGATTTTGATGTACGAAGGAGGGAGCACTTACTGCTCCATTTCAGGCAGCAAACTGTTGTAAGGGCAGCTGGAGATGCCTTGCAGAAATCAGCAAAACAAAGCTTTCCAGAAGTGTCTATAGAGAGTTGATCCTTGGAATGCTTCTCTATGGTAAAAACTCACAGGACCCGCAAGTCACAAGTTAATACTAAGCATGTTAGACAGTATGTTGCAATGTGTATGTGGTCAATCAAATGCAGTAATAATTCAAAATTCAGCTCTTTTTTTCTGAGGACTTGCTCTGGAGGTAAGTCTACTGTCAGTGTCTTTCATATGGGGTCA
Source organism: Bungarus multicinctus (assembly GCA_023653725.1). Lineage (NCBI taxonomy): Eukaryota > Metazoa > Chordata > Lepidosauria > Squamata > Elapidae > Bungarus > Bungarus multicinctus. The sequence continues at coordinate 111,805,114 of CM042834.1, read as the reverse complement.
CTGGTATGATCTCCCAGTCTGACATCCCAGTGCAGACTTCTGGTCAGGGTTGATGAATCTCCATAGGATCAAAGACCTAAAGGTTAAATAATTGTCTCCAGTCTTCCCAGACAGAGAACTATTCATCTGTTGCAAAGAGGATGCATGAATAAAAATTCAAGACAGATTAGCATGTTTTGCACACATGTATATCATCTGATACATCTGAAATCTCTTTTGTAGTAGCACCATTCATAGTTTATTCTGAAATAACACTAAAATATGGTCCAAAAAGAAGTCCCTCTATCTGGTAATGTCTCTTTGAACACTTCCAGTAAAATAACTGTACAGAACCAGAGTAGATTTTGGCAGATGGCTTGCTTCTTCCCAGTTCACCTTAAGAAGAAGAATTGATATCTTTCCCACCAGAGACAAGGGATGGAAGGTCAAATGAAACCAGGGGATTCCACTGCATGCTTTCCTGAACGTATCCCACCTCAGAGTGGTAAGAATGACACCACCGCTTCTACTGGACTTGAGACAAAATTGGGACCCTGGAATGGGAGTCGTGCAAAGTATTCCAGCATGCTTTTCTGGTGCTCATGGACTATTGCTATAAGGAAGAGTTCGTTGATTGAATCCAGAGATATGCAGCAACAAAATGATGTGAGTGACACCCTAATTGTTTTTTAGTAGACAATTATTGGACTCCACCCCCTTATATTTAATTTTGTTTTGTTTTGAAACTTAGCTTTAGGATTGTGCAGGGACCAATCAGTTAATTCTGAGGCTGGATCTTTGGTCCAGTTGTGCCTATCATATGATAGTTTTAGAGAACTTACTTTGGCTCATTCATAATTCTAGTGTATGGATTGAGGAAAAAGGGAAAAAAATCTTAATGGTTCTACAGCTTTTTGCTTTCTATTAAAAAGCTCCCCACCCCAAAATCAGTGCAAGACTTTTTGTGTTCAACAATCCTTTGATCTGAGTAGCCTCTTGTTCAGATCACTTTTGCAATGTTCTCAAAACTCTTAGCAATTATTTTCTATAAGTTTATTTGGATTCTGCTAAATCCTCTCCATCTTTAATTATCTGAATACATTGTCTACTATACTAACAAATATATAGACCTATTCATAGAAAGAGAATAGGACAAGGAAATGATGAAACACATCTTACAGAATGAAAAACAAAACAAAACAAAACGAATATAAACAGTAGCCAAGTCATGAAATTCAAAAACCAAACTCCCGAAAGAAGGACGAGTAAGAGTGCATATTGATTTTGTTGATTTTGAAAAATGATTTCTGTATTTCTTTATTTAGGTTTCCCAAAACTATTGTATGTTAGTCACAACTGAACCAAGGATCCTGGATAGAGTAGACTAATTATTTCAATTTTTTTTAATGTTTATAACAATTTTTATTAATTTATGATATAATAGACAAAAGAAATACAAAAGCAAAAAGAAGGAGAAACAGGGATGGGAAAGGGGAAGGAAAAAAAGTATGGAGAAGAGGAGGAAAAAAGAAAGAAAAAGCATTGACTTCCAATAGGGTATTAACATCAAACCTCAATTTTTTATTTGTACATAATAGTTTAAACTAGCCATTTCTACAACAACCAATGGTTTCAAACTGTGACTTGATGATGGTCCCAAAAAGTTATGTCTCCCTTAAGTTGATTCAAATCCTGGCAATTACACAAACCCATTCATATTATTCTGTATTATATAAAATCTTGTAATAAGCTTAGTGACTAATAGACAACTAATGCCCCATTGGATCATCCTTTCAAAATATTTGCTTACCTAAACAGTGAAACAAAATGAGCATGAATGGAAGGAAGGAAGGACGGAAAGAGGGAGGGAGGGAGGAAAGAAGGAGGAAGGAAGGAAGGATGGATGGATTTTTGATGTTCCCTGCTAGCTTCCTACAACTCTGTAGGAAACTCTGTGGAGAAGCTGGCAGATAATCAAAAGTCACTCCTACTCCCATTTGTTTTTTGCCCGCCCATGGCCATTCTGTTACTTTATTTGGGAAATATCTTTGAAATGGGGTACTGGTTTTGTACTCTTAATTAATTTTGTCATAAAGAAGTGTGTTAAAATCCCACTGAGTTTATAAGAAAAGGATACAGTAAATGTGAAAAGGAGCTCAAGATCGATATCAGTACTTAGAAGGATTTCTACAGTAATATTTGTATAAAGTCTTTGAAATAGACGGATAAATTATTGAGGAAGTTTTTATAGAAAGGAAAAAAATCTCTGGATTTGCTTTATCTAAATTATGACGTCGATATGATGACAGGGGTTACAATATTCTTGATTTTAAGCTTAATCAGTGGGCCTATATTCCAACTTCTATTTCTCTATGGAATTAAAATGATCCAATCCAAAACCATTAAGGAGACAATTAGAAAGCTATTACATGATATCTTAGCAGAGTCTGCTTCCTAGTATTGTTATGTGTGTGTGTGTGTGAAAGAGAGAGAGAATATTCACTATTCAGCATTAAAGGATGCAGAAGTATTGTGAAAATGTTGAGACAGAGTATAATTTTTACTGTTGTTTTCATTATATCCGCTAAAACAGGGCCAAACTTGATTTCATTGAAGGCCGCATCAGGGTTGTGTTGGACCTCTGGGGACCAGGATGGGTGTGGTCTGGATGGGTGTGGCCAGCTCGACATCATTCATGTGGTGGCCTGAATGCTCTACCAGTGAAAACAGGCTCCCAAGCTCCTTTTTTGGCTGTGACAGCCTCCTGAAATCCTCTGCCAGCGAAAACGGACCCAAGCTCTGTTTTCACTGGCAGAAGCACCATGGACTGGTCCTTTGCTGTTTCCAAGGTGGCTCTGCGGGCCAGATCTATGCATCCCGTGAGCCATATCCAGCCTCTGAGCCTTGAGTTTGGCACCCCTGCTCTAGAATAATTACAATTTGAAATTACATTTTTTAAAAAAACATTTAGATATAATGTTTTAATATTAAATTAAAACTTCTCTTGATTTCGCAGCTTGGTCTAGAGGCATTTGCAACATCTAAAACTCTGAATTGATATGAGCTCTGAAATATGCTTTAATAATTCCAATTATGTGTTTGCTTATGAACAATTAAGTAGCATTACTAAGGTAGATGCTAGTTATTTGCAAGAATTTTGGAATGAAAAATTGCGGTGTCCCATATTAAGAAATCACTGATTAAAAGTCTTGAAAATAATTATGTTTCTCTTGATCCTAGGACAAAATCAATATGTGATTGTTTCATGTTTTTTGGATGCTTCAAATGCCAGCTGTGGTCATTGTAATTCATGTCCTCATCAGTACAAGATTAGATTAGTGCAATATGTTCTACCCTGAAAATGACCCAGAAACTACAATTGCTACTATGTATAGTTGCCAGGATGTTAGGGGACAAACCACTACTTACTTATTATCTAGTTACTTCATTGATTACTTAATGGTTTCCAAGTCCTATTCTGAACCCCAGAGCTGAAATGATATGTGAGAATTTCCCTGAGAAAAGAGAGGAAAAAATGCTTCTCAGGAAATGATCAGACAAGAGAAGGGGAGCTCCCAGTGGCTTAGTGATTCGAGGAAGCAACTTGGGGTTCAATTGATCAGATGGTTAAAAATGGCAGCAGGATCTTTGTTCCTTCAGACTTGAAATATTCTGTTAATGTAGCCTAAATAAGAGTGTTTTCCTTTTTGGTTTACCTGGGAGGACGAACAAAGGGTCTAGGACAACTCGGAATGGCTAACTCAGTATGGCCAACTCACCATGCCCAATTTGCTGTGGCCAACTGACTGCAGGACAACTTACCACAACACAGGAGTTGCACTAATTTCAAAGAAATAGTGGAATAGAATCCCTAAAGAAAGAATGCAAAAATGAAATGTGAATGACAAAAAGTTAAAATATTTTTAAAATTATTTTAAGTACTTAAATTGAATTGATGAAGTATCCCACAGTGAGTTGTCTTGAAGCGAGTTGGCCTCCTACAAGTTGGCTGTGGCGAGTTGATCAAACCAAGTTGTCCCATTCTGCTGACAAAAGCCCTGCACCACTTAAGAATCATCTCCAGGTAGAATCTGCCATGTTCATGAGCATGTATAAAGAAGCAAGGTTTAAGCATCTTCATGGGAACTGAAGGCAATCACTGGTCTTTGGAATGTCCTTGCTTTGAACCTACATGTTGTGTCCTCCTAGCTGATATTTTACAAGGCAGTTAAGGTGGGATCTTTTGATCAGGTATTTGATGGATAGATTTTATGTTTTTTAATTTTTAGCTCATTACTAATGGTGTGCTGTGGGCTTTTTTTGTTTTTTTGTTTAGATGGTTGTGAGTTTTGGTTTGGATGTATATTTTTAATCCTGTTATTATAAATTGTCTGACATTTGTGAACTGGAGGGTATGCATTTTGTGAAAAGAAAAATAACTACTATTGAGAAAGAGGAAAAGATGGAAGGGATATCCCCTATGATAGGGTCTTGCCTCCTTTTATCCCATTTTAGTTTAATACCCAATTGTTAATGTTGTTTTGAAAAGTAGAATGATATTTAAAGATGTTAATATAATCTTCAATCATATATCTACCATCTGGAACCCACGAGTATATAATGAACCTTGGATTTATTGAACACGATGCATTGTGAAAACTATTATATTATTATGGAAAGCTTACTGCCTTTTTGTATTGAAATATTTGACTGATGCTATGCATTTGTTCCACTGATATAATGGAAAGACTCGTGGCCAATATTATCTCATGTTTTTTTAGCTTTTTATTTGTTTTGCTTTTTTCCCCAATAGCTTTTTTTCCCCTTTCTGAATGTTAAAAACTTTTAATCTTCAAAAGACATTTGCATAGCAAATGAATGAAAGTTTTTCAGCAGATAAACCAGTGTGGGGGGGGGGAAAGTGCTGCAGGAGGGAATATTAAGAAGAAAGGTACTGTTTTCAACATAAACTTTGTGAAATTGGTTATAGATTGGAAGATCTTCCATATTGCATAACATGAAAATGACCAGATTTTATGATTTATAGTACTGTGTGTATGTGGGTGCAGGTATACCCATATGGTAAAGTATACTATAACATACTATATTTGGTGTAGTCTGTATCATATAACTTGCACAGCCTATACTACATGTAATGTAGAGATCAGTGAGATCTCTATTACTGAGATGCTCTACAAATGAGAATGCTCAAAGAAAAGAAAAAAAGAAGAAGATAGGAAGAAGAGATTTAAAATCTCATGTAAAATCAAACTCTTCCATTATTGTTTTACTTTAAAAAATTAGTGGATGCCATCTGTGGGCAACACACTGTTCATCCTTGAGACTGATAAATAACTAGATCTGATATACGGTGGTAGACTTTAGAAGAAACCCTCCCATACTACCACCTCTTACAATACTAGACAACACAGTATCAACAGTAGATACCTTCAAATTTCTATCATATCACAAGACCTAAAATAGACACCTAACATAAAAAACATCATCAAAAAAGCACAACAAAGAATGTTCTTTTTGCGCCAACTCAGAAGGAGTCTCAGCCAACTCAGAACTGCCCAAGGAGTTGCTGATACAGAGGAATTACTGAGTCTATCATCTGCATCTCTATAACTGTCTGGTTTGGTTCTGCAACCCAACAGGACAGACACAGACTTCAGAGGATAATTAAGACTGCAGAAAAAAACAATTACTACCTACCTGCCTTCAATCGAGGACCTGTATACTACATGAGTCAAAAAGAGGGCTGTGAAAATAAACTGTTTCAACTCCTTCCCTCAAAAATGATGCTATAGAGTACTGCACACCAGAACACCTAGACAGAAGAACAGTTTTTTCCTGAAAGCCTTCACACTGCTAAACAAATAATTCCCTCAACACTGTTCAACTATTTACAAAGTCTGCACTATTATTACTGTTAATCTTCTCCTCACGTCTTATTACCCATCTCCTCCCACTTGTGACTGTATGACTGTAACTTTGTCACTTGTATCCTTATGATTTATATTGACTGTTTCCTAGTATGATTTGATTGTTTATTGTACCCTGTGACTGTCATTAAGTGTTGTACCTTATGATTCTTGACTCTTGACGAATGTATCTTTTCTTTTATGTATACTGAGAGCATCTGCACCAAGACAATTTCCTTGTGTGTCCAATCACACTTGGCCAATAAAGAATTCTATCTTCTATCTATTTTGAACAGCAAGAAGGGAAAAAACTAAATAATTATTCCAAGCCGAAATAAGATTATGATACTTTCTGCTTTGTCTAAAAGCAATTGAGACTTTGTCTAAAAACAAGTGTATAAAATATTAACATGGGTAACTCTTGTTCATGCTTTCTACATTCATGTATTCCATTCCATTTCCTGGACATCTTACATTCTCTACTCTGCCACAGGCTTGTGCACAGATGGCATCTGTTTAACTTCATAAACATGGACACTTGTCTCTGAACATCAGAACTGAAGTAAATGTGACTCTTATGGTTCCTGAACTAATTTGTGCTTATATTAAGGTGAAGGTAGTTTAAGAAAAGAAACCATCAAACTAATCACAGTATATAAGACTTGGATACTCTCCTGGTTTTTGCCAGCTGCCTCTCAGGGTAGATCAGTCTGCTTGCCTTACTTCTCTAACACTAGATGTCCTTCTTCTGTCCTCAAGGACAATTGCAGAGTTGCTTATCATCCTGTAAATCAGTTACAGCAATAAAATGCTGGCACCCTATGCAATAGCTTTTTTACTAATGTACTACTTTGCAATTGCTGTGCATATCCAAAGTATTAATGACACAAATTCATTACAATAAATGAAGACCTTGACTGGCTAAAGGCCAGCACCCAAAACAGTGTCACTGTTATTGCCACCATTTGGCAAGTAGAAACTTTGTAATACAAATATAATGCTGTAGCAGCAGCACTACTAACTACATCTAGAGATGAGTACTCTTACACTTGATTTTTTGGTTGTTACTAAGAGTTACTTCCACATACCATTAATAAGTCTTTCCCAAATAAATGTTATACTTTTGGAGGTAGAGGCAAGATCAGTGAGATGTGGTGGCACATTGGTTAGAGTACAGTACTGCAGGCTACTTCTGCTGACTACCAGCTGAATGCAATTTGGCAGTTCAAATCTCACCAGGCTCAAGGTTGACTCAGCCTTACATCCTTCTGATGTGGGTAAAATTAGGACCCAAATTGTTGGGAACAATAGGCTGACTCTGTAAACAGCTTAAAGAGGGCTGTAAAAGCTCTGTAAAGTGGTATGTAAGTCTAAGTGCTATTGCTATCAAAGGAATTCTGGGATTGAAGTCCAGACCTCTTAAAGTGGCCATGGTTGAGAAACACTGATATAAAGGTTGAGAAGTCATAAGCTGTTAACCTTGACTTGAAGCCTAGGAATAATTATTGAAACACTATAAGAAGGAGAGCAATATTTGGACCATAGCTGCACCAAAATCTTTTTTTAAAAAAAATCAAAAGGATCAAAAAGCTTAGAGGTTGTATTCATCTTGATGCGGGGAAATTTTTATCTCTGCCCTCAGTATTTGAGATGGATCTTCTACAGCAGAGGTGTCAAACTCCCAGCTCCTGGGCTGGATGCGTCATGTGCTGGCGATGCCCATGCCCAGTTTAGCGAAGGGGAAAAAGTCATGATACATCACATGATGATGTCATGATGCGAGTTTGACACCCCTGTTCTACATGTCTGCTGAAGACTTAATACCATTGTGGTGAAGCTCCATATTCTTTATAAAGAATGTGAAATGAAGCTTCTGCAGCTGATATATGAATGAATTGCATATAAATCATATAAGCAACAATACTAGTTAATAAAACCCAGTACAGATATTTCTGATTACCACAACTGAAACATCTTCAGTACTGAGTGATTCTGTGTATCTCTGCTTTAGTGTTTCATCTAATAATCTCAATTCTGATACTTTAAACATTTATGTGATCATTTTAACACATTAGGTTTAACTATATATAAAACAACATTTCATTTATTAGCAGCAGGAGGGATATGCATAGTCACTCTTGTTGCCTTCAAATGGTCACCTGTGGTGCTCCTTTCATTCAATTCTATCTGGTACAATTGTGTATCTGCTAAAGGGGAACAACAGTAAAGGAAACCCAGCACTTTTTGACTATGTTGTTCAACTTCCCAGAGACTTCGCAGCATAAGCAGAATTGTTGGCTAGATCAGCGTTCCTCAACTTCTTGTCCAGTGAGTAACTTGGATCACAACACCTCCTTGTCAGGCTAATTGGGAGAATGGTATTTGAAGCCCAATCCATCTGGGTGAAGACGCCTTGCCTGCCAATTCTTTGTCTAATTCAGCAATGCAATTTCTGTCTTCTAATCCACAAAAAGACAAGAAGGAGATGCTTTATTATGGAAATAAAGTAAGGATTTAGAAACGTGATAGATCTTAAAACAGAAAAAAAGAAAAAACAGCTGTGACTCTTTTTAGCCCCCACTTTAAACTGTAGCTTAGTTTGCTAAAGTATGTCAGTTTAAGATGATTTAGCCCAAACTGTAGTCAATTAGACTAAATCAGCTTAAATACAATTATTTCATCTTAAGTGGCTTGTGGACTAAGCAGTAAAAATTAGGGAGTTTCAACTGGGTGAAGATGATTAAGGTAAGAGAAGATTAAGAGAAGAAAAGACAAAGGAATTTTGACTTATATTAATCTAAAGATAATAGCTTGCTCCAAATAAAAGAATGTTATTGCTTCCTTCCCACCCCAGCATTGATACAACATCTAATTTATTCATAGTATGAATTTGCAAATTGCATTAAAGTACAATGTACTTTATTTGGTTTCTACTTAGCATTTTATGTGAGCCAGATGCAAAGGTCTGTAACTTGTAACTGAGGGACCACCTATATCCTTCTAAAGCAGTGAGCACAATTTGCAGAAGGTGAGAATTTGTAAGAGAAACAATTAAACACATGGAGAGCAATAATGATAAAGCTTGTTAATCTTACTTAATATTGGTTAGAGCCAGGTTTCACTCATTTCTCTGTTTCACTTTTGGAAAAGCATCCACAGCATACCATGCAATGCCTATATGTGGCCTTGGTATTGAAAAGTTGCATATACTTTATTGATCATGATGTGTGAAGCCAATCAGTTTATTCAATAATTATTCTGATATGTGGGTCTGTTTCAATATACAATTTGGAAGAATTTGTTTGCAAGGCAAGGTAATATTCTAAAACTATTTAAGGTTTCATAGACTACAATTGGCATTCCTACTGGTATCCAAAATACAGCATATAGCCAGAGTAGGCATTTTAGCTACCAAATACTGCACTAAGCCATATGTATGGAGAGAAAAAATATGAAGAATGGTTGTGGGAATTGGGTATGGCTTGTCTAGAGAAAAGAAGGACTAGGGGGTGACATGATAGCAGTATTCCAGTATTTGATGGGATGCCACAAAAAAGAGGGGGGTCAACTTGTTTTCCAAAGCACCAGAAGGCAAGATAAGAAACAATGGATGGAAACTAATCAAGGACAGGAGCAACCTAGAACTAAGGAGAAACTTTCTAACAGCTTGCCTTCAGAAATTCTAAGTGCTTTGTCAATGGAGGTTTTTAAGAAAAGATTGGACAGCCACATGTCTGAAATGAGATAGGGCCTCCTGCTTTATCAGGGGGTTGGACTAGAAACCTCCAAAGTCCCTTCCATTTCTATTCTGATTGATTGAAAAGCCTGCACCACTAGTATTTAATGCAAGTTCAAGAATAAAGAAATGAATTAGAAGGTACAGTAGAATCCACTGGGACTTTTCTGTTATTCAAACTATCCAATCACAAGAACTGGGAAAGAACCATTTTCGCTCCTTCTGCTATCTCTTATTTATCTGCAAAATCAGCTGTACTCTTGAAGCAGATTTTGATGAGGCATAGTGAACTGTTAGGGGAAGTTGGAGAAAATTCTCAGAAGCCCTCCTAATTATGTGAAATTAGTTCCATCTGCATCTTAAAGATCACAGCCCTTTCCATACAGAATTAGACAATCATTTGTCTATAGCAGGGGTGTCAAACACACGTCGTCACATTGTCACGTGATATATTGGGACTTTTTCCCCCTTTGCTAAACCAGGCAGGGGTGGGGCCAGCACATGACACATCTGGCCCATGGGCCATGAGTTTGACACCTCTGGTATAGAGTTTCATACTTGAGCAGGAGGTTAGACTAGAAGACCTCCAAGGTCCCTTCCAACTCAGTTATTCTGTTACTTGTGCTGAACTGGGAGTTTTCAAATATGGCTACAACATTAGAAATCCAGGTCACTCCAAGTTGAGGGGGTGAGAAAGCTTGAACACAATCTTTTATGGGCACCTTCTTCCCTGAGTGATAAAGATGCTGAAACTAGAACTAATTTTATATAGATTCAATTTAAATTGTTTAATCTCTATTTAGTTCATGACTATGTACATGAGCATTGGCAGAAAAGCAATTGTTTGTAATTTCAATATCTCTCACTATCTATTTTGCATCCAAGTCTAAATCATTTTAGAATAAGCCTAAAAGAGTACATCCCATCCCAGTACGACCAGCTCTATTTCTACCTAAAATAGATCTGGTCATACTGGAATGGGATGTACTCTTTTAATACCACACTCTTGCCACATGTGTTCCAGACCTTTTCCCATTCCACTCCAGGAAGGTCCTTGATCTTCCAGACATGAACTTTCAGTCCATATATTTTTTACACTTGATAAGGCCATGCCTATGAATCTGCAGTAAAGCAGTCTTAAAGGTGCCACAAAATGGCACTCAAATAGAACATTGCATTTCTTCCTCCACATTAACATCACAGAAGGCTAGATGGCAGAAAGTTCCTGTTAAATACTAAGCCTCAAAATATTTGGTCAATGAAGGCATCTCCTTTGATCTGCATCTGCTGCCCAGATGATCCCATAATGACCTAGAGGCAGTCAGGCAATCTAGGTTGGCTTGAGTAAAATAGATTGAACATTCCCGGATTAATAACATTTTGACACACCTTCTGAGAGATGTGTCAAGCTCACCAACAGAGAAGAGGGCTTTCTGCATGTGGCCTAAGGGAATTTAGTAAAAACCAAATTCTACAAGGGAAAAAAAAGCACCAGTAACTCAGAGATTAGCAGAGACCAATAATTGTCAGGGGATAACAGTGTCATTAGCTACAATTTCCAAGCACTTAAGGTCATTTTTAGACCATTAGCGATTTTGTTTCTTTTTCTCTGCATATATGTATCAACTAGTAGGCATTCCTGAAAGTGAGATGAAAGATGAGCTGATTGTCTTCAAACATGAATAGCAGGCTTTCAAAAAATATCTTGGAGAAGCAACTTGATTTGTTGATTTCAACCAAAGCTGTAAACCAGATAGTCCTGAAAATAGATTGATCTGCCTTCTTTTGAAGGCTGAACACCATGTCTGGAAACTTTTGTTTTTTAAAATAATGCTTGTACTTAGATGCTTTCTTGGATGCTAGAGGTAATTTTATTTCTGTCACCAACCAATGAAACAAATACATTTAGGTAAACTAAGATCAACTAATAGTAATAAATCTATATACATAAAAGTGAAATACCACTCATGCATCATCACAAAATCTCCAGAACTGTAAAGCCTATGAACTTGAAATTTGGCACATATGTTCCTTTTGGCTTTTAGGTGCTCACTAAGAAATATTTTTTTGAAATGACCATCAGAGCATTAGTATTTTATATATTATTATTAACATGCTCTGATGCCAAGAAGTTCTACTTCCCTTCCCCACCTGAAAAGAAATCTGTTCCAAATGCAAAACACAAGCAGAGGAGAGGAGTTTCAGTTTCAGTTTTAGTTTCACAGCACCAAGCAGCTTTAGTATAAAATAATTGAGCTAAGCCATGCCCAGGCTCCTTGCTGTTTCTTCTTACACACACAGCAAATACTGTTTCAATTTCCAAACAGCTCTGAACTCTCACACATTGACAAGATGCTAGCCAGATGAATACCGATGGATGCTGGTAGGCAGAGGCACAATTTTTCCCCTTATTTTCCTCCCCCAAAAGCCCCACCACATAGTTTTGTAGTGAAGCACGGGTATTGAGCTAATTAGGAATATATACAAATTGAAAACTCTTTTTCTATCTAGCTATTTACACATTTCAACAATACCAAAATCTGGCTACCATATAAGATAGTAATAGCACTTAGACCATGGGTGCAAACTTGCCATGTCACATTGCCATTACGTGATGTTTCATGATGTTTTTCCTATTTGTGGAGCTTTGGTGGGCATGGCCTGTGTGTGACACATCTGACTCACAGACCACCAGTTTGACACCCCTGACTTAGACTTATAATAGTTCACAGTGCTTTGCAGCCCTCTATAAACACTTTACAGAGTCAGCTTAGTGCTCCCAACAATCTGAGTTCTCATTTTAGCGAACTTGGAAAGATGGAAGAAAAGATGGAAGCCGGTCAGGATCAAATTGCCAAACTTCTGGCAGTCAGCAGTCAGCAGAATTAGCCTGCGATACTACATTCTAACCACTGCACCACCATAAGTCCAATTATGCAGTCATTGGAGTCATTGGAGAAACCAGGAAAATGTCACAAAAGGAGATGTAATAGAGTTGCATGAGTCTCTATAAAGACAAAGAACAGTGATCCCACAAAAGGAATTTCGCTAAATCTAACAACTGTCGCGAGGATGATGTTAAGTTATGCCAATGTATATTTTGCATTTAGAAACAGAGAATTAAAGTGCTTCTAGAGCAACTGAATTAATTTCCTATAATTTCAGTGAATAGAATTTTACTCCTAGCTTCCAACATCTAATACTCTTTGGTTAAGAACTTGTTCAAGTCCCAAGGGAAACAATCTCTTTGGGGAAAGCCCAAATAAATATAATTTTTCATTTATTATATGGAGTTGGACTGGAATTTGTTGATCAAGGCCTTTGGTGCAAAAATCAATTTCAGTGAAAATTAAAGATAGAAACCCGTTCCCTGGTTTCCACTTTAGTAAGACCTGTAAGATCACATATCATGCACATTGATACCATTCTCAAAGGTATTTAATTCTAATACCTTTTGAAGACGGTATCAATATGTGTGATGCATGATGCTTAATTGAAGCATCATTATTGAACATCGTAAAGGGCTAATGTCTTTGCTTCATGTAACTTTAATGTTGCAGGGATATTTTTATTGTGTGGGGGAGGCCACTATGGTAGAAAATTCTAAAACAACAGTTTGCACGGCATCTTCAACATGACTGTCTATGGTATATATCATGTCAATATTTAAAATGATTTGCTGTTATATTTTAAATCAGTTGAATAACAAAGTTCTTTTTCTGGGCCTGTTTTACTAATTGCACAGATTGTTCTTAAAGTAATTAATCTGGAAATGTTCTATTCTTTAATATATCAGCTCATGCCTGCAGAATTATCCTTAATCTCACATCATCTGTGAAAAGAAACACTCCGTATAATTGTTTTCCACCTTTGTGGGATGCTCTGCTAAATAATTTAATGCTCAGTGATGGCTTTGATGTAGGAATGAAACAAAAATGCATGTTTGTTTCATTGCCTCCTCTTTCCTTGATGGAATTTCATCTGAAAGTGGACCTAATGGATTACATCTGACTCTCAATCATTAATTTATAAAGGAGAGCAAGAAGGTGTTGAACAATTGTTGAACTCTTAGGTTTCATCTAAGCTTTTCCTCTGGAAATGTAGGATGCTGGAAAGAAGCTGGCTGGATTTTACATGTAAAGTTGTATCATTGCAGTCTTGGGAAAACAGAAGCGCCTTGTGAAAGTGCTGTACTTTCAAAAGCAAAGAAAGCATAATGGGTGGGTGTAAATATATGACTTATTGGGCCTTTATTGCAGAGTAATTTTTATTGTGCATGTTTTTTCCCCAGAAAAAAACCTTTTAAAACCAGTATATTCTGAGTATTTTAGCAAAAAATACTTTTTTTACAAAAGTCCTAAAAATTCTTTAGCACAAATATAAAACAATAAACAGAGCAAATTAAAAATTTACACATCTGCAAGTCTGTTTAAGCAAAGACATTCGCCCACTGTCTCCATTCTGGAATCCCACAAGTGTGTTTGGACTGTAGTTCCATAATTCTAAGTCTTTGGTCATGCTGGTTAAGAATTCTGGGACATGCAGTTCGAATATGTCAAGCAAATCTTTTATTACAGTCATAGACTAGCATAGTGTCTCCAATATCTCAGGGCTGCCATAAAAAAGAAGGAGTCAAGCTATTCTCCAAGCACTTGAGGGTAGGACAAGAACCAATGCGTAGAAATTAATCAAGGAGAGAAGCAACTTAGAACTAAGGAGAAATTTCCTGACAGCTAGAACAATTAATCACTGGAACAACTTGTCTCCAGAAGTTGTAAATGCTCCAACACTGGAAATTTTTAAGAAGAGATAACAATTTGTCCATAGTGGTGTAAGGTTTCCTGCCTGAACCAAGGGTTGGACTAGAAGACCTCCAAGATCCCTTCCAACTCTGTTATTCTGTTATAATGAGCATGGAGCTTCTGAGTCATACAGGTCATGGTTGTCCCAAAGGTGTTTTTTCATTAGGCAACTGGAAGATGTTTTACTTCTCATCTAAGAAGCTTCTTGTGTGAGAAGCGAAACACCTTCAAGGAAAAACAAAGTTCAGTTGCCTATTGAAAAGATATCTTTGGGATAGACTAACATAAATTCCAACACATTTAGAGGAACATCTGGTGAGATGGCAATGCAGGAGATTGCACATAAGTGAACTCCATCTAATAGGGTTAAAATTTATTCTATAAATATTGGGTAGCAGCTTTTTAATTGAATTTTTATTGAAGCATACAGTATCAGTATCAGCTGTGGTTTGACTGAGACAAGCTAAGTTTGTAGAAGTGCTGCCTGCCGATAACAAAGAATGTAACACACTTAGAGGATACCAGATTGGAGATGACAGGGATAAGCAAATAGATAGATTCCATTGTGCCTGCCCACCCCACTTTAAATACAGAGGAATTCTCACTACAAGAACCAGTCAGAGGATGAACAGAAGTAACACAATTCAGTGAGAATAACAATTGCTGCTTTTGATCACCAGTTGTCATTCTAAGTTTGATTTTTTTTGTTATGATAATGAGTATCATGGCTGGCTGCTTTGTATTTAAGTTGTAGAAATTCATGTAACAAACTTTATGAAATCCTGTCATAAATGAATATATTTCCATCCCAGAGTTTATATTATAAGTTTAGGATGCTGAACTATGATTATCTCAGTGGCTGCATCAGACTTTCCATAGGGAGGTGAAGGCCGTATTCAAAACGGGCAGGATCTGGATATCTTGGAGAATGTGGTTTTAAGAAGATCAATCAAGATGATTTAAAAGGAATCTTGCCTTTTGACACCCCCCACTCACAAAAAATATGCAAATCAAGGGTTGATATTCTGAAAACCAATAAAGAATATTTTTAGCTTAAGGTTGAAATGAGGGGTCTTTGGTGCTCTCTGAGCATGCGTGTTTTCTTTCAGATGTTTCATTACTCAAACTAGGTAACATCATCCATGCTAGTGATGATGTTACTTAGTTTGAGTAATGAAACATCTGAAAGAAAGAAAGCATGCTCAGAGAGCACCAAGGACCCCTCATATTCTGAATAAAGATGAGAGGGACAGTCTTTTTCAAGACAAGAAACAATGGATGGAAACTAATCAAGGAGAGAAGTAATCTAGAACTATGAATAAGTTTCCTGATTATGAGAACAACTAGTCAGTGGAACAAGTTGCCTCCAGAAGTTGTGAATGCTTCAATACTGGAAGCTTTTAAGACGGGATTGGATAACTATTTGAAATGGTCCCTGCCTAAGCAGGGGGTTGGACTAGAAGACCTCCAAGCTCCCTTCCAATTCTGTAATTCTATTCTATTGTTTTTTTTGTTTTGCTGTTTAAGGAGAAACTGCAAACGTTACCTAAGCACTTAAAATTACATAGCAAGCCAAACTCTACTATCACAACTCATGTGGAGAAAGCCAGCACTGTTCCAGTTTCTGAAGGCCCTTTGCTTGCTATGTAATGTAAGAGCGAGTGAGAGGGAAATAATCTTAATAAAAAATTCTGAAAGAGAAACCCCTCTGCAAATGTTGAAAATGTCACATCATAATATGCCATTATTTCCAACATATTGCAAATGACAAGAACCAAAGGGCAACATTAGGAAGGAGAGAGGTAGAAAGAAATAAAGTTGAAACAGCCCCAGGATAGAACTTTTCATAGAAAAGGCTATAAATTCCCCCAAAAGACTGGCTGCTGGGGTTGCCACTACCATTCAATCAGAAGTGAGTGGCAGAGCCCCATTTGTACCACCTTGGGAGAAACATCACACTGAAAATATAGATGTCTAAGTGCTCAGCAACCTTTCTAAGCTTTCCAAGGAGGCTTTCTTTTCTGTCATTCTGAGTTGAAAGAAATGTTCTTCCCATCTCCTACCAGGGAAAGAAGTGGCTCAGCTCAGGGATATATCCCAGTAATTTAGAACAGGAGTCTCCAATCTTGGCAACTTTAAGACTTGTTGGAGACCCCTGATTTAGAAGAAATAAACTAGTTGTAGCTTGGTGGCAGAGCACATGCATGACATGCAAGAAGTTCTGTGTTCAATACCTGGTATCACTAGATATAATTAAAAAAACCACACAAACTTTTGTTTGAAGCTCTGGCAATGACTGTCAGTCATTCTGGTGAAACAGTCTTGTGCTTGATTTGGTGGCACATAAGGCAGCTTCCTTTGTTCCCCAAGACAGGAAGAGTTGATGAAGCAAAGGCTTCATTATTATTATTTTTGAAAACCCTTACTCTTGTATTGTTCTAATTAGTGGCAGGAATATTGTGATGATTCTTGGATGAAAGAGGGTAAGTCTGATGAGGAACAGTGAGCTTCCTGATATGTGCCCCATTTTCTTTCAAATGATATCACAATCATAGGCTTTCACAATTACTGCCCTCCAGAGACTGCAACTCTCAGGATTCCTAGCCAGACTGACTGTTATTTGTTTATAACCCCAACTGGAGGGCACCAGTTTGAGCTGCTGTTATGAATTAAACATTTGACTATTTAGAGCAGGGGTGTCAAACTGGCAGCTCATAGGCTGGATGCATCACATGTAGGCAATGCCCACCCTAGCTCTGCGAACGGGAAAAACATCACCAAATGTCATGTGATGGCAACGTGACATGGCAAGTTTGACACCTGTGATTTAGTTATTTTTTTTCCTATATTTATTAGCAATGAATTGCTCCTTTCCTTCATTTGTTTAGGGCAAAAGGTAGGTTAATTTTGAATCCTAATAGGTGGGCACTTAAAGGTAGTCCTTAACAACCACAATTGGGACTGGCAGCTTGGTTGTTAAGCAAATATGAATATGAAATAAATGAAAATCATGTGATTGTGATGTGCTTGCCATTTTACTTCAGCTTTACTTTGCTTTACAGCATTGGGAGGATACTACATCAAACAGCTGGGTGAGCCCAAATGGCTGGGAAGTTTTCCAAAATTTATCTCTCAAGGAAGCCAGGTAAAATGTCAAATCTTATAGCATCTTTTCCCCACTCTGCAGCTTTTGGAATGCTCATCCCAGGGCTGGAATAATTAACAAGAAAGGAATTTATGTTTCTATTTACATTCACTGGAGAAGAAGGGATTATAAGAGAATAAGGAGGCACATAATGAGGAATGCACATTGAAAGAAATATGCTTGCTGTTTGCCTAGTGTACTTGAACCAGCTGCTTAGGAGTCAAATGAAACCCTTCATTGTGAAACAAATTAGGGTCTTGTCCATTTCAGGCAGCAAGTGCCAGGCCTCATCAACTAGTTAACATTACCTGAATAAGAGACCCTACAAAGATCATAAATGTAGGCATTGCTCACCACGTTACTTTTTCATTACCATCATAAGCTGTATTCATGCATAGTCCAAAACAGTCACTAAATGAAGACTATCTTTATTTGATCCTATAGATCAAATCTAAGAAAGAAATGCCTGTTCTGGAACCAGGTTTTAAAGTGATTAGAGATCTAGAAATGAATCTGGTAAGGAGATAGAATAATTCCAAGGTCAGAGTGAAAGAGCAAAGTAGTAGTCAATCTTCATCTCTTTGAACCAACCCTTAAAATGGCCATTGCAGTACATTACAATTCAGTCTGAATTAAAGCAGTAAATGCAAAATGGTGAATAAATATTCTGCATCTACATTCTCATTCATATATATATGAATGAGAGACTTATTAAGCATTTGGAAATCTGTCATAAATTAACATGCAATCCACTTATGATCAAAGCAAGTTTGAGAATGCTTCACTATAAAGGTCTTAGACTTACAGCTTCAATACCATGAAATGTGATAGCCCTTAAAGTGACTTCTGGCTTCTATGTATGACTAAACTTTAATGTCAAGTCATATTATTTCCATAATAATGAGCTAACAAAAGCTCTTTATTATTAATTAAGAGTTATTCTTCTCTGTGCACATGAGGGCAAAGTCATATTTCCACTATTTTCTCTTGAACAGGTTTACTGAAACACTGATAAAGATTACAGAAATGGCAATCAATCAATTTAAGTGAACTTTAATAGCTCTGTCTTCTAGCCCTCATAGTCCAGGTTTAATAGTTTAGCTCTAAAACCTCTAGGAATGCTATTTTTCACAATCATTCAATCTTAAAGGGCAATTTGGCTGCTACAAAACTGTCTCACCTTTCATAACTAGGTCTGTCAAGACCACTTCCTACTAAATTAGAAACCCAAACCAGACTTGTTCAGATTAAGCGCCACGTCCTACTAGTTCAGCCTGCTCTTTGTTGCTAGGAGAATAATGGAAGCTGTGTGGGCGGCTGCAACAATCTTGTGCAGAATTTTTTGTTTCCTTCTTAGACTCAAAGAAGAAAAGTGGCACAGGCATCTTAGCAGGCCTTGCTAGCTCAAACTATTCCACTGCACTCTATTCCAGCATCAATCAGATGCTTCTTCACACAGTTCTACCATGTGATAATTATATACACATTGGCAGCATTTGGATCTCACCCTAGTTTGGTCCAATTTAATCCTTAACCACAGACATTATTTTGGCTATGCTATTACAGACATGAGGTCATAATGACTGCTCTAGCTGCTGGCCATAGTAGGTAATAGGTAATTGCACTACAATATTGTGCAGGGGTCTTCAAACTTGACAGTTTTAAGACTTGGCAAGTTTAATACTTGTGGATTTCAACTCCCAGAATTCCTGAGCTAACATGACTGGAGGAGGAATTCTAGGAGTTGAAGTCCACAAGTCTTAAATTTGCCAAGTTTGAAGACCCTTGATATTGTGACAAGTGGTTCTGGATCTACTGCTTCTAAAAGGTGCAGAAGACCATTTGAATTTGTTCTTGTCATATACATTATTGCACAACGTACAACACATACGTATACCCGTCCTTTGGGTCCTGATCAGTGTACACTTGAGGATCATGGCAATTTGACAGAACACAATTAATGCTGCTAGTTTCTGGGCAAGATCTATTTAATTTGTATACATTTGAATCTTATATTTTATATTTTGAATTTTATGTCATATTTAATCAGAACAGAGCTAGAAGGAACCTTGGAGGTCTTCTACTCCAAACCCCTGCTCAAGCAGGAGACCCTATACCATTTCAGACAAGTGACTGTCCAGTTTTTTTCTTAAAAGTCTCCATTGATGAAGCACCTTCTGAAGGCAAGCTGTTCCACTGTTTAGTTATCCTCACTGTTAGAAAGTTTCTCCTTAATTGCAGGTTGCTTCTCTGCTTGATTAGTTTCCATCCATTGTATCTTGTCTTGCCTTCTGGTGCTTTGGAAGATAAATTGACCGCCCCTTCTTTGTATCAGCCCCTCAAATATTGGAATACTGCTGTCATGTCATAAAAATATGGCATATAGTATGCCTTATTTCAATTGTGGTGCTATCTGACACAAATAAACAAACAAGTGATGCTTCTAATGTAATATACTGTGTATAGTTATCTAAAAGAGTGAAGATTCAATTCCAGGTAGAAGATCAGAACTTCATAGAATAACATCTGGCTACTAATGTCTGATCACTCTCAATTAGAATAAAACTGGTAATGTAACTGTAGTGTAACTTTCCACATGAATATTTCAGTTAGGCAAACATTCCAAATCATTAAGAAACTCATCTCTTGTGAGAAAAATGTAACTGTAAGATGGCTTTCTATACTTGTTAGATTGACCCTCATTGAGGAAAGGCTAATCAGTTCAGGAGTGCATGCTTGGATCCAAGCTTCATTGCATGCTCTAATGCACATGAGGAAAATGTGGGTGTTGCATGCAAAGGAAGCAGTTACCTACTGAAATGAGTCTATCCACTCTACAGGTACTCCTTGACACTATCACTAAGTCTTGTATCTTATGATTTATGATGAATGAATTTATGATGATTGTGATCATGATTTATCACTTGTTGGTTGGATATACACTGAGAACTTATGCACCAGAGACAAATTCCTTGTTTATCCAATCACATTTGGCCAATAAAAAATTCTATCCTATCCTATCCTATCCTATCCTATCCTATCCTATCTTATCCTATTCTATTCTAGTATACCCAGAACACACCCCCAGCCAATCAGAACACAGCCAACCCCCCAACCAATCAGAACACAGCCAAACCCCCAACCAATGAGAACACACCCCCACCCAATCAGAACACAGCCAAGCCCCCACCCAATCAAGTCACACCCCCACTAGTAGTTAAAAGGAAGAAGCAGCTACAAGCTCACATCACTCTGAGAAGCACAAGGCCGAAGACATAAGCCTGAAGATGATGAATGAGACTTCATCGAAACGTCGCCTAGATATTTCCAACTCTACGCGGGAGAAAACCCGAAGAACCAAAGATCCATATATATATATATATATATATATATACACACACACTTTGTGTTACTGCCTCACATGTAATACTTCCCTGGTTCGAATCCCAGTAAGGGTATGGCTAGCTGAAGAGAGCTAACTAGCTCGAAATAGATCTATCCTAGTCTCCCTTATTTATTATTTAAATTATCAGCTTAAAAACTTTACACACACACACACATATATATATATATGTGTGTGTGTGTGTGTGTGTGTGTGTGTTTTCTTATGTTTTCGCGGGTATTCATATGTATGGTATTTAGGTTTCTTTGGATATTTTCCCACGTAATATTTGTGTTTTTATTATAGCGATGTTTCGGCAGAATATCATCTGCCATCCTCAGGCTGTGTATTAGGTTCTTTATACACACACACACACACACACACACACACACACATACATACATACATACATACATACAGTGTCTCGGTTTTTGGCTTTATTCTGTCATTTCTTTACACTGTTTCATTGCTCAGCATAATCCTTGATCATGTATATGACATGTCCCTTAAGTTACAGTAGCCACAGAAAACTAGATTAAAATGAATATACCAGAAGCTCCCTCCAGAATTTCCCTGTATGCTGTTTTACAGTTTTCTCTAGAATATATTATAGCTATGTCATTTGGAAAAAATTGCATAATAAGACTAAATATTCTAGAATCTTGATCATCATCTTAGACATATCAGATTTTGTGCTTATTATCCTATCACCATAAAAGAATTTTCTTCTCTTATTATATTATTTAATCATTTGTACTGGAACTCAAACAAAAGTCTGATAATCAGTTTTTATTAAAGGAAGTTGTCATCTTTAAAGTATTATTGAGGACATTTTTCCCTGACCCTTCCAAATGTACTATTCCCTGAGCTTCTTTTTGAAACAATAAATAGAAGATGAATGAAATCTCAGAGGGAGACAGAGAGAGAGAAACACACACACACACACACACAAAGAGAGAGAGAGAGGTTAAGATCCATCAAGCACCATCAGAAATAATTGGTCTTGACAGCTGGCTTACAAAACACTGCAGCACAGACACCTTAATCATCCCCTGCTAGATGCAATTGATTGGGGACTCCTCCATAGAGTTGTCTTCTGTGGAGACAAACACAGAGAATACCTGGCCTGTAGAATGAACGTATGTATAAGGAGAATACATAAAAGGAAGGCAGATGGAGTAAAAGCAGAACATGATTTCAGCCTCAGTATATCATGATTTGTTCATGGGATTTAGAAACATCTACTTACTGTATAATAAATATAGCTTCAAACAAATCCATTTTCCTCCTGGCTGTCAGCTCTCCCAAGTAAACCAGAAAACATAATGAGATGAGTGATTCTTCTTTATTGTATCACTGCATTAACATTCTGCTAAAGCAAGTCTGAAAATACAAATCTCTCACTATCACTTTTGATTCATTAGGTTGGATCTTTTTAAAGATTCTTTCTTTGCCCCTTAAGCAATTAAAGACTCCTTCCCCTTTTATCCAATCATTCCCTAGGCAGCATTTCTTTCCCTGTCCCTCAAAATCATTCCCGCATGCCATTACCTTGATTCTTTTCTGTACAGATCCAAACTACTCTAGAGGTAATTTGGGGGCTGTATCCTCTGCATATCCTTATTTGAAAGTGGTTTTTGCTCACTTAAATCAGCCAAATCAATTTTCATCAATTATTTTATTATCTTGTAAATCATCTTATAAATCTCTGTGCCATATCCATTCTGTTCCAGAAAGCTCCCACTGGGCAAGTAGGGTATGTAGCTGAACCCTTAGCTTCCAAGGTAACAGGTGCTGAAACATAACAGATTTTGCATATGTTATTGAGTGCTATTAGCGTGGGGTGGGAGGGAAGAGATACTACTTTACCACCAATATTTTAAAAGATGAAATAAGCTGCCTTACTCAGAATAGAATAGAATAGAATAGAATAGAATAGAATAGAATAGAATAGAATAGAATTCTTTATTGGCCAAGTGTGATTGGACACACAAGGAATTTGTCTTTGGTGCATATGTTCTCAGTGTACATAAAGGAAAAAAATACATTCATCGAGAATCATAAGATTGGATAACACTTAGTGATAGTCATAGGTTACTAATAAGAAATCAGATGGGCTAGATGTGATTAAAACAGAGTCATGGGGCACAATACAAAGACATCAGGATATGGTTTTATTACGATTCTGTACAAATGCAGAAAAACATAAGAAGGTGCAGAAAGGAAGGGATTGTCATGTTTTTCTAAATCTCACAGATACCTGTTACTTTGTTGGTAAGTTTCCAAAGACACAACAGCAAAACAAATTCTTTGAGACATAGACATTAAAACATTAACAACATTTGCATTAACTCTCATAGCCCCAGAATATTGTACAGTAGTGGCTGCGGATCTTTTGGGCACTAGGGACCGGTTCCATGGAGAGAGGTTTTTCTATAGCTTGGAGGTAGGTATGTGGGTTTTTTTTGTTCTGCCTGCATCCCACAGATGGAGCTTTGCTTGTTTGAGTGATCTGGTTTCTGGCATGCAGGGCCCGGTGCTGGTTCACAGACCGGGTGTTAGAGACCCCTTCTGTACAGTATATAATTTTCCAGCATGATGTATAGAAAACATAATACACAATACACAATGCATTAGTATAACACCTCACAGAGACATATATAAATGATTTAATAAAGCCTAAGTGATGTCTGTAACAAAACATTTCTGAACGAGAGGCTGTAGTTCATTTGTCTTGGCAACTTACCATGACATGAATTCTGATAATGTATTTGGCAAAAGGACTATGGCTCATAACTCGTACAATCATTTTTCATGTGATGTATAAGAATGCTTGTCCCTCGTTTAAAGTGTACCAACAGGTCTCCCAATGGCCGCTATGGTGAGTCAGGAAGCAGGAAGTGGCTGAGGAATAATTGAATGGATTCTTAAGTAAAAGGGGTGTGTTTTATTAGGCGATTATTTATTAATTCATTACATTTCTAGCTCATATTTTCCCCAAGAGCAAAAGGCATTTACCCCTAAAACAGCAACCTTGAAAGGTAGATTAGACTAAGAGCATATGACTTGCCCAAAGACCTCCAGAGACTTCCACAGCTAAGGGCAGGCTTCAACTGGATAATGTAACATGCACTCACCAGGGCAAAGCATGGTTAATTGTGCCCTTCATCTTGTGCTCTGCTTTACACATGGCATAGATTGATTGAATATGGTGCAATTTCAAAGACAGTTTCATGCTCTGTTTATATAGCTGTCATATACTATTCATAATCTCTTCCTAAACCATTTCTCAAAGATAATTTAAATATGCAAGCTTGCTTGATTGCTTTTTTACCAGCACTCTGTAACACATTTTAGAATGTTCATGTGTTGTGGTAGAAATTATCTCTAATTCTTCTTTTTAACTTATTTTGAACAGCACACACACAATCTAGGTCTTGGCTATCACATATGCCTTATTAAAATTTACCTTCCATGCACAGACAGATACATTTCCCCCCTCTTTTTTTTAAACAGATGACTTCCTTTATTCCTTTATAATCTACTTTGAACTCTGAACTTCCTTTACAGTAAAGGGGATACAAAGGAGGAAAAACTGTATAATATGCATTTCATTTAGATTAATTCCATTTATGTGAAAACACTGGAGAGACCTGCAAGATCAAACAAATATTGTGAAGGGAAGAAAGCATGGGACATGTTGAGTATGTGAACCATTTGTACTCAAGTGGAAATATCAGAACCTGGTAATGATGTAAAACCAATTCTGTGCTATGGTGTAACTTGATCCATAACTTTTTAGGGCTGAACTGTATGGTGCATTTTTTTAAACCTCTATGTACCAAATATCTCATTATATTAGTATTAATCAGATGGAAAACATCTCGCTGGACATTTGTAGAGCACATTTCATTTACTAGGGAATATCTTAGGCTTCCTAGCTCTCTAATTTAACAATGAAACTAATCAATCTTCTATGAAATTCCACCTCTTCTCATGATCAAGGAACTATTCTGTAAATAAAAATAATCTGCATTTATGAAGCTTGCAGGCAAACTATGGCAATAGAAGCCCCCCTCTTCCATATAACAATTTGCTCCTTAATATCTGAATCTTCCTTGTTGGGTTTCCTGAGAGCTTTGAAATATGGCTCTTAGAGAAAGCATTTAGAGACCATGAATGGACCTTGGCCCATTGGGTGATGCATTTAGGCATTTAATGTTGTTTTCATTATTATAGTTTTCTTGTATTGCTTAATGTAAGTTGCCCAGATTGTTTGGAACTAAACAACATACAAATAAAGACAGTAACTGTAACAATGAAGCCATGTGAATAAAAAAGAAATCAAATTACAACTCCCCCACCCTCAACCTCCTTCCCTCCCAAGAAAGGCATTCAGTTTTGTTTAAGGCAACAAAGAAATATTCCTTACTGGCTTTGGAATGTGTATTTGCTAAAGATTATGGGACATTTTTGTTTAGTCTGTATTCCATTTAGCCCACTTTGCATCTTCAGGATTGCTATGCAAATTGAAGTGCAATTATTGTGTTGATTCCCTGTTTCTCTGAATATAGTGATATGGTTTGTTTTGGTTGTTTGTTTTCTGTTCAAAAATGCTTTTACTAGGAAAAACTGCATGCCAAAAATGTATGAGAGGGGTAATTGTGCATAAAACTTGAATCATAGAAGCTTAAACTACTATTTACATTTGAATAGCAACCAACAAACATTCATTTAATCTCATTTAAGGGTGGGAGAGGACCACATATAAGTGAGGCACCTTTCTGTGAGATCTTAAAATATGTCCCATTAGCTTATAAGTTTGATTCCCTTTGGGTGAGTGAATTCAATTTCACTGTTTTCAATAGCAGTATGAATTTGTTCATTTTATTTACAGACTTCACCTATCTCATATAATTATTCTAGATCACTGATAACAATCTATAAAAATATGGTTAAAGATCAAAGTACCCTTTGCCCTGATATCAAGACCATACATTGTCCCAGCCCAACTGACATTCTAACCCAATACATGGGGGAAGAGTCAGATCTTTGTGGTCATTCAGAAGGTTAAAAGGGTAGCAATCACACATAGGAGGCTGCTCCAAAGACACTGAGAAGACATGCCTCCAAGGTCCCATGAAGTAACATTTAAGGGAAGGGACCTGGAACTCACCTAGTCTACCTAATTTAGTAAAATGGTCAGATAATCTGTTGCCTTTCTTTTACTCCAGATTTAAGAATTGTCCCTGAAATAATCACTTACTTCTATAACAAAGGTACAGTCTCTGCTTTTCATTCAGGAAGTGACATCTCTCTGCCTCTCCTTCACTTCCTACAATCCTTTGCAACTATTTTTAAAATTCTGCAAAACAAAAAGAATTCATGAACACATTACGCTTCCTAACAAGAAGTCTCTGTTAGGTTTTGAAATTTAGGATTCCCCCCCACACTTTCTAATGAACTCCAATTCTTTCCAGCTGTTCTCGTCCCCTTAACTCTTGCATGTCGCCTTCCTACTGTCAATTCTATTGTCTCTGTGCTCACTTGTGCTGAAATGTGCTAATCTGTCGCATCAGATGCATATCCATAGTTCATTTAGCAAAATAATAATAATACCCAAAACATTCCAATGATGGTAAAGAGCTATGACAAAATTCTATAGTTTTCTCAGCATGTTAAATTGCAGGCAAAGAAAAAACCATATAGAACCACGATTTCCTTTCTGTATATTTTCCTGTTCCATTTGTTTTATTACACTCAAGTGAGGTTGCTTTCATTTGTAGTAGATTTCTTTTTAAGGAAACTGATTCTCAGCACTCAGCTGGAAGAATTACTGTGGGACAGTATGTAATGAAGAAAATAAGATCAGTGATGTATGACCCTTCGGCACTGTGCTCATCTCTTTTTCATTTAGAAGGTTTAGAGGTTGAAAAGATAAACACAGAGGTCTGAAAGGGTAGGAAGTTCTGTTGATATCAGATAACATATTGTTTGGATTACTGCGTATACAGGGGTGGGTTTCTACCAGTTCTGTCCATCTCTGTAGAACTGGTAGCTCTGAAGAGCAGCAGACATAGAACTGGTTCTATGCCTGCTGATGTTTTTGCCCAACCGTCCATCCGGACTCTTATCTGACCTTTATTTCCTGATTTTTTTCAACTTTAGCTGCCGTGTGAGGCACAGCTGCAGTTAAAAAAGCAGGAAAAAAGAGCTTTTTGAAAGGCTGTTTCTCTGCACGCAGCACGCTGATGGCGATTTATATGCCGGCAGCTTGCAGGGAAGCACATTGTAAATCACTGAACCTTGTAAATGACCGAATTGGTAGTTAACCCTGTCGGATCTCACCCCTGTGCATATACAACTTGAAATTTAACAATGCAACAGCAAAGAAAGTCTTTAGTGGTTGCCTCCAGTGCTATATTCCAAATTATTTCATGTGAGCTCAATGCACACTCCATAATGATTTCAGAAGGAGAAACATCAGATTTTAATACAGAGTTGGAGAACTTTTAGCTCCCAATCTATTTATCTGTAGCCTTGATTCCCTCTTCAAAATTCAATAATGTGTCTGCTGAAAAATCATCCATGCAGTTTGAAATGTGCATACCTATGTACATACCTATCCATCACACCACCCTCTTTCAGGGTAAGTAGTGTAATGCAGAGTGCAGAAAAGAAATAATAAACATGAACCAGAGAAATGAAAGTTATAAAAAAAAGAAAAAGGAAAGGAAACATAGCTAAAGTTATTTTACTCCAATCACATTCACTATGTCTCTTTGTATCTTTTTATATTTTCTATCCTTGCTCCTACCACATTCACATGCTACTTCATACATTGCCTTTTGTTGCCTTTGATCTCATTTCATTGGAGGTCCTCAAGTCCCCTGCTTAGGTAGGAAGCCCTATACCATTTCAGACAAATTGTTATCCAATTTCTTCTTCAAAATTTCCAGTGTTGGAGAATTTACAACTTCTGGATGCAAATTGTTCCACTGATTAATTGTTCTAACTGTTAGGAAGTTAGGAAGTTTCTTCTTAGTTCTAGGTTGCTTCTAAGAAGAAACTTTCCTTTTCTAAATACTTTATCCTTTCTCTCACCCCCATTCACTCTACCTTCAGATTTTGGTTTTGTGATTCGTGATTATTTTCTTGTGAAGCTAATTCCATGGAAGATGTTATTAATGGTTTTATGTGCAGTGCATTCTCTAGTTGAACCTCTTCTGATCATTATAAGTGTGTCATCTGTATAATGCATCCACATTTTGGCTTGTATCAATGGAAATATTATTGTTTCTGGACCTTGCATGACAGTCCCTTCTATATATCTAGAAATGGCTGATTTTATGGGTGTTCCTCTGATTTTTCTGTGCATTTGTTTTTCATATTGTAAATAAGTGGTGAGGTGGAAGTCTGTAAGCCCCATAAGTTACAGTATATCTAAATCAGTTTAAAGGCCATATAAATCTATATAAATAAATGTAAATGTGGGTGCTTTAATTTTTGTTTGTTGTAGTAGATTTGTTACGTTATATACTAGTGCTATAATTGATATTTTGGCTGGTTTTGGATTTATGGATGTGAAAAGGGCTATGAGATCTTTCAGTTTCATAAACACATAACGTATCTGTTTTACGTTTGTTTCATTTATTTATTTATAACTTTTTATTATATATTCCTCCTAGATTTCAAACCACAATTTTCTTATGCCATGAATATTAGTCTACAGGTCCATAGATATTGACTTGTGTTGTCCATCATAACTTTAGTCAGTCAAGGATTTCAGATAATGCTTTTCATTTGCTAGAGAATGTCTAGACTAGGTTACCAGGTTATCTGAGTCTTATAATGCCCTATTCAGTATTCTCTGCTAATTATAAGGTCAGTATGGATTTGTTTGAGAACATTTTACAGTGTATCACAAATGCAATCTAAGCATTATACTTTAATTCAAGAATGCTTGTACTACTAGGATAACTAATTTAGAAGGTGCCTTGAAAGCCAATTTACTGTTGCCACATTACCTGAAAACTATATGGAGATTTAATAGCGATTGAAAGGAAAGATGATGCCAGATCCTGTTCTCCAAGAATGAACATATTACTTTTTCATCAATAATGAGAATAATATTTATCATTTGTAAAGTACTGTACCTTTTAAACATTGAAGGCATGATAGATATGGGTCCATAGTGACTGGGTCTAAACAAGAATATGTGGCTGTTGCGTCTTTAGTTTTCATGTAGGAAAGAGAATTTTAGCAGATGTTGCTTTTGTTAAGAATAAGAGTTGCACAAATTCTTTCTTCTGTGCAAATTTAAAGGATAAAGAAGACCAATATTTTATATCTGGCAAATCCATTTCAGTAAAATCACACTGTGGCCTTTGTGGAGAAAAATCAATCTTTATACTGAATTACTATTTTGCCTTGTACAATGGAGTTCATTTTCCAAAAGCTGATTGTGTTACTTTCAAGATATTTTACCAACTATGAAATGTTCAACAGATTTTGGAACTACAGATTCTTCTTTTGACATTTCCTTCATGTTAATGTTATACAATATTTAAAAAAAATAACAGGAAAAAGGGTGATGCAAAGAAATTGCCCAACTAATAATCTGCTAAACCTGATTTAGAAAGTATTCATTCCTTGGGGGTTTTCATATGTAAAAAATTAAACATGTATTTTTCAGAAAGACAATATTTATCTTCAGTTTTTAGGAACCTGAACAGTAAAAAAAAATCATGATTATAAATCTTTGTTTCTATGTCATAGAAACTATCTTTCAGGATTCCAGCTAGGGGATTGCTGATGACATTTTCCCTAGCCAGAAATGAACACATCATAACACAACACATCAGTTATCATAAATTCTAAATCATTCAATCAACTAATCCATTGAAGCTGGATGGCAATAATATCCTAGTAGACAGGGTAATGCATAGATTAGTTTTTATTTGCAGATAAGATAAGGCTGAGGTTTTCATAGGAAGATTGTGCTAAAATGAGGTGCATCCTCAAATACTAAATCTTTATTGAAACTTTTATGTTTTCTTCTATTTGTTCCTTTATAAAATCCATTTATTTCTTAAAGACATATTTGTCTGCTGAGTTGCTCATTGCTGATGGCATTCTTGGTATTTCTGTTGCACTATTAACATATTTATTTCTTTATTCATCAAATTTATAGGGTTATCCATCTCATGCAAATGTGACTCTGGCTAGTATATAATAGGACTATAAAATAGATAATATATAAAACATTTATTATAAAAAATAGAATATGTAAAAATCATAAAAGCTATATTCAGTGAATAATAATATCCTACTGTAGATGGCTATTCAATTGTGTCAGTCAACAGTAGTTAGATCAGCTGTGTAGAACTGAATATTTAATATTATTTTCTGTAATGACCTAATCTGAATCCATATATTTGGTAATAATTATATTGGTTTTGACACTCCATAGGAAAGAATATCTTCTTATGCTGACATTAAGTATTAAAGGTGTTGTCTCTACTATTCTGAAAATTGTTCAGATGTTATGACCTAAAGAATCTTGTTTTTTTTCCACAGGAATGAAAGAGGGCCAAGGAGGAAGGAATGGTAAGAAATGACACCTGGAAGATGATTCCAAATCTGTCTTACTGTGAGGCCATTCTAAAATAGCCTTAGCATGCAAGGCAAAGGATTCTTTTGCATATTTGAATCTTAACAAGAGCTCCTTCCAATGAAACAATAACTTGCTGATCGTTTTGAAAAAGAAATAATGTGGAAAATGCCAGAAAGGAAAATGCATATGGATATTTCATGATCAGAATGAGCAGGAAAAAGCTGGAATCCAATGTCCAACTCAGGAGTCATTCTTGAATCATCCATCTGGAAAGTTAGCAGCCATGTCCCTGAAACAATCATATGAAGATTAATTGACATATTTAGTGCATTGTATGTGTATCCCTTAATATGAATTACCCCCAAATTTGTTCCAAACAAAGATTACTTTGAAAACATCATCATAGGCATTGCTGAGGACAAAAAAGGAAGAGACTTGTGAAACAGAAGTTCTTTTCTCAATTTACAGGAAGCACTAGTAAATTATCTTCTGTTTGTATCCGATTGACTAGGGAATAGATGTAGGAATCAATAATGGGCACCCTTTTTCTTAAGCATATTACTGTCAAAGAAATTAGTTTTTCTTCTTATTCTCACAAGGTTTCCTAACCTCTTTCTACTCTCCCCGCATCTAAGATATTTACATTTATGGGGGTATCTCAAGGTCACTCATAGAAAGACTACTAGGGGAAAATAAATATTATTAATTAGCCATGCTCTTTCTGTTTTGTGCTCTGGTTTTTCAGGACTAATGTCAAGGACAGACTACTTTTTTTCTCTCAGGTTTTCTCCTCCTAGGTCTAGGATAAAGTCAATGGATATTTTACAAAGTGAACCAATGGCAAAACAGATTAAAATATGATGCCCCGCTGATACCTTTTAGTTTGAATTATAACTTAAACACATCAAAATATGCAATAGATGAGACTTGGCATATATCCTAATTGATTTTATATCCATATAAAATAAAGTTGAAGGCTTATTAGCCTCTTGAAACTATTATCTTCTGATTAGACTTCCTTGTTCTTTGCTGCTGTACATCATTTGCCATAACTATCATTTATGTGCAAAATACCTTCCAATGTATACCTAAAATCAAATAACTTATAGTGCCATTTTTGTTATAATTTTGGCTTAGTCTATTTTGTAAACCAGGTTGGTTTAAATTTAGTGCATTGTGTCTGCCTGGAAAATGGTTATTTTACTTAAATCATGGTTTGACATGATGTCTGAACCAATTGCTATATTTAATATAAAAATTATTTCTAAAGATAAAGATGTGCTTTATCATATGGTGACATAACTGTCAAGGAGAAAAAAAAGTTCACATTTTTATATTATGATATATTAACAAATCATTTGATTTAAACCAACATTTAATACTGCAACTAATCTGTGTATAATCTGACATTAAAACTGAGAAATGAAGAGAGAGAGAAATATGTGGAAAATTTGATCAGATTGTTGAAAACCCTCTGAAAACTAGCATAAAATCTTGTCAATCAATTCATACCTACAAAGAATTGCTGTGTATATTTATTTTTCTCTGACACTGTATCATAATTATTTTGGCTACCCAACTCTACTCCGAATTAAGGAATTACAGGTCATAAAAAAAACTTTTATTCAAAAGATCCCAAATATTGATGTCCTGAATGCTGGGCATATAGTGCCAGAGGCATTTCTTTCTTTAAAATAGCCTTTACAAGTACAGTCCAGATTTATGAGAATTATTATCTTCCAACCTGTTGATTCAACCCCTATTATGGTTTGGCTTAGGGCCTCTTCCCACAGCCACCCAGATAAAAGGTTTTCCCCCTTAAATAGTAGGCAATAGGTGAGACTTGGCATAAGTCCTAATGAAATTGTTTTTCTATCCAGATAAAATAAAGTGATAAGCTTTATTAACCTTGTGAATTTTATACCTTCTGATCAGACTTCTTGGTTCCTTGCTGCTGTAAATAATTCGTCATAACCATCTACTACATGCAAAATATATTTAATTGAATGGCTCGGTTCAATACCCTACCCACAAACCTGGTGGGGGGTATATATCACATTATAAGTAGAGCCACATAAATATTCAGGTGACATTTTTGAGGTGGTTACTTCAGCAGAAATCCTAGATATGCTTTTTTGGATGTAGCACTTTCTATTTTGCTTTCTAATAAACATTTTACTTGAAGCTTTCTCTATCCCAAAATGCCAGATTATGCAGAACCCTCTAAAAATAGGCGGTTCCTTCCTTGTTTATAATTTAAAAGCTATCATATGAAAAATGAATACGAAGATGAAACAAAAACATAAGAAAACTCAGCCCCAATTCGTAATTCTATAAAATTCTAATAATGACCAAAGAGACTGGAAATGGGATTTCCACTATCCCAAATTAAATACTGGAAGGCTTTTGATTAATTGCCTAACAACCTAACCTTTCTGGAAGTAGATAATGGAGTTGGAAGTGTTAAATGACTTATTGAATGGAACTTCAGCCTTCTTGTGACTTTCTAGACTCTCTCAACATTTCATGTTCCGCCATAGTGGATAATATTCTGATGCTGTGGGAGGGGGAGGGGAGAAGATCCCATATGCTCTCTAAACAAATAATATTTTTATTCACAGTGAGTTCTCTTATCCACCAGGAGAACTTTTGTTCTCTGGAAGGTTAAAAACATAATAAATAAAGTCTGTTGTTACTGCAGCTACTCTGTGTTTCAGCAGCTGTCAGGATTACTTCTATTCATCATCAGAAAATAGTATTTTGTGATTACGGAAAGCATTTGAAAATTGGATTTATGCTACATTTTTCATAAAAGGCCTACAATCATAGCTCATACTTTTTACAAAGTGGCACTCAGATGCAACTCTAGCAACTTTCATATCAGTCACAGAGAATTCTGTGGGTTTTGGAGGGCTGCACAATCCTTTTAGTATAGTGAGAAAAAAGGATATGCTTTGCTTACTGGAGACCTTGAAAGATTCACCTGTCACTGATTTTTCTCAGGGTGATAGGGTTACACAAAGTTTCAAAGGATGTGAGATATTGTCTCTCTAGGACTTCCTCTCTTTCTCCACTTGCCTAAAAGGTGGTTACATCTCACTTCTGTTGCCCTCAGATCATCCTTCAGTGTTGCAAAGAAGTGATCTAATGAAGAACTTAAATGGAAGGGTTCATATGATGCTGTCAGCTATTAACATTTAGAAGGTAATCTCCCTCAAACCATAAATGCTAAATACTTTGGCATGCCCTTGACAGGTATAATTGCCTGCAGTCCTGTAAAATATTATGACCATCTGGCAGAAAGCAATGAAATCATGGGAGAGAAAGACAGAGTCTAGTAAATAGACATGTTAATATCAGATCAGTGTGATATCCATGGTGCACAATGTCCCCATTACTTGGCAATGGAAATAATTTCATTTTTTTTCCATACTTCCCACCAATTTTACAATCACCAGGGAAGCACCTTCTATTTTCTTTTAGATAATAAACATAGGGTAATTTGATGTCATTCAGATCAGGAAGAAACTAATTTCTGCTTAACTTTAGCCAACAGCTGTGTCAAAAAAAACCAGGCCTGCTAGAGATCAAATCTCTACCTTACAAAACTAATAACTTTTAATGCCTGCAAAAGTATGATGTCATTCTAATAATATATTATGTAAAGGCTTGTCTGTTGTGCGACAGTCTTTTTTATTGTTTCATTACTACTGTGTTCTCAGAAATGGACAATGAAGTATAAATCCAACAATGTGATCTTTATACTATAGTATATATTTCATACAATATAGTGTACCTCCAATCTAATTCCAGGAACAGGACAGAAAAGGATATTGTTTGATAAAGCTGTTGACCCTTCTCTAGTGAGACTATTAAGAACATTCCAAAGGAAGCCAATATGCGTTGGTTGACTTAAAAGCTCAGACTTCTTCAATCACAGTCACTGGCAGGTATCAGTGAATTTATCCATGTCAACTAGGAATCATCTCAAATTTCTGTACCACTTGAAAGCAAAAGTTATTTCTTGAACATATGTTTCAAGGCAGTTTTTATCTACATGATGATGATGATGATGATGATGATGATGATACTATCTGTTCATTCATGTCCAGTTCTTGGCAATTCTATGGATTAGCTGTATCCACATTTTCTATGGCTTGTTTTACAGTTTGGCTACTATTAGCTTATGATGGTGATGGTGAACCTTTTTGTTGTGGTGTGCTGAAAGTGCCTGGAAGTGTCAGTTTTCAGCCTAAGGAGGGCCTCTGGAGCCCGGGGGAGGCCATTTTTGCCCTCCTGGGGATTTGAGGGAAGCCTCTGCAGCCTCGGGAGGTTGAAAATAGGCCCGTTTCGGCACTTCCAGTATTTCTGGAGGGCCCGTTTTTAGCCTCCCGAGGATGCAGGGGCTTTTCTCAAGCTTCCGAGGATGAAAACAGTCTCAAATGGGCCAAAAATCAGCTGGGAGGCATGCACGTGCACAGTGCAGGTAAGTTTGGCTGGAGCTCATGTGCTCCCACAAATGGCTCTGCGTGCCACCTGTGGCATGCATGCCATAGGTTTGCCATCACGGCACTATACCATAAAAATATTTGATATAATAAACATACATAATATGACATAATTTTCCAAAGGCATGGATTTAATTTAGGCTCTCTAAGATACTAATGACTTTTGTCAGACATTGACACTTCACTTGTTAGTATGGATGAATTCTCCAGCCAATGCCATATTGGAATGTACTTTAAATTTCAATACTAAATTCTGGATGAGGGAGTGAGAGCTTGCAGCAGTCTTCCACAGTGTGAATTGCAATATTCCTTAGTATTTCACAGTATTGTATTATAATGCTTCTTAGTTACTTTAGTTTTGGATGGTATGAGGTTGGAGGTTGGAGAAACCTGACCTATAGTAACAAAAGACTCTATTAGACCATTGACATGTGCCCAGTAAATATAACTGCCAAGAATCATAACTCTTAGTCACAGGCAGTAATCTTTTCACTACCCTTTGAAGCCTTCCCTTCATGAATTATCTCAATAGATTCTATGTGTACTGTATTTCAAACTTATATCAAAGGGGCCAAAGTTTAAAATGGAAGTGTGCCATTATTAAATATTTTCAGTTTTAACTTTGGTGCCAATATTATTTGGTCAAGTAACATAATGAATTAAATATAGATAATTTCTATTCCTTAAAATAAAAGTAATATTTTTTAAAAAAAAATATAGATTCTAATATGGGTTCTAAGCACCATCATTTCAACCCTGAGCTACAAATATTCCCCTTTATTGATACCATCATTTTGTATTGTAAACTTTGTTTTGTTTTTGTTTCTTATTTATTTTTGTTATAAATGTTGTAATTTAGTCATTTCCTTTTGGTCCAAAGCTTCAAAATGAACATTTCAAGCCACAAGAACAAAAGTCTGACAGGCTGGTGGAATAGAATAGTCACTAATTTGTAAATGGCTCCAGTATCAACTATCATTTCTGAGAATATATGTTTAATTTTACCGAAAGTCTGTTTGGTCTAATTCTCTACTTTTTTAAAAAAAAACAAGATTATCAAGAATTTCAAGGTATGTTGGTCAAGAATAAGTGTATTATTATGGAAATTGAATAGAATAAAGTATTTTTGGAGGGCTGACTATAGCAGTAAATCTTGTAAACAACAATCTTAGTCCATGGCCATTTTTCCTTCAGTCCTAAACACTTTGCTATCAGCCCTGAAACAGCCAGCCACAAGCGAGCCTTCCTGGGGCCATTCCAAGAGGGGAGGATCCACCAGTGTCACATGAGCCATCAGCTGAGAAGCGGATGACTGAGCACCAGGTGAACACCAGGCCACTGCTCCGTTGGGAATGCCTCCAGACCTGCCATCAGCTGGGGACTGGACAGCCTGCAATCAGCTGAGAAGTGGAGACCGAACCAGTCCGAAACAGCTGAGCATCAGCAACTGGAAGCCAGGGATGGGGCTGGCATGCATGCGAAAATCCTGCCAGACTAAATGTGGGCAGATGTCAGGGGATGAGGACCCCAGGGATGAAAGGATAAACTGCAGTTAGCGCTGACTTTGTTTTGATTCTTTGCTTGTTGGTCACTTCATGCTGGGTTTCATGCTTTGAAGGATAAGTGCTTCAAACTGTTGTCTGAGGTTTCTTGATGCTGAGCTACAGAACACGACATTTGCTTCCTTTCATAAATCTTGTAAGGTTTTAAAGAAATCAATCCTTTTAGATTCTTTATTAAATCTTACCAGCCCTTATCATGAATCTGTTAAATTATTAAGATTGTCAGGAATCAGGAGAGGCCTTCTTGAAAGTGATAAAGGTGCATCTTTCTGGCACTAGGACAGTGCCTTCTCTTGTGTCACTCTCAGGTTGTGGGAAACAGTTTCTCTGGAGTTATTCTTGGCCTTAGTTTCTTAATATTAAAAAAAACTCTACAAAAAAGATTATTTTTCCAATCTTTCAATCATCAGATTATTTTAAAATTTTATTTAGTGTTCAATTTAATCAGACTCTCTATCTTATTTTTTGGCTTTGTTTTAAATCTTCTTGTTAGCCACTTGATTATTCACTGCAAAAAACAGAATTTCAATCAGTCAGACAGATTGACAGATCAATAGCTGATCCCCTTTGAGGATATCAAATCCAGGATATCAAATCATATCCCAAGTCCAGGATATCAAATCATATAAATATCAATTGGGGGGGAGGCGCATTGCCACAAAAATCAAATCAAACAAAACCCATCTAATTTGCAAAGCAGAAATAATAGAGCCAGGAATTCCACAAAAGCTCACTGAAACAATGTGAAATCCCAGCAGAGCCTATGATGGATGCACCAGTTTTCTCTTCACATGGAAATCCCTTTCAAAAGAAAGATGAGCCAGAGACCTACAAAAGCTTTTTGGTCTCTGCACAACACCAAGTTAAAGCCTAGGGAACGACTTTGTTTATCTCCCAGGTAAGAAAAATTAACAAATCAGCATCTCATGGCCTACATTTGTCATCTTTCCCCATAGTGTACCTTTGTTAGGCAATAGAGGTATCGCTTATCTGACTGCCTTTAGCCACATTATTCTGATGTTACAATCAAAGTAGTAATGTGGAACTCATAAACTTTAGAACTTAGGCTTCCCGCTTGTGCAAACTGACATCAAATTCATTACTTTGGGAACATGAGTATGTCTGCTATATGCCTCAGGACCACAGGGTGGTTGCTTTATAAAGAGTTCCAAAAGAAAGGCATCCTTACTTTCAGGCAAAAGATGAATTTGGGACATATGCCAGATGCATTCCTGACCATATTAGTTCAGGTTTTTTTAAATGCCTTTGGATATCTTCAGTACTTGTTATCTTTACATCTCATATTTCTGGCTAGCAATAGTTCTTCAAGACTATTTACAATAATAATATTGTAAAAAAAAAAACACCTATGTAATATAAGATTTTTTTTTACAATTACTGGACTGATAGGGAGGAATGATAGATAATATTCATTATCTACATCTTAGCTGATGCAGATGCTAAGAGTACTTTTCTTTGAAGATGATCATAGGGGAGATTATCCATCCCTTGTGATATAGATATACATGACTGAGTAAATAGGCCAAAGAACACCAGATGTTTATGTCGATGGGAAGCAGACCATCTCTGACCTGATCTGAGCAAGAGGCCATGACAATGACTCTGGGAGGAAAGACATATTTACCTCAAGTTTCACATGCTGCTGATATTTGTAAAAATACTGAAAAACAATCATTTCTGATGCCAATCCATTCTTTCAATTATATTTGATGGAATTACTTTGGGGGAAGAGACAGTTTTTCCACATTTTTTCCCCCTTGGTATCACTTCATTAATAATGTCAGAACATTTTGCCAGAAGGTAGTTCAATTTGAATAATTAAATTCTGCAATACTTATATCAGTTTCATCTGCCTATGTGTAATTATACCCAGATGCTTCTCAGATCCAGAAAGATAAGTAGGATACGATTTTTCTTTTATATGTAAAAAAAAAATACGTGTAATGATTTTTGATGAAGTCCAGATTAAGCTGGCAAGACCAAGATAGATTACAGGGAAATAGGAGATACATTCTGCTGCTGTATAAAAATGTGAGTTCTTATTTTTAAATCTATTACTAGTATGTGTTTATAAGGAGCAGCTGTATTTACCAGGGCTTCAAGAGACAGATATAATAAGGGGTAAAACTCATTGGCAGACAATTATGCCTTTGCAGAGGATACAAATGTCCTACACTCAGATAAGCCACTCACAGTTACTTTAGATAATATGGACAGCCTATATTTTTTTTATAAATGAATACATAATAAATAACCTGGAAGATATTATAAGACATAGGAGTTAAATTACTGAATGGAGGGAGCAGATTGAAGTTTACAATGAGACAATGTATCTTCAACAGAATAACAAGAGTGTGCCTCATATATATTTTTCTTGATACACTCAAGTATAGCCACCCTGAGTCTCTTTTCGAAGTGAGATGAGTGGCATATAAATTAAATAAATAAATAAATGGGGTATCATACAATTATTAAGCCTTGCTAATCCTTGGATATGAAGAATGGGGACTTAAAGAATCCAACTCAGGATTCATCAAATTCTGGAGATATACTATGTCCACCATGCAATACTCTAGGTCAGCCTTGAGGGATATCAATACTGCCAGTGTGCTGAAGCATCCCATGATATGTTTTATTGATTGGCCAGAATCTTATAACAACAAGCAATTATGTCTATGGAAAGCCCAACAAAAGAGAATGAAGCTGGGTAGGGAAAAAAGACTCAATCACTATTATAAAAATATAATAAAAAGCTCTTTCAGGTGTTCAGTGCAAAGATCTCCAAGGGATCAAGTATATTTCAGCTCTCC
Source organism: Bungarus multicinctus (assembly GCA_023653725.1). NCBI lineage: Eukaryota > Metazoa > Chordata > Lepidosauria > Squamata > Elapidae > Bungarus > Bungarus multicinctus. The sequence continues at coordinate 111,765,626 of CM042834.1, read as the reverse complement.
ATAAAATCTATACTGAATATACTAAAAATACATTCTACTTTAAGCTGTACTTAGACTCTTCTATATTTAAATAATGTGCAACCTATATATGGTAAAAGAAAAAGCATTAACCACTATACTTGAGAAGCTACATTTGTCATCCTTTTTTCCCCTCTTGCTATTTGGCTTATTAATGCATATGTCATATTTCATTTGATTCCCTCACTAACACCTCCCTTTTCTAATTTATTGAACCAAAAATTAGGAGAGAAATTTCAAGTAAGGTAACACAAGCTGCTTCCCTTGAATAAGTGTCATTAATTGCTGTACAAATCTTACATGTCATCTGACAAAGTTTTTGAAGGCATTAGTGTGCAACATCCACTTTTACAACACCAATTATTATGAATTATAAAGACAGTCAGCTGCAGCTCTTTCTAGTTGGGCTTTCTTCCAGGTGTATTGCAACATAGGCTTTTAAGCTTCTGGCTAATCAGTTCCACTCTGACGCTGAGATTTAAGCACATCAACCTTTCCTATTGATTAGAATTTGGCATAATGTAAAAGAGCATCAGAACAGTCCTTCTTCTTCTTCTTCTTCTTCTTCTTCTTCTTCTTCTTCTTCTTCTTCTTCTTCTTCTTCTTCTTCTTCTTCTTCTTCTTCTTCTTCTTCTTCTTCTTCTTCTTCTTCTTCTTCTTCTTCTCCTTCTCCTCTTCCTCCTCCTCCTCCTCTCCTTCTTTCTTCTTCTCTTTCTCTTCCCCACTCTCCCTTCCCCCCTCCCTTCCCTCTCCCCCTCCCCTTTCCCTGCTTGCTCCCTGTTATGGATGGGGCTACAGGTTATGATCCTAATCTGAAATTAATGCTGACAGTTAGTAATACAAAAAGCTTACATAAAAAGTCTAGATAAAAATTGATGACTACAAATACAAAGAAAATGAAGAAGTCCAAACTCAGTATAGGAAGTATAGGCAGTCCTCGAGTTATGAATGTAATGGACCCTGCCCTTTCCATTCATTCAACCCCAGGATTCATGGGAATGAATCTTGTACCTTGAATGGGATCACTCCCTCCTTTCACCCACACATTTGCTAATTGAATGTGAGGCTCATTAAGTGCACATGAAATATTTCAGGGTGGGGAAGGCCATGGGGCGGGGGCTAGTAACAGATCAGGCTCTACCCCTCTGGAATTCCATTTCAGCCTGCAACGTACTGGGGAGGCCTGCGGAGGCCATTGGAGCATTGGAGGGACGGATCCGCCCTTCTGAACTTCCATTTGGCTGGCAACATGCAGAACAAATATTGCAGAGCCTCTAGGGCTGTTCATAAAGGCAACAACTGCCTTGGTGCTGCAAGAGTCATACTTGTTACTTGTTCATAAATGCTAGGGGGTGCTTATTGTGTAATTTCAAACATTTGCTAAGGGAATGTTCATAAGCCGGGGATTACCTCTACCATCAAGGAAATTAACATCTGGGCAATTCCAGTCACTAGATACACTAGATACTGGAATTGTGGACTATGCTTACAATAAAACTCAAGCAGTACTAAAAGCCTTGGATAGAAAGTCCAGAAAAATAATGACAATGAATCATGCCCTTTATCCTTGAAGTAACATTGACAGGGATGGAGCCATCCAAGCAACATAAAAATAAAGGGAGAAAGAAGATGATTTATACTCCTTTTAAAAAAAGAAGTGTCACCCGTATTATTATTTAGGAAAGAATATTTATTGAATCTTGCAGAAATTATTAGGTACACCCAAACTGTGCTGCACTCCAATCTCTGTGTGACAGTTGATGTCAAAAAACCTGAAGTAAAGAGCATAAAGTAGAGGAAGCCATTATTAAAACACTGAAAATGTACTCATATCCAAGGTTGAGAAACAGAAGAGGGAATGAAATCCCTTACCATATAAAAGAAAGAGATGCAGGGTTTAAAACCTGGAGATGGTATACCAGTATGTCTGAATTCTCATATTCTACAACTCGTCTGCTATTCTTATTCATTTTTATAAAGAACATCTTTTGCATTTGCAATAAAACAATTGATCTGACTCTCATTCTTGAATCTGCCATCATTAGGCAAATGGCTATTTGCATTTTATAAGATTAGGGTTAGAAATTTCATTGAAAGAAATTTGTTGTTATATCCAGAGTGAAGCTCTGACCTTGTGGGTCAGCAGAGAAGTATGCCGCCATAACTGAGCTTTCCTGGTGTTGCCTTTCTTGGTGATTCCTTGATTGCTTCAATAATGAAGACAGAGAGGAGTGCTCCCTTTGCAGTTTAAATACAAGAAATTAAGAAAAATAGTAGAGGGATTCTCCTTAGTTTATATTCCCTCCCATTTAGTATTGCCTATCTATAGGATAAGCAACTCCAATCATTCGCTTAAATGTATAGTAGGGCAGGAATGGGGAATGTGGACAGATGCTTAGGTTAATTGATTTAGCCATCCATCAAGTTGCCCACATGTCACAAATGGCAAGGAGCTCTGCCCTTGTTAGCTATAATAACAGGAATCTCTGACTCCTGAATTTCAGCTCTTCTAAAACAATGCTAGTATTGCCATCCCCTAACAACACTTATAGCATGGTCATGGACAGCAGATTGTGTAAGTAGTCTATGGAGAAGGTCAAATGGCATAAGCATCATAATACTCCCACAAAGTCATGAATACAGTGATGAAAAAAGGATGGCATCCTGAAATTCCTGGTTAGCAGAACAACTGAAAAATCTCTAAGACACTCATTGGTGACAAAACCACCAAGTCTAGAATTCTTTCAAAAGAGCATTACATTTAAATAGAGCTAATAGTGTTTCAACAACATAAATTACTGCAAGAGACGTAATAGAGGATGGGATTGGGGAAAGAGTGACAACAAATGGTCAAAATTGGGAGCATCCTATCAAATTCTGTACCTGTCACCCTTGGTGTCCCCCAAGGCAGTGTTCTAGGACCAACTTTCTTCATACTATATGTAAATGACCTCTGTGATCATATTAAGAGCAACTGCCTTCTTTTCACTGATGTAAAGCTATTCAACACCACCAACAATATTGCTACCCTTCAAAAAGACTTCGACTATGTATCAGAATGGTCAAACAAATGGCAACTTCAAATCTCAACAAATAAATGCTCTGTCTTACATATTGGCAAAAAAATTCAGAAAATAAAATACAAGCTGAATAGTCAAGACCTTGTTGATGATCCAAACTCTGTCAAGGACCTTGGAGTACTCATCTCTAATGATCTAAGTGCTAGAGCCCACTGTAAATACATAGTCAAAAAGGTATTAAGATTTGTTAACCTAATCCTGCGTAGCTTTTTCTCTGGTAATATCACCCTACTAACTAGAGCATACAAAACATTTGCTAGACCAATACTTGAATACAGTTCATCAGTCTGGAACCCGCATTACGTATCTGATATTAATACAGTTGAGAACGTCCAGAAATATTTCACAAGAAGAGTTCTCCACTCCTCTACTTATTGCAGAATACCTTATGCCACCAGACTTGAAATTCTAGACCTAGAAAACCTAGAACTACACCGCCTTCAGTCCCATTTAAGTATAGTATATAAATTATATATTGCAATGTCCTACCTGTCAATGAATACTTCAGCTTCAACCATAACAATACAAGAGCACATAATAGATACAAACTCAAGGTAAACCGCACCAAACTTGATTGCAGGAAATACGACTTCAGCAACAGAGTAGTCAATGTCTGGAATACTCTACCTGACTCTGTGGTTTCTTCCCCAAACTCCAAAAACTTTAACCTTAGACTATCTACTATTGACCTCACCCCTTTCCTAAGAGGTATGTAGGAGGTATACATAAGTACACCAACGTGCCTACCATCCCTGTCCTATTGTTTCTTTTTTTTCTTGTATGTATACATTTCATGTATTCATAACTATGTTTATACTTATACCAGTTATCTTATAATTGCTTGACAAATAAATAAAAATAAAAAATAAAGAATAGAATAAGGAAGTCATACAAGTAAAATACATCCAGCAGCAACTGATTAATTCCATTAACAAACCAGGATCATCACTGTGCAGAAGATTATTATATACCATAGCACTCCTTTGTAGTCACCATTCCTCTACAGCAGGAGTGTCAAACTCGTGTCATCACAGCGGCATCATGTGACGTATTGGGATTTTTTTCCCCTTCACTAAACCGGGCATGGGCGTGGCCAGCACATGACACATCTGGCCTGCAGGCCAGGAGTTTGACAGCCCTGTTCTAGAGAATGAGCAACAGAAGTAGGAAGAACATGCTTGTTTGTAACTCTTTTGTAATTCACAAAACCACTTTGAGAGTAGGAGATGGAATCAGTGGGTTTTCTCTCTTTGGCCTTTCAAGAATCCTCTGACCTTGTACTGTAGATCTGTTTATGAGAAACAGAATATTTGCAGAACCTTCCATTGCTCATTCTAAAAACAAAATTTGGTTGCTAAAATGCAGAGAATGATGGAAGAACTGTTTTTGTGCACTACAGACAGTACTTCAGTGAATATGAGTTTGCTGATTAGGGATTAAGCAGATTATTGTATCTGACAGTGGTTCGTTGCCACAATTAGGCCTTATTTGCCGATGCTTTGTGTTCACATTCAGCATCACAAACCCTCTTTCTTGTGAAGGGCCTTCCATGATTGCCCTTCACATAGAGGCAGCTTAGAAAATGGTGAAGCGAGAGGAAAGAAGTCACAACTTCTAGACAGGGATGTTTAATGTTTCCTTCTGAAGGGGTGATGGCAGGACTACTGAAAAGATGGGAATGCAGAAAGAATGAAGCAAGGGCAAAATATGAACCTGAAGCTTTTTCAAAGACAATGGAGGAGTCTAGGAAAACATTTTTCCTGGGGTTGCACTTCTTTGAACAGGAAGATTTGAAGAGGCCAACAAAGCCTGGTAAGCTTCATTGAATTTGAAAAGCTACAAACATCCTTTCTTCCTCATTTATTTTTCCTTCTCTTATCTCAATCATGTGAGACAGTAGGTCCCCTTTCACCCATAAACCCAACTCTCAACCACCGGATCTGTATTAAAGCAAAATTAAAAATTCTAGCAAGAGTTCTCAAATCACTTCCCAACATATTTCGGGATTGACGCAAGAAATTTTCACTTTCTTGACAGCTTTGTTTTATATAGCTTTAGCCAAATCTTGGAGAAGTTTTTCAATTTGGGAGGCTCTTTGTTTGGGTAGTCGGGGTAACATTAAGTTTTATTTCAGCAGGTGTGGGAATATAGTACTTTCACCCAGATTACACCACTGTAACTTTTTTAAAAATGAAGCAGAATAGGCACCTTATGTTTTGAATAGGCTTAATCCCCAATTTTGCTTTAAAATTCAAAATCTTATCTGGAAAAATAAGATGAAAATGTTGGCGCAGTCTATCTTGGGTTATCACTGTAGTGCTTACACCTCCCATCTCCGCCCTTTATCACACAATTCTATGCATATTCCTAAAGTCCTGCTTCTAAACAGAGAATAATATTATGAAATATACCAGATACTTGAATTGCAAGTGACATGGGAGTCAATAACTTACCTCACTCAGGGCAATATGAGAGGGAAGTCATTAGGTCAACATTTTCCAACATGAGGCTCTCCTGATGTATTGAATTATAAATCCACCAAGTTCCAGACAATGTGATCATGAAAAATTAAATATTTTAAATACAGAAGAATCATTTTAATTGATGGGAACATTATAATTCTTCATTGTCTTTATTTTTTTATAATATATTGCAACAGCAAGACAAATCTACAATACATGGGAAAGTATTTAATGGATTGATATGTTGAGGTTGATTCAGGCTGATGACATTAACTTGAACAGAACTTGAAAACATATTTTATGTGCTAACATACAAAACGTTTTTTAAAAAATGTTTCTGCATTCATGCTCTTAAACAAAATTCAGCAGATGAGATAGGCAGGATCCTAGAATTTCATGGTGAGAATGAAAGAGAGTTTATGCTGATATTACAGAATACAGAACATATTTTTCGAAACAGAACCAGTGCTAACATTATGACTCAGTGTCACAGTAGCTCAAGCTGTCAATGAGATATGGCTACAATGAATTTTCATCTATTATTCTGAGATGGAAATGCAACTAACTGAGATATTAATTCCATTCCAGGCTCCTCTTATGAGAGAATATAGAAGTTTAGAAAGGGCATATTTTCAAATATAAATATCTGGTACATTCATGCCTTTCCCAAAGTGAACATTGATCTGGATCTAGACTAAGAGCTCTTTCTAATAGCTTTATTAAAGGTCCTCTTCCATACACGAGAACTGTTTGACAGCATAAAGTTCATTACTCTGTCTACTGAATTCTATTATATTCCACAGATGAGGCCAGATAGTGATGCTGTCTTTAATATTTTAATACAGGATAAGATAAGAAAAGTTAGACTTGCTGAAAACGAGAAGCTCAATTCCCATTTCAGATAGGCAGCTACAAAGAAAAGGGGGAAAAAAACAGTTCCATTTTCCATCCCGCTAGAGGAACCAAAACTACAAAAGTTACATTTCAATTTAATTTCTCTGTTTCAAATGACCAAAGAGTAGTTTCAGATATAGGGAAAAACATGTAATGAATCTAGGGAAAAAAACCTTAACTTTTTCTATCATCTCTCATCTCTGTATTGGGCATGGAAGTGGACCCTTACCTTTCTCTCCATTTTTTTAACTTGTTCTTTTTATATTGGTTTTATTTATCTATATATTTATCATTTTTTTAAAAAACTGCCCATCTACCTCATAGAGGGATTGGTTAGTATCCTTAGATATATATTCTACTATCTTTCAGCATAATTGTATTCAACATATGAAAGCAGCCAGGTTGCTTATGAAGCTGGCATATAGTGAAATTACTTGTCATTCAAAGTTATATCACGAAAGGTTTTCTCATTACAAAAAGTATACAATGTCTTACAATATCTTTCTCTCTCTCTCTCTCTTTCTGTTGTACTTCTTGTGACCCCATTGTTTGAATCCTCACATGCTCTAATAACCCTTGTTGCCTTATAAAATCTACAGTAAAAAGCTGCAGTTCTAAGCATTCATGATTTAATTTATTTTTCTTTCATAAACCAGCAAGACATTTTCACATATCCTCCAGGTAAATATTTGCAAGGAATTTGGCTAGATTCTAATGAGTCATATGAGATTCTGAGGTTACATTAAACTTGGATCTAAATCTTTTTCAACCTTGTTGAACAATTTGGAGCTTTGGTAGTAAATGATAGCTCTATTATCTAATCAAAAGAAACTTTACAGGGGCTTTCCAAACACAATTCAAGATTTATACGATACTTTTCTATGTGATCTTTGTTTTTGGCTTATGTTTCCTTTGAAGAAGGTGATTTCAAGAGCTTTGATGGTGTAAGGGATGTTTATATATTTAACTTTACATATCTTATTCAGTTGCTTATTCTTTTAGTTTGTCCTCATTCATTCAGCTAATCCTTATTCCAAATTCATAGTAGTCTTCTAGATGTTCAATCTTTCTATATCCTACGTGTTCTAAATCCAGTTTAAAATGTCATTGATATGAGTGTCAACCCTGAAGCTGGCCTGACTGAGGCCATTTTGAGACTTCAGTGCTGACGCACCAGAGAAGAAAGATAAGGAGTGGGGAATGAGGGTGGGATTCAAAAATCCCAGCAACTGGTTCACAGTCCAGTTGCTGGGTGGGCGTGCCCTACTGGAACTTCTGACAGGGCCATTTTTCGCTTTCCCAAGTGTCCAGAGGCTTCCCTCGGGCCTTTGGGAGAGCAAAAATTACCTCCCTCGGATTCTGGAGGTCCTCCAGAAGCTGGAGACAGGACCATTTCTGGACTTCTGGTACTTCCTGAAGGCCCATTTTCCCTCCTCCCAGAGCCCTCGCGCAGACCCTGCTCTTACCTGCATCAAAAATGGGCCACGTGGAGATTCCTGGAAGGGGAAGGGCAGGGTGTTCAGGGCCAGCTGGTCAGTTCAAATACTGGTTTGGTGAACCAGATGCAAATTTTACATCCGGTTCACATGAACCAGTCCAAACTGGTAGAACTCCACCCCAATGCATGCTTTAATAGGACAGAATGTACCTTCTGATGAGGTCCCTGTTGTAGAGCGGCGGTAATCACTCAGGCAGACACTGAGGCAAAGGTTCAGCTCTAACTTTATTTTAAAAAATAAAGGGTTACCGCTACTGCCGCTCTAACACGGCAGCCAGCTGGAGCAGCAACAGCTGATGCTATTTGACAGCTGCCTTTTATAGCCGGCTGTCAAACGGCATCAACCAATGGGAGAAGTCCTTGCTTTCCCGCTCAAAGCACGAACCTGAGTGGAAACTTCAGTCAATACACAACACTCCTCCCTCCCAGTGAGGAGCATGAATAGTCCTGTAAATATGTTGGGCGCCTGCGTAGTCATCCAGATCTTCTTGGTTCGGTTGGAAATGGCGCCGGGTTGTTGCCTTCTGTTTGCTGCATGGCTTCCATCGGATGTGAGGCTGCTGGAACGTCTGGAACTGGGTCAGGATCTTGGTCAGCTTCTTCTCCAGGTAGGCTGTCATCCCCGGTGGGCTGGAGGCTGGTTTCTTCGGGTGGTGGTGGTACTTCTGCATCGGGACTGTCTAGATGACCTCTGGGTACAGTGCTCCAACATTTTCTCAAGTGGTCCACGTGGCACCGCCAGACACGCCCATCTGGTAGCTGGATTCTATAAGACTTGGGACCAGTTACTGCTACCACACGACCAAGCACCCACACTGGTTGCCCAACAAAGTTCCTGACATACACTTTGTCATTTACTAGGAACCCTTTATCTTGGCTGTTAGACCCAAGGGGAAGCATTGGGGCATAATTTGGGTGCAGCCTGTCAAGAGTGGTTCTGAATCGGCGTCCCATTAGCACTTCGGCTGGGACCTATTTGTGGAGGCACAAGGTGTTGTATGTTGGCTCAACAGGTATTGGACTAGTCTAGAATGCCAATTAATGGGTCCCAATCTCTGTAGTACCTCCTTGGCAGATCTGACTGCCCTCTCAGCCAGCCCATTACTTGCAGGATGAAATGGGGCTACTAATATGTGTCTGATGCCCAGGTTTGCTAGAAAGATTTCAAATTCATAAGAGATAAATTGGGGACCATTGTCAGATACAATGGAATCAGGAAGGCCATGCGTGGCAAACATCCTGGTCAGTGCCTTGTTAACTGCTTCAGTAGTTGTGGAGTGCATTAAGGTCAATTCCACCCACTTCGAAAATGAATCCACTACCACCAGGAATGTGCGCCCGTGGAAGGGGCCAGCCAAGTCTATATGGATTCTGGACCATGGGCTGCCTGCCTCCTCCCAGGTCCTAGGGGTGGCTGCTGGTGGGGATGCCCTGGTGGCTTGGCATGCCTGACAAGAGTTGACCCAGCTAGAGATTTGAGCATCCATGCCCGGCCACCATACGTAGCTGCGGGCGAGGGCCTTCATCCTAACTATCCCCGGGTGAACCTCTTGCAGCACCTTTAAGATTGAGGTTTGCAACTTGGGGGGAATCACTACTCTGGTTCCCCATAGTAAATAGCCTAGCAATGCGGAAAGTTCCTGTTGGCATAGCTTGTAGGGTAGGAATTCTGATGGATAAGGGGTTGTAGGCCACCCCCTCCCTACCCAGTCAAGGACTTGGGAAATTACCTTGTCCTTGGCTGAATGGGCAGTGATGTCAGAAGCGGTGACCGGCAGCTTGAGTTCTTCAATGAGGAAAACGGCAGTCACTGGTGCTGGGTCCTCGACTGGAACAGGCAGGGGACAACAGCTGAGGGCATCAGCATGACAAAGGGTTTTTCTGGAGTGGTGGACTAGAGTGTATGAATATGCGGCCAGAAAAACAGTCCATCTGGTCATCCTTGGGGATAAAATCTGGAGAGTTTGTTTAGTGCCAGATAAAATATCTAACAGTGGCTTGTGGTCTGTTATGAGTTCGAAGTGATGACCGTAGAGAAATTCATGGAATTTCTTTATTGAAGCAACTGCAGCCAAGGCCTCCTTATCAATCTGGCTATAGTTGCGTTCAGTGGAGGATAGTGTCCTTGAAAAGAAGGCTATAGGTGCTTCTGCACTGTTAGGCAGTCTGACTCAGAACGGTCCCTATTCCGAAGGGGGAAGCATCAACTGCTAGAACTAGTGGTAAATTCTTGTTGAATTGAATTAATACGGCTTTGGATGTTAGTAGTGATTTGACTTCCTTGAAAGCAAGACTTTCCCTTGGTCCCCAGTGCCATGGCGATTTCTTGTCTAAGAGCCTGTGGAGAGGCTCAGCAATTGAAGCTTTATGGGGTAGGAATGAAGCATAGAAATTCAGGAGTCCCAGGAAAGCTTAGAGCTCTGTTTTATTAGTAGGAGTGGGAGCGTCATGAATGGCCTTGACCTTTGACTCTGTTGGGTGAATACCCTTGGCGTCAATTTTGTAACCTAAGAATTACACTTGTGGAGTGGCTATGGTGCACTTCTCTCTTTTCAATTTAAGACCTGACTGTCTAAAATGCTCAAGCACACTTCTGACCCTCTGTAGCAATTGAGCTTGGCTGGTGGCAGATATAAGGATGTCATCGAAGTATGGCACAACCCCTGGCAACCCTTGCAGAATTCTTTCCATGAGAGACTGGAAAATCCCAGGAGCCACACTAACTCCGAATTGTAGGCGTGTACATTTAAAAGCCCCTCTGTGTGTCACTATTGTTTGCAGTTCAGCAGTTTCGTCATCAACAGGAAACTGTTGATAAGCCTGGGACATATCTAATTTGCAAAAATGGAGCCAGGCTCAAGGGAATGGCGTAGGTGTTGCATCACGGGGACCGGATAAGCGCTTACTTGTAAATATTTATTTATTGAAGATTTATAGTCAGAGCAGATTCTTAAATTTCCGTCCTTTAGAGGCGTCACTATAGGGGTCTCCCATTTTTAAAAATCTGTAGGTTGTAGTATGCCCTGTTTAATTAATCTGTCTAGTTCCTTGTCAAGTTTAGGACGTATTGCAAAAGGAACTCTGCGGGGTTTTAAACAGATTGGTACTGCTTGGGGGTCTACCTTGAAGGATATTGGGGTTCCCACATAGCAGCCTAGGCCCTCGCTGAATATGTCAGCATATTTCCTGAACAGGGAGTCAACTTCTGAACTTGCAATGGCGTGGATTCCACCTATGTGGAGGCCCAGGGCAGGGAACCAGTCTAATCCCAATAGGCTTGGGAGGGCGCCATCCACTATCACTAGAGGCAAGTGACCCTTAAAATCTTGAAAATGAACTAGAAACTTGCCTTTTCCAATGACAGGAATGGTTCTGCCTTGGTAGTCCCATAGTGTCAGATTGCAGCCCGGAATCTTCTTTCTTGATACCCTGGGAAGTAATTTCTTCAAGATGCCCCACGAGATGATGGATAGTGCAGAGCCAGTGTCTACTTCCATTCTGCATGGTCTATCTTCTATAGAAACAGTGACACTAATTTTGTTAGAATTACTTTTAGGTATCTTAGCTTGGTAGCATGTGTAACAATCCTCGATTTGTCTTGGAAATTGTATGGCTTTCTGAGGCCTTTGAGGCTGGTTAAAAGTCTTTTCTGCCTGACATATTCTTGCCAAATGACCCTTCTTTTGGCATCTAAAGCATATGGCATTTCTGAATCTGCAGGATGCCCTGAGGTGGTTGCCCCCACAGCTTAAGCAGGTGGGTTGTATTTGTGGAGGTTGACTTGCAACCTGTCTGTATTCCCTTTGATTAGGGTTAGGCTGTCTGAGGCGGTTTATCTCAGTAGCCTCTACTAATCCTTCCTTTGTGGATGCTTCATCAAAATGCACTGTTGGGTTATCTAGTCTGATTGGATTTCCCTGTATTTCAGCTGCTGAGAGTACTGATAGCTCAGCAGCCTGGGCTTCTTCTATGGCTTGTTTTAAGGTTAGATCCCCTTTAGCTAGTAATCGTCTTTGCAATTTGGGATCTCTAATTCCACAGACCAGCTGATCTAACAGCATATCCTCGAGGTAATCCCTGAATCCGCAATGTAAGGCATCTGTTCTCAGTGCTGCCATATAGTCACTAATGGTTTCTCCCTCTGACTGAATGCGCCTTCTGAAGGCATGGTGTCTGGCAATTCTGGAAGGCTTAGGGGAGTAATGGTTGGAGAGAATTTCTTGTAATTCCTCCCAGGGAATAGTCTTAATAGATCGTGGGGCCAGTTACGCTGTTGCGGTGTCAAATACCGTGGCTCCGCAAAACTTAGGAAATAAGACTTTTTTCTATGGTCAGAGATATCAGTAAGGTTTATAGCATCTAAAAAGCAGTCAAACCGGTTCCTGTATGATTCCCATGTCTCTGCCGTCGGTCTGAAGGGCAGGAATGCAGGATTCGAAGTCATCTTTCTGTCAGCTGTGCTGTTTCTCCTGAGGCGAGTTAGAGACCGCGCTTCGTGAACAGTGACAGCAACTCTGTAGCGATTTCAGCTCTCAGCTAGTGATTTCGCTCTTTTCCTTTTGCCTGGCTTGCCTTTATTTAGGATCCCGCCCTCGTCGCCGGTGTTGTAGAGTGGCGGTAATCACAGAGGCAGACACCGAGGCAAAGGTTCAGCTCTAACTTTATTTTAAAAAATAAAGGGTTACCGCTACTGCCGCTCTAACACGGCAGCCAGCTGGAACGGTAACAGCTGATGCCGTTTGACAGCTGCCTTTTATAGCCGGCTGTCAAACGGCATCAACCAATGGGAGAGGTCCGTGCTTTCCCGCTCAAAGCACGGACCTGAGTGGAAACTTCAGTCAATACACAACAGTCCCAGAATGTATTTTTAAGCTGAAGGCTTATCTTATTTCCTCATCTATTCAGGGCTTATCCAGGGAACAGGTTTACATAAACTTTTTCACAATGGCAGTCTCCTATGTATGATGTTATATGATTGATAGAAAGGTTTATCACACTTCCCTAAGTCTTGAAAACCCCTCAGAGGTATTTTTCTCCCTACAGTCCTTTGTTTTCTACCAAATGACTCATTTACATCTTGATTCCTTTTTCAAAAGCTAACCTTTATGTGCTTGTTTTATTAGATATTAATTTTATAGGCAGTGTCCCTCTCCATAATATTTTTGGCCTTAGTTATTAATTAACATAAATACATAAATAGGTTCTAGCAAATAGGAGGGGAGGGGAAGTATTATTTTATTTTTGCATGGTGTGGAAAGTTGAGGTGATTTTTTTACTTCTCCCCCTAACTGAATAACATAACTAATTGAATAACATATTCTTGTGCTCTACTAGTGTACAACTGAAAAAGGACTACAGATTGGCTCATGGTGTTCCGTGCCTGAAAACCAAGGTCTGCCAGAATAAAAGAATAACAGGGTTGGAAGGAACCTTGGAAATCTTCTAGTCCAGTGCCCTGCTCAGGCAGGAAAATGTATACAATTTCAGACAAATAGTTGTCCAATCTCTTCTTAAATATCTCCAATGTTGGAGCACCCATAACTTCTTGGAGACAAGCCATTCCACTAATTAATTATTCTCACTGTCAGAAAATTTCTGCTTAGTTCTCGATTGGGTGTCTCCTTGATTAATTTTCATCCATTGGTTTTCTTCCCATGCGTTTCAGGTGCTTTGAAGAATAGGTTGATCCCCTCTTTTTTTATGGCAATCCCTTAAATATTGGAACACTGCAATCATATCACCCCTAGTCCTTCTTTTCATTAAACTAGACATAACCTTTACCCAGATCACTTCAAAATAGTTTGGAAGACATGGTTGTATGGATGTCTTCTTAGCCATCTATGGCAGGAAGCATTGCATGGAAACAATCATGCTGGGATGAACTCTTCCTCAGTGAAACAAAGTTCAACACTTATTGCCCAGCTGTTTTATTTGGTTTTGAGGAATATCTTACTTTCCTTGTTTTGTTGTTCCCTCCAAGGAAAGGATGACTATGCCATTTCAACTGTGTTATTTCTATATCTTTTGACAATCATCCATTGTATTTTGATAGAAGTATCTAGTATATAAATGAAATATAGAATCACTTTATTTTAGGCTACAAAAAGAACATCTCCTCCCTCCTCCAGTGTAAACATGCAGCCAGTGTTGTTTCCAGGGATCTCAGAATGTTCTGGATCCAAAGACCACCAGCTGAGTGCAGATTAGGCTCTCCTTATGCTAGCTCCAGGCTGCAGCAGGTATTTTTATTCCTGCTGCTTTCAATAAGAGAATAACAAGACAGTGCAATGCTGTAAAGGAGTGTTTTGATTTGCTGAGGCTTTGATCAAATCATCCCCATCAAAACAGATTTGTGAGTCAAAATGGGCACCTACTTCAAAGCAGCAAATCAAATCAGATGGCTGGGAAGCTCTTTGAAAACCTTCACAGCTTCTGTGGTTTTTCTGCTGTGCAAGTGTATAGAGCTGTGAATTCAAGACCAAATATGGGAAATGGACTGGAGTGATGAACTTTCTGACACTGACAAGAATAGGAATCTAATGAATTTATCACTTGATTAAACTCTTTTGAGATGGCATGTCTTTTGGCTTCAATAAATATACCTTTGAACAAACCAACACAATCCAATTGTTATGAGGTCAGTTTATAGATCGCAAAACTCAATTATCAGTTTTAATTTCCATAAAGTGGTCTCTAACAAAAGGCAATCATTTATGGGTAAATGTGAAGCAATAGTATTTATAACAGATAATGTATGTACTAAAAGACAGAACAAAAGCAATTAATAGAAGTCAGCCACTATTTGTATAATCTGTAAACCTGTAAGCATAATTGCTATCAACTCAGTAGTGGCAAATACTTTTCCATGCCTGAACAATAGTGTTGCTATCAGTATTTGTGTTTCAGGAAAAGGTGGTGGCAGAGGGAGAGGACAACAAACCATGAAGGATTCAGTGGGCTACCCACAACCAATTGTGATCTGTTTTACCAAATATTAACATGAATTCAAAGACACCTTTCCTATACTCAGAGCACCTGGTAGAAAAATATTATCATTTCTGTTCTGCCCCTTATCTAACTTTCCTGGAGACTCAACTGCCATGAAATATCATTGTTTCCTCTTCTGTGGCTATCCCAGCATGTTTCTAAAAGTCTTTTAATACATTTGTGTAATAGGGCTGCTACTATGGAGTGAAGTATTTTTTTATCAGCAAACATAGAAATGAGACATGCACTGCCTGACAATTAACCAAAATTCCAGGTGAAAGGTCTGGAATTATAATAGGTCAGATGCCAAGCCTGTATTGTTTATAGCTCTTTGTGGGAGCAGTCAATATTCTGTAAATCTCTTTGAAAATGATTAAATGAGGCAAGGCTGGATGGTAGAGCTGATGAATTAACTTCTTTTTCCTCACCCCAACTTGCCCTACCATTAGGCAGATTGAGGCAGTTACCTTAGATAGTAGATTTTGGAGATTGCGATAGGGCAGTATAGCTATTTCCTTTGCTGTTGAGTCATTTTCACATTTCCAGGAATGAGAAGTGCTTTTTCAGATTTTATTGATGACAACATTATCTTAGAGTAGAGGTGGTATTCAGCAGGTTCTGACAAGTTCTGGAGAACTGGTCGCAGAAATTTTGAGAACTAGCAAATACCATCTCTGACTGGCCCATCTATTCTCTGTCTCCCAAGTCCCAGCTGATCAGCTGGGTCTTCTTTTGTTGCCCTGCACAGGAGAATGGAGCTGGACAGCAGGTTAGTGGGGTGGGGGGATGGGGATTTTGCAGTATTCTTCCCCTGCCACACCCACCAAGCCATGCCCACCAAGCCACGCCCACATAATTGGTAGTAAAAAAAAATTGAATCCCACCACTGCCTCAGAGGTTTTGCTAGTTGGTGGTTTTGCTTCAGAAAGGAAAATGACTTGGGCTGCTTCTGCTGGTGGAACAGAAGACAAACTGGAAACATTCCTTAATAGGTGTGAGGTGGGATGTTATTTGACTTTTGCTTGTCTCTTTCCATTTATCTTTACAGCTGTTAGGAAGCTTTCTGGAAAAGCATGAAGTTAAATTCCTTGCAGAAAACAGTTTCAGTAAATCTGCTTTGATCTTTCGGAAAAGAAGCAAATTGGAAGGAGTCAGAGGACTGCATTTATTACTCCTCACAGATAGATGCACATCCGGTTTTGTAGGTATATGCGTACCAGTGAGCTTAGAAAAGCAGGGATATAAAAATAAGCCAAGATTTTTCACCAGGGACTGCAGGGTGTGAATGACACTTGGCTAGTGGAAATAAAATGTTTTGTTTGTTCTCAGATGAAGATAACAGTCACTCAAGTGTTGTAGGAATGAAAATAAAAAAAACCCTGAAGGTAAATTTTAAAAAGGGGGAAAGAGAAGGGATCTGGGTCAAAGAGTAATTTCAACAAAAGACTTGCTAGTTGTAAGCAACTTAGATCTTGTCTGTGGCTAATGTTTAAATACTGACTGGTAATTTAGCTCCATTAGTGTCTCAGAAGTGGCATTTGGAGTTCCTGAAAGTCATCCTTGACAAAGTTAAACAAAGCATTAAATGTAATCAGGGAAGCCATGGAAAATCAAAGCTGCAATACTTTAAACTGTTCTATTTTTTAAACCTGATATATAAAAAGTGAGGAAGCAAATAAATAATCCATCTCTGTAACACTGATAACTAGGAGGTTTTTAAGAAAGATAAGCCATCCAGTGGGAATATGAGTATGCAGCCATAAATGTTGAAATAGTAACTAACTAAAGAAGTTTTTCATGGCATGGTTTCAAATGGTAGCTTTTCCACATTTCTTTGTCTCTCTTATCAGAGAGCTATCACTGGCAACTACTAGTGTGTGGGAATTCTATCACCACTGAGGAAATTCATAATAATGCTAGCCTTCTGATGAACAGACAGGAAACTCTGTTGCTTCTGCATTTAGTGATTTTCTTTGTCCTTCCTACACCATCCAATGTATCTGGGTCTCCTTTGCTGTCAACTCTTTAACGAAAGTTACAAGAGGTATCTATAGTCACTTTGCTGTGTGAATGATTTTCAAAACAATATTGATTTGTAAGCTTCTGGTAGTGGGGAAATTCAGTTTTTTTTCTGACTGGGCTGAAAGTGCAATGAAAATAAATAAAACTCTGACAAAATGTAGTCCAAAATATTCCTCAGAGGTATGATTGATAAGTGAGTGAGCCCATCCAAATAGATTGTTGAACTATCATTAATGTGTTCAAAATATTACCAACTGTGGTATGAAAATTGTGCAGGAACCGGATTTTCTTAGAAGTAGAATAACAGAGTTGGAAGGGACCTTGGAGGTCTTCTAGGCAACCCCCTGCTTAGGCAGGAAACCCTATACCATTTCAGACAAATGTTTATCCAATCTCTTCTTTAAAATGTCCAATGTTGGAGCATTTACAACTTCTGGAGGCAAGTTGCTCCACTGATTAATTGTTCAGGAAATTTCTCCTTAATTCTAAACTGCTTCTCTCCTTGATTAGTTTCCACTCATTACTTCTTGTCCTACCCTCCAACAGTAGTATTCTCCTTTTCTCCCAGAAGTAATCTAGCCCAAACCTATTGATGTAAAACCATGGATTAGTCCATGCAGTTTACTAGGCAAGTTTTTTTTTTTAAAGGGTTTGCCATTACCTTCTTCCTACAATTGAGAGAAAGCGATTGTCCCAAGACCACCAAGCTGGATTTATATCCAAGATGGAACTAAAATTCATGGTGTCCCAGTTTCTAGCCTGGTGTCTTAATCATTATACCAAACTCACTCTCTAATTAACACTTAAAACAAAACAAAACCGCCTGAATTGGTTAAATGTATGTATTTATTTTCCTGAATAAGGATCCAGGCCTGTGCTGTTGAGAATTGGCCTGGGCAGAAAATTGTCTAGTTGCTAGTTGATATTAGTTCCTTATTTCATATACTTATTTCATATACTTTCATATATAAAGTCAAATCTGGACCTATTGCCCTGAAAAGAGCAAAAGCTTTCTCTGATTTCTACTCCATCCAAAGTGTAGAGTGTTCAACCCATTCTGGGCAACATGGAAGTAAGTATGCAAATGCAAAGAAATATGGAAATAGCCTTGAAGCAAATATTTGCACCAAGACAAATTCCTTGTGTGTCCAATCACACTTGACCAATAAAAGAATTCTAATTCTAATTCATTAAAATCAAGAAAGGGAAAGAGTGGAAAGGGAGAAATGAGACCCAACCTAAATCCTATCTGGCTCCCTGGAAAATTGGGAGGATGCGGAACAGCTCAAGCAGAGTTGCAAGATTCTGCTATTGTGACCTACCTCAATATATTTTAGTTCTGGTCTTCCTGTGAATTCAATTTTGTGGTATAATGTATGCCATTGGAGTAAGAGCCAAAAACCAAAACAAGTATCTTGCTTATGCCCTCCCCTTTCCGAACATATGTTTGCAACTGACTAAATGATGCTAGAGTCTATGGAACAGCCACCAAAAGAAGTTTATTGGTCACATTCCTGCTGTAGCAAATGTAAGGAAATAAAATCTTCCAGTACAGTTTTCCTATACAAAATATATTCCCCTAAAGGGTCCTTTCATAGAGGGAGACAGAGTGACCCAAGTGGCTATGAAAAAGAATTAATTTCCATTAATTGGTCCAGAATGTGTTACTCTGAGGAAGCACCCCTGAATTAGTTTTTGAAGGGTAAATTTATTTTATTGTGATAGTTGCTATTTTATTTATTTATTTAGTACATTGGTAAATAATATAGAAAAAAGATGAATAAATAGGCTTAATCAAGATAAGATATTTATGGTATTTAGAGTGGTCATTAATAAAGCTCTCTGTCAGACTCACAAAGATAAATGTAATACTCTTTCTCATCTACCATTGTATGCTACACATAGACCTGATATTTATAATCATCTTTATAATATATAATCATGTTCATAATATATATAATCATGTAGTGCTGTTCTATTACAAAAGCAGGCTTGCCTAGTTAATATTTCACCAACTTGAAAAGGAAAAAAGGCATTTCTCCATTTAGAAGATTTCCAAATTTAGCCTGATCCCCTACTGAATATATCATTTTACTACATATTTTCATATATGTTTAGAATACATTTTAGAATATGTGTATTCTAAATATATATTTTGGGGTTGGTTTAAATATGGTCAACTAGAAATTGCAGCAGTTGTGGTGTACATGCAGTATCTGAAACAATGATTGGGCTTGCTGCATTGGGAACAAATGATATGCTACTAGTGTGAAAGAAATACTGTATGAGCAAAGGATTGCTTTTGGGGGGAGGAGGGGAAAATGTTTTAATTGTTTATACTCCCATTCAGCAGTATATCTCAGAGCACCTGGTAACATAACAATAACTGGGCTGTGAGCTCTAAAGAAATGGAGGCTTAGAGATGAAAGGAGTGAAGCTTTTTCAAACAAAAGCCAAGTCTTAAGAAGTCAAGAAAATTTCAGAACCCTGGATAGCACAAGCAAAGGTGACTGCCTGGGATGTTCTCCTTTCAATAAAGCTGTGGCTTCAGCAAAGTTTTGCCAACAACAGAGCCCAATAAAAGGCAAAGAAAGCCTGATATTGTAGTAACTGAAACACACATGTATATTGAATACCTTCCTGTCTTAAATTGCCACAGAGAGCCAGATTGATGTAAAGGTTAAGGCACCAGGCTGGAAACTGAGAGGCAGTAAGTTCTTTTCTAGTCCTGTGCCCTGAATTTCATCACACATAAATTCATGTTCACAGTTTTGTGGAGTCCTCAATCAAAGTACCCTAGCAGGAAGCATGTCAGGAACAGTCAAGGAACTAGGTTGTTTATCTGCTTTTGGTGGGGTTGCACTTGACATTGTAGAAATGATATGTAGTTTGGGGTGTTTCTTGATTCATCTCTAATCTGGAGACCAGATTAACCTTGGCACACAACAGTATCTATTGCCAACTTCAGCATATAGTTACCATATTTCTGGGACAGGGATAGTTTATCACATAGTTCCTCCATTGTTAACCTCAAGATTGATTGACTGATGGATGGATTTTATTTGACAATTGACTCTGGGCAAGCCACAGCATCAAAATAAAATAAGTGTACTACCGTAATATACCAAGGAACAGTAAACAAGATGGTGTATCTGGTCAACAATAGCAAGTATGACATGACATCAAACAAAGGCAATCCTGAAGTAACCAGACACTATTTCATGTAGGACTTTGTAGGTCATAATCAGCACCTTGAATCACATCTGGAAGCCAGTGCAGCTTGTGAAGCAAGGCTGGCACATGGGGATAACATGCCCATCACTACCCGCCCAGCTACATTCTGGATCAGTTGAAGTTTAACAGTGGCTTTCCTGGGCAATCCTGTATAAAGCACATTGCCATAATCAACTCATGATTACTTAGCCTAATAAGTTTCAAGGTCTTCAGTCTGAAAATCTGAGGAGGTTGCAACTAAGCTACTCATCTTGAGAAAGGTTATGCATTTCCAAACAGACACTGAGCTGTTTTGCTGTTTATAAGGTTTTGTTGTTTATAAAAAATTAAAATAGTTTAGGTCTTTTAAAAAGGAATTACCTGCTTCCTCGTAGGATAATTAAGTCTTTATATTTTGGCGAGATTTATATAGTAGCCTGCTAATATTTATCTGGTTGAAGTGTGTAAATGATTATTCTCTATACTGTAACTACTATATGGAATAAACATCCAAACAATTAGATGGGACTTCTCAGGGGAGAGGGGGTTTTTCTTAAAAAAAAAAATGGAAGGGGGAGTATAATTTGTTCAGGACTTTCCTTGCGTTTTCTATTTCCTTTTTATCCAGGTACCCAGATTGTTATTTATTAACTATTGTTCACTTTAAGATTATTACATATTCTTCTGTTTTTTACAATATCAATACAATCATTTTTTGCAAACCAGTTTAATTCATATTAAATGAAAACAATATAGAAATAAATTGTATAAAAATAAGAATAATATTTAAGTAAAGGTATTAATATATTCCAAATATTAAGTGCAATTGGCTAGGTTTTTTTAAATATATATGTGTGTGCTTGTTAATAAAATGCAACTTCTGAGTTTCTATTTCTTCTACCTAATGAAACCACTGCCATCATAAATTCAAGATATACTATTGATGAAGATAATAAATCAGTCTCCATTAAATTACTTTCATTAATTTCATATCCACATACTATAAATATAGTCTAGTCTCTCTAACAATAGCTAATTAAGAAGCCAGCAATGATTTCTTTTTACCGTAATGTATGAAATGAACTCTTCAAAGACTTCTGCATCTATTTCAAAAATTAAACTTCCACTTATGAAGGTAACTAGCTATACAGTGTTGACTTAATGAGATTTATTTGGGATTCTACATCTGAGAATTTTGCTTTCCATTATTCTTCCTGCTTTTCCCCTTTTACAAACAAACTTCTTATATTTAGATATTTAATTACATTGTTTTGAATGTAGAATTCTCATCAAAATCATTATAGGATATGAGATACTTGCATAATAAATATTAAAGAAATTCTACAAGTTGTGGAAATGATTATTATAGATGGTGATGATATTATGATCTCTCTCTCTCTCTCTCTCTATCTCTCTCTCTCTCTCTATCTATCTCTCTATCAATCTATCTATCTATCTATCTATCTATCTATCAAGCTATCTATCTATCTATCTATCTATCTATCTATCTATCTATCTACCTACCTACCTATCTATCATCTAGTCACTCTAGTATATTATTTGCTGTAGTTGGCAAAGTCATAACAATTAGCAAACTCAAACTTTGGTACATTGTTATGGGAGGGTTGGGAAATAAGTAAACATTTTTAAAGTATTAAATATAAATGACTAATAATTAATCTTTATTGTATAGAAGAATTGTTGAACCAGTACCTAGCACTGATCTAGCATGTGGTTGAATTGAACAATTATAACATCCATCTTCTCAATAATGAATCCTTTTGGGGAAAGAAAGTGAAATAATTCACCAGCAAGAATGGAAAAGAAATTAACCCCCTCTTAAGATTACACAGAACTGTTTAGTTCTGCAACATATCAGGGGTAAAAAATCTGTATATTTATACTTAAAATATCTGCAAGTGTTAACAGTATTGAAATTTGGTATTTTAGTATTTTTCCAGAAGGATTGTTGTTTTGCAGCCTTTTGTATTTTATGATCATGAACATTTTTTATTTTTTGTTATGTAATCATGCTTGAGTTATGATTGATTAGTGCATTGAGGATGGACAATAATTTGTTCTGGTCACACAACTTTGTAAACTGAAGGATTTGGGGAACATTGTCCCCCTTAAAAGTTATGGACAGGCTCTCTTCCTTGAAACAACTTTTCTCTTTTGTTGTGTCCATCTGATCCCAGTTTGTAAAACACTGTAATGTGGATTGTGTACTGGATCTGTTTATTTGCAGGAAGACTGAAAAAAACATAGTCATATTCAAATAGTAGAGGAAAGTGCTTACAATCCACTTCAGACACTGGTGAAAAAGCATATTACAAAATTAAAAATGCTTCTGTGTGACAAAAGTTTCCCAACAATAAAAGATAATATTATTTTCTAGTCTTCCTTTTGAGATACTAGTTCTCTGGGATAACATGGATCCATCTATGAATGGGTAGAGTTCAAACAATTGTGTTCTGTCCTGAATATTAGAAAAAAGTTGTACAGTGGACATTTACCAAATGTAAAGATCAATTCTCCTTGAATTTATCATTCCATCTTTATTACAAAAAGAACAATTGGTGGGATAGGTTTTGGCAAAACTGTTCTGCATCTATAGGATTTTTTCCCACATATTTTAAGTTTGCAGAGTAAAATTTTTCTATTCCCAGTATATAAAGGCAATAAGCAACTAAAAAAAGAACAAGAAAACAAAGGCGGAACAATATAAAACAACATAATATTATCAAATACTTCTAGTAGCAAGTATACATAATTGATGGCAGGAAAGTGCATTAAAGAGCCTTAAATTATACATTATTTAAACAGCTTTTTATAGAAAGAGATGAATGTGATTATTTCAGGCAGGAGCAGATGTGTATGGAAAAGAATAAATAAAAATGTTCTTAAAAATAGCAATTCAGAACAATTTAAGAAGGAAAATCAAAAAAAGCCTAGAAGAAAAACATCTAAGCAGATATGTTGGTTTTGGCCAACTTCTGGACTAAAATAGGAAGATACCATGCTCACAAGCCAATTGTAGAATAATTACAGATTAGGAAATCATTGTTTTGAGGCAGAATATGGAGAAAAAAGAGTATGGAAAAAAATGACATTATGATAGCTAAGGTTAGAGTTATCTTACATGCAGCAAAAATCCAGATGGCTCTTAAGTGGCAGCATAGAGAGAGATAAATTGTTTTGGCATCCCTCATCTGGGAACTAAATACTCAGTGTGTGTGTGTGTATGTGAATTCCTAATAGTTGTTCATATTCAAAGTTGTTCATATTCTAAAGATGTAATGAACTCCAGCTCTTGAACACTGCACAGAAGATGCAAGCAAGAAATCCTTAGGAGAAAGTTACTCTGTCCTTTACTGAGCATTTTAACAGAAAAAGAACCTAAAGACAGCTGTAGAATTTATTCATGGAAGAAGGCAAAGTGGAAAGTGATCAAAACCTGTGGATTTTAAATCTATGTTTTGTCTATATCATGCATCTGATTCAATTGGTGTTACTTCCAATTAGCTGGGGTAAGGCCTTTTCCATTGTCACCTCTCAATTCACCTGAGATTAGAGCTACTGGATCTGAGCTTTTAGATCAGTGGCCCAACCCAACCTTTTGGGCACCACCAGGTACCAGTTCTGTGGAGAGAGGTTTTTCCATGGACCAGAGGGAGTGTGATTTTGTGGGCTGTCTGCATCCCACCAATGGGGCTTTGCTTCTTTGCGTGGGCCACTGAAGATATATCCAAAATTCTACAGTAACTTTTTCTTCCTCTGTAGTAGTCATTCAAATATTTATAACCTAAATATTATAGCCTACTTAATAGGTTCATCCTGGAATATTTTATTTTTCATTTAGAATACCATTTAAAATATGGGTAAAATGATAAGAGGTGGAGATTTAATGAAATTCAAAACAAATTGACCTTGATTCCTTCCAGTTGTAGCCAACATATTTTCTTTCTAATTACAGTGATTTGTTTCTTGTAGCATTTATATGCTGCTCCAATTATCAATTCTGGGTAGCTCTCAACAGCAAAATCCATTAGTTCACAAAAGCTTCAAATAATAAAGGCAGAAAAAAAAACATAGCTTAAAATGTAGTTACCAGATACAATTAATAGCAATACTCATAACATCAGTGAGTGCATGCTCCAAAGGATCACTGAAAAATAATAGTTATTCACCCAGAGATTACTTGGCCAGATACTTCTGCTGAAGCCAGGTGTCTGTTTCTCCTGTTCAAAGAGAAGAGGTGGCCAGGTAACAAAGGCATGCTCACTGTACTGTAATCTGAAGTGGTCAATAGGAGCTGCAAAGATCTGAGTATATCAGTGAAGAGCCTATAGCAAAAATTGTTTTGGGACAGAGGAAAACACTAGATTAAAACTGGAGCAATCAAAGATGTCTTCAAGCTGCTTTAGCTGAAAAGTACAAATGAGAGCAAGGTAACTTCTTAATAATTATAAAAATATTTACTGAAATATTTTGTGCTTATATTTAGAGGACCATGAGGATAAGTTCCATAGGATGTTTAATAGACATCTTAGTTAACAGAGCTACACTGAGAGATAGAGATACTCCATTCACAATTTTAGTCTTAATTCTGTTGATTTTAGTGGGAAATACTGTATTAGAACATGATTGTGCTTATTATTTTCTTTACATTAGAGTAAATTGTGATCACTACCATATTTTGATAACAGTTAAAAAGATGAACCTGGAGACATGAAATCAACTTGAGGCAGGCAAAGAACAACATTTATAAAAATTAAAAATGGTGCAGATCATTTTTTTCAACTGCATTTTATGCTTACCCTTGTTTGGACCAATTGTACAATAGCCATCCATCTTATAGAATGAGAATCGGCGCAGCTGTATTAAGTTATTATTTATTAAAAAGTATTTCTCTAAGGCTTATTACAAAGTACACTGAGCAATTTGTAAATTACCTACAAAGGACCATTTGAGCTAAATTAGATATGCCACTAAATTATGCAGAAAAGAGAAGACTAAATGGCTTTATATTATGACATGCTAAGTTCAACTAGGTGCTAGTGGAGCAGGGAATTAAATTCCATTTTAGCTACAACAACTAAAATTTAGCATCATGTCTCATTTGACTTCTAGTATCCCTCATTTATTTTTTTAAAAAGGACAGTTCAGCTGAGATGAATTAATCGGATTCAAGAGGACAATTTTTTGTACCTGGAGCACAATCAATGGTGAAGTCATACTATTTTTCTCTAATAATCTTACTAACCTTATACCCCAAAATATCAAAGGCAGAAGGTAGAAACTATCCAAAAAGTTACATTCACCCCATTTTCATCATTTGAACATTCTATGGACATTCTGAGCAAAACGGGAGGGGGTGAATCTCCAAAATAAGAGTGGGAAAAGGAATGCAAGGCCTCTGGGAGGCACCAATTATCAATCTTAAATCCATATATCTCCCAAAATGACCTCAAATCATTTTGCCCTCAAATTTCAGTGATGAAATTTCAGATTACCAAGGCTGGAGACATTTTTCAAGGATGGAATGAGAATGGGTTACCTCCCAGAGATTTCCCATTCTCACCCTTAAAACTCTCAAAGATATGCCTCCCCGTCAATCTCATCCATTGTGTCATCCCCATCCTCTGGTGTCGTCATATAATAGTCACAAGGAAGTTGTCCACCTCATACTGAAATATGGAGGGCTTGGGTCATGCATTCAGAGGAGCCAAATCAAAATATACTGTCCACATCTTTCCACATTTTTCCAGTAATCTAGAAATTTTCCAGAGGGTGGAATTCTCTTCTAGTGGATGAATCATGCTTTTATTATGATATGCAAACTAAGGAGTCTCCTTAACATACTTTTGTTGTTCTTGGTTTGTTATTCCAGCTGGCTCAGTGAGGCAAAATAAAACGTTTGCTCCATATCTGATGATAAATAAATGTGGTGAGCCGAGACAGGAAGGTAGTTGGGAACAAAAGGGAGAGCATGCAGTAGCCTGCTTGCTTATTTGCGGGTAAGTCACTCCTAACAAAACCTTCACCTGATGTGCTCTTTGTGAAACCTTAACCCACAAAGAACTGGGTTTTAATTGAAAATGGGTCCACTACTAAGATTACAGTCAATAAAACAGTTTAAGAGAAACCCTTCCCTTTTGATGCTGTACCGGTTATTATTCTCCTAGTCTTTACATGGTTCAATACGTCATTTGTGCAAGTAGCTACAGGGCACTTGATGGATTCAGCAGCTGCTGCCCCTCAGTGACTCACGGGTGCATCCTTTCAAGACGTTTGATATTCCTGTCATCTCACTCCTAGGGCTGCAAGTGTTGGCAAGCAAGAAACTGAGAAGAATGAAGGGTGTTGAGAAGCAGGAAGTAAGCTCTGAAGGGGTACTTGGGGAGGAGGGGATGTTTTCCCTCTCCACATTAGGAATACCACAGCTGCTACCTATGGAAATGCATCCCCCTTATCATAAATGCCAAATAACGGATGGTTGAGATCCATTGGCTTCCCCAGCAGTCCTCTACTCAGTGACACCTCCATATTTTCCTCTTCCAGGAGACAAAGGTGAAGGAAGTGGAGCCTGGCTCTTGTCAAGTGCTGGGCTGACAGCTTTACAACCACACTCTGGAGAGGAGCTGAAAAGAGGAGCATTAGATTTAATCAGTGCTGACAGGAATAGGTGATGGATATTTTTATAGTAGAGGAAATGTATCAAGCAGGGGAAATTAGACGGAAAGATGATAAGGATCTCAGCCTGACAAAGCCAATTAATAGCTGTTTACCAAGGGCCAAACCTGAGAGATCAAAGACAATTCATTTCTTTTGTCTCCCAAAGTTGCTTCCAATGTTGCTTCATCTATGAATAGCACTTTTTCAGAAAAAAAAAAAAATCTTGCAAATCTAAAACTTATCCAAATACAGAGGAATGTGATTTGTATAGCAGATAAGCAGATGCAAAACTAAGAAATTTACATTTCTAAGAGAAGAGGATGGTGATGGCAAATGTAAAGAAGGCAAAATAGAATATAAGCATGAGAAACATGTCATATGCTGTTACCAAAAGATAAATCTGTACGAGAATCTAAGGACAATGACAGCTTTCATTGAGTGGCATCAATTTTCTAGCTACTTCATGAATGCATAATGAAAATGTGAATTTTTAAGAACCTTGATTGCAAGACCTGCATAGGAAAGATTTAGGAAAGATTATTTAGTAATGATAGCATTTCAAATAGCCCCTGTTTCTCACAGAGAATGTAAAATGGTTGGATTTAAAATGACTTAATTAACTTTCACACAATGGTTAAAATGCATGGTATATATAATCTATAGTATATAGTAAAATCTCACTTGGTCAAGGTCTGTGAATTTAATGAACTTTTCTGAAAACCAGCTATATGTGTCTATATCTTGCTTTACTATAGATTCAAGATTTTATAGATACTGCAAAAGTAATTTGTACCTTAGCAATTACTAAATATTAAAGGCTAGTAATTAGGTACAACTACTACTTTTAGCAAAAGACAGTTTACTTTGGAATAAAATTTCCTCTGCAATTTTGTGGTTCTTGATTAAAGATATTTGGGGATACAAAACATTAGATAGTTAACATATGGTATTGGTTTCATTAGGAGAATAACTCTAACCCTTACTTTGTAGTTAAGTCCAACTAAACATAACAAATTACTTATAGGGAAATACGTTTGTGTTATTAAAGTTGCAATCTCAGATACACTATCTATGAATAAATCCCAATGAACCTAGTGTGCCTTACTTCAGTATAGACAGTAAAAGCAACCATAAGTCAATTTGGGGGAGCATCACATGTTATTTTGGAAATTCATTATCTTTTCTTTTGCTTTTTTTTTCTTGAAAACAAAATACTCTGAAGGAGGAAAGAAGTGGAAGAAATAGGGAGAGCTTGCCTAAAAATATCAAAACAGGTGGTCCTGATTATATCTTTCCAACCATCCTTTATGCAGTGAACAACAGACTGAAATCCAAAAACTGATTTTAAGAAAAAGCAATTAGTATGAGCAAAGATAAGTTTAGTTTGAATTTTGTGTTTATAATGGTTGCTTCCTTTTGTTTTTCCTATATTTTTTCATTTTTTAAAAGAAATCTATAGAGATATCTTCATTAGTTTTATAAAAGAATTTCCCTGTCACATGCAAAACTGCACAATATCATAGGTACTTCATAAATTCGAGGTATCCAGTTTTGAGGAACCAGTTTGATGTAGTGGTTAAAGGTGCCAGCCTAGATATCAAGAGACTGAGTTCTAGTCCTACCTTAGGCATGAGAATCAGCTGGGAGATTTTGGGCAAGTCACCTTTCAACAGCCCAAAAAGACCTCAGAGTTGTTGCTGTAGGGAAAACAGGAGAAAGGAGGAGTATTAGGTATGCTAGCTACCTTGAGTTATTATTTACCAAAACAATAAAGACAGGATAAAAATCTAATAAAATGAGTTTCAGGATCACCGCAAAGTTTTTTTGTATTTTGGAGGTTGGGTGGGAGGATTCTAAGAATTTATTTTCTAGTGTTTCAGGAGCTGCTCTAAAAGGAGATGTTCTAGATCAGGGGTGTCAAACTCACAATGACATGTCATCATGTGACATATCTCAACTTTTTTCCCCTTTGCTAAACCGGAGATGTAGGGGCAGCATGTGACACATCCGGCTCATGGGCTGCGAGTTTGACACCCCTGTTCTAGATAGGCTGGCTTAAAACAGAAGAGAGTAGGCCTTGTCAAGAAGTTCAGCCTGATTGAAAACAGCTTTCACTAATGGTTTTTTATTGCGGCACACATGGGAATTTTTTCCCCTTCCTATTGGTTAAAACCCAAGATGGCTTTTTGGTTGCATTAGATTGCATCAACGTAGTCAGTATCAATAGATTGTGGGGATTGTGGCTCAGAATATCTACTGGGCATCAGTTTGATACCTTTGCAATCAAAGCACCATGTTGCAAGTCTGCAAGATTGTTTACCAACAATAAGTCGTTAATCCATTTCTAAAATATTATTTGAGTACTGACAGTAAAAGGCTTAAAATGTCTTTTAACTAGGTATCTGTTGCTACCCCTCAGTGGGGCCAGAGCTCTTATTTTTACAAAAATTAAGGTGGTAAAATGAAACTCAAATACTTTGGCCACCTAATGAGAAGGAAGGGCTCACTGGAGCCCTTCCTAATGCTAGGAACAATGCTAGGAACAATTGAGGGCAAAAGAAGAAGGGGATGGCAGAGAATAAGGTGGCTGAATGGAATCATGAAAGCAGTCAGTGTGAGCTTAAATGGACTCCAGAGAGGACAGGAAGGCCTGGAGGAACATTGTCCATGGGGTTGCAATGGGTCAGGCACAACTTTACAACTAACAACAACAAAGATGGTAGAATGAAGTGGAGAGGAAATAACCAAGATTATGATATGCATATCCCAAGCAGAAATGTAAGGCATTCCCCAAATAAATAAAATAAAGTAAACCCTACATATTCTTACTGATATTAATTCCATTCAACAAGACTTTCTGATCTACCAAATCTCTTTAAAAATAAAGTCATACTCAGAAGAGATTATATCCCATTTTATACTTATGATGCATGTTAATACAGATAAAGAAGCAGCTAAAAATAAATTAAAAACATTAATCGGCTATCATTCTTATAGCAGCATCCAGAGTCAGACACAGACCCCTTTTAGAGATAGAGAAGTGTTCTTAACTTCGTGTGCTGTGTAACTGTTGCTACTTCAGCTTCCCACCAAATAGATTTGATACAATAGCAGCTGTATTGTGTTTCCTTCTTCTGGAATAGGAGCTCCACTCTGAAAAGCAGATGCAAGACTCTTCCACCAAAAGGGAAAAATTCACATTCTTTTATTTAGATGAGCTCTCCGGAACATGTTTAAAGAATGCTCCATTAAAAGTGTTTTACAGTTAAATTTTACTAGGAAGGAATGGTGGTAGTTTAGAAAACAGAGCAGAAGAAGAGGTGCTGATAAGGAGCTGTTATGGTGCAGGCAAACTGTTGTGCAGTTCAGTCTTGAGGGTGATTTTAGTGCAGCACTGGCAATGGGTTGTATCACAGCCGCTTAAGAAATGGAGCCTCCATGAGGCAAGAGGGGCTATTAAAAACCTTTCAAAGCTCTGTTCCCCAAATCAGTCCCATCACAGGCGTCTTGCTCTGTGGCACTGAGCCCATTAAAACTTCAATGAAGAGCCTATTGATAATCCCACCCAGGAGTCCAAAAAGCTTCCTTGAATCAAATAGCTGTGTCATTCTTTAATGGAATTGTGGTTCAACAGTTGGGATGTTTTATACCAACTTTGGCTGATCTCAAAATGTTAAGTAAGGTCAGACCTGGGTAGTGTTTAAATGGAATACCACCAGGTAACCCAGGATTCTAGAGTAGTTTAGAAAGTTTTTTTTTAAAGGAAGAAGAAAGAAAGACCTTAAAAGGCAATGGTAAAACACTTCTGTGGTAGTAAGGAAAGCAACATGGATCTGCTCATAAAATCATCAAGAATCAAGCTTGATGTAAGTTGATGGTTATTTTTCAACCAAAAGGCCGGCAAGCCTTAACAATGGTTCAGATAAAGTAAATTTGTTTTTGCACTGCTGTTGGGGAATTTTTTTAAACATCTGTGTTGTATAACTATAGTGACTCATGCAAGATGTACAGATTTCTCTCTTCCTCCCATTTCTTCAACGTTGGTTGATATAGTTTGCTGATCCTGCTACACAAATAAGGTTGTGCATACCATTTTAGCAAAATGTGTTTCTCGTCCACCGGAGCCCATGCCATAATTCGCAACACAATATAGTGTTCAGTTTTAAAATCTCAAAACTTCTTGTTCTGTATTTTTTTTCCTTAAAGAAACAAGCTTGCTTTTCTTCTAACATGCTAATGGGGGTATATATCATTTTTGTGGGGTTTGCCTTTGAATAACAAATTAAAGTGAACATATATTATTTAAATTGCTTTCTGGAGGAGATGGCCATTTGATCCGGAAATAGGAGGGTGAGATTGCCTTAAACAATTACTGACAAGATGACTGTTACGTTAATTTGCATTTCCTGGAACGTATTTCTTCACAACTAGGGAAGGAGAACTCATTAAGGATAGGTTAGGGCTGACTTGACTTTACAGCTTATATAGCCAAAGGACCACTAAAGGACTATGGAAAGCTGCAGCTTCATTGCTGCTCCTTCATTCTCTTTTTTCAGTGTTGCCCAGGAACAATTACCCTTCCAGGTTTTCATCACAATATCTTTTTTTCCCTATTTGCATCACTTATAATATCACTACCATCAGTCTGCTTGAGGAAAAAAAGTGCTTATCTGTGTAAAGCAATGTATAGAATAGAATAGAATAGAATAGAATAGAATAGAATAGAATAGAATAGAATAGGGTAGGGTAGGGTAGGGTAGGGTAGGGTAGGGTAGGGTAAGGTAGGTTAGGATGGATAGGATAGGATTCTTTATTGGCCAAGTGTGATTGGACACACAGAATATGTCTTGGTGCAAAGCTGGCTGAGGAATTCTGGGAGTTGAAGTCCACAAGTCTTAAAGTGGCCTAGGTTGGAAACCCCTGCCCTAGAAGAAATGAACTATCTGGACTCCTTTCAGTCAGAATTTAGATTTGGGTAATGGGACGCAGTGGCTCAGTGGCTAAGACA
This sequence comes from Bungarus multicinctus, assembly GCA_023653725.1. Taxonomy (NCBI): domain Eukaryota; kingdom Metazoa; phylum Chordata; class Lepidosauria; order Squamata; family Elapidae; genus Bungarus; species Bungarus multicinctus. Next base: position 111,733,766 of record CM042834.1, on the reverse strand, counting down.
TTGAGCTTGTCAATCAGAAAGGTCGGCAGTTTGGTGGTTCAAATCCCTAGCGCTGCATAATGGTGTGAACTCACATTACTTGTCCCAGCTTCTGCCAACCTAGCAGTTTGAAAGCATGTAAAAAAGTAAAGTTAAAAAAAAACAGAACTAAAAAATGAAGTTTCTGTGGGTTGTTTTTTTTAAAAAAAGCACTGGCCATGTTTCCATGCCTAAGCATTTTGCAATTTTATGGGGATAAAGTCAATGGGAAAGCTTTGTCCACTTAATTATTCACCTTTAAGGCATAGAATAAGGTAGTAGGCAAAAATATGTGAATCTGTCTTACAAAGCCATCCAGCTATGAGGGTCCTCATAAACTTAGGCCTGAATAGGACATATTTCCCAAGCAAGAATCTTTTCTATGACCTGGATGAGAGTTCTGTTATCCCTACCCAGCATGTGGGAGTATAAGGTGGGGGATCCTTCATCAAAAGTGATATCAAGTAAATGCTAGTTAGAAATCAACTAGCAGTGTATATATACATGAGCGTGAAGAGAAGTTTCCCCTCTCTACACATTCATATATACATGCACTGATATGAATACACAGAGTAAGCTCTTGCTCCCATCTAGGGTTAACTGAAATCAGCATTTTAAAATTTATTTATTTCTTTATTTAAAGTTATTGCCTGCTTAACTCCAATGAACTCTAATTTTTTAAAGAAACCTAAAAACCTTGAAGGAAACTGTGATATACCCCTTTGTTAAGAGTGTCATTACACTCTCCAAGCTTTTCTTTCAAGGAAAGGTTGCTGACAGGGTGGGGAATGAGTAAAAATTGCCCTAGAAGAAAATGAACTATCTGGACCCCTTTCAGTCAGAATTTATTTATTTATTTATTTATTTATTTATTTATTTATTTATTTATTTATTTATTTATTTATTTTATTACACTTTTATACCGCCCCCTCTCCCAAATTTAGAGTTGGGTATAGGGCTCTTTCAGTCAGAATTTAGAGTTGGGTAATGGGATGTGGTGGCTCAGTGGCTAAGACACTGAGCTTGTTGATCAGAAATGTCGGCAGATCCCTAGCACCATGAAATGGAGTGAGCTCCCGTTCCTTGTCCCAGCTTCTGCCAACCTAGCAGTTCGAAAGCATGTAAAAATACGAGTAGAAAAATAGGGACCACTTTGGTGGGAAGGGAATAGCGTTCCGTGCGCCTTCACCATTTAGTCATGCTGGCCACATGACCACAGAGACGACTTCGGACAGCACTGGCTCTTCGGCTTTATAATAGAGATGAGCACCGCCCCCTAGAGTTGGAAACCACTAGCACGTATGTCCGAGGGGAACATTTACCTTTTTATAGGGCTGAAAAGAATATTAATCATATTGTTGGATTATTTTCATCAGGACCTGGAAAGAGAGATTATACCTCTCAGTTGAGACTTGCTGACTGCTTTCAATGCTATTTCTTCAAATATCCTCTACACAAGAGACATTCCAAAATGTGTAACTGCAACACAGAACACCTTAAACTTTTTTTTCTTCCATTCAATCTTGTCCAATTCTCAAAGACTGCCTGGAGAACTCCCTGCAGTTTCTTGGCAAGGTTTTTCAGAAATGATTTGTCCTTGCCCCTTCCTAGGTCTGAGAAAAAGTGAATGGCCCAAGGTCACCCAGCTGGCTTTGCGCTTATGGTGGGACTATAACTCCCAGTCACCCAGTTTCTAGTTGATGCCTTTAACCAAATCCAGAGCAAATAAACCAATCAGATCTTGGAAATTAAAAAGAATACGAAAGGGGCAAAAGGCAGTTTGAATGGCAATTCAACTATTTACATTTTTCCAGATTTTGGGCCTTGAGTGCACAGTGCGAACTTGCCTCTACTGTCCTGCTCCTGTCTTTGTCGCTTTTATCCTGGCAAGATTTGTTGCAAGATAATTCTGAAGGACCATCTCCCCTCCACAAAGCCAGCCCCTTTAGATGTGTATGGGTGATATAGAAAATGAGTGGTTCAGGCCGATTTCATGAGGCCCTAATAAATCTTCAGTAAATTAAAGCTCATCCACTCTCCTCCCCTCTTTAGGTCTTTGTCTTGCTAATACACATTAGGCTTTGGCTGGCTACACACTTTGAGGCCTTTCGGAGGTAAATGCTGTACAAAGCTGCAGATGTGGGGGCCTTCAAAGACCTTTGCCCCCAATGTTAGCCATTAACATCAGCCATGCCAACAGAAGAATTTCATCACAGTTCCCAAAAAAGAACTCAGAGTAACAACTTTGGCTTTTGAAATAGAAAGAAAGGAGGAAAAAGAAGAAGAGAAACCAAGGAGTAAAATAAAGGTTCTTTGAGAGGCTGGCCCCTTGTAGAAAATCTGACTTTCTCCTTCAATCACTGGCCGCAGATGAAATAGCTGAAGAAAATTGTGAGTTTCTTTCAGACTTTGGCACCAATAAAGGTATTTAATGGGTATGAACAATCTCCTTTGCTCTGCTACTTATGACCCTCTTAGAATCAGGCCAGATCTCTGAAACACTTTGGTACACTCATCACATGCTTTTGGGTATGGCTGTTCCCCCCCCCCTCCAGGCCTAAAATGGATGGATTTACTAAGGGAATTTTCTTGATCTTAAAGTGAATTTAGCAAAAAAAAAAGAATACAGGTTTTGGAAATGGTAACTTGCCAATGTACATGCTCAAAAGTCCTTTTATAGAATTTTAGAACTTGGGTAACTTCATATATTTATTTCAATAACACTTCAGCCTATTTTATTTAACAAAGAACTCTTAATAAAAGTTGCTATACTTACTTTATTTATTATTTATTATTAAAGGTATTTGCTGTCCATCTCACTAGACAGCCTAGAGTAGAATGTAAAAAGTGTAAATACAACAATAGAAAAGTAATGAAATAATAAAAATGAATAATGCAAATAACATTAAAAAATGGGTGGGGAGGGAACAGGATATGTGTGTGGGGGGCGGGGGGGGGGGGGCAGGCGGAGTCTGCTATTAATTAAATAGCCAGCTCCACTCTGGTAGGCTCTTTCAACAGGACAAGAGGTGGATCTCACATGTGGGCGGGTATGATATTCCAAAGGGGCAGTGCTAAAGCAGAGAAGGCTCTTCTGGAGCCTGCCAGCCAGAATTTGACCAAGGGGATCTGTAGCAGACTTCTTCTGCCAGTACAACTGGGAAAGGTCTGTCCTAGCAGGATGAGATGGTTCATCGACTAACAAAAATTGGTTTTTGTCATTTCTTTTGAAGGTAGATTTATTCATTGGGAACAACGTCCACATATTATAAAAATAAAGAAGTAGAAAAAATGTTGGAACGCAGTCTCGCTTTGAGAATGTTGTATAATTTAACTGGCAAATCTTATTTTTAAGGGGAACTGGCTTGTGATTTGAAAATATTTTTGACTTCTTTTTATTTCTCAGCTACGTACCTCAGGAATGCTAATCTAGGCAGGAAAGTGAAAATGACCCACCTTTTCTGCAATTTTTTCACTTTATGTTTAAAAGTTAGAGGAGTGCAAACTAATTTAAAACAAAACTACAATATCCTTGATAATACTAATTCACAAATAACTAAAACATACACTCAAGCTTTGTTGCTTCAAGCAGGTTTCTATCAAGTTCTAATTACATAATAAATCACATAAGTTGGAGTATTACACAAGTAATTTTGGGCAATTGTCACTAAAATGGGTGACATTTCTCTGTGCAGAGCTGCTGTTCACAAAATTTCAGGTTGGAACTATAAAGCAAATAAGCTAAACTTTTTCACAGGTGAATTGTTCTCAAAATGTCATTTTCCGAACAGGCTCCATTTGATACAACTCACTGTCCATTCTAAATGGAAAATACAGTTTGAGTATGTCATAAGAAGAAACTTCTTTAAAAGGAAATTAGGTGGAAAAAATAATAATGGACATTGAATGCATTTCCCACTTGTAAACGTCCTGCAGCATATTTTCTCTACTTTTTAAACTCAATATCTGGAGGGTGCTCAATTTTTGGACCTCTCCATGTCCTTCTGTGCTGCCTTGTCATGCCTGGGTGTGTTCCTAGGAGGGATGGGCAAAAAACATTAGAAAAGTATGCCAGAGTATATATATTGCCAGCAATATCTAAGGTTTGAAGGTCATTTTAGCTACCCAGTTAAAGCAACCAGACAACTACTTTGGGCAATAGCAATATAGGAAGATGCTGCAGGCAGCTTTCAGTTTAACGACAAGATCAAATGCCTGTGGCAGAGAAAGAAGTGGTAAACCATTCCTATATTTTTACCAAGAAATCCATATGGAAGAAAATACAGAATGATTGACTGTATAGCACCAGCTGATGAACCCCTCATGCTTCTGCAGAAGAGCTGAGGATCTTTCAAAGTACTAATGATGTTTATGAAGTGGGAACAGAACAGAACAACAGAGTTGGAAGGGACTTTGGAATTCACTAGTCAGCCAAGATTGGACACCCCCATCTAAGAGTCTTTTATTGGTTATGCTGGAATTCCAGGGCTGAGTTTTGAAAATGATTCTGTACTTCAGAATGGGATTGCATATGTCTTCTGTGGCGTGAGTTTTAAACATACTTCAGTATGAATGGTCATAATGAGAGTTCATAGTAAATCTTATTAACTCCACAGAAACAAAGTCAAGGCAGTTGTTACCCTCCCCATATAATTAAACAAAGTTAAATGCTTATTAAATAAAATGTTAAAAGATGTGTAATTAATTATGTGGGGTGAACCAGAAAGCCTGTTTTATATTAGTTCCATAAATCAAAATTTACCCTCATTCAATTAAGCTGACAATTTATCTAGTTCTGCTCATATAAACCTGAAAGATAATGAAACGTCTTCAGGGTTTTTTTAAGACTATTTTTTAAAAAGGCCAAAAGTCCATAGAAATCATACCACGGTTCATATATCATTTTTGATGGCAACTTATTTGGCAAGTTAAAACTGTTGCTGTAATTATTGTTAATATTTGCTTAATTATTGTTATTAGCCCAAGTTGGTTGAAAAGAAGAAAGAAAGAAAAGAAAGAAAGAAAGAAAGAAAGAAAGAAAGAAAGAAAGAAAGAAAGAAAGAAAGAAAGAAAGAAAGAAAGAAAGAAAGAAAGAAAGAAAGAAAGAAAGAAAAATATACCGGTCAAAAAGCACTCCCTTCAGCAATTTAGTAGCAGATTAACATCAGCAGGATGGAAAAATATTCATAGCCCTTCAAGATTAAATTCAACAACAACTCACATTTGCTGCCTTTTATGGTACTGTGCATTCTTGCATACTGTAACTCACATTGATTTCACCTGTGACTGCCCAAGAGATATTCTTATGTTAAACCTGTAATATTTTTTGTTATTTAACACTAAAGGCAAGTTGTCCTACTTCATACATCTCATGAGTAAAGGGCACAAGATTTTGTTCTGTATGCTGAACTATCATTTTAATTATGAATTGATTCTGGTTTATTCAAAATATTGCCAATGAGCAAAGTATTTATTTATTTGGGGGAGGGGGGCACTAGTAGATGTATTCCCCCCACTCCTGCTATTTTTAGTTGATTGTACCTTGTGCTTCCATGGATTAGTTAGAGACCTCAGTGAAGTGCAGAACAAATCAGAAAAGAAGGAAAATCACAAGCTATGTGGATGTCTGTTCCTACTTTATATGAAGCAGATATTGCAATCAGTAATGCTACAAATGTACCCTGATGCAGTAATCAAATGAATGTATACCTTATATCAAGGGTCCCTAATCCCCGAGCCATGTCCCACTATCAGGTCTAGAGCCCTTCAGAACTGGGCCATGGAAGTGGTGGATGAGCACGCATGCGCACTTCCTCACTTGCGTGAACAGTGGGCATATGTGATCACTGCTCATATAACCATTTGTGCAGAACCATCTTCTCCCCCCCTCCACCTCCCACCCTGGCCATTCTGCAAAGCTGGAAAGATTGGGGAACTCTGCTTTATATGGATCAGGCACCTAACCTTAACCCCTCCCACTTGAAAATACAGAGGACAAGGTTTCAATGGGAATGTTCATCTGCTGAAATATAGCAATATAGAAATATAGCAAGATTTTGCAAACTACTTTCCATGACTCCCTAGGATTCCACAAGAGACTAATGCATACACTTGAATTCAGCTAAGTCCCCCCTTTTATAAATCATCACTTTAATTTTGAGCAAATGCTTTAAAATGTTTTGCTGTACTCTGTCCCACTGTCAAATTGTTGTGCCATTTATTAATTAATATTAATAAAATGAGGAAGATATTTTATTAAGTCCTTTTTCTCTTTGTTCTGTTTGTTAAGACCTTAATCTGTTTCTCATCATGAACTGCTTTGCTGTGTCCCTAATGAGGAGATGAGTTTTTAATCAGTGATTTGTGACTGTGAGGACATGCCTAGTTCTTTCCGGATTGTTCTAGTAGCTCATGGGAACTGAAGGTGTCAAGATTAGATAGCTCAGAATTCCTCCTCCAGACCACTTGGCTACTTATCTTTGCTTAAGTTACAGCTGAAGTGACATCCTACTGAGTCACTTTTGGCATATCATGATGGTCTGCCTTAGTGTTACTTCTGTAGCATGTGATTAAAAATGAAGAAAAAGATGAAAACGATATTATAGATGCTCCTGAAAGCTGACTGAAAGTAAAATTGCTCCTCCATAAATAAGAAATAAACATTATTTTGCTATCTACGTAAGAATATAGAAAGAAGAGATCAACAACTAATGAAAGAACATTGTCCCATGATACCATATGGTAAAGGAAAGTGAAATTGGATAACATCAAAACTAAATCCCATTGAAAAAAAACTTAGATATTGGCTGAGAAGGGGACAAAAGCAGGCTGTAGGGAGTGTGACAAACTGTTTCAGTGTGTGCTAACCACTGCTAGAAGGCAATGAAGATATTCAGGGCAACATAAATCTTCACTGCCACCTTATGATCATTCAGATTTATGCAGTTGATCACTCCAATATTGCTACAACCTGCTGGTGCTATTCTGTCCCTATTTCACAAACCTTGCAGATACCAGCTTCTGAATGACCCAGACCTCTGAGCAGGGGCTTATAGCCACAATGCTTCCTGATTAAAATGAGGCCTTTGGAAACTTCCTCCTACCTCTGCTACTGTATGCCTGAGCAGACATTCTTCAAATAACTTTGGACTTTGAAAGTGGAATAACTGCCTGATATGCTTATCCCATTTTCAGCCACACCCAGAGATAAGTCCTCAAGTGGTGCTACACTAGCATGGAAGTCAGTAATAATGAAACATTCTCCATATTTATGGGAAAAGATGCAGGGACAATGCACTTCACCATGGTGGGTTGATCTGCCACCATTAAAAAAAGAACACATACATGTAAAGAGCAGGGGTAGGATTCTTTTTTTTTTTTAACTACCGGTTCTGTAGGCATGGCTTGGTGGGTGTGGCAGGGGAAGGATACTGTAAAATCTTCAGTCAGAGGTGGTATTTGCTGGTTTTTCGAACTACTCAAAATTTCTACCGGTTCTCCAGAACTGGTCAGAACCTACTGAATACCACCTCTGGTAGAGAGAAATGAATGAATCTTATGTGTTTTGCAGGAGGGCATGCTTGAAACATTTTTAAGGTTTTGTTTTTGTGTTTATGAATTCACAGAAACTGGAAAAGGGAGATATCAAATGGGAGAGTAGCAGGCTTGAGGTGGGAGCTTTTTCAAGTACGTTGCTTGGCCATTCCTTGTGTTCAGCTACTGTATTTGACAGATGGTAGAATCACCTGAAATCACAAAAGAGAGCATAGTTAATATGCTTGAGTGTGTCAGGGATGAGGACAAGACACAAAGCTCTCCTCTCCTGCTTTCCATTCAAGGCATGTGAATGTGCTTTGCATCCCAAGAAACTACTGATGCCTGCCTTCTGCTTTCAAAGGTAACAGTGTAAATTGCCCTCTGGATAGCAGTGAGGTTCACAGAGAAATTTGCTAGCAGGAACCATATTAGGGCTGCTCAGTGCTTCAGGTTCAAAAGCAAAATGGTGCCAACTGAAGAGAACATCTCTAACTCCAGACTAAACTGTAGAGTCTATATTTTCTGAGCTTTGTTGTTTGCAGATCTTTCATTATCCAACTAGATAAGGTCATTAATGTGCCAGAAAAGGTGCCACCAAGATAATAAAAAAGATGCCAGCCCCCAAGGACACTCCTCTAAGGATGCCCTACGAGGATTCTTCAGAGCATGCAGATGTGTCCGCATTGCCTTTTCTTCAACAATCACTGCATGTTTTCCTAGGATCACAAGGCTGCCCTCTGCAGCTGCAATACAGTCCTGGGGGAATGTATGGTTGGGAAAACAAGCTCTATTCATTATTAACTCAAAAGGATTTGTGGAACTTGGAGAGGCTCACCAGAGGCATTATATTGAATTATGGCTTATTCTAGCCTTTCCGAATTGGATGAAGGACTAGCAATTTTGCTGTAAGTAAATCTTTCATTGTAATGGAGCCTTTGGATAATAGTTTGCTCCTACTCCTTCCTCTTGGTTCTCCAATTTCCCTTTTTTTTTTACTAGAGTTTCTGCCACTTTCTAACCTAGTGCCTTAACTACTAGATCAAACTGACAAAAAGTTAGGAGTGATCACAATAGCATAAATGTATTTGTTTCTTTTTTCTGCTATTCTTGTTTTTAATTATTTGAACATTAAAAAAAACAAAGCAGAATCAAAAAAGGAACAAAAAAGAAAAACAATATTAAAAAGCACAAAATAAATAGAAGAGGGATTTACAAGTATGATATTACATAAACTAACTCCAGATTCTCAGAATAATGTTCATTTAGTTCTATATATTTAAGTGGCTAACATTATCTTACAGTTATAAGCCATCATTAAAATCAAGTTAATCTTGATTTTAATGATGGTTAAATCATTAAATAATCGATACATTGAATAATCAATACATAATGAAATATAAAATAAAGTGAACATTATATTTGGTCAATAAGAAATAGCTATTTAATAAACTACCCATGAATTATCAACTGTAGCAACTAGTACTGAAGTGGTAAAATACACCAGTTCATCTAAATATAATTTTCATTGTAAATTTATTTTTTTTCTTTAGTGTTGCACGCTAAATGTTCTTTATGAATTCTGCATCCATTTAATTATGCAGCCTTTTGCTTTTGTTAAGTCATATTTCACCAGCAAGTTATAAGACCCAGCACATGCTCCAAATTTTGTGTTTTAAGGTTTCCAAATTCACTTCAACCTCTAAGAATTCCACCTTGTTTATATAATTCCTTTAGAACAGAGGTGTCAAACTCGCATTGTCATAGTGGCATCACATGACATATTGGGACTTTCCCACCCTTCACTAAACTTAGTATGGGCGTGGCTAGTGCGTGACGCATCCGGCCCATGGGCCAGGAGTTTGACAGCCCTTTCTTAGAACAATGCCGCTTATTTAAAGACATTGGAACTGACCAGGTGATTCTAAGCACTCCAAAAAGAGATTTGATTCTTGTCTTATTATCAATTCAATCTTGCAGTCTATATGATTTATTTCTCCACTGACTGGGTTACTTTGCAATTTCATATTTATAAGTATCTAATAATGAAAAAAGAGGTGATAATTCTTCTTTCATCTGATACTTTTAATATAAAGTAACCCAATTAATATACTATTTATTATTGGATGGTTTCTTATTATTGTCAATTTCTGACTATATCAAACCAGAAATATTTGCATAAACCATCTAGAAATCCTGCTACTCAGCAGAGATTATCTAGCCAGAAGATGATATATTCCACTTTGTTTCCCAATTTGGGCAACTGGCTTTGTAATGTAATTTGATATTTGGTAACATCACTTCTTTGTTCTTTTCAGTCTTGTAATATCTTAAATGAAACCCTTATGGTCTTTTTTTAATCATCAGCAATTAATTGTCTCTACTTTTTTCCTATTCTGTAGGATTAACACAATCATATAATCAGTTTTCTCTTTAAAGGGATTTTTCATATCAATTTTCATCTTCATCAGGTCAAATTCTTCGGTAATTCTTTTAACACAAGAAAGATTGTAGAAATAGTTTGCGTTATGAAACTATATAACTCAATATTTAAATATAAAAAGGCCATTACTTTGCAAAAGAAAAAAATGGAAAAAAGTAAATGATATTTCAAAAAAATCAGTAAAAAATTCTCTAATTTAATTATGTACATATTACTTGCTTGAACAGAACATATGTGATTTCTATGTATAAAAATAGATTGAGGGTTAGATTTGTTAAATTTGTAAGCCATCCAGTTACAATAAATCTGGAAATTGATTTGTTATTTTGCCCAGTTGTTCAACATACATATTATAATATTAAGTATCTAGCAAAACAAAAATTTCTTAGTACCTCACCACCTCAAAGATCCTATACTTAAATGATAAGGGAGTTTTAACTGGATAAAAGGGTTTATATTTCATATTAGGAAGAAGATATCAATTCTGACCTGTTTAGCTTCTCAGCATTCAACAGATGTAGACTAAGGATGCTAGAGAACTAATTAAATAAAGAGAGATATTATAGAAACTTTTTGAGACTTTTCAGGACCTCAGTCAGACCAAACTCTTGTGCAGAACATAGATCATCTATAATGAATTTGACAAACTCACAGCCCAGATGCATCACATGCTGCCCACGCCCATGCCCAATTTAGCTAAGGGGAAAAAAGTTGCAATACATCATGTGACACCACCGTGATGACATATAGGACACCCCTGTTATATAATATGTTCAGCTCTGGTTTCTGATTTAAGTAGCCTTTCAGAAAAACAAGATCAGTTGTATAGGCATCAGCTTCTAACCTTGACAGTGGCAAAGTATGTATTTTAATGTCATAATCAAGCTCCATCCTTTCATACTTCTATTGCAATGCTACATCATTTGCCCCATTGCTCTTCTCATGGATATCTATACACAGCCGAGTTGCTTCCATGTCAATGAGATCTAGCAGACTTGCCTAGTACAGGAATAGGCAGCAGCAGCAACCCTTTAAACTATGTATAATATGAGTCAAATTCAAATCTTCTTTTTCATGACGTCTTTCTTGAGCATTGAGAAACAAAATGATTGTCAGAAGCTATAATAACCTTATTGTTATAGTTATGTACAGTATAGGAAATATGAATTGCTTATCCCAAAATTACACAGGATTATTCACACAAATGCACTTTCTCTTAAAAAGAGGTATGTAATCTGGGAGTGCTCCAAAATCATCAATACTGTGAAATATCAATAGAACTTAGACTTATATACCATTTTACAGCCTTCTCTAAGCAGTTTATAGAATCATCATATTGCCCCCAATAATCTGGTTCTGCATTTTACTGACCTCAGAAGGGTGGAAGGTTGACTCAACCTTGAGATGGTGAGACTCGAACTGCTAAACTGTTGGCACCCAGCAATCAGCAGAAGTAGCCTGTAGCACTGCATTCTAACCACTGCGCCATCATGTCTCACAATAGTTTTGAAGAATACTCATATCACCTAACTTGGATGCCATTTATGAGTTGGGTGGCCCTTAGACTCAATAGTGTCTGTTCCATTATTAATGGATTTCTAACCACTGTACCACTGAAGCACTAATATTTTAATAGTAGCAATACAAATTCCATACTAGCATGCAAAGATTTTTGAGTCATAAGAAGAGAAATTGATATACAACATTAAAACGATAGCACATGAAACCCACTTTATTGAATACAATATATTTTTGCAAGGATAGATCAAGTATTCAGTTTGGTCTAGTGGTGAAGTCACCAGGCTAGGAACCAGGAGAGTTCCCACTTTAAGCATGAAACTCAGTTGGTTAACCTTGGGCTCACCTCCAATCCGCTTTACAGGGTTGTTGTGGTTGGGAAAACAAGAGGAGGAAGGAGTATTAAGTATGGTCACTGCCTTAAATCATTACAAAAATAATAAAGGCAGGATAAAATAAATAAACGAACTTGTCTGATACTTACTTTGCAGAGTCACCATTTATGTACATTTGCAGAGACACCATCAGTGAGCAGATGCAATAACTTCTTCTCTCACAATCAGAACAAGCTCAACTTTCTCAGAGCTTTAATAGAAGAAAGTTCTCAGAATGCATAGCTTGTTTCAGCCAAAAAAATTTAAATTCACAAATACCTTCACAATGCATCATTGTCTAGGCTGCACATATTCCTCTGCCTCACAACACTGTAATTGCTAATTCCCTTTGGGGGGAGGGGAGGTTGGTTTCTTAGTAAGGGAAATAAAATAAATGAAATGGAGGATATCTCTGATTATCACACATGAGTGGGCTCCTTCCCTCTCTCCTCCTTCCCCTTTCAGGGACATCTCCGGCAACAATGCAAGAGACCGGAAAGGAAAGCTCCCCCCTCCCCCTCCTTTCCAGGCCTAAAGAAATCACACTCCATTTCAAGAGCCCCGCTTGTCTAGTTCTCTTTGGATCCAGCACGTTGTTCAGAGAGGAGGCGTTGTTTGCAATTCAAATGCTTGGAGCTCAAGGAAAATAAAACAATAAACTTAAGCCACAAGAGCATCCCGAACAAGCAATCTGCTTGCACAAACAGAAAACCCTCCTCCTCCTCTGTTTTTTTTGTGGGGGGAGGTGGACAGAGTAGAGAGTAGGAGGATAGGAGCTTCAGAAGAGATATTAGACAGGAGAATAAGGGAACTCTCATGGAGCTGAGAGCTTTTCATTCTGTGGAGTACAAACAAACATATTCTCTCCTCTCTAGGTGATGTCTTTAAACAAACATGACTGCAGCAAAGAGGGGCGATTCAATCCAGCCAAGTCTTTCCTTACCTGCCTCAGGCCTAAACTAAATGTTGACCAAAGGATCAATGGATTTCAAGAAGTGCCAATTATTTCTTTGGTTATCAATTCTAAAATGATCTTTTAATCAACAGTAGCCCTTTAGCAAATACTTTTCAGGAGCTGATGTAGGCAAACTCTGCCACTGGACATCTTGATTAAGATTGCTTTAAGGTGGCTTTAAAATCAAGAATGGATTTGCCAGTGTATTTGAATAAAATAAATTATTCTCCTATTATTCTCCTTTGGCAACATTCACCTAAGTTAAGAAATGGTTTGTTTCTTGGGAATAAATACTAAAGGTTTACAATCACCACTTTTTACAGCCATATTCATATATGTACATAATTTCAGCCTGCAGAGATGGTATTTTTTAGCCTGATCTGTTGGACTGGAGAAATTAAAGTCTGAAGGACAAACACTGATGGATGTACACAACATTACTTGCATAATTGCATAATTCACTATTCTTGAAACTATATGGATGAACATAGCTCAGGATGATACTGTGGATAAAACTAATTCAGAATCCTATCAAAATCCTTATGGTGGTTGTTCTAGGTTTACTTAGATTTGGTGGTTGCTACGTGTCATTGAAGTTCTTTTAGAATGTCAACATTAAATAAGCATTGATTCTTGTTTCATTAAACTTTCTGCTTAAAAAGAAGAAGCAGCCACCATTGCCCTCACAAGAGTAACCAGACAGGCCATTGTTCCATTATGTTAAACTTAAATGAGATGTTTAATAAGTAAAAATGTGTTGGTATTTTTAATGGATGATTTCCCCTTCCCTTTAACTTAAAACCCACGACTTCTCTTCATTGACGTGTCTGACAGAAAACCAGCTAGAGCAAAGCAGAGTGGCACAATTTGTGTTGGCTTTTTTGTAAACACAAAAGTTTAAGCGACAAAAGGAAACATGGTCTAGCAGGAGCTTTGAAGGAGAAAAGAAGTTCACATGCTCTTCTGAATGCATCTCCAATAGCTGAGTTGTTAAGACATTCAGCACCATTAATGGGTAATGTACTGTCAGGCTCCATTGTAACCTACTCTTTAATCCCAAGCCCGTCAGTTTTGAAGGGAAGCTAAAGAAGAGACAGTAGTGCAGCAAATGGATGTCCATTGTCTAATCGCTTTTCCTCCTTTAAAAGAAAAAAACTAAATTCTTTCCTAAAGAAAATTTTGTTCCACATTAGCAAATTCTTTCTCCTCCAACTCCCTCCTCCAATGTTTTCCTTAATCATAAAATGCTTTGTGTCATCACATTTCCCACCCTACCTATATGAACAGGAAGTGCAGGAATAAATAGCCATACAATATCTTTGCAACTCTAAAACATGGGTACGGCATAGTCATGAATTATATCTTTGTTACATAGAATACTGAGAGAGCACCATTGCATTTCTGAATCTGCCCTTAGTTCCAGAAAACCTACTAATAGTTATTACAGTTACAACATTTTGAAGCCAGAATAGAGATTATTAAGGCCAGGATAAGAGCTAAATTTGATTTCCTTAAATTCACATAAAATAAGTATACTTAATGTGAGTACTCCCGTGGTATTCATTTTTCCTGACATATTAAAATTTACTATTTCTAGAAATTTTGGAGAACTCTATAGTGCTACAGAAGTATGTTTCAAGATGGAAAGATTGCAGGTTGTGTAATGTGGTTTGAGAAATGTATTATTCTGGAAAATGCACCCTTTTTGTTTCATTTTCATGACATTTCTTCATAAATATAAAAAAGGCTATTGTATTAAAATTTTATAAATTAATTATAGAGATATTAGCTGACCAAAATTAGAGCTGGTTATTCACAACATGAAAAATAAATGTATTAACTGTGATGACTCCCCTTGCATTTAACTTATTTAACTTTGTGTCCAGTGATATTCTATGAGTGAAATAAACAACATTGGAGGAGCAAATTAATCTTCCTCTCTGCAATATGGAAGTGATGCTTCTCTGTGTGTGTCAGTGTGTGTCTGTATGTGCATGTGTGTCACCCCATGATAAATCTCACTGTGGAAAACTTGCAAACAGTGAGAATGGAGTGGTATAATAGGTCATGGGGACAAGATATTTTCACATTAGTAATCTTTTCTTTAGAGGGAAAAAAAGCTAACCTGTTTTTATAATCTGGTAATATATGCCTAATTTGCGTTAGACTGGAAAATTTGCCTTTTTTAGTATCCTTCTATTTGTTACTAGACTATAAATGTGCAATCTAGTTGTTGCTCCTTAAAGTGACAGATGATTTAATAAGAAACAACCCCCCCCCAAAATCATCGAGATTCATGGACAAAGAAACAATGGAGGATTGGCCTATTTGGGCAGGATATTGGGTCATTCAACCCTCCATTTTCTAGCCTGCGAAGATCTGCTGTTTTACAAAGACCCAGTCCACAATTGAAAAGCAGTGCATAGCAGGGAGGGGGTAAGCTTAAAAGATAAACAGATATGGCAGAAAAAGGAAGGCTGGGAGAGGGGACTAGGGCCACTGGAAAAAGAGAGCCTGCAGTATTTCATTTCCAAGGGCTGGCAAGAAGAAAGGGCTGGCCTGCCTTCACAGTAGGGATCTTGCTCTTTACTTGGCCCTCCGCTTGGTGAGACTGACATGGGTCCAGATCCTCTCCCCACCAGGAAAAAGAAATCATCTTTCTTTAAAAGGATCAGGCGGATGCTGAAGAGTTAAAATGCAAATTTCCCAATTTTTTTTCTTTTTTGAAAGTGGAAGGGTCAAGGTTTTGCAGATTTCTTCCTCCTTCCCCATCAGCTCCCATCCCGCCCTACTTCTGTGGATGGCAGGACGGCCGCGGGCTTTTTGTGTAAGCCTTTCAGGGCTCTGAAAGGGACAGAGCAGTCCCAGCGGAGGGAGGAAACTTTTGGAGGTCAGTATGGTCAGCTTAGAATAAATGTGTCGTATTGTTTGTATTAAGGGTAGGTTCTCAGCAGGGAGCTCTGGAGCCACTGCAGACAACACCAAGGGACTATTTATTCAACACTGAATTATAAGGACTCCACTAGCAAGAAAAACATAAACTGCTGCAGTTAAGAGGAACGTCTCTGGCCTCCAGGGAAGCACAACCACCCCCTTTATATTTATAGATCATAAATAAACATAAAGGGCTGTGCTTATCCACTGACACATCTTCATAAAGAATAATTAGAACTGAAAGTTAACGCTTTTAAAAAGACGTTCTTTGCTCTCCAGATAAATAGAGCAGGTCATTAAAGGGCCTAAGAGAGAAGCTGCTTATTTTTAGCAATGTTTGGAAACAGGCCTTTGTTTCCATGGCAAATGTACAGGCCCTTTGGGGTTTGTCTCCACTAAACAAGTGTCACAGGCCCAGGGGATGTGGGGAGAAGCTGGGGAGGGAGAGGCAAAGAGGGTCTCAAAAAGAATGGAATGCAGCTTGGGGCGCTGGAAGGCACGAGACAGGCAAACATGAAATCAAAGTGGAAAAGCAACACAAAAGGGAGTGAAAGTTACTCCTAAGTTGGAACTGGCTTCCCCACAACAGACAGTGAGTGCAGACAGTGAGGAACAAGCATCTTCTGCTTGAGGAAGCTTTATATGAATACGCTGGTTCCCAAATAAGCTCCCTCCCTTTGCCCTGTAGGCTCATACCCTTGAAGTTTTGTGTGTGTGTGTGTGTATGTGTGTGTGTTTGTAGACAAATATCCATCTAAATCCAAATAATGTATCCGTGAGGGTATACACCTCCTCATGTGAAGATCTCATGCTTTATGTTGCCATTTATTTCGATCTTTGAATGCTTGAAGATTTCATCTCCACTACAACCATCCTAGAAAGTTATTTATGCTTTTCAAACACAGAATGAAACTTCCTCATTCTCAACCATTTGCCTCTTTTACATGAAGACAAGAAAGTGCTGAAATTTCAAGGAGCTAATGCCTGTGTAAGGAAGGCTGACATCACCCTGCCAACAAAAGTGCATATAGTCATAAATGGTAATCACGTGACTCAGGGATACCCCAATTGTCATATATACATATTGGTTGCCAAGCTCTTAAATTTTGCTCATGAGATGATTATAAGTGTGAGGATCAGTTGTATGTCACTATTTTTCAGTGCTGTTATTATGTCAAGCATGGAAAAATTAGAAAGTGCAAGGCAGTTCAAATGAATATAAAAGTTTATTGTAAACTTCTGCTCTCTGCAAAAATTTAAACTACTAACAGAGCAACTTGGCGGTAGATAAGCATCAATAGAATTTAAGGTGGGCTGGACTTAGATCTCTTGTGGGCACAAAGAGACTCAGGACTGATAACGCATTTGACCCTCCCTTCGGACTCAGCCTGGTGATCTTCTACATATAATTTCAAACGATCACTAATTGAATGGGTGTAAATCAAGAACAACTTTTAATGCTGGTGTTCTATTTATATAGAAGACTTAGACTCTTGCTAAGGCAGATCTGATTGGGTTTCATCACCTGGCCTTGCAAGCCAAAATAAGTGAAAAGAGAGGGAATTCCAAGGAGGGGACTGGTTATTCTGGTACCTACTAAACTATGGGCAGTGTTCAAAGGAATCACACCTTTGTGGTAACCTGGCTGTGTCAATCATGTTTCCAATTGGATGTATAGTCTGCTATTTGTTCATATAGGATATCTTGATCCTATAGCTGAAAGCATACAGAACTAGAGTTGATTACTGATAGAACCTGGGAGAAAATGGCTAATTTATACATTTCCCTTTGTCTTTCCTTTTTCTCACTGCTTTCCCCCTCTTTCAGGGTGTTTTCATCTGTTTGCAAGCTCCCTCTTCACACTTTAATGTTTCCCATTCCAGCAATTCCATTATGAAGGACTTGCTATCAGTATTGCACAATATAAATTTCAAATGTACTTATTTATGATAATTGGTGATAGTCCTGATATTTATCTTTTGCAAATTTACTTTGCACATTTTACACTTTACCTAATCTTGTAAAGATTATATCTAACAGCCAGTGTTAACTAAGGTGCTAAACATGTTTTTTTAATTTAATGTCCCTGTTTCAGAAAATGTAAATAGCATCAGATCATTGTTGTAATAACAACAGCTAAGGGGTAAGTAACTTAATTATTTTCTCCCAAAGATTCATTGGAGGGATTTTTTCCTCAGAAATGAAGAAATTGTTAAATCCTATTCACCAAAAATTCCACCTTTCTCAAACTACATCTGAAGGGAAAAACTAATTTAGTAATATTTTTTTTAAAAAATGTGTAGAGAATAGGTAGGAATATAATAAGCTCTAGATATTTCTGAGGAATCCATGTGTGTGTATACACACACACACATACACACACACATGCACACACACACGTGTGTGTAGTAGTAGTCTAGAGTTTAGTATTCATGTTAGTTATTTATATTTTAGCTGCAGAATATCTTAAGCATATTATTTCTACTGTGGAGGAATAATCATTTGTCCAGTTTAGTTCATATGTATGTACCCATCAAATTACTTCCTTGAGTAGTAAACATTATGCTGAGCAGACAAAAAAGGATGAAGAACTAATAGGTAAAAGAAATTAAAGCATGGGATATAAATGGCTAAATTAGTTGATAGCAATACCTTTTATTAGACAGAATAGGATAGGATGGAATAGAATAGAGTAGAGTAGAATAGAATAGAATAGAATAGAATAGAATAGAATAGAATAGAATAGAATAGAATAGAATAGAATAGAGTAGAGTAGAGTAGAATAGAATAGAATAGAATAGAATTTGTTATTGGCCAAGGAATTTGTCTTGGTGCATATGCTTTCTCTTTCTCATAAAAGAAAATTTGTCAAGAATCATAAGGTACAACACTTAATAATAGTCAATGGGTACAATAAGCAATCAAATCATTCTAGGAAACAGTCAATACAAATGATTAGGATATAAGCAACAAATTTACAGTCATCCAATCCTAAGTGGGAGGAGATGAGTGAAAAGAAGGATGGGAGGATTACGGTAATAGTAATAGTAATGCAGACTTAGTAAATCTCCATAACATTTAATTTTTATCCCTGTGATCTCTTTAAACATCTACCTGTATCTTTTTTAGGGTCTCGTCACTCGATTCACTCAGATTTTTGGGGTCTTCTTCCTCTTGAGCATTCATCATTCTTTTATATTTTGCAGTTCAGTATTCATTCTTCCCCTCTAAATGACCAACCCATCTAGACAATTTTCTTATGTACTAGGCACTTATTTCTATATTCAGTGCAATTCCTCCGTTCAAACATGGATTTAAAACTATTTGCATTATTCTAGCACATATATTTCTGAAGTACCTTCTGCTTCCTATGTCAAATATTTATTTCTTGAAATAGATTGCTTTTTACTCACTGGTCTTCTAGCATTGGTAGGTCTTAATATTTTTACACACTTGCAATTATTTTCTCCCTTTTGCCTATCAAGTCTCACTACTTTCATTTTCCATGAATTTAATTTCATATCTATTCTTTTTGTTGCATTATCTTAACTACTTAACATTCACTACACATCATTCAGGTTTTCAGCCAGCAACATTAGCTGCCTACACACTCAGGACCCTAACAACATATTTCTAACATAATCACAAACATTATTATACATTTAGTTATAAATGCCTTAAACAACTAAATGGACATTACATACTCTTATCTTACTTTTTGCCCAATGTTGAATATTCAGACATAAAGAGCAGGGCAAGCCTAATCTCAAATTGTGATGGGCAAAAATATCTGGGTCAATTTTCTATTTAAATATTTAATATGACCATAAAAATGTTAGAACTCCTAAAGTAGCCTAGGTCCAAATTCTTACTCTCCATTATCAGAAGCTCAGAGTCAGTACAGCATTAATAATATTCTTTGCCTTGTTGTTACAATGCTGCTTCACATTGCTTCCAGGAAAAGTTATGAGCTGTGGTTAACCTATGCTGATATATCAAGAGAGAGACTTCAAGGAACTGGAACTGGAATTCCAAGGGAATGACCTGTACATGACCAGGTATAAATTGTAACACACACATCCCATTTCGGATTACATCATCACTGTACTGAGATAAAAACCAGAACAAATGTATAAGTTCCACAATGGATTGGGCCTATCCTTGGGTCAAGTCCATGGCACCCGTGGTAGCTGTGGATTTCCAAGTTGCCTCTGAGTTTCCACCCAAAACTGCACTCCCCCAAGACTGGAAAATGTCACTGCCAAATCAGCCATAGCCTGAAGTAACTGAGATGAATAGGTTGCTCTGTAGCAGAGTGGCCAGGACACCAGCATTAATTCCCTCTGATCCTTGCAGCCCAATTTCATAAACAAAGTCTCACAACTTGCTATATATGCAGTGCTCCTTGAATCCATCAGAGCTGTGGTGGTAGTTGTTTTTGATAGCAGTAACTACACCCCATTCCCTGCCTTGGAATCATGATTGATGCCAAACCATAGAACTTCATCTTGGCACATCTTTTTAAAAAAGGCTTCATTCATTTGGACAGGATTTTGTTTAGTCACACAATATTGGTCCTCTGATTTGCCATTCAGTTGTGGAGGTTGTGAGAGTTTTATTTCAGCCTGAACAAGAAGGATATTACATAGCAAAGACACTACAGGAGGAGACTAAAGCAAGCTGTGCTATTTGAGACCCTTGCTCTATCGTTCTTTAGTTCTTCTAGTGTTGTCTTTAAATGGGACATTAGCTGGACTCTCCTTAAGCATGCTGTCAAACAGAGGTTTCTGGTATAGCAAAGAAATAAATCTTGTGTAATGGACAAATTGCCTATTTAATATCACATTACACTGGTTCTCAATCTGTCAAATTTCTATGTAATTGAAGTTAATTGCATGGATACACTGTTGTCAGATGGTTATTTAAATCATAGATCAAGATCTCATGAATGCTTTAATGTTTCTTGCCAACCTCAGTAAGAGAAAAACTTTATCTGAAGTCTTCGCAGCTCTAGCTTTGTTGGAGGGTTCTGTATCTCCTCCCATTATCGTTCATCTCTGAGAATATTTTATTTTCTGCAAGATCTGGACTATAAATAATCCCATCACTTTCTGTGGGAGGGTTTCTTCTTTCTATTGCTGTTGTTCAGTTGTTGTTTTTAGTCTACGACACATGGAGGTTGTACCTGTCCTCCAAACAAGAGCATGATAATTGGACTGATAGTTATTACCATTTGAATGACAATGAGTATTGCATTGAAAAGCTCTTCAGTAGTGTGAACACCCATCACAGACTAGAGAATAAAATCACAAAAATTACACTCAGTATTCCGAGTGTTGACAGTGTCCTCAGGGGACAAATTTTTGACAATGGTCAAAAAGGTTTTTTTTTTCCCTGAAAGTGCTAGTAGCACTGTATCTTTATGGAATGGAAATAAATGTCCTTTTAAAGTCGGTTTCAACTACTTTATTTCATTCATTTTTTTCAGTGCAGTGCAGACTCAAAAAATAAAAAACTGACATCTCATACAAATTCATTCCATGAAAAAGGGAAAAATGGGGTCTGTTTTGCTTTTTGGAAATTTTCTGCAGATTTGAAGACATGAATAAGTAAAGACAAATTTAATGTTCCTAGGTAGAGGTTTTTAAAGAAAACCTTTTTATAATAATATATAAGAGTATAAGAATATCTGCAGAAAATCAGATTTTATTTACAGGTATGTTTTGTTTTAGAGGAGATATAGGCAGAATAAGATCTTTGACTTTCCTCAGAAGGAATAGAATGGAATGGAATAGAATAGAATAGAATAGAATAGAATAGAATAGAATAGAATAGAATAGAATAGAATAGAATAGAATTCTTTATTGGCCAAGTGTGATTGGACACACAAGGAATTTGTCTTTGGTGCATATGCTCTCAGATACCTAATAATATTTTATTTATATAATCTATTTGCATGTTTTTTAAAAAAATATTTGATTCTCTGAGACTAGGGGATCTTTATGCCATTAAAAGCCAGAAGAACAAAGAGGTGTACATCCAGGAAAGTAACTGCAACAAACAAAACCAAATCTTACAGGGGTTTACTACTATCCTATCCTATCTCCACTCATCCTGAGACAATAACCATGGTTTCATTGTCTTCTGAAACATCATCAGGTTGGGAACTATATGGATTCTGGAAGGATATGGATTCTGCAGACGGCATGACCAAGGAAGCACATTGATGATATAATGTTGCATCATTAAAATTACAAAATATCAAATTATGTTTTTTTAATATTACAAAGTGATCACTACAGACAAAATAATTATGCATTCATAATGAAATAGGACAGGTATAATGTGAAAAATGTTATCTTATTATGGTTTATTGAAACTTCATGCTGTATAATTATGTTGAAAGTGAAGTTTTATACATACATACATGCATGCATACATACATACATTCATGATAATGTTAATAAGTACTAGTGATTGTGTGGGCTTTGCCAGTAATATAAATATTGTTTGGTAACATTATTTTAAAAAATCATCATAAACCTCTATTGCATTTTAAATCTAATCTTAGATTTAGGTATGTTTGCTCAAGTGTAAGTTCCACTGAGCTGGATGGACTTATTTATAAATAAATGTAATACAGAATTGCACTTAATTCCTTCACAAACAGTGATGATCTATCTCTGGCTTTCTCTTAATATAATAATGTCAAGGTTGCATTATGAAACTGTGTTACCAATTCACAGAAAATTACTCTTTTCCTCTTTAATGACATATGATGGCCTTCAATTCCTAAAAGCTCAGGAGGAATTCAAGGCTGATTGTGTGTACATCCATGCCTTTGAGTTACATCCCCATTGAGCTTCCTGACCCCTAAATGGAAGTCATTGACCTTAAAAAGGTTCTATATACTTCTAATGCTGGTGGTGATTTTCAAGGGTGTTTTTTTTTTTTTTTTTTTGCTCTTTGGTGTTGAAGCACAGGCCCTTTTCATTCCTTCAAATGACAATCAATGCCACAAAGTATGCTGTACCGAAGCATCAATTATTATAGAATTTCCTACATTCATGGGACCAGGACCTAACAGTTTGGCTCTTTATAGGTTACAGGCTTCAGTGAAGTCAGCCTCAATGGCTTCAAATGAATTAATGACATTGAGGTTGCTCAATGAAAGGTGGGCAGGAGGACTCCAGGAGAAAAAGAAGAAAAGAAGGATAAGAGGCAGAGGAGAAGAAAGCAGCAGCTGCTGTTATTTCCTATGGGGTGTGTGTGTGGAGGTGAGAAAGAATGGAGAACAAATGTACATCTTTATATAGGAGCAACACTTTGAGAGCCTTAAAGAAAAGAACAAAGAGTTATCTTGAATGAAGATGGAGAAGATCTGAAGAGACTGTTGATGAGTGATGTAGATACACAAGAAGACAAATGGGATTATTTTAACCACAGTGGTATGGAGATAAATAAGGGTCAGATAAGGGTCTAAAGAGGGAACATGGAAAGAATGTATGACTGTCAAAATAAGTCATTTCTGGGAGTAGAAGAATGACAGATTATTTAGGATATTTTCTTTTTCTTTTTACTTGATCAGGAAAAAGCTCTCTGCTTGGTCATTGAAAGAGGCTGAAGAAAATTACAAAATATCAAATTATGGGGTTTTTTTTTAATGTTACCTTCTAAGTAGTTAGAGATTTAGAACCCTTACTGATGCTGCAAATCTATTAAGAAGGAGACCAATTAGAGACAAAACTATCCCCCTCTCCACAGTCAATAATTCTAAATAAGTGTTCAGTGGATTTAAGGCTGGACATTTCAGGAGGCTACCAGAACACAGCAATAGTTGTTACTAGGTTTCCTCAACATGGAGGATAGTAATGAGTATATATTTCTCTATGGATGCTTTTTGATGAGATCTGTGAATTAAAAAGTATGTTTGAACATACATTACAAACAGCTGTATGATTTGATTTAGCTACACTTTATTCTTTTCTATCCTTTAATCTTCCTCTTGAAATAAAATATAGCCGCTATTATGGAAAGTTACATTGAAATCATCTTCTTTGAAAAACATTTTTTTTAAAAAAAAAATCTTTTCTTGGTGCATGACAACAAAATAAGTTTTTTTCCAAGTTAACAGTTTGTGAAAGTTAAGGAATAGAAGGAAAATTGAGATTATCCTGTGATCATATGGAAGTAAGATTAGCAGTCACATGTCTCACTGTGTTGGGGACAATGTATAGGTTGCGAAATGAGTGGACTGACAACATGAAAGGAAGAGAAAATTGTCTACTGTACGTCTGAGGGAATATTGGTGATACAAAGATTACCAAAGACTTCTGTGTTTTCAAAGCCTTTGTACTAAATATGTAGAGATGATTTTTTCTTTATTTTTTGGGAAAAACTATAATCATTTCCTAAACAGTCTTGATCTCCCATCTAGCTTGGCTGCAGATACATTGCCTCTATTGGGCCTCTTCCCATCCTCTTGCCACACAGAAAAGTTTGTTGATGTAGCTTTAGGGAATTCCTTCCATTTTGCTTGATTGCCAAATAGAACTTTGAGAGATGCCTTAGCAGACTAAAAATATCACTTTGCTAAAAACTGTTTTTAAAAAAGAAGGATATTGGGTTACTTTTTAATTGACTGCAGACTTCAAGGCACAGTAGATATTGACCTGTTGGCACTAACCTCCCATGCTTATGTGGTGCCCCTGTAGTTGGTCTGATTTCCATAGAAAGTATCTAGAGTGAAATAAAAATAAATAAATTAGCTTAATGTTAAAATGTCTACTGTATTTAATTGAGAATGCAATGTTTCTCAAAGAGTTTTCTTATAAAGTACAAAGTAAAACATTCCATATAGATGGAACTTAGATGAGGGTATGCTAATTTTGCTATGGTATTTGTACGTGTTGGTATGTACTTACAAGTACAGGTTAGTTAGGAATGTTAAAGTGACTAAAAGGAACTGCAAGATGGTCCTGAGATTCACCAATGGTCACAATATTATACACTTTGTTGAAGTGTCCAGATTTCCTATTTGCATGTTTTTTTCTCTCTCCTCTCCTCCCCTCCCCTCCCCTCCCCTCCCCTCCCCTCCCCTCTCCTCTCCTCTCCTATCTCTCCCTACCATCTTTATATTTTTGCATCTGCTTTCCTGATCTAAATTTTGTGTCAATCCAGGGTAACAGTATTGATCTGCAAACCTTATTCAAGTACCTGAGCTCTGTGGGATGAGTGCCCTTTTTTATATAAAAATGAGGATTGGGAGTTTTTAAACACTGTTTAAAGAATTATTTTGCAACAAGATTAGGGCATGTTGCAATATGGCCTTACTGTGAGAGCAACATAAGCCTACTGAAGATATATCTTTTTTTGGAGATACTGTAAATGAGAATATCTTATGAAAGATAAGACTGGAAATTCTGTCATTTTGATAGATACTTACTTACTTACTTATTGAATTTTATGGCTTCAAACCTGAATATTTTAACATTGCATTGAAATTATTATCTTCTTTTATTGTGGGGAGGGTCTATCATATATATTCAATTTCAGTTACAATCTAGTCTGACACTATCAGACAACCAACATTTATAGCTCACTCCAGATGGGAATTCCAATCATTCTGACCTGAAAGCCCATGAAAAAGTTAATTTTTACTGCCTTTCTGAAGACCAACTGGGTTTGGCCAACCTTATCTGAAGACTTCCTTCCAGAGAATAGGTACTGAACAGGCAGTTCTACAGTTCTAAATTCATATTGCCCACAGTGATATTGGAAGAGCATCCCAAGACACCTACAATACATGCCATTGATGTCATTTTACCCCTCTGTGAAGAGACACTATTTGCTGAAACCCTCTATTTCAGCTTTGGCTGAAATATAAAAGGAATTGCCCAGGATTCAGTTTTCAACTGGGAATGCCAAAGGCTCATGAAGCAGATTGTAGACCTGGCTCCTGCCTCCTAAACTCTCCCTGTAAAGTTATTTTGTTAAACCACTTAAACTGAGAAGAGGAAGAGCACATTATCAAGTCTATTTCATATTGGTTGCTCTTTTTAAAAAAGTATCACAATCCATACATGAATTCCTTACTTGCCATAGATGGGTGGAACATTGATTGGAGATTGTTTTTACACTTCCCTATTATAGAATAGGGCCATTGCATTCCACGTCATGTCCATGTCATTGCATTCCACGAATACAATGAAATTTGAAAGCTACTCCAGTAGTCAGTTGGATCAATTCATAGGTGTTTCAAGGCTGGCTATAGTAAAGGCAACGTGGATATAAATTGGAACTGGGAAATGACTATTATCAATGTGGAAGTGCTCTCCACTGTTTTTTGTTGAAAAATAACATTCTGAAGCTTGATCACAGTTATATACTCCAATGAAATATGGGTGGCTTCCTCTCTCCTGGGGTTTTGAAAAGCCCTTGAAACTTAGTTTTGCTCCCAGGCCTGGAGTCAATATATTTGTTATGCTGTCTTTCAATGGTATTTTAATCCAGTCTCTTTTGTTTTGTCTATGTTTTAATTGTTTTATCTTATATTAGATTTTGTAAGCCACCCAGAGTCTGTTGGAGCATTTAACGAAATAAATAAATAAATTATAATATTAGAAAGCCAGATTTGATAATTGTAGTGTCTCAAAATAGCTTATTTAATAAGCTTAGAAAATGATGACCTACTTTGAGGTAAAACTGACAGAGGTGACGAATAGAAGTGGTTTCGAGTTCCTCGTCTATGTTTTTTTTTCTTTTTTCTTCATCTCAGTCCTTTATGCTCCTTTTTCACATAAAGGTTTGAATGAAAATGCGCAAACATTTTTCGTAATATATATATATATATATATATATATATATATATATATATATATATATATATATATATATATATATTTGTGTGCTCTTTTCCCAATATACACTCTTTGACAAGAGTTTTTCCTCACACTTTTCCAATATATACAGAATTACTTTGTACTTTTCTCTGAATTATGAAATTTTGTGTGAATTACATTAGAAAATTCAGAAAATCTAAGATATTAAAATATAGTTTGCATCTAAGTTCGGAAACTACAGTTGAGTAAATTCATGTTAAAATAAAAGAATACAAATTTCTCTTTCCATTCATTTAGATGGCTGCTAATTTATGTTTACAAAATATGAATACTAACTTAATATATCTAAATCTATTCAGCTTCTGATTTTCAGTATTCAAAATATTAGTCTGTTGGAAAAAAACTGTCATGCTTCCAAATAAAACAAAATTATAATCTCACTTCATTATTATGGTTAACTGATCCAAAATAGTAAGGATTGTGGGGAAAACATGTTCTTTATTACAGATTTAAATTTGTGACATACTATATGTACCACAATCAGAACTAGGTATTGTTGTGGAGCGGCGGTAATCACTTGAGGCAGACAACCAAGACAAAAGGTTCAGCTCTTACTTTATTTAACAAATAAAGGGTTACCGCTACTGCCACTCTAACACAGCAGCCAGCTGGAGCAGCAACAGCTGATGCCGTTTGACAGCTCCTTTTATAGCCGGCTGTCAAACGGCATCAACCAATGGGAGAGGTCCGTGCTTCCCACTTAAAGCACGGACCTGAGTGGAAGCTGCAGTCAATGCACAACACTCCTCCCTCCCAGAGAGGAGCCTGCGTAGTCCTGTAAATATGTTGGGTGCCTGCACAGTCGTCCTGATCTTCTTAGTTCAGCTGAAAATGGCGCCGGGCTGCTGCCTTCTGCTTGCTGCATGGCTTCCATCGGTGGTGAGGCTGCAGGAACGTCGGGAACTTGGTCAGGACCCTGGTCAGCTTCTTCTCCAGGTAGGCTGTCATCACCGGTGGGCTGGGGACTGGCTTCTTCGTGTACGGGTGGCCTTTCCGCATCGGGCTGTCTAGATGACCTCTGAGTATAGTGCTCAAACACTTCCTCAGGTGGTCCACATGGCGGCGCCAGACATGCCCATCAGGTAGCTGGACTCTATAAGACTTAGGACCAGTTACTGCCACCACACAACCAGGCAACCACAATGGATGCCCAGCAAAGTTCCTGACATATACTTGGTCATTTACTAGGAACCCTCTGGCTTGGCTGTTTGATCCAAGGGGAAGCACTGGGGCATAATTTGGGTGAAGCCTGTCAAGAGTGGTTCTTAAATGGCTCCCCATTAACACTTCAGCTGGTGACCTATTTGTGGTGGCACAGGGTGTTGTATGTTGGTTCAGAAGGTATTAAACCAATCTAGAATGCCAGTTAATGGGTCCCAGTCTCTGTAGTACCTCCTTAGCAGATCTGACTGCCCTCTCAGCCAGACCATTACTTGCACATACTAATATGTGTCTGATGTCCAGGTTGGCTAGGAAGATCTCAAATTCGCATGAGGTAAATTGGGGGCCATTGTCAGATACAATAGAGTCAGGGAGGCTATGTGTGGCAAACATCCTGGTCAATGCCTTACTAACTGCTTCAGTGGTTGTGGTGTGCAATAAGGTCAGTTCCACCCATTTTGAAAATGAATCAACTACCATTAGGAACGTACGCCTGTGGAAAGGACCAGCCAAATCGATATGAATTTGGGACCATGGGCTTCCTGCCTCTTCCCAGGTCCCAGTGGTGGCTGCTGGGGTAACGGTGTGGTGGCTTGGCATGCCTGACATGAATTGACCCAACTAGCAATTTGGGCATCGATACCCGGCCACCACACATAGCTGTGAGCGAGGGCCTTCATCCTAACTATACCTGGATGACCCTCATGAAGTACCTTTAAGACTGAGGTTTGTAGCTGGGGGGATCACTACCCTGGTTCCCCACAGTAAACAGCCTTGCAATGAGGAAAGTTCCTGTTGGCGTAGCTTGTAGGGTAGGAATTCTGATGGATAAGGGGTTGCGGGCCCTACCCAGTCAAGGACTTGGGAAATTACCTTGTCCTTGGCTGAATGGGCAGCGATGTCAGGAGCGGTGACAGGCAGCTTGAGCTCTTCAATCAGGAAAATGCCATTTGTTGGTGCAGAGTCCTCAACTGGAACTGGCAGGGGACAACGACTGAGGGCATCTGCATGGCCAAGCATTTTTCCGGAGTGGTGCACCAGTGTATATGAATATGCACCCAGAAAAATGGTCCACCTGGTCATCCTTGGGGATAAAATCTGGGGAGTTTGTTTAGTGCCAGATAAAATTCCTAACAGAGGCTTGTGATCTGTTATCAGTTCAAAATGATGACCATAGAGAAACTCATGGAATTTCTTTACTGAAGCAACTGCAGCCAAAGCCTCCTCGTCAATTTGACTATAGTTGCGTTCAGTGGAGGATAATGTCCTTGAAAAAAAAGCAATAGGTGCTTCTGCACCATTTGGCAGTCTGTGACTCAGAATAGCCCCTATTCCAAAAGGGGAAGTGTCTGCAGCTAGTACCAGTGGTAAATTCTTGTTGAATTGTATTAAAACAGATTTGGACGTGAGCAGCGATTTGTCTTCCTTGAAAGCAAGGGTTTCTTTAGGGCCCCAGTGCCATGGTGTCTGCTTGTCTAGGAGCCTGTGAAGAGGCTCTGCAATTGAAGCTTTATGGGGTAGGAATGAAGCATAGAAATTCAGAAGTTCCAGAAAAGATTGGAGCTCAGTCTTATTAGTAGGAGTGGGAGCTTCATGAATGGCCTTTACTTTAGACTCTGTTGGGTGAATACCCGAGGCGTCAATTTTGTAACCTAAAAATTCCACTTGTGGAGTGACAATGGTGCATTTTTCTCTTTTTAATTTAAGACCTGACTTTTTAAAACGTTCAAGGACACTTCTGACTCTCTGTAGCAATTGAGTTTGATTGTTTGCAGAGCATAAGAATGTCATTGAAATATGGTACAACGCCTGGTAACCCTTGCAGAATCCTTTCCATTAGAAACTGGAAAATTCCAGGAGCTACACTAACTCCAAATTGTAGGCGTGTACATTTAAAAGCGCCTCTGTGTGTCACTATGGTTTGTAGTTCTGCAGTTTTGTCATCAACAGGAAACTGTTGATAAGCCTGTGACATATCTAGCTTTGCAAAAATGGAGCCAGGCTCAAAGGAATGGAGTAAATGTTGCACAACGGGAACCGGATAAGCGCTTACTTGCAAATATCTATTTATTGTAGTTTTATAGTCAGAACAGATCCTCAAATTTCCATCCTTCTTTAGATTGGGGTCTCCCATTTGGAAAAATCTGTAGGTTGTAGTATGCCTTGTTTAATTAACCTGTCTAGTTCCTTGTCAAGTTTAGGACAAATTGCAAAAGGTACCCTGCGGGGTTTTAAATGGATTGGTACTGCTTGGGGGTCCACCTTGAAGGATATTGAGGTTCCCACATAGCAGCCTAAGCCTTCGCTGAATACATCAGCAATTTATTTATTTATTTATTTATTTATTAATTAAACTTTTATACTGCTCCCCCTCCCAAAAAGGGACTCGGGGCGGTGTACAGCCTACTAAAAATACATAATAAATATACTATAAATAAATACAATTAAAAATATATTAAACAAATTGGTCTGGCTGTGTCCCATCTAAGGGATTCAATTCCCTCCAGATTGCAGCCTGGAATCTTCTTTCTTGTTATTCTGGGAAGCAGTTGCTTCAAGGTGCCCCACGAGATGATGGATAGTGCAGAGCTGGTGTCTACTTCCATTCTGCATGGTCTACCTTCTATAGAAACAGTGACACTAATTTTGTTAGAACTATTTTTTGGTATCTTAGCTTGATAGCATGTGAAACAATCCTCGATTTGTCTTGGATATTGTATGGCTTTCTGAGGCCTTTGAGGCTGGTTAAAAGTCTTTCCTGCCTGACATATTCTTGCCAAATGACCCTTCTTTTGGCATTTTAAGCATATGGCATTCCTGAATCTGCAGGATGCCCTGAGATGGTTGCCCCCACAGCTTAAGCAGGTGGGCTGTATTCGTGGAGGTTGATTTGCAACCTGTCTGTACTCCCTTTGATTAGGGTTGGGCTGTCTGAGGTGGTTTATCTCAGTAGGCTCTTCTAAGCCTTCCTCTGTGGAGGCTTCATCAAAATGCACTGTTGGGTTATCTAGTCTAATTGGATTTCCCTGTATTTCAGCTGCTGAGAGTGCTGATAGCTCAACAGTCTGGGCTTCTTCTATGGCTTGTTTTAAGGTTAGATCCCCTTTAGCTAGTAGTTGTCTTTGCAGCCTGGGATCCCTAACTCCATAGACCAGCTGATCTAACAGCATATCTTCTAGGTAATTCCTGAATCCACAATGTAAGCAGCTGTTCGTAGTGCTGCCATGTGGTCACTAATGGTTTCTCCCTCAGTCTGGGTGTGCCTTCTAAAGGCATGGTGTCTGGCAATTCTAGAAGGCTTAGGGGAGTAATGGTTGGAGAGAATTTCTTGCAATTTTTCCCAGGGAATAGTCTTAATAGATCATGGAGCCAATAATGCTGTTGCGGTGTCAAATACCGTGGTTTTGCAAAAGCTTAGAAAATAAGACTTTTTTCTATGCTCAGAAATGTCAGTAAGGTCTATAGCATCTAAAAAGCAGTCAAACCGGTTCCTGTATGATTCCCATGTCTCTGCCGTCAGTCTGAAAGGCGGGAATGCAGGATTCGAAGTCATCTTCCCCCCAGCTGTGCTTCTCCTGAGGCGATTTAAAAATTGCGCTTCACGAACGGTGACAGCAACTCTGTAACGATTTCAGCTTTTGGTTAGTGACTTCGCTCTTTGTCCTTTTTGCCTGGCTTGCCTCTTATAAGCATCCCGCCCTCGTAGCCAGTGTTGTGGAGCAGCGGTAATCACTTGAGGCAGACAACCAAGACAAAAGGTTCAGCTCTTACTTTATTTAACAAATAAAGGGTTACCGCTACTGCCGCTCTAACACGGCAACCAGCTGGAGCGGCAACAGCTGATGTCATTTGACAGTTCCTTTTATATTCGGCTGTCAAACGGCATCAACCAATGGGAGAGGTCCGTGCTTCCCGCTTAAAGCACGGACCTGAGTGGAAACTGCAGTCAATACACAACAGGTATGCCTTGGTACTATCACAAAATTGCCATCTCAAGAAACTCTTGTGCTTATCTGGAATTCAGATGAACTGTTACAGAGCAGTAAGTAATTGATGTACCCATCCAGAAAATGCATTCTATGACTCAATAGTTTACAACAAGCTTTAACAAACTTTGTCCCCCTCTTTTTTATACATGTATGGATGTAGTGCACAGAAAGTCAGAGTGAGGAAGGGATCAACTTTGGCATAAAAATGTCCTTTTCATTCATGTGTAGTCAACCACTTAGCCATTCACTGCTTTCTCTTCATTTGTACCCAAAGGTCCCAGTTTTAGTGACCAAGACCTGGGAGTCTGAAGAAAAATTAACAAACTGAATCTGGGGAAATATTTATTTATTTGTTTATTTATTTTAGGAAATTGATATTGCTGCCTATTCACACATTCCTATAAGACAGCTTACAGGAATATAAAAACCTCATATATAAAACAATAAAATAGAGCTTCCCAATTCACAAAAGAGAAAAAGAATAAAGAATAGGCCACTCTTTAATTCTCTACACTTAAAGGATTTGTGTTTTTTTTAAATAGCATCTTCCCTTTGTGAGGGCCCTTCAGATTCAATGAAATATATATTCCATGCCTGTCTTTGGCATGAAAGCCAGCTGGGTGACTTTGGGCCAGTCCCTCTCTCTCAACCCAACTCACCTCATTGAGTTGTTATTGTAGAGAAAATAGGATAAGGAAGAAGTGGAATGAAAACAATCTAATAACAAAAAACCAAGCCTGAATGCTGATAGTTGGATATATTTGGAGGCTGGTAACCTGAGACCCATTATTTGCCTGCAATGCTTGAGTATCTTTTTGATTATTCCAGAAATAGTGGTATTTGCAAGGCGGGTTAAAAAAAGTAAAGATGGATGCCTTCATCCAACAACAAATTCAGGCAAAAAATGGTCAAAATTGGGAGTGTCCTATCAAATCCTGTACCTGTCAACAGTGGTGTCCCCCAAGGCAGCATTCTAGGACCAACTCTTTTTATACTCTACATAAATGACCTCTGTGATAATATTAAGAGTAACTGTGTTCTTTTCACTGATGATGTAAAGCTATTCAACACCACCGACAATACTGCTACCCTTCAAAAAAATCTCGACTATGTGTCAGAATGGTCAAACAAATGGCAACTTCAAATCTGAACAAATAAATTCTCTGTCTTACATATTGGCAAAAAAAATCAGAAAATAAAATACAAGCTGAATAATCAAGACTTTGTTGTTGACCCAAACTTTGTTAAGGACCTTCGAGTACTCATCTCAAATGATCTAAGTGCTAGAGCCCACTGTAACTACATAGCCAAAAAGGCATTAAGAATTGTAAACCTAGTCCTGCATAGCTTTTTCTCCAGTAATATCATTCTACTAATTTTGGAGCATACAAAACATTTGCTAGACTAATACTTGAATACAGCTCATCAGTCTGAAACCCGCATTACATATCTGATATTAATACAATTGAGAAAATCCAGAAATATTTCATAAGAAGAGTTCTCCACTCCTCTACTCATAGCAGAATACCTTATGCCACCAGACTTGAAATTTTAGACCTAGACAACCTAGCACTACACCGCCTTCGGTCTGATCTAGGTATAGTACATAAAATTATCTACTGCAATGTCCTACCTGTCAATGAATACTTTTTTTAAAAAAATTACATTTATATGCTGCCCTTCTCCGGAGACTCAGGGCGGCTTACAGCCTAAGGAGCACCATGCTAAGTGCTTAGCAATAGCCTTCATTCCATTGTATATGCCTGCTTATTACTAGGGCTTTTGGCCCCCCCAAGCGGCATTTTTACAAAGTCAGCTTATTGCCCCCAACAATCTTGGGTCCTCAATTTACCTACCCCGAGAGGATGGAAGGATGAGTCAACCTTGAGCCTGGTGGGACTAATTGCAGGCAGCTTGCACTTAGTGCTAGATGATTAACAGCCTGCACCACCAAGGCTCTTTAGCTTCAACCACAACAATACAAGAGCACACAATAGTTACAAACTCAAAGTAAATCACACCAAACTTGATTGCAGGAAATACGACTTCAACAACAGAGTGGTCAATGTCTGGAATACTCTACCTGACTCTGTGGTTTCTTCCCCAAACCCCAAAAACTTTAACCTTAGACTGTCTACTATTGACCTCACCCCTTCCCTAAGAGGTCTGTAGGGGGCATGCATAAGCGCACCAATGTGCCTACCGTCCCTGTCCTATTGTTTCTTTTTTTTTCTTATTTGTATCCATTTCATGTATTCATAACCATGTTTATACTTATACCTGTTATCTAATAACTGTTTGACAAAATAAATAAATAAATGATTAAACCCCTGCCTCCTTTTAATGTATGACATTAACCCATCCAAGACTGAGTGGCTGTGGTTCCCTGCGCGCCGATATAGCCAGCTGACACCTTCGCTGGCTATTGGGGGAGAGATTCTTCTCCCTACAGGGAGGGCTCGCAATCTGGGTGTCCTCCTGGATGCACGGCTGTCTTTAGAACACCATATTGCGGCCGTCTCCAGGGGGGCGTTTTATCAGGTCCGCCTGATTTACCAGTTGCGGCCCTTCCTGGATCGGGATGCCCTGCGCACAGTCACTCATTCCCTTGTCACCTCTCGCCTGGATTACTGTAACGCTCTCTACATGGGCTCCCTGTGGGGAGCACCCGGAGATCCAACTGGTGCAAAATGCGGCCGCGCGGGTGATTATGGGGGCGTCGCGTAGCTCCCATGTGACGCCTCTCCTGCGCGAGCTGCATTGGTTGCCAGTGGCTTTCCGGGTTTGCTTTAAGGTTCTAGTTCTGACCTTTAAAGCGATCCATGGCATTGGGCCAGGCTACCTGCAGGACCGTGTTCTGCCGGTGATCTTCAACAGACCTGTGCGTTCCCACAGGGAGGGCCTTCTCTGGGTGCCGTCGGCCTCTATGTGTCGTCTGGCGGCCCCCAGGAACAGGGCCTTCTCTGTGGGGGCCCCTGCCCTCTGGAATAGTCTGCCACCTGAGATACGTACCAGCACGGACCTGAGAACCTTCAGGCGTATGTTAAAAACCTGCCTCTTCGAGCAGGCTGGCCTGGGCTGACATGAGATTTTAATTGTCTCCTTTTAATTTGGATTTTAAATTTGGGGTTTTTAATATATCAGGGGGGAGGGTTGATTTCTTAATTCTAACAGCCCACTATTTAATTTCATTTTAACTTTTGTATATGTATTGGGGTAGATTTGGCTGTGCACCGCCCTGAGTCCTTTGGGAGAAGGGCGGTATATAAATGTTAAAATAAATAAATAAAATAAATAAATAAATGTTGGAGCTACAACAGGATTTCAGGAGGAGGGAAGCCTCTTTAGTAAGAAGCAGACTTTTTCAAGCAAAAGGCAGTAAATACATTGCTACTTCTAAAGCAGCATTTGTTGCCTCTTAAGTATCTCTTCCCCATTCCCAGACACAATGTCCCTGCTGTACAAGACAAGGGCAAGCTCTCTCACAGTTTTATGTAATTAATGGGGGACTCAGCTAGGTGAACCCTGAGCTTAATTTGGATTACCTCACTGAATCAGTTCCTCTAAAAATGGTCAAATTCCTCCCGGAATGCCTTCTAAAGGGATTTTTAAAATAATTGGTAGTTCCAATACAACTTCCACTTGACCAATATGATGTCTGTGTGGCCCTGCTTAGAATAGCTATAAAACTCAGCTGTGGAGGCCATTTTAAATTGATTGTTAACCATCCTGCTGTATTCTGGGCATTCTACCAGTTACCCCTCAGTTTTTCATGAATCACCAATCTTTACCACTCTCTTTTCTCACTGGGCTATCCCAAGGCTCCATCTGAGAGTTTTAACCATTAAAGCCAGTTGTGTAGTAAATATATTGTAAAATAAAAGAAATTGGAAATATAGAGGCATTTTTTCATGATTTTTTTCCTTAGAGGCTTTCCAACCATTCATATTTGTCCTTCTATGTTTAATCATGTTTTGTCATCAACATTTTCATTAATATGATTCCATTTCCTTAGGTCTGTCAAAAAATATTCTTTGAAGATTTTACAATTCTGAAAATAGACTAAATATTTTGGCAACAGTAGTTTACTTTTTGGAGATGAATCATTGCTGAGTTTGAAGTGCCCTCTAGTGGTTAATAATGACAAAAGAAAGGCAAAAGAGCAGAACAGACCATGACTGAATGAATTCTTCTGAAGCTATTTAAAGAATATGATGTCTTTTATATCCATTTCCCATTAAATGCGGTGTTTGAAACTTCTGAATTGCTGGTTTTGTTTTGGATTCGTCTTTATATTTAAGCAATGAAAGAGAAGATATCAGTATTAGATCTATTAAATGTATTGATGATGAGGCTTGCATCTCTGGCAAATCAATAAATGTATTAGAAAATTATTGCTATATTTTCCATAAGTGCATTAATGTGACTGTGTAAAGATAAATGCATAATAATTAAAGATATAACATATTTTAGTGCAATTACAAATCCTTAAATGGAACCATTCGGGTTATACAACTGAGGCATTAGGCTAAGTCAAGTCCTATTTGGATTATACTGGTGCATTTTTGGTTCCTGTCCATTTGCCATCATTGCCATGTTTTATTCTTCTTTTATATTCCCTATGTATTTTTTCCTTGTTTTAATGTTTTCATTCATGAAATACTTGGAGTAATTGGTAGTCAGACAGCACACACATTTAAATTAATAAAATATTTATAATACTTTCTAGTTTTTCCCATTCATTTTATTTAGACTTACATGCAATTTACTTTTTCTGTTATTAGAAAAATTAGCATAAAGGGCTAATGGAACAATAATATTCCATCTATAGATGGCATTTATAAAAATATCTCAGTGCTATGGATGCTTCAGATCTTGATTCATCATTTAGGAACCCTGACTTCACTTAGTTCTCATTATCTCTTCCTTATAGTACTAATTTACTTAGACAATGTCTTATTACTAAAAGCAAATGAAACTGAATTAGAGGATTGTGAACAGATGGGAAGACTATGTAATCGTTACATTTTTCAGTTTTGGTTGGGTAATTTAGTAATTCATATAGCCTTTCCCAGAGACCAAATTTTAGACCGATCTTTGACCCTGCGCATGACTATATTGTCATGTCTGTATTTTTGTCATTCAAAACCTGATGCTTTGCTTTGATGTTGAGGTAGAAGTGATTGCTAAGGGTAGTTTTTGGCTTTATTCATTGACTTTGACCCATAGAATTAGTGGTTATTTACAAGGTTTTCTTATCCATTTTGTGAAGGCCAGGGTATTCCCCTTTTGTATCCCAATCTCATTCAATACTGTGAAAAGAAAGAAAGATTTATTGGAGAGCAGCAGAAGACAGGATATCTTCCTGAATGTCTATCTCTTCAATAGTAACATTTTTTATTGAGTTATAAAATAAAATAAGATACAAAATACGAAAGTAAATAGGAAAGCAGTGGGGGGGGAAAGGGGGGAAGAAAAGTGAGGAAGGGTTGGAAGAAAGAAAAAGAAGCATTGACTTCCAACTCCCTCTGTTATAGTAAAATAGAGCATTAACATCATATTTATAGCATTTGGATGTATCAATGTTTCTAGAGTGGAGAGCCAGGCTGGTATTTTCATGTAGTTTTGTTGCTTAATTTTATCCTACACCGATAACAATGCATTCCTTACATAATGTCTTTGGCAGTATTGATGTGCCATATTTCTCCCATACCAAAGAAATGTGTGTCACTCTAGTTGAAGGTCATGACCCTCCAATACCAATAGTCTTCTATGCCTCAAAGGTATCCACTATTTCCTCCACATAAGTACAGCTGCTTGGTGGTATAATTCCCAGTCTGGTAGTCCAAAGCCTCCATTCCCTTTTGACTTTGCAGTAGTTTCAATTTTATTCTCAGTTTTTTCCCTTGCCAAATATACTTCAACACTATTTTATTCAATTCATCAAAATATTTTTTCTCTAATTTTATTGATATTGTTTGGAATAAGAAAAGCATCTTTGGAAATATGTTCATCTTTATTGTGGCTATTCTACCCATCATAGAACGTTGCAGGTTTTTTCATCTCTCTAAATCCAACTTAATTTGATGCATTAATTTTGTATAGTTGTCCTCTTTGTACATCTTGCTGATAGGTAGATTCCTAAGTATTTCACTTGGAAATGTAAACAATTACCTGGTACATATTACCATATGTGATGGACCTGTATAAAGGCAAGGAAATTTTGGACTTAAATACATATGTGGCTAGAAAAAATGATCAAACAACATATAGATTTCAAACCAGAACTGTTTTTATTAGGTATCACATCAGAGAGTTATGACAAAGGGACAATATATTTAATATTGCATGTTTTGACCTCAGCAAGAATTGTATACGTGCTGCAGTGGAAGAGTGAAAATACCCCTTTAGAGTATGAGATGATAAGGAAGATAAAAGACTGTGAGGAAATGGACAAACTAACACTAAAAATAAAAGATAAAGGAAATACAGAATACTATTTAACATGGAATAGATTTTTATCAATGGTTAGAAACACGAGGTAGAAGTTAGAAGGCGAAAGAATCAGGTGTGGGGGACTTGGAAAGAGATACTATTTGTATTGTTGTTAGAGGAATGTAAGTATTAGAATGACAGAGAAGTTGATATATGATGGTCAGAAATTTTTGTACAAAATTTTGTATATGTAAATTTGCATATATGTTATTCTGTTTTTACTTCTGTTTTATGGCAATTGGAATGCCATGGCCAATTACACTGTATTCAATATATTTATATATAAACAATAAAAATATATTCTAAAAAAAGCATTAACATCAAATCACAACATCTATCTCTTGATAGCCTCTATCCCACAATATAAGTGGTAGGTAAAAACCAGGTTTTTGGTGAGGTGTAATTGCTCACCTCTATAACAGGAATTTACATCTCTTCATTCATTTTGTTCAGTGGAAGGAAAAGGTTATTCATTACTTTTTCTCAAGGGAGCAGTTTGTTATTTTGCAGGTATTAAGAGAAGATAATGTGGAATACAAATTATACAGAGCATCATATTATATATTGTGTAATTGCTAAATAATTACTGTGTTATGCAACTGGACAATTTATTACAAACTTTCCCTACCCGGAGTTCTTCAGAGATGTTGGGTACATTCGCTGTTTTCTTATACTGTCTTAATTTTGCTATGAATTTTGCTATGAGTCTTGGTTAGTCAGGGGTCATACCTTATGTAGGCCCCTACTTCAACATTGGTTTTATCATTCTCCTTGTCCTCACAGGAAGGAGAAGGAAAGCTACAGATTCAAGTATCTCTTCCTTCATTATAACACTCAACAACATGGATGGCTTTTATCTGGCTTATCTGAATTAGTCTAATTAGGGATACATTTGTGATTTGCAGGTTTCAGATGATCAAATTAGCTCATCTGAACCCTCCCAAC
This sequence comes from Bungarus multicinctus, assembly GCA_023653725.1. Lineage (NCBI taxonomy): Eukaryota > Metazoa > Chordata > Lepidosauria > Squamata > Elapidae > Bungarus > Bungarus multicinctus. Next base: position 111,694,500 of record CM042834.1, on the reverse strand, counting down.
CTTTAAACTAGAGCTGTAAATTGAATATTCAAAATATTGGTTCAAAGCCACCTCCCTGAATGAGTGAGGTCCCAAAAAATGGGCCTTTTATCATAAGGATAAGGGGCTGAAATAATAGGTGCCTTAAGATTTACAGTTGTTTAAGGACACCTGCAGTATCTTCTCCTTTAAAACTCACAAACCTCTTCTGAAAACAGCTCTGGCCTCACACACTCTGGTGTGAGTCTGTTGAGGCCCTTGAGTCAATGGACATTGTACTTATACTTGTCTGGCTTTGTCCTAATCATTTTGCTGTTATCAGAATTGCCATATTATAGCTCCTTGTGCTTGCTTTATTTTGAGAAACACAGCCCTTTCCCAAATGTGAGATGACTGAGAATATATACAGACCTGCCAAAAAGTGTGCTGTAATATGGGTTTGCATAGGGGAATTAGGCTGCATTCTGGTTTTACTTTTCAAGTTGTTTTCTTAATAGTTCCCAACAAGCTTTTGCCTGTTCTTTTTCCCTTTTCTTCCCTGACAGCTTCAGTGCACGAAGGAGAGGTTTTCTGGCTAGCTCTCTAAGGTCTCTTTCTTGAATGGGAATGCACATAAACACAAGCATAAAGAGTGCATCTGATTCCTCCCAGAAAGCTGTGTTTAGACCAGTCTGTTTTATAGTGAGGCTCACAGATCTGATGAGCAGACAATAAAAGGCAGCAGAGAAAGAATACAATGTGCTTTTTCTCTATCAGAGTTTGGCTTCAGGCAGTCCACTCAGCGCCTCTCCCGAGAGAACCAAACAGGCATTAAGGCACAAAAATTCAAACAGCCTTGACGGAAGATCTCCTGTTTGATGGAAAACAACATGACTTTCTGGTAAATATTTAACCCAGGGAAACCCACCCCCCTCCATATGGATCCAACTTGCTGAGGTAGCAAAAGGGCACTTTGCCCTGGGGAACATGCCAGCACTTTCCAGTATAAATACCCATCACAATGATAAAAACCATCAAGGCCATGGAATGGTGTGTTATCATTCCATGGTGACCTTGGAGGCCTGGTTGAGTAATGAAAGAAAATGAGCCTGCAGCCATATCAGCCTCTTTCTTCATGCTTTACACTGGTATCAATTTAAAGATGCATGTGACTGGCATTCTGAATGTGTGCTTCATATCATAACACCCAAAATGGGATGCAGCAAGCCGAGATGGAATTTGGCTGCTCGTTGCATATAATCATTTACAGGTGTGAAGGAAGAAATCAACACAAGGACATGGAGGAATCAGAACTGAAAGTTTATTCAGCTGTCCATAGGATTTTCAGTGTGGTACATTTGAACAATTCATTCAAACTACCTTTCAGCTGAGCTTTTTTACTTTGGGGAATGAGGTAGTCAGATCAAAGTTTTTCCATTAACAATCCAGAAGCTGTCAGTCCTCAAACAAAATTTGATATAAGGCAATCAGTCTCCCCGGCTATTTCCTAGCAATTTTTATCCAAAAACATATGGTTGCTTTAAACTCTACAATCTCCATATATTTATGTAATCTCCTTGAAAAAAGTCATCCAAGTTGGTGGCTATCATTACTAAGCCTACCAGACTTGGACTGCAACAATCTTGATGACCAATTACTGCCATCTAGCAGTTGTCCCAATATTTGCAGTTCAGATCTGCAGACATAATAATTACACTGTACAGTAGGGAATCCATAATTTAATTTAACTCTGCAATATATTTCAGCTTCTATAATCACTTACTGTACAGTTTTTTTGGATTATTTTAGGTCATCCCTATGTTCGAGCAATTAGCTTTTAATCTTAGTCTTCTGAATATTAGTTAATATATTACTTGGTTCATCATACTGCTCTCTCTCCCTTGTTTTCTTAACTCTGCCTTAACATTGCCTCTGCCTATTGTAGCAGTGAAAATGAACTATCCAAATAAGTAATCTTTATCAAAAACAGACAAAATAGCACAATTTTCTATGTTAGCATGAATATTAAGGAATAACAACATAATTATTTCAATTAGGTTAAAATGGGAGAACCTCTTGCTTAAATCTCAGTTCTTTCTCTGTTAAGCCAAAAAATGTGTATTCTAGTCTTTGGACTTAAATAGCATAGTCCATCAATTATTCTTGCTGGCTGCCTTACATGAGTAGCAAGGAGCTACAGTGCAAAATCATAACAGCCCAATCTCACCCATCTCAATTCCATATATAATTTCCATTTCAGGTTCTTATTGGTGGATGAAGAAAAATAATTGAAAATGAAAATACCACCCTTTTACAGTCATGAGAATTTATCAGTCTGTGACTTGGTTAATTCCCTCTGGAGAGACTTAACAAATAGTTATCTTGGTAGCCATTTTTTTTAAGTGTGCCTGTGCAACCTAGTACATACAAGTTCTTGACTGAACCTCCCCTAGGAGATATTTTATTTTCCAGGTCAGCTATAGTTTTTGCACTGAGCAAAACTTTCCCACTTAGTAGGGGGAAACAGAATTTATTTATTTATTTGTATCTTGCCCTATATTTACAAACAACCCAAGGCAGTGAACTTATCCAACACACCTTTCTCCTTCCATTTTCCCCACAACAATAATCCTGTGAGATAGGTTGAGCTGAGACTGAGTATCTGGCCCAAAGTCACCAAGCTGGCTTTCATGGTTAAGGCAGGATTTGAATTCATGGTCTCTTACTTCTATCCTGGAATCTTGACCTAATTGCCTCATGTGTTTTGCTGACAATCATGCCTCAAAGGATTAGTTCCCCTAGATTTGTTGTGTTAAGGAGCAAATGATGGGAATGGTGGCATCAAATTCATATATTCCGTTTTTCTATAGACACATCTTCTTGAACCAATGAGAAGCCCATTTCCTTATCTGGAAAACAACTATTTTCTAAAAAGCTAAAAATAATTTCAAAATGTGGACAAATGGATGGAGATGACCAAAGCTATAAATATTTAATGTTTCAGTCTGGAATTGAGCATCAAGAGAAGTAAATATTTTAAACTTTGGCAGCAGTTATGGTGGATACAGAGAAAGTAACACTGTTGAATATTTTAACATCTGGACCCACTTAGTGGCAGAAAAACCACTTTTGAGCTGAAGAGGGATGGTTACATTTCTCTTGCTGGACATAATGTCTACTACCTTAGTTAGACAACTCTTATTCTTCACTTTATGGCTGCCTTACCTGAACTCAAGGACATGAATATTTGGTAAGGCTATTAGCACATGATTTAAACTGTGGCATAGAATGCACTCAGTATATCTACATACCTGTGCTTTAATTTTTTTTAATAAAATGATAACATGTTTCTGATCCTCATGTTCATAAACCAGTGCAGGAAAACAGGCAGTTAACTCTCTATATTTTAAAAAAAAAATGGGATTGGGGTGTGTGTGTGTCACAGGTATATTTTGTAGTTTACTAAACGCAAGACATTGGTTTACCAGTGTCAAAGCCCAAGTAGCTAAGTAAATATTTCCTATCTAGCAGAAATCCCCATAATTCTCAATATCCGAGTCTTTAAAGCATTTGCCCAACATTTTAAATGTGTGACATACTATTAAATGCAGAGGTAGCTCTTGCTTAATGATTACCCATTTGAAATTACAATGATGCTGAAAACATTATGTTGCACTTATGATCATTGCAGCATCCCTATGGTCATATGATCATGATTTAGGCGTTCCACAACCAATGAGCATTTATGACCATTGCAGCATCCTACAGTCCTGTGATTGCCATTTGTATACTTCACAACCAGCTTCCAACAGAATCAATAGAGAAGCTTGGAATAAAATGGCAAATCATGGACATATGATGTCTCACTTAATGACTGTGAGTGATTCATTTAACAATTGTAGGAGAAGTGAGTTTGTCAGTCCATAAAGATAATGTGACTTATACTATTGCTTAGCAACAGTTGCTGGTCCCAATTGTGGTTGTTAAGCAAGGATTACCTGTATATCTTCATGAACCATGGATTTTCATGAACTTCACGAACCCATGGAGAAACATTTTTTTTAAACTTTCTTTGAGGTGACCAGCATTCATCCAGGAGTAGGTCCTACTGAACTGTATAAAGCTTTCTTTTGCATAAGCCAGGGTGAACACAGTAAATTTGTGCTACAACTTTGGACTATAGGTGGTGCTTAAAATTGCTATCAGAAAATAAAGACTTAGGATTAGCCTTCCCCAATAATGTTTCCTTTGGGCATGTAAAACTACAACATCCATTGTTTATAGCCAACAATGTCCCACTGCCCTTAAATAATGGGAGCTGTAGTTTACATGAGATATGGTGGTGCAGTGGTTAGAGTGCAGTACTGCAAGCTACTTATGCTGATTGCCGGCTGCCTGCAATTTGGCAGTTCAAATCTCATTAGGCTCAAGGTTGACTCAGCCTTCCATCCTAATTAGGTGGGTAAAATGAGGAGCCAAATTGTTGAGGAAATACACTGATTCTGTAAACTGCTTAGAGAGGGCTGGTATATAAATCTAAGTGGTATATATTGCTAAGTGCTATTGCTATTCAGAAGGATATAAGACGATAACCAGCAGCCAGGTGGATGGATTCAGTTACAGTGGTAATGGTTGTACTATTGGAAGACCTGAAAGGCTAGATTAAAAATAGATCATAATGCAGAAAATCTATCAATGGGGTTACTGGGAGTTGAAAATGTTTTCATGGCACTCAATCAATCAAATAATTTGGGCAAGGTTGTTGTAAATCATCAGGGCAAAATCCTGCACAGATCTCTCATGGACACTACTGTTTAAGTGAATAGAATTTCCAGAGTATTGTGGGAATATGAAACTAAGCCCAAGCAATGGTTAGCAATGCAAGAACACATGCCAAGCTTTATGTTAAGCTATATTTCTTTTTGGCTCAATTGATTAGTCTGGCTAATTAAACATATAACACATTCTATTATCAGGCATTCACCGACTCTATTTTATAGCTCTTGCAGATATAGATTCTATTACCCAGTTCTGACATAACACATAGGGCCATTAGAGAAGCCTTTGAAGAAGCTATTTTTATGGATGGCTTTTTGCTAAATTGACTGCTTAATCAGAGTTTTATTAAAAGACTTTTCTCCCCTCCTCCTTCCTGGTTACATCTTTGAATGTTCAACCCTGGTTGGAACAAAGGCAAGACTCCACAGTACGGCTATGTACAGCTTTCCAGCACATGAGCACAGTCTTTCTATTCAGATTTATCTGCCACCAGAGAACAATAACCATGAAACACAATTAGTTCATAACACCTCTGGTACAAGACCTGGTTCTTTGCTGTTCCATGGTCCTAACTTCATTTAGGCCTGCAGTTACCTAGTATAAAGCTAATGAAAGCTAATTAGCTAATTTGTTCAATTTGTTCAACTAAAAAAGAGGCAGTAAACCTCTGAATATGCTTTGCATGTGACATGGCACAGTTTTCAGGCATGGCTTCTCCATTTTAGTGGTGGTTTTAAAGGGTAAATCTCATGGGTTTCAGTAAAGGCAAACAGGATTGGCAAAGGAGGCTTTGAAACACCTTAATCCCCAGCCTATTTTCCATTAGCTTGTTTTGTATATTTGTAATATATTCTGTATTAGAACATTGACTGATAGACATGAATAAGCTGAACCAGATATTAGAGAAGAGGACTGTTCAATATTACATTGTTAGTATGAATTTCTCATATCCCTAACAATATAAGATATAATTCAGATTTCTTTTATGTTGTGAGTAGCTAGGAAAAGAAATTCTTGTCAGGCTTATGGGATTTAATGATACACACAAATGAGCAACTAACCTGCTGTTTCTCCAAGGAGGGTTGAGTTTCTTGTTATCATTGCTATTTTTTTAACAGACTTAGAAGAAATATCAAAAGGGGGCAATCAGAAATATTTTCACAGTTTACGGTATTTTCAAATACTAATTTCATGTTTTCTTGCAATCTATGATATGCATTGAATGCATCATTTCAATTTGGACTTCAGGTTAGAGCAGGACTATCTCAAGAGAGGCTGCTCTTCCACAAGTCTAAACATTGGAATTTATTTGCTGATATTAATTTATCTGGGCCTAAAAGAAAAGAAAAAGCTGAAAAGAAGCTGTCTTGCCTGTAGGGCTGGGGAACATTGTGGAATCTTGGCTAGTTTACTGAGCCAAAACAAAAGTTATAAAATATTCAGTAATTCAGAGTGCACAATATTTTGGGTGGTAGGGACCATACTTCACTTTTGGAATGCCAAGAGTCCATATCCAAACAATAGAACTGAGAGGACAGATTACATTAGTTTAGATTAGATCAGATTAGATCAAACTATGGTTTGGTCTGTAAGATCTCTTCAGCTGCTTCACTGAAAAATTTAGAATATGAAGAATATGGATTTTTGCCCCCATATTTGATGTCTTTGCTTTTTTTCAGATTGCAGAGATTAAAGCTTTTACTCATGTAAAATTCAACTCATTTCAGCTGTAGATCATTGATTCTAATTAATAAGGGCTACTCCACTGAAGTGATTTGATTAGAATAAAGTCAAAATATTCTAAAAAGTAAAGAATGCTGAATTTCTCTTCAGCACCATGGCTAGAGCTTGGGGGTGGAGATTTAAAATTAGAGGAAAAGATATCCACTCACCCTACATTTGGACTGATTTTCACAAGTGGTACGAGTGCATGGAAACAATTGTCTTAGCATCTCTTGACTTTTCCCTCTAGAAATTAGAGAACTCATTGGATCTGTGTTAGTTAACCAAAGCCTTCCTATTGACATGTGTGTTCCCTAGTCATGTATGACTGTTACAGGTCCATGGATCAGAAGGGTAAATTTAGAACATTGCTGCTGTTGTGGAACTTCTTAAAGACCCGGAATTATTCCTGGAATTGCCTGTTTTAGCTCTTTGAGTCTATATGCAAACACTAAATCTTAATACAAACTAATTATAATTACATCTGATGCTTCTTCAAATCCTATCTATATACTTTTTCATTTCATTTATTTGAAGTTATTCTTCTATAATTGCAGTACGCCATATAAAAGTTGCTATTTTCCTGTTTGTTCAGATAATTCTGATGTTTTTTTAATTTGGGAAAGCCCTCCACAAAATTTGCTTCAAAACTCATTGTAAGGAGTCTAGTTCTGTTTATTCCAATCAATGTCATCTCTTCTACAACTCCTAATATTTCCAAACAGTATCATCTGCCAACTAAATATTCTAATATTCATTGGTGTTTCCATTGAATCATGAGTCTAATATTAAACTAGGCTTAAACTAGGACATGCACACTAGTCCTATTTGCAACATTCCTCTGGTGGGTACATGGACAGTGGGTACATTGTTTTGCCCCTTGCTAAAATGGGTGGTGTGACTTGAAGAGAGAATGTGCACTGAAAAAACCCTGGTTCATGCTCACTTGAGTCTATAAATCTCATCAACCTTACAAAACTGTTGGGAGGACATCTTGAAAGAGGAAGAGAAAGAATATGTTCATTGCCTTGAGCTCCTGAAGGAAAGAAAGATAGGAATGCTAATTTTAAATAATCATTTTTATCTTGCACTTGTCAACCTTGCTTAATAAAGTCTTGTCAAACTAATTCTATAATTGCAAAATGCATAGCTGATGTTAAGTTATAACTCTGAAACAAAGTAGTTGCCCAAAAGCCTACTTGTGTAGGCAGGAAAAGCTTTCTTGTGGCCCCTTTGCTAGCAATGCACATGGATTTCTCTGATACTTCAGAAAGTAGGTATTCTGGAATAAAATGAAATGTGCTTAGCTGGATTTGAATCTAGAAATACACTTCTTTCTTGGTCTTGTTTGAGAAATACTTGGTGTCTCTGAGCTTGATTGTTTCCTTGCAGATGTTTCATTACCCAAAACTAGGTAACATCATCAGGGCCAGTAAGGAGTGAGGTTTGCTCTCAGTTTATATTCTAGTGCAATGATTCCCAAACTTTTTCAGTCCACCACCCCCTTGGTGCCACAAACTCATTCTTGGTGCCCCCCACCTAGGGGTGGGATTCAAATTTCTGTGGGTGTGGCTTGGTGGTCATGTGACTGGGTGGGCATAGCTTGCTGGTCATGTGATTGGGTAGGCATGGCCAGGTGATTGGCAAACCAAATACAAGTAGTCCTCACTTAATGGCCAGTTGTTTAGCAAGTGTTCTAATTTATACCTGGTCTCCCCAGAGCTACTTGACCTGTTTTTGGAGTTTTGACAGCTTTAGATCAGGGGTCTAAATCCCACCTCTGTCTGTGTGTGTATGAGAGAGGGAGAGAGAGAGGTTGGATCAGATCTCTCTCTCTCTTATTCCCACCAACGCTAGAAAGCCACCATCAGTCAAAATTCATATTAGTGGTCTCCGGGATTTAAAATTATGAGTTTGGTGGTCCCTGAGGTCCAAAGTTTGGCGACCCCTGATCTAAAGGGGTGAGCCTGAGAGAGGGAAAGAGAGAGAGAAAAGAAAGAGAGAGAGAGAGAGAGAGAGGAAGAAAAGAAAGAGAAAAGGGAAAGAAAGAAAAGGGGACAAAGAAGGGGGGATGGAAGGAAGGGACAGAAAGAAAAAGAAATAAAAAAGAAGGGAGAGAGGGAGGAGAAAGATAATGAGATATCTATTCTAGTCCAATCACCTGCTCCAGCAGGTTTAGAAGTGTGTGTTTGTGTGTGTGTGTGTGTGTGTTCTCTTTGTAATTTACCAGTACATTTTGGTTTTGCCTTCTTCAGAATTGGCACTGTAATATATTGGGGAAAAGTAATTTTAGGGTTGAGATCTGATCCGATGGATCCTATTTAAAGCTTCAACAAAATGTGGGAGCTTTCTTTTTTTTTTTTTATAACAAACTTTATTAATTATACAACTAAAATAACAAACAAACACATGCACAACACACACAAAAAGGGAAAATATATATATATATATAAAACTATTCCATTATCAACAGTCTGTGGGAGCTTTCTGATAGTCTTGATCATGTTTTGTCCACAAAATCTTTAACAGAAGCCAAAGAGGTTTCAATGTGTTGGCAAAGATGTTTCAATGTGGAAAAGGGCCTCAGTCTAAACTAGGCCTCATTCAATCTGATGCATCAGGTCTCTCTCTCTCTCTCTCTCTCCCTCCCTCCCTTTCTCTCTCTCTCTCTCTCTCCTTCCCTCCCTCCCTCCCTCTCAGACTGGCTTTGCTCTACTTTCCCGATGTGCCTGCGGAGCCGGCGCTTCGAACATGGATGGATGGATGGATGGATAGAGAGAGAGACAGGCAGGCAGGCAGGCAGGCAAGCAAACAGACAGACCTTTTGGATGGATGGACAGACAGACAGACAGACAGGCAGAATACAACAGCAGTGGCACTTTGGGAAAGTGGTGGTGGCGGCTTTTCCCAACGTGCTGCCGCATTCGAGGCACTGGTTCCAGAGCATTACTACAGTCAATGGGTGAGCCTGCAGGGCCGGCTGGTGCCTCGAACACCCCCTTGCCATCTCTTAGCATCCCCAAGGGGGCTGGCAGAGGGGTTCTAAGAGGTGGCAGGAGGGCTTTTGAGGCGCCAGCCAGCCCTGCAGGCTCACCTATTGAGTAGCACCATTCCAGAGCTGGCACCTCCAATGCGGAAGTGGTGGCATGTTATGTGGGGAGGCGTTCAAGGTGCCGGCTCCGGAGCGGTGCTACAGTCAATGGGTGACCCTGCAGGGCCAGCCGGTGCCTCAAACGCCCCCCTGCCACTTCTTAGCATCCCCAAGGGGTCCAGCAGAGGGGCACTAAGAGGTGCAGGGGGGCAGCACGTCGAACGCAGCCATGGCGGCACATAATGTGCCACCATTTCCGCATTGGAGGCGCCTGCTCCACAGCAGTGCCACAATCAATGAGTGAACCAACAGGGCTGGCGCCTCGAATGCCCCCCTGCCATTTCTTAGCGCCCCCTGCCGGCCCCCTTGCCTCTTAGCATCCCCCTAAGGCATCCCACCCCCCAGAGGGTGGTACCGCCCACTTTGGGAACCACTGTTCCAGTGGCTTGCTCTGTCAGTTTTGATGGGAGTGGTCTACTGCCCCAACTGCAGTTGATTCAATCCTGAGTTACAAATCTCACTGTTTCCTTTAATAACTCTCTTCTTTTATTTTACATCTTTGTACTCTTCTAAATAGACTTTGACCTTAGAGAATGTCACTGGAAGGGGTTCTGTGATCAAATCATCTTAGCTCCTGTCCCCATAATTGGAACAGCCCCCCCCCCGCACCTGTCATAGCAGTCAGAATTTAACTCTATTAGTCTTCACTAAAACCATTAAGACCTTATTTTGTTTTCTTTTTCAGAGGACTGAACTGAACTTAATCTTTCTTGGGTGGAGATTATATTGTGGTAATCTTTGTGGTTGAGATGTTATATATGATGTTGCTGTGTTTATGTTATTCTACTGATATTTAAACTTATTCTAATTCTGGAGATCTGTAAGCCACTTATATTCTGACATGATTGGAGTAGCATATAAGATAAACACATTTTGGGTTCAGAATAGACTTGCTGCTGAGAAATTAGGCTTTCTCTGCTGTAGCAGAGAGACATCTTTTATGCACAATATGGAAGATGTGAAGTAACAGATCAAGGGTAGCTGGAAATTGCTAATCTCTTGCTGGAGTTTAGTAATTTGTTTTTGGCCTTTGGTATATTACAACGGAAACATTTTGTGGCTGTGCTTTTATGAAAAAGCCTTAACTCTTTGACAATTTCCGTAACAGCTTTTTTTCTTTTAATAAGGCATCATATTAAGTTAATCTTTAAATGAAGTTAATTAGAGTTTCTATCTTGGAGATCAAATACTGTTTTAAATCCTGTATGATGTGAGGGCAGGGGAAGGATGCCATTTATGTAAATATAGTCATTGGTTCTGGCTGGAAATGGATGACACAAAACATTACAGGATAATGTTACTTCTAATATCCTAAGATTATACGGTCAAAACTCATAGGAAGAATACCTCTGGTAAAGTACCCCCAAACATGATCTACAGAAAAAGCTTTAGATCATTTTGAGATGAGTAGCTAGGTTCCTACTTTGAAGATTTTCTTTTAAGTTAGACTTGCCACCAGCATTTTAGACTATCATACTTTTCTGTGTAAGGTTTCTGTAATCAAATAAGAACACCTGAGCTTTGTAAAGTCATTGTATACAAAGAGGATTTGATACTCATGGTGCTTAACATTTTTGTGGTCCCCAATCAAGATTATATTGCTCACAAAGATAGATATTTGTTAACAGTGCTAAAAGTTACATTGTTCACTCAGTGTGATGCTTAATATTGCAAAGCTATATCCTAGAGGTAAATAGGCAGGCTGTTAGTTAAAGGATGCACTTAAACATTTTTGAAAAAAAGTCTAGAAGGTTAGGTGATGATGTAATTGTTTGATTGCCCAGTTGTCTTACACATGAATGAGATTGGGATTTTCTAGTTTTGTCTCCAATAATTTTGGGCTAAGGGTAAGGCTTTCTTTTTTTATTAAATCATGTAAAGAACCTTATAGATCTTAGAAGTTAAAATATGGTTTCTCATGTAATTCCTTTTTTTAATGGATTAATTATTTATTTGTGTCCATCTGTGCAGTATACCCCTCCAACTTCCCTATAGCGAATTCTGTCTCTAAAGCCTAGAATCTTTTTTTACTTTATTAAACAAATTTATACAAATATAATAAAACCAAACTTTCCGCTTATCGCAACATGAGCAAGACAGTGTTCTCTCAATCTGACAACTCTCAAATTATGTAGAATAATCATTCACACTTATTACATTAATATATAACACAAAATTTCATCTAATTATATATTACAAATATAGTTGCATGTAGTGTTACTAATTTCCGTCATACCTTTTTATTTGACTTTGTTTTGTTCCTTTCATGTCTACCTTCCAACCAACTGTATCAAAAATTCCAGATCTCAGAGTACTCTAACTCCTCTTTGTTTTTAAGTTCCATTGACAACCTGTCCATTTCTCCACATTCCAAAGTTTTCTTTATAAACTTGAAGTCAGGGGGAATATTTTCAATTTTGGGCAAAGGCAAGCCTTGCTGCTGTTAATATATGGAGTATAATATATAATAATTTTTTACTATTTTTTTGTTTTAAAATAACTAATAAAAGTATCTCTGATTTTAATTCAGTTTTAACTGTTGTGATTTCTTCTAGCCAATTTCTAATTTTCCGCCAATATTTTTTGCTTTTGGGCAAAAACCACCTACGATAATAGGTTCCCTGCTCATAGCCACATTTCCAACAGCTTGCCGAATTATTGGGAAATATGTTTGCAAGTCTCACTGGTGGTAAATGCCAGCGATAAAACATTTTATATAAATTCTCCTTATAAGTTGCTGATAGAGTTAATTTCTAATTTATTTTCCATAGGTTTTCCCAATCTTCCAAATTAAGACTATATCCAAAGGTTTTGGCCCAGATTATCACTGTTTTCTTCACAGTTTCTTTTTCCAATTTATATCTTAACAAATACTTGTACATTTTGGTAATCATTTTTCTCTCTGGCCCCTGTAAAATTTTGTCCAATTCTTGTTGGTCCAAATATATCCCATAATGTTCTAGGCTTTCTTATATCTAGTTTGTATCTATAAGTAATTCCTTTCTCGGTGGGAAAATGCACTTCTGGTTTCAGTTAGGGTTCCATAGAATTTTGGAGTGGATTTAAAGGCAGCAAAACAAGTACTTCCTATTTAAAACCAAAACCAAAAAACCACAGTTTGCCCATTTTTGCAATCTGGATCTAAGTCTTTTTTATGGTCTTTTTTCTGCAGTAGTAGATGAAGGGAAGTGATGCTTCAGGCCTAATCCTCCAAAACAGAGCTAGAAGGAACATACTAAAAATGAATTATATATAGACAGGAGATCTTAATCCATATTGTTGGGTTTTTTTCACCAGCATTAGTCATTTATGTTGTGCTAAAATGTTATTTGGAAAGAGCAGGGTTCTTTAGGAGATAAATTGTACCTTACATGCAAATACAAATGATATCACTCCAATGACGAGAAAGAGAAAGTAAGGGGGAGGGGGAAAATGGAAAGATGCCACATGGGGTGATGTTTTGTCTAATCTTGAAAATTATCTCTCAAAGGAGGGTGCATTCAGAGTTTTACTTTAGAGATATTGCATCAGAGCAGGCAGGCTGTTTGACATTTTCCAAGTGCCACCTTGCAGGCATACTGCCCCATTTGTATTGTTTCCTATGGATTTTGGCTTAGCAAAATAATCAGTTGTCCCCAGAGAAGAAAGAATACTAACCAACAAGAAGGCTTATGCTGAGCAGCCTTCCTTAGACCTTGACTGCAGGCTAAGATAGGTGATATGGAGAACCATTGATAGGTCAAAACCCAAAAGCAAACTGTATGATGGAATGAGCTCCAGTCAGTTTGCTCCAGTTCCTGTCAACATAGCAGTTGGAAAGCATGCAAATGCAAGTAGTTAAATAAATAGGTACCATTTTGGTGGGGAAAAAATAACAGGGACATGCAAAGAGCCCCCTTGGACATCCCCTGGACAACAGTGATGTCATTTGTTAATCTTTTCAACCCAGATGTGCCTTGGTAGGCACTTCCAATACAAATGTAGTAGTAGCTCTTGATTAAATGAATTGAGGAAAGTTGTGTAAAGACTCGGGAAACTACTTTTTCCCTTTGGTACCTGCAATGAAATTTCCATGAATTTCAGAAGAATCTTGATTTAGCCTCTCTCCAGTGTATACATACGCAGACTATGGAATGTGAAATGTGTTGTCTGGCACATGAAGAGAGGGAAGGGATGATGATTACAAGAGATGTACCGAGGGGTGGGATTCAAGCAGTGTTACTACCAGTTTGGTCAGAGTGCGTTTTACGTGTGCTGCGTGCGTGTGCAAAACAATTGTAAAAAACATCAGCTGTGCTACCTGGACAGCTGGCAAGCTCTGCGTGCAGGTGCGCAGCATTTGAAAATCCTCTTCTTTCCTGCTTTTTCAACCTCAGCTATGCCTCCAAAGCAGCTCAGGTTGAAAAAGCAGGAAATAAAGGACAGCCAAGAGCCCGGACAGGCGGGTGGGCCAAACAGGTCATCGCACCAAGCTGGTTCAGTGTCTGCTGCTCTTCAGAGAGACCCGTTCTATAGAACCGGGCTGAACTGGTAGCATCCCACCCCTGGATGTACCCTTGTACGTGGCTCTTACTCATGAATGCTCACCCATGTGAGGGAGATTTTAAGAAGAAGACATGTAAAAGGGACTGTATCAACTTTTTCTTAGAAATTTTTTTTCTACTTTACCTTCCCACTTCTTTCCCCAGAATCCTAGATTTGTATTTACTACACAACAGCTTTGCAGGTTTGGGGCTTCATATCACCAGCATATTATGGCAGGCAAGAAATGCCCCTTCACTCCCAGGGTAATGGAGAGGAGGCACTTCTAGCTTCATCCTTTTTCTGCCCAGGCAAAATGATGATGACCAGCTAATATCACGTTACAGTTAGATTCCTGAGAAATGTCTAGTATGGACCATTTCTGGGGCACTTTGTTTTTCTTTTCAGTAATGGTATATCATTAGAAGAAGCCACACCAGCATCCAGGATTAAGGAAGGCGCTGTTCAGTGTTCCTTTTCCTGCTGTTCCAGGCAGACTTGCAGCAGGTGCCCGATTCTGCATTCCACCAGGCCCTTCCTTGGACGCCAGCCAGTCTGAAGGCAACAGGGAGCAGCTGTCTACACAGTCTGGTAGGTTAGGGGAGGGCTAGGTTCTCCCTGCCCCCATGACTGGGAAGGCCATGTTTCATGATGGCCTTAGTTCTAAGACAAGCTAATTCTCTTTTAGAAAGGTGATCACATTTGTATACACATAGCATCAAGATGCTACTAGGTCCAGGTTTGGGCATATGAGTGATTTTATTTTCTTGCTATAATTACAAGTTTTGTCCATTAAAAGGTGCCTGCATTTCCCCAGCCTGATAAGCCTGCCTAGAACAGCTGAGCTTTAAGCATGACATTTTTCATTTCTATTCCATTTCAAGATATTTAGACACCTGGTGTCTATCAAGACATACTTCAAAGCCTCATCTCCTGTATGTCAACATAACAAACTATCAGAGATTTGATCTTTCAAAGTTTTCTTTGCTCTTTTTTGTTGGGATTTTGTTTCCATTTTAGCATTCAGAGATAGGTGGAAACAATTGGGAATTTTGCCTTCAATAAGAAAGGACAAAGGAAAACAAATGATACTCCCACCTTGAAATTGCTACATTCTACGGGAAGTCAAATGATACATATGCATGCATTTGAAGCAGACAATGACAAACAGATGTATTTTTGTTGTTCTAAGAAAGCAATATTAAATAAGACGGGGGCCAAATGCTCTGATTAATAATAAACAAGTGTTGGGAATCCATACACCAAGGTTTTAAATCTAATATCAGTGAAGGTTAAACAAATTGACGTCAGCTTATAATGTTTCTGCCCTCCACTTTGCCCTTCCATAATTATTAATGTTAGATTTATATCTCTCTTTTCTGTCATTCAGCTCACAGCCTTGTGAGAAAGGTTGGGCTAAACAATGTGTCTACTCCAAAGTCATCCAGTGAGTTTCTGTGATGGAGATGGAGAAGCTGACCTGGCCCTTCCCAGTCTTTGTCCACCATCTTAATTACAGTATAGCATTTATTGGTCCTTCTAGAGGAAACAGTACACTTCATAATCTTATGTGACAGATTTTACTCCATAAAAGCATATATGATCATAAAGTGATTAGTGTTTAATATGTCACTAATTTCTTTCTTGCTGATGTTTTACTTAAAATACAGGAGAGGACGATGGAAGCCTGATTTTTAAAGAGCTAGGCCAGGGCTATCAAACTCATGGTCCACAGGCTGGATGCGTCATGCACTGGCCACATCCATGCCTGGTGTAGCAAAGGAGAAAAAAATCATGATACATCACATGGTGCCACCATGACGATACAAGTTTGACACCCTTGATCTAGGCAGTCACAAAGTCAGGACATGATTCTGGTTTGCCATGGGCTGTGGTCAGCTTAACAAGTTCAAAATTCAAATAATGTAACATATCCTTAAATTACATGGCAAGGAGAAAAAAGTCTGGTTGAATGTTCTACTAGTCCTTTTTCATCTGAAAATATCTGGCATTGATCTCACATCTATGACAGGCTAGCTAAGTAGCATAGTTGATGTGGAGAGAATTTAATTCATTGCTGAAATGTTTGCAGCTAAGGCTAGACTGTCACTGCTAGAAAACGAGAGTCTCTTTTCTGCCTGCGATTCATAAATGTCTGTTGATAGAGAAGAATATCCTTCAGAACTATAATCTAGATCATAATAGATCATTCTCATGAACCATAATCCAAGTCTTGCCCTTTAAGAGGACTGCCAGGCTACTAACAATGAAGACATTGGCCTGAGTGTATGCGAAACTGTCATCCACTTCAGATTTAGATTTGCTGGTAGCCCATATTTTATTTTGTTATTTGTCTGCCTTCTTCATTTTGGGCTTGGCAAAAATCCATGGTCAGGCATTTTCACTACATATGGAAGAGGATTGGCTGTTCCTTTGTTTCTGTGTCATACAATTTGGGTATTTACAGAAAAATTGGAAGTATCTAGCAACACTAAGGATTGGAATCTATACACCTGTATCAATTAAAAATGTACATTGTTATTGAGCTAAATTGCTTATTTTAACAGAATAAGAGAAAAAAAGTAGAGGTCAAGAATATGGTTATTATCCAATGTCAATGAGAGCAGCAGACCTACTATATATTAAAAACGGTCAATGACTTATAGCTTACCCCAGGAGTTTGCTTACTTTTCCTAAAGCTCACTTTTTCTATTGGAGTTGCAGTTATAAAGGGATCAAATTATTCTAGAGTTGCAAAAATAACCCCAACAACCTAGCATTCTCCATTAGGTTTGGATAAATTCTAAATGGAATTGAGATAAATTCGAATAAGATTGAAATCAGCACAATTTTAAACCAAATTCACAACACTTTGTTTAGTGATCAGGAATTTGGGGAGACGCAGGTCCCAAACTATTGGTCAAAATTCTTTTTTTTCCCTTCAAAGATCTCAGATAAGAAAAATAAAGGATTAAAGTAGAAAAAGGAAGAGGAACCACAGTGCTCTGGGGAATTAGCAATGGAATCCCCATCCCAGTATATTTTTTTGTTAGTCTAATTTCCTAAAGCAGATGTGCTAAATGTTGGTAGAATCTATGGTCGATGACAAGTGTCTTTCTGGTTATTTGCTTTGAAATGCAAGATTTTAACATCTTTGTACCTCTGCAACCATATACTATGGTTTCTGCTCCTTCCCCTTGTGTTTCTTATGACTCTGATGTAGGGGTGGGATTCAACTGATGTTACTACTGGTTTGGTGACTATGTTTTGACGCACATGTGTGCTTCATAATCACGCGTGCCAGATGCGATCTGCACGCATGTGTAAAAAAACCTTAAGCTGTGCCGCCCAGAGAGCTGAAAAGTGCTATGCGCAGGTACACAGCATTTGAAAAGCCTCTTTTTTTCTGCTTTTTCAATCTCAGCTGTGCCGCGCAAAGCAGCTAAGGTTGAAAAAGCAGGAAATAAAGGACAGGTAAGAGCCTGGCGGGCAGGTGGACCAAACAGCAGCAAACACAAAACCGGTTCAGTGTCTGCTGCTCTCCAGAACTACCAGTTCTATAGAGCTGGGCAGAACCGGTAGAATCCCACCCTGCTCTGATGCCAGCTGAGCAGAGGGAAAAAGGATTCACCTATTTTATTTATAATAATTCTTTAATCCTTTCAGGGGGGGAATCAGTCTTTTTTGGGTGCAAGAGTATGTACACTGAGGGATAAAGCTACGATATCCAGGTAATCCTTACAATCACAATGGAGCCCAAAAACTCTGCTGTTAAGTGAGACATGTGTTAAGTGAGTTTTGCCCCATTTTATGATCTTTTTTGCAGTTGTTAAGTGAATCACTGCAGTTGTTCAGCTGGCTATAAAGTAAAATGGCTATAAAGCGAATCCGGCTTCTCCATTGACTTTGCTTGTCAGAAAGTCACAAAAGGTGATAACATGACCCTGGGACACAGCAATGGTCATAAGTGTGAACCAGTTGCCAAGCATCTGAATTTTGATCACATGATCATGGAGATGCTGCAACAGTTGTAACTGAGAAATATGGTCATAAGTCACTTTATTCAGTGCCATTTGAACAGTCACTAAATGAACTGTTGTAAATCAACAAAGGAGACCACAGTCTATTTCTTGGTAAGGTAGAAAAAGGTGGAATAGATAGCACCACCACCAGATGGATTCGCAACTGGCTGACAAACTGTACTCAATGAGTAGTCCTTAATGGGTCTAAGACTACATGGAGGGAAGTAAGCAGTGGGATGCCACAAGGTTCCATCTTAGGCCCAGATGAGGGAATAGAAGAACTTACCAAATTTGCAGATGATACTAAGCTGGCAGGAATAGCTAACACCCAAGAAGATAGGCTCAAGATCCAGATGGATCTTGACAGACTAGAATACTGGGCCATATCTAATAAAATGAAATTCAATGTAGAGAAAAGTAAAGTTCTACACTTAGGCAAGAAAAACCAAAAGTATACATATAGATTGTGTGAAACCAGGCTCAATAGCAGTAACTGTGACAGGGATCTTGGAGTCTTAGTGGACAACCAGCTAAAAATGAGCCAGCAGTGTGCAGCAGCAGCCAAAAAAGCTAATGCAATCCTAAGTTGCATTAACAGAGGGATACAAACTAGATCAAGGGAAGTACTAATAGCACTCTATAAAGCCTTAGTAAGACCACACTTAGAGTACTGCATCCAGTTTTGGTCACCACATTATAAAAAAGACGTTGAGACTCTAGAAAAACTACAGAGAAGAGCAACCAGGATAATTAAGGGACTGGAGACTAAAACATATGATAAATAGTTGCAGGAACTGGGCATGGCTAGTCTAGTGAAGAAAAGGACCAGGGGAGACATGATAGCAGTGTTCCAATATTTGAGGGGCTGCCACAGGGAGGAAGGGGTCAAGCTACTTTCTAAAATGCCTGTAGGCCAGACAAGGAATAATAGATGGAAATTGAACAAGGAGAGATTTAACCTGGAAATAAGGAGAAACTTTCTGACAGTGAGAACCAGAGGTGAAATGCGACTGGTTCTGCCCGGTTCTAGAGAGCCGGTAGTGGCGATGATCAGCAGAGAGAGAACCGGTTCTCTCCGCTGCTCTGTGTTTGGCCCGCCCACCCGCCCAGTCTCCTATACTCACTTTTATGGCCAGAATTCGAAGTGCAGCTGCTTTGCATAGTGCAGAATAGCGCCGCACAGCAGCTGCTGCAGCAACTGACATCATTCAGTCTTGCAGGAGGAGAGATAGAACAACTCTGCGCCTGCGCAAATGCCTCTGCACCTGCGCAAAGTGCGTGTTTGGTGCGCGTGTGCACGCAAAGTGTGTGCACGCATGCAAAGCACGTCCACCAAGCCACGCCCACCGAACTGGTGGCAACTTTATTTGTATTCCGTCCCCGGTGAGAACAATCAACCAATGGAACAGCTTGCCCTCGGAAATTGTGGGAGCGCTATCACTTGAGACTTTCAAGAAGAGATTGGACTGCTATCTGCCAAAAATGGTATATGGTCTCTTGCTTGGGTGGGGGGTTGGCCTAGATGACCTACATGGTCCCTTTGAACTCTGTCAATCTGTAAATCTGTAAAGTCAAAGACTACCTGTATCTCATTATCATATACCCCCCCATCAAAAAAAGAAGCAAACACATGTAATTAGTAAGGTGAAGTTAGTGCCTTCATTGCCACAGTCCCCTTCTCTTCTGTGGCCTCTGGAAGATTCTTCTTCAGAGGTCAGAATAATTCCAAACATGTTGGTCTTTTGTAAGGGTGAGAAGACCTTGCTATGTGTTCAGGTCTGCAGCTCAAAGTGTATTAAAGGGCCCCTTTTCTTGGCTATATTAACATCCACACCAGATTTACACAGTGAGCACATTTATACTGTATTGTTCTAATTGTTTTAAATTGTTTTTTAATGTACATTGCTCAAATCATTTGGTGAGATAGGCAGCTATAGAAATCAAACGAATACACAAATATTCTCTCCCTCAAGAAAGTAATGCACGCTTATCTTTCTGAAATTTTGCAGTGGTTTTTTTTTGCCTAGGGATAGTTAGTTTGTTGTGTACCATCTTCATCATAATTGCTTATAAAAACACTGATTAAAACCTTGTTCTTGCAAAAGGTTCTCGAATTTTTTCATATGAATTGTGGTAGGCATGATTTATCATGCTTACCACAACTCACAAAGATGATTAGGAGACTGGAGGCTAAAACATATGAAGGATGGTTACAGAAATTGGGTATGCCTTGTTTAATGAAAAGAAGGACTAGGGGTGACATGATAGCAGTGTTCCAATATCTCAGAGGCTGCCACAAACAAGAGAAGGTCAAGCTATTCTCCAAAGCAGTGAAGGCAGGACAAGAAACAATGTATGGAAACTAATCAAGGAAAGAACCAATCTAATTAGAAATTTCCTGACAGTTAGAACAATTAATCAGTGAAATGATTTGCCTCCAGAAGTTGCAGGTCCTCCTACCCTGGAAGTTTTTAGAAGAGATTGAAGAACTATTTGTCTGAAATGGTTTAAAGTTTCATACTTGATCAGGGGATTAGACTAGAAGTACTCCAAGATCCCTTCCAACTCTATTATTCTGAGAGGCTCAAGGTTGACTCAACCTTCCATCCTTCCGAGGCTGGTAAAATGAGGAACCAGATTGTTGGGGGCAATATGTTGACTCTGTAAACTGCTTAGAGAGGACTGTAAAGCACTGTGAAGTGATATATCTGTCTAAGTACTATTGTTATTACTATTCTCCATTGAAAATGCCACTTTGCAAATTTACTCAATTCTGTCAAAACATATGCTGTATGTTATTTTCATTTTTCCAAGAAGCAAAATTTTAAATGTAGAATTTTTCATATACCTAAGAGATATTATTCCTGAAAGTTTCACCCCATTTTATATATAGCAAAAATATAGTTTCTTAATAGGATATTTATTTATTTATTTATTTATTTATTAAATTTCTATACCGCCCCCTCTCCCCAAAAAGGGACTCGGGGCGGTGTACAGCCAACTAAAACAGAAACAGTATATACAATTAAAAGCAATTTAAAATGATTAAATTGGAGGTCGAATATACAATTAACAGATATAAAACTGATAAAAAATTTAAAATACCAAATTTAAAACCCCAAAAATCGTTACTGGGCCAGGCCGGCCTGTTGAAAAAACAGGGTCTTTACTGCGCGCCGGAAGGTCTGAATGTCGGTAATGGCCCGTATCTCCAGGGGCAAATCACTATCTAGGGAATCCAGACTGAATTTCAGATGCAGCCCCTGAAATCAAATAGGGATAGATGAAAATATTCTTAATCAAGCAAAAGCTTTCCAGAATGAAAGAATTAGGATCTGTACTGAATCTTGTGATTTACAGACTACTTGTGTAGAATTTGATATAAATGAGACAGTGTTAAGATTCATGGACCAAATTTGAAGTGTCATAGTAGCAACACACCAAAAAAAAGTAGCATGGAAATATAAAGAGCAGAATCAGAGTGCAGCGCTCAGAATGAATCTAATAGAAAATATATTCATAATATAAATTCTCCACTCTCTTACTTACTAGCTGTTCAGAATGAAAATGTAGAACAGGGTATAATAAAGTGCAACGTACAGAAAATGTTCCAATTATGTCCCAAATAGGACATTAGATGCTGAGATAGATTTTGCTGTAGTAATCCCTCACCTCTAATTAAGGAGACCATAAGATCTCCCATCTATGTCCACCTGGAGCTATCACGATTAATTTTCATCCAGGGAACCAAAGAAAAAGAGAATGAGGCTAGATGAAACTTCTATAAATCTCTCCCACCCTGGTTAGCATAGATCTGGGGGGCTGGTTCTAGAAGACCTAGAATTTGAACACTTAGATAATGCCCCAGATGCAGATTTAAGACTGCAGACAATGATGAAATATATGAACTTTGAAGATCACTCCAGTGCTTGTAGTAGAATCAATGGGGACATACTGTACCTCTAAGCTGAGCTACATAGAAATATGAGGCGCATTCAGCAGAAGCAAACAACTTTTCTATAGCTAAAGATATGCTAAATTAAGCTTCTAAAAAGTTTGGATTGTGGCAGTCATCTTTTTTTTTTTTACTATTCCCTCCCCTTTTCATTTTGGGAATGTTAGGTTTAGATAACATCTTTATTTTAAAATTCATTTCCAAACACAAAGAGAACAGTGCACTGTTTTATTTCATTTTTATCAAATTTCAATCAGATAACCTTTAGGGTCTTTGAGGCTTGGAGGGGATATATGTGCTAATGCTTCTTTGGAAGACTTTTCGTTCTGGTGAAGCCTTGTCTCCCACACTACCATTCTTCCCCTCCTCCCCATCCCAGTCATGATTCCATTCCACACTACTAACTAGAGCATACAAAACATTTGCTAGACCAATACTCGAATATAGCTCATCAGTCTGAAACCCACATTATGTATCAGATATTAGCACAGTTGAGGAAGTCCAGAAATATTTCACAAGAAGAGTTCTCCACTCCTCTACTCATTGCAGAATACCTTATGCCACCAGACTTGAAATTCCAGACCTAGAAAACCTTGAATTATGCCGTCTTCGGTCTGATCTAAGTATGGTATATAAAATCATACATTGCAATCTCCTACCTGTCAATGAATACTCCAGCTTCAACCATAACAACACAAGAGCAAACAACAGATACAAACTCAAGGTTAATCGCACCAAACTTGATTGCAGGAAATACAACTTCAACAACAGAGTGGTCAATGTCAGGAATACTCTACCTGACTCTGTGGTTTCTTCTCCAAACCCCAAAAACTTTAACCTTAGACTGTCTACTATTGACCTCACCCCTTTCCTAAGAGGTCTGTAGGGGGCGTGCATAAGCGCACCAATATGCCTACCATCCCTATCCTATTGTTTCTTTTATTCTTCTTATATGTACCCATTTCATGTATTCATAACTATGTATATACTTATACCTATTATCTTGTAAGCGATTGACAAATCAAATAAATTCTAAATTTTCCTGAGTGTCATCATCACCACTCTGGCACTTCCTCATATTCCTTTTCAGCTCTCTTTCCAAACTAACTGGTCTTCATTGGTGAAAAATATGGGTGAAGGCTGGAAACAACAGTCCTTCCCTAATTATTATTAATTGCATTTAATGGCAGTGTTGGACTCCAAAACCAGCTTTTTAGAGGAATCCTTATTCTTTTTATTGTGGCTCCCCTTGTCCTCATACTGTTCGTGCCTTGCTCGAGCAAAACCACTGGAACTCTGGCAATCCTTGTGGTATTTCCACAGAAGTTGAGATCTCAAAAAATGAGTAAATAAATGGGGTCCCATTGCCTCGCCTCCTTAGAATAGAGCTCTTTCCCCCTCCCAATCCTGCTTCCCCGAGATAAGCCAGTGGCATTTTTCCTCTGGGGCTCCAATCAGGCATTATCATAAGAAAGTGCAAGGCATCTATCAGCCATACAGCCTGGTGATTTATGTTCAAAGTTAGGATTATCTATTCTGCTCCAAATCCCTTCAAACAGCAAATGGGATAAGAAAGAATCACATTCACCAGATAAAATTGGAATATAGGTTCATGTAACAGAATGACAGCCAGGTCTTTATCTCTGAACTGCTCCAACCAACTCATTTTGTCAGGAATTGTTCTTTAGCTCCAGCATGGTGAAATTTAAATGGCACCTTTGCAGCTCTCTTCCACTCTGTTCTGCAAAGCTCACTGTTTACATAGATCTTTTCCAAGCCTATGGAAATATCCCAACAATCATTCAAAAGCTGAGGAATGAAGGATAGAAGCATATGAGGCAGCCTCAGTCCTGAGCAGGTCTACCATACCTGGCACTACATTCTTTCAACTAGCTATGACCTGCTGTGTGAATGTATAATATGTTTCTGAGATGTGGGGTAAGATCCACAACAGCTCTAAAGCATGACATTACTTTGTGTACCTTTCTAAGGCAGTTTAAAAACTATTGCTCTCGTTTGTTCCACTGATACGTTTTCTAAAGACAGGTGACTTCTAAAGACAGAAGTCACCCAGGAAATTCAAAGCCTCCTGGCTGAAGATTATCTTCAGAGGGGAAATGCACGTGCTTCAGAATGTGAAGCTCATCTAGGAAAATTAAATGTCTCTTAGTAGTCTATTCAGCTTGAGAGAGAGAAAAGTCTTCCTTGGGGCATTAATTAATATGAGAGGGGAGGGAGAAGAAACATACATCTATACGATTTCCTTGACAAGCCTCTGAAATGTATTAAGAACCTTTTCTATCAAGTCAAAGGATATGTCTAAAAAAAGACCCACAAAGAGACATAATGAGGACTAGTAATCTGAGAAATTGAACAGTACAAAACCAGAAGACATAGGGTAGATGCAGGGTATAGGAATAGAAATATTGATAGATACTTTGTTAGCGTAATAAAAATATTATTATTTATTTATTTATTTAACTTTTATACCGCCCCCTCTCCCAAATAGGGGCTCAGGGCGGTGAACAGCCATAATAAAACAATACAGTCCATAAAAATTTAAAATAGAATTAAAAATTATTAAATTAGTGGCTGAATTTGAGAATAAACCAATATAAACCCGATAAAAGTTTAAAATTTAAAAAATTAAAACCCTTCTAATGGCACTAGGCCGGACCGGCCTGCTGAAAAAGATGGGTCTTCAGCACACACCGGAAGGCCCGTAGGTCAGTATTATGGATCTATGACATCTCTGGAAGCATTTTTATTGCACCATTTCTCAATTGCAAAAACTTTCAGATGTGTGGACTTTGACTCCCAATAATCCCCAGCCAGCATGCTGTAAATTTTAGGAGTTTACACATTTTAAAGTTGTTGAAGCTGAAAGTTGTTGAGGTTGAGAAACCCTGCTCTATTGGTTAGATTTCATAGATATGAAATATGGAAATTATCTCATTTCATTTACAAATTATAGTTTTCAACACTTAACAAATAAAAAAGGTATAAAATAGGTCACTGAAACATACCACATGTAAAAAGTATGTAGAATAAATAAGATTAAAATTAAATGACATCAGGCCATGTCGACAGCATTTTCTGTCACCAGCATGAGTTTTTCCTCCATGCATGTTGAAGGACATTGTATGCACTGTAACATATATGATATGGACTGTTATTCACCACATTCACACAGAATATCTAGTATAGAGAAGTTCCATTTTCTTAGATTGTTCTTTGATCTTCCTATCCTGGTGTACAGTCTATTTTAGTGATTTCCATAAAGTCAAGGTTGCTTTTGACCAGGTAGTAAACAATCATGTAGTTATGTCCAGTTGCCTGGTTAAAAAGAAAAAAGAAAATGAATCAATGAAGGAATAAAAATGGAACCCTACCTCTCAATTAATCTCCTCAACTGAACATTTGCATAATTCCTAAGGCTGTAATTTTCTCCAGGTCCATCCCAAAAGAAGTAGAAAATCTATATCTACTGTAGAAAGGCTTACTCTGACAAACAGAATAAACAGACAAAAGTTCTCCTCCTTCTTTTTCATAAGATCAACCTAGGATCCATACTATGTTTTTTTTATCAGTGCTAAAATTCTCAATTGTTGCTTAAGTCCCCAAACAATAACCAATGTCACCATGGCCTGCTTGAAAGAATCAAACTGGTGCTTAATTCAGATTAGATGGAGGTGGATCAAAGAATTGCTAACCCTCTTCAACATTTTGTAGAGACGGTTAGCATATAAATCTAATAAATGAATACATATTTTCTTTAACTTTCTTAACCTGGGTAATCCCACTTGGTCAATCTCTCAGCCTGCCTTTAGGTCTCTGCTCTTGGGTTCTTTCACAAGATAGAATATATAGAAGTTGGAGGACAAAGTGTCTCAATGTCAAGGCAGGAAGCGAGTTCCTCTCCAGGAGGTAAGAATGAGGAATTTTTAAAACTTGCTTAACGCTGCATTTCACACAGCTAAAGCCTCTTCAGTTAATAAATTGCTTTACTATATAAGCAACTTCAGTGTCTCCATGTTTCTCCCAAAAAGAAACAGGATATCAGGAGGCTGGCGAGAACATCATTAAACTTCACTCACCCAATTCCTCAAATGACCATGTATCACAATACAGGATTACCTTGCAAGACCAGTGTGATTTATATGCCCTCAGCTATCATCCTTTCTTTTGAAACCTAAAAGTAAAAATAATAGACTTTATCTGGATTCATTAGCAGCGTAATTTTTAAAGTGGATTTAGAAACTCCAAAGCTCTCTTTTTAAAAATAAAAGATAGGAGTTAGAAATATTATAAACTCCTGGTTTTGCTGTCACTTGAAATCTAGATTAATAAGAAACCTCAAAAGAACCCCCTTTTCCATACATTGTATGTGTCAGCCACTGTTTTAGGTTTCTTTGTTTATTGGCTAAAGTCACTGAAAAATGTAACAGGTTTTTTTTCTTACAAAATGAGCAGAAGAGTGACCATTATAAATGTTTTGCTTTATATTTCAGGTTCCAGTCTTGTCTTTTTTTTTCTTTTTAATGAAAACTGGGCATATTTATTAAATGGGTTTGATTTATATAACTATCTATGTAACACATGACTTTGGGCAGCAGGTTGCAAGATTAAAATAAAGAAGAAGAAAAAAACCAGCAGATCCCAAGAATAAAACCCCACTCCCTAAAAAACACACACACACACACATTGAGAACAGCAGAATTCATCTATCCCACTCCTGCCTGGGAAACAGCCAGGTCTTTAAGGCCTTGCAAAACCCTAACAGGTTTTTTTATAGATATTCATATCTCTGGGGATATATTGTTCCATAGAACAGGTAATGCCATTGAAAAAACACAACTTTGGGAACCAACAAGATGGCATTATTTGATAGAAGGAGCCCAAAGCATGCACCCCCTAAAGAGAGCAAGCAGAAACTAAGGGAGAAAAGTTGGTCCTGTAAATTTCCCATCTTGCCCTCAACTGGACACATGTTTTTAAGACAAAAAAGAGGTTCAATTCTAAATATTCTAAATATTTAGATATCATTGACTACATTGATATATAGTCCATATTCACTTTACAAGTACATATTCAGACATAGGTAAAATTATCAATACATTTTACTCATTGAGAATATGCCTTTATCTTTTCTCTCTCTTCTTTGATTTAGAATTCCATAATTCAAGCTTTTAAAACTATTTTGAATTATCTGAGAACCTAAATTCAGGGATTTTGCATGGTCACCTACCACACTTTGAACTCATAATGTATTATGGTGAAGGACCTTGGACTCATATGCTGAATTTTCATAGCAATTTTCTAGCTTTTTCTCACAAGTTACATACCTTGGTTAGTCTTTGTCAGATGGCTATACATCCCACAAAGCAGTGGTGGGATTCAAATTTTTTTACTACCAGTTCTGTGGGCGTGGCTTGGTGGGCATGGCAGGGGAAGGATACTGTAAAATTTCCAATCAGAGGTGGTATTTGCCAGTTCTCTGAACTGCTCGAAATTTCCGCTACCGGTTCTCCAGAACTGGTCAGAACCTGCTGAATACCTCTGCCACAAAGCTTGACTGCTCATGCTTATATTTTCCTTTTTCTTTTTTTGTTATACAAATCAGATGGTTCTTCAGGTAGCCCTGGATCAGAAGATCTCATGGCCCACCTGTATCACTTGATATATGAGTGATCCGCACATTCAAGCTTAAAGGCTACCCAGTTTCTCAATAGCAGCAAGTGAGGAACATCCCCTCCAATCCTTTCATTATCATGATCCCTATTCCAAGAAACTGAGAGGTTAAAATAGAGTTTACAGCTAGCCACCTTAACATTATTTAGGGACCTGGCAACTGGTAAAGCTATCATGAACAACTGAGAGAAAAGAAAATTTTCCAAAGAGTAGTTTTGCATAAAATATCATGTACTTTATAGGCATGATGGAATCTATAATACTAGTCCGGACAATAGGATTATATTTATTTATTTATTTATTTATTTATTTATTTATTTATTTATTTATTTATTTATTGTATTTCTATACCGCTCCCTCTCCCAAAAAGGGACTCGGGGCGGTGTACACACTAAACAAATAAGATAATACAAATAACAGAATTTAAAATCAAGATTAAATAAATATGTGATTAGGTCTCAATTAGCTAAGAATAAGAACCCTTATTAAAATTTAAAAAACCCCAAAGACCCTTATTTGGCCAGACAGGCTTGTTTGAACAGTAAGGTCTTAACTGCGCGCCGGAAGGTTAGGATGTCTGACATGGCTCGTATCTCCGGGGGGAGACAATTCCAAAGGGAGGGGGCTCCCACAGAGAAAGCACGTAATCTCGGGGCCGCCAGCCGCCAGCGATCGAGTGGCGGTACCCCAAGCAGGGCGACCCTGTGGGAGCGTACTGGGCGGCGGGAGGTTGTTGGTGGCAGCAGGCGGTCCCGTAAGTATCCAGGTCCCGAGCCATGGAGCACTTTAAATACTGTTAGTACCACCTTGAATCGAATCCGGAAGGCCACAGGAAGCCAGTGCAGCCTGCGGAGAAGTGGTGTTACGTGAGCGTCCCGAGGGGCGCCCACGATCATCCGCGCGGCTGCATTCTGAACTAACTGTAACCTCCGGAGAATCTTCAAGGGGAGCCCCATGTAGAGAGCATTGCAGTAGTCCAAGCGGGAGATGACGAGGGCAGAGGTGACTGTGCGAAGTGCGTCCAGATCCAGAAAGGGTCGCAACTGGTAGATCAGACGAATCTGATAAAAAGCTCTCCTGGCGATGGCCGCAATATGTTCTTCCATATTGAAGGGAGTTATCCCATTCTAGCTAAAGGCCTTCCTAATGCTGAGTTGCTTGTGAGGAAAACAAAAGATTCCCATCATTCTATCTTTTTGGTAGCAGGAAAACCAGGCAATGCTTTTGGCCCACCGAGAAGGAACCAGTTCATTTGGAAATGAGATTGATTGATTTCCCACCTTTATAATAGTTCCGTTTTCTGAATTTGGCTTATTTGTCTAAACCTCTGCTTTCCATAGGTTCTCTGAAATAAGCCAGGAATTTCAATAACGGTCTTGTTTTACTTCTGCCCCCCCTCACCCCCCCGGCCCCCGATTATGTACTACTACTTTGCATCTAAAACAGTCTCTCTCCCAAGGAGTCCTTTCAAGGCTTTAGAGCTTTAGGCCTTATTAAAGTTGTTGGTGTGTTATCCCAATTAAACAGATGAGAGTAATCTGCTCTTTTAAAAAGAGTCACCCTATTTTTATTCTTAATATGTTTGATTGAAGATGTCGGGAAGGAGATTAAGCAAAGCAGTGTTCCACGATCATTTCTTCTGAGCTTTCCTAAATAAGAGGGCAGGTTCATGGGATGAGAGGTCTGTAATTTATACTGTGCTATATTAAGCTTTGGAAGAAGTCATTTTGTCTTCAGAGAGGATTTCCACAGTGGTTTCTCATACACATAAAGAACGGGGAAGCCTTCAAAATGAAAGATGAAATTATGATAAAATTCCCCCATCCTTCATTTGCGTTAAAAATTTGTCAAAAGGCTTACAAAGGGAGCTAGTAAGTGATTAATGTGAATAGATACAGCTGGAATCTTCCCTCCCCATAAATAATATGTAGGCAATTGTGAAAGATCATTTGTATCATAAACCATTGCCATTGTATTTGAAGCTCTTCAGGAATGCAATATAAAAGAATAAAAAGGAATGCTGTTGCAGCAATGGAGATGTGAACCCTTTCATGGATGTCTCTGCCTATGAAAAGTTCCATTGGCATAAATAAGGAGAAACTTTCAGATAGTGATACAATCAACTAATAGAACAGCTTGCCCTCGGAAGTTGGGTGACTCTTTTTAAAAGAGCAGATTACTCTCATCTGTTTAATTGTGGTAGCGTCATCACTTGAGACCTTCAAGAACAGATTGGACTGCCATTTTTCAGAAATATTGTAGGGTTTCCCACTTGGGCGGGGGGTTGAACTAGATGACCTATAAGGTCTCGTCCAACTCTGATTATCTGTTATCTGTTATACACAGAAGTCAGATGAGAACTTAAAGAAATTAGAGGGAATGGTGGTATTCAAATTTTTTTACTACCAGTTCTGTGGGTGTGGCTTGGTGGGCATGGCAGAGGAAGGATACTGAAAATCTCCATTCCCTCCCCACCCCACTAACCTGCTTTCCAGCTCCATTCTGCTGTGCAGGGCAACAAAAGAAGACCCAGCCATTAGCTGGGAATCGGGAGGCAGAGAATAGATGGGGGCAAGGCCAGTCAGAGGTGGTATTTGCTGGTTCTCCAGAACTAGTCAGATCCTGCTGAAGACCACCTCTGATCTTATCCATGTTCCAAAATGCACTGCACTTTAACTCCATAAATCCAGTGCAAGCAATAAAAAGCTATAAGCAATTAGGTACCGCTTCCAATATTCTAAAACAAGTCACCCAAATAAGAGTAAGTCATCAGTGGAACATCTATTGTCAAAACCTGAGTATAATTCAAGGGCCTATCAATACTGAAGTTTCCCATTGGTCTTTGAGCACAACTTGATGGGATCTGAAAAAGAAGCCTAGTAAAAAAAGATGTGATTTAAAATCCAAAATATCTGACAATTTTCAATTTAGGAAAAGTTAAATCAATTTTGAATTGATCTTCTCAATAACATTTATATAAATCACAAATCCATACCTTCTCTTTTTCAGCCATGTTTTCATAACCTGTTTGAAAGTAGACAATGTCACAAAACATATGCTAAAATAAATACATAATTTATAAATAGAAAGGACAGATACATTTTCAGAAGCAAATATAGTGGGAGAAACTGTACTAGGAGACCTAGCCACTCAGAACAGCTAGACACTGTAATAAAAGAGTAGTATAGACAGAATTCTGATTATCTCTTTGTTTTTCAACAGCCATGTGATATGCCAGCATCAGTTAATAAATCTTACAGGATGGATAATTTTACTATGTCAAATATCTATAGATCAAGCTGCTATAAAGTCATAATTTGAATGGTTGATTAAAAATGTCTTGAAGATCAGAATAATACTGGGGGTAGAATGGCACTTCTAGCTAAAAAACATCTGGAGGGATCTTCAATATATCTTTACTCCAGATCTGATGACACAGTTCTTGAATTGCTACAGTAAGTCTTTACTATACACGTAGAGCAGAAATATGGTTGGAATAAAATTATTTATATCTGATAAATCTTTATTGTCCCATCTCTCACCCTTTACTCTTTCCTGGCCTGAGAAGATAAATGTGGTCTTATCTTCGAATCCGGAAGTTTCTTTTTTTAGTTAGAATCCTGGATATATTTCATTCCCATTACCATTTTTCTTATCCAATATATTAAGGCAGAAGAATTCAGAACCTGTTAATCATCCATCTGAAACAGAAGATAAGCACTTTACATTTATTGCTACTTTGAGGTACAGTATCATTTTACCCCTGTTGGCTATGAACTGATATATTTGATCTTTATGTCTAATGCCTGCTGCCCCCATTAATTTCTTAACTTGTGGGCTATTGAATTTTGATATAAAAAACATGCATGTATGCACACATAGATCCTTCTATTTTCCATTTATTCAGAGTTTGACTTTAAAAGGGTCATCAGGAGTAGTTTTTGTTATTAAAATAACCCACTTTTTCTTCCCAGTGCAGTTACCCATTCACACTAAACCTCTGAAAACTTGAAATTAAGATTGCTTTCCTGTGTGAATGAATTTCTTTTCTTCTTTCCGTGCAACTTTTTCTTTTCTTTTTCTAAAAAAGAGCAACTGGAATTAACCACATATTCGAGTTACATTCCCTGGGATTCCCCACCCACCCACCTTCTGTCTGATACATCTTCTAGTGGCTGCTAGTTTGCATTTATTATTCTTGGAAAATGAAAATTAAGGTAGATTGTAAAAAGCTAGCCTAAACTTCCTTTGGAGTTTAGGCAGCAGGGGGATGAGAGGGTGGGAAGAAATGGTTCCCCTTTTCTATAATATGCAATTTCAAACCAGTAGCAGCCCATCCATCTCTTACCCCTTAGATAAGATGAGATAGTTTTAATGAGGGAAGAACAGCTAATAGAACTTGTTTTTCTGCAGGAGGAAAAAGCAATTTACTGTAGGAATCTCCCATTTATAAATGATATTATGGGACATGTAGATAAGGGGCCCTATATACCTACAGAGGCTTCAAAGAAGGAATGAGAAATCCAGAGGCTTGGAAAAGATATTGAAGCAGAAGCTAGCCTTTTAACCAAATTTGTTTAGCCTCCAACAAAGACAAGTAATCAGACTAGTGATATTGCAGGAATTTCCAGGGGTAGCTATATCAAGTTTTTCTATGTGCACCAGACATGGGTCAGTAGATAAATTATCCCTCCCACCCCCTTTTTTTGGGGGGGGGAGGGTGTTTTTCCTTTGAGTCAGCCTCAACTCCAGGCAACTACGATTACAATTCTCCAGGCAGTATTTTCAGAAGTGGTGTGCATTTTAGCTACACAAACCTGGTCAATTGCTAGATGGCAGCCAAGAGGCACAAATAGCCATCGCTCTTTCCTACCAATAGTCAATAGTTTACAGTTCAGTAATAAATTTGGGAAAAATAATATGGATATCCATGAAAGCAACCCAGAAGCAAAGACATCTCCCTCCTGTGTTAATACTGCAGCTATGAGAATACTTATACAGCAGCTGCATTTCAGCTGCACAATTTCAGCAACCACTATTTTGCCATTAAGAGAGACAAGCTCTTTGCTCCCATTAAATAGTTGTTAGGTTGAGAGGTCAATAATCCTTTGGGGGGGAGGGGGGAAGCAAAAAAAAGTGATTGGATGGAGCTTTAAGGCCTTATAAGTATCACCTCCATACACTTTCTGGAAAGTGACTGAAGGTAGCTCTTCCATTCAAATTGAAGCCAGGAAAACCCATTAATCACTGTGGTTACAATGTCATGTGGAGGAACATAAGAATAGCAGGCCAGCATGGCCTCGTTCTGGATGGACATTAAGGGCACACTGTGGGGGCAGCACAATTAATGCTGACATGGTTTCTTACTGGCTGTGAGATGTGGGGGAAAAAAGTGCTGCAAAATGTCTGTTCTAAATCACTGCTGAATGATTTTGCCTGATTTGAGAGTGTGGTACTTATTAGAGTCAATGGGATCATTTTATATATAAATGTTATATATAGACCCTCTGGCTTTGCTGTCCATCCCTTTAGTCTGTTGCCATGAGCTGGTCTTACTTTCAGGACTTGACTTCTTAAGGTTGGTTTGTCTGCTCTTCTTATCACCTTCTGAATATCACCCACATTAAAATAATTTTAAATGAAGAAGGATACAGTGAAGACACAAGTCAGAGGAATCCCAAGAATTATTGTGCAACCAGCTAGGGCTGCTGGGTAGCCCCCTTTCTGTCTTCATAACAAAGGAAGGAGTGATTGAAAGTGGGAAAGACAAGAAAACTGGCAAGTAAGGAGAGAATCATCTCCTGTTCTTTACCAAATAAAATAAGACCACCTCTTCTTTTCATTGTTGAAAGCTTCGACAGAAATTGGTAACAAAAACAAGGGTTGATAAATGTGAATAAAAAGGCCTCAATAAATAAAATGCTAATGGAGAGGGTAACATAAGGAAAGGAATGCCATTCTGGAGGGTGGCTAGTGAGCAGACTTCTCTCATTCCACCAAACACATCATCTCTGATTGTATCAACTACTTGATCACAATCCTTTGCTCTCTATTGATCGGCTATTGTAAGCAAGTTTATACATTGTGAGGGTATGACTGGATGGGCTTGAAATATGACTTTTATATTGGAACTGTTATTGATCTCAAAGCAATCTCATGGGTTGGGATTGAGACCAGAACCAGATCATGAGGATAAGAAAACTGCTATTCTTGAGCCTGACTACACCTTGTATAAATGTAATGAGGCCGATGTTTGATTCAGCAGAGCTATTAAAGTGACTTGTGTTACTGTGGAATAGATTCAATTAATCTTTCTACCTTTGGAGTGAGAGAGGGATAATGAAAAAGACCATCCTGATCATGAAGATGACTGTGACTTGTCTCAAGATGCTCCTTGATTAACAGTGTTTAAGATGTTTCAGTGGTAAGTGAAATACAGGTGGTAGATCAGAGATACATGAGAGAATCCACCTATACAGAATCCACCTATAGAACTGGCGGCTCACGGGCCGGATGCATCATGTGCAGGCCATGCCCACCCCAGCTTCAAAAAGGCAAGAAACATTGCAATACATCACGTGATGTCACATGACACAATCAAGTTTGACACCCGAACTGTAGAAGAAAAGCAGTCACTAGTTGTGGAAATCAAGCACCAATGGTGAATGAAAAGTCATTTATCATCTCAATAAAACCCAGATTAAGTGACTTGTCAGTGAAGAACAGGATCAGTCTGGCTTATGCTTTTTCTGCAAGTTTCAATATTTTTCTATTTGTTCTGTTTCAAAAGTATGGTTAAACCAGAGCAGGGAAATTTAGTTTCTTGTTTGTTTTTCAACAGCATACATGCAAACTGCCTATTACTAAAGAATGTGCTGCAAATTTAGAAAAATCTGGGCAAATTTGATCAGTGATCTAGAACTAAAGAATCGACTAAATCTTGGACTTGTGGTGTCTACATTTTATCCTGATTAAAGCATGATAACAAATACAGAGAAAGTGATTTTATCTTTCCCAAGAGAATATTAGTATACAAAGTTGAGAATCCAGCAATATTTCCAGTCTAAAACGTAACAAGAATTGAGACAATCTCTTTGAAGTGAAATAGTTGCTTTTATCTACTTCATCTTCTATTCTTGTTGGAAATTTTCCTAAACCAGAACTATGGCTGTTCTTGATTTAGAAGCTATTGTTATTATTCTGTCAAGGACAGAATAAGATGGCAGTACACATGTTCCTAGTAACCAGATGTTTGGCTTTGTGTGAAAGTAATAAAGATGCTTACTGTAAAAATTAACCTCTGATATGTCAACTTGCAAAGCATAGCAGAGAAATGAAGTTCAATCTGAGACATTAATAAATTAATGTCTTCATATCATCCATAACGAGCATACATGCTTGATGCCTTTTTATTTGTTTATTCAGATTTGTCTGATCTCAAAGAGCTAAATAGAATCAGACCTGGAAGACATTACGAAGAAGGCAATGGCCAGTAACTTTTTCTTCTTATCAAGAAAACAACAGATATGTCCATAAAGTTAGCAGCAGTCAAGTTCAATGCAGGAATCTTGAATTACTATTTATTAATTTATTATTTATAAAATACAAGATTTATTTTTCTATTGATCAAAATATCTGATGGAGAGTTAAAATTCACATGAAAACAGTTTAGTCTGAGAAACAAAAAGGTCACTTTTTATGGTTCATTGCATAGTCAGCCTGATGTTAAGGCTGGATTTGACATTTCTATCCATCTATCGAGTCGTTCCCAAGAACCTGGCATAGTCAGATGTTCTTGTTTGATAGTCTTAATCAGGGATGGGATTCATTTTTTAAACAACCAGTTCTGTGGCTGTGGCTTAGTTAGTGGGCATGGCTTGGTAGTCATGTTATTGGCTGGGTGTGCCAAAACAATATCACTTACATTGAGGCACGCATCTCCTCGCCTGGCTTCTCGTGACTGTGGGGATGCTGCAACAGTCGTAAATGTAAAAAAGGGTCATAAGTCACTTTTTTCAGTGCCATTGTAATTTTGAATGTCACTCCACACAAGCAAAGTACCAGCAAAGGAGGGGAAAAAAATTCCAGAGAAAGGAAGTCTAGTCCTGCCAAGAATGTAATAAGGGTTGACGGAGAGGCAGTTTCTGTAAGCAACACCAGAATGCTTCCTTCCTGCCTTCCTTACAAGATTAGACCATTAATTTATTTTAACAACCAGTTCTCTGAATTGCTTAGAATGTTAACAATCAGTTCTAGCGAATAGGTGCTAACCGGTAGAATCCCACCCCTGGTCTTAATGGTATCATCACAGTATGTAAATTATTCCAAGGAAAACTACCTTTTGCAACTTACTGATGGTGATTTTCTCAATCCCAAAGGTGCTCCAGATGTTTTGGGATTCCACCCAAGGTGCCTATTACTATTGGTACTATATTTGCTTTTTTTTTTAGCCACAGTTGTTCTACTTCTGTTTGCAGGTCTTTGTATTTTGTGATTTTCTCTGGTTCTTCCTCTTCTCTTGTTTCAAGGTTCTGCAACATCCACTGTCCAGATTTTTTAAATCTTTCTTATTAACAGTTATGTTTGGGGTGCTATGTGACAGCTGCTTCACTGTTTGAATTCTAAAGTTATTATTAATCAAATACTTTAATGTCCAAAACAAGAAATGTAAATGAAAGACATCAGAAATTCCTCTTGGAAGAGATTCTTGAAGGTAAATGATTCAGCTCTAAATGCTTCATTTATGTATTTTGATGATGATTTTAGTAAAATTAGAATAATTTTGCAAACTAAGGATTATCACTCCATTCATAAAAACGCAAAAGTGATCTTCATGTATTCTTTGTTCAGGTTGTACTCATGTGTCTTTTTAATTTAGTCAGATTTTTTTAAAGATCCATGCTTTTCTTTGCCTTTGATTTAGATGCAGATCAGAGGTTTAGTGTCTGTACTGAAAAGTCACTGCATGTACAGTTTGATATACCTTCCTGACCCTGCTACTGTTACACACCAGTATTTTGACTGGTCTTATTTGAAATTTGGGAGGACTCCTGAGAGCTGATTGCTTGCCTAAGGCATATTACACTCAGGAGAAATTGCACAAAAGCACTTTCATAACGTTGCACACCTCTCTTTCAAGACAATGATCATTCACAACAGTTACAATACCTTAGTGAGTTTTTCACTGGAATTATTACATGTTTCAGCTATCAGGCATAATACAACCTGTTTGCTCAACCTGCTTGTAGTATATTTTACAATTAAGAGTATTTTAATAACTCAAATATTTTTGAGAAAAAGTTGAATATATGAATTGACTAATTCATATGTGCAGCTCCCATGACCAAAATTTTGCAAGATTTTAGTAACATTTTAGCAAGATTTCTAACATTTCTAAAGGTGGCATACAGTGAGGGTCCAATGCTCAATGCCTTAATCAAAAACCCTTGGACTAAGCTTGAAAAATGTGCATTAATTTTTTAACTTGATTGCACTGAGAGAGAGAGTAGAAATTGTCTTGCGAAGAGCGGAGGAAGTTTTTGCAGCATGCACTGTTGAACCAAAGGTGTGGGCGTAGAGTGGATGAATAATAGAAAGGTGAAAACTTTGCAGTCCCTTCTTTAATTTATTGCAATTAATCATATTGCTGCACTTGGAAATTTGGAAGACAGGATTTTAATGTATTCTTATCTTCCCCTGTCTGTAACTTTTTTTTTAGTGTATAGCCATTTCTTGTTAAATTTGAATAATTTGTCATCAGTGGCAGATAGTTCCTGAACTATGGCTAGGTTTCAAATAAAAGAACCATTGTTACTTGGAAGATGGGAAGAAATCTGCTCTACACAGACATAACATCTGAGATATCAACTGTCTATTGTGATAATGAGAGAACAAAATTTCACATAGAAGTTAACTTCGTGGCTCTAAACATGTGCCAAATGCTGCGTCCAGCTGAATTCATTTTCAAGAGAATGTCTCTAGATACATTCTGAATGCTGTGCTGGGAATGCTGAATTTGTCT
Source organism: Bungarus multicinctus (assembly GCA_023653725.1). Classification (NCBI taxonomy): domain Eukaryota; kingdom Metazoa; phylum Chordata; class Lepidosauria; order Squamata; family Elapidae; genus Bungarus; species Bungarus multicinctus. The sequence continues at coordinate 111,656,680 of CM042834.1, read as the reverse complement.
GAATCTTGGAAAGAAAAAAAACAATTTATAAAGTGTGAGGTATTCAGGACAATGTTCAGAAGTTCTATGAAACTAAATAGAAATATTAAATGGGCCATGTGATTCAATAGCTGGACTTATTGTGTCTTATCCACAGAATCTTACATGACTCAGAATATAACTGAGCTTGTTTGTTATTTGACCTGAAACATGTATCATTCTTATTGAATATTACCTTGCTCTTTTTTAAAAAAAAATCTTCCTTTTCCTTCTTTTCTTCTCTTACCTTTTCACCACAACTGCTATCTGTATATATTATGTACCATTTATGAAAACTACAATGCCTTGCATTTGATGAAGGCAATTGAAAACTTATGTGATAAAATATTTTTTTAGCCTTTAATGTGTTATAATATTCTCTTCAAGAAACTGGCATAGTTACCACTCAGGGATCTGAGAAGATTACTATAATTGAGATATCCCTAAGCAAAATGTATAACTGATAGGTAGGAAAGGTTTCAACCTGAATCTGTTTGTTTTTAAGTTGTTACTAAAGCAACAGATAAGATGATTACAGCTAATCCCACCCATTTCAGCTGTATTAATTTTGCCTGCTCTTTTTATGAAACAATATTCCACCCCACCAACTTTTGCAAGGTTCCAACTCATTTCACAGTGCTGTGTACTAATTACTAATGTGTGTGTAGAAATAGACATAGTCAGCATTCTTATTTTGGAACTTGATTTATAATATGGAGCATTTGGGAAATAACCTTCTGTTAATATTAAGGGTGTGGTTCTGTTCTGTCCAGGAATCTGCATAATGCAGGATTTAACAAGGCTTCATTTTTCCTCTCTGGTTCTCCCCCACACTTAGCACACATTGGGGAGCATACATGAGTAAGAGCCACATGCAAGGCTACATCTCCTACAATCACTATCCCATTCCTCTCTCTACATGCCAAAGTAAAATACATGTCCCTTATTCCATGGTCTACTGGAGAGAGCCTAAATCAGGATTCTTCTGAGACTCAAGGAAATCTCATTGCACCTACCAAAGGGGAAAAGTAGCTTCCTGAATTTAGTCTTTACACAAGTTTTTTGAGCTAGAAAACCTCAAAGGTTCCTTCCAACTATGTTATTCTGCTCTGTTTCCTCACTTCAATTGGTTAAGGGCTAAGGAAGACTGATCTGCATAAGCCTTCTTGTTGGTTCTTTCCTCTCTGGGAAGGACCAATTATTTGCCAAGATGAAATTCAAACAAACCAATATAAATGGTGCAGTATGCCTGCATGATGGGCCTTGAAAAAGATCAAACAGCCTGCCTGCTTTGACGCAATGTCTCTTTCTAAGTTAACATTATGTATATACCCTCCTTTGAAAAAAAATATGCAAAATTAGGTAAAGCACCTCCTCATGCTGCTTCCTTTCCACTCATCTCTTCTCTTCTCCCACTCCCTCCCTCCCTCCCTCTCCCTCTCCCTCCCCCTCTCCTCTCATCACCATCATCATCTCCTCCACCAAGCTCATCTGTCCTCTAGTTTGTCAGACACAGGAGAAGATGGATGGCATTTGCAAATCTCTGGTCAGCAAAGGGGAACAAGGGCCATCTGTTGCTGACTGAGAACATCTCCTAAACAAAGAGGGGATGAGAGCAGAGGCTTGTCTTCCTATCCCCCACAGGGAACTTTGGCACTCATCAATCACCCTAAACAACCCAGCGAGTTGCAGGCTGCTCCAGCATGTTTTACTATCCCTCAGTTTGCCATCAATTGTATACCAAAGGGCCATAGCTCCAAATCCTGCAGGTAAGAAATGTCCATTTGTCTCTCTCATCTTCACTTGCTCTTAAAATGATGTGTGTTTCAGACAAAGGTCCCATAGAAGCCAATTATGAGTGTAAGCTTGAATTGCATCATTTTTAATGCAAAAACTTTCTAATATAAGAAAATCCAAACATTTGCGGATTTATAGCAAATGTTCTCCTTTTCCAGACATGTTATCTGCAATATCTCAAGGAAGAGAGCACTTCAATGAGCTACTGTTTAATGCCATGTAGTATGAGATTTTCAAAGGAAATCTAGAAAAGGGCCAATATGAAATTTGTCATGGGGATAACCATTACCAAAAGCATCCATCACATGGAAACTGAACCATTTTGCTGTAAGGAGTCAAAAATAAGGGGGGGGGGGACAGGGAAAAAGAATAAATTATGAGGCTTATTCTGAAATGACAGTTTCTTTATTGTTAACAGAAATAGAACTACAATTCAGACTAACACTGACATTTCCAAATTTACAAGGTTTTACTGTTAGTTAGTAATACCAGGCCAGCTCATTGTTAGTTTAAATGGTCATATAGCACAAAATGTTACCGAAGGTTACATTATTAAAAACTTGCTATTTTACAAAATCTGAGATGGAAATATCATTACGGATGAAGAAGAACCAAAATTACCAAATCAATTTTGTCCTGATTTTGAGAGAAATGTAAATTATGTCTTTTTAAGATTCAGTGCTTTTCCTCCAACTTCTTTTTAAAAGCAGCTCTGCAAAGTGAAAAGTGGAACTTGATAATTTTAGCCATGTGAGCCGTGGTATGCAGCTTCTCAGCATCGATATGTTTCCCATATGGCCAAGAACCATTACAGACCAAATGAAGTAATCCTTTGATAAAGTGCAGTCATTTATCCGAAAAGTATAGCTTTGTCATTAAAATGCAAATGAAATGAGGCCTAATATATTAGCCTGAGATAGAAGTTGAAATGTTTTATGAGAAGTGTGCTTTCATGTGGAATTTACTTAAGTACTAACAGTGGATTCTTAAGGGATGTTTGTTTATTGAATATATTAATGAAGGACAGTGATTGAAGTGTTTTGAGCCTTCTTGCAGTCTTTCATTAGCTCTCTGATCTTTAATCTCAAATTGAGGCTTCTTTTCCTCATCTTTCCTGAAGGGATTGCCACCAAAAACATTCCTCCCCCCCTTTTTTTTTTGATCTGAGATCTCTGAAATCTACGGGACTAAAGCCCTACTGTAAGCATAAGGTTTTTGTCTGCAAATCTTCCCATTGGACCTTGATAGTCATCTCGGGGAGAGGGGTAGTGATATAAATTTTCAGAGTATCCTTTCCTTACGAGGACGGGGACTTTGTTGATTATATTAATTCATTGGTCCATTTGAAGAAAAGTTAGAGGCAAAGGAACTGTGTGAAAATAGGTATCTCCCACAAGATTAGCCATAAACAGTGATTCCGAATGGCTCTCCTGTGTGCAGACAAGTTCTGCTAGCCTGTTTGAAATGAGAAGCCAGCCTGCCTTATCTTTTAGTACGTTTAGCCATGGGTGAATTAATAGCAACCAGGAAGACAGAATTAGCCACAGAGAATAAGGAAGGCAGCCGATCTGTCATGTTTTAAATTATTTTTTGGATTTCTCAAGAAGAAAAAGAATTGTTCTCTCCTACAGCTTCCCACTGTGCTACGAAGCTCACTGCCTTTTAGCTCATTTAAACCAGTCTCCACCTCTCGGCCTCATTCTTTCTTCAGAGCTGTTGTAAGGTTAGAGGAGAAGGGGAAGAATCATAGCTGTCACCCGAAGCATCCTGTAGTTAGATGCAATTATTTTTAAATCCCTATTTTTTTAAATAATAAGAAGAAGAGGCAGGCTTTACTGTACAAAATGGCGACCTGGCCTGATGATTAACTGGCCCAACTGTTCATATTACTATATTAGCAGGGACAGAGAAGTCAGTGCTCTTCCAAGATTTGCAACGTTCCCTGTGAGTAGAGCCTTTAAAAAAAGGACACCAGCCAAGAGGCATTTGGGAGTAGCAGTTTGGAGACAAAAGTGAATTGTTAACTAGCCATTCAGATGGACAGAGAGAGAGAGAAAGAGAAAGGTCTGAATCCCCTCCAAAGGCCTTGATTTATGGCTTGTGATAATATGTTTTGGAGCACCACAACCCAGACTGCTGTGCGGCATGACCTGTAAAAATAAGTCTATTAACCCTAATCAATCTCCCATTATCCCCTCTTGCTTGCAATTTAGCCAGCCAAAGGAACTCTCAGCCTAGTTTGAACCAAACCCAGGGGGTGCTTTGGAAGAAAAGCAACTTCTTCTTTTCACCAAGCAGGGGTAGAATCATTCTGGGTGGATTTTTAAGCTCATCTTTTAATGAGAAAGTGGAGAATTGTTTTCCTTCTGAATTGCCAGGCTAATTGAGAGCTTGGAAGTCTTGCAGTGTTTCAGGCTCTGGTGTCTCCTGGTTCCCAGGGCTTTGCAAGGCTCTCTGTCTCAGCAGTAGGTAAACGGCTCTGACAAAACTTCCCCTGCTAACTACGGAGGGAATTGACTGAGAAACCATTAATTGCTTTATTATGGGAGCTAATTATGAAGGTTATCACAAATTCCTTGGGCGTCAGAGGGGGCTGTCTTGGCCCTTTGTTGTATCCACTGCAGAAACAAGTTGTTTTATTCTCTCCAGGGGGTGGTGGGGAAAGGACAGAGGCAGGAACTGGCATGATTCACCCCCTATGGTCAGCAGCTAATGCATTCAGCAGAAATTATTGCTTGAATCTGTGTTAGAGAAATGCAGCTTACAGAACTATTCTCTGACAGAATCCACTTCAGTTGGGCAGATTTTAAAGCTCTCTGGAAACTCCAAATTCTGTATTAATGATGGTTATTGTAAATAGAATTTCAGATGGTTCAAAGTGCTTCTCAGCTACTATCTTCATAATATCTCCATACCATTCCTTCATACTGTATATAGCCTTCTGTCCTCTCCCTGTTTATCCCTAGCTTTTAATGCTTTGCATAATAAATTACATATACTTAAAAACATTTATAATCTTCCTTCTTCTCCAGGGCTTTGAGGTAAACATTATGTATACTGTGTAGTTTATTAAAAAGAGCAGAAACTACAACTTGATTTCCCTTTTTTCTCTTCATCCTTCATCAGGAACAAAAAATAGAAATACAGCAAGAGCTCTTTCTAGGCAACAGTACGCCTTACAATTGCCTTGTTCCGTGATCCTTTTTTCACTTGTCAATCTAGTTTGCAGCATCCCATTCAAGGATTAACTAGGCCCAACCATACTTAATTTCTTAGTCTAGACATGATCAGCCAAAGGCTATTACTTATCCAGAGACACAGATGGTAGAAGAAAGTACAGTAATCCTTGACTTAGCGACAGTTTGAGATTACGATAGACCTCCCCTGCAAAAAAAGAATTTACAATCTGATTTCAAAATTCCAACATTGCCTTTCCCTTCAGTCACATGACCACATTTTGGGTGCTTGGCAATGAGCCACATTTATGGCCATTTGCAGAGCCTCACAGTCACATGACTACAGTTTATAATGTTTTTGCTGGAAATCGGTGTTTACTTCTGGTTTCCAGCAATAACCAGCCCATAGCAAATAATGGGTACAGTCTGAAAATCACAATGTTTACCGATGGCTCCAAAAAAGGTCCTAAAATTTGGTCCAGTAATGTGGTGACCTGCTTTGCAATCATCACAACTGCTTACCATAATTGCCAAGCTCATTTATGGCCATAAGTCAAGGACTACCAAAACCAATATTGCTTAAACTTTGAGACATTTTATTTATGGGGGAGGGAGAGCCTGGAATAGAGGAATAAATTCATAACTACATTCATAGATGACCTACACTACATTAAAAAAACTACAATCCTTTTATAGATTCATTTTCTGATGCATCTCAGGTCCAACAAACTAGCTGAATGTGGTTATAAAAAATAAACATAGGATGCAGCTGTTAAAAATTATAAGAGTTGAAGTACAAAATGTCTGAAGGTCACTAATTTGGTTAAGGATACAGATGGCTCAACTGAGGACCATCTCTGAGTGACATGGAAGTATACAATGAGACAGAAACCAGGAGAAAAAGATAAGGATAAGCTTCACAAATAATTAGTTCATCTCTGCTCAGTATTAATGAATCAGTTGGCTACTTGCTAAACCAACAGCTGCTAATTAGATTTTCCCCAAATACTCAAAAAACATCATGTATTTATTTAATAACTTGCATTGAATCTTGGCTCTCATAAAACTGACTTGGAAAAACTGTTAAGTGTATTATAAATATCTGTCCCCTGTTATTTCTTGTGTCATGGAACTTGTATATGAGGTTAAATATTTACTTTTTACATATGATTCCTTTTAGAGGGGAATGTGGCTTGAGAACAACAAGCCTAGAGCCAAAACAGAGATTCCGAGAAATAGGGATCTAAGAAACAGATAATTGGAGCAGAGGATAGCTACACTATGACATTTTAGAAATCTGTTTAATATTTAGAAGTTGATAATGGGGGAAGAAAAGAGCCATACTTAAAAAATAACATGACCTGATCTTAGCTATCTAAGATCCATACAAAAGCAATGATAGACATGATTAAGCTCCTGAACAAGCCTTAGATGTTGCCTCAGAGATTCCCCCAAAATTTCCACCCCATTATAATTTTCTTCTACTAAGAAATATGTAAAATTAGTAATTACCTATTACAGTGGATTAAATTCAAAACACTTTGAGATGATTTTGAAGTTTTTGCTCTGGCCCACTTGTTTCTTTACCCCGCCTCTATTTGTTTCATAAACATGCCTCAGATTGGCCATATAAGGGTTAAGCATAGCCCTTGATTCAAAAACCTAGCAGTGAATAGTGGATATACATGTTCCTTAGATATATAGGCAGTTATGATTCCTTAAAAAATAAACCAATGATGTTTGTTCTCTTGCTACTTTGACATTCTGAATGGCTCATAGCTGAACTCTCCATACAATAAAATAGTTGGGCTATCTGGCTTATTCTGTCAGGTGGTTCAGTATTTTCATGTCTGGCAAAGGTTAAAGTTAGGGTTGATACAAAATGAAGAACCCATATACAAGTTTTGAATTTCAAATTGCCTTTAGAATTTGTTCTGGACTGAATCTTAATTGGAAAAAAAGTCCCAATCTAAAAATTGGTTTTCTACTGGTTCCACTCACAGTGTCTATTGATGTGGGACACCAAGTGATGATAGTGAGCAATATAAGAGCATAAGAGTGGTTAGAATGCAGGCTAATTCTGCTGACTGCCAGCAGTTTGATTTTCTTTCTTTTTTTTTTAAGAAAACTTTATTGAATTTTATTACACAAAGAAAAAAAACATTAAAAAGTATATAATTCAATAACAGCTGTTTGTGGTGCATTATCATATGGCAATCATTTGTGCGATAGTGATATTTTATACATAACTATATTCTTATTCTATCTGATTTTCACTGGCTCAAGATTGACTCAGCCTTCCATCTTTCTAGGTGAGTAAAATGAGGACCCAGATTGTTGGGAGCAATATGCTGACTTGGTAAACCACTTAAAGAGAGCTGTAATACACTGTGAAGTGGTATATCAGTCTAACTGCTATTGCTATACCAATGTTCAATCGATAAACTCAAGTATGAGTAAGTAAATATTCAGAAATCCTAGTTGACACAATCAGTATTTCCCTTCAAGGGAATCTGTACCCTCTGTTCTATTCTGGGCAAGTGTAAGAAAGGTTATAAAAATGCTCAGATTTGCTGCAGTAGATTTGACAAATGTCTTTACAAAATGAAGTCATGCAAAAGATGTGATTGAAGGCTTATTTTATTTAAAAAAATATTAGAACAGGAACACTGTTGTTGAGCCTTTCAACCATCAGTAATCATGAGGTCTACCAATCTTACTGGTAAGGGAAGTGTGAAAGCTGATTACCAAAGTTTGGTTTCTCCCTTGAGAAATTTCCATCATTCCCCATTTGGCTTTTATTTGATCTCTGGGAAACTCAACTGTAAATCAGATTTGAGCTGCCTTCAAGTGCATTGGAGATAGGCTGTTTCAACCAAAGGGGGTGAAAATGAGGTAATTTATTTTAATGGTTTTTCCCCCATGAATCCACTTGTTGTTTGGCAAAAGTGTTGCATATCTGCTGCACCTCTAAAGAGGCCTGTTTTTACTGGGATTATGGGGCATAATGGGTATTTAATAATCAAAGAACAAAACCAAGCACTGAAATAAACATGCATAGCTGAGAACATGTAACATGACGCTGTAAATTAAGACTATCTGTTAGTTACAAATTTCCTGAAGAACTAAGCTTCCATAAAGAATAAAACTGGATAGGATTAAACAATACTATCATAGTGTTCACTTATATTTTCATACATGTTTCCTATATGTAGTAACCCTGAACAAGCTTTCTTATGAAAAGGCAGGGAGAAGCCATAGTTCAGTAATAGATCACATGCTTTCCATGCATAGCATCACAATTCCAAATCCTGAAATGTTGGCAATTGGAACTGGAAAATATACAGGCTTCCAGGAAGAGAAGGTGTTCCAAGGAAGGTGCAAATTATGGACATGCATCCCAACATAAATCATAAACATCCCAATACAAATCATGAACATCTCAACACAAATCAGCATTTTATTGTGATGTCATAATGCATGCTTTGAGATAAAATACATAGGGAAGTGGTTTAAATCCTGGAAAGCCACTTTTAGTTGATGTTGACAAGATTAGTCTATGAATTAATGGTCAGTCTCTGTAGTATTAAGTACAGATATATTCTCAAAAATATGGTGCAAACCAGTGCTCCCATTGTCCCATTCAGGTGCATGACTTAGATACATTGCTTCTTTCACAGTTTTCATGAAGACAAGAATAAAAGGTCCCAGAGTAGCTCTGCAACTACCATTTCCTTACAGTTCTAGATGTGGTATAATTGACTGAGAACCATACTGTTAAAAGTATAACCTTAGTAACAGTCAATCAGACTTATTTTGCATCCTAATATAAATTGTAGATGTTAATCCTGCAGAAATAGCATGCCTTTTTATTTTAAATATTTTTGCTGAGTTTTATTTGATCTTAAATAGATAGATCAAAGATGATAGCTAGTTAGCTAGCAAAGCGAGAGACAGAGACAGAGAGAGAAGGAGAGAGGGAGACAGAGAGGGGGAGAAAGAGAGGGACCAGCCTGCCTCCCTTGAAGGCAAACAGTCATGAGGATCAAGAATAATATCTGAGCTCAGAGAAGCTAGAGGAAAGAGGCTATCATTAGACTGAATTTAAAAAATAGATTTTAAGAGACAAAGATCAAATTCTTTAAGTTATACTTTTTCATTATTAGGAATCATTTGCATCTTAGCTTCATTCTGCTTGAGGAGCCAGTTTTTCATTTATTTTGTGCATTTATTATGTTGGGCTCCTGTTCTTCTTTGGTAAGCTCATAACTCTGTACTGGTTGCTATGTAAGTAACCAATATTCTGCAACATTTTTTTTTCAAAATGATCAGGTAAGCAGAAAATAAGGACATGCCTTCTTATTTCTTCTAGATTCCTAATCTTGTGACAGCTGGACTTATATTCATCAGGATATGCATTCAGTTCTGATAGCTGTGAAATTCTAAAGTTCATAGTGAAAGTTCTCAATTCATCCTGAAACCTTGACAGATATTATGAATAATAACATTGTACTTTTGTTTTCAAGCTCCTTTGAGGCCTATTAAGTAACTTACCCAACCAGAATTTCTTTTAAACAAATCACTCAGCTGAGCAGCATTCAATTTAGCTAAGAGAGGAATATAACTGTATTTTTAAAAAAGTTTGAATAGTTTTTAGACTCATTTTAAAACTTTCTTAGGTTATTCCTGCCCATGGCAAAGCCCAATTAGATAGCACAATAACAAATGAACAACAGACCAAGTTTCTGACAACAGAATTTATGGAGAAGAAAACTTACTGGGTGACAAAATGTAAGAAAGTACCAAGTGAGTATACAAACTGAAATTCCAGTACCTTTCTAGAGAGTACTAAAATATTTAATGTCTGAGGTTATTGCAATACAGGTTAATGGAAATATACATTTTTCTGTTATGGGTGAGTATGATGGTGAATGATTTGCTTCAAAAGATAAATTATTACACAAATGCAATATGAGATTCAAGAAAAATCACCTTTCTGACTTTTCTACTGCAATGCATTGTTCAAGGCTGTCCTTGAAGATTATTCAGAAACTTGTATTATTACAAAGTATTGGGGGGAAAATGGCTGAAAGTAGGTAATATGACCGTATTAAATGGGTTCTTCATTATCTTTGTTGGCTCCTAGTTAATTTTTGTCCTTAGTTCAAAACCTGGTGTTAATCAATAAAAGTTCAGGGTTGGGATTACTTTATCTGAAAGAAAGATCTCTATCCCTTTCCTCTATAAGATTGCCAATGCAAAGTCAGCTCCCGGTGCCCTCTCATCCTGTGATGTGACAAGTAGACATCCGTGATTGGGTCTTTCAGTGGTAGCCTGACTTTAGATTAACCTCTTCAGAAACCCATGTTTGTCACTGTCTTTTTGGTGCCAAAAACATCTTTATTTTCTGAGGCCTTTTATTAAGGTATAGATGCTGCTGTGATTTTTTTTAAATGCTGCTTTTAATATCTGTTATTGTAAAGATTGTAGTGGGAAGTCCAAAACTAACATTTTAAAGAAATAAGAAATGTAGTGTTTATTTATAAATGAATTATTTATTTCAACAAACAAGCTAACCTGATTGTATCAGTCATGATTCAACAAAAGGAAATATGTGTGCAGATTTGTCGGTTACAATAAAGTAAGCAGGGATAAACAAGAAATATTCTATTGACTAAGATACACTTTCCTTGTACTATATATCAAAAGCTAAGTAGCAAATCAATGCTATTATATAATGATATAAGTGATATTGTATAATATGAACGCAATCCAAGCAATGCCAAGTACTTTCAACTTGTATTGATTTCAGTGAAAGAGATTTATGTACAATATGTGTTTTACTCTGCCAATAATATAAATATATTTTCTAAAAAACTTTCAGACTATTTAGCTTTAGTTGAATCATGTCCTAAATTTATAGTAAACAAATGAAATCTGATTTATGTTATAAGCTTCAAGCTTAACAAGTCTCAGAACATAAATGAAAAGGATGGAGCAATAAAGTATATCTGAACCAGATGTAGGAGAAGGTATTATTTTTCTAGCAAATAATTGTACATTTAGGAAATGTTCTACTATAGAACTATAGTGAATCAAATAACGTTCAAAAAAGAACAACACTGACAAATTAATTAGATGTCATCTTGTGGGAATTAAATAATTTAAAGCCACCATTATGTCACTGAGCCAAATTCTTTTAATCATACTAAAAATATGCACAAGTTTCCTGCCTCCTGTCTCCTATACATTTACTTAACCAGCTATTAATTCCTTAAAATTTTCTAAAATAATTATATTTAATGAAAACAAGACATGTTTTTTTATGCAAGGTTTCCAATGATGACCCAGAAGTTTATTCAAAAACAAGTTTCACTGAATTCAGTGAGACTTAGTCCTAGAAAATGTGGATTTTAACATCAGTTCATAAAACTGCTTAAAGCCTTTGAAAGTATTAAAGCTTGATTGATTGATTGATTGATTGATTGATACATACACAGGGGAGGGATTCTACCAGTTCGCACCTATTCGTTAGAACTGGTTATTAACATTCTAAGCAGTTTGGAGAACCAGTTATTAGAAGAAATTACTGGCCTAATCCTGTAAGGAAGGCAGGAAGGAAACATTCTGGTATTGTTTACAGAAACTGCTTCTCCGTTATTACATTCTTGACAGGACTAGACTTCCTGTCTCTGGAACTTCTCTGGAGTATTTTTCCCCTCCTTTATTGGTACTTTGCTTGTGTGGAGTGACCATTTAAAGTTACAATGGCACTGCAAAAAGTGACCTATGACCATTTTTCACACTTACGACTGTTGCAGCATCCCCACAGTCATGAGAGGCCAGGTGGGGAGATGCATGCCTCGATGTGAGTGATATTAAGTTGGCCACACCCAGCCAATAACATGACCACCAAGCCATGTCTACCCAGTCACATGACCATCAAGCCATGCCCATCACCTAAGCCACCCCCACAGAACCGGTTGTTAAAAAATTTGAATTCCCACCCCTGTACATAACATATGCGCACCTACTGTCATCTACTTAGGTAACAAATGGGGTATTATTTAGCTTACTTGGTTTGCCAGTGAGAATTAGAGGAACCATAGCTATGTACCATTTTAAAATTATGAGATGTTTCTAATCAGCTCCTAAAGTTCCTGTTGCAGCAACCATTTTTTTTTCATTTTCAAGGAAACATTTCTATTAAAGGAGTAGACAGAAAAATAAGGTGGCAAATATGTAAGATAACAATGTGTGGTGATCATAGAAGATTCAATGAAGGCAGCAGTATATCTGTAAACTAGATGTCTTCTCTAGAAGCCTTCTTGATCACAAGGACCTTACACAATACCATCTATGATAAGCTGTAGGAGTATTTCACTTCCTTCAAGATAACCATTGAAAAATACTTGCATACAACATTTTAGGAATTATTACTATGGTTTTTCACATTGTCACCAAGATGTTTAGACTGGATTTGGCTCTTTCTCTCTCTCTCTCTTTTTTTTTTTTTGCCAGTCCTTCCCAAGGATCTGTTGATAAGTAGATTATGTTGTTTGATGGTGTTAAAGGTATCACTGCAGGATGTAAGCTATTTCAAATAAAGCTACCTTTTGCAATTAACTGATGGGAATTTTGTCAGTGTCAATGGTGTTCAAGAAGTGCTGTTTTGGAATTGCACCCATGGCACCTATTACTATTGGTACTACCTTTGCTTTCTTTTGCCCCAATCATTCTACTTCTACTTTGAGGCCTTTTTATCTATGATTTTTCTCCCTTTCTTTGACTTCTATTCTGCTCTCTATTCTGCTGTCTCCCACTATCCAGGTTTACTTGTTTTTCTTATCATCAGTTGTTAAGTCCGAGGTATTGTCTGGCAAATGCTTATCTGTTTGAATTCTAAAATCTCACAGCACTTTTGCTTCTTTGTTTTCCTGTTCCTTTGTCTATTTGTGATCCCACCAGTTCTTGCTTGCAGGCATGTATTTTTACCAATATTCAATGCACCATTGCTATTACTTTATCATGTTGTTGTTTGTTATCATTCTGTGTGATCTTCTTGTAGCAGCTAGCTAGGTGGCCCACTGTTTCTTCAGTTTCTTTGCAGAGGTGGCATTTGCTTTCTTCTTATTTCTGGCTTTGTATGCATTTGTTCTTAAGGCTTGATCTTGTGCAACCAAACATTAGCCCCTCCATCTTTCTTCAACTTTCCTGCATTTAGCTATTATTAGTTCTTGTTACCTGCTTTGCTTGCTAGTACTTTCTACTGTAATACTTTGCCCTGCCATGTCTCTTTTTTATTCTTCATGTGATCTTTCTTATAGGTCTCTTTGGTCTCTTTGGTATTTAGTAATCCTTCATGATGTACTAGATGCATGTCTCTTCTTCACAGCCTATCAAATACTCTTCCAATATTTCTTCAACTGTCTAGTGCACTTGGAACATTCTATGCCCAGCTTTGCTTCTTGATAAGTAGAGTCTATCAAAGTCACTACATAGAGGAAGGGCATGATACATTGTCACTATTTTTCTGGTCTTCTAGTTCAGTTTGAGTCCAGTCCACTATTCCAGTTGTACAATATATCTATTGTCTGGAACTGCCCAAGTATTAATTACCTTGATTGTCCCAAAGGTGCTTTTTTCAGGAGGCAATTGAGCTTTCTTGTTTTTTTTCTTTGAAGATGTTTCATTTCATTTCTTAATGCAGCCAACCAAGAAACTTCTTCAACTCTAACTGGAAGGTGAGTAATGGAAGCCTGAGGACAGAAGATAAATCTCCAAGTGATCTCAATGACTCTCTAAAATAACGCAAATAAGCAGCTGTCTGCAAGGAATATAAATCCTTCCATTCCTCACCATCCAGTCACAGCTGAAGAAGCTTCTTGGATGAGAAGCAAAACATCTTCAAAGAAAAAACATGAAACTCCAATTGCCTCCTGGAAAAAAAAAACTTTGGAACAACCATGACCTGGATGACCGAGAATCTCCATAGACCTTTTATCACTTTGATGTTATTTTCTCCACTGGTTTTAAACTTTAAGATTTTCTTTAATCTTGTGATGTACTCACTACTAACCTCTTTCTTGACTTCCATGTGCTTGATGTTGTCAGACTGAAGAAAGCCCAGCTATTTGTGGTAATTGTCTTCATCCACACCGTTGATGTTATTTCCCTGGGGCATCTTGATTCCTTCAATTTTTACTATTTTTCCTCTGTTAATGGAAAGGATGGAATGTTTGGCCAATCCAAACTCCACTGTAATGTCTCGACTGTATATGCAGGCAGTGTTGAGTAGCAATCCTTTTCAGATGGTGTTTTTCCATACAGATCATCTATGTAAAGGAGGTGGGATGGCCTGGCAGATGTTTTTTGATGTTTGATAGCTATGACCCAATTTGTTCAGTATTGTGGTGTGCAACTCAAGTTTTGTGTCTGGTTATTTTTTGGCCATAGCTGTTATTTGCTGCTTTATTGTTTCCAGGACTTCCTTGAGCTTCTTTGTCTCTAGGTGACATTTCTTAATCAGATATTCTTTGATCTTCTTGTTTGTTGGTTTATTTTCTTTCATATGTTCTAGTTTGTTTGCATCTGATCTTAGCATGATGGTCTTGGGTTTTTTTTCTTGTTTATTAATTTTACATCCAAGATTTTCAGTTGTGCTAGCTATTTTTTTGTAACAAACTTCAATGCAGTCAACCTTATCCTGTTATTTTTTGTGCTGTTCTAAATACTCAATTATTTTTCCTTTCAGTTCCTCTTGTTTTACAGTTACAGGACTTTGTTCTTTCTAACAAGAAGATAGAGGAGGGAATGCTTGATTTGGGAATGAGAATGATTTAATAGCAACACTGCTTCTCTACTATTAACTCCCTTTGGTTTGTCTCAGCTATTTCTGGCAAAATTTCAATTTCTTTGCCGCAGGTAGACCTTTACAATTCTTCTCCTTCTACTTTTGTGAATACATTATTTTGTATTCTAAATTGACATTGATCTGTCCTTTTATTTTATTTTTATATCCTAGATGTTGTTTTCCAGAAGTGGTACAATCTTTTCAAATACCCTCGTTGGACTTAATTTGTAATAGCAAATAATTTTTTCTTTATTTTCAGTCTTTGTATATTTGTGATGTATAAACAACATTTCTTACAGTAATCCTGAAGCTTCTGGTCCTGGTTCCTCAGCCAACAGTCTTGAGTCCTATAGCTCATTTGTCACAAGATGTCCAGAGACACCAGCACCTAGCATGATCCCTATTGATCCAAGTGATGACTTATACAGTATAGGTTTCTGCAAGTTACATCTCATCATACAGGGACAGTCACTCTTTGTCTGGCTCCTTTGATGAGAACTTCCAGTGTGGTTGAACCCCTGGCATAACTCTAATCTTCAGAGGAACATGCAAGTCCCACTACCACATCGTTGTTGTTGTTGTTGTTGTTGTTATTATTATTATTATTATTATTATTATTATTATTATCATCATTGCTCTTGTTTTAGGAGAAAAAAGGGAAATGTCATTCTTATTTGTCTTTTTTTAAAGTTATTAACTGAATCAGCCTCAGTATGTTTATTTAAACTAGCCAATGTGGATTCTTGGAAATGAGATATTGATTTTTGAACACTTTTGGTTAACATCAACCCTACTAATACAAAAAAATGTTCTTAGTTCAAAGAATATGACGTGTTCTGAATTGCTTTTAGCAATATATGCAGAGGAATTTTTTATCAATAACATATCACTTTTCCTCATAAATTTGGCTTGATTGCTTATTTGTGAATTTTTCAGGGTAGGAAGTTGAGATATTCCTGTGATCTCTACAGTGCTCTGGAGAAAGAGGTGAGAGGCCATCAAAATGAAGTTGAAGGAGGAGGGAAGGGAAGCATCATTTTGCAAATGCAATGAGCCTGAACTTCAATGAATTAGCATTATTTAGGAAAAAATCATTCTCTAGCAAATGTAAAGGTTTTGTCATGAAGAAAAAAGTTGGATTCATCTCTGGGTAATGAGAAGTTGCTCTTTAGATCACAAGGTCAACATTTACAAAACCAATTTAAATCAACATTGGCCAAAACCTCATTTCTGTCCCCCATTATAGTTTGGTGACTTTTTCTAAGTAAGTCAGAGATTGTATAATTTCAAAACAGACATTATCCAATGTAAAAATCTATTGAAAATCACAGTTCTATACAACTTGGCCTGCCCAGTTGTTGACCCTTTAATTTATTGAATAGACTTTTGAATGAAACCAATTATTATTAAGTACCAAATTCATTCCCATAAAAAAATTGGGAAATTGTGTATGTCTAGTTTAATGAAAAGAAGGACTAAGTATAACATGATATCAGTGTTCCAATATCTAAATCAAAGAAGACCGGGGTCAACCTATTTTCCAAAGCATCTGAGGGCAGGACAAGAAGCAATGGATAGAAACTAATCAAGGAGAGAACCAACCTAGAACTAAGGAGAATTTCCTGACGGAACAATTACTGGAACAACTTGCTTCCAGAAGTTGTGAGTACTCCACGTTTTTAAGAAGAGATTAGACACCATTTGTCTGAAATGTTATAGGGCTTCCTACCTAAGGAATTGGACAAGGAGATCTCCAGGGTACCTTCCAATTCTGTTATTCTCTTATTCTGTTTAAGAGTTTTTGATTCAAGAGCTTCAACAATCTTTTCAACACATTAACTCCGAAATGAATAAATTATAAGCAAATTAACTGTTACTATCCAGGTGTAAGTCAGGACAGAGAGAAGGACTGTAGAACCTCAAGCATAAGTGGTTTTGAAGCCACTTGATTGAGGAGAGAGGTTTCTATCTTTTACTATCATTTATTTTTTATTTTGGTAGTAATTTAAGAATTCTATGGGGCAGTAGAAATTGATCATAATAGCTTCATCACCAAGTCATAATGTAATCTATTTCCTTTGGTTTAGTCATATGTCTGTGCCCAGCCATTCTGATTTGTAAATCAGGATTTACAGAGTGAAGCATGAATGAAACCAATTATGATTTATTCAACAAACATTTGGTTATGATTTGCAAAACCAATAACTGATTCCCTAACTCTTAATGCAGGAGAGCAAAAATGAGGATAAATTGTTCACAGAAAGAAGACTATCCTCTCTTCTTACAGTGATCATTTTTTCATATCCACATGGAAGGCTACTTTTGGCTTTTTTGGTCATCATAAGCCCTCACATTATATCAGTTGTGGTGCTTTAGCAATAAAAGGGATTCTAGTCTTAATCCTGTTCTGGTTACTTGATTCCATCCCCTCCCACTTTTCCATTTGTCCTGTCTTCACTTGATAGAATATTGTATGGCCAAGGCTTAATTTACCTGTTTAAAATTAGGAGTTTTTTTCTTGATTGTTATTTCTCTGTTAAATGTCTATGAAGATTCTCAGGTATGCAGGTCAAAGTTGAAATCATTGTCTCAAAGGTGCTTTTTCAAAAGGCAACTGGACTGTTTTTTTCCCTGAGAAAGAATTTTTTGCATTTCTCATCCAAGAAGCTTCATTGGGATTTCATTGTCAGTTTGTTGGATGGATGGATGGATAGATGGATGGATGGATGGATGGATATAAAGAATATTTGTGGAAACTTTAGATTTCTCTTAATCTGTTGGGCCCTCCTTCTTGTAAATAGCTACATAGCCCCAATTGTTCATTACCTTTCCAGTTATACAAAAATCTATATCACACTATTTTTATTGCTCAATTTTCTAAATCATTTTGAAGCCACTGACAAGCTCTGTAAAAGTTTAGGGTTGCAAAAGATTTGCTACATGCTGTAGCAGAAATAATTAAGCTGAAGCCAGATGAGGTATGGAACCACATACTATAATTTAAGAACTGCAATGGTACAAACAGCCAATGTGAAAATACATTTAAAGTAGGTCCCAAGCAATACTTTTTCCAAAAAATACTAGTCATATAGAGATTGTAAATAACAGAAAGCTGACCATTACACCCTTTAAAAAGATGAGCTAAATTGGGAGTATTGGTATGTGAATCATAACTGCTATTTATTCCTCAGCAGTTTTGCTTACAGAACATATTATCCATCAGGATATGTGTTCTGGCTTTCAAAATACTGGATCCTAAGCACTTCTTGAGATAGAATCAATTGCAGATGTTTACCCTGAAGGAAAAAAATCCTAAAAATTGAAGGATTTCATGATAGCATAAAGAGACTTCTACACATAGGTCATGGACTCGATCCAAATTGAACAAAGTAATCTAAGTTGTTATCTTTGACACAAGATAACTATCCTGAAACATCTTTATTGTTAATACAAAGCAACTGCATATTTTCAATTCCTGCTTCTCCCAACTTAAGTTTCCATCCCCTAAATTATCAACTCAGCTGACAGGGAATAGGATGCAACTGATAACTTTCCTCTTTGCCATTTCCTTCTTCTTTCCTTTCTCACTGAAAGCGTTCCATTCTATGAAGTAATGGTCCAAAGCTATATCCCAGGCTGGAATGAAATCTGGTATCTCCAGCATGGGACTCATATTCCCTGTATGCCAAAGACTTGTTTAGGACATTTCCCTTGGTGCCCTTCACACTCTTTCCCAGATGCTTTTGTTTCTTACAAATTATTGTATTCATTTAAAATGAGAAACTAGAATATTGCAAAGGTAAGTGACGACTTTCAACATAATACCAAAAGCCCTTAGAAATATATCAAGGAATGATAGCATTCCAATGCTTAATTTGGAAATGTGTCCAGCTCTTCAGCAAAAGAATAGTAAAAACATCCTGAAAGGAAGTGAGCTGCTAAGATTAACAGGCGGCATTCTGGGAAGCTCATGCTGTGTAAATTGATTGTGTTCCTCTAGCAGCCAAGTTTTAAAAACCTCCACAAGATCTCAACATTCCAGGAGGAATACACATCTCCACTACCCAAACACTGAAGACCTTAGTCTAAACTAAGTAGCTTTTGTATATTTTGTAAAGTTTATAACTCTTAAAAATCAAACTGAAGGAGTGTCTTTCTATTTGGAAGGAGTGATTCATATTGGAGGTAATCATATCATCTAATAAATTTGCAAATTGTGTACATGTATTATATTTTGATTACAGCAAAACCTTTCACTAAGCATTCCATGATACTCTGATTAGTACAATAGTTATACAGTGTGTGGGGTACATTGTATGACAAAGAGCTTCATAACTGGTTTAAAAACCATACAGAGTATTTCTTTTGAGTTCTAAAACTCTATGCAAATTCCATAAAAGAAGTTAAAGATAAATGTACACAACATTGGCAACTCACAATGGTTTATCATGCCTCCACAATTTAATGAAAACAAAAGATAATAGAGAGGTATCCTTTGCAGCTTCTGAGAGCAAACTGTTCGATGAATACAATTTTAGGCTTCATCAACAAGTTCAAAATCATAGGAAAAATAGCCTTACTTCAATCTGGTTTGGTCAGTGTCTTCTAAATACTGTATCTAGTTCTAGGCTTTATGAGAGATCTTAATCCAGAACAGATTAAGAGAATACCAGTGATTTGCAGGAAGCTAGAAACTTTTCTTCAGATAAATGGGAGAAACTGAGAGTGCTTAGCCTTGAGAAAAAGAAGACTGACAGAATTGAAGGATATGATAGCATTCTTCAAATACCTGTAATAATGTCACATAGAAGAAGCTCAAGACCTGTTCTTGTTTCAAAGTCCAGGAGATGGAGTAAAGGGTTTAAGTTTCATGGATGCAGATTCCAATTAGATTCTAGCAATAAGAGCAGTTTACCAGAGAGATGGTCGACTTCCTTTCACTGAATGTGTTGATGCAGAGGCAAAATAACCATCTGTTAGGGAGGCCTTAATGTGGTTTTTCTGCACAAAGCAGTGTTAGTCTTGATGATTCAAATAACTCCTTTCAACTCTATGATTCTGCAATAAATGAACCATACACTCATATTTCAGGCACAGCCATATCTTAGATTTGATTTGCTACCCACTCAATAGATTCATCACTGCCACACTTTTTAGAAAGATTTTTTTTTAAATCTGCAGTTTTGCTGAGAAGGGATGAATGGAAATAAAGCTCCAGTTGAAGTAACCATGAGGTCAACACACACACACACACACACACACACACACACACACACATACAGAAATTTGCAAAACAAAATCCATCTAAAAATAGAAGACAGTGGGGGGAAACCTGGAACGCTCCAGTTATGTATCTTAGGTTATCCATTATAACGGAATTCCTTTAGATAATGAAGTTCAGAAGGGAAAAGGGGGAGCTGAAAAATAGCCTATGTGCCCAGAAGAGATTTCTTCCTGTTCTTTAGTAATAATAACAGTTTATTTTTCTATACATTACTATCTGATTTACTGAAATGTTGCCTTTCACTTGCCTGGGACTGGAGGGGAATTATTCATAGCAGATCTAATTTTGCCACCGTGGAAGGCCCTTTTTGTAATATCCCCCTGGAGCAGGAAGCAATGTGGGTGTGCAAATTACCACAGATGCCAGTTAAGATGGCTAAGCTTTGTGGGGGAGGAATTGGAAAGAACAAAGACTTACATATTCAGTAAATGAAGTAGTTATGGCACGTAATCCCATTGGATGTGGAAGGGCGGTGGTGAGAAACAAGGACAAGAAAAGCCTTAAGCAGTAGTAACACATATTTGCATTGGGAAATCACTTATGGAAATAGAAGTCTGGCATGGATGCTAAATGCTAGGGGAAATTGTCCGGTAATAGAGAGAGTCCAGTGATATAAAGACAAGTGAAAGACTCAGCAGCTTATCTGGGTCATTCCCACCTGCAGAAAAAGAGGGCCCTTTTCTTATTTGGGATAGATTTTTCCCCCAATCATATCCGGGACTTTTTAAATGAATAAACAAGGAGCCTGAACATACGGGCCCTAATCATGGCCAGTTTGAGGAATAAACTGTGTGCAGTTATTATCAGTGCATGCCTAAGCCTCCAGGGATCATGTGTTTGAGGTGACCGATAATGAGATAAGTGGCCTTTGACCACAAGGCCATTCATCTGAGTTTGAATCAGTTCAATAGTTGTTGTTTTGTGTCAAGCATTTGGCCTTGTAGAAATGAAACTAGAGCAGGTTGGTCAATCAGGGGCAAGTAAGTACCCATTAAAAAAATAAATAAGGGGGGAACTATGATTTATTCTGGTACAATAAGGTAAGAGACCAGGTGGATACAGGGTAAGCTAAGTTTAATCACCAATATTTATTTATAACTGCTGCATCCTGTATTTCTTGTAAAGGATTCAGGCAATGTAGGTATGAATGATCTGATTACATGCTCCTTTCTCTGTGATGTAGGCGAGGCTGACAAAGAGTTCAAGGTCACAATGTGAAATCTGTGATTAAAAAGAATTCAAATACAAGCTTCTCCTTTCCAAACCTAAACTCTACAGTGATTGTCTAACATTACTATGTGAAAATATGGCGCATCTTCTTGATCATATTTTCCAGCAACAGGTTTGGGAGACATACATACTGTTCAGATAGCCTTGGATATATAGTGTTGATTTGAAATGTATTATTGATTTGTTGATTTAATTTATTTGCCACCTATCTTGTAACGAAATGACTCTGGATGGCTTTATACATGAATTATACAATTTATACACATATTTTAATGACCTTGACTGTAGTCCATGATTCTGAAATGGAGCACATACTTCCACAGGTACAATAGCCAAGCATAGGACAGAAAATGCCAGCAAAGGCAGAATTAAAAATAATCCTAGTTTTAACTGCTGCATACAAGTTTCATAAATATCTCGATTGGAATTCAAAATGTATGACATTTCCAAATGATTCTAATGCAGATAAGTAGACAAACACAGAGATAAACTGATTATTGTCAGCCCCAAATAATTCCACAGCAGGATCAAGACTGAAGATTGATGATTATGGACCATAGTTTACAATGCAGAGAAATAGAAGTTAGTTTATTTGTTTTCCTGTAATAGAGTTGAAAGCTTCCATATCAAAAGAGAGGCTAAAACCTGGGTCTCCATATATATTTAAATGTCTCCTGGTCTGAAGATAAGTATGAAAATGATTGTGCTAATACTGCCGTTTTGAAACAACAGAAACTTAAATGAGGAAAAGGAAAAAAGTATTAAACTAAGTAGGTAAAGATGATTGAGTGTTAGACACAAAACCAAGAATGGTACATGGCAATTCTAAATTGAGTTCTTGATTGTTTCACACCTATAGACAAATTATTGTCAGATTGAGGACATCTACAATATACTCTGTGAATTATTAATATGGGTAATGCTAACTTGTTTCATTCCTTCAAGTTCTGCTTGCTACCTCATTGTGGTGATAATAGGATATGTGTCCTGGGAGAGAGAGGGAAGAATGCTGGGAGGGTGTACCTATATGGTGAATATATATTAAGGAAACTGGATTGGAAGAAGATGAACTTGGTTTTAAAATTACAGAAAGAAACTCAATAATCCATGCTATGCTAGTAACATTACTGTATTTTGAAAGCTGTAAATATTCTAGTACTGAAAGTCAGGAAGCACTGTGAAAAAAAATTGAACTAATATTAAATATAAAGAAGAACAAATTAATGATAACAGGAACATAATCAATTTTGTCCCAAGTCAGACTACTCTTTCATGTGTATCAGACATTACCTCACAAAGTTGTTTACCATTTTATCCTTTGTAAAGCTTTAATTTATTTAGACAATTTAATGCTGATAATTCTTGGCTCAGATTTTGTTAACTATTTAGCCAGCCATTCTTTCATTTTGGAGAATTCTAAGGCTAAATCACAGCTAGCTGACCATCATATAAGTTCCAATGATGACAACATATCTAACTCAATATTAGTTAAAGCTGACAAAGTAACCTAAACCACAAGGATGTTTCTCAGAGGGTGACTATTCTAATGCCACCATTCATCAAACAATGTGAATACCTGATATGCACATTTAAAGCCATTCCAAGAATGGTTTCAGCTTCAGTTTTTTACTCTTTCAATTAACAGAGGCTGATCTGATTTCACAACAATGGTCCTTGATGACATCTTTGATGCGTTTGAAAGCCATTTCCTAAAATAGTTTAGTGCTTTTTGCTGTTTCCATTTTTAAATTAATAAGATGCAGGATCATATCTTTCTGGGAAATGTAATAAGGGACTAAAGGAAGTGGTGTTTTGGTAATTGGTATTATGATATAGAACTATGCAAAACATTTGAATGAGGTGCTCATCAAAGCATATTAGCGCAGCAAAGCAAACTGCCTCAAAGTGCTACAGCAAGTTGGAAAGGCTGTAAGTTTGCTTTGAAAGCTATTTTGGGCTGTCTGCATGTTTGTAGTTGCTTTGCTATGCAGTTGCTTTACTGTCAATTCTGGTGGAACTGAAATCTGTGCATGCATGGAGAGATAGTTGGGGAAAGTCTTTCAGAAATGTGCCCACCTCGATTTCAGATTTGGCATCTATCAAAAGAGTCCAGGAAGCCATTATCTACAACTTGTTATGGCTTTCAGAATCTCTGCCTGAAAATAACTGAGTGGCCTTTGTTATTTCAACTTTAACCCTTTCATATATTTTGTGTCAACTTGATGAATAGGAATGTCAGCTATGTGGACTTCTTTGACTTCCTTTATTAGGAAACAGCTAATGGCCTTGTATGATCAGCCTATTTTTATGTTACAGTCATATCTCTAGCAAACCTATATCTTCCCTGGCTTCCTGTTGTTCAGTTAAGTCCTAGGAAATCACCAAGAAGGAACTTCTTCCTTTGGGTTTTTCCAATAGGAACACTAAAGTGAAATCTTGCCCTTGAGAAACTTCGGGGAAAAAAAATCTCTATTTCCCCTAGGAAAAATGTAGAGAATTTCTCTGCCTGAAATTTTGGATAGGTAATCTTAAAAACCATTTGTAATTGACACCATTAGGTTCTTATTTTAAAAAAATATTTTAGGAACATGAAGGTATTTAACAAATCCCTATCCTTGATCAGAGGTGAACAGGGTTCAGTAAACCGTATTTTAACTTGCCTGTCATGGAAAGAAGGTGAAGTAACAAATAAAATATATTCAAGGATAAGTAGGCAGAAGGTTGAATTACCAACAAGACAGAGCACAGACAGAGCACAGACTGAGGTCAGTTAGAGTAGCCTTATAAGTCATTGAGCTTCTAATTCAACTATGTGCAGATAATAAAGTTATGCAAAAACATCTCTTTTTTGAAAACCATCTACTATACATAAAAATGAACCCTAAACCACAGATAAATGAAAGGTGGATATTTAGGGCAGGTCCACATATGCAAAGCTATACTAATAATAACGAGACCCTGGATAACCTAATACATTGGACATACATCTGGGAACACAAATTGGTCAGGGAAGAGTGCAGGCAAGTAATCATGGTCCTTAGTTATAAGACACCTGTTTGGACTGAGTTCAAAGCTGAAGTCTTTTTAAAGTCAAGTTGCCAAACACTGACTTCTGAGATCAGCCAAGCATATCCAGGCAGGCTGGTACTGCCCTTTTGAACTACAGAAATTATTGATCAAGATTTGATGAAGGTTTAAAAGTTCTATGCAGGAAAGTTCTATTTTTTCCTTACTTTGTTTTCATTATTTTTGTGTTAGTTTGTGTTCATTGCCTTTACAAGCAGATAGACAGATCAATAGATCAATAACTCAACCACCTGTTTAGAACATCAGCATCCTTGTTAGTCATGGAGCTTTTTTCTTTGCATTCTGAATTTTAATTTCTGTTGTGGTTGCAATGCATTTGATGATTTCCAGATTTTGATGTTTCTTCCTGTTGATTAAGATGGAATAACATGCCATCTTTTTGTGCCTCTTTTCTGAAAGCAGCCTCTTTCATTTCAGTCATTTGATTGTGCTATTAAGGTTTAATATTTGATATTTATCAGTGTTTGATAGCTAATGTTCATCTTATTAAATGTGGTTTGATAGCTGGCATATCTTACCAACAACTTTGAAGATTGTGTGATACTGAAAAACAATGGCATGTTTGGCGATGATCAATTATTTAATAAGTTTTTGTGCTTGAAAGATCAGCTAGAAAATATTTTGAAAGTACTATTTTGCAAATTATTCTTATTTCAAATCATGTTCAAATCCTTGCCTTTTCAGACAAGGCAAAGCTAAGGTCTTGGTATGTGTTTCTAAGTCACATTCTTAGAACTTTAATAGAGGCTGTCCAAAAGGTGCTTTTCCAAAAGGCAATGGGACTTCCTTGGGTTTTTTTTCCCTTGGAAACATTTTGCTTTTCATCCAGGAAGCTTCTTCCATTCAGATATGAACAGAAGTGAACTTCTTCAGAATGGAAGAATCTTCTCGAGTGAGAAATGAAATGTTTTCAAGAAAAAGAATCCAAAAAAGTCCAGTTGCCTTTTGGAAAAACACCTTTGGGACCACCAGGACCTGGATGATTGAGAATCTCCATAGACATTTGATAGAGGCTGGGGTGGGCTGCTGGGGGTTCACAGGGGTTCCTAGCTAAGATTCTGTGCAGTTCGGAGAAACCCCAAATCCCACTCCTGGTTGACCCCATCCACCTCGCCCCCTCCGTCCCAGGAGTCCCCACATGGCCTGTTTTGGATGCAGGCAAGTGCAGGCTGCATGAGGAGGCTTGGAGAGGGTGAAAAACGGGCCTCCCGGAAGTTCAGGAAGGCCAGAAATGGGCTCATTTCCAGCTTCCAGAGAGCCTCCAGAGCCTGTGGAAGCCATTTTTGTCCTCCCGGAGGCTTGAGGAAAGCCTCCAGAGCCTGGGGGGAGGGCAAAAGCGTCCCCCCACCATGGTGCAGGAGGCTGACTAGGCCATGCCCACCATGGCCACGCCCACTCATCAACTGAACAGAGAACCCTTTGCTAAAATTTTTGAAGCCCACCCTCAGATAAACTTCAGAGGAAGGATTCAAGGGAAAAAAAACCAAATGGAAAACCTGTAGAGAATTAGACTGAATGTTTCAAAGTAGTTGCTCCATTTCTTTATATAGTAGTAGTAGTAATTCTTGAAGTATATAAGAGCCTGAAGAATTAGGCAGAATTTATGTCAATTTGGTCTCACAGTTAAGGCACCATGCTAGAAATCCAAAGACCATGATTTCTAATCCCATCTTAGAAATCAAAGCCAGCTGGGTGACTTTGGGTCAGTCATTTTCTCTCAACCCAACCCACCTCACAGAATTGTTGTGGGGAAAATTAGAAGAGGAAGGAGTATTGTGTGTCATTGCCACCTTGAGTTATTTATTTAAAAAATAAAGGTATGGTATAAACAAATCCATTTTTAAATGAAGATTATGGATACTGGAGAAACATCTAGGATAAACAATCTGATACCTCTAAATTTGGGGCATTACTTCCATTATTCCCTAATAGCATTGTAAGGATCTGTGATTATGGAAGCTGTGGTCCAAGACATCTGGCAAACACTAGATTTCCTATCCTATAGGGGCATTTTGTCAAATATTACAAATTACACATGTGAGCCAATAAAATATTGGCAAAAAAGTTAAGCATAACCTAATTACATTATTACTTTGGCTGAAAAGAGGAAATTAAACATTGTGTGTAGTCTTGGAACCATTTTGTTCCATTTCTGTTTTTGGAAACAGAAAATCTCCTTTTTCCTGTGTAGTACAATTAGGCTGACACTCAATAAGAAAAAAAAATAAAAGGAAAGTGCCATTCCCAATTTTTTAAAGCTTCTTTTAAGCTCGATTAAAAATGCTCTATGGTTTAAAAAAAGAAGCGATGGCTTTTTAAAAGCTTTTTTATAAAAGAGGTCATTTGGAAAATAATACATGCAATTGTCAATATAACTGATAGGATTGCATGCCTCATAAATAAATAAATAAACACTTCAAAAATAATTGATTAATTTGTATAATTTATTTTAAATGGTAAAATATGGAGATTCCAGAAATTTTACTGAAAATATAACTTCATCTGTGCTTACATGAACATTACACACATAGTATCCAAAGGGTCTTGCTTCCTAATAAATGTTTTTTTGAATTGCAACCTTTATAACTATTTGCTGTGCTAATAAATATTTCGGTAAAACAAAAACATAATAAAGGAGGATCATGCAGAATGTATCATGCAGAAACCACAATTATAGATTTACATAAGCAGAGATTTTTCCAAACTGCCTAAGAAAACCCCACTAGAAGATGAAAAGAAATTGACTTCATTTCTCAATTTCTTTCAAATATTGTACCTCTGAATTAACTGAATTAACAGAACAGGACTTAGTTTAGAATCACCTGCATAGGAAGCCTCTGTTTCCTGGCTATGAAATAAATGAGGTACTTTGTTACCTGGCCTGTCTCTGTGTGGAAAAGGACAGGCCCAGGCAAAAGCAGCATCCATTAATTTGTGTACTGCTGACACCATTAACCTCGGACATATGTAGCGAGTGTTTCTGCTCTTCATGATGCCCCTAAGGAACTTTCAGTGACATAGGCTAATTAACTCCTCATTAACAACAACAACAGCATTCCCTTTGATGGGTACAAGTTAATTTGTTAATTGTACTTTAATTACAAAGTTATTAAGTGCTTAGAGGTGGGTCTTGGCGGAAGATTGCAATTAATGTACACTGCAGATTGCTTCCAGCTATTGGGAGATGCTAACAGAAACCCTCCTAAACTCCTCCCACATAAAAGGAAGAAGCAGAGCAGGCGAGATAAATTTTACTGGCTAATACCAGAATCCCCACTATCTTCTAAGAAGATGCTTGGAGCAGAGGCAGTGATGCCCAACTAGGCAATTTGGAAGTGCTTTACAAGCAGAATTGTGCTCAACTGATTTTTATTGGCTCAGAGATTGTCAAAAAAAAAAAAAAAAGCTGGAAAACGCACCTTCTAAATATGAAATGTTAATAGTCACAGGTCAAAATGTTTCCCTGTTTTTCCTTCCCCACCCCCATAAAGCAAAGGAAATAATCGCTTTCACCAATTTTCCCTAGTAAAATTAAAGACCACTGGATCGTAGTAGATGAACATTTTCATCCAACTGAAAGAAACAGAAGTCCAATAGTACTAGTGAATTGAAATGGTCCAAATATGTGGGAAATGATGGCATAATTATTGAATCCTTGTTGAAAAAGATAGTCCTTGAAATGGTTGGATTTCTACAACAGAAGCTATGTGCAATTACTGCTTGTAGACTATAGAGAGATTGGCTAACAGACAGGAAAGCTTTTCTGGAGGCTAAAAGCAGGAAAGGCAGCAGGTTTTTCCACCTCCTGATATACCCATTGCTGGTGACCACTATCTCATTCATGCTTCATTTCTTGCACAAGCATTTTGAAACCAAATATGACACTTGCCTCTGTACAGTACACTGTACAATAGAATGCGTCCCCCAAAACAGAGAGAGCTGGGACAAAGAAGTAAATGGAAGCAGAACAAAAATGAGTATTTCTTAGGGCTGCATCCAAGATATGAGGACCAACTGCTGCTCTGCAGGGCCAAAGGGCAGATAAACTGGGAATTGGGGATGTTGTAATCTCCAACCAAAGGATTGGCATTCTGCTGGATAAGGTGGTGCAGATTATCCTTTCCCTGATCCCACAGGGTCATTCATATGTTTTCTGCAGCTGATTTTATTTATTTCTGATTCTGCTCTGGTTTATTTGAAAACAGCTGCAAGCTGGTCTTTTCTTTCAAACCACTGTGGCTCTGAAGTCCTTGTGGGCTGTTCATTTTCCTATTGAGAGGGACTCTGGCCTCACTCGGCCTCTTAGCTTCTGGATTCAAGCCAGACAGAATATTCTTCAAACACTCTTCTTAGACCTTGTCTTGCTCTGTATGCATTTAGAAGTCTTATCTCTGATCCACACCTCCAATCCAGCTGCTGCAGCACATATAGGCGTGGTCACCGCTATTGGGATAAGGTTGAACTTGCAAAATGGATAGCCTGCAATTAAGGTACTTTCAAAACTCACTGAAGTTTTTAAATAGAACAAAGGAATGGTAGCAAGATTTTGATCCTTTGGTACTGTAGTACCATTTTTACAATCAAGCACTGAATGACTTCCTCTCAAAGAGTAATATGCTTTACCTAGTTGGATTGGTTAGCAGAAAAGGTAAAATGTAATTATTGGCACATTCATTGTTGCCTATATCTTCTCTATTTTTTGCCCCTGTAATAGTTAAAGTCAATTATGCTTCAGCTCCTTTGTGAGAGATAGAAGTGCTATGAGGTTTCTTTATGTCTACTACTTTCCTCCACCTTACACATGAGAAAATATTATTACATAGGCTAAATCCTCAAGCTCATCTCTCATTCCCTTCAACAGTTAAATTAAGGGTTTAATATATGTGGAAGTCCCAAATTAATTTTACAATATTCATTCAATTGTCATGGTTTCTTGTAAGATTCTTTAAAACTTTTATCCAGGCATGGATGACTCCAAATCTTAGTTTAGGAAAATGAACTGATGAAAAATATTCCTAGGTTCTCTTTGCCAACTGTTAAACTAGCTAACAATGTGCTTTGTCTTTTACATATCTTTCTTATATAGGGGAATTCAGGTTACAATGAATTATTCTCCAGTTCAGCTGACTTGAGGACAGCAGCGAACCAAACCCTTCATTACAATTAATGGAGACCAAGAGCAAACTAGAACACGTCTGTCATATCCTGGTTCTTATTAAATCTGTTTCCCCCTCTGGTTACCTGACATTTGTTGTTTTTCAACTGGCATTAGCAGTTGGAATATGGAGTGGTGTAGGGGCCTAGAGGTGGAGCTCTCACCTCACAATCAGGAGGCTGTGAGTTCGATCCTAGGTAGCGGCAGTTATTTCTCTCTCTGGGCATAGTGAGTAATTATCTGCTGCAAACTCTGCATTGGTGACAAGAAGGGCAACCAGCCAGTAAACACTCAGCTCCATTCAGTTGGCCAGACTGCACCTCAATGTAAGGGATTACAGGGTCATTAAAAGACCAAAAAAAAAAAAAAATAGCATTGGAATCAGTGGTGGGATTCAAATTTTTTTACTACTGGTTCTGTGGGCGTGGCTTGATGGGCATGGCAGGGGAAGGATACTATAAAATCTCCAGTCAGAGGTCGTATTTGCCAATTCTCTGAACTACTCAAAATTTCCGCTACGGGTTCTCCAGAACTGGTCAGAACCAGCTGAATACCACTCTGATTGGAATATAGCAAATTGTAGCAGGAATATCTATGCAGTATGAAAGGTAGTATGTGCAAGCTCAAGAGCCCAGTAGACACAGATAAATAGATCTAGATCACTATCATGATGGAACCTATTCTGTGAACTGGCTTTTAAGGTACAATCCTAAACATACTTACTTGGAAACCACCCAGATTTCAATTCATGGTTAAGTTTGCAAAAACGATAAAACAATTGTTGTCCAAAGCACTTGAAATCGGCATTCAGTTAATGTAAAACAAATGGAAATCAGGCTTTAGAGCTCTCTGCCAGAGAATGTAATAAAAGTAGCTATAGATAATAATGCAATCTGATTCAAGGACATACTAAACCTATAGAAATCTGGCATCTGAATGGTCTTTAACCACAACAGTAGAGGTGACACTTCCTCCTTTGTTGCTTAGCATCTTGCTTAAAGCTCAAATTGCCTGAAGCTTTGAACATGCAAGCATCATCTGCAAAGTAAGTGACATTGAGGACTAATTCCTATCAGGATAGATCTTACTGAGCTAAATGGACCATTAGAACAGCTTTGCTGGGGTTTGGCCACATCCTTTCCTCGCCCAGCTGGATCCCCATTTATTTCACTCTGTCAGCCAGTGTTGAGAAGTTCAAGCAAATAAATGTCACGCACCAGTGTTTTAAAGGCCGTTCCCTGCAGCTGATCTCGGTCCAACCTTTTTTTAATTTAAGTTTTCCCATTGTAGAGGACAGCAAAATGATTAAAGATAAACATACAGCTGCTGCAAGAGGCATCCTTGGAACAGGAATGGGAGATAGACAGACCAAACAACCAATCCAACCCCTCTTGTGGCTCCATATTACTGGGACTTCTCAACACTTAGCCTATAGCAAAATTCTGCTAACAGCCCAGAAATGGAAGCCAAGGACCTGTCAACTTCCTTCACATTGGGCTTTTGCCAGAAGGCCTATAAAAATGTCATTGCCTGTCAGCGGCTGATGATTATGTTCCCCCTTTGTCTAACTCTTGGTAACACGCTTCTATGTTTTGTTTTGTTTTAAAAAAGAGTGAACATCATTTTGGAACTACTTTGGCCTCTCCTTCGCCTTTTTCAAACAATAGTATACTAAATATGGAGAGACAGAAGCTGTTACTTAAGTCTTCAGCTGCTGCCAAGAAAAAATGAATAATTAAGAACATGTTACTTGCCTGGAACTCCCAATAATGCTTTTAAGTTAAGATTTAAGTGGCCAACACTTTTAAACTACGTTGCTTCTGTCCCCAGCTTGCCTCTAGTTTAGTTTAGTTTAGTTTAGTTTATTTAAACTTATATACCGCCCCCTCTCCCAGAGGGACTCGGGGCGGTGTACAGCCAAATAAAATATACATATACATACAAATACTAGCTAGCCCTACATCTTTCACATTGTATACATGCACCAGTTTAATGCTTTGGAGTAGCTCTTAAAGAGGAAAATAAGGAGGAAGAGATGCCTCTCTACTTCTTTCACATACCAACACTGTGGCATTAAGATAATAATGAGGCTAAAAGTGTCTACTGTTGTCACATACACACACAAACACACACACACACACACACACACACACACACACACTTCTTTTGTTATGCATGTAATTAAAAACAAAAGGTCATACTTCCTATTTTTCTTTGAATGTTTAATTGCCATTTTATTTCTCACTTGATAAACAGTTCACAAATCTACAGGGAGTCCTCGACTTACAACAGTTCGTTTAGTGACCATTCAGAGTTACAATGGCATAACTTATAATAAGCATGACCCTCTGTGGTGCAGTGGTTAGAATGCAGTACTGCAAGCTACTTCTGCAGCCAGCTGCCTACAATTTGGCAGATCAAATCCCACCAGGCTCAAGGTTGACTCAGCCTTCCATCCTTCCGAGGTGGGTAAAATGAGGACCAAAACTGTTGGGGGCAATATGCTGATTCTGTAAATCGCTTAGAGAGGGCTGTAAAGCACTATAAAGCAGTATATAAGTCTAAGTGCTAGTACTATTGCTATAATGGGACTTATGACCATTTTTCACACTTATGACTATTGCAATATCCCCATGGCCACATGATCACAATGCAGATGCTTGGCAACTGTTTCATATTTAGACAATTGCAGAGTCCCCGGGGTCACGTGATCACTTTTAGTGACTTGGACACCTGATCCACTTAACAATCGTGTTACTAATTTAACAACTCACTTAACAATTCTGGAAAGAAATGTTGGAAAATGGGTCAAAGCTCACTTAACAAATGTCTCACTTAGCAACAGAAATGTGGGCTCAACTGTGGTCATAAGTCAAGGACTACCTATGTTATATACATATTCAGTGATAGAGTTCAGTCATAGAACAAATGGTTGGAAGGGATCTTATAGGTCATCCAGTCCAGTCTTTGGTCAGAAATCCAGCAAACCTTTCCTGAAAGCAGTTGTAATTCTCACTCCCACCCGCCCCCATTTGAAAACCTGCAAGCAATGGTGTCCTTTCTATATTAAAGTCTCTTTGTTCCAGAATCTGTCTTGAGAATGTTTAAGTGCGAGGGTCATAAATGCATGGATGTGAACATAGATAATCTGTCAACATTTCATATATCAGCATGCATATTTTATTTTACAGGACAGAGTTTCTTGATAAAGCATGTTCTGTGTGTAATATTTGTCAGCAGAGGTACAACACACATTCCCTTTTTTCTAGGCCTTACACGCCTCCCTACCCTGAAAAACGCATCCCTACCCTGGAAAAATTCAATTCCTCTAAAAATATTCCTCCAGTAACAAGCACCAATCTGGCATTGATTGAGTATCATGGTGGTGTACATAATGACTCTCTGGTGATTAATACCAGCTATTTATTCACAACTAACAGCCACAGTGTGGCAGCAACAAATAAATTAACAAGGTTAGAAATATGTAAAAGAAAATATTTATGTAATGGATCAGGGACAGTATGTGATAGCTGTATACATCAGTTATGTATATAACAAGTGATCAGTGCAAGGGCCATGTGTTTTAGTAATACCCTGTTCCTCTCCAATATCTTTGTAATTGTTGTGAAGTCATTCAAATGTAGCTTGATAAAAAGAAGCAGGCTTGCGAAGAGGTTAGTTGCTTTTATTTGCTTAGAAGGCAATGCTGCAAGCAGATGGAGCAGAGGGCAATTTTGCTATTAGAATTCTAGCAAAAAGCATTTCTTGAAGACCAAATAAGGTCTACATTTGATTTCTGCATTAAATTGCAAGGTGTTTTGCAGGGATGACCCTGTTTAGGAGACAACAACATGACCCAATGATAGAGGCTGCTGAAAATTCTCCTCTGTGAAAAAGCATTTCCTTAGTCAGAATGAGAACCTGGGAGTTATCTCTGCTAAAGAAAAAGGAGGAGGAGGAGGAGGAGGAGAACAAGAAGAAAAAGGAGAAATATTAAACAGTTTTTACAAAGTACTTTTGTACTTACAGATAGGCAAGAATCTGTCATGAAAAATTACTTATTTGTGTACATCGAGTTTATTTCCTTATACAGTAAGTGTCATTCTATGAGGAAGTGCTAACAGGACCTCCTGTTTGCATGAACAAAATATTTCTTTAGCTGATGCACCTGCTTCCTTGCACTTTAAAAGTCAGATTTGCAGCTCAGGAATGCCCTCAAAAGTCATCACTTATTTTGGATTCATGCATAGTGGTGTTTGCACAGAGTGCTCTTCACCACTGTGCTGCTATACCATCTGTCATATTTCTGAGATTGTGGTAGTTTGACAAGAAATTCCTTTCCAAGCTGAGCTAGACCCTTTGCTTCAATGCTAGCATCGCTCATGTCTGGATAGTAATCTACTTGAGTACTGGAATGGGTACTATGAGATCCTGTTTTTGAAGTCTTCATGAAAGGAACAGTGAATCAATACAGAACAGTCAGCTAATAATCACTTGTATTAAAAGAAATTCATAGGCTTCTAATATCTTAAGGAGAAATTATCTTAAAATGTAACCTGCTCATATTCATAGGCAAATTTGAAGGGGCCTTCTTTAAGCAGTATTTCTGTAGAAGTTAGTGGGTAAATATTACAGTTCAGTTTTTCTGTGTGGTAGCACTGTATGCTTGAAAAATCTCCCGATATCTATATGCCTACCAACCATTATTTTAAATTCCATGTATCAGTTCAACCTTGGCCTTCTAATTTTCTTTGTCATGATTTATATCAATTAGTATTCATAAAAATATTTTTTTTCAGAGCATTTGTTTCTATTGCCATTTTAATGATTTTAAGCTGAAACGTGAGTGGTAGATGTGTGTGCCTTTTTATCCTTATTAAGTGTGTGTGCCTTTTTATCCTTATTAAGTATTGATGTGCTGATGTCTGAATTATATTTCATGGGGAGTGCACACTTCAGAAATTATTTGAGAGAGGTGATTTTGGAATTTGTATGACTAACATAATTTGTTAAAGCAGTGTGTCATATTTCAGGCTGAAAAAGTCTGAAAAAAAGAGAGATACAGCTACTTTAATAGTCACATTAACTTTAATGAATTGACTTTTTCTGAATCATTTTTGAAGCATGCAAAAGCATTAATATTTTATAGTATATGTAAGCTATTTTGACAAATATAATTTTGAAGCAAGGTAAAAATAAATCAAATAACAACACTAATAATTAATGTCATTGCAATGAAGTCACTCAAATTCCTACTGAACAAATAAAGGCATTCTAGCCTTGCATAGAATGGACCTAATTTGTATAGTCTAATAGAATTTCTTACAAAGCTGAAACTCAGGTTTCCTGAGACAGGCAAGGAAAGAGCTAATGTTTTTCAAGTCCACTCAGCTTCAAAGTGCCAAATAGGCTTTGAGTTTTAATTTGGAAGGGGAAATAGAGACTTCAAGAAAGCTTAAATGGGAAGTTACCACTGTATAAACTACTCTGACAGATTCTTTCTGTCAAGGAATTGTCATGGCTGGTAAGCCAGGAGAAGCATTCTTGTTCACCAAGGTTACTTGAGCTCCCAGTGAGAAAGATGAGTATTCACAAAATATGTACTTGTCCTTTCAGATGAAATGCACTACTTCCTTGACAGATCATTTATCCCCTTCCCAGGTCCAAAAGCCATCCATTAACAAGACCTCCAGTTTGTTGAGATATAATTTCAGCTGTTTGCCTTCATCCATGCATTACATTTTGCATTTGCCAATGGGGGAACACTAATATCTTATGAAATGAAGGGGATACCATGCTGCTGAGGCTCCTAGTGAAAGATGTATGTAATTTATTATAGAATTCAGAACAAAATAGTTTTAAAAATTCAAGGACAGAATCAAATTTGGAATACAGGTCTCAAATAATTCTCACCTAAAGCAAAGCAGAGGCATGTTTTGACTTGGAAGAAAAATTGAGAACATCATGTAATAAAGTATTGCCATTTTATCCTGAACTTGCAACCACAGCAGTTATAGTGACAATGAAAATATAGGCAAAATAAGTATACTGGAGCTTAATTTCAGGGCTAATGGAAATCTTGATTTAGTTTAGCAAAAAATGTGCATACCTTACTCTAGGATTTCTAAATTTCTATATCCTAAGTACATAAAGCATTTGCAGTTGAATCCTTTGCTTCCCATAAACACATACTTGTATAAAATTTATTTCAATAGAATTGTTAAACCATACTATCTTAAGTGAAAGTCAAACTATATGTACATGACAATGCATTATATTGTAAACAAATTGAAAAAGTGCTTTTGCTGCAGTAACTGCATTTTGTTCTGTTCTTTTATTCATTTATTTGCTTTTTTGTTAAATCTAAAATCTCATCTTTCTGTCAAATCATGTCCAAGATGGCTAACAGTACTAAAATGTGTCCAATAAAACACAATGACAAAAGTCAATAAAGTTAATGGGACGTCAGGGGGAGAGTTTTCCCCCCTGGTCTTCTGCCAGCTGGTAGGGATGGAGCCGGCCGTCGCCTTGAGTCCATCCTGGAGTGTGTCGGAGCCGCGACGGCCAAGCGGTGGGTCTGTGATGCCGAGCTTGCGGGACTACAGCTGCGCCCGCCATCTTGGATGGCGGGATATTTGAATTCTAGGTGAGAGGATCAGCTGAGGTTTGTTTTGCCGCGATCCCCTCTCGCTCTCGCTTTAGTGGGTGGACGAGGCTGCTGGCATTTGCTGTCTTGCCTCGTCACCCTCTTTTACTTGTAGCGTTTTGCCTGGCAGCATTTGACATCGTTGCTTTTCCTGTGTGAGCTCTGGAAACTTGTTTGCTGATTATCATCAATTCCAGGCCATTGTCACCCTTAGTGGAACAACATCTCCCACCAGCCAGCAAATGCCCTTATCTGACTATCCCTGACCAGGAGAAAGGTGCCAGAGGAGGAGGTTTTTAGACTGTCATCGTGGTGAGAGGATGATGGCGGTTGTATATCATCTCTCTCCCCACTGTTGTGAGAGGACAGAGGGTTGAACTTTAACCTCCACCTTGTGGTCCGTGTGATCTGGTCCCTCACCATCGTGAGAGGATGGTGGGCCTATTATCATCAGGACTCCCCAGTGACCATGAGAGGGTCATAGGGGTAGAGGATCTCTTCCTTTACAGGACATCTTATTCTGGCCCTTGCTTCATGATCAGGCCTTACTGCCCAGAGGTGATGAAAAGCTGAAGTCTACTTATTCGGCAGCCGAACTGTGGGCCCTGAGGAATGCCCCCCTTTCTCAGGTGTGGCCCTCAGACCTTTCCCTGTCATACCTCGAGGATAGTTCTTGGGTACCAGAGAGGAGACATGGCGCAGCTGTGGGTTTTAATTATAGGGATTTTAAGGGTTCTTTTAAATTATTTAAATTCCTGACGAAATTTTTAATCGGGTTAGGGAAAGGGAATTTATTATTCGGGTTAGGGAGGGGGCCCAGACTGGGTTTGGGGGACAACCCATCTGGGGATAAGGCCAGACCGGGGCATGCCTGCGACCGGGAGGCCTTGGGATCGGGGACGGTCGATCCGAAGATGGGGGCTTCTTTTGGGGAGGGGGATGAAAGGGTTATCCCTACGATCGGTGGGAGAGGCAGGTATGGTGTTGACAGGGGGTCTTATCAAGTTATGGGAGCCCGCCCCCGCTGTTTACAAGCGGTGGTGTGCTCCGGCCCCCAGGTCATGTCTCGCTCCCTGAGTTGTTTGAATGATCGGGCCCCGGGCCTTCGGCTGATGCTTTGCAATGCCAGGTCCGTAGTGATTAAAGCCCCCCTTGTTCACGATCCTGTCATGGAGGGGGGTGCAGACCTGGCTGGCATTACCGAGACCTGGCTGGGATAGGAGGGGGGTGTCCCTCTAGTAGAGATGTGCCCAGCCGAGTTTCGGGTTTTTCATTGGCCGAGGGCCCAGGGGAGGGGTGGGGGGGTTGTGGTAATTATTCGGGAGGATCTGGATCCTAGGGAATCCACTGTTCCTCAGATGACCGGATGTGAGTCCCTTTTTGTTAAGTGTGGTTCCGGGGTTCAGATGGGCCTTTTGATCACATACCTGGCTCCCTGCTATGTGACATCGGCCCTGCCTGAGCTCCTCGAGGTCATAGTCGGTCTGGCGGTTGAGACCCCCAGGCTGATGGTCATGGGGGATCTCAACCTGCCTTCGGCCGGTGGGGCCTCGGGGATTGCCCAGGAGTTCTTGGCTTCCATGACAGCCTTGGGCCTGACCCAATTAATTAAGGAACCCATGCATACTGGGGGTCACATTCTGGATCTGGTTTTTGTCTCTGGACAGTGGCAGGATGATCTGGGTGTTGGGGATGTTTTTGTTGAACCCTTGTCATGGTCAGATCATTCGCTCCTTAGGCTGGACTTCCAGGCCGCTCCTCCCCATTGCAGGGAGGCGGACCAAATACGTTGGTACCGCCCCAGGCGCCTGATGGATCCAGATAGGTTCCTGATGGAGCTTGGGCCATATCCCGACATTCGAACTCACGACTCGGTGGGGGACCTAGTCGCCACCTGGGAAAGGGTGGGGGCTGGGGCCCTGGACCGGATCGTGCCCTTGCGGGCTCTGACCTGGTGCCGCTCTCACTCGGCCCCCTGGTTTTCCGGGGAGCTGAGGGAGATGAAGCACCGGAAAAGACGCCTGCAGAGTATTTGGAGGACTACTCGCTCCGGACCCGACCGAACACTTTTACGGTCTTATATCAAGACCTATTTAGTGGCGATAAGGGTGGCAAAGCGTCTTTACTTTTCCACCCTTATTGCATCCGCAGGAAACCGCCCGGCCGCCCTGTTTAGAGTAACCCGCTCCCTCTTGGAAGGGGGAGCGCGGGAGGACCCCTTGCAGGGACAGGCTGAGGATTTTTCAAAGTTCCTGGTGGATAAAATCACTCAGATCCGGGATGGGTTGGACTCTGAATGGGCAGCTCTGGGTGGGGGATCGAGGGCAGAACTTGAAACAGTCATTTGGGACGAGTTTGATCCTGTGACCCCCGAAGACGTGGACAGGTTGCTGCGGGGACTGAATGCGACCACATGTTTATTGGACCCATGTCCCTCCTGGCTGGTGTTGGCCACCCGGGAGGTGACACGAGGTTGGTTTCAGGGTATTATTAACGCTTCCTTGAGTGAGGGATATCTACCCGCCGCCTTGAAAGAGGCGGTGGTGAGACCCCTCCTCAAGAAACCGTCCCTGGACCCAACTCTGTTATCTAATTATCGTCCTGTCTCCAACCTTCGTTTTATGGCGAAGGTTGTTGAGAGTGTGGTGGCACAACAGTTTCCCCAGCACCTGGATGAAGCTGTCTATTTGGATCCATGCCAATCGGGCTTCAGGCCTGGGCACAGCACAGAGACGGCGTTGGTCGCATTGGTGGATGATCTCTGGAGGGCCCGTGACAGGGATTATTCCTCTGTCCTGGTCCTCTTAGATCTTTCGGCGGCTTTTGATACTGTCGACCACAGTATCCTATTGCAGCGGCTGGGGGGGTTGGGAGTGGGAGGCACCGTTATGCAGTGGTTCTCTTCCTTCCTCTCTGACCGCTCGCAATTTGTGTTGGCAGGGGGGCAGAGGTCGGCCCCGAGGCCCCTGGTTTGCGGGGTGCCTCAGGGGTCGGTGCTCTCGCCCCTTCTGTTCAACATCTATATGAAGCTGCTAGGTGAGATCATCCGTGGCTTTGGGGTAGAGTTCCATCAGTACGCTGATGATACTCAGCTGTACATTTCTACCCTGGGCTACCCCGATGAAGCCGTCGAAGTGATGACCCGGTGCCTGGAGGCTGTGCGGTGTTGAATGGGGTGGAACAGGCTTCAGCTCAACCCATCTAAGACTGAGTGGCTGTGCTTCCCAGCACCCTGGTACAGCCAGCTGGTTCCATCGCTGGCTGTGGGGGGGGGGAATTCTTGCCCCCACAGAGAGGACCCGCAATCTGGGTGTCCTCCTGGATGTACGGCTGTCATTGGAAGACCATGTGGCGGCCGTCGCCAGGGGGGCTTTTGGACAGGTCCGTAGGATCTACCAGTTGCGGCCCTTTCTGGATCGGGATGCGCTTCGCACGGTCACTTCCGCCCTGGTGACCTCCTGCCTAGACTATGCCAATGCTCTCTACATGGGGCTGCCTTTGAAGAGCATCCGGAGGCTCCAGTTGGTGCAGAATGCAGCCGCGAGGGTGGTAATGGGAGCTCCTAGGGGCTCCCATGTTATGCCACTTCTGCGCGTGCTGCATTGGCTCCCGGTGGCCCTCCGGGTGCGCTTCAAAGTCTTGGTTACTTTCTTTAAAGCGCTCCATGGCTCGGGACCGGGATATTTGCGAAACCGCCTCCTGCCACCATCGGCTTCCCACTGACCGGTACGCTCCCATAGAGTCGGTCTCCTTGGGGTGCCGCCGGCTGGACGGCTGGCGACCCTGAGGGCGCGGGCCTTCTCATTGGGAGCTCCCCCTCTCTGGAATGAATTACCCCCGGAGGTAAGGGCCGCCCCTGATCTCATGGCCTTCCGTCGGTTACTCAAAACGCACCTATTTTGGCAGGCCAGACTGGCCTAGGGGTCTTTTAAATTTTAACCTGGTTTTAATTTCTTTTAATACTTGTTTATATTTTAATTAGAGCCACATTATATTCAATTTTTAAATTTTAATATTATCATGTTGTGTGTTGTATTTGTGCTCTGTATATGTGTTTTTATTGGCTGTTCACCGCCCCGAGTCCCTTTGGGGAGAGGGGGGCGGTATATAAATCGAATTAATTAATTAATTAATTAATTAATTAATAAACAAATAATGGATAAAATGGGCAAAATAAAGAGAAAGCAATAAAAATATGATGGCCACAACTGACTGATTGTTAATGGAATAAAATCAGTATATTAAAGTTGTTCAACTCAACATCACACATATTTTTGCTTTAGATAATCCAGACACTCCATTAAGTGGAAATGTACAGATAAAATGGCCAAAGGTTAGTAATTGAATAGGATATCAGTCTTCTCTCACTTGATGCCTTCCAGAGGTGTTCCTCTATTCCCATATTCTCCAGAGAATCTAATTAGTTCAACATTTCTGGAGGGTTTCCTGGAAGAAGATGATTATGTTATAGCTTGAATGAAGATGATCAAGAGAATAGGAAATTGTCAATATGATTTCTGAATCAGAAGACAAAAACCATTTGCTGTATGAAATGTGAAAACGTTCTTCAAGCAACTATGAAAAAAAATTGCCAATTAATGGAATGAAAACTAACTGGAGATTTTAAGTTGAATTTTATCAGAAACTGTTTTTCTGGGAAGTTCTATATTAGTATGTGGTAGAAAGCCAAGAAAAAGTATTGGGAAAATCAATCATTTAAAACAAATAGTGGTTAATTCCTGCACAGAACCCAACTTTTAGCTGTTGGGGTATATTTCAATGAGCTGCATCTTAGCCTTTTATTGTTTTTCTTGTACTTAAGGGAATATGTTATCACTTTGGCTAAAACAATACAAAAATGCATTTGTTCTTTAGTGCTGACTGGAGTGCACAGTAAGCACTTTTTAAAAGTCCAAGTGAAATAAACATTAAAAGGCCAACAGCCAGTAAGGCTCATTAAGGATTCAAGAGGCAAGCTCTTACTTATTTTAAATGAAAGCAAAGAAAACTTTTCATCTCTTTTTGCCAACAACTTAACTTCTAAGTTTCTTAACTTCGAAGACCATTATAAGATTAAATTTATGTCTAATCTGTTTCATTCATATAAATATTTATTCATAAATATGTTATATTTCTTCATTAACACTTTGAATGTTAACTATACAACATTCATATTATTGTATAGGCATTCCACCCTAAAATGTGTCCTGTTGCACATTTTTTAAATTGTGAATTGTGCATTCTTACTCCATGAAATGCAAATTACATCAGTTAAATGTGGACCAAACCAAGCTATTAAGTATTGATTGATCCTACAAGTATGCAGGAAAAAAATAGTTCTAGGGTTCTAAGATAAAGGGAGTCATTTTGGATTTGAAAAAACATCATACCGGGTCTTGGCAATATATGCAATTGACTTATATAGCAAAGAACTGTATCAACAAACACCGTAATTCAAGTGTTTAAATGTGATCTGTACAAAAATGTGTTAAAATGATGAGCAGAAAATTTAAAGAGATTCTAATTTAATTTTTCAGTGGCATAATAACTAGAGAAATGCAATGTGCGTTTTTGTGAAGCATTTGGGGTTTTTTTCTTAACAAAAATCAGCACAGCAGTATATTTGAAATGGAACTCCAGTGGGTGCATAGCAATTATTACAATTATTAAACTTGCTCTGCACCCACTGAAGTTCTATTTCATATATACTCCTGCAATGATTTTTGTTTAAACAAAACAAAAACAGAAGCTTCACAAAAATGCACTTTGCATTTCTCTAATTATTATGCCACTGAAAAATTAAATCAGAATCTCTTCAAATTTTCTGCTCATCATTTTAACATAATTTTTGTACAGATCATATTTAAAACTTGAAATACAGAAAAGACTGTTCCTCTCCCTTCAAAAAAGCCTGGATATGAATTGATGTAGTGGCAGAGGCTATATCAATCAGAATTTCAGAGGTTCAGAAACCTTAATTTTCCCCACTGCATATGGAAGTTCTCCACTTTGTACCTGAAATATAGTTGCTCCTCAAGAAATAAACAAACATGGTCTGCAAAACAGCATGTTTGAGGTGAGGGCTAGGCAAAAGTGTCTGCAGGCAAGGATAAGAGAGAATAACAGAAGTGTCATGATGCAAGCTCCACTTCTTTTGCATCTGTGTGGTAACATTGCACACACATGCAAAACAGGTGGACCTTGCAACATAATACTGTTTATAATACTATGGTGAAAATAGTAAAATCCCATAGATACCTGCTGCACAGATCCTTTTCTTGCCATAATTTAGAGGAGAGGAGAGTAGAGCAGAGCAGAGCAGAAATAGCAATAGCAATAGCAACAGCACTTAGACTTATACACCGCTTTACAATGCTCTACAGCCTTCTGTTCTAAGAATAGAATAGAATAGAATAGAATAGAATAGAATAGAATAGAATAGAATAGAATAGAATAGAGCTTGGAGGTCTTCTAGTCCAGCCCACTGCTCAAGCAGGAGGACCTAGACCATCTC
This sequence comes from Bungarus multicinctus, assembly GCA_023653725.1. Classification (NCBI taxonomy): domain Eukaryota; kingdom Metazoa; phylum Chordata; class Lepidosauria; order Squamata; family Elapidae; genus Bungarus; species Bungarus multicinctus. The sequence continues at coordinate 111,613,920 of CM042834.1, read as the reverse complement.
AGACAACTGACTGTCCAGTCTCTTCTTAGAAACCTCCAGTGATGGAGTACCCATGATTTCTGAAGGCAAGTTGTTCCACTGGTTAATTGTCCCCACTGGTAGGAAGTTTCTCATTAATTCCAGGTTCCTTCTCTCTTTGATCAGTTTCCAACCATGTCCTTTATAATTAAGACTGATGTTAAAAGAATCAGAACATCCCTTTGATTCAGGATCCCACCCAACCTCAGCTCTGAAAGAACTCATAGATAACTCTGCAGAGCACTTTATGGAGCCTGATTTTTCCCTACATTTGGCTGTGTTCTTTTTCCTTTCCTTCATAGGAACTCATCTGCCCATAAACATGTTTCATCAATACCCACCAATCCTATATTCTTCTAACCCTCCGTTACTAACTTGATGCTGTCCAGATGTGCTGAACCACATTTCCCATTAATCTGACCAAGGAGATGAGATCTGGATTCTAGCACTTCTGTACCTGGTGAGAGAAGGCTGTGCTAGTTTCTATCAATATTTGTCTAAGCATTGCTCAACTACAATAATGTCATTGTATTATTCAGTGGCTATGGAATAGTACTTAATTCAGATATGATGACAAACTAAGGTTTTATATTGAAAGGGTTTGGTTTGGGCACCTCCTCATGGTCTTAAATCTGTAACCATTTAAATTTGTTCCAGTCAGCAGCATGGTCACTGGCAAATGACTGTGGAAGTTATAGTGCAAACCCCTCAGTGAACCAGACTAATTATCCTAGCTTTAAATCAGTCATTTGTTTTGCCCAAATGTGGCATACCATCAAATTAGAATCAATCCTTATTGATTCTTTATCTCAAATTAAAAACACATCTCCTAATCTCATCCTTTTATGTCTAGATTCTAGGCCTGTTTTTATAGCTCCAAGAATACCCAAAATTCTGGGGTATAATTTTGTGAGCTTAAAAAGCACCAAAATACATGTGTTAAAACCTCTACCACATTTAATACCCGCAAAACCCTTCCTTAAAGGAGGATGTCATTGTTATACCCATTGTGGTCTTCAATGGCTATAAAAAAGAGAAGAGTACTCACATCCACAAAGATACTGCCTTTCTCTATCCAAGAAGAACAGAATGGGAAGTATAAGCCTAAACTTGTCTGGAAGGTTTATTTTGTCTTCTGAACTCTAAACAGGTACGGTAACTTATGAGTTGGCAGAAAATAGGAGAAACAGGGCTTTGTAAATAGAGTTTGCTTAAAGTATCTCGTTGATTAGAATTTTAAAATCCACCTTCAGTATCAATTCTGTACAATTTTTCCTGTGCTAACCTCATGGCTTGGTCTCAAAAATGTTCTTCAGTTGAGGACAGGGACCAGGAAGAAGCATCCCACAAAGTAAACCTAGCACTGCTAGACCATAGCAGTGATACCCAAGCCTGCTCCTTTTTTGCCCTGAACCTAATAGACTTTGACCCAGACTAGGAGCCTCTTTTGATCCTCCAGAAAAGGGGTGTCAAATTCAAAGACTGCGATGTGGTCAGATCTGGCCTGCGGGCCATCCTGGTCTACCCAATGTGAAGAGGAAAGATTGGGCCCGCCTGGCTTTGGCCCGGTCTACCCAATGTGAAGAGGAAACATGCCAGCAGTTTGAGGAGTGGCATAAAGCTGGCCATGCCACCCAGTCAGCCACACCCATCCAGTCAGCCATGCCCACTTGGCCCCTCGAGGTCAATCACAGCCCTGATGCGGCCCTCAATTAAATTGAGTTTGACACTCCAGAATGTTGATAAAGAGCATCACAAGACAAGTGGTCTAGACATGCTTGGATGTGCCAAAAGGCAGCTAAATCTGACAAGCCTTCTCAGGGGTAACTTGCTGATAGAAGCAAGATGTAAGCAGTGCCTACTGTGCTTAGGACAGGCCAAAGGGTACTGTTAAAAGTTATGAGAACAGTGCTGATTTGGAAAGGCCTCTGTGATTCCTGCCTTGGAATTCCTAGTTCCTGAGATTCTGTCCTGGAATATTGGCATGGTTTCTCTTATGATTCTTCTTTGAACACAGCTTGCCTAGAGAGTCTGTTATGCTGTGTATAAAATTGGATCTACTTTTACCATTTTGAGAGAAGCCCAATAAGTTTATAGTTTCTTAAACTATAAGCACAGTCATTTGCGAAACTAAAGGCCATACTTTGTTTGGAACCCACTCCCCAAAATAACAGTTAAGGCTAAAAGAAAAGCAAAATTTGGTGCAATTATACAGCTACTTTCTTGTCATGTATTGTAACTGATTTCCCCATTCTGTCACAGTAGAAAGCCACAGTAGGATAACAATTGTGGGAAAATTTTTGAGGCTACGTGAAGGCTTTTAAGCTTCAGTCATAGAAATGAAGTTCTACTCTTGTTCTGTATAGTATTTTGTGTTTTGTGTGATGTGTGTGTGAGAGAGAGACAGAGAGAAGAATATTCACACCCATTATAAAGAAATTTGTATCTGTAGCTATATTATGAAATGGCTTGGTGTTAATCCTGTAATTGTGAATTGCTTTTACTTTATCATCCTACTTGCTCTTCCACTGTACAAGTGATTCCATAAATGCAGAATTAAGAATGAGTTGAAGTCTAATGCCCACTTCTTCTACCTCAGATTTGGAACTGTTTCCTTTCATGTGGTTTTCAGACATCCCTCTAGGCCTCAAATTTATTTATTTAAGTATCCACCCCCCATCCCAAGCACCTGGTTTTCATATACAACTTTAAAAGGGTGAACAGAAACCAAGGCTATGCCTTCTTCTCTTAATGCAATTCCAGCACATATTAACATCTTTTTTTTTCTTTTTGAAAATCATAATAATGAAATAAGGGGAAGGGGGGAGAGACAAAAATCTGTAGCGTAGTGAAACAGGAGTCTGGAGAAAATGCTATTAGTAAAGGAGAATAAACACACTAAGCAGGGATTTCAAATGCATTTAAAACCACAGAGTTTCCATGGCATTTTGCCTGCTAACAAGTAAATGGAATATATCCTGAATTATTACAATCTGTCAAGGAGAGCCAGGCTGTGTGAAACCACTATTCTATGCTTCAGAGATATTTAATTCCCAAAATCAAATGGCCTGCATAAGCTTTGATTCAGCATGAAATTTTATTTTCCCCAATGGCAACATGCATTTTTTAAACTGAAAGATTACAGATTTTACTCCCTCCCTCCTTTTTTTTCTCCCCCAGAAAATGCTCATGAGAATTATCCACTAGTTGATATATTAGTGAGGTTATCTTTTCCAAGGCCCTCCACAGAACAAGCCAGAAGCAGGTTTAAATACAATAGTCTGTTAAAAGTAGTGCTAGCTAACTATTTCCTGACCTTGTTCACCTGTTTACTTCCCATGGAACTGCCATCCAGAGAAATATGAACTATCCCCAATAGGATTTGAGAAGCCAAAGCCAGGGTATAATTTGCATTTTCCATATAATATCATCAGGACCAACAGCATATCTCGGCTAGTTCTCTGTTCCCACAATGATTAAGCATAAGCCTCTGGAAAGCCACAAAATGGGGGGATAGGTGCAAAAGCCCATTTCCATTTGGTTCTCCAACAATTGGTATTCAAGAATATAATATTCCTGATACTCAAGGGAGACATTTAGTAGTCCAATTCCTCTTACTAAAAAATTGATTCAGTTCCTGCTGTATTGGTGGCTATTTTCAGAATCTTTCCCAACTTCTAAATATTTATTTATTTTATTTAGTTTAGTTTGTCAAGCATGTATGAGAAAACAAATATAAATATGAACATAACATATAAGTATAAACAGGTATAATAAATGAATATGAATAAATGGGAACAGTAGGACAGGGATGGTAGGGACGCTGGTGCACTTATGCATGTCCTCGTACAGACTTCTTAGGAATGTAGTTAGATCCACAGTAGACAGTTTAAGATTAAAGTTTTGCAGGGGGTTGAAGATATAACAACAGTCAGGTAGTGAGTTCCAGGTGTTGACCACTCTGTTGCTGAAGTCGCATTTTCTGCAATCGAGTTTGGAATGGTTTACTTTGAGGACCTGATGTGTTGCAATACCCTTCCTATTGTGACAGAATTCTTTCACCTGTAAGCAGTTTATAATAGCTTAAGAACCTGGAAAAAAATTAAACTATCTCTTTCAGTTTGTAGAATAGATTAAACAACAGCAATGTCGTGGTCTTCAGATGATGGAGGATATGCCCATGCAGAAATCTATACCTTCTCTTCCAAATCAAAGAAAAGATTTCAGCAATGAATATGCTTTCTGAAAATTATGTTTCTTGCAAAAGACAAAGCATGGTGATAAACAAGCTGTGACGAACCATGGAGTATTATGTGGAAAAGATATTACTACTATTCTAATTATGCAACAGGCAGTATGTTCCTATCAAATATCAAGTTGTACAAGGACATGACAATAATGATGGGTTACAACAAATAAACAATACACATTTCATCCAGACACTATTCTCTTTTCTAAGTTGAAAAAAAAGCTACATCTCCTCTTTCTTCCCCTTTCTGGTTGGTAACTCTAAAAATTGCAGGGCTGATAGAAATGCCTCTCCTTCTCAATTTAAACAAGTAGTCCTTCTCAAAAAGTAAAGTTGAAGAGGTAAAGAAATCTGTATATGTCAGAAAAATAGCAGTGAAAGGAGAAAGGATTGATCTACTTCAAAGTATACTGCAGGCATGCTTTTGAGTAATGTGTTAGAGGCTACATTGCGAAAAGTACTAGGCAGGGCCATTATAAACTCTAAATTTGAATTTCCTTTCAATTTATCTACACTGGTTTCTATTTAATCATTTTCACCTTCTGTCGAATTACATATAGGTAGCAATTTCTGCAGGATTCTGGAGATGGCAAGTAAGAATTGTGAGAGGTACATGAGGTGTCAACTCATAAAACATTTTGTATACATGTTTTATTGTTGTCAACAGAAAGAGGAGGGAGTTTCAAAGATCAGGCAGCAGTGTGGAATCGAAAGTACATTCCATTCATATTTTCTTCAGAGACTGATTAGATGACTGAAGCTTCTGCCATGCAAAAATCTAATTGGAGAACATGATTGATGACTCTTGGCTATGGACGTGTTTTGTTGGATGATATACCCAGAGGGGTGTGGGGGGGGATAGCAGGATCAAGGGTAACAGTGAATTACATATCTCAGAGTCGGCTACTCTCAGGCTAATGCTGGCATGTTAACTTCTAATAAATCCTTTCAAGTTTTGGGAGTGTGGCTCAAGCTTCATGATTTAATTGGAATAACTGCCAGAATTCTGACAGATAGCCAACATCCTGACATGAGGCTTGTGGGACCAGAGTGTAGTAAACCTCGAGAGTCCTCTTGACCTAAGGCCCTAAGAATGACCTTCTCAAGTTAGGAATTGCATGGTAAGCTCATCTTGGCACGACACGTAGGCAAATAGTTACAGAAACTAGCTGACTACAAAAATCTTGTTAATAGATAATCACGCTATCTTAGCACACAACAGTGGTCGCATCCTGCCATGGCGCCATTAGAATTATACTTCCTTGCTCCTCTTCACATATGTCTCGCTCCCCCCACCCTGAGAAAACTGCAAAATAAAAGAGGGTGGTGCGTTGCAATCGGGGGATTTCTTCATCTACCCCGGGCACAACGTGCTCTCTCACCTTGAGAAACTATGGTGTCTGTGTCAATTATTGATTCTAGTACTTAAGTACTCACCCTCGCGAGGGTCCCTCTAAATTTCACCCCTGCGGGGGCTCTACGGGCTGATCAGAGAACCTAAGGACAACGAGCAAACCGCGACAACGCGACAACTGGGGGCTCGTCCGGGATCTCTCCCTTCTTCAGCTCCACGGCGTGACTTCTGTCTAGAGGTGCGCTGCCTTCACTCCCGTTGCTACGCACCTGGCAAAGGCTCTGTACAATCGTAAGTAATGGGCTCCTCACTCTCCAAAGTTTCGTCAGTTCATAGGGACGAACTTTCCCAATTAGTGAAGAAGGCTAATTATTTGCAGAAAATTAACGGCACCACTGTATATACCTTGTCTAGAAAATCTATCACCTCCTTCTTGCTTTATGTGGACCAGCACTGTCTTGCTTATCCGGCTGAGGGCACGCTGCATCGCACTTCGTGGGAACGCTTGGGAAAATATCTGTATGATGTTCCCAGAGCTCCACCAGACATTCTTATGTCCTGGCGTGCGATAATGGCTGCGCTCAATACTATTTACCCCTCCACCACTCTCCCTGAGTCTTTATCTCTTGCCTCTAAAACTGCTAAGCCTCCTGCTGTTCACTTTGATTCTTCTCCCCCACCTTACCAATCTGTCGCCTCTTCGGATGATATTCCTCAGCTTACCTCTGCCCCTCCTTTTCACTCTGACACTCCGCACAATCGTCTGCAGCCCTCCTCTCCTTCTGTCTCTCCTATTCCTACTGATTCTCCATCCCCACATCCATTGGGGGGAAATATTACTGCTATCCTGGCTTCTCCTTCCTTCACCTTAGAATCTTGTGATATACCTTCTGCTTACCCTATGACTCTTGTTCCGGGAGCCCCTGGCGCTCCTGTTCATAACAACATAGAGTTAAGAGTGCTGAAAAATTTAAAAGAGGCTGTAAATATGTATGGACTGCAATCCACTTACACTCGTGGCTTGCTTGATTCTCTCGTGTCTGCTAACACTGTAATGCTGTTATATGATTGGAAGATGTTGTTTTCTATGCTTATGACTCCTGCCCAGTATGTTGTTTGGCAGTCTGAATATGAAAAATTAGTAGATGCTGAAATAAGACGAGGCCTCCCTAATCTGGTCATTGCTGATCACTTAAAGGGAACTGGATTATACTCCACCCTGATTCAGCAACAAACTTGCCCTCGCCGTGCCTTTGCAATCATTCATCTTTGTGCGATGAATGCCCTGAAACGTGTGGATGACTCAGACTCTAAATCCACACACACCTTTTTGAAGATAGTGCAGGAGGTTGATGAGTCTTACTCTTCATTCGTTAACCGTTTGCAAACCGCTCTGGAACGCCAAATTGACAATGAGGCGGCCAGACAAGAACTTCTTATTAAACTGGCTTACACCAATGCGAATGAAGATTGTCAAAAAATACTTCAACCTGTTGCTAATAAACCTGGTGTAACCTTGGCTGAATTCCTGCAGCTTTGTAGGATTGTGGGAACTACTTCTCACAAAATGAGTGCCCTTGCTGCTGCCATCTCTACCTCCATTTCTGCATCCCTCCCCACCTCCCCTCCGTCGTCTGACGCCCTTGCCGTGTCTCGCTCTGGCAATTGTTTTAATTGTGGGAAGCCTGGCCATTTTAAAAATCAGTGTAGAATGCCGGGTGGGGGGGGAACGCCTCGTGGCCAGTCTCGGGGTACTGCATCCTATGCTGCCAAGCCAAAAACTGTTTGCCCTCGTTGCAGAAAAGGTTTTCATTGGGCTTCCCAATGTCGTTCTAACCCTCCTCCTGCTCAGCAATCGGAAAACTAGGCATGGGGTCTTCAGCTAACCCCGCTACAAAGGCTGAAACTTCTCTTTCCTCTTCTCTTTCCTTTTTACAACCTACTTCTTTCCCTGTACAACTGACAGAGGACATTGTTTATGATGATCCTGGTTCGGTCTTCACTCTCCCTCTTTCTATCACTGTTCTGAAGCCACTTCCGCCTTCCTTGCCTGTTTTACTCATACCTAACTCCTCCCTTACCATTGAAGGTGTAGTCGCTGCACCCTTTTTGTACGACTCCTCTTCTCTGAAAAATCTCGTACTTACATAATGCAAAATCGTCTGGCACTAGATTACCTGTTAGCAAAAGAAGGGGGGGTATGTGGAAAGTTTAACCTTACCGATTGTTGTATTGAAATTGATAACAGCATGAAGGCTGTAGATGAGGCTGCCATAAAAATGATAAAACTGGCACATGTACCTGTGCAAACATGGAAGGGAGTGGACATAGGGGGAATGTTTGACGGGTTTCTCCCCAAGTTTCCCGGTTTAAAGGCTATTTTTATTTTGGTGGCTATAATTGCTATAGGATGTTTTCTGCTACCCTGTTTATTACCTATCTTTATTTCAATGATCAAACGTAGTTTAAATGCTATTGCCGAAGCTAAAGCTGCTGCGCAACTTAATCTCTTAATGCAAAATCATGTATATATGGCAATTCCAACTGAGGAGTGCAAAGCTCCGCTTTTGCACTTATATTCCGATGATGACTCTGATAACCTGCCCTTGAACGAGGTTGTGCAATCGGATCGGGATGTCCCGGAGGGTATGTCCTTATCCAAGCACTATGATACTCCAAAGGAGAAAGGCTTATATTTTGAATCGGATATCGCGGCACCTTAAAAACAAAGAAAAGAGGACTTGTAGTAAACCTCGAGAGTCCTCTTGACCTAAGGCCCTAAGAATGACCTTCTCAAGTTAGGAATTGCATGGTAAGCTCATCTTGGCACGACACGTAGGCAAATAGTTACAGAAACTAGCTGACTACAAAAATCTTGTTAATAGATAATCACGCTATCTTAGCACACAACAGTGGTCGCATCCTGCCATGGCGCCATTAGAATTATACTTCCTTGCTCCTCTTCACATATGTCTCGCTCCCCCCACCCTGAGAAAACTGCAAAATAAAAGAGGGTGGTGCGTTGCAATCGGGGGATTTCTTCATCTACCCCGGGCACAACGTGCTCTCTCACCTTGAGAAACTATGGTGTCTGTGTCAATTATTGATTCTAGTACTTAAGTACTCACCCTCGCGAGGGTCCCTCTAAATTTCACCCCTGCGGGGGCTCTACGGGCTGATCAGAGAACCTAAGGACAACGAGCAAACCGCGACAACGCGACACCAGAGGTGGGGCCATTGTTGTTCAGATGAAAAGTGTTAATTCCACATTGATCCCACATTCTTTTTGTTGCTATCTCCAGAACACAGGAGAAATCCTACAGAACATTAAAAAGAGGGTTTTTTGTCTTTTCATACATGTATTTATATCTCTGAGCACTTTTCTATGGTGTTCGTGAATTACAGCAATCCAAATGAAAGTTACCAATGGAATGGCTGATTATTTTGATGCTGTTCTAGAGAAAGCTACAACTGATGCAGTAGTCAAAATTTGGAAAAGGCCTCTTGACTGTAGCTTTCATAGGGTCCTCCAATAGATATATTATGGGACTGCATTTTCAGGGGAAGCAGAAACTCACCAAGACCCAAAGTTATTGTCTAAACCTCATCACTCCAAAACCAGTTGTCTTCTAAACTAATAGTCCCTCCATCTTATGTGCATTGAATATGAGGTTGCTTCTCCCCATCCAGGTCCTGACAACCTCCAGGTCCTGGTTAGGACTTCTATCACATTTCCCAAAGGGGAAACATATAACTGAGTATCATTAGTGTGATTATGATAACTTATTCTGCACTAATAGATGATCTCTCCAAGTAGCTTTATATAAATAATGAAACAGAATCAAGCCCTCTGTTTGAGTGCCTATGGGCTCAATTTTTTCTCCAATGCAACCAATGATTGGACTTGTCAACTCAAGAAGGAGATGACTTGTTGCCTCCCATTTTGTTCTTTTATGTGCAATCAAAAGGAAGTTTTGATCAGTAGTATCAAAAGGCTGCTGAGAAGTTCATGGGGCCTGAATAGTTAAACTTCCTCTATCAATGACTCATCATATGTCATCAATGAAAATGACCAATGTGATTCTCTCAAAAAAATATCTCCCAAGAATCTCCCACTCCAACAAGGAAGCAGATCCAATCTCTAGTATCTTTCTTACCTGTTTAATCAACGGGAATAAATTCTTAAGTGGTAGAATTTACATCACAAAAGATTCTGTCCACTTTCTTCTCATCAACAGTCTGAAATCCCGTCCTTATAAAATAGTCAAATATCTTTATCATCTTATCAGATCTCATCCATCCATTTTCTAGCTCTGGGTGAATAGAAGGAAGTTTATATATGTAAGAATCAGCTAAATAGTTACATCATACATTGGGTGGATCATCTAGCATTGGTAACATCTAAGTTAACTGGTCAGCAATCAGAAGAATGGGGAAATAATCTATCCCAGTGGCCCCCAAACATTTGAGAATCGGGGACTGGTTTCATGGAGAGAGATTTTTCCATGGACTGGAGGATATGTGCTGCCTGCATCCTGCAGATGGGGATTCCCAGTTGCTGGCATACTGTGGACAGGTGTTGATCCATGGACCAGGGTTTGGGGACCCCTGATCTATCCAATACAGGTAGAAATGTTATTCAGAACCAGAGCACAACTCATATGTTCCATGATGAAAACCAGATCTAATGTGCGACCAGAGGAGTGGGTCAGAGTCTGAGGATTTGGAACAAGCATATGGTGGTCATGGGAACAATGAATTCTTGTTAAAAGTCTGTGTAATAAAACTAGATGGAGTAAATTAAAAAAAAGAATGGGGTTTTAATGTATGTATGTAGATTGCATATAAAAATGAGTGTCCAGTAAAAAAGATACACTTTGGAGTAGTTTGATCATACCAGGAAAGTGAAAACAGTAAAACAAATATATGAAAGCTTGAGAGGAAAAGGAAGACTGAGAACGTCGTGACTTGAAGGAGTTGATGAGATCCTCAAAAAGACGGGGTAAGAAATTTAATAAGAGGAAATATATGAAGCAATGCATGGACATGCAAGAAACAAGAATTGTTTGCAAGTCTGAAGACCTAAATTAGTGAATGGTGTTGGTGCAACCTAGTTTGAGAGATTTATTTTCTTCTTTAAGCTCAAAGAAATTTTGATTTCCTTGTTTTATTATTGCTTATTCTGCTTCTGTGTTCAGTGTAATGTTGCTTACCCCAAAGAAAACAGTATGATGGGCAAGTATTTAAAGCACTCAATGTTTGTATGTTTAGAAGTTTATATTTTAATATACATATTAAAACATATTACCAGAATGCTGGAAATGTATACAGATACTGGGGTCCTATTACCATATGTGGTGGACCTGTCCAATGGCGAAAAAATTATTGGTTAAAGATAAAAAGGTGGTTAGAAGAAATGACAACACAACAAATAGATTTAAAACCAGAACTGTTCTTACTAGGTATACTACCAAGGAAATATAATAAAAGAATTATATATAACAGATAACAGATAATCAGAGTTGGAAGGTCATCTAGTCCAACCCCCCGCCCAAGAGGGAGTCCCTACACCATTTCTGATAAATGGCAGTCCAATCTCTTCTTGAAAGTCTCAAGTGATGGCGTCCCACAACTTCTGAGGGCAAGTTGTTCCATTGGTTGATTGTTCTCACTGTCAGAAAGTTTCTCCTTATTTCCAGGTTAAATCTCTCCTTGTTCAGTTTCCATCTATTATTCCTTGTCTGGCCTACAGGTGCTTTAGAAAATAGCTTGACACCTTCCACCCTGTGGCAGCCCCTCAAATATTGGAACACTGCTATCATGTCTCCTCTGGTCCTTCTCTTCACTAGACTAGTCAAGCCCAGTTCCTGTAACCGTTCTTGATATGTTTTAGTCTCCAGTCCCCCAATCATCCTGGTTGCTCTTCTCTGTATTTTTCCTAGAGTCTCAACATCTTTTTTATAATGTGGGACCAAAACTGGATGCAGTACTCTAAGTGTGGTCTTACTAAGGCTTTATAGAGTGGTATTAGTACTTCCCTTGATCTTGATTGTATCCTTCTGTTAATACAATTTAGGATTGCATTAGCTTTTTTTGGCTGCTGCTGCACACTGTTGGCTCATATTAAGTTGATTGTCCACTAAGACTCCAAGATCCCTCTCACAGTTACTGCTATTGAGCCTGGTTTCACCCAGTTTATATGTGTACTTTTGGTTTTTCTTGCCTAAGTGTAGGACTTTACTTTTCTCTACATTGAATTTCATTTTGTTAGATATGGACCAGTGTTCTAGTCTGTCAAGATCCATCTGGATCTTGAGTCTATCTTCTTGAGTGTTAGCTATTCCTGCCAGCTTAGTATCATTGGCAGATTTGGTAAGTTCTCCTTCTATTCCCTCATCTAAGTTGTTAATTAAGATATTGAAAAGTACTGGGCCTAAGACGTAATCTTTGGCACTCCACTTCTTACTTCCCTCCATGTAGAGTTAGACCCATTAACGACTACTCATTGAGTACAGTTTGCCAGCCAATTGCGAGTCCATCAAGTAGTGGTGCTATCTATTCCACTTTTTTCTAGTTTACTAAGAAGTAGGTTGCAGTCTACTTTGTCAAATGCCTTGCTGAAATCTAAATATATTATGTCCACAGTATTTTGCTGGTCTACTAATTTAGTGTTGAAGAATGAAATAAGATTGGTTTGGCATGATCTGTTTTTAACAAACCCATGCTGACTTCTAGTTATTACTTTAATAACAGCAGTGATAATTATGTATACACAAAACTGGAAAAATGAAAATACACCTGTAAATGAAAATGTAATAAAGAAAATATTAGACTACGCCGAAATGGACAGGTTAATGATGAAAATTAAGAATAAAGAGGAAACCTACCAAATGTGTGGAGGATGCAATTCCCAAAATTATAAGATAGATAGATGAAAGATAGGTGGATGGGTGGGTAGGTAGGTAGGTAGGTAGGTAGGTAGATAGATAGATAGATAGATAGATAGATAGATAGATAGATAGATAGATAGATAGATAGATAGACAGACAGACAGACAGACAGACAGACAGATAGATTACTTATTGCCCAAATATGATTGGATACCCAAGGATTTTGTCTGCAGTGCATAAGCTCTCATGTGCATACAAACAACAAAGTAATATTATCCTAATATGACACCAATAAGAAAAGTTAGTAAAAAAAGATGAGAAGGATAATATAGCTATATGCTACATGGGTAAATATGTAGAATTATGTAGAATTAATTATATAGAAATGCTGTATGTCAATGAAAATTTTAAATTATCCATGTAGAGTTGTCAGGAAGTTGAGTAATGGCAACTGGACTTCTTTTCCTTTTTTCTTTCTTTTGGTTTGAAATGTTTTACTGCTTATCCAAGTATCTTCTTGGGACTAAAGGCATGGCTCAACTTTCAGGTGTATTGTAGAAGTACAGTCTTAGAGGAGATCTCAGATCCACTTACCTGAAAGTTAGCCCAATGAATTCAATGATATTTACTTGTGAATAGACCTGCACAGGATGTCTTGTTCTATGTTATACTAAAAGCACCATGTTTAATGCATCTGAAAGAACATATAAATGTATATATCTCCAGCATATGTATGGATATATATCAGCCTATAAAAGAGATGCAACATACAAAGTGGTCAGATTTTCTCACTAGTGATCATGTCATCTTAGTAGACTCTTGGAAACCCGAGGTCATAGCCACAACACTTGTTGGTGGTATTGAGTGAAACTCAATCTCTCAAGTAAAATCTTACTCTGGGGTGCAGGTAAGGGGTCAAAAGGATTCCTGCAGTCCAGCAGTGTTCCCAAATCAAAACATCGCAAACAGTGACACATTTTGCATCACAAAGTGTTCTACAGCTTGACATCAGAGTAAGCATGATGGAATATTATGGTAAAGATCCTTGCAGGATACACAGTAAGTTTTAAAAAAAAAATACTCTGCACAGATATATAGAGCCATGTAGCTCACTGTAGAGTCAATGGCAGCTTGCCTGACTCGAAACATTTTTTATAACAAAGACATCAGTTAAAATCTAAGATGGGGCTATTGACTAAGCTGGCGGAAGTAAGTCTGTCTTGCTTTGGGCAAAGCTATTAAGATAATGTAATCTCCTAAGGATTTCCTCTTTCCCTGTTGTGGTTAGCCGGCAGTAGGTGTGGACGGCTGAGGAGAGTGAGGACTCAGATGAGGGATCAGGACCATTAGGGAGTGGACTGCTTCCTTCAGAGATTGTGGGGGCTGGCAGCAATGAGGAGGAGGTTCCCGAGGAGCCTGTGCCAAGTGCCGTATGCGCAGGATTGCTCATAGGAAAGAGCAGGTACAACAGCACAGGCGACTCAGGAGTAAGGCTGCAAGGTAATGGGCCCTCCTTCAAGAAGATAAAAGCCAGCTGTGAGGAACGTACTTTGCAGAAGGCAAAGATGTTTTGAAACTCCAGCCTTGTGGACATTCCAGTATCCTGAGTTTGTATTTGAAGATTCTTGTATTGCAAATTATTTCTTGTCTGTTATCTTTTGGCAAGTCTTGCACAGTTTGGCAAGGCTTGTGCTTATCACAACAATTATTTTGTAAAAGCATTACAAGGTTTCTATTCCTTTTGGATTGTGTTTGATTTATTGGAAAAGGGCATGGGTCAGAACATTCCCCAAGCAGACTTGGAGAAGTAGGAACACTTTGTCCAATTTTTTTTCAGTGAAAATTTATCCAAGCTATATCGATTTAGATGCCATAGATGGGCCCAATCCAATGTATAAACCTCTTGGAAAGATTGCATACAAATACATATATACATACATAATATATACATAATAGCATACACACACACATACACACACACACACACACATACATACATACATACATACATACATACATACATACATACATACATACATACATCGAATGATACGGATTCAGGCAATCCACCTTAAAGATACAACTGCACAGTTCAGATTTTTTTCCCCCTAGATTCAGGAAAAACGTATTTTCCCAATTCCACTGGTATTGTATTTTTCCAATTCCACTGATATCGAGGCATGAGTTTGCATAGTTAAGAATAGTATACCATGCTACATTTTTTTATTAGAATTACAGTAGAACCTTACTACCATATTGCCCAGTATCTTTCCAAATACAATTTATAGTGTTAATTGTGTCAAATACATAGCTTACCTGAGTTAAGATATTCTTCTTAAAAGCCTGTCCACAATTTAAGAATTCTCCTGGTAAACATTTTTCTCATTTATACCAATCACAGAAAATGAAATGAATGAAAGTGAAAGAGAACTGTCTAGATGGCTGCTTGTACATTCTAGAAATGACAAGAATTTATATTATTTCCCTGACAAGAATTTATATTATTACAATATTCTTCTGTTAATTAATACATGTTGAGTGTATACACAGATTATGTCTGAAGATTCAAAACATCCAGTGTTATTTGGTTCCAATCTGTTATCAATAGCTGGAAAATCTGAACTGAAATCTCACTAACAGGGAATTCAGAAGTGCTATTCCTATGCGCAGATATTACCTTGGAACAGATTATTTCAGATAAAATAATTCTGCCTTTCGCTTCAGTGGGATAACAGGGTTGCAGATATTATCTGTTTAAGAGTCTATTTTTGGTTTAATAACTACAGGAGTCTCCTTCTCAGGTATTAGCTTGCTTTCTATTACACATGGCCTCAGGAGGTACACAATAATATAACACAAATGTCATTCTTTGGGAAAGTGTTCCTATTAAAGATCAAGACCTTTCGTTGAAGAGATTCAAGATATGTAATTCAAAGCCTCCCTCTAGTGGTAAAGAAGGGGAAAGGGGAGTTTTCTCATTCACATAATTCATAAGGTCTAAAATAGTCTCACGATAAGCTCCTTATAGACCAGTCTCTCTCCCTCCCTCTCTTCTTTAGCAGTTTTCATATTGCTGTGTAAATGTTCTTTCTGCTCTGATCTATTTTCCCATGTTTGCTAGATAGCCTTCTTGGCATTAGGAATGAGGGCAAGGGGAAGTGGGGGGGGGATGATAAAAGAATGAAAAAATGGCAGGTAACTGGCCATCTGTCTATTCTTGTCCTTGTCTCCACAACTCTAGAGAAAATGCCATGTAAGCAGTGGTGGGATTCAAATAATTTAACAACCGGTTCTCTGCCTTAATGATTTCTTCTAACAACCACTTCACCAAACTGCTCAGAAAGTTAACAACTGGTTCTCCCGAAGTGGTGCAAAATGGCTGAATCCCACCACTGCATGTAAGTCCCATATTAAGTGGTAATAGGAATATGGAAGAGGCCCAAGGATAAATATGGTCAGATTGTTAGCATAATTTAAGACAATGCCTTGTTTCTGAATCAACATTCAAAAGGTAAGAGTTTGTTGTAAAATAACTCAGGTAAGATGTGAGAAGAATGCTCCCACATTCGCCCATTTTGTTGATTGAGCTTTTATAAACTCCATGAGATTAATTTAAAAAGCAATTTATTGAAAGAATTAAACAATAATTTAATTTAAAAACTGCAACATTATCCACAAAGGATTGAACAATGAGAAGGACAAGAAGCAGGACATATTTTCAAGCCGACCTTTTCAAAGGTATCACTTAGAGATGTGATTCCTATAAGCCAGTGGAAGGTTCACAAGACAAGATGCTCTTCTAAAGTATGTATTTCCTACATGAAAGAAATACCTTACAGCAGTTTGAACGGTATTGCTGATTCAATCTGCCACTGCCCCAGGGCAAACACCCCATCTGTTAGCAAGAACAAATCAGGGATTCTCCATCCAATCACACAAGAGATTGGGAAGTGGTAACTTCCTAACATAGCTACAAGGATGAAATGCCACGGTGGGGGTGGAAGAGAGAGAGAGAAAGCATATCTATCTGTCCCAAATAGTTTGTCACCAATGCTGGTCACCCACTTCTTCCAGAGGAGCAAGTACAAATGACGTACTCTTCAGAAAGCACAGGATTGTGTGCTGAATGGTTTATTTGCAGGCATAAAGTGTTTGATATGGTTTCAGGGAGAAAAAGAGTAAGATGGGCACTCCAAATAAAAAGGTTTTTTTTTTTTTTTGAGTCATGCTTGAATCTTAATGAGTACATAGGTTTTTTGAAGCCTGTTAGTTTTGGATGGTCTTCTGTGCAAATACTAGAATCCTGCTGAGTATTTTGAGAATCAGCCAAGATCAGCCAAGTGTTGCCATTTACTATGGTGTATTTTAAATACATCTTTGTAATTGCACATTTTGTACAAGTACATGAATAACTCAGGGCAATAACTTTTATTATTGTATAAAGAGTAAGTGGTCCTTAGATAGCCAGAATACATGCTTCTTGTTATAATTTCAGATTCTGAATCACCATCAGGCAATAAAAGTTAATCTTTGTATTTTATCTTTTTATCCCTAGTCTTTATTCTTAATAAACCATTTTTCCTGCCTGGTCTGTTTTTTTCTACTGAAACTCAACTAATTTGTTCTTTGCAACAATGGGGATAACTTTGCTTTTTAATTGAGGTTCTATATGGCTCCCAGACACATTCCTTTCAATCAAAGGAAGAGATGGAGAAGTGAGTCTCAAAGCGGATTCTATATCTATGAGATATAACATAAGTGAATTCATTGTGCTTTAGTATAATATGTATAACTAGAACTTCTTGTCGAGGGGGCAAGAGCTGGGTTTCTTCTTAGTGGCCATTTTAGTTCAGATATACTTACTTAAAATTATTACGGTGTCGTAATTCTATAAGGTATAGTCCCAACCTTTTACTACAAAATAGTAAATGATTTTCATGGCTGTGAAGAATTGATGGTCATATGAGGCAGAACTGATCGATAGAGAGAAACAGGAGGGTGTTAAAGGCTCAGTGATGGGCTTAACTGTGGACAGTTACAGATTGGAGAACAAGAAACTGGTCTTCCTCTTCAAGGAAGAAGAAAAGAAGAAAACCTGTCACATAACCTACATAGGCATAGACATTTTAAATATTTTTTTAAAAAAATATCAGATGGATTGAAATTTTAGGCCCCAAAGGGAGGGAATATCTAGGAAAGAACATATATATCATAATCTTAATGACTAGCACCTATACAGTTCTTAGTAAATTCTAGAAGTAAGAACTAGATACTTTCTTCTCCCTCCCAATAATCCATCAACTCAATTTTTTAGTTTTTGTACTTACCTTTGTTACTTTGTAAGTAACTCAAGGTGATAAACATACATAGCGTACATTTCCTCCTCCTATCTTCTCCACAACAACAACCCTGTGAGCTGTATTGGGCTGAGAATGATTGACCCAAAGTCATTCAGCCAGTCTTTCATGGCTAAGGTGGGATTAGAACTCACACTCTCCTAGTTTCTAATCTGATACCTTAACTGCTAGACCAATTCATACCATGGCTTCCTATGAAGACTGATAACAAGCATATGTATTCTGAAAGGTGAAAGATCTCCTTTTCAGATTGATCCATTTGATGCTTTATATGAATTTCAGAATCTAATGGTTTAGTTAAGATAGATCAATATAATGTTTAATGTCTTCACTTAATTGTTTCTGTTAAGCATTCTTATTTATTTATTTTCAGTTTATTAGTATTTTATTTGGTAGGTGCTTAAATGTATGCACAGTATAAAGCCAGAATACATGCTTTATACAACAATAAAGTCCAACTCTAAAGTAGTATAAACTTTACTGTGGGCTCCTTGGTGCTTTCTGAGCTTGCTTGTTTTCTTGCAGATGTTTCATTACCCAAACTAGGTAACATCATTAGTGCTAGTTGGTTCTAGTTGGACCGATACGCTCCCATAGAGTTGGCCTCCTTGGGGTGCCGCCGGCTGGACAGCTGGCGACCCCAAGGATGCGGGCCTTCTCATTGGGAGCACCCTCTCTCTGGAATGAATTACCCCCGGAGATGAGGACCATCCCTGATCTCCTGACCTTCCGCCGTGCGTTGAAAACTCATTTATTTCAGCAAGCCGGTCTGGCCTAGGGGTTTTTAAATCTTTTAATCTGGTTTTAACTTTCTTAATTCCCTTATTTTTAATCTTTTGAAAGGGCCAATGTATTTAATTCTTTTAATTTTTAAATATTGTATATGTGTTTTATATGTGTATTTTATCTTGGCTGTTCACCGCCCCGAGTCCCTTTGGGAGAGGGGGGCGGTATATAAATTTAAATAAATAAATAATACTACTAGTACTAATGATGTTATCTAGTTTGGGTAATGAAATGTCTGCAAGAAAATAAACAAGCTTAGAGAGCACCAAAGACCCCTCATTTCAACCCTGAGCTGCAAATATTCTCCTTTATTGATAAACTTTAATTTATTCTATTTATATCTTGCTTTGCTACTTACAGATATTCATGCCAGCTAGCAATAATTAAAATATGGAATATAAAATGAAAAGTTCAAAAACCAACTCAGATGAACACTATTAATGAACAGTTACAAGCCCTTCAAAATACTCATACCTTGGCTGCACTTCTACAGTCAAAGAACGAAGGGGAAGAATCTATACACCTGCTTTGCAAAGAATGGATGTGATACAACTTGTCAGACAAATCTCTCAGAAAAAACATTTTTAGAAAAAACTTGCTGCAAATTTTAATGGCTAGATAGGCCACTGAGTTAAATTCCATTGAAAACATACCAACTCATTTTCCATTTGTAGCCAAGTCAAGAAACAATTCCAGTTTGAACATTCCTGACTGTATATTTTATGTAATATGTAACATATCGTGAAAGAGAAAGATATAAGTTAAGTTGTGCTAACAGTAGATTTGGATGATGGCTAAAACTGGGCAGGGGGAGCAACTTAAAGGCAGAGAGAGGATAAACCATGAATTAATAAATTCAGCCTCTGAACAACAATTAACAATTAAGTTGGTGGAAAGAATAGAGAGAAAAGATGGCAGGGAAATCAGTATTACAGAATTTACAGAATAACAGAGTTGAAAGGGACCTTAGAAGACTTTTAGTCCAACCCCCTGCTCAAGCTGGAGACTCTATACCATTCCAGACAAATAGCTGTGCAATCTCTTCTGGAGGAAAGTCATTCTACTATTTAATTGTTCTTACTACTTGGAAATTTGTCTTTAATTCTAGGTTGGATCTCTCAGTGATGGGTTTCCATTGATTACTTCTTGTCCTGTCCCCAGGTGCTTGGAGAATAGATTGATCTCTTCTTCTCTGTAACAGTCCTCAAATATTAGAAGACTGCTGTCATGTCACCCTTAGTCCTTCTTTTTGATTAGAGCATGGTGTGTAGAGTTCTTTCCAATCTCTCAGTCGTAACTGTGCTCAGGGTCATATGACTGGGAAAGGAAAGAGTTTTGAGTGGACAGGAAGCATCATTCCAAGCCCCCTCTGACTTTCTGTTCCAGAGAGACACATGGAAGATTTTTTTTTTTTTTGGGGGGGGGGGGGTATGGGCCATTTTTAAATACAATCTTTCCCAAAATTTATTGCAATAATGGTAATTCAAGTTCATTGTACATACTTTTAGTCAGGGTTCTCCCAAAGTCTGAGATATCCCAGTTAAAAGTATATTTAATTTAAACTATCTTTTACTTTCCCTGTACCGCATTGAGTTTTGTTTCAGATCAGTTGTTGGAATTAGGCTAATGTACAAAACCTTGACTCTCTTAACACAATCTCCTCCAATTTATTTATTTATTTTATTTTATTTATATATCACCCCCTCTCCCAAATTGGGACTCGGGGCGGTGCACAGCCCAACTAAAACAATACAGTATCAAATATAAAATTTAAAAATAGATTAAAAATGAATTAAATTTATGGCTGAGAGATTAAGACTATAATAAATAATAAAACAGGGTAAAAAATTACAAAATTAAAACCTTCCAATAATACTAGGTCAGACCGGCTTGCTGGAAAAGATGGGTCTTCAATGCGTGCCAGAAGGTTCGCAGGTCCGGATAGTCCGCATCTCCAGGGGTAACTCATTCCAAAGGGAGGGTGCTCCCACAGAGAAGGCCCGCACCCTCAGGCCCACCAGCCGGCATCGCCCAGCTGACGGCACCCCAAGGAGGCCCACTCTGTGAGAGTGCACTGGCCGGCGGGAGGCCAATGGCGGCAGCAGGCGGTCCCGTAAGTACCCGGGTCCCAAGCCATGGAGCGCTTTAAAAATGACCGGCAAGACCAATATGAAAGCCAACTCAGTGACTTTGGGCCTGTCATTTTCTCCCAGCCCAATCCACTTCACAGGGTTGTTGTGGAGAACATAGGACCGTAATGGCGAATCTATGGCATGTATAACAGAGGTGGCATACAGAGCCCTCTCTGTGGACACACCAGCCAGCTGGTCTTTGGGTCTCTGCCGCGCATGTGTGAGGGGTGGGGCACATGGGAGGCACACTTCCACATGAACAAGGGTGGGGCATATGCATGGGGTGTGCATGCACAGGGTGGGGAGCATACGCAGGGGACGTGCACATATTGCATTTTGGGGATATGCATGCCCTTTGGGCACTCAGTGCCAAAAAGGTTAGCCATCACTGACATAGGAGAAGGAAAGGAGCATTAAGTATGTCTGACACCTTGAGTTACTTCTAAAGTAATAAAAGTAGCATTTTAAAAAAATCTAATGAACAAACAAATACTTCGTTGAGTTGGATGGACTAATGAAGTGGGAAAAACATGCAGTATCTGGATTCATGAATTATTTTCACTCCTTTACCTCAAGTGAGCATAGGAGGAATGAGTATTTTCTTCTATGTAATGAAGCCGCTGCCCATCCCTAGGGATGTGTAAGGGATCTTTTCCTGATTTTTTTTCCCTGTAGCCCCCAGACTGATCCAGTCAGTTCTCAAAATCATTCTCCCTTCTCACTACATTATGTTTTGTTGTGTTCAACGTTTTTGAATTAATCTGTCATAGATGGATGTACAGAGTCATGACTCTGTTTATATAATTTAATTCCAACCTTGAGTTGGAAGGTTGTAAGTATAACAGTAAGAACCTTCACATTTGGATGGGTCATTTTCTCATTCAGAGTTAGAAGCCATCTAAATTTTTCCCTGCTATTATCAGCTACAGAAATTATTACAGGATCCCAAGGTTTTCCTGCAGTTGGGACTGAGCATAGATATAGCTACCTTCCCAAAATCAACACTGAAGAAAACCCTTTAAAAAATGGCCAGTGAAAACTCAGAATGCTCAGTAGGCATGGAAAGCTGATTGATTGCCACAGGACTGATCCTGAATAGGAGGACTTCCTACTGTGACATATTGTTGCAGTGGCATGCATATCCCCTCCAGCCTTTAATTTTTTTTAAATAAACTGCAATTTTCCTCTTTCGAGGGGTAGTGCTTCTGAATTGTAAGAGTTCTTTGCTCCTTTACTAAAATTATATTTAGATCATTTTGGAGCCTGCTAGCAATGGTTGAAATATATTCAAGAATATTCTCAATAGATTTGCTTACTGGCCACAAAACCATTCAGATGTTTGTAATAAGATTGTCAGGCCAACTAGCCTCACTCGGGCTGAGAGTCTGTCCTTCTCCATTTCCGATCTGGAAGTTATTTACTAATCTCCACCTTTTTCAGAACTGTATTGTTATCAGGTATAGTAGGCCCCAGAATGTAAAGAAACTGTAGAAAATATAGTTATTGTGATTTATTATTTTATGTTTTACAACAACACTCCAAAATGACATAACTTGATATACCAAAAAGTAAATGTGCCTATCTCTCTGTGTGCATATGAAAAAATATGCCTTGGGCCAGCACAAATAATGATGCAAAGATTGGTTCTGCTTTCTAAAGGCATGAAACAACTATAGCCACTTGAAGGCTTGGTTTGGCTGCTAGGAGACCTTCTCAATGTCTTCTCAACATATTCTGACAACTAATAAAAACATTCTAGCCATCTGCATTCAATATGGCAATCCAGAGTGTTTACACATCCATTGACAACACATTAGAAAAATATTATTATTATAATGTATCTAAAGTGATTAGATTTGTCTAAAATACCTTTGTTCTTGTGATTATTTTTCTGACACCACAAATTATAGTATGCATTTTTATTTTTTCAAGACTTTGTAATAATGACCCTAGCAAGTAATGCAAGGATTGAATCAATGTTTTAAGTTTATCTCAATGTATACTCAACAGAAAATATCGGCTGAATTCAGTTTACAATATTGTTGGATTATTTTTAAGATTTATATCAAAATATTGATATACTGGCACTGCTTCCAGAGATGATAATATTTCCTCAACATAATATGTTCCCAACTTCTGCCAATGCACCCCAGAAAGATTTTAATTTATACAGCATAATTTTTACAGGCTATGGTGTGACAGTGGCTTATCTTCACAGAATGCTTGATGGTTTGCTGAAATATATTTTAAAAGAATTTTATACCAGAGTTCCAATTCAGATAATCCTTCAGTTTTCAGTTCAGTTTAATTTAGTTTTCAAGACTTTCAAGAAAAGTCAGCTGTTTCTAGAATTTGATAAAACTCTGATGAAATTCCCTTGCTATCAAATGATGTGTGACTATATAATGTGTTGAATATTGTTAGTGAAGTTATCTTATGCATCTTAAATAATATATAAAGAATCTGGATCTATTTAGTATCAAGTTAGTATTTATGACTCTTTTTTAGATAGAGTTGAATTGTTGATTTGTTTTTTTGAATATTCAAGAAGGAATAACTCCTAAGGGTTCTAGTGCCAGTTCAGTGCACTCACTGAACATGGTTTTTATTCCTTATAATATGAATTAATTTTCTTGACTGAAAGTTTTCAAAATAATGCTTTAAACTTAATATACCTCAGCCTCGATTGTATATTTGCTTGTACTGCATAGCTAGTTTAGTCTCAGGAGATTTTTATAATAATGATATATAAATATATCCTAAATAGTGCTATGAAACTGTTTAGAACTGGACTTTATAAAGTACTGTATAGTTACTGTAACTTCAGCAAGCAATGCAGAGGTAGTATTCAGCAGGTTCTGACCAGTTCTGCAGAACTGGTAGCAGAAATTTTAAGTAGTTCAGAGAACTGGCAAATACCACCTCTGACTGGAGATTTTACAGTATTCTTCCCCTGCCATGCCCACCAAGCCACACCGGTAGTAAAACTGTTTGAATCCCACCACTGAAGCAATGGCAAAGAAACATGTTTCAATGATTTAAACTATGTTGCAAATGTAGATATAAAAGAATCATAATTATGTTTTTAAAATATGATCAATAAATATACCCTGCTACATATCTAAATCCAACTTGAAGTCCAATATCTTGAAACTGGTTTCTGTGATTTTTAATTGATATTAGCATAGCAGAAAATTAACTTCTGACCCTATTATTTCATCACATTGTTATAATTCGAACTGCAGCTGAAATATATCTCTGCTCAGGTTTTTAAGAAAATAAGTAATCTATAAAGAAATTACATGGTGGTTGAAGACTGTTCCCATTTATCCTAATATTTGGCACTTCTCTTTTCCTACTATATATAAGCAGGCATTCTTGTTTGATACCACTTACACTACTGTAGTTTATGATGTACTTCCTATCAGCATCTAGGGATGTCAAAAGTCATTTCCCCTGGCTCTTCAAAATCCTGGATATTGCTTGTACATACATGTGGCAGCTGTCTAGATCATGACAGAGGGCCCCACTGTGACTCCTTACACTTGTGCTGAATTTTATCCAGGAAAAATCAGAGCTTGGCAGTGGAAGGGAACTTGGCATTACAGTGGGGCTGCAAGTGTAAAAAGCTGTTAATTAGCATTTTGAAGATCTGGCTCCTTTTTATGATTATTGTAGTGATCAGAACAATCTCTGTAGTTAGAGAAGGCAATTCTTTTTATATTTTACCTGATGAAATTAGACAATTTAAAGTCTCAGCTGGAGAGGGCTGGAACATATTGAGTTCTTTACAAAAGATGAGTTATTAGTGTAATACAAAGGAATAAAATGTATTATCAAAATTTACTCATCTCTACATATGTACAAACATTTAAGAGCATTTTTCCACTGTGCCATTTAATTAACAGCTATTTAAAAATCCATTTTTCATATTACTTTTAATCATTTCTATGCAAAATACAATCATTTAGAAAGCTCATAACCTCCAGCCTAGTTCTTATATTTCTAATTAATCTCTGTATATCAATGAACAGAACATCGTGTAAAAAGTGACTGATAACAATAACTTCATTAACAGTCCTCCTGTGGAAACTGGCCCTACATCATTCAATTAACACATTAATAATTAAAATAACATTTCAGGATGAAATGTTCTGCCGTGCAAAACCCTCAGATAACTGAATTATGGGCATATTAATTCATAACTGGCTTTCTTAATAGGTCTTGGCCTTTTTTTAACACCTTGCACATTAATATGCCCTGAACTTATTTTTCCCATTTATTTCACATATGGTCATTCCTTCTCATTTTAAAATTACATAGTTTTTAAAGGGTACTAAAGACATTTCAGAAAATGGCAAGGGCATCTGAGAAGTAACGAAGCTTCTTTTATTGCTGTCTCTTGCTTCTTCTTCTGAAAGATGTGGAACCATGTCTCTCCCTTTGTTAACCTATTGAGGTAGATCAGACTATGAAACTAAAGTCAAGTAGACTATTTTTATTACAACTAAAGTCAAATAGACTATTTTTTTTATTTAAAAAAATCTTGCAAGCTTGAATCTGCTTCCCTTCTCCATCTTTATATGTTACTGAGAATTAAAGAAGATTTTATCTGAGATGCTTTCTCAGGTTACAGTTCTGTCCAGGACTTAGCTTTCTTTTATCTGATTGCTGTCTTGGTAGCAACTCTTCCCTTTGTTAAACTTAAATTTGGTGTTTTTAAATCTTGATAAGTTGGGAGTGGAATATTTGGTTGGTTGGAGCAACTAACTAATAAAAAAGGAATAGTGTTTATGAAAAATGGATTTTACTCTAGAAATGCCTCTAGAAATTTCTACTTCAATATATTTGTTTTGCGTTATTCAAATAGATGTGTAACCCTATTGCAGGAAATCCCACAAGACCGTCGTATGATCCTCAAGCCAAGAGAGTGTTTGGCATGCCCTTCAGGAATTCTTTCTGATTTATTTATTTCATCCAGGGCTAATCTGTTGGGACATGCATGGTGAACAGTTGGGGAACAAAGAACCTTTCTTAAAAGGAACTTTATAGCAATTTCTCCTTACAAAGTAAAAATAACTGTTGTCATGGCTTACATTTTAGCTGGGATGGGTGCTAGAAACTAGGATTGACCTTAAGATATAGAAGTCTTTGAAGAACATGAAGCTCTCTCAATGTTACACGTACTTCTTGGCTAGAGTTTTAAAGTAATATAGACAGAAAGCATGCAGTCAACAGGAAAGATGAAAGACGAGATAAGCTTTCTCTAGTTCTCCATGAAAGAAATGCATGAACTCAGAGGAATTTGGGAAATGTCATCCTAATAGTTTTAACTTTAATCAAACAAATATAGGATGTAGATTAGATATAGAATGTAAAATTAGCACAGAAAGATAAACAAACAATTGTTCTGCTGATGCAAGTGCAAATATACATTTCATATGCAGTGGAACTGCACAACCTGCTACAAAACAGCTACTATAGATAATGGGACACACCTTCAGCAGGTTGCCATGGAAATGTTATTATTATGATACTGATGTGCAAAGGCAAACATTTGATCAATTACCTACTTGTCAGAAATATGTAAGTTACCAAGTATGAATAAACCAATACTGATACATATGCTTTAAGGTGGGTGTTGGCAACCTGAGGCTCCAGAGCTGCATCCCTCTGCTGTGGTTCCTTGTCACCCTGTCACAGCAGAGAGATGAAAGAGCTGCCACCCTGTCAGTAATGGTGAGGGCCAGAGCCTTCGTGTAGGAGGAAGCACCCCTGTACTTGCCTTTGTGTGGCAATGGGATTCCACCTTCATTGTGGTAAATTTGCAGTTGCTGCCAGCAGAGAGGGCTGGGAGAGAATGGTGGGGATGGATCTTGTGGGGTGGGGGCCATCCCCCAAACCTGGCCTTCCTCCTCCCTTTTGGCAGAGCCAAGAGAAAGAAGGGGGCAGTGTGGGGGAAGCACTTCCCTCCCCTGGTGAGTCCCAACCACAAAAGCCCAATGGGTTGGGAGCAGCTAGCCCAGCAGGAACAGCCCCATTGGTGAGTCCGACTGGCCAATGGGGGTGCTTCTGCTGGGCCAGCTGCCCCACTGGCGAGTTGGATGGTGGAGAGGGTTAGGGGGACACTGTTTGGCACTTCCAGACAGGAGCTTCCACCTTTGAAACACGTCATGCCCTTGAGGAAGTCGGGCAGCGATGACTGGGGCCATGGGGTAGCCAGTGGAGGTTTCATGGCTGCTCTCCCTTTCCTCAGCAAGCCAGGCCTGGAGGAGCATAGAGAGTTGTGAGCTGAGCACCAGAGAATCAGAAGTCATGCTCCAACATCGTCCCGACACATATTTCCAGCATGCGCTTCTCTATCCCGAAATGGGATTGAGTAGGGGCTAGGGGAAAGGGAGTAGGGAGTAGGGAGCAGGAGAAAGGGTATGGGGGCTTCTAAGATGAAAAGCCTGGCTGGCTTTCCTTTTGGTGTGGGCAGGGAGAAAACCCAATAAAAATTTCCTCCAATAAATAGGGAAAATTAAGGCCAGGCAGTCCAAGTTCAAAAAGGGGGATGGGGTTTGTTCATCAGAGGATTTGAGAGGAAATCAGTCAAAATCTGAATGGGGGGGCTATAGAGAGATGGATCTGCCTGGGTCTTTTCTTCCCTCCCCCTTAGATCCCCCCTTCCAGCTTTCTTTCCCAGCCTCATTTTAAGGGGAGGGAGAAGCAAGGTGGGACAATAGTAGCTAAAAGACTGCAAGCAGGGAGCAGACAAAGAACCCCCTCCATGGTATTGACCAGCTTTTTGCCTCCCCACCCACTTTGGAGCATTTTCCATGGGGAAGCAAAGGACTTCAGTTGGAGGCAACGGGCATAAAATGCAGTAGCTCCAGACTGCATCAAGTTCTCAGACTTGTAGCCCCCCCACTTAACCTTCTCTCTCTCTCTCTGCTCCCCCAAGTCCAGAAGGGACTCCCTCCTGGGTTTCCTGGTTCATGTTTCTGAATCCTGGTTTTTTCTGTGTGAGGGAAGGAGAGACACTGCAAAATGTGTGCTTAAATCTCGTGCCAGTGCAAATTAAAGATGGGATGGGGAAAAAATGCCATTCCTTTCCCAAGGAGCCAGGGAAAACAGAATAAAAATAGGTGTGTGTGTGTGTGTGTGTGTGTGTGTGTGTGTGTAAATAACAGCCTGGGATAGCTTCAACCACAAATAACAGTTGCTGTTATTTTTGCTGAGAGCTTCTACATTACACATCATTCTTTAATAAATACTAACAATAATGGACCATAGTATACAGGATTAAATATGAATTTCGCAATCGTTTCTGCCTCTTGGTTCGGGGCAAAGAAAATACCACTTACTACATTTTCATTTCCAAAAGAATCCAAGGTCTCTCCAGACCAGTTTAGTATCTTATTAGAGTCTCAAATCTTTTTTTAAAAAAAATCTTACTTTTGGTTGAAATAATAAGATCAGCTTTCAAGGAAAGAGACAGGGAGGGGGTATGTTTTTGTGGTGGAGTGGCCTCAACGGAGGAGACAAGGTATTTTTTTCAGGAAGAAAGGAAGGAAAGGAAAGGAAGGAAGGGAAAAGAAGGAAAGAAGGAAGGAATAAGAATGTGATGACTCTCCAGAGGCTACTGCACTGCACTCCCATTCTTCCTGACTATTAGTTGTGTTGTTAAAGAAATCCAGTGCCACCAGAGAGAAGTCAAATTGTGAAAGAGTGATTGAAATTTCTCACATTGAAACTAAGTGGTAATAGGTCATAACAAAGGTGTGCATTCTTGTGATGTGCCCTATGATTTAAATTTCAGATAAATTTATTTTCCTGCTGTCCTCCTGTTAATTCAGTGAGGTATCCCAGGGCACTGCCAGGATTGAAGGGAATCCTGCAGAAGATGACTCCGGAGCCAGTCTCATCTCTGTACCCATCAAGCATTCCATGTCCTGGTTCCTCTTTCCCATCTCCATTTGCTCTTCTAGCACACTTTTCTTTCCCTTGATATAACAGGTAAAAATCTTTGAACTTGTACCTGAGAGCTAAATTTTAGTTGTACTTGAAATCTTAATTTCTACAGAGGGGCTCAAATAGTGTAAAGGAGAGAGAGAGAGAGAGAGACAGAGACAGAGAGAGACAGAGATGGGGCCAGGCGTGGTAAATAATTTAACAACCAGTTCTTTGTCCTAATGACCAGCTGGGTAGGCATGGCTGGGGGGGGGGGTCACGTGACTAGGTGGAAGTGAGTGATGTCGAGTTGGCCACACCCACCCAAGTTTTGTGGCTGCCAGTGTTCTCTTTTCTGAAATAGAAAATAGATCCAAATGGCTCTTCGGATGTTTAAGGTTGCTGACTCCTGCTCTAAGGAAAGCAAAGGTGACAGTTTAACATTTGGACTTATTTGTGGTCCATAGTAAAATACACAGAGAACCCCATTACCCATGAAAACAAAATTAGAGTTAGGGTTAAGGGTAGGTCTCCTTGGAGTCATGGGCAAAAACTAATGTCAGAAATAGACTCTTAGAGATTCTTTAAATAAAGTGTTCAGACTTCTTTTTAGACCACAGTAAAGTACATGGGAAAATCCCATTGCCAATAAAATGAAACTAGGATTAGGATAGGGTTAGGATTAGTAATCAGTCTGCTTGGAATCAAGACCAAAAACTGATCTCAGGGAGAGATCCTTAGAGGTTTTCTAACTAAAGAGGTGGTGACAGATTTTCTTTCAGATTTCTTTGTAGACAATAGTAAAATTCTGGGAAAATCCCATTGCCAATGAAATAAAGCTAAGGTTAGGATTAGGGTTAGGTCTTCTTGGAAACAATAACTGATGCCAGGGATAGGTTCTTAAAGGTTCATGAAGGAAAAGGACAGTGACCGATTTTCGTTCAGACATCTTTGTGGACCACTGTAAATTTCATGGGAAAATCTCATTGCTACTGAAATGAAAGTAGAGTTAGGCTTAAGCTAAGGCCTCCTTAAATTACAGCAAAAATGTTAAGGGATAGACTTTAAAAAGTGTTGCAAGGAAAGAAATGGTGACAATTTTTCATTCACAGTTGTTTGTGCACCACAATAAAATATATGGGAAAATCCCAATGACAATAAAATGAAACTAGGTTTAGGTTAAGGTTAGGGTTAGGTTTGTCGGTGTCAGGGTCAAAAACTGATGTCAGGAATAGATTCTTAGAGGTTCTCTAAGGAAAGGGACAGTTACAGCTTTTCATTCATTCATTCATTTTGTGGACCACAGAAAATTACATGGGATAATCCCATTGGCAATGAAATGAAACTTGGGTTAGATTTAAGATTAAGTTACGGTTTGGGTTATGGTTGGATCCTTGAAGTCAAGCCATTATAAAATCCTTTCATTCATGCTTCTTTTTATACCATATATATAAAGTATATGGGAAAATGTCATTGTATTGACTGTTTGAAATACTTGGTGTGAAATTGACTATATAAGGTTGTATATATCCTCATATGTATATTGGAGTTGTTCTGTCCTCACTACCTGTTAGTCTATGTGCAGCTCAACATGCAGCTAAACCCACCTATCTTCCAATAAAACAGACCATGTGCGTAGATCTGAACGCTTTATTGAAAGAACAGGATATGGTGAAACTGGGGAAAATAAGAATACATACAATGAGAACCAAGTACAAGATAGGCAGTATTGAGTTACTGTATTAATAAATACAAGCAATCTAAATCTCACCAGCCAGTGGTGGGATTCTACCAGTTTCCCTACCAGTTTGGTGATCACACACTTTGTGCGTGCATGCACGCGTGCAACTAATGCGCATGCATGCACAGCTTTCCAAACACCAGTTGAGACTCTGCTGCACCGATCAGCTGAGAGGATAAAGAACAGAAAAATGCAGGGGCAGTTGAGAGGGCCGATCCTGAGCTTTTCTCTTCTTCTCCTCTCAGCTGATCATCGGAGCTTTTTTTTTACTACCAGTTCAGCTGAACTG
This sequence comes from Bungarus multicinctus, assembly GCA_023653725.1. Classification (NCBI taxonomy): domain Eukaryota; kingdom Metazoa; phylum Chordata; class Lepidosauria; order Squamata; family Elapidae; genus Bungarus; species Bungarus multicinctus. The sequence goes on along the minus strand of CM042834.1, from coordinate 111,583,169 downwards.
GTAGCAATTTTTAATACTGATTCAGCCGAACCAGGCCAAACTGGTAGCATTTCACCACTGTCACCAGCAATGCTCTGTGTTTGGGATGTGAGTTTGTCCTTGGATGACCATGTGCCACAAATTAAGATGGATTCTTCTTTGTGCTTCTGCCTTCTCCAAATGCTAAAGGAAATGGAGTCTGGCTTCCCAGTATGCACTTGTTTTGAAAGTGTGGGCTGATAGTTAATGAAATGGGGTCAGCTTCAAACAGTATATTTGAAGTTTGTCTCTCTGGCAATTAGATGGGCTAGAGTGCCACAACAGTATATAAAGATTGTATGTTGGGGCATATTTGTCCTTCTGGCCACTAGATGGGACCAGAGCAACAATAGTATATAAAGGTTATATGCTGGGGCATGACAGGGGTCTTTTGCCTCTAAAGATTTCTTCACATGTTTTTGTGTGTCTGACCAGAACTCCACAGAATCAATAAAATTCTGGAGAAGTATTCTGTGTAATGGTTAAGTAAAGAAACAGAACTAAACTTTGCCTTCCAGGTGTTGGATAAAGGAGAGTAGGTGTTCTCATGGAATTTCTGCAATGTCCAAAACAGCAAAAGAAGGACCAGTATCCTTTCCTTCTGCAGATCCATATCAGAGGTAGACATTTCTTGGTAAAATCTGAAATTGATCCACACTTTTAATGTAATCTGATATCATCCAATTTTATTATTTATCCATCTAGGATGGCCTCTTTTGCTCTTTTCCTGGCCTATACTCACTAGACCTCATTCACAGTGCGGCAAACTAAGCCTTAATTAAGAGGTAAAATTATTAAAGCCGCAAATTATTATAGCCTGAGGATGCTCCAGGCCTGGTGATACCAAACAGATGGTCCAGGGCAAGCAGGAGCCCTTTAATAAAGGATTGTTTGCAATTCATGAGCATTAATTATGTCCACTCCTCTCATTTTCAAGTGTTATGGTTGTCAGGCCTGGCATTGTATTGCAAGAAAGCATGATGAATGAGGCAAACCCCATCTGGTTCAGGACAGAGGCTTTGTGTAGCAAAAATTAAAAGTATTGTCTTTCATAAAATGTAGTGATTGGAATGTTTCAGCCTGTAGATTCCCTCCTTTCTTCTCTATCTACCTGCCTTTCCTTTCCTTTCCTTTCCTTTCCTTTCCTTTCCTTTCCTTTCCTTTCCTTTCCTTTCTTCTTTTTTCTTTTCCTTTTATTTATTTATTTTTTGTAAGCAACAATTATCTGAAATTCCACTTATTTTCCTTTAATGATTTGTTTTTTTTTTCATTTATTTATTACATTTATATTCTGCTGCTATTCATCAATGTGTGAACATGGGACAAATGGAACTTCTAAAACAAAATTCATACATTAAATAATACAAATAATTTAGTATCAAGATCTAATCTTGAACACTCAATGAAATAATCAATTTTCAGCATCTTCCTGAGGAGGTCTGACACTGTAAGAAATAAAATATTTTTAATGAGGTTACCTGGAAGTAAAGATTTAAGAAAAAAACCCTATTAATAGTAGTTGCATTTTAAACATTATTTTAGACCAGGCTACATTCAAAAATAAGGCAAAATTGAAAGGAATGTAGTTGTTCCTACTCTTGGAATCTGTTTAAATTGCCAAACAATAACCAAATGGAATAGTATGTAGCCTGCATAACTACATATAATTTGCAAATAAGCTCTTTGGTGGTAAAAAAATTTATGCTATGATATAGTATATCATATGGTAACTGATCTATGCAGCATAGTTAAATGATTTTAATACAGGTGGTCCTCGACTTAATATCACAATTGAACCCAAAATTTCTGTTGCTAAGTGAGACATTTGTTAGATGAGTTTTGTCCCATTTTATGATCTTTCTTGCCACAGTGGTTAAGTGAATCTCTGCAGTTGTTGAGTCAGTTACACAGTTGTTCAGTGAATCTGGCTTCCCCATTGATTTTGCTTGTCAGAAAAAAAAAAATCACCAAAAGTGATCACATGACCCTGAGACAATGCAACCATCATAAATGCATTTATGAGAGCCACCACGAGTGGCTGTGGTTTCCTGCGCCCAGATACAGCCAGCTTATTCCTTCGCTGGCCGTGGGGGGAGAGGTTTTGACCCCCGTGGAAAGGGCACGCAACTTGGGTGTCCTCCTGGATGTGCGGCTGTCTTTGGAAGAACATATTGCAGCCGTCACCAGGGGGGCTTTTCATCAGATTCGTCTGATTTACCAGTTGCGGCCCTTTCTGGATCTGGGCGCACTTCGCACAGTCACTTCTGCCCTCGTTATCTCCCGCTTGGATTATTGCAATGCTCTCTACATGGGGCTCCCCTTGAAGAGTCTCCGGAGGCTGCAGTTAGTTCAGAATGCAGCCGCGCGGGTGATCGTGGGCGCCCCTCGGGGCGCGCACGTAACACCACTTCTCCGCAGGCTGCACTGGCTTCCTGTGGCCTTCCGGATTCGATTCAAGGTGGTACTGACGGTATTTAAAGTGCTCCATGGCTCGGGACCTGGGTACTTACGGGACCGCCTGCTGCCATCAACTACCTCCCGCCGCCCAGTACGCTCCCACAGGGTTGCCCTACTTGGGGTTCCGCCACCTGATCGCTGTCGGCTGGCGGCCCCGAGGGTGCGTGCTTTCTCTGTGGGAGCGCCCTCCCTGTGGAATGATCTCCCCCCGGAGATACGAGCCATGACAGATATCCTCTCCTTCCGGCGCGCAGTTAAGACCCTATTTTTTAAACAGGCTGGCCTGGCCCAGTAAGGGTTAAAGGGGTTTTAGGTTAATAGGGTTTTTAAAATTTTAACTATTTTTAAACTTTCGGGATACAGCTATATTTATATTTAATTCGGTTTTAAACTCTATTTAATCTTGTATTTTTGTATTTTAATGTATTTACTAGGCTGTACACCGCCCCGAGTCCCTTTTCGGAGAGGGAGCGGTATAGAAATATGATCAAATAAATAAATAAATAAAATAAATAAAAATAAATATGAGTCAGTTGCCAAGCATCTGACTTTTGATCATGGGGATTCTGCAATGGTTGTTAGTGTGAAAAACGGTCATAGGTCACTTTTTTCAGTGCCATTGTAACTTTGAATGGTCACTAAACAAACTGTTGTAAGTCAAGGACTACCTGTATATATAATTATAGCCCTTGACAATCAATATCATTCAAGTTATGGTGTTCTCCTTCTCCTTCAAGTCCATTAATGCATAGTACTTAAGGGGCACTCCATTTGGACCCCATAAGCTCCAGAATTCCCAATCCTATGGTTTGCTTTGCTGAAGTTTTTGGCTGCTCTGAAAACCTAGTGTTAGGAAGATGCCCCCAATGAGCAGCAATCAAATCCTGGCTCTCCATTATTATAAGTAGCATTGGAGCTTCTTGCTCAAGTTGCTGAGGGAAGCATGTCATCAACCAGTTCTGTGATAGACATTTGAGAAAGGATGCTCGGCCCCAACAGCTGCTTTTTGATTCCCATTCAGCCCCTTTCCTGAGGCATTCCCAGGTGACTGACTTGCACACAAAACCCCAACAAGCATCTGGCCTTTGGGGGGAAACTATAACCCATAGAGCATCCGCGATCAACTGCTGAATTCATTTATAGGAAATCCCTTGCCTCTCCCACCTGCTCCTGTGTGGCTGTGGGTCAGGTGCAGCTCTAGGCCTGCCCTCCCCTGCAGTCAGAGAACCAGAGTATGAGGCACAGGTCATGTAAGGACTTGAGGGTCTCTCATTAAAGGGGTGGGGGAAGGGCAAACAACAACAACAAAAGATTAGACACAGCATAGCCATTCATTATCTCGCTTCATTCTCGGATCCATTAAACAGTCCTTTTTCCCTGGCAAGGGAATAGGTGACAGGGGATGCTGTTTTGCTAGGGCAGATGGGATCACGGCCAAATCACACCCCAGGTGCTTCGCGGTGCATTAGTGGTGAAGCCAAAAACAAGAAAGTGGGATGACAATTCCTCAAAGGACAGGACTGAAACCCAGCAGGAAGCCCTGAAGTTCATCTGTATCACAGACACTAATTTAGTTTAATTTACTTCAAAGGCCTCCTTGAATCAGTCAGAACATTCCCCTTGTTCTCTGTTTGATGAAGTCCATGGGCTGGGAAGAACAAGAGGCCAGGCCACTGAAGCCATTGAAGAAGATCCTTCTGAAGTGAAATCAAAACAAAAACAACAACATTAGTACAAAAGCTGGACTGAAACAGCAGTGTGACATTTAACTGTGGTGGCTCTCATAATGTATGTTTAAAGGCTACGCTCAATCGGGGGCTGTGAGATTTTTAATTAATATATATGCATATATATTTGACCAATTAATATGTACTCTGCCTCCAAGCTGCTGCATTGGGATAATTCCAATGGTTGCACCATTTATCTGGTACACAAGGTAGATAAACATATATAACAAATTGTTGTTTTGTTGTTAGTTGCGAAGTCATGTCCGACCCATCGCGACCCTATGGATAATGTTCCTCCAGGCCTTCCTGTTCTCTACCATCTTCTGGAGTCCATTTAAGCTCAATATGATGAATAAATGATCAAAAATATGTTGTTGCTTCATTTTAAAATTTCTGTTGCTTTTGCAGCTGGACTGGCACTGAATACATTATGATGGGTTTTCTACAATTTTAAAAAGTATGTTTTAAATAAAGCTTAATATTTCTTTTACTATATTGTGAATCAGTATATGCCAGATTCATTCCAATCTTTGCAAAAATACATTCAATTCATAGGTTCACTGTGGAGATTTTGCATGTGATTATATCCTATACCCTTTCATCAGTCACATATCTATAAATATTTTTAAAGGATTTTCATAGATATGAAGGTTCTGACAAAAGGGTTGACAATGCAGATCCATTAACAGCATACAAACAACATTGAGTGAGAACAATGTCATGATTTCAAATCATATCAAATTTCTTCAGGATTTTCTTTCCTCTTTAACTCTTTCTTAAGATAAAAAAGTGCTGTTTGATAGATGAAGTGATGGAAATGAGGGGGGTTTTACCTGGCAAGGGAATACAGATGGGATCCATATGATCAGATGCAAACTGCTGGACAGTTAAAATAACCCTGTATTTCTATACAGTATGTGCTATAATTAAGCCCCTTTTTTTAGGTGTAGGGTTTGTCTTCTTCCTTCCACCTTTCCTCTTGTCACTTACTTCCTTGAAATTTCAAAAAGGTTGTAGATAAGAAAGGGAGGGGAAGAATTAAGAAGGGACAAAAGAAGCTATAGATAACAAGTGACACTGATGGATGAAAAATGAGAAACCTGAGATCAAAGCCAAGAGAGCTGGGTGACCTTCTGCTGGTGGAATACAACAGCCAAAGTGGGATGGCCTCAGTCTCTGCAAGGGAATGGAATTTGCTGGCCTGAATTTTCCTGCCCTGCATTTCCCAAAAATCCCTAGCCAGCAATGCTAGAGCAATGGTCTTGGCTATTTTTCAAAATAGTATTATTTTGCTACTGAACCTTCAGTGCAAAAATTACATTTACCATTAAGTAACTACCATTATGATTTGATGTACAGTAAACCCTCCTTTGCTGCCTTTGTGCCTGCACATTGTGTTGACTTGGGATGTGGCACAAAGGCAACACAGTCAGATAAGCAATAAGAGTCCCTTTATTATCTCCAACTTTGCCCCCAATGTCCAGGTGACCTTCTGGCTGGACAAAAACTCTCCAGCTTTTGACTGCAGCTTTTGACTGCAGAAAATTAAGTCCAAAACAGGAGCAACACAAACTGTAACTTAAAGTTCAAACAAGCCAAACTGAAGTAATTAGTTTGGCAGGGCAGGAGCAAGAATTTCAGACTTGAAGGCATGGCAAAACTCACATGGTTGGGAAGACACCAGGAACACAGATAAGCCACGACAACACAGGATAAAGTCACGTTTGTTCCCAGCAGCCTGCCGCACGCAGCCTGCCTTTCTTATCAACTGTCTTCCCAGCTGTGGCTAATGAAGGGAATCAGGGCCCTTTCCTCCCCTGTAAGCCACACAACCCACGTTGTTCCTCCCTGTGTGCCCTAGGATGAAGAGGTTCTTCTTCTGAACTCCCTCTCCCTTGTTATATCTCTCTCCCTGCTCTGCCCAGCCAAACTTTGCCCTTCCCAGCCTTCTCCACAGCCAACGGAGCCACACTCCCATTCCCTGTCAGCTGTCCAGCTTCCTCCTTGGATTCAGATTCTGACAGGAGCATGACACACATCAACAGGCATCCCGAAAGAATGAATTCCCCACTATTCCTCTCATATATTTTCATATCCCCCAAAAGAGTTTAGCAGCAGTATGTTGAGAACCACAGAAGAGGCCACCCTAGTCAAAGAGGAATCAAAGAGTCATGAAAATGTCTCTTTGTAATACAATACAGGTAATCCTCAACTTACAACAGTTCATTTAGTGACTGTTCAAAGTTACAATGGTTCTGAAAAAAGAGACTTATGACCGTTTTTCACAGTTATGACCTTTGCAGCATCCCTATGATCTTGTGATCAAAATTTAGACCCTTGGCAACTGTTTCGTATGTCCCAAGGTCATGGGATCCCTTTTGCAACCTTCTGACAAGCAAAGTGGAAGCCAGATTCACTTAACAACCAAGTTACTAACTTGTAAGCTGCAGTGATTCACTGAACAAATGTGGCAAGAAAGGTCATAAATGGGGCAAAACTCACTTAACAAATGTTTCATTTAGCAACAGAAATTTGGGGCTCCATTGTGGTCATAAGACAAGGTAGTCCTTGACTTACAACCATTCGTTTATCCACCTTTCAAAGCTACAACAGTACTGAAAAAAGGGGACTTACAACTGGTCCTTGCACTTACAGCCATTGCAGCATCCCCTCCAATCACAAATTAAAATTTGGGTGCTTGGCAACCAGCATGATGGCTGCAGCATCCTGGGTCATGTGATCACCATTTGCGACATTCCCAGCCTGCTTCTGACAAGCAAAAAAAAAATCAGTATGGGAAGCTGGATTCACATAACAACCATGTGATCCACTTAACAACTTTAGTTATTCAATTATGAACCCTGGCCAGAAAAAAGGACATAAAATGGGGCATGATTTACAGGAACTACTTTACTTCGCAATAGAAATTCTGACCCCGATTATGGTTGTAAGCTGAGGACTATCTGTAATCATCATTTCCTAAGTCTTGGGGACTATTCATTTTATGCAAGCAAAAAGAACCAAGATAGATATCTCACATTAGTAATATGGAAAGCAAAAAAGTGGTGCAGTAGAGAGTTGTCTTTGCTGGGCATGTCCTTTTGCTGGTTAACAGTGGGGGCTTTTTAAGATTTTGTAAATCCAAATCCATCTTTTAAAACATGCTACTTGTTTGCCATCATATGAATTGGTTTTTATTGTTCTGCTATTTTGCTCTTGCTAGATCATAGCCTTTGTTGTCCTTTGGAGACAGAAATGGAAGGAAAATGAATGTGAATTGATTATCATATGTGAAACCTATCAGATTTATTTAGCTAACAAGTCATGCTTCTTGATGAAACCATAGACAACTCTGAAAAGGGGCAATAGTTACACCACATGTGTCTTGTTGATACAGCTGGAATGAAAACAATTACATCAGAGTTCCTTGGATTTAGGATACTTATCAATGTAGGTTTAACTCTGTTGTCAAGTGAGCGAACTGATTTCAGTTTAATCTTGGATAAATTGTAGTTCAAGGTATGATGACTGCTCTTTAATTGTCAGAGGGAAAAAAAGGCAGACAGGATTGAAATATACAAATTTTGTACCTCAAAGCTGCTTTTGTTCACAATGCAGCATGAGGCTCAACCTAGTAGCGAGCAGTCCAAAGAAGACATCAAGCATAACTTGCACGGCCAAAACGATCCATTTTGTGTTTGGAAAAGCACAAAAAGAAGACAGCTTGTTCTTGCCGTGCAACTGCTAAGTGAAAGACTCAATTGCCAAACACGTAAGGATTGGATAATTTGCAAGCATGTTGGAAATGATTTTTGAGCAGTTGAGCATCCTGGTTACCATCTCTGCAGAGAAACCATGCCAGAATGATGATCTTCATAGTCCTTGCCAGGCTTTTTACTTTCTTGTTACAAAAATAATTTATTCAGCAAGTAACATAAGTTCTGCAATAGATTTTTGTAAATAAATATATGCTCAAACCAATTTCTATTGCTTCTAAATATCAGGGTCAGATGAAGTTGCCAAGAATCAGAGCAGAAATAGAAGCAGATGATCGTGAAGCTTGGATTTATCTTGCTGGACATTATCTAACACAATAATGAAACAAACGGAAGAGACTTTTCATCTTCATGATGGTGGACTAGATGCAACTTACCTTCATTGCCAGTGGTGTCGTTTTATGTAAATTGGAAGGAAAGTAACATCCTGAATATACACAGTAGTATATTATATGAATTTGTAAATTAGTGAGATCGTGGCAACAGATTGCATATAAATTAGAATACAGTTATAAAATAGGAATAAAATATACTTAGAGCAATAGCAATAGCACTATATACCACTTTATAGTGCTTTACAGCCCTCTCTAAGTGGTTTACAGAGTCAGCATATTGCACCCAACAATCTGGGTCCTCATTTTACCCACCTCAGAAGGATGTATACTTATAAAAGTATATTGGGAAAATACTCTATAAATTAGGTATCCTAACCAATGGGCTTTTGTATACTTAAGAGTTGATTGATTTGAAAAAAAAATTATGTATTCCTAAGTAGCAATTTTAAAAACTTCCTTGCATGAAATAGTTTGATGTGCTTGAAGTAAAATTCTACTTTGGTTGTCTCTATCTCTCTGTCTCTGTCACTCTCTCTCTCTCTGTCTATCTGTCTGTCTGTCTGTCTCTCTCTCTTTCTCTCTGTCTTTGTCTCTCTCTCTCACACACACACAGAGAGAGAAACATTCAAAATGAAGGATATGTATAGCTGTATATTCTATTGAGTTTCATCTCTCTTTCTCTTTGTGTATGCACTCTTTACTTTGGTGGTGTGGAATTATCTTAAATGTGGAGTTGTCTTTTGTTTGGATAATTGTGGCATGAGATCCATGACTGACAAAATGGAGGATTTACTGAAAAATATTTTCTTCTGGTCTGGCCCAGCCCTGCTAAGTTTTTTTTTTTTTTTTTAGAAATCTTGTTGCTTCTCTAGAACTATGCTTTCTAGATAAGCCTGTAAAAATCTATGTAAATCTGCCTTTCTCTTCTAAAATGTCCAGCACAGAACCTCAAAAGATTCAAGAAGAATTCCAGTATCTCAGGATCTGTAAATCTTTTAAATATTAGAGGTGCTGCTGCTTAACATAAGCCCTAGCATCAAATAGAATAGAAACCATTACTGAGAAATAAAAAGCTTACTCCCCAAAGTCATAGTACGGGTATTTTTCCAACGTTAATGAAAATTGTAGCAGAACCCATTCAGCATTTCCATTCCCTTTCATTCTTCCCAGTATTCTTTCATTTTTATTCCTGCTTTCATTGTATAGGTGGATCTTTTTAAATTCCTATTTAGAACAAGAAAGAGGGCCAAGAGGCAAAGTATTTGCATGGTTGTAATCTTCCCAGTGGCACAATGTTTCCTAAATTGTAGCTGATTTTCACTAGCAATTGACTCTGTAAATTCCAGTATAAAAGTTTATGCCACGTTAAAATAACAAGAGTAGGGGAAAAATTCTACTAAAAGGTAGCAATAGAAACCTAATTGTTATGGCTTCTTTTATTTGTCTAATAAAAACCTGGGCATGTTTGAATCAACAATGAAGAAACTTTTAAGGTAGAATATACAGTAAAGATTATTGACTTGATTAATATGCTGCCAAGGAAAAGCTTCAGACAGAAAATTAGAAGAAAAATATTAACATGTCATCATTGTATGTTTATTATGGGAGAAGCAGTGATAGGCTTGAGATCTCTGTATTTACCTTACCTTTAGTTTTTCAAGGCTCATAAAGACACAATAGTTTATAGGGTGGAAATATGACTTGGCATAATTTCTACTTCCTTCAATGCATTTTGAAGCCAACTGCATTGTCAGCTTTATTTGCACCAGCCTTAGATATTATGCCTCTGAGTTTGTCAAAATGCACCTCATTTACTACTGAGTGAAGAAAATTTCAGCGAACACATTCAAAACCTAATCCTCAATGTTCAGTATTACATGCTAAGCCTGGTTGGTTTCTTTAATAAGATACAAGTAAATGCAGGTAACATCCAGATACTTAATAGCAGTTGCAATAGCTCTTAGACTTATATACCGCTTTATAGTGCTTTACAGCCCTCTCTCAGCAGTTTACAGTGTCAGCAGTCACCCCCAACAATCTGAGTTCTCATTTTACCAACCTTGGAAGGATGGAAGGCTGAGTCAATCTTGAGCCATTCAGAATTTAATTCCTGGAATGAGCAGTGAGTTAGCCTGCAATATGGCATTCTAACCACTGCGCCACCACGGCAGCTTTCAGATAAGTCCTTTTTGCATTAAAAATCTCAAGCAAGAGATGATAGCAAGAAAGCCTATGCATGTACTTTTCAAGATATGTAGTCCTTTCACAGAAACTGAAGCACTGATAATACATATGTTCAACTTAGGAATACATCCATGAATACAGATTTTCATGCTTATCACATGGCTATCAAGGGCAGAAAATTCTGTGAAAGGTTGGAAGATAATGAGATGGGCACCGCAACCTTTCTCTCCTAGGTGATCCTTTGCCACAGCACTATAAAGGTAGAAGCCCATATCCTCCCTTTTCTCCTTCATGTGCACAGGTTGGTTCTTTACTAAATGTGGTTTGTATTTTCCTTTCTTCTTATTTTTGAGAAATGCTGTCTAATGTATTCTTTGGCCTTTAAACTATTTTCCATTAAGTTTAAAATGTTCTTGGCTCAATAATCAGTGGAAAAAAGGTTATGATGCTCCTGCCTAGGAACGCTCTCTTTCCTCATTTGAGTAGGAGTGGATGGAACTGTTAACTGAATTATCTTGGTCAATATATCCTGCCAAATAACAAGTATTATGTTAATCAGCATGATTAAGATGAAAGCCATCCAATGATCTTCCACTTGTGATGAATGTGAACATTGGTCTTTCTAGTTCAATATTTTATCTCATCCATAATATCGATTCATTTCAAGAACCTGTGAAAATCACCTGTTTCTATGTAACAGAGCCCTCACCTCTATCCACTCAGTCTTTGAGAATTTCTGCCAATAAGAATAGGCCGATCTTGCCCAAACCAATGCTCTCCAGAGGTGATGGATTTTTGACTTCCATAATTCCCAACCAAAATGGCTGTGATATTAGTAAAAACTAAGAGTTTCCCCTGTCCAGTTGATTGGAACTGTCTTGCGATGGTTCTCCTCCTTCCTCTCCAGCCGTTCGCAATTTGTGTTGGCGGGAGGGGAGAGGTCCACCTCTAGGCCCCTTATTTGTGGGGTGCCTCAGGGGTCGGTCCTCTCCCCTCTCTTGTTCAACATTTATGTGAAGCCGTTGGGCGAGATCATCCGTGGTCTTGGAGTGCAGTGTCACCTGTACGCAGATGACACCCAGTTATACATCTCCACCCCAGACCACCCCAACGATGCTGTAGAGGCTATGTCCTGGTGCCTGGAGGCCGTGCGGAATTGGATGGGCAGGAACAGGCTCCGGCTCAACCCATCCAAGACCGAGTGGCTGTGGTTCCCGGCGCCCCGATATAGCCAGCTGACACCTTCGCTGGCTATTGGGGGAGAGACTTTGCCCCCTACAGGGAGGGCTCGCAATCTGGGCGTCCTCCTGGATGCACAGCTGTCATTAGAACATCATATTGCGGCCGTCTCCAGGGGGGCGTTTTATCAGATTCGCCTGATTTACTGGTTGCGGCCCTTCCTGGATCGGGACGCCCTGCGCACAGTCACTCATGCCCTCGTCACCTCTCGCCTGGATTACTGTAATGCTCTCTACATGGGGCTCCCTGTGGGGAGCACCCGGAGACTCCAACTGGTGCAAAATGCGGCCGCACGGGTGATTATGGGGGCGTCACATGGGAGCTACGTGACACCCCCATAATCACCCGTGCGGCCGCATTTTGCGCGAGCTGCATTGGTTGCCGGTAGCTTTCCGGGTTCGCTTTAAGGTTCTAATTTTGACCTTTAAGGCGATCCATGGCATTGGGCCAGGTTACCTGCAGGACCACATTCTGCCAGTGATCTCCAACAGACCGGTGCGTTCCCACAGGGAGGGCCTTCTCCAGGTGCCGTCGACCTCTATGAGTCGTCTGGCGGCCCCCAGGAATAGGACCTTCTCTGTGGGGGCCCCTGCCCTCTGGAATGCTCTGCCACCTGAGATACGCACCAGCGCGGACCTGAGGGCCTTCAGGCGCGCGCTAAAAACCTGGCTCTTTGAACAGGCTGGCCTGGCCTGACATAGGTTTTAATTGTCTCCTTTAATTTGGTTTTAATTAGGGTTTTAATATTCTTAGGGGGAGGGTTGTTTTTAGTTTAACAGCCTTATTTAATTGTATTTTAACTTTTGTACTGTGGGGTTGATTCGGCTGTACACCGCCCTGAGTCCCTAGGGAGAAGGGCGGTATATAAATGCTATAATAAATAATAAATAAATAAATAAATATTCTGGCTGCAGAGAGTGGTGCTCATCTCCATTTCTTAGCTGAAGGAGCCAGCATTATCTGATGACATTTCCATGAACATGTGGCTAGCATTATGCTGACTTACAATGAACGCTGTTACCAGTGGTGGGATTCACAACTTTTTTTACTACCAGTTCTGTAGATATGGCTTGGTGGGTGTGGCAGGGGAAGAATACTGTAAAATCGCCATTCCCTTCCCACTCCTGGGGGAAGGTTACTGCAAAATCCCATTCCCTCCCCTCCCCACTAACCTCCTTTCCAGCTCCGTTCTCCTATGCAGAGCAACAAAAGAAGACCCAGCCAATCAGCTGAGACTCAGGAGGAAGAGAATAGATGGCGGTGGGGCCAGTCAGAGTTGGTATTTGCCAGTTCTCTGAACTACTCAAAATTTCCACTACCAGTTCTCCAGAACTGGTCAGAATCTGCTGAATACCACCTGTTACCTTCCCACCAAAGTGGTACCTATTTACTCTCATTTGCATGCTTTTGAACTGCTACGTGAGCAGGAACTGGGGCAAATACTTAATTTAATTTAATGGAAATCAATTTGATTTCTTCTGCCATCTTACTGTATAGTTGTTTCTTGTTGAAGCTTGTTTGCTCTCATTTGGTTTCTCTTTCCACTTCTTCCTGCTCTCTTTCTTCTTGTCCTTTGCCTCCACTGGTTTCATTTTATGTTCTGTCTTTACTACTGCCTGTTGGATTGTACTTATCTTCTCATCTAGTTTCCATGTTTTACCTTTCATTTCCCTCATTTCAGTTTTAAAGTCTGTGTTGTTTCTCACCATCGTTTCTTGTATTGTTGTTAATGCCATTTGAATTGTATATTTGGTACCTGACCCGCCTTCTCAGGATTCAGCATGCCCTCTATCGAACGTTGTCCTGCTGGTGATGTTATCATTGATGTTGGGTTGGATGTTGTTTTCTTCCCAATCTTAGTGGTAGTTGTCGTGGTGGACATCTTAGACTTCCCAAATCTACCTATTTTCTTAATTTTTAATCCCTTCAGTTTATTACTACAAGGTCTAATATACTTAATAATGTCTCTCTTTAATTTTATGCACACTTGATATATAAAAGTATGTATGTATGTATGTATGTATGTATGTATGTATGTATGTATGTATTTATACAACAGTGTAAAACTAAATATCATTATTGTTTATAATCTATGATAGTCTGTAACCCTCTTAATTTTCTGATATTATTTAATCCTTTTAATAAATTAATTAAGTATAATTCTAAATATAATAGCTTACATAGTAAAGATATATAATTCAATAAATATAAATATGTGTTTGTTTTCTTTTCTTATATACTATGTCTTATAACTTTCTTATAATTCAATTAAGTCTATGAATCAATATATAGCCATTAATTAGTTATACATCAATTGATTAATTAGTTGTTATCCAAATTGTGGAAAGATATAAAGGATATATAGGGTATAGCAGTTATAAGGAATGTAGCAATCTATGAAATAGGATACATAAATTAATTCTTCTTGCAAGCAATCATATGTGTGTGTGTGTGTGTGTGTGTGTGTGTGTGTGTGTGTGTGTGTGTGTGTGTATAAAAGAAAAATTTTATACCAAACTATACAGAAAATTAGTAGAACAGGAATATGAGAACATATGCCTGCTAGGTGATTTCAATGCAATAGCAAATTTAGGGAAAGATTACAATAATGAAAATCCAGGGGAAAAAAGGAAAAGGAAAACATTACCAAAAGTATTCTATTAATTGGCAGAAGAAATAGGATTAAAAGATATATAGAGAGAAAGAAATCCAGACAAAAAACAGTATACTTACTATTCAGCACCACACATATCATGGTCAAGATTGGATATGTTATGGACAAATGGGGAAATCAAATGTAATATAAAAGAAATAGAAATTGAATCTAACACATGGGTGGACCATAACCCTATAAAAATAATTTGGAAAGAACTGAAAAAGAATATATATATATATGAAGATGGATGCTAAACAAGGAGTTCCTAAAAGAAAAAGAATGTGTTATGATGATGGAAAAAGAATTGGAGTTGGCAGTTCATAATACAACAAATAAAAAGCATGCAATTTGGCAATAAATTTATTAAACTGATATTGAGAATTTATATGACACAGACGGCCAGTGTTATAATGAATGGTGACAGAACGGAAACATTTAAGATCAACAAGGGAATAAGGCAGGGATGCCCACTGTCACCCATTCTCTTTATTCTTACCTTAGAAAACATATTGGAAAACGTTAGGAAAAAGGGGCTTTATAAGGTACAGGCATTTGCCGATGATATAATATTTTTTCTGGAATATCCAGAGGATACGGGAGTAAAATTAATAAAGGAAATAGAGGAATTTGTCAAGGTTGCAGGCCTTAAGATTAATAAAAACAAAATAAAATTATTGACTAAAAATTTAAAAGATGAGCAAGAAAAAGAATTAGAAGGAAAATTGGAAATGCAAAGTGTGAAAAAGGTAAAATATTTAGGCATTTGGTTAATAGCAAGATGCTCTTCAATCAAAAAAGATAACTATGACAAATTAATAATACAAATCAAAAAAGAATTGGAAATGTTGGGGAAATTACAGCTATCACTACTGGGGAAAATTGTGGCAATTAAAATGTCTACCCTACCAAAAATACTATAACTTTTTCAAACTGTAAGTTTGGATAAAACCTTTTTTAGAGAATTAGTTCGAATAATAAGTAAATTTGTTTGGGATAGGAAAAAAGCCAGGATGGCTTTGGACTCCCTGACTGGGAAATGTATTATCAGGCTGTGGCTATGGTATGGATTAAAGAATGGGTCAACCTGGAAAATAGAAGAGTATTGTTGATAGAGGATCACAACTTGCAGAGAGGGTGGCATAGTTTCCTATGGGATGGGATATGTAAACAACATGCATATTTTCAGAGACACATGATTAGAGATTCATTAATTCGGATATGGAACAAGATCAAAAAGAATCATTATACTAAAATACTGAACTGGTTGTCAACTATGGAAGCACAAATCTACCCAAACGCAATGGATCTGGGAAAAAAGAGGAATTATAAAGACCTATTAGAAACATAAGGAAGATTAAAAACGAGACAAGAATTACAGCAACAAAATATAAAGATAGATTGGTGGCCATACATGCAAATTCAGGCGAGATACCAGAAGGACAAAGAACAATTTGGCTTCTGCATGGAAAAGCATCAATTAGGTAAAATTCTACAAGAAATGGAAAAGAAAATGACTTCAAGAATATATAACATTCTACTAGATTTTAAAATGGAAGAGGAGGTGGTCAAAGAGACGATGGTGGTATGGGCGAAAAATGTTGGCCACAATATAGACCTGGAAAATTGGAAGAGAATGTGGGGATCAAATTACAAACTAATTACATCCACAGCATACAAGGAAAATCAATACAAGATGTTCTACAGATGGCACCTTCCCCCCGCTAGACTGGCAAAAATGTTTAACTCAGACCCAAAGTGTTGGAAATGTGGAAAAGAAAAAGGCACTTATTTTCATATTTGGTGGACATGTCAGGAAGTGAAAAAATATTGGAATACAATTAGACAATGGATAGAAGAAATCATAAATCAGAAAATGGAATTTAATCTGGAAACTTTTTTATTAGGTATAACACAAAAATGCAATAAAACAGATAGTTATATTATGTTACATATATTAACAGCTGCAAGGATTTCATACGCACAACTCTGGAAGGAAAAAAGGGTTCCACCAGAAGACATGGTTATATATATAAAAAATAAACTGTATAGAGATGGACAGGCTAACGATGAAAATAAAAGACAGAGAAGATTCAATTTATTATAGGGCCTGGGATGCCTGGGATGAGTGGTTTAGAAATTTTTTTTAAAAAAAGGCAATTAGGAAAAGAATGAGGGAATATGTAAATATGTAAATATACCATGGAGAAGATTGATATGTAAGGATAAAAGATATTGATTTATAGTAAAAGTAAGATGTAATGGTAAAGGAATAAGTAAATACATATATTGAAAAATGTGAGGAGATGCAAAAGATGTCTTGATGTTGATAACAAAGTATAAAGTTTTATTTTATGTTTTTAAAATTTGGAAACTTAATAAAGTTTATTTAAAAAAAAGAATCATCCCAGAGAACATCAGATTGGGGAAGGTTAAGGTCGACTGGGATTAATTGTTATAAAGACAAATTCTTAAATTTACACAAATTGAGTTCACGGACCAGACTATGCTGTGATTTGCTTGACCATATTTTACTGAATAAAACACAGGAGTCTATATGTAATAATGCACTAAATCAAAACTAAATCTTAGTACAGTGTATGAACTGAAATATAAACTACCTTAAGTAAATTTAAATTTCAGTTTTCACAAGTTCAAGGCTATTCTGAAACTCCTTGGCTTCTAAATGATATTACTGAAAGCTACATGGTCAAGAGCACCGCCTATTGGCTAGATAGCATTTATTGTTTACATGTAATTCACAGCACTGGTCCTTTTTTAAAAAAAAGTGACAATTTTTGAAACAATTGTGGCCCTTTCAAGTTTGAACCACTGTGACTATGCTCAGCTAAATCGTTTTACTCCAAAGCTAAAAACAAATGAATAAGAAGCATAAATGAAAACTAAATCAACTGTGTTTACAAGTACAAAACTTAAGTTTGTAAAATATTATTTTTTATGGATTTATGGTGCAATGTACATGAAATAATCTTCCCAAAGAGATATTCTGTTTCTCTTTACATATTGCTTAAGTCTTTAATGTCTTGCTGTGACTTTCATTTTCAGATATTTTTCTGTGGCTGCTACAGAGTCAATTACAGAAAGATGTGGCGATCTTAGATTCAGCAAGTTCTGATACTTATTCAAAATCTATTTCCATACAGGAACAATTAAATATATTTATATAGAAATATGGTCACAAAGACCGACCGTACAGATTAGCTAGCTCCAATGCTAATAAACATGTTTGTTAGCTGTTATTGGCATTTTTAAATGGGAATGTTCCAATAAACTAAAAACAGCATCTTAATTCTCTTGAATTGTTGTTACTGGTACCACCATGACATCAAATGCAGCACATTGACGTATTGACATCTGCCCTCCAGAAAAATGAAATAAGCTTGACTCTATCCGATCAAAAATCCTATTAATGCAGTGTGTCCCATGCTGGCTGATCAGATGCCTCTAGGACGCTCACAAGCAGGATAGAAATCCACAGCCATTTCCAGTAAGTCATATGTAGAGACACTGCTAGCTGCCGTAGTTAATTTGACCATGATTTTATAAAGTTTCTTCTTAAAAATTATTTATTAATCAAATTTGTGGTAGGGAGTTGCACAACAGTTTATTACTGACACTTGAAATTTCTAAGCATTTTTTGTTGCCATGCAGGTATCAAAGATGACCTCTCATTAGAAGGAGCCTAAGGTAGAGATCTACTGAAAATTTCTTTGTGATGCTTTGTTGCCTAGAGGAATAGCAGCTACGCCTATTCAAAGTGGCAGTTTCTGACTCTAGGCATTTAGCACAGTTGTCTATTGATACAAATTTCAAAAAATGAAGGAAGTATCTTCATTGATACTTAACATACAAAAAGATTTGTATGTATAAAGACTGTTATCTAATCTATATCTAAAAGAAGAAACAACTTACTGAAAATTTTACTTGTGTTTTCACTCTTCCTGCTATTCCCAAAGAGGAATCTGGCAAATGTGATACTATCACTTTAAAAAAATGATAAAGAGGAGAATGTGCCTGCATGTTTGTATCTAGGGAATTTGGAATCCTTTTGAAATGCACATTTTTCTCAAGAACAAGAGTGGTAGTGCCACATTTCTCCCCAAGAGGGCAGACTTTCATTACATTTTAGCTTGCTACTAAGAAATAAAATGACCATTACTACTGGAACTGTAATTTTTTTTTTTAAAGTATGTATGTTGTATGTGAAAACTATTCCAAAAAGGTTCAACAAAATGTGAATAAAAGTTTGTCCTGAGGAAATTCATTTCTGAATCAAGTTGGTGTCAGTGTTATGGTAAAGATGGCTTGGTTTCTGATAAATTTGCATTGATAATTTATCAGTGATATTGCAGCAAAACTTTCTCATGCCATAGAACTCTGTATCTTTCAGGGAAGAGCTCAGACTCTGAAGAATTACTAAAATTTCAGAATAAAAATCAAGCAACAAATTCTAGTATATTGAAGGTTATGCATCTCAAATACATTTAGAATACCATAAGGACTGCAAGATTCACCAACTGCTATAACATTGCTAGAAAGGTGTATGCTTCCGAGTATGTAGCATTCAGAGGTACAAGCAGGCTTTCATTTACAGGACATAGGTGAGTTTAGGAAGACTTAGAAGTACTAGAGTTCAGATAACCACTTTCATTCTCCTTTTACTCTTTTCTGTTGAGCCATACTTCTGAATCTTAATTGCCTTAAGGTCATTATAGCCCAGTGATGGCTAACCTTTTCCATGTTGTGCCAAGTGTGCGCGCACACAGCCATGAGCTTGCGTGCCTGCATCCATGACACAATGTGTGTGACTCCTACGTGCTACCCCCACATGTGCATGCAACATCCCCCATGTATGCTGCCCCCATGCATGCGCGGCAGATATCCAACTATCAGGCAGATACCTGGCTGGCGGGGGGCATGCGCGCATACGCAGTGGGGCTCTTCCAGGCGACTTCTCGTATGCTGGCAGAAATGGCTCTGTCTGCCACTTCCTGCACGTATGCCATAGGTTCGCCATCACGGTTATAGCCTGATTTCTTCCCATCTTGATCTTCCCACATGACCTAGAAAAAAAAGGCTCTGAACCCTAATTTCAGATGTATATGCTGTTCTATTTGGAGTCCTGTGAGTTGGATGGTTTCTCCTGCACTGTATCTTTTTAATAGGAGCAAGCTGCTACAACCTGCCCAGGGAAGATGGCTGATTTTAATACTTTTGTCAGTCTTTTCTGAAATGATTTGTGAAAATGCAACTGTTCCAGTGGTGGGATTCCAAATTGAGTGCTACCGGTTCTATGGGCTGTGCTGCATGAGTCAGCTAAGAATCAATGGAATAAAGGATGCACACGCCTTACGCACACTTCACATGTGTGCGCTCAAAAAGCGCCCTGGGTGAGTTGAGCTGTCCTTTAGTTCAGCTGAGGCATGGCAATTTGCTCTGCCGTGTGAATCAGCTTAGCTAAAAAACCAATGCAATAAAGGATGGGAAAGAACAATGGTGGGTGGGCGGGGCCATCCGGAGGTGGTATTTGCCAGTTCTCTGAACTGGCCGAAATTTCCACTACTGGTACACCAGAACTGGTCTGAACCACCTGTATATCACTTCTGAACCATTCCCTTTCCCTCAGTTCTTTTGTTCCACCTCCTCTCTTCTCATGGAAAAGGGAGAAAGGATAGAGGTGATCACTAGATGCCCTTGTGGTTATCTAAGGAAGTACAGCACCTTTCACAAAAGTGCACCTCCTAATCTATACCAATGGAGAAGACTATCAGAAAGGTCTTCACATGAGAACGTATATTCCTAGCATTCTACAAACACTACCAGTGCCTTTTAGGAAGCAAGAAATTTGGCTAATCCAGAGGAATGCTAAAGGAAACGCTTAAGGTTAAGATGGGGCTTGCCAATGTAGGCTTGCTCTCCATCTACAAGCACAAACTCCCCATACAACAGTTGTGTTAATAGTGCCGGCAAGTCTGTGGTAGTCTTGCACCAGAACTTTCAAAATTCAAAATATTGAATTTGTAAATTAAAAAGAATGCCCTTAAAATTATCAACGGAGTAACTTTACGGGCTTCAAGTGTAGAGATATACACATATAGGGATTCCATGAGTGCTAACCAAGCCACACCATTCGGTGGTTAATGGTTATTCCAAATTGGGATTAAAGGGCTTGGTATCCATCAAATACTGAGAGCAGTTATCATAGTGTGGAAGACAAATGAGTTTGTTAATGGACATTTGAGGCACTAAAATTCAAAGTGGGTTCTTTCATTGTACATGAAGTAATGCTTTTATAGCATCTTCTAATGTCAACAAATGAATAACAATGAAGTCTGTCCTTAATATTAAACGTAATAGGGGTTGAATGGATCAAGAAAATGTAAGCCACTAATAAGGATGCCTAGCTGATCTGGTTGGTTTGATTTTGGATATTTGAAGGGAATCTAGACAATTGTGATTTATTTTGTGAAATATTAGGAAATAAAACTGAGTTAATGGAGTATGCAAATCTGTTTATACAGTCCATAAATAAAACCAGCAGTTGTACCAAATAAATCTTCTATACCAATCCACATCCATTAGGATTGGCTTAGTATTGGTTTACTAAATGAGGCACAAATTCACTTGTTTCCAACATCTCTTAACTAAAACTAAGCATAGCTTATAGCACATTGTGCGAAGTAGGTCACTAGTTTGTCAGTTGCCCAACATAAAGGCTCATTCAGAACAATTAATTGAGATGCAATATAAGCCAAAGCACTTGAGTTATTCTGGCTTTTATTTTGTTGCTTCTTAGTCCACACAGCTGGTATAAAATCAGAAAAGCAAAGAGAAATAATTGCATAATAAAGCCTGGAGTCTTAGGATTAGACGGCACTGCCTTTACTGCTCTGGGCAGTCACCTGTACAGTTCATTCCCAGACATCTCTGGAAGCACAGAAAAAGGTTACAGAGCAGCTTTGATGGGGGGAGGGGCAGCAGATTCTGTAAGCTCTATAGGTTGCTTACTTCCCTTCTGCCCACGAAGGGAACAAGAAAAAAAAATCCTTGGTTATAAGTGCTTTATTAAAAAAATAGTAATAATAATGGATAGCGACTTTCCTACATACAAAAGCAGTTATAGGTTGTATATATTACACAGAATTATTTATCATTCCTATTCCTTGGCTTTTCTCAAAATGGTTACCCCAATTTCCAGTGAGCAACGGTTAAATGGCTTAGCGATATAAGGAATGGTAAATAGATAGCACCATTTCACGTATTTGGTATTTGATTTCAGGGGATTTAGGGAAAGGGATGAGGGTGGACCATAGAGCTTAGAAAGCGTCATTCAACTTTTCCACTTTATTCTCCAGGAAACAGAGGAAAATCTTCTCTGAAGATCAGCTGGCATAGCTGAGGGAGAACTACTAAGCTAGTTAAAAATCACAGAGTTTTATTTTAGATCATCATCCCGCCCACTGTGTTCCTTTCAACTAACTCAGCTTCCATGCTAGCCTTGGCTGATTTAACATATGCAAACATTTCCTTCCTTCTGAAGACTGAAGCCTAATTCAGGTTCTTTGCATCACCTCTTTCCTACAAGGAACTCGGGTGATCATACCTGGTGGCTTTAAGGAGTGGTAACAGTGGCAAAAAGCTTTGGGTTGCATCACTGAGGCAATATGCCTCACTGAATCCTCCACAACTTGCTTATCATCCCAAGCAGTTGTTGAGAAGTTGGGCTTACCCACCCTTATCATACCATCTGCTTTTAGGTAGAAGTTCCTCCCCTTTCTGTGTAGCATTTGGTCTCCATCATTTGGTTAAAAGGGCCACAATGCAGACATGGGCTAAGGCAGGTGCCAGGGTACCAGGCCATACTTAGCTGGAAGGGCCAGATGGAGGGTTCCTCAAACTGGGCTTGGCTTGAGGTTGACAGTGGAAAGCTTTGGAGGAGGGATCCACTTGCTTCCACAGCATAAAGATAAGGAGGAAAAAGCGGCACTCTCGTTACATTGTTAGGAGTTAAGAGTTCTTAGGCACTTTTTTTAGGCTTTAGATATGGTGGCAGGTCAACAAACAAAAGCAAACAGTACTCTGTACATATATGTAAAAAGTGTTATAAATAGGCTTTTTAAACCATAGATACTATATACATCTCCAATGAATACAGTAATCCTTCTTTCAGCTCCCTTTCTTCCTTTTTTTCCCCTTAATATCTTTGTGGGTTTTGGAGGGGAAGGGAGTGGGTGGGTAGGGTTGGTGGTTTGGGGGTGGGGAGAAAGTGTTTGGCTTTTCATTTTCTATTTTGCTGACACCTCTTGTCCTGAGGGCTCTAAGTCTCAGTGACCTCCCTTGACTTTTCACTCGCGTTTCCTCAAAATGACATAGATCACCCCGCTGAGGATAGCTAGCGGGAAAGCCACCCAGGACAGAATGTAGGCAAAGCCAAAGGAGGCGTTGTCTGAGGAGGGATGCCAATCTGTGTGCCTCACGGTGAAGATGGCTGCAGCACTCATCACGCACAGGCCTAAGGCAGAAGAGAGAGAGAGAAAGAACATGAGCAACCAACCAAGTCCATGACTGAGAGACCAAAGAACAAGAAAGATGCTTTAGTTTAGGAAACTCCCTCCTCCCCTCAATTCCAACCTTCTGACTTCAAGAAATGGTAAGAAGTTGGCAGCCATGTTTAAGGCATCATTATCTCTTCTGTTTTGGCAGAATAAAAGCTGTCTTTTCAAAACATCCAGATTTTCTTTAGGGCCAACCAAATTGTCCCAGCAGTACTGTTTGGTTGAAAAAAAGTCCTTCATTTGCTCAACAGATAGGTGCTCTTTTTAAGTTCAGGTTGTCACTTTTAAGTAGGAACCGCAATCCGGTTGGAGCTCTGCTCTGCAATACCCAGCAGAGTTGTTAATCCTACCTTGTCCTAATCAGTAAAGCCAAGCCTGACGTTTCTATTTTTCCATCCTGCTGCCTCCAGTATCTAAGCTCCTGAGATCAACATTTAAGCTGTTCAAATCGGGCCCCTGTGTAGTAACACCACTAAGGTCAGCTTTTTTGTATTGCCATCTCAGCTTGATGGGCTTTCCCCTCCTTTTGCTTTTTCTGAAAGCCCAGCATCAGAGTTTGCCAGGATTACACAATGCCCCTTCTATTCATGGTCCAGAACAAGGCTTTTCCGTTGATCTCTGCAATTCTATAACCTGCTCTATGGGCCACCAGTTATTTCTGTTCCTACAATGTGCTTCAGGACCACCTACACCTCAATGCAGTAATATTTGAGCCCTTCTTTCCCTCTACACTGCCCCCTTTGTTTGCAGAAAATGCAAGAGTAGGAAGGTGTTGAATTCATGAACTGCTGATGTAGCTCCCATTCTCTGGGCCAGCAAATGGACACCCACAACTAGAGCCCACATTCTGCAAGCAAAACCTATTGTCTCTCTGCTTGGGTGGAATGGAATAAAGTAGAGCAACGGACATTTTATAAATCATCTACAGTCTTTAGAGAAGAGAGGCATAGATTGTCTGTGGAAAGGGCAGCAGACAGGACCTGTAACTTTAAGCAGAAATACTCAACCTCAGTTTTGGCATGTGTTGAAGGGGAGAAGAGTTGTTTCACTGGGCGATTCACATATTTGTCTTATACTTTCTTACTTGTAGGAGGAACCCAAAAGGTAGCACTTGGGATTATTTTCCTACCGTTCTAGGAGTATGTGTACGCAACAGGAGCAAAGGTTGTAGGCCTCTACTTCAGATCCATGGTGATGCTGAAATTCATCTCTCATATTTCTCTAACTATTGCTACAAAACTGACACGTATTGTCAGTTGGCTTCCGCTTGATTAATATGCTAGTCAGCCATCCTTCCACAGGCATTCTGTCCCTTTGCTTTTCCAACTGGGGCCCTTCTGATATCACAAATTAGCTTCTAACTGGGGCCCTTCTGAATGTCCTTGTATGGAAGTAATCAAATAAGAATTCTGGAGCTGTGCATATCTTTGTGCATAAGTTATGAACCATAGATTTGAGCTGGGGAATCATCAAATAAAAGTCAAGGGACTTTTTAATATTTGTTTTTGGTCTAAGACTTCCACCTTATTGGTTGCAAAGTTAAGCAGAGGAATTCCTTTCATCACATTTCTGCCAAGTTCTCCTACTTGGATTATTAAATTGCTAATAGAAAAAATGAATTTGTTTTAAAAAGAACAGAATTAATATTACTTATAATATCAGGTGATCCAAACTCATAATTTAATACAGGCATCCCCAGTTAAGAACCAGCTCTGTTTAACACTTTCACTCAAATTTGTGTCAGTCATAATTCTTACTTACAAATGGGCTGCCTTTTATTAAAAATGGTGGACAATGTTGTCCTTACTTCAGCTGCAGGAAATCGCTGAAAGCCATACAATGCTTTCAGGAACCATTGAACACTGCTGAAAACAGGCTGTATATTAAAAACTCAAAACTTCAGCAATGTTTTGGCTTGAGGAAGAAAAATGCCATTTTTAATAATATACAGCCTGTTCACATCTAGAGGCTGTCCTTAAGTTAGACATTATTAACCTAGGAACTGCCTGTATTTGGATTCCAAATGGAGAAAGTCATTGGACTATGATGGCTGGAGTTCCTTGTGGGTGTTTGACATATTTGTGTTATCTGGTTCTGCCATTTTGTTACTAATATACGCTCTTTTTTGCTCCCTTTTGCTATATATTGTTTTATTTTTTTATTCCATGAGTGCTCAGAGATGGAATTGGGTGGTCCCAAAGTCAAATGAAATAAAAAATATGCTCATAATTTGAGATTGTTATCTCAGTCACATAATCCCTTACCAAAGTCCAAGAAGCTATTTTCTCCTGATGCTTAATAGCATCAAGACTTCTTTTTGATAAAGGTCACTTCATTTTACACATAACAGTAAATAACAGAAGCAAATGTTCTAAAAAGTCAGGTGCTTAGTTCTGAGATCTTCATCCGCATTTTTCCACCAAACAGCTTATATATGCATATGTGCTCTTGAGATTATCTGAATCAGCTTTGTTTCCTCTGGGAAAACAGTGTATAAGGAGTAAAATCAAACTACTCTCTCATTCTGTTCCTTTCGGCACAGGGGTTGAATTATACAGCAACCACCCCCACCCTCAATCAGCCATTGTACCATTGCTCTTCCTAGGCTGAGTCATAGAACAAAAGGTTGCTTTAGGCCAGAAGCTTTTCCAAATAAAATACTGGATGGCTTGAAACCAGTGTTGCCTCACTGACTCCACCCAGGAATGCTTTTCAGATATTCCACCCAAGAGAAACTGAGTTTCATTCCCTCACATTGATCCTGCCTATGAAATTGCAAATAGGATAAACATGGGTGAGAGCCAGTCTTAATCCTACTACAAAGAAACATAAGCATTCTATAATTCCAGCAACGATTGCAAGGTACAGATAGAATGTTTACAAATGCACCATCATCTCCCTACTACCTGGGGAATGCTACAAAGAAGCATCACCAGGAATTTTGAAAAACAATATATTTCCTACCCCCTCCTTTTTGGTGGTGGGGGGAATTTATCTATGCCAAGGCAGCTTGCATTCTGGATATTTTTTTTTCTTTTTAAGGACACAGACATGATCAACTGTAGCTAGTTTGGAGCACAAGGAGATGAAAGGTAGTCAACATGGAACTTAGCTCCTGACACAAGGTGTACCGAGCAGCACATAACACTCTCAGCCAGATCCTACCACAAGCAAACTCATTGGCTGAATTGGCAAACCATGCTTGATAGTATTTCAAGGCTGAAAATGAAATATGATAATAGCTGGGAAGTCTGCCCTGAAAAAAAGCCAATGTATGGGAGACACAGCCCTATGTATTTGGAAGGCATCAGAGTAGGGAAACCAGCCATACAATATTCAGCTCATTTTAATACAACAGATTTAATCACTGGCCCAGAATGCAGCAGGAATGTACATTGGATGAATGTTGTTCCTTCTACTATGTTAGAAGCAGGCAGGCTTTATTCTGTTCACATGTTCCCCTGAACAGATGGTAACCAGTCCAGTCCAATTCAAATTTTTGTCC
Organism: Bungarus multicinctus; assembly: GCA_023653725.1. Lineage (NCBI taxonomy): Eukaryota > Metazoa > Chordata > Lepidosauria > Squamata > Elapidae > Bungarus > Bungarus multicinctus. Next base: position 111,556,699 of record CM042834.1, on the reverse strand, counting down.
CTGGATCTATATTCATGTCTTAATACTTCAATACTTCTTTTGAAACACCTTCAAAAGAAATTAAACTGCATTTTTAGTAGGAACAGCATAATACATGGTTCTTGGTATTAAAAGACAAGGAAAGAAATAGCTATTTCAGGATTTCATTTTCTTCTTAAAATCTAGCTTTGGCTGGCAATTTATTTCTATTTTTAATTGGCCAGTAAATATACTGTACATAAAATCCATAGCTGAACGTTGCTCTGAATACTAGTTGGTTTGATTCCTATTTTAAATAGTTCTCAAATTAATTCATTTAAATGTCCATTTCAACAGAAACACTAGAATTTTCTTATTGGGTTTAAGCATGATGTTTTGATAAGGGTGCAAACAGAGGCAGGAGGAATAAAAATGTGTAACATAACTCCAAGCACATGTTTAGTTTCATGGATTTACAAACGCTCTGAAAACCTATTATTATAAGATACAGAGATGGGATGAGGTACTTATAATGGGACAAAAACTACTGTTTTCTTTCACAATAGAAAATACTGAAAAAGATGATACAAGAAAAACCTGTATCTTGATCTTATTATCATCCCAAATCAATTCATTGCAGGATCATTCCTTCAGTGAAAATGATGGATTTAAATTTGTTCCAGTACACATTGGTAGACAGGTGTTTAGGTCCAGTCTAACCACCGTTTTATACCAGCACCAAAATATTCAAATAGAAATGCTAAAGAATATTAATTGTTGAATCTCCAGATCTATTATCCATATCTGATTAGCAACTGAAGTTGAATTCTTATATATTTATGTGGCAGAAATCTACTTGAATTAAATGCACATTTCAAAATGGATACACAAGAGCGTTTTGTTAGTAAGCTACTGAAGTTGGCTCAAGATGATGAATGGGACTTGCATTCATGCAATGCAACCTATCTGAAGAACACCAAGTTGTGGGACTTTGCAAGAGATTCCTGCTTGACTGGAATCACCCTGCTTTCTATTATTAGACGTGGCTTTCTTCCCTTTGCAAGCATCCCAAAGCACATATGTTTCTCCCCTCTACTTACCAGCAAGGATCTGGAAAATACCAGTAAGATAGAAACGTCCACCTTTAGTGAGTGTGAAGAGCTGGCAGAAGAACAGGAATAAAGACTTAACACTGAAGATGATAGAAAGTATCATCAAAGCTTGGACAGATTGCAGCCATTCTGGAAAAGAAAAAATGAAAGAAAAGTCAAGGACAATATTGACCAGATAGTATTTCTACTGGTGTATACACTCAGGAAATTACAGAAACATTTCCAGTTCTTCTAGCTGTAGAATTCAAACAACCATAAAAATAAATTAAGATACCTGCTTTCTTCCAAATGATTGGAATTTATTTTTAGACCTGTTCCTTGGTTTTGTTTTGTTTTTGTTAAGATAAGCAACGGTCTGAAAATATAGCATATTTTGTTTGCAAAACTATAGACATCTGATTACAAAGATAAGAGTTTGCAAAGCTCAGGTATACAAGACATATTATGAAGTGAGTACTTTCAATTCTAGTTGGAATGGACAGGAGAAATGAGGATTATTATGCTGCAGTCCAATACCCCAAAAGGGACTTGTTTGGGGTAGGTGAGATTAGGGGCATAAGTCTCTCCATATGAAAAAGACATATCAAGTCTTCCTAGGCATAGTTGCCTAGGAAGTTGAAAGAGCTTGTAAATCCAGTCCTGAATATACAGTGAGGATCACTGGCAAATTGCTGTCACATCCTTATTGTTGCTATCATCCAGCAGCAAGAGTTGTACCTGCTAAGACATGGGCCACATCACTGATGAAATGCTAGGAAGAAGTACTATCCCAGACTATAACAGTGGGAAAACAAGGGTATGCAGGAAAACTGAAGAAGGCTATTATCAAGGCTGGGATGTCAATAAGTGACAAACATTAATACCCCTGTCCTTTTTTCGAACTTTACAGGAGATATTGGACATTGCTGCCGAAAGGATAACAAATTTACACTATAAACTCCCTCAAAGCCACCCTGGATATTTGAGTCAGAGGCTATTTGTGAGCCTCGTGGGTGGCTAAGTGGCCTTGCCAAACAAACACTATAAAATGCCACAACTGTGCTGTTTTGATGCGGGAACATTTTTAAAAAGACTTTATGTAAAGCAGAGTTGACTCCGACTGGTCTAAAAAGGGAGAATGGAATTAGCTCAACTCCACGGACCACTTCTACCTATTTAAAGCTATGTGGAAATTAGCAGTTCCCACAAAAGGATCACCGGATTTGCACAAGCTACTTTTTTTGTGAATTCCTTCTTGCCTTTGTTTATATGATAAAACAAAACAAAGGGAAAAATAACCAAAGGGATAAAATAAAACTGTACAAATAGTCTTTTCAGCTCTTATTTTTATTAAGCCCAAAAATTTTTAAAAAGGACAAAACAATGGTCTGGATTCATGCACATTCTCTGTAATAAACCCTATCAGGGACTTTCCATTTTTCTTTTTTTTTCCCTCCAAAAAAATGAAGCAGAGAAAAAACCCTTTAAAAATAAGATGAATCTTCTAATAGTTGAGGAGCATACTTTCTTATTTATTTATTTATTTGTTTCTATCTAGGGCATCCAAAATTTCTTTGTTCTAGTTCTGTGTTCAAACTTGGCAACTTTAAGATGTGTGAACTTCAGCTCCCAAAATTCCCCAGAAAGTCCACACATCTTAAAATTTCTAAGTTTAGAAAACATCAGACTAATCCCAATAGATTTTCATACCATATGCACATCAACCTTTTTGTTTGCTTCCTTTTTAACAAGACAAGAATTTGTTACTGTCCTTATCTAACGTTGCATCATTCAGTCAACCCACTGCAAATGCCATGGATTGTACTTGTGTCATGATGCACAAAGGACAAACTTAGGACAAAATACATGCAAAGATATAATATAGCTTTCACAAGTACAACTGTATATTTTCTGAACTAAAAGTAATTTAAAATCCGAATTTAAAATTTAGGTGTCCAGATTAGCCTGGCGTTCCAGAAATGTGGTGAGACGCTCACACAAAACACTATAATGTGACAGCACCCAAGAGCTACAGTTCCCACATATTACTATACATTCCAGCAAGTCTTGATCAGTCTATTGTAAGCATTTATTCTACCTTAGCACTTTTCATATACCTTGATTCTATCCAATTCATAGGAAATCTATCTGTTGTTGGTTTGGGAACTATGTTTTGATGTGTCCTGTTAACTCTAGATAGCGTTTTTCATTCATAGCAAAAACTACATTCTTCTAGGAGTGCCATTGCAAAAAGCTATGACTGCTGTATGTAATACATCAGCAGAGTCCATTTTTTGACATGCTGAGCCCAAAAGGTTCACCATCATTGTTCTAGAAAAAAACTCTATGCCTCTAGGACCGACTTTGACAGGGTCATGTATAATGCATTTTCACACAGTCATTCATACAAATAAACTGTAAAAATACATAATAGTGGACATATGCTTGACCTGTTTTATATCTGTGCCCTCTTTTGGCTGGTTAAGGCTGACTGGGAGGGGACACGATTGGGTTCTATTTAAGGAAGGTTCTTGAGAGAATCACATGGCAACTTCAAAGGACCCTGAATGAAGTAGATTATCTGGACCCCTATGCCATGTTATGGGACTGAGACAGCATTGATCACTCTTGGATGACCTCTGGTCAGAGTAGGATGGGAGTAGTTCATCCATCCTTGCTGTTCTTGACTTGTCAGCGGCCTTTGATATCATCAATCATGGAATCTTGGTGATCCAATGGGTTGGAGTGAAGTATTATCAATATGTCAAAACCCAGCTTTATATCTCCACCATGAGCTTGAATGATGCCATGGATATCCTGTCCAGAGGCATGGATGGGATGCAATGGTTTTGGATATTTGGGCATTCTGATAAGATTCCTCTACCTCTGAACCTGAATGGCACTGCCCCAGATGGACAAGGTGTGCAATCCTGGAATCACAAACCCTGCTAGAAAAGAAGGTGGCAACCATGGCTAGGAAGGCCTTTGCATACCTCCAGGTTGTGCACCAGTTGCAACCATTCCTAGTCTGGAAAGTTTTGCTCACAGTCATTCATTGCCTCCTAATCTCGTTGTCTGGATTACTGCAACAGAGTCTATGTTGGGCTACCCTTGAAAATTTTTGGAAAGTTCAATTAGTGCAAAATGCAGCTGCATGGTGTAAATGGTATACATTTGACACATGTAAGACCACTACTGTGTGAGCTGCATTGGTTGCCAGCATGTTCCTGGGTGCAATAAAGAATGCTGGTTAAAGTTGCTGATGGCTTGGGACCAGATTATCTGAGAAACCGACTTCTCCCAGTTTTTTCTATCTGTCCAATTTGGTCCATCAGATTGGGCATATTACAAATCCCATCAGTTCAAGGATGTCAGCTGCAGGGACTAGAGGTAAGCCTTCTCTTCTGAACTCCTTCTGGAACGTCTCTTTTCAGAAATAAGAATGACTCTGACCATGATGGCCTTTTGTAAGTCCATGAAGACCTGGCTTTGTGGCCAGAGCAAGTATTTTAAGGATCCTGTTTATTTGGCTATATCAACATGTATGGCAATAGTTCTACTTAGCAACCATATATGTTTATTCTGAATTGTTCTAATTGTTTTATTGTTCATTTTTATGATATATTTCACTCACCAGTTGAGATTAGTGGCTATAGAAATTAAATTTAAAAGTATTTTTTTTATCCCTATAGCATAGCATTATATAATATCTGACACAACAAGCTAGATTTATTTTACTGGCATTAATACACTGGCACGTAATTGATTAATTATTGTGGTTATAAATGGCTAACATATTCTAACCATGATTATACATGAATAGAATTCTTGTTATCTAAAATTGGCTATCTTTAATCATTTGTTTAAAAAAACTTCGTATGTACAGTTATCTTTACAATCTCTTTTTTAAAGGACTATCCAATCTTCTTGTGCTCTTCAATCAAAGGCTAAAAACAAACATTTTTATACTGCGTTCTATACTCTAATTTGATGCCTAGAAATATTAAAATGAAAAGCAGAAACACATCCATATAGTAGATCAGTGTTGAATAAGAATAAATCTTTTGTTAGTGATGCTCTTCTCCTTTCCAAAACACACCAACATTCCTATCATATGTCTGACAGACTAAACTATAGTAATTACTTAAGAAAACTCATTTTCCAGAAAGTTGATCTATACAGACAAAGAGGATCATGATGATCAAAATTAGAGAGATAATATTACTTAAGAATTTCAGTTCAGTCTCACTGTACTTTTTTTTTTCAGAAGTAAAGACCAGCTGTGTTTCTGGTGTCCAGATTAAATCTCAATTCCCCCACACACAGTATATCTCATGACTCAAGACAGTTCAGCTGATTGTCCACCAAAGCATCCTGCCTATTAGAATTTATGTTGAAACCAATGAAAGCAAATTACAAACATAACTAAAGAGCAAAACTATGAAGATGAAGAATGCTCTAAGCAGCTTTTGTATAAGGAATTTGGAAGGAATGTTTTTTTTCCCTATTCCATGTCCAGTTTCTCTTGCGCAATAGGATCTCAAGTATCGCAATGGGTATTTCTTTGGGAAGAAAAAAATATTTGCTTTATGGGTAGTCCTTGATTAGAGGCTGGTGTGATATAAATGTGCCTGTGCGTGTGTGTGTAAGAGAGAGATCAGGGAGATTCCTTGAAAAGATGAAAAAGTTCTGAAATGCAACATCAGGAGAATGCTATGCCAAATTTTACATTTCATGGTGTGGGAATTATTTTTTCATGATATGATACCTTATAACCAGACAACTAATTGCAACAGTATGGGTGGGAAGGTTTTATAGGCTACACCTGCAAACAATGCTTCTAGTTGCCTGGAGACCTATGCAACCTGTCCTACCCTTTGCTGCAAGTGAATCCCACAAGAGACAAACTAAGCAGGAAAGTTCTTGTTACTGATCTACAAAAATATAAGAATTGTACCTATTTTAAAGGAGAAACTGAACAGAATGCTTTGAGAGAGGCATTCTACTGGATGCCAAACACTTGAAAGGGTTTTAATATCTTCTTTTCTAAAATAACTCAATTGCTGTTGTGGGTAAATTAAAGTACATGGTGTACATTTTACTTCAGGCCCTTCAACAAATAAGAATGTAACTCTTAGCCATTAAGAGTTGTTAAAATGTCACTGTAGTAATACATAAAGAAAACATTTTCTGTATCTGGTAACTTTCAGATGTGTTGAATTCTCCTAATTACCAATCACCTATCTCCTAAGTATTGCGCTGTGGATTAGAGAGGCTAAAGTCCATATTTGGAAAATGCTAATTTGCAAACTGCTAATTCTAACAGATTTGCTCTTTTTTCCCCCACTCAAAAATGACAAGAATGGAGGGGAACATTTATATTAATGCATAGAATTGGTATTCAGTATGTTATAATTTTATTTCTTAAAATTATTTCTTACATTAAACCAGTCCTCTGACAATAAAGATGGGAAACTGCTGAAATCTCCAAAAACTTTAGTTGGCATGGAAATGATCACTGGCCAAACTAGACACAAGACTCAGTTTAATATAGCATTATATAAGGAAATTGCATCTACAATAATAAGCACTAACAATTCCACCAAGTTTATTGAACAACTAGCGCAGAGGTCTCCAAATTTGTCAACTGTAAGACTTGTGGACTTCAACTCCCAGAATTCTCCAACCAGTTGGCTGGAGAATTCTGGGAGTTGAAGTCCACAAGTCTTAAAGTTGACAAGTTTGGGGACCCCTGAACTAGTGTAACATCACTGACCCCTGAACTAGTGTAACATCACTTGAAATGAATTAGTCATCTAATTCAACACTGAGCATGTGTCAGGCTTAAGGGTCTTGTTTTGTTTAGATCCCAGAAGTTTGAAACACACAAAACCAACAGCTGAAGAGTAACTCATAAGCATTGCCAAATAATTGTCTATTATTGTGTCATCTGCACATGCAATAAAAGAACTACAGATCAGAGGTTGTGAAACTAAAGTGTGAACTGCACAAAAATTTAGAAAAAGGTGTCTGATTTGTACAAAATGTTTCACTTAGCATTTTTATACTATTGGGAATCAATAATCAGGAACTTTTAGAGGTGCATAGCATATCACAGACGGATTTATTAATACATATCTATTTTTGACCCGTCCTGATCTATTTATTTTGTATTTTATGCATGCAAACTCTTGACTTCAATATTACTTTTGCCAGGCCCTATTCCTTTAAAAACAGTTTGAAGGTGCTCTACCTTCAAACTCTCTTTTCTCCTGCCTTAGAACTCTGAAAATCAGGGTTAAAAATTAAAAAATCCTCTGACATGCATAAACAAAAAATTTACTAAAATCATTCTTCATAAAAAAGTAAGGAACATTGCTTGCACATTCTCATCTTCATCTATAGTTTAAGATATGTTCTTTCTTTGTTCATGTGGAGAAAGATCCCAGAGACTTCCAATGAAGTAGTGAAAATATTTCAAGCCATCTTTTACTTAAAGGAAGGCCTTTAAGTAAGGAATTGAGTTAAGACAAGAATACTTGCAAACATGAAAATAAACTGTCTACTAATTCTACAGAGCTGAAGAACTTTTTAAAAAAACAAAAATCAGCTCTAATAATTTTAGCAGTGTGACAAACCATGTGACAAAATAAAGGAAACATTTCTACCAATCTTGAATGAGAGATGAGTTTTTCTGCATAAAAAAACTATATCAGAAGACACACTGATAAAATCAAAGAAAATGTAGCTGAAATGTTTAAATATGCACAAGTTCATGGCAATTTTCACAGCCTTTTTATCTAATTACTTGTTTCCAGATGAAAATAAATTTGCTAAATTATTCAGAATGAGTTGATGGCACAGTTTGACTAGGATTATTTCTTAATTTTAAATCAAAATGTGTATTTAAGACTACCGTCATTTCCCCTTATTGTTAATTTGCGGGGGGGGGGGGGAGGGGGGGGGCCGCCGGCGCTTAGGTCCTCCAAGCTGCAAATAAGGAAAAAAAATAAGGTGTTTTTCTCAAATTACTGTCAATTTAGAAAAATCCCACTAAAGAATGAGTTTTCGATCACCAGATTACTTGTCACAGAGGTTCAGCAGTATTTCCTACAAAGGCTGACCAGGTGCCAATGGAGAATCTATAAATCAGGACAGCCTCTTGTTTGCATGGCATGATGACTGGCATTTGAAAGCAGACTGTTCACTTTTCACTGAACTTATCTGTAACTTTTTTTAACTTGTGCAACATCATTTTTAAAATTCCAGGACAGAATGGTACACTGTCTTTTCCAAGTGTGTATCACACCACTTACTTCTCTAAAAGCACCATAGAAATGATCTATAGTTTTTTTCCCCTTGTGATTGCCTAAAGCATGTGACTTTTTACAGCATACACACTTATCAATCTACTGTAAATCTCAACTTTTTTTCCTGATCAATCAATATTAAGATTTCTCTGAATTTGTTTTTTGTGGGCCATGTTAATGTCTCTTTTCTACTTCTAATGTACACAATTAAAATAAAATAGAAAAAAAATCAAAATATGAAAGAAAATGACAAGAAACTGAAAATATCTAACATGGGGAAATAATTAAGAGATCTGTCAAGCAGCTCCCAAGCAAATCAAGGCTCGGTTTGGTTATGACTTGAATGAGAATTTCAGGGTTGTAGACTAGAGTGGGAAGTAGGAAAATAATATCCTGAAAGGAGGCAATGGGCAAACCACATTTATGCTGCTACCAAAAGGGCATAAACATTCACATATTGTAAGTCACTAGGAGTGAAGCCTAATTCATGGGTTCATTACTTACTTTCTATATTAAGAGGGAAAGAAGGCGACACAGAAAACAGAACCAGTTCATACATGATATTTATACTATCTTCCTCAGTTTCCAAAAACACATAATATGGCCTTCTGAATATTTTATATTGACCCCAAATCATCAGGTGAAATATCAACATGTGCAACCTACAGTCTGTGAAAAGAATTCTGCCCCCACACCCGCTGAATTTACTGACTTTTTGAGTATCTTTACTTCCAGATGAATATGGGGGTGGGGGTAATCTAGTACTTTGGAAAGGTTATGTCAGCACTGACATAAATTCCACTGGGACTTGAAGCAAGCACTTCATGTAGAAAACCTGAAAATGTTAAGAGTTGAAACAGTTTGGCATGATGAAATAAGCCAAAACATCCACCAGCTGTGTGAGAAATAGGTCAATTACAGAAAGAACAGTGTTATAGGTATTGCAACTCAAGGTGGTGAAATAGTTTCCTGAATTGAAAGGGGAAATTCCTTTCCTATACTGTACGTTTAAATGAAATAAACGAAACAGATGCCAAACTTAACAATATTATATTCTCAATAAACTAGCATGCCTTACCATTCTCTACTGGTGCAAAGTAGACTAGTGCCACAAAGGTAAATGAGAGTGGATGCTGAACAGCATAAATATGGAAGTTTCCTGTATAGATCCACATTTTCAGCATAAGGGCTTTTGCTCGTTTGCTTTGTGAGTTACAAAGAAACAAAAAACAGGATTCTTTCTCAATACTTATGCAATGAAACAGAAGTGCTATCTTCTTGTTCCATTTATCACCATGGAGTACCAGGCTCTAAATTGTCATCCATGTTGAAGACAGTACTTGTTGGAAAGTACCAAGCCAGTTTTTTCACAATAGTGGGAGAAAATAAAGAATGACGAAGAATGCAGCTTTTTTCTTGGCAACTATGCTACAGTGTATGCCTATGAATGCAAACAACCTTAGCTTGCAAAGTTCAATAGGAGTAATACTGCTAACACACATCTACATGGTCACTCACTTAATCAATTTTCTGCTAACAGCCTTTCCAAATGAGGTGCTTCCTCACATCTTGTTCTGTAGCTCCCATCCTTCACTGTCCTCATGATTTGCAAACAATAGGGTGTACTTTGTAGGTGCGTTAGATTTAGAAATGTTATCTCCCAAGAAATGACAAATATTCCAAGAAGAAAGGGATCTGGAGAAGTTTGGCATTTCGACATCTTCCTCAAATGTTTCTCTAACAGTTCCTTACGAAACTGCAAAATCACTCACTGAAAGTTTTGTAGTTGCAATAATACTTTTTAAAGATTATAATAGACAGGGAAGCCAGAATTGAATTCTAGAGCTCTTGTTGCAGCAACGACCATGCAATAGGTAGCAATTCAACAGAAGATGCCACACAAAGAAAGCTCCAGTAACTCTACCAGCACTACCAGTACTGGGTAGAAAGCAGAGGCTTCTTATGAATATGGAAAAAATGAATGGCTGACCTAAACCATTAGTAGGGCACTCCAGAAAACAGACTGAACCAAGAACAAGTAATGTGGATATAGACTAATATGTAAAGAACAATACAAGATCTTTTCAAACTATATGCTGACCCGAGTCACTGCAAGTGGGACAGCCTATACATTTGATTCACAAACAAGTAAATAAAGAAATATGCTGTATCATAAATAGTTGCCTCTCCAATGATTTCTGTACTAGGAAAAACCTCATCATCCCAATTTCGGCATTTATGGCTCCTACTATATGCACAGAATCAATAAAAAAATTGGAAATTTCAAAGTCTTTTAGAAATAAGACTTTACATTTTCAAAGATCAGAACTTTGTTTCATTTCATGAAAAACCTACCTTGTTGTATACCAAGGTGAGGAAAGGGGAGGGGAACAGAAGGACAAATCTCATTTCAATATTGGCTATCCTTGGATCCAGTTGTATTATCCAACTTTGATCCAATCTCCAACTTTCCTTTTTTGGCTTGCAGCTTCAGAGTGCCCTGAATGAAGTGGATTATCTGTACCCTTTTTAGTCTGTGTTAAGGCTGGAGTAGAGCACTGAAACAGAATTGATCATGCTGGCTGATGAGCTTTGGGGGGTTTAGGATGGGGTAGCGCAACTCTCCTATCTCTTTCAGCAGTTTCTGTATCACCACCCATTGTATCCTCCTGGACCAGAGGTTGAGAGCACCATTTTGTAGGGGTTCTCCTTTCTCTAGTTGGTGATGGTGGGCAAGAAGAGATTGAACTCTAATCTGCAATTTAAGAACTTGGGTCCCACTCCTCTTTAACACCTTCATGAGACCGCTGGGTATGGTCATCCAATGGCATAGGGTATGGTTATCCTGCCGGGGTAGGTACAGCTGATCTAGGTCACCCCCCCCCCACCAGGGTGTGGTGAGTTTTTATCTTTGATTCTGGATGGGGTTACATTCTTTTGGACTGAGTTGGTACCCAGTTTGGGAGTACTCTTGGATTCATGGCTTTTGCTTGATGAACATGTGCAAGCCATAGCTGATTGGAGGAGGGGGCTTGCATCCATCTTGTGTGCCAAATGCACCCTTTTCTGGACCAGTCAGTGTTGTTCATGGTCACTCATGCCCTAGTTACTTCCCCTTTGGTTTATTACAATGCACTTTACATGGAGCTTCCTTTGAAGACCACTCAGAAATTCCAGCTGGTCCTGAATGCAACAGCACAGACAGTATTGGGTGTTCATAGGTTCATCCATGTTATACCTCTATTGTGCAAGCTGTACTGGCTCCCAATTTCCTCTCGGGTGCAATTCAAGGTGCTGTTTATCATCTTTAAATCCCTACACAGCACAGGATAATCTTACATGGTTATTTGAAGGACTGCATTTCTGCCTGTCCCACTGGATCAAGATAAGATAGGCATGCTCCAGAGCCTTTCCCTGAAATCCTGCCATTTAGTGGGACTTTGGAAGCATGCATTTTCCATGGTTTCCCCTACCCTATGGAACACACCCTCCCCAAGATATTTAGAAGCCCCACACACACACACAGTTTTAGACTTTTGGAAGGCCATAAAGACCTAGATGTTTACCAAAAAGCTGGGCTGGGTTGGGACAGGAAGAATGGGATTAGCATAATTGGAGCATGCTGCAAGATATCCTAAGGGATGACTGAGACATAGGGTTTTGGTTTGATCATTTTACCATTTTATTGTTTTACAGTTGTTTTATAGTCACTGTACTGGTTTTACAGTTATTACGAGTTGTTGGGCAGCCATATAAATATTTTAAATAGATGAATAAGATACATCATCTGAAAAATGGCATCTAGCCTTGATCATGAGCTCATTATTCCAGGCATCCTTTGACTTTATGCCACTATTTTCAATGGTGCTGCTTCAACGGAGAAACCAACCTGTAATCCTTTGATATACATGTGGGACACCATCCTAAATTCCTGAGATAAGTCTTAAATGAAGAATGCCTGGCAAGGCAAGCTGAAACTATGATGAGTGCAACATTTGAACTGACAATTATGATTTATTTATTTGTCAGCCATCTCACAGCTCAGGCAACTCTTGAGTAGCAAATAACTGGTCACTTAAACTGAAGAATGAATGCCAGTAGTAAAAATGTATCAAAATCAAACAGGCATGTTCCAGGCATGATGATATGCTAGATGACATTGTAAAAAAAAAAGTCTGAATGCAAAAGTGATATTTTTTTGCCAATTTAAAAATGAGTACCAAAAAAAAAAAAAAACGTACATAAATAAATACTACTGTTATGTCTGATTATTCAGGAAATAATCACATCTTTGACACTGTTACTGAACAAAATATTTCAGCAAATGACAACATCTAGCAGATTTTAAGAGAATGTAAGAGCTGTAACTGGATATCTTGAAAGGGCTCAACTTGATTGACTTTTCTTTAAACATCGACCATATAGTATAATATGAATCTATGTGAATTAGATTTAGAATTTATATTACATACACTGCTCTGACAAATTTTCTCTGGGGACTTTTTCCCCCACTTTACATACCCTTAAATTTAGATACTGTTACCTTAAATAATTTCATCATCTCTGAGAACCATAATTTCTAAGGATAATCACAATCAAACACTCCATTTGTACCAAAAAAGAAAACAGCATTATTTAAGAGGAAAATTGGCAAATTATGCTAGGTAAATGTAAAGCAGGTATCAATCATATACTCTGCCATATGGTTAGTAATTCAAGCAGCCATATATGTAAAGCTATTAATAATTCTTCACTGATTGATATGTATATGTAAAATAAAAAATAACTTGGGGGGGGGAAATAATTCTAGAGCTAGCTTGCTGTAGTGGTGAAGATGCTACACTAAAAACAGGTAAAAAACATGGAAGACCATGAGCTCTAGTCGTGCCTTAGGCTCAAAGCCTGGGAGATTTGGGGTTAGTCCAGGGTATCAAACTGGATTTCTTTGAGGGCCGGATCAGCACACTAGTTCTCCTCTTTGGGCCAGCTGGGGAAGATGGGAAGGATGCCTCTTGCAGCATTTTGATGGCCAAAACGGGGCACAGAGGAGCTGCACAAGGGGTCTCCTGCATCCCATTTTGGCTGCCAGAGGCACTGTAGGCTGGTCCTTCACTATTTCCAGGCCGACCACATGGGCCAGATTTAAGCACCCCATGGGCTGGATCTGGCCCACAGGTCTCTCAGTCCTGAGCAGGAGGCAATACAACAAACCACTTCTGAAAAATCTTGCCAAGAAAACTATAGAGCCTAATCCAAGTAGTCACCAGAAGTCAATACTGACTAAAATCACTCATGTATGCACCCACCCACATCATTCTACTAGGTTCCTGAGCAAACCTTGCCAATTAAGGTAAGATGTAGCTGGGGAAAATATAGTAATACATTTCCTGTCAGATGCTATTAATATTTACGGAGCTATTCAGCAGCATCAGCATGCAACTCCATTGGATGGATTTACAAGTAAGAGACATTTTTTTAAAAGTACTTCATCCCCTTTCTGCCACCGTAAACACAGACAATGGCTTAAAAGGGTTTCATTTGTCTCACATAACAACAAATAACATTTAAAATTAGCATTTTAATTGAAAAACAGATAAAACAATCAAAGATACAGCCCTTGGTTTTTCAGCAAAAATCTGAGCAACCAGGTCTACTGCACGAAGGCTTACAGAAAAGAATCCAAAGAAACGTCTAAGTTTCAAAACTGAATTACATGGCTATGCCCATTGGCCAGCGTCTCTTCAAAAACTACAAGCAAATTTCTGTAATGAGGACATCTAAAAGATTAATCATTGCATCCATTTACAGATCCATAGAAGAAATAGAAATCTTCATGTAGCAATATCTAAGGATATTACCTGCAGTCAGTTAGGAACATTGAACATAATTTGTATTCAGAATAAGGATAAGGAGGCCTATAACAAAGAAGGTCTGGATGGACTGCCTTGGTATGCATTTGCCTAGAAAATATGTTGGCTCAGCTACATCTACCAGCAGCCCCAAACCAATAGGGAAAGATGTACAGAATTTAGTTCAGCAACATATGGAACCACACAAGTTTCCCATTCTTGGTATATAAGATTTGGCAGTGAGTGTACTGGGAGGAGGGACAGGAATTGAACCAAAAGGAGGAGTTGTAAGAACATGGTGTTGCATATAGTTCTCTCTTTGTTTCAATCCATTCTATTCCAAGAGATATCCAAAATAAAAATGTATCCAAAATAAAAATGCAAATGCTTCCTGGTGGTTGTCCTTTGGGACATGTCCTGCACATTTGCAAAATGTTGAATTCTCCCTTGTGTAACCTTCTGTTACTAAAAGCAAAACATTCCTTCATCTTTCTCAGCTGTGCAAACAATATTATTCCTTCCCCCAATTTGGAGGGTTCATTAAATATAAAAGGGTTGGAGGGCTCATTTAATATACTGTAAATAGGTTTTATTTGAAATTAAAAAGTGCCCACTACACCAATGACTTCAAAATCTGTAGTCCTGCATACATTCAAGCTGCACAAAAAGGAATGTTACTGAATGCTGTTTAGAAACTTTCAGATTTAACATATAAAACCATTACATTGTTACATAGACGTGTCCAGGTACTTGCATACTTATCTCGTATTATTAGGGGACAACAAAGCATCCTTTCCGTTCACTCCAAAGAGGAATACTGATTATTGCTGCTTTCAGTGAACATTGCAACTGAAATGGGAACATTACAGAATATCCCAACCTTACCAGACAAAAGATTGATCATGGAATAAATAATTTGGAATATGTAGACACACACACTTGCCAGTTGTCTGCAACTCATTAAAGCAGGCTGTCTGAATGAGTTGGAAACAGATGCTGTGTTTGTACGCCTGCATAATCCGAACCACTGAGTGGAAAGCATTAGATAGCCTATCAGCTATTCTTTATACCTGTGTGGGCCTGCAATTAAAAAAACAGAATCCACCAATTCAATATGCTCATGCTGACATTCACTACCATGTAACTAAGGATTTAGAAAGAGATGTTGCCCTTGACAATGGAACTCAGTTAATGGGGACATTAACAAATGTTGTTCCAGTAGCTTTTAACACAAAGAGCTAGCCCCAATTCTGGTCACCTTCCAGAAACTTCTCAAATTGAGCTTTTCTGGAGGGAATTTGAGGGCTGATGCCAGATGCTTTATGTTTGTCTATTTTGACTGCTGGTTTTATTTTATAACATTTTCATTGTTACTGTCATTTTTAATTTATACAGTGAATCAATGAGTTTATATATCATTGCAGTAGGATATAGTAATGCGGTATAAAAACAAACAAAAATGGACTATACAATCTTGAGTTTTAGCCCCTCTGCATCACTGTAAAATACTAAATTATTGTCTTACACAGCAGCTTTCTCCAGTGCTGTGTCCTAGTGATGCATCAAATCAGCTCTTCTCAGAATAAGCAGCCAAAAAGATCAATGTTCATACTGTAGAAGCACTATTGAATTGAAGTCCAATACAACAAACTAGGAGAGGCTATTAAATGTGAACATTATGTGGTTGCTAGATGATGCATAGTTATCTCCTGAGAATTATCACAATTCCAAAACACTTTATACTAAGAACTTGGCTGAATTCTCCTACATGTAGGGCTCCTTGTCTAAGCTACAAATGCTTTTTGAACTCCTTTCATCAATTCTAGCTCAATTCAGCAAGTGAGCAAAAGACTAGGGGAAACTGAAATAGAAGCAAAAGATGGAACACCATTATTTTATCTGCAATTTTATCTCTCTTTCATAGTCCAGCAGTTTTTAATATCCAATATTGAACTTTTGTTTTTGATGTCTAGTATCATATTAAAGGAATTTTAGGCTAGTGACTTCAAGAAGAAATTCTAATACATTTCAACTTCCACAATTTAGATCTAAAGTCACATGATCCCCCACAATTGCTCCAATTGGTTAGGGCAGAACTTATCTGATGTCCCCAGCTCTTGTTAAAATGTACTAAAAGTAACCAAAGTTGTAACAGTTTCCATTTTTCCTGCTTGCATGACTTGGAGTTTCAGGAACAGGAAAAATAATAAGCATGGGATACATTCGAAATAATTAATTCATTTCCAAATATTTTCACAGGCTCAGAGTTTAAAAATGTATGTAAAGAAAGTTCCTGCATCTTCAAAGGAAGGAAACATTATGGTTTCATTCTAGTATACTGTTGCAATTCAGTATTTCTTTTGAACTGAGAACAAACTAGCATAGATCAAACTGCTTATAATTCACCTCCCTGAATATTGTCCTAGAGGGATTGTTTAAAAAAACATTTGCAAGAAATATCAATCTACACTTGGTGATTGTAAGGGGGAGGGGGGGGGGTTGAGACATTTTTCCTTTTTATCATCAAAAAGTCTATTTATCCTATGGGGGAGACTTAGAAGTATTTATTTCCTTTCCTCTTGGGGTTGTGTAATTGAGAAGACAGTTTTTCTAAGTAGAAAAACAGAACATCAAAAAAGATAAGTGTTCCTCCAACTCCTCCCTCCCAGTGGCAATAACTTCGACTGCAACTACTCTGAAATACAACGAAAAACAAAAAGCATCTACCCAAAGCAACAATTCAGAGATCCGAATAACTCTGTCTCACATCAAATTTGCAACAAAGAATTCGATGCTCCCTGAGAGGAAACTGAAAAAATATTCTAATTGAGAAACACTGAAACATTTTTGCCAACAATATCCAAGAACTAAGTGGCATAGTGGCCAAGAAATATCATATATGATGCTGGATAGAGTTGGGAGAATAACCATCTATAGGCAATGAATTATCCGTACAGAGCAAATAAAAAAGGATTCAGATTGGAGTGTTATTTCTTTTCATGAGAAAAGCTGTTACCATAATAATCCTAGGTTTAAAATGCTATCTGGGCAGGGGGGGGGGGGTGTAATAATGCTTTTATTTTATGTAATCAATGCTTTTTAATTTAACATGGAAAAAAGCACTTTTACACTTAGGCAGGAAAAACCAAAGGTACAAGTACAGATTAGATGAAACCTGGCTCAAAAATAGCAACTATGAGCAGGATCGTGGAGTGCTAGGTGAATGATCACTTAAATATGAGTCAGCAATAAACGGCAGCAGCAAAGAAGCTAATACAATCCTTGGTTATATAAACAAGAGGGATAGAATAAAAATAATGTGAAGTATCAATACCACTTCATAAAGCTTTAGTAAGACTACACCCGGAATATTGAATCCAGTTTTGGTCACCACATTACAAAAAATATGTTGAGACTTTGGAAAAAGTGCAAAGAAGAGAACCTGATTGAAGATCTGGAGACAAAAGTATATAAAGAACGGTTGTAGTATTTGGGTTTGGCTAATTTAGAGAAAAGAAGAAATAGGGGGGACATGATAGCAGTATTCCAATATTTGAGAGGCTACCACAAAGGGGGGGAAGGTTTGACTAATTTTCCAAGTATCAGAGAGCAGGAAAAGAAACAATGGACGGAAACTAATCAAAGAGAAAAGCAACCTGGAATTAAGGAGAAACTTGCTATCAGTGAGGACAATTAACCAATTGAACAGCTTGCCTTCAGAAGTTTGAGGTGCTTCATCACTGAGGTTTTTAAGAAGAGACTAGACAGTCTTTGTAAAATGGAATAGGGTCTTCTGCTTGAGCAGGGGATTGGACTAGAAGACATCAAAGATCCCTTCCAGCTCTATTCTGATTAATTATCCAACATCACACCATTGCAAGTTACAATACGCAAACAGTTTGTTGGCCAAAACCACATGTCCACTTAATTCAGTGGTTCACAACATCCTTTCAAATACCCTTAGAAAACCCATGACAAGGTCTTATGGAAAATAAGCCATGCTCTTGATTGGGAAGCAAAATGGAACCACCCAAAAAGCAAGAAAAAATCAAAGGACTTCCTAGCTACACAGAAGATGAATTTTCAAAGCAAAAGGCCTGACAAGGACCTATGACCAAAACACTGAGGCTGATGACAGAAGAAGGGAATCCACAATCTACAGCAACAGACATTAACAAATTATATACAAGGATTTTAACAAAGATTTAGTCAAATGACCAAAGACCAACCTGGAAAAAAACTCATGTATTGCATGATTTTCCTTAATGCAGGCCCAGTTTTATCTTTATTTAGTACATCTTACACATTTATTCAAAAGTCCCATTTTTGTAGTACAATTTATCTTTAAATAAGCAAGCATAGGATTGCAGCCATAGTGACCCTAACATTTATTCATGTGTATAACACCACTGCCTATCTCAGCCTACAAATATCTGTTCATAGATTAAAAACCACGGTGTAGCATAACATAAGGTAATATGTAGGCTGGGTTTATATACAGGTGTTATTGTATTGATTCATTGTTGCATATTCCAAAGGTTAAAGAAATATCCAATTTTGTGGCTAGATTAAGGAAGCAGGACAGAGTCAATATTCTACACATAAGGTATTAAGAATCAACCATTACTAGATTAACCACTCACTTCATGCAGAATGGTTTATTTGATGGACAAACCAAGCATCATACGAGGAGCACCTATTTCTTTAATAGATGTCTGACAATCAATTTAGTACAAAATGGGAAGAAACAATGCAAATTATATATTCATTCAGAAATGGAGCTGAATATCTAGATAGTATTAATGATCCAGGGTTGTCTAAAAGCCTGGCAAGAAGTTGGGAAACAGGGTACACATTCAAGCAGCAGATAGTTGGCAGTGAGAGAAATGGGGGTAAATTGTGAAATCCTGTCTAAACTGCTTCCAGGATTAGTAGGTCATACTGTTTCAAATGTAATATTGGAGTAAAACAAAAGAGATGAAAGAGACGCTTTTTAAAAGAAAGCCACGCTCATCAAATATCTCACCATTTGTGGATGAAGTTGTGCAACGAAATGGAGACATAGGAATGGTGCAGTTCAGCCAAAGGTCTGCCCTGTGTCCGTTCCCAACGAGCCATTGCTGAAAAAGAATGAATGGTTTATCAATTTGGGACAGTTGATGAAGAGTTTGGAGGGGATTAGAACTTAAATGTTGTCTTCCATGTTAAAGAAGTTAAGCCAGTCAAGATTGCTTAAGGCAGGGCTGTCAAACTCGCAGCCCACGGGGTCGGATGCATCAAGCACCGGCCATGCCCAGTTTAGCAAAGGGGGAAAAAAATCACGATACATCATGTGATGCCACCATGACAACACAAGTTTGACTCTCCCGGCTTAAGGAATGAAAGCAATTAAAAGACCCATGCATCAGCAAAGGCTTCTTTTCAACAGTGAGTGTAGAAATACATATCCTTCTTTATATTGGCTGAGAGGAGAAAGACCTTTCTTTGTGCTTTGATTCCTTTGACTGTGTTACAAAGAGCCTTCAAAAGAAAGGCAAAAAACCAAAATAAAATAACTCATTTTTTTTTTCAAATCTTTGCCAAATTTCATGGGAGGAAATTTTATTCTCTTCAATCTTCTTTTCCCAATGACAGAGCACCGATAATTATTCTGGAGCAGAATACCAATAAAACACATGGCAGCTAACACAATCAGCTATCTTGGAGAACTGGCACATCTGCAGTGCCAGGACTAGAAAATCTAGTTCCTCCAGATGTTACTCAATGACTACCCCAGCCATGGAAACTGGAACACATCAGCCATGGAAACTGGAACTGCTGGAAATTGTCATTCCGTAACAGTTGGAAGGCCACTAGTTCTTATCCCTTTAAAAAACATAAAATTGTGGTCTTAGCCACTGTCAACAGTCTGGAAATTTTTCTGTGGTTACTCAGTAAGAGGAAATTTTTCCTGAACCATTCCCACTGTAGAGACAGACTCACATTTAATAGGCCTTTATGTTTAAAATTTTGGTGTCTATTATATTTAGCTAACAGATTCCCCCAAAGGCTATTATATTCTCTGATACGTATAAATACTACAGTTAGCATAGCTAAAGTTATGAGAATACCCAATGACTCTGTTGCGTTTGCAATATAATTTCACATTAAATTTTAAAAGAATAAACAGGTAGGTTTTAATCTATTTTATTAGATGGAGCTGATATATTTCCTAAAGAAGCGGTTAATTAATTGCACAATGGAGCACTAGGTGCAGGCAATAAAAACAGGCAGGATAGTTTACTTACACTGACAATTGTAGAAACGAAGAGAAGAACAAGCACCGAGATATGGAGCACAATGATTCCCAACAACAAAAGGAGCATTTTGGCAAAAGGGTTCAGTAGATCTGGAAAGGGGGAAAATACCTTTTAAGCAGAGGTGAAAATGTTTACTCATGGATGAGGTTAGGCAAACCTGAATTTAAGAAACGAACAGCAGAGGGTGCTTCTGAGACAGAACATAGCAATGTTTTAAGGCGCTCCACTCTGTTTATGATCACTTAAAGAAATTTACCAAATGTGTTTTTGTTTTATGCAGAATGAAGCTAAGAATATGCATGAAAGTGGGAGAGTTTCCAACTTCTTAACTAGGAGCTTTAAGTATAAAACAAACAGCAGTAATTCTGTGTGTCTGAATGTGATTGTTTGGAGCAGTAAAGGCTAAGATTTGAAATAATTCAAATTTTGGGGGAGAGGGTTTGGGAACTTTCACTGCAACCACATGGTCACTAACACTTGCAGAAACTGCAAGAAAAAAGATGCCACATTCACTACCAAACAATCCATAAAATACACACATTGAATAACTTTCCTTCCCCGAATTTGATTCCCCTTTTTCTTCTTTCCAGATTTGGAAAAGTTATGGTGACTGATGCCTGGTTTGCTCCCTCAGCCTACAGGAGAGCTCTTCTCTGAAAAGAGATAGCAGACAAAAATCTTTTTTCTGAGGATGCAGCTTGAATTGTGTCCTAGGGAGAAAAGTCTAAAAGTGGGAAAACAGTGCCATGCTTGGACTAGATCTCGGAGACTGGCTGAGGTACTTTAGGAGGCAGGGAATGGAAACGCTTATGCCACAAAGTCACCATTCCCTTTTGAATCATCAGCATCTGCAAACCAATAAACCACCAATCCCTCAAATTCACAGCCCAGCTACAGATGATAAAATAACCTGAACAATTATCAGGAGAGGGTGGGGAGAGAGATTTTTCAAGCTTATATAGTATTGGGCAGGACAGAATAAGGGAGGAAGAAATTGATAAAATCCTAAAAGTTAAAAAAAACAAAACAACAACAACTGAGTGGGGTTTTGTTAACTCACAAGAAAATTGGTTGGGGGGACCTTGAGAACCAGATGAACTTAATCTAGGTGGGAAAAACCTCTCCATGTATTTATTACAAACTAGGAAAAAGGGAAACCACTACCACAACACCATAAACACACACACAAACACACACACCACACTTCAATCTACCAATGGACTGCAGGGAGGAACTGAATTCCAGGCAGCGGGAAATGGGGGTGGGTGGAGAGATTTACGTGCTCAAATATTTCAACCCGTTTCTAATTATATCAGGGCCGGCATGATTTAGAGCGGTTAGTTTTCAAACGGGAATTGCAGCTTTATATTAAGATCTGAAAAATCCCGAATCAGAACCAAACTTGTCTGCCGAGGTCCGGTCAAGCTGAAAAGGGTCTTTCCCGCTCCCCACCCCTCCCAATAAATGCGCAACTTAGCCCGCTTAAGATTCAGGGAGTAGTAATAACAGACGTGGATTTGCGATATTCGTACAATAAAAGTGCCGGGGCAAGGAGGGAGATTTAGAAGAGACCCCCCCCCTTCCACCCCAGAATGGAGTTTGCGTGTCAATTCCCCGTCCCACAAGAAGAATTGAGTTGGAAATGAAGCGGCCTACTTACTCGGCTGCAATTCGTTTTAATTTCTGCCGGGTGTTTTTCTGCCGCTCGCTTTTTATCCCCGGGGGGGTGGTGGTGGAAAAAAAGGGAGCCCCCCAAAAGAGGAGAGTCCGAGAAAGCGGCTGCCCGCGTTTTTCTCGCCGAAGACGAGGGGCGGGAACTCAAAAACGTGTCGCCCTTCTAGAGGAACAACGCCCCAATCACGGTGGGGCGCCTAGCGGGCTGTGTATGTGTAGCACGCCGACGGCCAGGCAAACCGGCAGGGTGGCTGTGCCCCAGCTATAAATACTTTCCCAAGGAGAAGGGGATGAGTTGCCGGGCCTTTCTTTAATGCAGCGGCTCTCGGGTGCTTGCGGCGCCTGCAACTGAGCGGAGGAGAACTACCTTGCCGCGAAACTTGTATTTCTCTTGCAACTCCAACAAACTCCCCCTTTTTATGAGCCCTGTCTTAATTCGGGAGTGGGAAAAAGAGGCGAGTCACGTATAGAGCCACGCGCGCCTCATCAGGGCAGGTGCCACCTTTCCCTGACTGATATTCCTCACTTCAGTCCCAGCAAACTCCCTTTCCTTCCCCATCTGGTCCCTGAAAGCGATTCTCCCCCGCCTCGCTAAAGAGAGCACCCTCTGCTTTCCATTATCCTCGCCGCCGAGGGAAATCTGGAAGGGATCATAAGAAGATGAGCAAAGACGCCTTCTCTGAGCTTGGTGGCGAGTTATTTCGGAGCCCAGAGGCGCCAAGGATTGCAGAGACTACACATCATCACACCACGTTTCGCAGCAGTGCTGGTTGCCTATAGTGCGCCTACTTCACACATTCGCTTGACACACACATAGAGTACCCCCTTAGCAACTTCAGAGGGAAACTTGTAAGATTACTTCCCTCGTCCCACAGGCAATAGCCCTCGATTCCTTATCGTGGGTGATGCCTTCCACCACCCACGAGGCTTTCAAACCGCTGTCTTCCCCTCCCACGTTTTGGCTTCCCCTAGCCCAGAACCGGGAGGTCTGCGAGCGGCGCACCTCCCTCGCAAACTCTCATATGAAGTTGTCCGCCTGTGGCTAATTTCCTTGTGCAGAGCCCTTTCTCTCTCTCTCTCTCCCTCTCTCTCGAAGACTTTCGAACAGCGCTGGTACTGTATAGAAATGGGGCGGGACTAAGCCATTGATAACCGTCCAGCGGTTTCTGTGCCCCAAATTCCAAATAAGAGACTGAGAGACTGATCTCGATTAAAAAAAACAGGTCTGTTTCCGGATTGTGTGATATCCCGAAAAACTTCCGACTCCCTAAGTCTCCCGAGAAGCGAACCTGTAGAAAAGTTTATCCTAGTCCTGCGCGAAGATAATAATAACTTACCAAGGCTGAAAAACCGCGCGTTTCCTTTGCAGCAGTATTCCCTAAAACAAGAGTACCCGGTGGTTTAAACTCCAGGAACCGAGTCCCGCCTAGCCAAAGCCGTCGCAAACCACTCCGGTATATATCAGCGAATGGGACGAGCCCCAGCTGTTTGCAATCCCTTTACTGCTAGCGCAGATCTCGTGCTTACTCGGTTTATTCGGCCCCCGTTCCAACGCCCAGATATGTCATGGTGGCCTGAGAGAGAACACCCTGAACTATTTAAAGGGGCAGCGCCTCTATCTTTATCCCCCAGCAAGGAACACAGCAAGCACGCAGAACTTAAGAGGGGAGGGCGGGGGGGGGGGGGGAAGCGAAGCATTACTCCGCGAGGGTGTGGCTTTTTTGGACTCTTCCCCACCACACATCGAAAAGGCACGTGAAGCACCAAAAGCGACAAAGGGGTCGGTTCATAATATCCCTGGCAGCTGTCACTCAAATACCAACGCGAGGGGCAGACCCTATAGTGCAGTATCTTATCGGGGGATTCAGTGAGAAAGATGATGGAATCTCTAAAGTTAGTTTCCCTCCTCTGTTCAAAGACAGCTTATTTAAAAGTATTAAAGAGACGCACTTTAGAAGCTTTTTTTTTTTAAACCCGACTACTGTTTTTCCCATATTTGCAACAACTCTGGACTTCCAATGCTGTGCCTTCTTTAATATTTGGGTTTTATTCTTCTGGATTTGTGTTTCTTTTCCAAACTCTGTTTAAACATGTTGGAGGAATTATTGACCAAGTGGTTGACTGACTGTAACTCTCCCATATTTATTTGTCATATTTGTAGTGCCACTGATCTCATGGAAAAGTGACTCTAGTGCATAGTAAAAATCATAAAATCAAAACAAGTTTACTTAAAAATCCATATACATATTAAAAGCAAGGCAGTAGAGAAAAATAGATGTTAAAAAAATGCAGCCATCTTAATACACCGCTGTCAGATCTCCAAGCCTTTTGATGCAGCCATGTCTTGAGGGCCTTCTGGAAAGATAACAAACATGGACAATTGCATCATGGAGGGGATGTTATTCCACAAGGCAGATGCCAAGGGAGAAAAGGCCAATCTTCTGGGTCCCTCTAGATGAAACTGTTTTGTACCTTTGTTGCTAGAAATGATGGGATGGGCAGATATAATCAGGCGCAGGTATCCCTCAAATAATCCAGCACGTGCCATGAAGAGTTTTGAAGATCAAAACCAGCATCTGGGATTGGACCAAGAAGCAAACTAGTAACCAATGCAGCTCACAGAACAAAGGTATGATATGTGCCACTCTAGGGATACACATACACTACATATGTTGCTGAATTCTGCACCAGCTAAAGCTTAAAGTGCAGCCCCATGTAGAAAGTATTACAACAGTCCATCTAAATGGTGACCAGGGCTTGAGTGGTTCTGAGCATAACAGGAAGGGTGTAACTGGCAGACAATATAAAGCTGTGCAAAAGCTCTCCTAACTATGACCACCACGTGAGGATCACCCAAAGCTGCATTTCAGCTCTGTTTGAAGCAGTGCAATCACATCCAGAACTGAAGATGGGGTAGTCTCTGAATCAGAAGACCTCAAGACCCAAGCTATTCAGTCTTGTCAGGGTTTAAGTGAAGCCTATTTTTTCCCATCCAGGCCTCCACAGCCTCCCAATACCAGGATAAGACACCAATAGCATCACTTAATTTGCCAGGGGAAGAGAGGTTGGGTATCTTCAGTGTATTGATGATAACTCACCCTATGGAGACAAATTATCTCAGTCAGCAGTTTCACACAGTGATCGCCAACCAGTGGGCCAGGGACCACTGGTGGTCCGTGAGAAAATTTTGGTGATCCGCAGAGATATGTCACCCCCCCAAAGCAATTTATCCAGGCTGTGCAGGAACACAAGGCTTGCGTCACTTGCATTGCTCACAGCATGAAGTATTGAGGGGAGAGGGGAAAGAACAGAGGGGAGGAACTTGCCCCACTCGCCCACATGCCTCGCCTGGCCACCAGGCTGCTTCTTTCCCTTCCTTTCTTCTTCTGCTTAGACTGCACACAGGGAAAGCAGCAAAAGTCTTTCTTTCTCTCCCCCAAACTCCACCAGAAATTAGTCTTTGGGACCCTGCAAGGCATCCTGCTCCAAGACGCTGCTCTGGCATGACAAAGACTCATTTCTGGCAGAGTTTGGGGGAGAAAAAGAAAGACTCCTGCTGCTTCTGCTGCTTTCCTTGCATGAAGCCAAAAGTCTCTCTCTCTCTTACTCTCCCCCCCCCCCCCGAGAACGGAGCTGGAGATTATATCCTGCAATCCCAAATAAAGAATGATCAATCGGTAGGAAAACAAGGTGGGGAATTTTCCTGCAGACTTTTTTGGGGATTTTCCCAGGGTTTCTGATCCATGGGATTTAAAATTATGAGTTCCAAAAGGTTGGCAACCCCTGTTCATGTAGATAAGAATGGGGAGATAATTAAGCCTGCAGAAACCCCACAAAGTAGGGACCAAGGGCAGGATCTCTCTCTGTCAATCTGTCAATCACCACTGTTTGGAATTGACCCTGATAAAAGGAAGCAAACTAGCTCAATATTGCCTCCCCCACTTCTCCAGAGCCGGTCCAGGTTAGGTTAATGGTATGGCAAGCTGCAGAGAAATTAAGGCAAGGCTGGATGTCCAACCCCTTTCCTGCTCCTGCCAAAGTTCATTCAAAAGCATGGCCAAACTTGCATCCATACCTACTTCTGAATCCTGACTGAAAGGTGTTCAGATGGTTTGCTTCATTCAGAGTTCTTTGAAGTTACTTTGCAGCCACTTTCTCAATAATTCCCTCCTCCTCAAATAGAGGTTAGATACAAGATAAAAGCTGTCAGTAGGGTGGGATCCAGCTATGATTTCTTGGGAAGTAGACAAGAACATTCTTAAGGGGGCAGGGAAACTTCTATCTCACTCAAAAAATTCTCCACTGCTTGGATCCATTAACACAACACCCAACCCCATAGCTTTTGTATCAAGTTTTTCCCCCCCAGCCCCCCCCCCCCCCCCCCCCCGCAGAATTCAGTCAGTTTGCACCACTTTGGGAGAACCACTTGTTAACTTTCTGAGTAGTTTGGTGAACTGGTTGTTGGAAGAAATCATTAAGGCAGAGAACCAGTTGTTAAATTATTTCAGTCCCACCGCTGCCCAGCTCCATTTTTTTTAAACACACTTCCTCCAAACTAGAAATGCAAACATTGGTCCTCCTTCTCCTCCATTAATATCACCAAATCATTACCACACCCCAGGTAGCCCACACAATCTGCTTGCTAAGTATGCCTGTCAGGCACAAGATAGTTGTACAAGTGTACTGTAAAGGCTGCAATGCCATGAGGACTGCCTGAGGAACTCTTCTTAACACACTGACAATTCTTAATAGATACATTGAGAACCAGGTTGTGTGTCATTTGACCAATGCAATTTGAGAGCAAATTGGGCTTCCTTTAAATACCATATGGAAATCCTATTTTTATTTATTTGTAAAACTCTCTCATGCCCTTTCTGATTATGTATGTCATTCATTAGAATGGAGAGTACAGGCTTTCCAAATTTCTTTAGTTTAACTTACAACAGAGAAATGAAAAGTAATGCACGTGCCAAGGCAAATCAAGCCATCTCATTGTTACTTAAGCAAATAATCAGAATTTCCTTAAGGCATAGGTTATTTAAAGGAGAAAAAAAAATGAGGTTTGATTAATTGAATCTTGTCTAAATAATGAATTTGTGCTGATTTTTTTTTACTATGTACCTGAAGCTGATTCTCAACTCCTTTTGCCAATCTGCACAAAACTAGCACTCATATTTTGCCTTGAAATATTCTGATAATTGGCATTCTAAGGGGAAAAAAATCTGGGCCTTTAATGGCATGCAGATAAATGCAGCTTGTTTCAAAGATCTGAGTAGGCACTTTGTTCTGAGCTCACAATACCCACTTTATTTTAGCTGGTGTTTTATAGAGTGCTTGCCTTTTAAGAGTTCAGAGTTGATAGCAAGAAGTCAAAGGAGGCATCACTATAGGGAAATGAGCAGGAGATACTTCTGTATGTTTTTCTGGGAGACATGCAGCAAATTCTCATGATCACAAAGCATGTGGCTGGCTGATAATTGGTAGCCTCACTAAAATCAACTTCTGATATGGGAATCAAAGGCATTATTTTCCTCCGTTGGCTTACATATGCATGGAATTATTATAAAATTATTATTATAAAATTTTGTTTAATAACAAAATTATTATTAAATTTTGTTATGATTTAGCTGACAAAAAGGGCTAAATATCAAGATGTAAAAATATAGGTGATCACGTGACTACACACTGTAACAGTCATTTGGACTTTTGCCACGGGTCAAAACTCTGTAGAGAACAGATATTGATTTCTTTATTAGAAGTTTAATAACTTTTATTACTTAATAAGTAACTCAAGGCATACCAAATATCTCTTCTTCCTTCTGTCTTCCCCACAATAGCAACCCTGTGAAGTACTTTGGGATCAGTGACTGGCCTAAAGCAGTGGTTGCCAACAGATAGGCCACGGCCCACTGGTGGTTCATGAGAAAATTTTGATGGTCTGCAGAGAAATGTTCCCCCACAAAACAATTAATCCAGGCTGCGCAGGAACACAAGGCTGCACAGCCCACATGGCCCACGGGAACACAAGGCTTGTGTTGCTTGCATTGTAAACAACACAAGGTAGTGAGGGGAGGGGGGAAAGGATGGAGGGGGGAACTTGCCCCACTCGCCCCACATGCTTCGCCTGGCCACCGGGCTGCTTCTTTCCGCTTCTTTCTTCTTCTGCTTTTGGCTGCATGCAAGGAAAGCAGCAAAAGTTTCTTTGCCTCCCCTTGCAGTCTTTGGGATACTGCAAGGCATCCTGTTCCAAGGGGCTGCACCAGTAAAGACTCATTTCTGGCAGAGTTAAGGGGAGAGAAAGAAAGACTTCTGCTGCTTCTGCTGCAGAATCCCCAAAAAAGTCTGCAGGAAAATCCCTCACCTTTATTTGGGATCGCAGAATGCTGCCTGTCTTTCTCCCCCTGAGAACGGAGCTGAAAAGCAGGTTAGGCATGTGGCTGCCTTGGAGGGGGTGGTGTTTGTGTGTGTGTGTGAGAGAGAGAGAGAGCATTACTACCAGCCTTCCAAGGTTAGATCGAATCTCTCTCTCTCTCAGCAAGACACCATCAGCAAGCCACCTTCAGTCAAAATTCATATTAGTGGTCCATGGGATTTAAAATTATGAGTTTGGTGGAGCCTGAGGTGCAAAAAGTTGGCGACCCTTGGCCTAAAATCACCCAGCCAGTTTTCATGCCTAAGGTGGGACTAAAACTCAATGTCTTCTGATTGCTAACCACTACACCAAATAGAGACAGAGATAGAGACATGTACACATATGGATACAGATACAGATGCTAGCTTTTTTTTTTTTTACTTTGAGTGGTTTTCAGGAATTGAACATATGGGGAGAAAAATAATACATTCAAATAATATGGTAACTTTTCAACAGTGGGTTATATATCCAAATCAAATCCCAATTGCTATTTTAGACAACTAAAGTAGCATTAATTTGATGCCTAATAAAACTAATCTAGATATAATATATACCAAATAAAGAGAATAAAATTAAAGAGTCAACCCAACTTTCTACAAATTCTAGCCCCTGGGTGTGGTTAGAAAGGATATGCAAAGCAATCTGATTTAAAACTCTCTCTGTTCTGAACTATACTTAACAAATTAAATGGTTCTCAGCCAACTCCTTCTTCTCCAAAATATGGTTGTCTGTTAACAGAGGCTGACAGTAGCAGGAGGAAATGCTGAGAGGTGGCAATTGTGATAAGTCCTTTTCCTCAGGCATTTGGAAGTCCCAGCTGCTTTTCATGTTTCATGGAAAGAGAGAGATTGGTTCAACAAACCCCCATGCTTGTTGAAAGCCTTGTAATTTTTTTAAAAAAATGTTTTTCTTCAGAACTTTTATATTTCATATATTTCAATTCAAATTTGATGAAGACCAAATTTGTAGATCTTGCTGTTTAAAGTTGAATTTTGTTAAATGAAATGACGGGGAAGGAGTACAAGTTCTTTAATATCCCAATGACTATCAATATATCAAAGCTCATTCTCTGATGGTTTTCCTCAATGTTTTTGCAATTCAGTCTCAACAAATAAACTTCAGAGCTGTTCTTATTGTCAGGCAGAAGAACTTTCAAAATGCCTTCAGCTGATGCTGTAAAGTGCACTGGGAACACACTCTCATCCAAAGCAATCTGTCTTGAAATCCTATCCCTCCTAGAGGCCCCAATGTATATAGGGAAAAGGACACAGGGAATGATAATATACATTGTTCTACAAACAGAGAAGGAGTTGCTTTTCCCTGTACAGAGTGATTTTGCTAAATGTGGTTTCTCCTCTGGCATAGGAAAAATAGGTGTGTTTTCCAAATGACTTATAGTATTGTATCGTACTATAAGCCATCCTAGAATTCCCAGCTAGCATGGGCCAAATGACCAAAACTACAAGGTGCAGAAGTATAACAAATATTCCAAAATATACAGAGTGCAACAACAGCTTGTTCCAAAATAATTATGTCTTCTGGAAAAAGCCAGAAAAATGGGAGATTTGTATCTAGTTCTGCTTGAATGAGGCAGCTAAAGAACTGTGGATTTGAATCGATTTGGTCCTTTCCAAATATAGCCTTTGGATTAGTGCAACGTTAATATTTGAATCTCTCCTGTATCTATGTTGATATTTAAAGTAACAGATTGTAATTTAGTAAAACCTATGGGAATTTTTATTGAAATGAAGATACAGAGGTCTTGGTTTATCTCCATTTTAAAATCAGAGAAAAATCTAGATTCACTTACCCATTCATTCCCTAGTCACTGTACTGGCCTATAAACAGATTAGTAAAGGGTTTTTTTAAATGTTCAATTGTGTTCAATTTTCAGAAACTGTCTTGACACTTCCCTGCAATTTTCTTGACAAAGTTTTTCAGAAGTGGTTTGCCATTGCCTCCTCCCTAGGACCGAGAAAGAATGACTGCCTCAAGATCACCCAGCTGGCTTACATCTAAAGCAGGACTATAACTCACAATCTCTTGATTTCTAGCCTGATGCCTTAATTACTTAGACCAAACTAGCTCTCTCACGTAAGTTTCTGTTTATATATGTCTTCCAACTTTAAAGTGATCTGTGCTGCAAAAAATTATCTTTAGGATCCCATGAAGCATTATCAACATTTGTATTTCTTCATCTCTCACATCATCCACTTCAGGGCCTCCAGACACCAAGGGGAGCTAATCTGGTAAAGCAAAGGGGAAAAATATAATACATTTAAATTCCCATCGCACTTTTTTTTACTGTAATTTTAAACTTGGCTGTATTTTTCTTTTTCTCCTTTGTATGCTCACCCAAGTTGACTACTTATATGTACAATCTAAACTACTAGCTAGCAACTTACAGCTGGAGCAATACCTTTAGCCAAAAGAAAGCAAGCTTTGCCATGAGGCAAGCTAAAAACTTATCTTTGGATGGCTAATTGTGGAGTTTCAAATATACTATTTGGGGCATAAAAGTCTGGCATTAATCTGGATCCTGCTTAAGGTTAACTCTAGGTTAAGTAAATTCCAAAATGCCCATCCAAATATTTTTAAAACATAAATATTTTAATTCAATAATCTAGTTCATATATGGTACTAAGGCATGGCTTGTATAACCATGATTAAATGGATCTTTCACTATATACAAAACCAGGAGAATACTAAACCAGGGGTATCTTCTGTAGGACTGAAAGCCACTCTTGTCCTTTGACTGGCCGGCTGGGGGTTGTGCTCCAGAAAGAAGTATGTGATTCAGGAATAAAACTAAAGTTGATATAATTTAATTTTGTAATAAAATTAAATGTTACTTAATACACTTAATATGCCCATTTTCCAGATATTTAATGGTTTTTCCATGCATTTAATGGTTTCCCTCCTTCTATCATTTTAACAATTATCATTTGCCAGCAACTTTTAGAGACCTTAGGAAGTTAAATCAAGATTTTGAGAGGCCATAAATCACCTCAGGTTGGGCAGCCTTTTCAAATATCTAAACCATGGCTTATTAACTGCACGTGTGCTCACTAATTCAAAGCCAATTAAAGTACTTTATGTATGTATGGCTTAGTGTAGCATGTAAACTTTTCACACCTCTAGTTCACACAGCAGTATAATCACAGATGTGTTTTTCAGAGAAGTAAGACAGTTGGAGGAGCTGACTTCTCCCTGGGGAAATGTTTTGCAGTGAAAATCCGCATTTCAGGCACAAGTATTTGAATATCTGATAAATTAAAATACAAATAATGTTCCCATTTGTGAAACAGTTTGATCCTAATATAAGAAATCACAACTGCAGCTCTTAAACAGAAAGAAAAAAAACCTTTCATCTTATCCTTTATCCAGCAGAAGCTGGGTAGAGAGAGCCCCTCTTTTCCACTGAAACTAGAAACACATTTTAAAGTGAGAAGTATGCCAAACTCTGTTAGGAAAAAACTAGAGCTAAGGAAGACTCATCTGGCAGAAGCTCCTAGATTGGAAAACGAGGAGGAAGCACATACATGAGCTCTCGCATCCTGCCAGTATCCTGTCTCAGAAAGTCTCTTTTTTGGAAGGAAAACTAGTCCAAGCAGACATGGGGCCTCTGGACTTATTTATTGAGCATGTGGTTTCCATTATAGCTCCAGGGATTTTAAAACTACGCTGCTTCCAAATATTTTTAATCACGTGAACAAGCCACATGGAAAGTTACTTTGCCTTCCTTCTGCAAAGAGAAGGGATAAGGAGAGCTGAGCTATTCAGTCACATTTAATTTAGAGACATAAAAAGAACCAGATTCCTAAATTAAGTCTATAAGCAGATCCTGTGCTTTAGGATCCCAGGCAACAGAATAAACTTGCTTAGGATTTCTGCAAACATTTTCCAGTGCTCCTATGAATGGGTTTGGAATTAATGGAAAAAAACAGAAGCAGATATTTGTGATGTTCAAAGCACTATTCTGGACTAATATTCAATATGCCCCCAACCAAATCACAAACAGTGTGTAGTTACAGCATGTCTGAAGAGCATCAAGACCAGGAAGGCTGAAACACGATACTTAACTAGATGAATTGAGAGGTTTCAGGAATGAGTTCATTTAAAATATGCACTGTTTTAACTATGATATATTGAATATATCTGTATATTTTAAGCCATAAACCATATATCAGGACCATAATGATGGGTTTACACAATGCATTAAGTCAGGTCCTCTCACATTCTGTGATACCACAAGCCACTAAAATGATAAATTATTTATGCAAGTAAAATAAAGGTTTTCATAGGAGATAGGATGGGCAAGAAATAAATATAACACTTTTTAGTAATAATACATTTGTGTAATATAGATACCACAGGTATCTCAAACTTTGCAGTATTACAACCATTTATCTAGGCAAAACAGGAGTGAGTTTTAATAATTTCCTTGGCAGAGCTTGGACAATCTCAAAACTTGCTTGAGACTTCACTCCTTGCTTGACTTGTAAGGCCAGATTCACATTTTTAAAATATAACATGGGTTCCAGACTACAGTTTCAGAATACTTGGCCTAACCTAAAGAAAAATAATAACAAAAATAAATAAAATAAACAATCGCAGTTCAATGCTGCACATCTCTGATCCTATCCCATTGATTCTGATGACAGCTCAACCAATTTTCTTCTGTTTGACTTTGTTGCAGTGAAACCCTGGAGCACTTTCAAGAAGTAGATAAGTTTTGTTTCACATTGGATACCACTTGATCCTCCATTATTTCTGCATTTTTCCTATAACTACTAAGCTATTTGAATGCCCCAAGGGTCATACTTTGTAGCCACTGGATCTACATTGTTTCTTAATTTATCAAAAGTCCACAAAGCAAGCTTCAAAAAATAACTTGTTCTGATATAGTCCATATTAGATATTAGCATACTCACTGCTGATTGGCCGAGCCGATGAAGCGGGAAATCAAATAGCAGTCACTGGTCGAAGCCGCAGTCAGCTCTGCTGTAAAAGGAGCTGCTGTGGCTGCAGTCCTCTCAGTTCTGTAAGAACGAAATAAAAAAGTTGAATGATCTCCACATCCTGCATCTCTTTGCGCCCACAATTTAACACTGGCGATGAAGGTGGGATTCTGAGACATTACGGGACCAGTGAGCACATGGCAGCCACGGCCATAACAACAACCAGAACAATGGCCAGAGCCAACTCGCCACCTGCAATGTTTGACCCCACAACAGAGGACTGGGAATCGTACGTCGACTGACTCTACATGTTCATGGAAGGAAGCGACCTCTTGAATATCTCCGAACAAAGGAAAGGGGCAGTTTTCTTCACACACTGAGAGCCCGCAGTGTTCAAAATGGTGAAAGCATTATTGGCACCCAACGATGTAAAGACGATGGCATGGCTGGACCTAGAGCGAATCCCAAGGACACACTACACACCACCAACTTCCTGTTTAATAAATAGGCACAAATTCTACCGACGGAACCAGAAAGAAGGAAAGAGCATCGGTGATTTCGTTGCAAGCATATGAAACATTGCCGGAGCCTGCAAATTCCTCAATGTAGAGAAGGCAATAGGGACTGTGTGGTTCTGGGACTCTGGGACTTAATATTACAGAGCTGCCTCCTGACCAAAACCAAAATATCCTTTAAAAAGCTGATGGAGGAAGCAAGTGTCGTAGAAGTGTCGCAGAAATCCGCAGCCACCATGAGAAAAATGAACAAACCATTGCAGCCACCATCAAAGGAAGCCATCGCCATCCACCACGAGGACATCGAGTCAGAGGCCACCACTGCCAAAGATAAAAATGTGTACCAACTCCAATCTGAATGAGGCCAAAGGAACCGAGAGCACAAGAGGAAGGAATTTTGGTGCGCCGGATGTGAGGGGAATCACCCCTGGTCAGAATGCCATTTCTGCGATGCAATCTGCCAGTGTTGTGACTGATGGGGGCACATCGCAAAGGCTGATGAGCATCGCAACCCAATAATCGAAGGCAGAGGCCAAGCACCCCAGCCCGGAATAGAGCAAACTAGACAGGACCCAGGTGAAGCCAATTCAGCTGGAACTGAAAAAACGAGGAGCCGGCCACAGAGAGCAGTGAGATGCACCAAATAATGACCGTGGGTCATTCCAGCACAACCAATGCTTGGAAAGTCCACATCCAAGTGACCATAGAGGAAAAGCCATTCCAGACTGAAGTGGATTCCAGGTTGTACCTGTCGATGGTGTCCTGGAGCACCATCAAACAACTGAAGCCCAACATCACCAAAAACCATCTAAAAAACCAGAGACTGACTCTAAAGAACTACCAAGGGAACAAGATTCCTATGATCGGCATCGGGGTGTTCCGAATAACATTCAAGAACTGCTCAGGAATCTTGCCATTGATGATCGTTGACCAGGACCGACCAAACCTGCTGGGACTAGAGTGGATCCAACCGCTAAGCATCAACGTCACCAGAATAAACAGCATCACCGAGAGTAAATGGGAGGAGCCTAATGGAGGAGTTCCGGGATATATTCAATGGAAAATTAGGCAAGTACTTGGGGTCCCCCATATCTTTTAATCTAGACGTGACCATAGCCCCCATCAGACTAAAAGCGAGAAGGGTCCCCTTCACACTAAGACCAAAAATAGATGAGCAATTAGATAAGTTCATTGCACAGGGCATACTAGATCCCACTGACCATGCCAAATGGGAGACCCCTATAGTCACTCCCATAAAGCCAGATGTATCAGTGCGCATCTGTGGTGAATACAAGGCTACCCTGAACTGCACCCTCCAGCAAAGCGCTTACCCTGTCCCAGTGGTACAACACCTACTGCATTCCCTGGGGCAGGGAAAGGTCTTTGCAAAGCTCAACCTCGCATAAGCCTACCAACAATTACTGGTAGACACTGAAATGGGAGAAACCCAAACAATCGTAACACACAGAGAGGCATTCAAATACAAGCGGTTACAATTCGGTTTCAGCGTAGCCCCTGGGCTATTCCAGAGCCTAATGGAACACCTCCTAGAGGGTCTAGAAGGGGTGGTGCCTTATTTTGATGATGTCCTCATATCAGCTAAGGACAAAGGACAATTACAAAAATGCCTAAGGGAAGTGCTAAGCTGTTTCCAAGAGGTGAGGCTAAAGATGAAAAAAGAAAAATGCCAACTAGTAGCTGACAAGGTAGAATTCCTAGGATACCTAATAGACCATGAAGGGATTCAACCCACCGAGAGCAAAACTAAAGCAATTAAGGAAGCCCCCAGGCCAAAGGACAAGACAGACTTGCAAGCCTTCCTGGGACTCATTAACTTTTACAATATATTTCTACCACAGAAGGCCACGGTCACAGAACCCCTACACAGACTGCTTGACAAAAAGGCAACCTGGACCTGGGGGCAGCAGGAGGAAATGGCATTCAAGGGGATAAAAAACATACTCACATCATAACGTGTATTAATCCAGTATAGCGAGACAGTACTGCTCATCCTCACATGGGACGCATCACCATTCGGGGTCAACGCAATACTCAGCCACACACTGCCAGTTGGAAAAGAAGCCCCCATAGCATTCTACACAAGGCAGAACAGAACTATAGCCAACTTGACAAAGAAGCTCTGGCGGCTGTCACTGGAATCAAGCGATTCCAGGAATACATCTATGGCAGGAAATTCACCCTGATCACTGATCACAAACCACTACTAGGAATTATCGCAGGAAACCGAGCCACTCCGAACATCCTGTCGCCTAGGATGATGAGATGGACAGAATTCCTAGTGATTTGCAATACCGACCCAGAAAAAACATAGATCATGCTGACACACTCAGTCGATGACCCCCACCCAACCTGGACAAAGACCCAGCACCAGCTATGTCAACACTGTTAATAGAGACTCTCGAGACAGCGCCAGTGACAGCAGCCTACATCACAAGAACAAGCGCAAAGGACAAAACTCTGGCACGAATATTGGACTGGGTGGGGAGAGGATGGCCAGAGACAGAGGAAGGCTAAGACACCAGACCCTTCAGAAATTGAACTGAACTGAACTGAAAATACTAAAAGGGTACTGGTCATAATTTTGGGGGGACTGGTCATAATTCCCAAAAAACTATGGGAAGACATACTAAAAATGTTGCATGCCAGGCATCCGGGAATAGTTAAATGAAATCCTTGGCAAGAAATTATGTGTGGTGGCCAGGAATGGATAAAGAAATAGGGATCTGGATGGCAACCTGCAAAGCCTGCCAAGAATCCAGGCCGGCACCCCCCACAGCTCCCCACCATATATGGGAAATGCCACGGAACCCTTGGTCAATGTTACACATAAATTTTGCCAGGCCAATCAAGGAACAAACCTTCCTGGTACTGGTGGACACCTACTCCAAATGGTTGGAGATAAGCATAATGCAGTCCACCACAACCAAAGCAGTAATTAGAACCCTCTGAAAGCTATTTGCAACACATGGGTTGCTGGATGTCATAGCATCCAATAATGGGCCACAGTTCACTCAGTTTGAGAGGTTTCTAGCACAGAATGGAATACAACACACCTTATCAGCACTGGGGCACCCCTCCACGAATGGCCATGTGGAGAGAATGGTGTGATCCATGAAGGAAACCTAGCCAAACTAGGGCCCGGGGACACATAGGCTAAAGTAGATAGACTAATAAGCATCCAACACATAATTGCCAGTGTGGCAACCAAAAAGAGCCCCACAGAACTATTAATGGGGAGGAAACTAAGATCGCAGCTAGACAGATTACACCCCCATTATAACACAGACATTCCAGTAAATTCATACAGTGGGTGCCGAACATTCCAAATGGGTGACCCAGTATACACCTAAAACCTAACAGGGGAACCCCTGTGGATACCAGCAAGGGTTTCCCAAGTAACTGGCTCCTGGTCATACAGGGTAGAATCAGCAGGTCATGGAGAAGACACATTGACCAACTCAGGGGCCGGCAAACAAGGGGAGAGACCGAAACACTAACCACACTCAGGGAGGAAAGGGAAGGCCTTTCCCGACAACAAATAAGACAAACAGAATAGGCCCTGACAACTAATAAGGCACACCCTCAACAATTAATGATAGCTCCAAACAAAGAACGCGAACCTATCTGAGACCCAGTGCTGAGATAGCATGGCCAGAGAAGAACAGGCCCGCGAGAGGAGCAAAAAGGTGGCCTCTAGTGGATACAAGATGACCGCACCAGCCAGAAGTTTCCAGGAGATTCTAAGAAGTCGCACTGGAACAACAATAAATCCAACTGAACAGCTTGATGACCAACCAATGACTAAGCTACGCAGGTCAAGTCGCACCCACAAAAGCCCCATAGATGATAATCTATTCCTATTCAGTTGGTATATCTGAAAATTGTAAATTTTAGGTGATATTTAGCTCTTATCTTTTTTATGAGTATGCTATATAAACCATGTGATTTCTATAGAAAACAAATACTTTGAGTGAGTTCTGATGAAACAGGAAATTCTGTCCAAGTGCAAGGTTACTGAGGGAAGATTACTTGTTGACATTAACATGGGTTGGGTTTTATGGTGGCATGGTTAATAAGGGGAATAATGAGAATAATTTCTGATGTGGGCAGCCTTGCTATATTTAGAAATATGGTAGCTGAATTATACAATGTGATTGAACTGCAAGAATGGTTTGACTTCAGTTTTGCATGATATTTGATATTAATCTAAGGAAATTCTTTAAAGATATAAACCCAGTGTGTTAAATAAAGCATCTCTTGAAAAAATAAGGCATATTAATTAATGACTTTCATTTAAATGACTTCTCCAAGCAACTCTGTGACAAATCTGTACAAGATTCTGTGTCTGCTTTTTTACATAAGACCACAAAACATACTGCATGTATTCTACCCTGCTGGATCAATTACAAATTGGACAATTATGTGCTAGAGAATAAATACATTGTCCAGTCATTGTATTTATTCATGATTTGGAGCCCTGAAAGTCTGTATGTCAAGTCAAAACAGAATATTGACTGTAATCAAAAGATATCAACGTACTGCACTGATGCATGTATGCAGGTTGATTAGAAGCCTTCAATTATCTCCAATCATAATTTCAGCAAGATAATAAGTAGATCATGATAAGAAATAATGTAAGTAGATTATAGATCTTCCAAAGCATGAATACTGTGAGTGGCATAGCTGAAAGTTTATGTAAGGTGCAATAGCCTTACATTCTTTTCTCTTTTTTCTACATATTGTAACAATCATTGGCAGTGACATGCATATCTGACAATGATTGTGTCCAAGGAAAGCATTTTGCTAAATGTAATTGATGATGCTAACACAAGAAGGGTCCACAGTTTTTATGGAGTATTTACCTCCTGTTCCTTGTTTAGAGTTGCAATTGTCATTTTGAGTCATTATGCATTAAGAAATATTGCACACAGATTGCTGTTAGATTGAAGAGAATCACTGGTTATTTTGAAAGGGACAGCTATCCATACAAATGAAAGCTGTGAATGAGTAATCAAATTCATTTGGAGACAATAAAAAGAAGGAAATTGCCAGGCATCAGGCATGGTGGTAAATGGTTGCGTACTGCTGTAGATTGACACAAGATGGATGCCATAAAAATGTTTTTTTAAAAATAAATCATGCAGGAAGTAAGAAAGAGCCTTTGGTAGACAATTAATTCGAAAGACAGTAAGAGAGAAAGCATATGAAATAGGGAAATAAATACATGCGAGAGCAATGATCAAGAAATGTATATAGCTGCTTGTGTAACCTGCATATCATCAACTGACCTCTCTAAACCAATCATCTGCCAAATAATACTTGTTAAAATTAGAACATTAGCTATGAGTTTTATTCTGACAACTTGTCAAAGATAGAATTTCCGTGAAATTCACCAAAAGCCATGGATCTTCATCCAAATGTGTTATGTAAAAATCCAAATATACTTTTAATCAACGAAAACTGTAATCCATAATTGGGCAACCTTCATTGAGGCGTGTATTGTATTGTGTTGGGATGTATTGTATGCCAATGGTGGGCAAAGTCAAAAATAGTTGAGACCTTTCTACTTCCTTTCCTTTCTGTCATTCTGTACTTATCTCCCTCTCTCGCTCCCTCCCTTCATTCCTCTCTCCACATTTTTTCCAATCCCTCTTTGGCCAGAGCTCTGAAATGCATTTTTTTGTAAAAGGACTGAAACTAAAGATCACTTTGGTCACGCTCCAATTTTAATGGCTAGAATGACTCTATTGGTCTGTTGGGTCATTATGAATAATTCTAGAATAACATGCCAGAGTGACAGGCCAAATGATCTAGCAGGAAGGGTGGGGATATGTTTTTCAGATAAAAGGGATTTCCCACAAACTAATAATATCTACCCTCCTAGCTACTGATAAATGACATGTCTCCTAACAGTTTTTAGAACAGTCAGGAATTTTAAAAATTTACAAATGCCACATGTACACACACACACACACACATGGCAATCCAAAATATGATGCTGAATTTTTATGATTATGAAAATTTTATGAACAATTTATAATAGATTAAATGGCCTAAATGCATTGGCAACAGAAACACAGTGCCTTGAGAAAGTCTATCAAGGTCATGGTTGTCTTGCTCTCCGGAAGGATGCTGTTGCAAGGGCAGAAACTGCTGTTATGGCTTCTGGGTCCAAAATATGACATTGTTTAGTGGAAGAAACTTGGAGCATGCCCTCCCTGTTAGATCTGGTGAGGTGAGCAGAAACAATGGGAGAGATTGGCGATCCCACAAATAGCCTGGTCCTGTGCCACGTAGAGCTTTGTAGATGATAAGAGCACCTTGAATTATACCCAGAAACCTACAGGGCAGAGCAATTAGTATTATAGTTGATGGGCATAACAGAAACACCAACTGTCCACACCACTGCATATGTCTCTTTTATTTTCCCTCAAAAATAAATTTAAAGCTGGCTAATAACAAAAATAAAATCCATAAAACCAATATTTGGTTAAAAATCTAAGACTCGAAGATTAGGGGAGAAAAACATGGCAATGTTTGCAAAGTTTTAAATTCTAGTAATCATGATTGCAGGGCCCTTGGCAATCTGCCATAAGTGCAAATGGCTTGCCAAGCACCCAGATCACAATCCTGTGACTGCAGGGATGGTGAAATGGCTGTAAGTTTGGGCACCAGTGGTAAGTGCCTTCATTCAGCACCACCATAATTTTTAACCTTCGCTGAACAAATAGGTCATGGTTGCCTTGCTCTCTGGAGGGATACTGTTGCAAGGGCAGGAACTGCTGTTATGGCTCCTGGGAGCACTACCCTTAGTTTGAGAAGGGGATTTAGCTGTAGGATTATGTGAGCAAGTTGTAAATTATCCTGTGAACATTTTATGAGGGAAAAAAATGAAAGAGCTGAGCTCCTGGGAGCAGTAGCCACTGGAAAAGAATTCCATGCTAGACAGGCTACCATAGAGATGAAACTTTTCAATTCCATGTGTTAAGCCAGGAACAAATTAACTACTTTCAGGGCTTAGCACTCTTTGAGTTGACCACTTGATGAGTAGAGCAATCTATTTTAAAAAGGGAAAAGAGTGACTGTGGAAGTTACAGTCCAAGATAACTTATTATTAGATAATAAGAAAATTTATTATTAAACCTATATGCTATCCAGCTCTTAATTACTTTTGGGCAGCTCATAATAGTGAAAAAAAATACAATGAAATCAATAAAACATAATAAAAGATGAAAAGTGTGATGCAGTGAGGCATTTCACTCTCCTTATTGAAAGCCTGGATGAATATCCTGGTCTCTATGGCTCTTCTCCAACAGGAGAGTTGGGAACCTTGTTCAGAAAGCAGGTGCTACCACAGAGAAGGCTTGCTTCCCTAGAGAGGATATTGGTATTGACTTGTGCTGGTTAATGATTGCAAGAAAGGAAGGCTAGTGCAGCCAATCCCAGCACAGCAACAAGTCAGGAACAATGAGTCATCCAATTCCTCAGAATCAGGCTTTCTCCTCTCTTTCCTCCTCCTCCTCCCACAAATCCTGAACTCTGGACTGCATGATTTTTATAAGAAAATCCCACTGAGCTCTAGTTCAGAACTTATCCTCAGATGAACTCAGTGAAAAGGCTTCAGAGTAAAACCAGCAGCTTTCACCATCTGTTCTTCTTTTCAGCTGCTTAGTCAGACCAGGCTCTCTTTATCAGCCCTGCCCCCTTTCACCAACTTGCAAGGGACTGTTGAGCGCAGAGATGTTCTATCTTTTCCAAGCCACATAGCAATAAATTGGGCATCCAGATAAAGCTCTTACTACATAAAATTGTAGGGGAAGTCCTTATATGTAACACCTCTATTGCTAATCATGCTGTGTTTTTCCATATCTTCTTGCATCATATGAATTTCTAAAGAACATCTGTTTTGGAGGAAAAGGTGAAATAACTATGCAATACCTTTCGATCAGGGCTCGCAGACCAGATATGTCACGCACTGGCCATGCCTATCCCTGGTTTAGCAAAGGGGGAAAAAGTCACGATACATCATGTGATGATAATGTGACACTGTGAGTTTGACATCCCTCCTCTTGATGGACCTCTCACTGGAAGCATTCCATAATCACTCTCTTGATAATGATTGTGCTTCTCAATTAGAAATGGTTCCTGATTCCACAGGAACAGAAAATTAAGGTAATTGCGCTATGCTGAGAAACTTTGTTTTTTTATTATTTCTGAGAGGCTTAGGTCAAAGCAACAATAATTACTGGAATTCCTCAGGAAAGAACACTTTAGTCAAAAATAATCCTTGACCAAAACAAATAACAAAAATCAACAGTGGAACAGAAAGTTAGTGTTGTCAACCACTAATGAAGCCAAAGGTCAATTTTAATTCCATATACTCGTTAATTTATACAGTATTTAATGAAGACATTTTAAAACATATGAGGATAGGAAGAGAATGATAGAGGAATTTAATTTGTATAAAGACAGGTGCTTTGGAAGTTGCATACTTTCTGATAGCTAGAGAGAGATAATAAACCTAACCCTTGTGGTTGTATATAAAATAGAGACAGTCTATTTTAAAATTACAGGAGGTATACTTCTGGTTCAAAGAGTTGCTAAGAATAATTACTTCCTGTTTGGTCCTACTGTTTTGATAGAACAATCTGCCAGGATGCAGTCAGGATTTTGCCAAGAGGATTTTCAGGCATATTGCCAGAGAAACAAGAAGAACATAGACGTCCTCCGAACATAGACAATTACATAGTCATTGGCTGTTGGTATGGAGTTTAAACATGCTAATCTCCTTTAGAAGAAAATTACCTGAAATTTCAGCCAAATAAAAACAGACAGAAACATACACATGGGACCTCATGTGTTCTCAACTGGTCCCTAGCCTGCTTCCATATATTGCATATGTATATATACTGTATATACTTGAGAGTTAAATCCCTGAAGCCCAACACATATTGTATAACTGTGCTTAACTTCTTTTGTGTTTTCTATAATTTTTTTTGAGCAAGGATTTTATAATGTTGGATCTACATGAAATCTACAGAAGAAGAGGCATGGCTTGTGTTATACCTGATACACGGAAACAAGAACCAAGGAAGAGAACAAGGGTGCTTAAGGAGAGCTGAGAAGACAACTATTTTGAGAGATCAGAAATCTGAGATTTTTCATTCACACCTGCCAGAATTACAAGGAAGGTATGCTATTGGCAACTTTACTTAAACATGTATATATCTCCTGAAATAACAACAGTACATCTTCATCCC
The DNA here is from genome assembly GCA_023653725.1 of Bungarus multicinctus. Lineage (NCBI taxonomy): Eukaryota > Metazoa > Chordata > Lepidosauria > Squamata > Elapidae > Bungarus > Bungarus multicinctus. Next base: position 111,513,349 of record CM042834.1, on the reverse strand, counting down.
TTCATCTTCATAGGGACACAGTAAAGATATATATAATTTGTAAGCAAGAGAGAGAGAGAATATTCATGGCTTAATATAGAGTACTGGTGAACATAATTTGGACTGTTCCATATAGAGGCCCAGTTTCCAGTTACCAATTCTGCAGTCTTAAAATTCCTTCACTATAGCTGCTTTTTTTCATTGCTAAACATTTCCTTTACATTTCCCCTCCTTTTGTTGTATTATAGAAATATACCCAGTTAGATGCCCTTTAGCACTAATATTTCTTTTTCCTTTTTGGTTTACCATGCTTCCCCTAGATGCTTCTCAACTTTAAAAAGAGATGGAAAGTGTGACAATATGATACATTTGTAATTTTCAGTGGAGGAAAGACAGGCCAAGTGAGGGGTATGTGGTTCAAATGGGGAATTAGTCTGCAATTGTTATGTAGGCACAAGAGGGCAAGGTTCAACTCCCCACTCCCACCCCCACCCCCCCAGCCTGGATGCTGCTGTACCTTAGGTATTCTGGCTCAGTTGCAGACTACCAGTCCAGGGAGATTGCTGTGGAATAGGCATGAGCACTAAAGTAGCTAATTGAAATCTTCATGTGTGGATCTGGTTATTCACGCCTAACATTTTCTGTGAAGAGCCACCTTTGCATCAAAGAGAATATTCCCACTTTGAGAAAAAAAATAGAAATCTTCTTTGTTCTTATAGGTTGCTGCACAAGATCTAGAATGTGGATACATATCCTGAGCTCTGCAGCAAGGCAGTATTAAGCTTCTTCCACTAAGGGAGATAGTCATATCAGGAAATACACAGTATACCACCTGGTACGTCAACTACACATTGGTTCTGAGATATATCATCACATAAGAGATATATCTCAGATCTCACTGGATTTGAGATATATCATCACAAATCTTTTTCCCAGTCTGGCATCCTCTTTATATTGTAGAGCATCAAATGTAGGGGACAGAGCTTTTACCAGATAGGCATGCTGTGTGCCCTGAAATCCTTATTCCCATGGTATTCATCCACCAATTATTTCACCTGTATTTTAGGCTTGATGTATAGTACAAAATCACTTGAGGAACCTAAAGTGATGAACATGGATTGTGCCTGTCTATTATTGGGAGAATATGGGTGGGGGAAACCAGGGAGGTGTTCTGGTTGGGTAACCAAGCCAGTATCCTTTTCTCAAACTTGTTAGAGCCTCTTTAAAAAAAAAAAAAACATGGCTGTAAGGATGGAAAATAAATTCAATGTGTTAATGGATTCATGCCTCTAAGAAGCAAGGCTTTTTTCAATGGGGCCCCAATGCTTTGGATTTTTTATCTTCCAAAATAAGTTTGTACAATCTCTCCTTTTCAGTTATGTAAGACAGCTGGAATTTATTTTCCAAAGAAAGGTGATTTAGATCAGGGGTCACCAACCCCCAATCTGGGACCCACTACCGGACCTTGAGCCTTGTGGAACCGGGCCATGGAAGTAGCAGGCAAGTGTGGAACCACGCCTCTCCCCGCCCCCACTGGTCCACAAAGGTGGAAAAGTCAGGGAACTCTGTTTTAGATTATTTTTAAATTTTATTTTACATGTTTACTTGCTATTGTTTATTGTGAAACAGGACTTCCATGATGTGGAAATTTCAGATTAAGATCTTTCTACTGATTCTTACTGAATGTTGATTAAATTAGATTTAAGTTAAAGATAATCAGAAGATGGGGAAAGGTCCCGTTGTCTACTACTGCATCCAAAATTTATCCACGGAACCATGATCTGTTACTTTTATCAGTAGACTTTTTCTTTTTGTAAAGCTTTGTGGTATCATTAAAAGGAGAACTAACTTTGATGTACAGAAATAACGTGAGATGTGCATCTTAAAATCCATTTAAATATCAAGAAACAGGAAGACTTTTCATGGATATGGGAGGTGAGGTGGCAAAGGAATATCCCATTGTTTGTTATCTGTGCTCATGACACCATTCTTCAGATATGTAATGTGGAATGATATATAATTATACACCAATTGGGATCATGGAGATTTGTGGGTAATTATTATACAGATTTTTAATTACAGAGAGCGGTTTTATAAGTGGATGCCTCTGAGCTTTCAATTTATCTCTCTAAATCTACCACAATAATTTCAGCCCACTTCTTCGAAAAACTGTTTGCAGATTTTTATAGAAAATGTTTCTTCTATATAGAACTGAAGGTAGAGGTAGTATTCAGCAGGTTCTGACCAGTTCTGGAGAATCGGTAGTGGAAATTTTTAGTAGTTTGGAGAATACCATCTCTGACTGGCCCCGCCCTCACCTGTTCTCTGCCTCCTGAGTCCCAGCTGATCAGCTGGGTCTTCTTTTGTTGCCCTGCACAGGAGAACAGAGCTGGAAAGCAGATTAGTGGGGTGGGGAGGGAATGGGCAGTAACCTCCCCCCAGGAGTGTGGAGGGAATGGGGATTTTGTAGTACCCTTCCCCTGGAGTGGGTGGGAATGGAGAATTTACAATATCCTTCCCCTGCCACACCCACCAAGCCATGCCCACAGAACCAGTAGTATTTTTTTTTTAATCCCACCGACTGAATGATTTGCTTTATCTTCAGTTCCCTTCCAAGATACCCCCTTGATTATACCAACATACTGTATCCGGTATAAAAATGTTCCTATGAGGAATCCAATTGATACTTTATTAAATTTATCTTTGAGCCAAACCTCTGCCTCAAAGGAAAGACAATAATTGGTACATGGATAAGTCTAATAACTTTGAAAAGGAAAAATTGAGAATTTTTTTTAAAAAATATTCAATAATCCATATTGAAGTTCCCACATTTCCCCCCCCCCTCCCCCCAAAAAAGGCACACAATTACTTGAGTTTCCTCTGGGTTATTCCTTTTTCCACTGAGTTATAACAGAGGAATGGAAGAATTCTCATTTTGAAATGTTTACAACTATATGCTGAGCTAGTAAGAATAAATTATCACTCTAAAAGCTGAGTCAGGATTGAAGATGCATAACCAGGATCAGAAGAAGTCATTTGCTTGAGTGGAGAAAATAGAGAACTGATTTTAGTTTGCCTTCATCAGGCAATCTATCCCTTAAACCTATGGTTAGGGGATTTAAAACAATCAAATTCCACTTTCACCAGAAAGAAACACAATATGCTGCCTTTCCCTTTTTGTTTCCATACAGTTCCTCCTATTCAGCCAGAACATATGACATCATTCCATATTCAATTATAAGTGGCAAGTACATCTGAGCTGTGATCAATATAATTAAAATTGGACTGTGTGCCACTGAGATGTCTACAGCAAATGTTGTGTACTAAAGGAGAATATCCACCTAGAACAGAAGAAAATACACTGGACACACCACGTAGGAAAAGCTGTATTCCTATGCAGATAAACTTTTAATATATGAAAATATAATCATGTGTTCAGAAATAAAAACTTCATAAAAGTGCAACAAAGCAAACCTCCCCTAGACACACTTTATTACTAAGTCAAGTCCATAGTTCTCAAATTTCTTTGAAGTCAGCCCCCATCTATGTGTACCCCACTAGCCTCAGTGTGTTGGGGAAAGTCTTCCTCATCCCCATACATTTTTCCTGGTCAATGAAAAGTGAATTGGCTTTGACAGCAAGCTCATGTTCCAGATTGGCTTTGGTGTGAAGCAGTGCCTGGAGAACATCTTCAGCATCTCTCAACCTCTGTTGCAGTCCCTGGATTGTATCATCAATTTCATATACTTCATTCACAAGGCTAAGTGGAAAGAAAGCAGAAAAGGGTATTAATATATTATTTTCATGCTTTAGGCTTTTCACCTCCTTTTCTTGTCAAAACAAAAGACTATTTTTTGACTATTAATTGTATTTGCTGAGGGAAAGAAGTGGTTCAGAAATAGGAAAAATAAATAGTTAAAATGAGGTGCATAGGAAATAGGTGTATATTTTGAAATGATACCAAATGATGCATTCTGTTAAAACATACGCGCGCGCACATGCGCGCGCACACACACACACACACACACACACACGGAAGTTATATTTCAAAAATACTGAATTGAGATACATGCATTAAATTCCAAAAAGTTCGCAATAGGTGACATTTTCTCAAGGAGTTCACTTTCTCTACAGTGTGAGTTAAAGAAAGCTGCATACATAAATCTCCAGATTAAGGAAAGCTGAAAACTTTTACAAATTAAAAAAATGCTTTGAAAAGCCTTTATCATTGTTATTATTAAATGCAAAATATTTGTATCTATATATTATTTATTGTGTAAACATCCATGTAATAAATCCTACAAAACCCAATAATGTTTTTGCTCAGCATTCTAGCTTTTCACAAGGAAGCTTCCCCAATAAATTGAACATTTATTGCACTCATAAGAATTATTCCCCACCCACCCCCACCCCGCCAATGAAACCAATGAAACAAAATTGTCTGAGAAAGCGTCAGTGTGACAAAGCAGCACTACTTAGGGGGAAAATGAGAAAAGAATGGAAAATTGTGGTTTCCTGTTTGCATAGTAGTATTCTCACATGTCATTGTTTTTCCTCTTTCATGTCAATTCAAGTGACTGGGCAACTCTTCACCCTGAATATCTGAAGGATGAAGAAAAAGCAGAACAGATGCTTTCAAAAGGCACTCTAAGGTGAAACTAGATTTCTAGCTAGTGAGCCAAATTGAAAAACTAGAATCTCCATGAAATGTTAAGCAAGCATTGTGCTTAGTGTTGTTTCCTGTTGCCCGTCGTAGCTGATACCAGGACATTAGAGGAAGTGTGCAGGAGGAAGGACTTTCTTTACCATCGTTCCTAAAGAGAACCAGCTGGTCTATAACTGATTGATAGTTCATTCATGCGGCCCTTTCTGGATCTGGGCGCACTTCACACAGTCACTTCCGCCCTCGTTATTTCCCGCTTGGATTATTGCAAGGCTCTCTACATGGGGCTCCCCTTGAAGAGTCTCCGGAGGTTGCAGTTAGTCCAGAATGCAGCCGCGCGGGTGATCGTGGGCGCCCCTCGAGGCGCACACATAACACCACTTCTCCGCAGGCTGCACTGGCTTCCTGTGGCCTTCCGGATTCGATTCAAGGTGGTACTGATGGTATTTAAAGTGCTCCATGGCTCGGGACCTGGGTACTTACGGGACCGCCTGCTGCCATCAACAACCTCCCGCCGCCCAGTACGCTCCCATAGGGTCGCCCTCCTTGGGGTACCGCCACCTGATCGTTGTCGACTGGCGGCCCCGAGGGTGCGTGCTTTCTCTGTGGGAGCGCCCTCCCTGTGGAATGATCTCCCCCCGGAGATACGAGCCATGACAGATATCCTCTCCTTCCGGCGCGCAGTTAAGACCCTACTTTTTAAACAGGCTGGCCTGGCCCAGTAAGGGTTTAAGGGGTTTTAGTAAATAGGGTTTTTTAAATTTTAACTTATTTGTAAAATTTTTTGGGATGCAGCCATACTCATGTTTAATTCGGTTTTAAATTCTATTTAATTTTGTATCTCTGTATTTTATGTATTTATTAGGCTGTACACCGCCCCGAGTCCCTTTTCGGAGAGGGAGCGGTATAGAAATACGATTATAAATAAATAAATAAATTCATAAATTCTATTCAGTCAGAAATGCAGAGTAAGCTAGCTAACTATTAGGTTTTGGCCTCTGGAAAAAAAAATAAGAGTCAGACTAAGTCAATTACACTTAGATATTATGGATACTAGTAGCTTGTTAATTGTGACCAAGATAAAAATTTGGGCATATCTCTATTTTGGTTCAGAGTTTACATCTGATTCATACTTTGCAAAGTTTAATTGTAAAGTTAGAATAAGAAAATTAGCTCTTAAATAGAAAATCAAACTCTCACTGACTGCTAATTGAATGAACTGAATTAGTGTTATACATGAATCTAAAAGGTTAAATATATGTGCAAATTAGAAAAAGTTATTAAAAACAGACATGGAAAGGTCTAAGCAAAACTGTCCCAACTTCTCTTTATTCAGTTCCCTAGGTCAGTGGCCCCTGACCCCCAGCCATGGACTTACAGCACGCCAGCATCTGGGCCACGCAAACAAACGAAGCCCCGTTCACTGGATGCGGGCAGGATACAAAACCACCACCCACTCCACTTTGTGGAAAAAGCTTTCTCCACAGAACTGGTCCTTGGTGCACAAAAGGTTGGGGGATGCTATCCTAGGTGGTTACAAGGGATAAAAGAAAAGTTCTCATGGGCTCCAGGTCAAGCCTGCTACTTTTAAACCCTTCCCCCATCCTCCTCATTGCAATATTAGGCCTCAGGGTGGCTATATTCAAGGGAGGAGACTTTTTTACGATGTCCAAATTGCTGTCAGGGAAGAATGTCAGTTCTGATGCTTACGGGAGTAGTAGTATCAGCCTCAACACCAGAGCTATCAAATCTGGACTGCATCAATCCAGCCAGCAACAAAATGGCAGCAAAGAGTTAGTTTTCCCTACCTCTTTGCTTTCATCCAATGGTTTCCCTATGAGCCAGTTTGGTATAGCATCAGGCTAGAAATCTGAAGACTGTTGAGTTCTAGTCCTACCTTGGGTACAAAGCCAACTGGATGGCTGGGAGCCAGCCTCTGTCACTGTATTCTAGCAGGAAGGCAATGGAAACTCACTTCCAAAATCTTGCCAAGAAACTATCCTGTGGTTTCTCTATGGCTGCATGCTAGCTCTGCAGTTGATTATGTTTTTTAAAAAAAAGATTGAAGGCCCAGTTGAATTTGGGGTCCCAAATTGGCCACTATCTCTGTATTTGTTCTACTGGCTCTTTCCTCCAAACTAGTATAATGTTTAGCTTGGTCATGGGCCAGGTTAGAAGTAGCCTTCCCTTTCTGCCCTTAAGATGTATGGGACTATAGTTCCCATAATCTTCAGTTAGTACTGAGAACAGATTGGAGGAGATGGTTCTGCAAAAAAATATACATTAAATATTACAGATGCCATTGGTAGGGTTCTTTTTTACATCAGGAAACCAACAACGCAGAAGATGTGTGGTTGATTCTGGTAAGTCCTTAAAATTATATTGAGGGATATTCATAGGATCTGAAGCCACAATAGAGCATGGGACCCTATATTTCAGAGGATTCTCATTATGCTCCAGAACAAAGAAAAAAATTCAATCCCTTTTTGCCTTAAGAATGTATTGTTCTGTCACTGGTTGATTAGTGTACTTCATCAAACTGTGTCCCTGAATAGTCTCTAAGTATGCAAGCTTGTGCATGGAAAACAGAGAAGATTGAGAATGTGATATGGGGAAAAATTGAACCACTATGGAACTGTATATGCTTTACGTGAAGAACGCTCTAGGCTTCATGCCTATTGAACCTCAGTGAAAGGGATCAGGTAGCAAATAACGTGGGATAAATCTGGAGAGAAGCTCTTAATCAGATAATATAAATTACATACATACATACATACATACATACATACATACATACATACATACAGTAGCATGGCCTGATTAAGTCTCCTTTTCAAAGGTCTGCCAGCTTTGCTGTTTATAAACACTTTTTATTTCTCTATTTTTTTCCTTCCCTTCCCTTTCTCCTCCTTTCTCGTTTCCTTCCCTTTCTCCTTTCTTCTTTCTCCCTTCTCCCTTCCCTTCCCTTCCCTTCCCTTTCCTCCCTCCCTGCCTGCCTCCCTCCCTCCTTTCCTTCCTTTTTCCCTTCTTCCAATAAAAAAGGTAGAGGATCTTGATTTCCCTTACCGTAACTGGGCATAATCTCGGCAAAGTTCTACATTAGGTCGACGTGTACGCTCATCCAGGCGAGTCTGGGCAACTTTCAGAGAAGAACCTTTTTCTCGAATAGCCTTCCGAACAGCTTCTATAGTCATCTCTGTATCAAAGATTTCTTGAAGAATCTACAATTTGGAAAAATAAGGGGAAGGGTTAGAAAATCAATATGATATTGATATGTGTCTTTAGTAAGGACTATATTAGTTCCCCAGCCCCAACTGCATCTTAGTTCTATAAGATAACATGAATCCAGCTAGCGACTGCTACATTAAATCAATCATCACTTCTTTTGCCACTTGATTGTTAATTTTTAAAGCCAAAAACCAGGGAAATGATTGAATACATAGCAACTGATTATTAAAGTCAATAACCAGATCTTGAAATGAAATTCTAATCTCATTTTGCTGGCCAATGCTTGGCTTAGCAAATGCCTTGCCCAAGCTCAATTGACAGAACAGCAGTCCAGATGCTGCTCCCATCCCTCCAAAAGTTGTACATTCTGGGAAAGACCAAGGACTGGTATTTGTGATATTGCAATAAATACATCCCTATCTTTTCTGGAAAAAACTAGGTGGTCATGCTTTTGGCTATGCATCTGTGGGTCCAAGCCTATTTTTCATGGAGAATCTAATATTTCACGGGGCTACCCCAACAAAAAGCTTTCATCAAAGGGCTATTCTACAGTGAATGGGGAGAGGGTAGTCATTGCAAGTAGGGGAAAGTTACATCCCTTTATGCTGCTCTCTGAAGTTACTACTGTTAGACTAGATCAGGAGTGTCAAACTCAAGGCCAGCGGGCCGATCCGGCCTGTGAGGTGCTTAGATCTGGTCTGCAGGGCCAGCCTGGAAACAGCAAATGACAGTTGCCTCTGCCAACAAAAACAGAGCATGGGGGGTGTTCCATTTTTGGCTACGACAGACTCCTGCAACCCTCTGCCAGTGAAAATTGAGCTTGGGGGCCCCACGTGCAGCCTCCCTGCTCTCCATTTTCAGCTGCGACAACCTCCCGCAGCCCTCTGCCAGTGAAAGTGGACCTCAGGGAGGGCACTTGTAGCCCCCCCCTCCCCCACGGTCTGTTTTCACTGGCAGAGGGCTATCAAAACAAATTAAAAACAAAACAAAAGGAGAAATGTTTCCCCTTTTGCATTTGAGCAGGCAAGAAGGGACAAGAAAGGAGAAAGGGGAAGAGGAAAGACAAAGAAAAAGAAGGAAAAATGGGAAGAGAGCAAGGAAGTAAAAATAAGGAAAGGGGAAGGAAGAAGAAAGGAGAAGGAAGAGGGAAGGAAAAAAAGAAGGAAGGAAGGAAGGAAGGAAGGAAGGAAGGAAGGAAGGAAGGAAGGAAGGAAGGAAGGGGATTATAATAAGAGGGATGGTCTCAGGGAAGTCCTGCTTTAGCATTTGGCCACCACAGGTGCCCCCGACATGAGACATGTGTCACGCCCACCACTATGGCCACCCCCACCCCCATCTCTGCTCCATGCCCACCCACCCCCACCCCCCAGCCCTCTGGGGTCAAACACAACTCTGATGCGGCCCTCAGTGAAATCGAGTTTGACATCCCTGGACTAGATCCAAGCCTGAACAACCATAATTTTGAATAGAGATTTTGTATTTATGAAAGGGACCTGGGGAAGCAGGGAGGAAAAAAAAAAGAACCCTTGTCCTTTGCCTCTCAGAAATCACGAAAGAGAGAGAATTAACAGTGTGTCAAACATGCAAGAATGCCCTCACAATTGCAAAGAACAGTTGTATTATGGAAACATGTGGCCTGTGGAAATTGTTGACAATCCAGTAGAGTCTCCAGAGAGATTCTAGTTTACTCTCCTCTATCATCTTGTGAGAAAGAGGGAAACTTTCTTCAGGGCATAGGCTAACTCAAATCTCTAGTGACTTTTTCCTCCCTCACTATGCCCTAATAAATGTGGGAAAAGGAATGCCATTCCAGATTCTTCACTCGGAAGAAAAAAAAGTGAAAACGACAATCAGCTCTCTCAGCTGTAGCAAACCTTTTCTGTGGGGAGCGGCCGGTGGTGATTAAAGCTTATCATTAACTTATCATTGTAAAGTTTAATTAAATTATTTTTAAAAGGGAAGGCTGCTTAGGAAAGCCATGGTGCGCCTTTGAAATTCTGAAATGTGAAAATTACTGAGAATGTGATAACTAATGTACAGGTAGTCCTGGATGTATGACCACAACAAAATTTCTATTGCTAAGCAAGGCAGATATTAAGTGAGTCATGCCTCATTTTACCACCTTTTTGCCACAGTTGTTAAACAAATCACTGCATTTGTTAAGTGAATAATATGGTCATTAAATGAATTTGGCTCCTTCCCAATTGATTTTGGGAAATTGATCTCACCTTATGAGGGTGAAGGTTCGTTCTCCAAGCTTGTGGGTTGCTTTCCGAATGTTTTGTTACCAGGCTAGTAACAAAGTTTAGGGAACTCCCTAAACTCCACTGGAAATGTTATCTAACCTGCTAACAAAATGTTCAGAAACCAGCCCACAAGCTTGGAGAATGAACCTTCACCCTCATCCTACACCCGAGCTACAGATACTCCCCACTATTGCAGATCTCACCTTAGCCAGATGGGTCTGAATCTTATTTTTGGCATCAGCAGTTTCAGAGATGCGGTTGGTAAAGGCAACATTTGCTCGGTTAAATTGGTTCCACATCTCATTGGCAGTCACCACAAGCAAAGTTTCAATATCATCCCTGAGTTTGGAAGAGGCAGCCCGCTCACTCTGGGAGCGCAGAATGTTATCATCAGTAAATTTGGCCCAGGATTCTGGCACTGAAACCCTGGGAAAGCAGAAGAGACACAAACACGCAAAGTTGTAAATAGTATATGTGGCTCTTCCATGAAACTAATTCTAAAGATAAAGGTGTACCAGTTATGTTTGCAACATTTGAACTGTTTAATAATTCCATCTGCGGTGTTTGGACATCCCATTTTTAAGCATGCCTTAACTATTTTTCTCCTAAGTGGGAAAGAAAAGGGAGGGGAGAAAAGGAGTGGAAGAGGAGGAGAGATGTGCATGCAAGAAATTTAAGTATAACTGAAGTCAGAAATGCTGGTGTTGTATTCAAGCCTGCCAAAATCTAGCCTCTTCCACAAACATTAATTTGTTCATCACGTGTATTGCTTTTTAAAAATGGAAGGGGAAGTATAATTCAGTAATCATCATCTTACATGCTGTTTAGTATTCTGGATATTCTTAAATGAGCATGAAGAAGCATTTTATAGTGGATTGTTCCATTTTATTGTTCCAACTTTCTGACTGGAGGGGAAATTTTTCTGGTCCATTTTGTGAGAACAATCTGATACTATGAATGGAATCAGTGGAGGGTGCTTCTGATTCTGGTGCCAAGGGCAGGGCAACTGGCAGTGCGAAAGGAGAGACGGGAGCTTTGGAGGAGCAAGATGATCTAGTGGACCAAATGAACTGGCCTGCTTGAAAGTTAGAGTTCCCCAGCCACACTGTGCTCTTAATGCACTTCTATTGAATAAAGCATCAGGTGAGGAACTAATGTCACCTCAGACACACTATTTGGCACTGAAGAGAAAAAGTAATAGCATCAGATAAGAGGCATAGATAGAATAGAATAGAATTCTTTATTGGCCAAGTGTGGTTGGACACACAAGAAATTTGTCTTGGTGCAAATACTCTCAGTATACATAAAAGAAAAGATACATTCATCAAGAATCATAAGGTGCAACACTTAATGATAGTCATAGGATACAATAAGCATTAACTATGAAGTCATCAAAGGATGAGCAATCACAGGCATATAAGTTTTACATTTCTGAAAAAGTGATGTTTATGCTCCTTTATATCCCTGGGGGTTGTACAAAGGGAGCTTTGTATTGTAGACTCATATAAATAAGAGACTCATCTATAAAATCACAGACATTTCAACTTTGCATCAGCTGTAACTTCAGCTAAAACAGAATTGAATTCTGAACACCTATTCAAGGAAATAATCCTCAAGTTTCTGTAATAAACAAAAAGGGATGCATGCCACTGAAGGCAGTATACAAAGTAATCTCCCTTCATTTTATTTTGTCATCAACTCTGTGAAGTAGTCAGGGGTGGGATCCGACAGGGTTAACTATCGGATAGGTGATTTATGAGGTTCGGTGATTTACATATGTGCTTCCCTGCACGCTGCTGCGCACCCACCTGTAAATTGTCATCAGCACTCTGCATGCTGAGAAGCAGCCTTTGAAAAAGGACTTTTTTCCTGCTTTTTTAACTGCAGCAGCTGAAATTGAAAAAGCAGGAAATAAAGGTCAGATAAGAGCCCAGGCGGGCAGGTGGGCAAAAACATCAGCAGACATAGAACCGGTTCTATGTCTGCTGCTCTTCAGAGCCACCCATTCTACAGAGGTGGACAGAACCGGTAGAAACCCACCCCTGGAAGTAGCTAAGAGAGACTGAATAATTCAAAGTCATCTATTGAATGGCTGGTCTGAATTTCTGTGTATGTCTCCAACAGTTTAACCACTGTCACTGGTTCCCTTAAAAATGAAGGTGGTAATCTCCATTCAACACTTACGTAGCATCAAACCGCTCTACACCACGAAAGTAGCCGATGCCATCAGATGTGTTCCTGAGATGGTGACATTTGTCATCAATTCGGTGAGCTGATTGCTTGTCACTCAAGTCTTTCTCCATCTCATGCTGGGCTGACCTATCAGCTCTGTAATGAAATGAGGGTGAAAGAGTAAACTAGGATTATAACTTTTGCAAAGAAAAAGTTTTATTATCTCATAACAGTGGCAAACTGAGGGCTAAAACAAAAGCAGAATGTACACATGCACACACATGCCTGTGCACATCAACATATGTGCGTAGTGTAAAAATCATTATAATCCAAAGGCTAGAAGTAAACAAAACCAACCAACTGACTGTGCGCATCCATGGGAGAACAACTGAGCACTTAATGGAAAGATCAACAGGGTCAGGGCTGTCTGGATATCCAGGGCGATGTTCCATTAGGCATACACTATGACAGAGAAGACATGACTCCTAGGTCAAATGAGAATGGCACTGTCTAGGAATCCTAAAAGAAAGGAGCATGCCCATCCCGTGGATTTTGCTAGGGCATGCAGGCACACATGGAGATAGGAGGTCTTACAAAAAGCCTAGTTCTCCATGTAGAATTTCATAGGTGACAATGAACACCCTGAATTTCACAAGCTGAAATCCAATGCAGCTCACAGAAGAAAATGATACAGGTGTATATTGTGAAATGTTCCAAACCACCTATGTTGCTGCATTCTGGATCAGTTGCAGTGCCTGAATGTTCATCAAGGACAGTTCCATATATAGGACATTACAGTAATCCAACTCAGAGCTAGCTAAGGTATGAATCACTGTGAATAGGGGGTAGTGCTGCCTTTTTTTAAAAAAGAGAGTTATTTTCCCTCTCCTCCAGGGCAATCACCGGACCCAATAGAACTGGACAATTGTTGCCCAGTCTCCCTGGCCATTTTCAGTGGATACATGATGCACATATATTCTACTCTTAAGAGCTAGAGTTTTTATAGAGCTGGATTTCTCTTGCACAGATTGTATGTTTGCTCTATCAGCCATGTGTTGTTATTTAGAAGCAAGCGTGTTGGTTAGTTGAGTGCTTTACTAGGATCCACTCTCAATTCCTACCCTCACCCACATCTCTGACTTTCCCATTTTGGGGGAGATCTCAGTGCATTCTACTCACATCTAAGTGAATATTAGCAGAAATTTCTGGGCAGTCAGAAACCCAATTTTATCACAGATTCATATCATTCAGAGGCTTTTGCTTATTATTCATAAAAGCAAATCAAGCCTTCTTCAGCTAACATTGTCTTCTCAATTTTCAGGTAGTTTTGATTGTCTGGCTAGCGCTTCACTTCACTTTGAGCAGGCCGGCATGAGCTGACTCAAATGGGATTTTATATAAGGGGTTTTAGATTAGTTTGGTTGGGGTACGAAAGTTTTAACTTATTTTAATCAGGGTTTTTAGATTTTTATTTGGGCAGCCTATAGTTCAATACTTTTTTAATCGTATTTATATCTGTGTTTTGTATTTTAGTTGGCTGTTCACCGCCCTGAGTCCTTCGGGAGAAGGGCGGTATATAAAATTATGAAATAAATAAATAGACAACTAAAAATGAATTTCTGGACACTGACTATCCAGAAAAGGCTTAGACTGAATCCACACAAGGCTCTCAATGCAGATCCAAAATTGAAAAGGGGAAATTTATTCAGATTTTCCCAAATCATTTCCATGGAGAAGAGGAAAAGGTGTTATAAATAGCCATGAGCCCCCAGTCTCAATAAAGTTCAAAAGGGATTGCCTTTCTTTTATCTTGACTTTATAACATCAACAAGAACTGAAAACAGATCGGCACTTGCTAATCTATTGGGCATTGCTGTCAGTCCTGGAGACCTAAAGTACCTTTCTAAGACATCCAACATTTACCTATGTGTCTTTTACCAATACTGTATGTTTCAAATCCAATTTTATGACTCCTAGACATTTGGTTTCTTTCTGATCTTGCTAGAGAAGAAAGCCATCCATACAGTATATAGGAAATGATTTTCACCCTCAAGCTGTGCTATGGAGAAAATTGATTAGGTAGTCATATCAGAATTTATTTCTAAGGCCCTTTTAAAGAAAGTTGAGATTAAATGTTTTCTTACGCAAGCTGGGCCATTGCCTTATCCACGTGTCTTCTCATTCTCTCTTGGCATGAATGGATTACATCAACCTCCTGGTCAAGTTAGAAAAACAAAAACCCTGTCATAAATTTCTAGGGATTAGTAAAAATGATCAGAATTACAAATTTTGAAATACACCCCTATTTGTCCTCTTTGACATTTGTTCAAAGTGGAAGATTTCCAGTCCTCCAGGACAGACTTTTTCTTTCAGACTCAGGGTAACCATTCCTAGGGGCTTGCAAATGACATGACTTTGGATATTATTAGACTTGGCAGGATTAAGATTTCAACCTTGTTTTGACAGCTTCTGTAAAATGTTGTGAGAATAATCTTAAGAGACAGGAGGAAGAACTTCATCCTAAACCAGGGGTCTTCAAACTTGACAACTTTAAGACTTGTGGACCAACTCCCAGAATTCCTCCTCCAGTCATGTTAATTCAGGAATCCTGGAAGCTGAAGTCCACAAGTCTTAATCTTGCCAAGTTTGAAGACCCTTGGCCAAGACAATGGTCTGATTAACAAAATCTGAGTGCAATGGAGGGGTAGAGGTAGAGAAAGCATCTCAAAGAGGATCCTTCCTAGTTCTTTGGAAAGGAAAGGTAGGGGAGAGGGGAAATAGTTTCAAATTTGCAAGATTCGGTTTCTATAGCCTTACTACTAAAGGTAGTATTCTCATCTAGTCATGTTTTGGGTGGTCCTGTTTGCACTACTTTGAAGGGCTGAGAGCTAGTTTGGTTTCTGTAAGATGCCAAGTAGAAATGTTTTCTCATTGACAACAATTTTGCAACAATATATGCTTTAAAAAACATATTCTAACACATTTAAAACATCCATTTTAATCCTAAATCTTATATCATTGTATAAAGATTTGAATATTTGAATATCTAGGTTCAAGTTTCTAGGTTCTATCATATTACAAGACCTAAAATGGACACCTAATATCAAAAACATCATCAAAAAAGCACAACAAAGAATAAACAAAGAATGTTCTTTCTGCGCCAATTCAGAAAGCTCAAACTGCCCAAGGAGCTGCTGATTCAGTTCTACAGAGGAATTATTGAGTTTGTCATCTGCACCTCTATAACTGTCTAGTTTGGTTCTGTAACCCAACAGGATAGACACAGACTTTAGAGGATAATTAGGACTGCAGAAAAAACAATTATTACCAACCTGCCTTCCATCGAGAACCTGTATACTGCACGAATCAAAAAATATTTGCAGACCCCTCACACCCTGGACATAAACTGTTTCAACTTCTACCCTCAAAACAACGCTATGTGGCACTGCACACCAGAACAACTAGACACAGTTTTTTCCCAAATGCCATCCCTCTGCTAAACAAATAATTCCCTCAATACTGTCCAACTATTTACAAAGTCTGCACTACTATTACTATTAATCTTCTCATCACTCCTTATCATCTATCCCCTCCCATTTATGACTATATGACTGTAACTTTGTTGCTTGTATCCTTATGATTGATATTGACTGTTTCCCAGTATGATTTGATTGCTTATTGTACCCTATGACTATTCTTAAGTGTTGTACCATATGATTCTTGACTCTTGATGAATGTATCTTTTCTTTTATGTACACTGAAAGCATTTGTACCAAGACAAATTCCTTGTGTGTCCAATCACACTTGGCCAATAAACAGTTCTGTTCTGTTCTGTTCTATTCTATTCTATTCTATATTTAATATTTAATTTTCACTTAAATTTTCTAAATTTAAATAAGCTAGAGGCTGATATATAAGATGATCATGCAAAGTACACTATGGAGTTTTTGACGCATACACTATAAGGTAGATTCTGGCCCCACAAACTCTTCTTTCTTACCTCTACTTCAGAGATGGTGTTCAGTAGGTTCTGACCAGTTCTGGAGAACCAATAGTGGAAATTTTGAGTAGTTCAGAGAATCAGCAAATATCAACTCTGATTGGCCCTGCCCCCATCTATTCTCTGCCTCCCGAGTCCAGCTGATCGGCTGAGTCTTTTTTTGTTGCCCTACACAGGAGAACGGAGCTGGAAAGCAGGTTAGTGGGGTGGAGAGGGAATGGGGATTTTGCAGTATCCTTCCTCAGAATGGGGAGGGAATGGGAATTTTACAGTATCCTTCTCCTGCCATGCCCACCAAGCCATACTACACCCACCAAGCCACGCCCACAGAACTAGTAGCAAAATATTTTGAATCCTACCACTGCTCCACTTGTCAGCCACATATCCCCACTGACCCAAATATTTTGTTCTGGTTTAATTTCTTGAAACATTTCACTACAATGTTGATATCCACTTGCCTTTAGTCCAGGCAATAGCAAGGGATGCACAATAGTCAAGGACTTAATTTTTTCAAGCCCCACTTCCCCATTAAAAATCCAACTTTCTTTTGGATAAAAGCATTCTCCAGATTACTTTGGACGGTAAGTTGATGGCATTAACAACAGGTATTGTGTTTTGGAGTTTTTTTTAAAAAATATATACGTGTAAAATGGATAATGTAATAGGTTGATCCAGATGTTCCTGGGTCTCATGAGATTTTTTTTTCATGAATGATCTTTGAAAGAGAACACTGGCAAAAATTCTATACAGATTATAGCTCTTAATGTGTGACAGGGGGTCAGCATTACATGGAGAATTTTGTGACCTAGAGTCTGGGCTCAGTATTATCTAATAAGACTAGAACTAATGGAAGCTTATAAATGGAAGTTCAAATTCTATCAGTCCCATTTTAACAATTTTCAAAAATGGAAAGGTCAAAAGTTTGAGGAGCATCAAGATTTATAGCCATTAGCTGACAGTTCTCATAATAAGTAACCTTGATAGTGGGGGAATGAAGCTGCTGAAGAAGTAAACACTTGAGAGGGGGAAGCACAAATAAGGAAAGGCCAAGAGGCAGGATGTACAAAGGAAGACTGAGCCAAGAGGCAAATCCAAGATAGCAATGAGACAAGTGAAATATTTGCTGGGACATTTCCTGACTTCTATAATATCCAGAAGCTACTGAGAGACCAGAATAAAGAACTTATTAAATAGTGTAAAGAATAGTAAGTATTCCAAGCACAGTATTGCTATGATTTTTTTTAAATCAAAGAATGATTCTTAAACTGATTGCTTTCCTCTACTAATTGTATTTGAAACATGAATAAAGCATCTCTTACATTGTTTTCCTTTCATAAACTGTCATTATTTACATCTATATTTACTTTCTTTCATAATTGCCCAATACATATCTGAAGACAAGCAATTTGGGCAAAGTTACACTCCAGATGAATAGGCTTAAACTCAGACAAGCACATGTTGGTGCATTTGAGCCATTCACTCTCTCTTAGCTCGATCTACTCACAGGGTTCTTATGGGGAAAATACAAGGTGAAAGGTATGTTGGATATGTTCACTATCTTGAATTGTTTAAAAAAATATTAAGGCAGGATACAAACAAACAGTTTCCTTTTTCAGGTATTAAATGAGCTTACTGTCAACAATTGTTTTTCTACATCATCATGAACAAGATCAATTCCCATTCTCTTCTCTCGGTGAAGGAGGCATTCCTGGGCTACCTAATAAGGGAAAAAAAGTTATTGTGTATCTCTATGTTGAAATATTTAAAAAAAAACCTGCTAAATGTGTTCCAGGATTGTAAAGTTTGCTGCATGTTGAAAAAGGTATTCTTCTGTGACACCTATATGTCCTTTCAGTGATAAGTATTACCTTCCTATCTGTGTAATGCAGCAGTGTCAAACTCTATTTCATTGAGGGCCGCATCAGGATTGTGTTTGACCTCAGGGGGGAGGGCTGCAGTGAGTGTGACCAGGGTGGGCATGGCCAGTGTGATATCACTCATGTCAGGGGGTTAGTGCTCTATCAGCGAAAACAGGCTCCTGAGCTCTGTTTTCGGCTGTGATGGCTTCCTGCATGGACGGCTTCTGTGCACAGCCCTCCTGAGCTCCAGTTTTGCTGGCAGAGGCACTGTGGGCCGGTCCTTTGCTGTTGCCAGGTCAGCCCTGTGGGCCAGATCTAAGCACACACACCCCTGCAGGCAGGATCAAGCCTGCAGGCCTTGAGTTTAACACCCCTGGTCTAGTGTGTTTTTTCCAAGTTCTTTCCTTTAGAACTTAAAATCTTTATTTGACCATTTCACACAAAATCACTCAAGCTAATAGCAAGCATTGACTTAGGGTTGTTCAAATAAACAACAGGAATGGGATAAAAATTTGAAATATGTTTTAATTTATTCATTTATCTAAATATTTAATATTTATGCATACATATATACACAATGCAGAAAAGATGGAGGGAGGGAGAGAGGAAGGAAGGATCATTCCATACAAGGCTGATGATAGAACAACTTAGTAGACATGGAATGTAATGTATGATGTAGGGAGAAAATGAAAGGGATAAAAATAAAATAGAAAAGGAAGGAATAATGATCTGGAGATAATTATTTCTGCATTGCAGGTTTCAGTTTGTATTCACCTACTTATCAAACACTGAGGAAAAATAGTTATTTTTAAATCAGAAAAAAATGTTACTTACTATTTGCTTAACCTACTAATTCTAGTTACTTGTTATGGAATGGTATATTATTATTGTTTGCTAAATTTTGGCAAAATGCATGATGATTTATCTGAATTAAAGCAGTTTATTGATCTTTCAAAAGAAAAAAAAATAATTCACTGATACTGATTTCCCCCCCCCTCAAACTGAAGTTAAAAAATTAATAAGAGCACAATTGATTTGATTCCTACTGGACTGTTAGTATCAACAAAACTAAGATAAATTATTAAGAGAAATACATAAAATATCTGGACTGTTGCTAAGTCATCTAAAATAACTTTACTGGACCCTAAGAAGGCATTTAAACAGCTGAACCAGAGCAAGTAACATCACTGAAATATCAAATGTATTATCAATGGAATTGATCGGTTTACCTGAAGGGGCCCTTCAGTTTCTACCAATCCTCTTTCTAGACGCTTCTTCATTTCTGTAAGAGCATTTGTCTCTCCAATCATTCCGTCTATTTCATGGTTGAGCTCTGTTTTCCAAAATACAATATCATTGACTCGCTCTCCTATATTTTTGGTTGTTTCTGTTTGGGTTTTCCTTGTTTGTTGATCCTTATCCTGGATCATCCGGGAAGTATCCACTCTCATTTTTTCAGCATTGTGCCGTGATGCTTCTGAATCCTTGTAGTTGGTCAGATTTGATCTGTACCAATCATCAGGAGAGTACCTATTAAAGAGTGCTGTTCTGTTGGACACAAAGGGGAGCATGTTGCTTGGGGTGACTCCCTGAGAACTCTTGGAAAATGGTGCTAAAGTCGGAGTGATAGCAGCAACTTTATAGTAAGTGCTAGGTCTCCAAGGTAGGCTTAGGCTGTGGGTTAAAGAATAATGAGGGAATCGATTCTTATAACTTGATGCCATGGTGCTGATAGCCGGCAGAAAATTTGATGGTGTTGGTCTTGGATGGGCATATGTGGCTGTCAAGGTAGAGCCTACAAGCTCCATTTTGACAGAAATCTATCCAGTCACGTACCCTGCACCAACAAAAGAAAGCACAGAAATGCATGCAAGAAAGTCCACTTAAACTCAAAACTTAGTTGGCAAATGCTGCTCACCACATGCAATTGATCCCTGACTATTATGAAAAGGTTAAGCAATGATTTGTTCTTTAAAGGAATTATTGTTAAGCTTAGATTTCTGTTGCAGACAAATCTAAAAATTGCTGATTAACATATATAGCATTTTATATTATAAATAGATCTCTCATGCTCTTATAATATTGGCCCGCTAATATGTAGCAGATAGTTGTAGTAGACTGCTATAACAACAACAACAAAATACCCCAAACTAACTTTCCTCATACGAATATCCCATCGTGAGTAATTCATTATGATTCTCTTAATTAATGTCTCAACTCATTTGCTGTTCGTTCAGATGAGTCATTGAAAAGTCCAACTCCATATCAATCCTTATGGCTACATAACCATGTGCCAATTTCATACTGAACCTTCATTTTTACACAATTTCAGAATTTGTACTGAAAAAATGTTTTAATGGATGTGTGACTTTACTGAATTTACTTTTATGGGATGTGAAGAAAGGAGCCATTGTTTCAGAGTGATTGCCAGTTTTATGTCTACTATTTTAGCGTTTCTGAGAAGAAATGGATTGAATATTAGATTTAAATGTGAGAAATTAAAGTTCAAATCCAGGGTTTAACTATGAAATTTACTGAGTAGCCTTGGGAACCATAATCCTAATCTAACTCTCGTATGAATTGATCACACACCTAAAGTGCTGTCAGACAAATAGATAAAGAATTACTCAATAAGAAATTAAAGAGAACATAATGTGGTCAATTGCCTCATTGACTAAGGTAGGTAAAGCAAATATTTTGTTTCATCCTGCAATTGAATATGTGACTATCAGTGGTGTGTAGACTGTAACCTTAAGATAAAAGATCACCCAAGATCAGTTCTTTGACAGTGTCTTTTTAGAATCAGAGTAGTAACACATTTGAAATAGTATTGAAAGCTTATCTTGGAGACAACAATCATAAGGAAGATTGTTGGTTCAAATAACCACAAGCTAAATCAGTCCATTGTCCTATAGAGTTAGGCTTATTGTCTGCTGGAAACCTAATATTCCTGGCCATCTAATGTAAATATCTGGCTGGTACATAATACACAGTCCAGTAACAAATACAGAAAATTCTCCTGAGCTGATGAAACTTTACTGCAGCTGCAAGAGCAGAAATGAAATAAAACCAAACCATTTGATTTATTAAACAGGCAATAAAGATGCATTGCATGCTAACAGGGGCCTCATAGGGCTAATTAACCCCCTTATGTTCCATGTTAGATTTTCTTTACTGCCATTCTAACACACCTTTGCCTTTATTGCAATTGCACTACAGTAATTGATATTGAATTAATGATCTTCTGAATGTCTTTGAAATACAATGCCTCCTTTTTGACAATACCCAAATTCATCATTTTTCCATTGGACTCAATGGAATGGGCACCAGTGTATTTATCCTTCAGAATTAAGAAATTAAGGTAGGGAGCATTGCTTGTTTTTTTTTGTCCCGACCTGTTGCTGAGTTTCATTGTTGCTTTCTCACAAAGCATAGCAAGAAATCATGTATCTTCAACAGGAATTTCTTTGTGTATGGGGTATGTGTGTGAGAAAGAGAGTAGGAGTGAAGTCTGTGTTTTTGTGTGAATGGATACGGGTATGGAATTTCAGATCTCTTACTTGATAACCAATATGATATTTTCAGCTGAAAATAAGCCTATCTGAACATAGGAGCTTGACGGCGGGGGGAACCTTACTCTTAATATACCCAGACCTGGCTGATCTTGTCTGCCAGTTGGTGTACAGTAATGGGTGACCATGGGCCAGTCACTCTCCCTCAGCTTTAGGAAGGAGGCAATGGCAAACCAGTTCCAAAATCTTGCCAAGAAAAATGCAGGAACTTTATAGTATTATCAACAATACTAGCCCCAAAAGAATATATCAAACAAACAAAAAAAGAGTCTGTCAAAAAAGCTTTTGAAGAAAAGTTTAGCAAGCACGTACAGAAGCCTTCACACAGCCTAAACTTGTGGGCCATGTGACATTTGTGCTGTCACACTTGTTTAGAAGCCATGTTCTTGAATAAAATACATAGAAAGCTACCCAAGGAAAGCTGAGTTTGGAGCAGAGGGTAAAAAGTCTTTCCCACTGCTCTGCTAAGCAAACTCTAACCTCAGCTCATCTACAGAAATTTTCACTCAGATCATTTTATAATTATAACTTGTAATCCCTTAATTCAGGGTAGAGTCAGGGCGACTGGATGGAGCTGAGCATTTAATGGCTGGATGCCCTTCCTGATGCCATGCAGAGATCACAGCAGATACTGTTTTCATTCAGACCTATATTGTGCGTTATCTCAAACTATTTCTCATACAGTGCTTATAATTATTTGTTAGGGTAAGTTCAGGAAGTCTAAACAATGATAGCCATATTGTGATTACTACCACTACCATTATTATGATTACTATCATAGTATCCTTTTTTATCTTTAACATCCATGAGCAAGTGATGTTTAAATAATGCATAATTTTAGACAGCGATCAGACTTGAGTTATTTTATATCTATTTTTGGAAATATAATTATATGCATCAAATTGCCCAATAGCTTTTTATTATAAACTACAGCAAATGGTTGAGAAAAAAAATGCCTGTGTAATAAGAGAATCAATTATCTTTTTTCAGTTTGGTAAATCTAAGTGCCTTTTAAATTCAGATGCATTGATTTATTCCCACTGGGTCAGATGACAAAAGGTCTGTTAAATAAACATTCCAGAACAGTTGCTAGAACTAAAGCCTGGGGCATTTGGCTCCCATAATTACAAATTAAGACAAGATAATTATCAGGTTTATACTGTATTTCTGTTGAGATGTGGTATTCGGAGGTCTGCTTTCCTTCCCCCATTACTATTTTGAATAAATTATTTCACCCCATTTCATAAAATGAAGTTTATAGAAAGGATTTGGGAGCAGAATATTGTAGAGAGCAAAATGTTAACCATCTTATGGCATCACTTTCCACCCAGAAATGTTACTGGTATCCTTGATCTTTCAATCCCACATCTCTGCCTTAACTTTCAGATTAATGTGAATAAATTAGAAGTAAAATTTACATAATGTGTAAACATTTTAGGATATTATTAATACCGGTATATTTCTATTATTTGAATTCTGTTTTCCACTTAAACTTTTTCCCATACTCCACCTGTCAGCTTTCTCCTCTTTCTCTTTCGCATCCCACGGGATCTTACAGTACTTTTTTTTTACATCTTTATTATATGTATATATCTTCTTTTGGCTTTGTGCAGTGGATTAATTTCAGGAAGTAGGCAATGATCAGAAGGATATTCTCTTGTCTTAATTTGCCCCTATGGTTTCACTTTCCATGGACCAATCCAAAGACTCGTTTCCTATGAAGCCATGAGTGCTAAGAGAGTGACTTGCCCTGTGTCTGTTTTTTCTATCTGCTTATTCACTCTTGAAGAACAGACAAGTAAGACACTCTACCTAGAAGATTAGTATGTACAATGATTGCTGGGTGTTCCTTGAGAGATGCTGCCTCCCTGGTGCCAAGAGAGACCTTCAGAGAAGCCAGAGTAGCTGCTACTCACCTATCTGCAGATGGTGCTAAGGAAGGGATGGGAAAAAAAACACTTTCCTGGATCCACAGGTTGCTGCTCATACAGTGGCCAGTGTCTCTACTGTTCTTCCCTCCCACACAAGGCTTCTATCCCGCCCTCTAACATTGTGACATACATCCTTTCAGGTCTGCACCATTGGTTAAAAGGAGAGTGGAAGGAAAGGGGAGGGCAGAGGAGAGAGGTTGTTAAGGACTCACTTGCTGCTTAGTAACTCTATTCCCTGTCTGGTAAAGAAAGAAGGGAGGAGGAAGAAAAACTGGCAGGGAAGGGGAAAAACGATTCTGAAAAGATCATTACTCAGCATTAATTGCATATGTGTGGAGGGTAGTAAGTGTGCAGCGGTGCCCATCCTACCATGGGATGTAAACTTGCACAGCTCATGGAGTAAAAATGCCAGTGAACCTCTAACTGTTTGGAACCATAACAGGAAAGGGGTACTGCAAGTAAAAATAAAACCTTTTCAGGATAACTGAGCAAGTAGATACTCAGGAGGAAAAGGAGGAAAAAAAATATCTTTACTTGAACACCACAGTTGTCATGATTGCCATGGATGACTTGAGCTGAAGCATAATTTGAAAATAACATTCTTCCATAGAACTAATGATTTGTTGTTGTTTTTATTATCATATATAAAGTTTTTTGGGGGAGGGGGAGAAGATATGTGAAATGTGTTGCTGTAGTAAGCAAACTGAGCCCTCCCTGAGAGTAAAACCAAGCCTCAGTGACTGACACCACACTCATACAGCACCTTTTAACATTGCTGTTCTGTTCACGCTTACTTATAAATAAATCCCACTTTGTTCACTGAAGTTTACTTACTGTCTAAACTTTTGCACCTAAATGGTGTTTTTGGAACCCAGCCTAATGTATGCAAAGCATGGCATCCCAATAAAACACACACACACGCACACACACAACACCACATTATATAGATTAGAGAGCCATGTTCCTAAAACCTAAATGCAGTGAAGTACATTTCAAACCTATTGAGATTCTCCTGGCACCCCAAAATCCAAAACAATCTTTGTTGCTTACTTGGACCTGGCTGAAGAAGGAACCTGGTCTCCTATTGCTGCTGGTGTGCAAGAATTTGTAGGAAGAGTCTGTTCAGCTTTCCTTTTCAACCATGCTCTATTATTAATCATGAGTTACAAGGTTTTTATTTATTTATGTGAGCCAGGGAGGAAATCAAAGTGAACGTTCAGGGGATGAGCTGGACGTGCTATCCATGTACAGAGAGAATGTCCTCGAGAATAAAAATTGGTTGGCAAATATGAGGAATACTCCAAGAATTCAGTGGGTTTATTTCACTTGACTGATATTAAGTGGGGGACAGGGTGTTATAAAATGGGATGGCCAGATTCAGTCCCTTAAACATGGGTACTGTAGGCGAATATACTTATATCAGGATAATGTGGCAGGATCCAGTCTGGGTCAGTCACAGAGACCAGAGATTTAGTCTTCCAAGCTTTTGGACTCTTTTTTGCCTTCCAATTATTATTTTTTGTAAACCCCTGTAAACCAGAGGTGGTATTCAACAGGTTCTGACCAGTTCTGGAGAATCGGTAGCGGAAATTTTGAGTAGTTTGGAGAACTGGTAGAGGATATTTTGAGTCGTTTGGAATACCACCTCTGACTGGCCCCACCCCTATTTATTCTTTGCCTCTAGAGCCCCAGCTGATTAGCTGGGTCTTCTTTTGTTGCCCTGCACAGGAGAACAGAGCTGGAAAACAGGTTATTGGGGTGGGGAGGGAGGATTTTGCAGTAATCTTCCCCCTGGAGTGGGGAGGGAATGGAGTTTATTCAGTATTGTTCCTCTGCCATGCCCACCAAGCCACACCCACCAAGCTAAGCCACACCCACCAAGCCACACCCGCAGAATCGGTAGTAAAAATATTTGAATCCCACCACGGCTGTAAACATTTGGTATCCTCTATATTACTAATAGGGACATGGTGGCTCAGTGGCTAAGACGCTGAGGTTGTCGATCAGAAAGGTCAGCAGTTTGGCAGTTCGAATCCCTAGCACTGCATAACGGAGTGAGCTCCCATTACTTGTCCCAGCTTCTGCCAACAGTTCGAAAGCATGTAAAAAATGCAGGTAGAAAAACAGGGACCAGTTTGGTGGGAAGGTAACAGCATTCTGTGCCTTCGCATTTAGTCATGCCAGCCACATGATCACGGAGACGTCTTCGGACAGCACTGGTTCTTCAGTTTTGTAATGGAGATGAGCACCACCCCCTAGAGCCGGAAACAACTAGCACATGCGAGGGGATCCTTTACCTTTATATTACTAGAACTTCCAACATCTCTGTGGTGGACATTCCTTGATTACTGGCACTTGGAGTTTTTAAATCTACAGTCCTTTTGGTTTAGGTGGACTTGCTTAAAATGTTGTGACTGTCACAAAATAAGCTGCCTGGGAAAGACAAGGGAAATTATCCAAACAATAAAAAAGCAAAAGTTAGAATATTTTGGACATGTGATATGACACCCAGAAAAATACAGTATAATTCACTTAATCCATCAAGGAAAGATTGAAGGCAAATGAGGTCCAGGCAGAAGAAGAACATCATGGCTTCAAAATCTAAGGGACTAATTTGGAAAAAACTCAGCAGCACTTTTTCGTGCGGTTGCTGATAAAAATAGTAAGGCCAACATGATCGCCAACGTCCGATGATGGGTATGGCACAAGAAGAAGTCACAAAATGGCTACCATGGAGGGGCCATGCATATTCCTAACATAACCATCCTGATGAAGATAGGTATTCATAAAATGTCAAGAAGTGAACTGGTGAGAAGGTTTCTTGCTTCTCCTTATATCTTCTCCTCATGAAAAATATATCCTGAGTGAAA
This sequence comes from Bungarus multicinctus, assembly GCA_023653725.1. Lineage (NCBI taxonomy): Eukaryota > Metazoa > Chordata > Lepidosauria > Squamata > Elapidae > Bungarus > Bungarus multicinctus. The sequence continues at coordinate 111,486,829 of CM042834.1, read as the reverse complement.
TTTTGAACATACGTAATCTTGCTGGATAAACATTTTATCCCATGAAATATTTCATCCCGTATCTGGGTCATGAAGTAGGCCAATATACGTGCTTCATGTCTTCTTCCCTCCCTGGTTGGAAACGTGGATATTTCAACATTAACAGTTCAGCAAAGGAAGAGGTTGAGGATTTATAACATATTCTCTCAATCCTTTATTCAGCAAAAACAAATGCTGAGATACCCAACTTGCTTTATAAATAAAGTGCTGGGAAATGAGAAAGTTATTGACGTGACTTTCCTAATAAAAAGCTAACCTGAATGTTGTTTTTTAACTCATTGGGTTTATGTAGATGATAATAGCACATCCGTGCATAAGAAGAGGTTGCTGAATCAGATCATCTAAGCTTAATGTTAGTCCAGCATTCTTGCTTTATAGATGCTTTGAAAACATTACAAGCAGAACATGAGGACAAGATTCTCCCCACCTCATTACTCTTCTCCAGTATGTAAGTAATATATCTAAAGGCATTAAAAGTATTTCTGCCCCGCTTTCTATCTAAGCTGATTATTTGATGATGGTGTATCTTTTGGCTTCTCCTTCCTCTCATTCTCCTTCTTTTTCTTCTTTTCTTTTTTGATGTATGCATTACAGTATTATTACTTCTTGCTACTTAGAGCTTACAGATTGGCCAGGCTACAAAAAATATAAATAAATGAAGTAGTAACAGACATGATATTTTGCCTCCTTGGGGTAGCATCCCCCATCAAAATGCAAAGAACTATAGAAAAATGCTGTTAGAAGTGGGATGAAATTGTCAACTGCCAAGGTTCAAAGTAAAAACCTAAACCATAATGTGACTTGCTTGAGTCTGGCTTAATGTATTGTATGAACACAATGACTGAAGCTTGTAAATCATCATGTATGCCTAATGTGACAAGTAAATCTAATAAACTGCTTTTTATTCATCAAACCTCATTAAACAAAATATACCTTAATATTGCATAAGATGAATCACTATGGGATATTACTTGAAATAGTTTAAACCATTATTGGTACTTCATATTTGTGAATTGCACCAAAGGTGGGTTTATTAAAAAATTAGGTGAAAGTTCCTAGAGGGTCCTTAAAAGAGAAGAAATGTAGATATGGAAATAAATGGAATCTTTCATTTATAAATGTTCAGCTAAAAGGGATTCTAGATATACAAAGTAGTATTAGAAAGGTTTGTCAACAGACTTTAAATTTCTGCAAATCTAAATTTCAGATTTGGAGTTCACCTCTATTTAAGTCATAATATGAGTTTGTTGGGTTTTGGCATAGCATGTTATGGGAACTGAATGAGTCTGTGAAAATATGAGGTCTGATCTCTTCCCAGCCAGTAATTTAGACAAGACACATTTTTTCCCTCTCTCAACACTACCAGTTTTGAGCTGCAAAACTCCAGCCAATACATTGGCAAAGTTTTAAGAGTTTTCTGTTTTATCTGGTTTGGTTCTGCAACCCAACAGGACAGACACAGACTTCAGAGAGTAATTAGGACTGCAGAAAAAACAATTACTACCCACCTGCCTTCAATCGAGGACCTGTATACTGCACGAGTCAAAAAGAGGGCTGTAAAAATATTTATAGACTCCTCACATCCCGGACATAAACTGTTTCAACTCCTTCCCTCAAAACAACACTACAGAGCATTGCACACCAGAACAACTAGACACAAGAATATTTTTTTCCTGAAAGCTATCACGCTGTTAAACAAATAATTTCCTCAACCCTGTTCAACTATTACAAAGTCTGCACTACTATTACTGCTAATCTTCTCATCACTCCTTATCACCCATCCCCTCCCACTTGTGACTGTATGACTGTAACTTTGTCGCTTGTATACTTATGATTTATATTGACTGTTTCCTAGTATGATTGACTGCTTATTGTACCCTATGACTATCATTAAGTGTCATACCTTATGATTCTCAACTCCTGATGAATGTATCTTTTCTTTTATGTATACTGAGAGTATTTACACCAAGACAAATTCCTTGTGTGTCCAATCACACTTGGCCAATAAAGTATTCTATTCTATTCCATAAAGTATTCTATTCTAATGGTCAACCAGATTTTTTTTCAGCCCTGATTTGGTACAATTACTTTTGGACACGCTCTCTTTGAATGTTTTTATAACCTTATTTTCTAGATCTGTCAGAATGTCTATGGAGATTCTCAGTCATCCAGATTATGGTTGTCCCAAAGGTGCTTTTTCAGGAGGGAACTGGACTTTCTTGTTTTTCTTTGAAGATGTTTTGTTTCTCATCCAAGAAGCTTCTTCAGCTTGAGAGAGGGCTGTTCAATTTTGACACAAACTGAACAATGCAGTACATGCATTACAATGCAATACAATGCGGTACATGCATTATAATACAATGCAATGAGACATGTGCAAATCTGTACATTGGGGAAACAAAACAACCACTTCATAAAGACATAGGAGAACAAACCCATCAGGACAAGATTCAACAGTCCACCTGAATTTAAAAAACAAAGGCCACTCTTTTGAAGACAGCAAAGTCCACATTTTGGATAGAGAGGAATGCTGGTTTGAAAGAGGGGTCAAAGAGGCCATCTATATCAAAATTGAACAGCCTTCTCTCAACAGAGGGAGGAGGGATACAACATCATCTATCTCCAGTCTACAATACAGTCCTTTCAGCAGTTGGAGAAGGCTCCACACTTATTTGCACTATTCAGGTGACCCTGAGGACACAGATAAACCTCCAAGTGGCCTCAACAACTCTCTAAAAGAATGTAAATGACCAAATGTCTGCAAGGAATATAAATCCTTCCATTCTTTACCATCCAGTCAGAGCTGAAGAAGCTTCTTGGATCAGAAGTGAAATGTCTTCAAAGAAAAACAAAGTCCAGTTGCATCTTGAAAAAGTACCTTTGGGATGATCTGTCAGAATGATTAATTTCTCCTTCTAACAGCCCCTTTAATTAACCTGAACATTTTTAATAGATCTTACTTTGCTCCAGGAAGAATGCTATTCAATTCTCAAATTAAGGTTTTTAATCACTTTCCCTTGTTCCTCTGGTACTGAACTGGCTGATTGTGTCAAAGAAACTTCATCCTGTTTGTTCTTTGGTATCATTTGATCTCTTAGTAACTGACGTCTTTCTCTTTTCTTGATGCTGGAGCCAAAGGAGACAGACCAGAGGTGGTATTCAGCAGGTTCTGACCAGTTCTGGAAAACCTGTAGCAGAAATTTTGAGTAGTTTGGAGAACCAGCAAATACCACCTCTGAGTGGTCCCACCCCCATCTATTCTCTGCCTCCCAAGTCCCAGATGATTGGCTGGGTCTTCTTTTGTTGCCCTGCACAGGAGAATGGATCTGGAAAGCAGGTTAGTGGGGTAGAGCCCTAGGGAATGGGGATTTTGCAGTATCCTTCCGCTGCCATGTCCACCAAGCCACGCCCACCAAGCCACGCCCACAGAACCAGTAGTAAAAATTTTTTGAATCCCACCACTGAGACAGACACGTGTGTGTGTGTGTGTAGATATGATATGTATATAAGTATATTAGATTAGAGTATAATTATCCCTTTTAAATTCTCATCTGGAATCAATATATGGATTCATTGAAGTTTCCGGTTACATGTTATTTCCTGGAAAAAGAAATAATTGTAGAGTAGCTCTCCCCAACCTGCTGATCTCCCCAAGTGTTTGGCTTCAACCCTTATTATTCTGAGCTCTTCTTTTGTGATGAGGTACAGATAAAGATCATCAAGTTAAAAAATATTTTCCCTTTCCACAATGCCCTATGGAGCTCTGGGCTTCTGTTATAGCAGAGAGTAACATCTCTTACAGCATTGTAAAACCATTACTTCCAAAACATAAGTAGGTAGATGGACTATGATCCGCAGAGTGCTCAGATTCATCTGAAGAGCAAAAATGTCCCAGGTAGCACGAAGAGAGCAAGGAAACCTTTCTTATTACTGCACTCCAATGCAGGACTAAGGATATCTCCCCTTACAAATTTTGTCATGTTATGAAACTCAAAGCAAACTCTCAGTTGTAATTACAATAAAGGACAGCTGTATTTTTTGTGTCCAGCTTGTTCTTGACTACCAAAACCCAAAGGGATTCAGCAAGGTTTATACTGCATTAACCTGTGAGTCTAGATTGGGTGAAATAGGCTTAGAACACTTTCCTGGCAAGTAGTGTACAATCAAGTTTTACAAACAAGGCTTTGAAAAATTCCTGTTACAAATGTCCTATAGTTGATACCTGGGGAATTACAAAGCAAGGATGATAGGGTAAATAGAGAAGAAATGATACATTTATTTTTTTTTTAAATTCCATTTGGGTGTCCTGTTCTGTTATGATTAGTTTTATATGGAATGGAAGGTCCAATGCCTTCTGTTTCTCCCCCTATAATAATAAAAAAAGTTGTTTCTTTCCTGTTGTCCATGTAACCGAGGAACATTTGAAGATAGTGGCCTGCTTCTACTTTGTGGTTCAAATTCCTATGATTTCATATGGTGTATTAATCATACAGAAATAAAATGTTTTAGTAATACTCCCCTTGGGATTAAGTAGAGCAGAGTATTGGAATCAAGAAGTGCATATCTTCAAAAAAAAAAAAGGTGTGCTGGAAGGTGTTTTGTTTATTTTTAATAGAATTGCATATGAAGATAAACATCCAGGAAATATTTTACTGTCACAGCTGAAACTCCTACTGATATTCAGTATTCATTGTCTATCAATAAACGATACCTCTGTAAACTTAAAGAAAAATGCTAAAATCATGCCAACCCTAGCAGTGTTATTTTTAGCTCCTGGTCTTTAAAAAAAATATCTAATGAAAATTTTGCAGATCGGCCTCCCTTAACTTAGTGTCCTATAGCTCCAAAATGTCCCAATCATCCTAGCTTTTGGTTATACTGGCTGGGAATACTTATAGTTTTAATTTATCTGGAAGTTATCTGGTTGGGGAGAGCAAAACATATATTATGATTTAATAGTAGGCATGGATCCCTGCCTACTTAAATTAAATAAATTAAGAATTAATTGGAGGTATCAAATAGAATTATTATAAAATATTAGAAACCTGAATCTACACTTGCTGATATATATTGCTTGCCAATATTTAAATTGGTTTTCTTTCAGCAAAGAGACAGAAAAGAAGGAACAATGAATTATTCAAAGCCACCCTCTGAATAATTAGCATGAAATCTTTCAATTCTGTATATCTCCCAATATGTCACAATGGGAAATAAAGACCTGATTAACACTGATATTTATAAAAGGGAAATTAAGTAATGTATGTACCGTATATTTCCCCAAATGTACATGTGTGCATGTATGTTTGTACACAAATACACTTGCATGCATATTCATGCAGCTTTTCATACATAAAAAAATATTTCTATATTGAAAGCTCTGCTTATTCCCAAAGCTAGATTTGCATGTGGCATACAATTCCTCTAAAAACATCTCAAAAGAAACATAAAATTAAGGATGTAATTTTGTAATTAAAAAGTTAAATAGTAATTCCTGGATTCAGAACAAACTAATTTTCCCTCTGTTTCTGCACTTGGCAGCAGAATTAAGTATATTAGGCAGCCAATGCTGTAGCCACAAAATTGCCCCAGCAACGCAGAATTTTACTGTGGATTTTATTTTAAAAACCGCTCACTTCATTTTGCGTAAACATTTGTGCCTTTCAGTATCAGCTCCTTTTAGTTCCTGCAGATGTTTCCACTAAACACACTTCAGCTCAAATCCTGTGGTTGAGACCTCCAATAGAACATCTGTATGACACGACCAGCCCTTTTGTGGGAAAATGAGTGGATTCAGAGGTTACAGTATTTGCTGACTTGATCCCAGTTGCTCCCTGAAATATTGACATGTAGAGAAAGCCAGGCTAGCTTTCCTGAAAGTGTAAGATCAATGACTCCCATTCTGTTTCCTGCTACTTTGAATAACAGTCAGCAGACGTGGGCCCCTCATTAGAAAATACAGCTGTACTGCATTTCCAAACATGTACAGTAATAGCACACACTGCAGCCAACAACATTTTTCAGAGCTCTGGTTTCCATAGGGTTGGATGCTATAGATTTATTTGCATTTTATTTCAGTCCTAATAAATCCAATCCCCAATGTACCAAAGAGGGAGGGCAGAGTTGTGCACGTAACCTTATCCATCCTTGGAGGCCCATGCAAAAACACACCCAGTATATTTCATTTACTCATGCAGCATTTGGGGAAAAGGTGCTCTTGTTGATAAATTGCAGTAAGCAAGGCCTTCCCATGCCTCAGGACAGCTAGAAGGTAGAGGTCTTTAGAGATTCTCGGTCATCCAGGTCATGGTTGTCCTAAAGGTTTTTTTTTTCAGGAGGCAACTGGACTCCCTTGTTTTGTCTTTGAAGACATTTCACTTCTCACCCAAGAAGCTTCTTCAGCTCTGACTGGATGGTGGGAAATGGAAGGATTCATACCCCTTGCAGACAGCTGGTTGTTTGCATCCTTTTAAAGCAGGGGTGTCAAACTCGTGTCCTCATGGTGGCATCACGTGACATATAGGGACTTCCCCCCCTTCATTAAACTGGGCATGGGCAGGGCCAGCATGTGACGCATCTGGCCTGTGGGCCGCAAGTTTGACACCGCTGTGTTAGAGGGTCATTTACAGGAACCAGGAGCACTACTTAGGTGATCATGAAAAGATAGATAAACCTCCAAGTGCTTCAATGACCCTCTAAAAGGATGCAAAAGTCCAGCTCTCTGCAAGGAATAAAATCCTTCCATTCCCCACTATCCTGTCAGAGCTGAAGAAACTTCTTGGATGAGAAGTGAAACATCTTCAAAGAAAAAACAAGAAAGTCCAATTGTCTCCTGAAAAAGGACCTTTGGGACTAGAAGCTAGAACCCCTTTTATAAGAGGACCATGCTCTTTGAGGGGTGCTTTACTGCAATAAAGGCCCAAGTAGAGCATCTTCACAAGCTGTTTCACAATGCAATGCTGCTCCTCAGTTCTGACAGCAAAGTAAAAAGACCACACATTCCACATTGCCGCAATTGCACGTTACAAATGCCAGAAGCTTCCAGGCAGCCTGCAAAGAGGATTGTATGCAGGAGGCTGTGTAGAGAGACACAGAACACCTCATTGAAGGGAAGCAGTTTGCCTGTTTGCTTTGGCAAGGTGTACCTCATCATATTTCTGGTACAAAGCACTTCACGGAGGAGAATCCAAGCCATCTCACATAAGCTTACTTCATCATTCATACCGCTGTACAAATGAAGCCTCTAATTTTACCTGTAGCCTAGTGATACAGCCAATAGGAACAATGCCAGATAAGCGTATGCCTGAAAGTGGTGTGGCCCGATTTACAACTGCTCTTATATCTCTCCTTCCTATATCTCTTGAAAATATTTTTGTTCATTTAGACCAGCATTTTTTAAAGCATGATCCCAGAATCCTAAGATCCTCTCTGGGGTTTGCAAAGTCAAAATTATTTGTTAGCTTATACTGATAAACATTTAGATTGCTGTTTACCATGTAAAATGGATGCATCTGCTGCCACTACCGTTTCTCTTGATTGTTTGATGGGATTTTAATATTGTATTAAACGTGAGAAGCAGTAGTAACGGTGAAGGCATCCAATTTAATGATTAATGTGGTAACTAGCTCTCAATATAACCCATACAAATAAAAGCTTTTTTGGGGGTGGGGTCCTCTAAAATGTTTAAGTCATGATCAAAATGTATTTACAAGTAGTCCCAGACTTACAACTACAATTGGGATTGAATTTTTGGTTGCTAAGCAATGTGGTCATTAAGTAAGTCATCTCAAGACTGTATTTAATTTCATAACCATTTTTACCACATTGTTAAGTGAATCTATGGTTATTAAGGTCATTAAACTTCCCCAATTGACTTTGATTGTCAGAAGCCAGTTGGGGAGTTAACAAATTATGATCACATGACTACAAGATGCAACATCATAAGTGCAACCTGGTACTCACAGTACTCAAATTGTGATCACGTGACTGCAAGGATGATGTGATGGTTGTAGCTTTCAAGACCGACTGCAAGTCAGTTTTTCTGACGTTGTCATTAATTTCATTGTTAAATGAACAGTCGTAAGTTGAGGACTACCTGTATGTGGTTACTAGGAGTACAAAATTACTTGATGTCACACAATCAATCCAGTAATTTTTTAAAGTGGGAAGTGGTCCTGAGACAAATAGTTTTAAAAAATACTGATGTAGATTGAGATTCTACACAGTGCCAACAGTAAGTAACCTGATGGTCACCAGATAGTTTAGGGCACCTATATTGGGCTGCATAATTCAGATGATCACTAGATGGCAACGAGGAGATTTTTAAAAAATCAAATACATTGCCTCCATCTAATGGTTTCATGAATTTTTGCAGTTGAGATATGGCAGACCTAGAAAGTTTTAGATTTCTGCCTCAGTAACATAATTAATGGCAGAAATTACAGAAGTTGTAATTGAAAACATTTGGAGTAGATTGCTTACTTCTGTTGTGAGCATGTATAAGAAAAAAAAAGTATTGATCTGGAAAGACTTGGAATCAAATCCCCACTCAATTATATAGCTAACAGACAAAGCTTGTTATCCAAATCTTTCCTGTTTCTGTAATATCCAAGGCTAAGAAACAGATGCTTCAGTCTAAAGCAGAGGAAAGAAATGCAGAATTTAAACCCTGGTGCTGATATGTTAATATGGCCAGGTTGCTGCATTCTGCAATCTGCCTTCAATAAATCTCTCTTTGGGAATGCAAATCCAACACATGAATTCAGGAATGGAGGATTGAAGAGTGAGATACAGATATGTTGTCCTCATTGCAGACAGACACAAAATAACCCTTTATAACAGGGATCCCTAGTCCTCAAACCACTATTGGTCCATGGTCCATGGCCTATGGCAACCAGGCTGTGCATGTACAATTGGTGGGCAAGCATGGGAAACTCCGCTTGTGCAAAAACATCCCCTTTTCCCTGCCTCCACCACCATTGCTGCTGGTCCATGGAGTCAGAAAGGTTAGGGATTTCTGCTTTATAATTACAATCCGCCCCTAAAGGATCTAGGTATTTGGATTTTGTAAATAATAATAATCTCATCCTTTTATTAGCAAAGTGAACCAGCATAAGATGAAGAATGAAATACTTTTGTCCTTTTGTTAACAGGTTTATAACTTCCTACTCCCATATATGCTTTGAAGTGAAATATAAGTCAAGTATAGGAAGTTAGCACCTCCGCTCTCCTAGAAAATTGAAATAGCCTAGGAAATATTAAAAAGGCAGAATATTTCCCCTAAAAAGAGTAGAAACTCAAGAAGGAGAAACTCACCCCAGAAGGAGAAACTCACCCTCACCTTTGTTAATGGGTGGGCCATTAAGGCCTGGGCCAGAATACTTTACATAAGAAGGAACTCCGGGTAAAGCTATAGAAATTGCCAAAAGCCCTTTTAAGGGCATAATCACCCAGCAAGGCTAGACCAAGGCTGGAACTCAGGACAGCCTACAGAGTTGCCCCTGGGAGTCTGACTACCAATTAGAATACAAGCTCCAATTCAAATCCCAACAGAGGGTATAAAACCCAGCACTCTCAGTACCTCAGCCCTTTTTTCTTGACCTTCTCACCTTGAGTATGTGATCAGACTTCTCTGGATCTCCAGGCCATGTGGTCCTGTATACCATTAAACCTTCCAAGCAGCCTCCATGTTTCCAGTGTCTTTCCCCGCTTGGAACTGAACCCAGAAAGATATTTTTTTCAACACAAGTAAAGCAGTATGATTGGGATTATCTCCAATTATGTCCAGTTTGTTCCTCAATATATATATAGATGCATAATGAAAAACACATATAATCCATACAGTTTGTGATTATCTGCTGGCAAAGAAAATATTAACATGTGTGCAACTTTGTCTAGTAGCAGGTCTGTAAATGGGCCTGTTCACCAGAAATAGAGATCTTCCATAAGTGAAGAAACCACTGTGTGTGATGTTGTGTGAATCAACCCTTATTTTCAGGCTGTTATTAATTACTGATAGTCTAATTGAATAAGCATTTCTGACCAAGGATGTATGAAGTTAAAGCAATATTAACATTCAGTTCTTCCAAACTGTTTTGGCTCCTAAGAGCAATCTTTTTTCTGCCATCAAAGTTTGCTGATCCACAGTAGCTACATTGAAAGGCTGATGGTTGAACATAACAAACCTTTTGACCTATAGATCAAAATAAAAACTAATTTTCTCGCTTTTTGCTTTCATATTATGCCTCCTCTATGTTTTTCTCAAATATCTTTGCTTCAGTAGTTTTGTAAAATCTTGTTTAGATTTGTCCAAACATTCTAAATTAATCATACTTTTTAAAAATACACATTTCACTCAATCACTTTTATAAGGAAACAAAAATGTAAAATAAGGGTAAGCTCTTGTTCAGTTTTGTGCCAACCAGATCTCATGAAATAACTTGCTTCAAAAAGTATTGTTTACCTCAGTACTCCTGTATAATGTAAATGTCAGTTTTCTTCCCAGCTCTCTTTTTATATTTTTCTCCTCTTTTCCAACATAAAATCCTTCTGACTCTTAATATTAGGCAATTTCCAGTGGCACTATATTAGAGGGAAGAAAAAGAATAAATTATAGATAGCCACATCTATATACGTATACATGCATGATTTGATATGTACAAGTATAGAACATATGTACAACAAAGGACAAAACTGAACTATCAAGTACTACAATTTTAATACCAATAATCAGTTATAAAAATGTTATTATAGTACCATTTGCCTGAGAAAGTAAGTAGTTACATTTCATCATTACACATTGGGAAGTTACCTCAATGCATAATCTTTTAGCTAAACCAGGCTAAAGTCATTTAGTGTTTGTAATTAATAAATTTGAAGAAGTCTTTAAATTTAGGAAGACTGAGGCAGCGGTGCTAGTATTAGATGCTAAGTCAAACAAGCTACACATGCCATGGAATCTACTATGTAATCTAATTCATCACTTTCCAGCATAGAGAAATAAAAGGTGAACAGTGCCCATTGTCAGTCTAATTAACTCTTCTACTCTGAATAGGGGAAGAGACTGTCTTATCTTTCACTTTCAATAACAAAATATGTTAGCTGATGATTGTCCATTTTAAACTACTATAGTTATAACTTTCCATTCTTATCCTTAACTGCTTTTTTCTGTTCCTTCCCCAACTCTCATTTTTTACATAGTATTCAGATGATAATACCATGTGATTTCTAAATACAGTTCTGTGAAAAAAGAATCTTAATCCTTCAAAAAAAATTAATTTTTGCATATTTTCTGCTACTGAATGTTAGTACTACTGGTATAGAATGGGAGAAAAAAGGCATATTCACATTGCCTAGTTGCCCCCTTGCCAGGAGGGGCGGTAAACTGTTTCTGGAAGGCAGAGATTGACTAAATTGCCTGCTATTAATCCCCTATTCCCCTTCAAAGTAATCTCAGGGTACCTTTTTTCTGCTCCACTTCCGAAGTACACTTTTCCTTATTATGATGTTTCTAGTGTTCCTGTCTGAGAAAGACCTGAAAAACCAGAGAAAGAACTGGAGAACATAATAAAATACGGAGAGAATAGAATTTCTATAGTAATAGATGGTTAGAATGCAATACCAAAACAACTGGAACACCACTTGAACACCATCAGCATTGACAAAGTCATCACCAGTCAATTGCAAAAGTCAGCATTATTCAGAACAGCTTACATCCTGCAACGATACGTTTAACATCATCAAACATCTATATCTACCTATCCCAAGTCCTGGGGATAGACTCCATAGGTGGATAAAAATGCCAGATCCAATCTAAGCATCTGGTTGACCATGTGACCAATTGTCTTCCTCCTCCTCCTCTCTCACTTAAAATAAAGGAGTTTCACCCCCCCCCCCCCAATTTCCAGATATCCCAAACAAATTTATGGGCCCATATGGGCTGGGGGGAATAGCTATCTTTTTTCTGAAAAAAAAAAGGATGGAATGCTATAGCAGCAGAATTTGTCCAATGGGAATATGTAGTAACCTGCAGTCCAGTTTAAATACCTTGCAAACAGTTGCCAAAGTAGCTCAGTGTGGACAAGTTTGCCCTATAGCAATTTAGACTGCAGCTGGCAGGAGCGTAGAATAGGAACAGCTGAAATTTTAAATACAGACATAAGTAACAAATAGCATCAAAGTTTGGTAGTTTATGGTAGAGTTCCCAAACCTTTCCAGCTTTGTGTACAAGCTGAGGGGGGAGAAGAGGGGATGGTTCTGCATGAGCAGTGGGCATGCATGCTTGTAGCTCTATTTGTATGAGTGGAGGGCATGTGCAGATGCATGTGCTTGCCCACTGCTCATGCAAATAGGGATACAAGTGCACTTGCCTTCATGGCTTAAGGCCAAATAGTGGGTCATGGCCCCGGGGTTGGGGATCCCTGATTTACGGTGTTTCAGGCATGGAATTCCAGGAGACATATCCCAGTTTCAAGTCTAGACCAGCATTTCTGGTTTGGAAGATTTACTTCTAAAACTGCTAAATCACTCCCAATATAACTTGAGTCATGGGAAGTTCAACATGTGAGGAATTATTAATTAGATGGACTTCTAAGTGCAGATACCAAAAGAAAGTCATAAACAACATGAGATCCAGTTTAGCCTAGTGGTTTAAAGCTTCATGTTAGAAACCAGGAGACTGTGAGTTTTGGTCCCGCCCTAGCCCTGAAAACTGGCTGGGTGTCTTTGGGCCAGTCACTCTTTCACAGTCCATGATCTCAGGTTCGGACATCAAGCCAGTCAGTCAATTCTTATTGCAACCAAAGATCAACATTTAGTTGATCAAAAAAAAAAATGGATCTGCACCTGTGGAAAAACCACTAGAAAGAAAAGAAGAATTATTAGCAGCATGTTTTAGGTCTAGTGGCTTAAAGACTAAGAAGCGTAACTATAGAATATGTTCTACTCTGCTGATAAAGAATAAGGTAGCTAGGCACCAGCAACTATTCTCCCAATACCAGTTAAACAAAATATATAATATAGAGAATTCAGTAACAATGTTGGTTCAACTTTGATATAAGATGGAATATAGGAAAATTCTGATCGTTTTCAAGATTCTGCTATATTTGCTATTCCTACATTAATAAATTACATTTGGAAATCCCTGCTGTGCTTGTTTCTTGGCCCTGCCTACATTGAAGGTTTTACCCAGGACTGGTTTGAAGTAACCCTGACTTGCATGAATCTTACAAATTTTGGATTGCCTCATTACATCACATAGATTCTACATATAGATCATAATTTTACAGAAAGTAAATTTCTGAAGAACCCTGAGGAAAAAGTTTTAGGAAAAAAACCTCTAGGATTACACTGCTCTACAATCAAGGGAATTGTCTTCTGGAAACAGGGAGAATCTGGAACGACTGTGAATCTTCCCAAGAGTGGCCATCCTGTCAAAAATCACTCCCAACAGCACAACATAAAATCATCCAGCAAGTTCAAAAGAAGACCGAGCAATTTCCAGGAATCTTTAGGCCTCACTTTTGTACTGGCTAAAGTGTTCTAATATTAGAAAAACACTACATAAAAATCAGAAAACAGCAGCAAATTCCAAGTTCTGTACTTCAGTCTGAAATCATAAGTAACATCTATAATTGATGAAACTCTTCTGCATTATTTGTGAGGTGTTTTTTTAATTGTTGTTGTTATTCATTCTGCTTGCACCTCTGAATAACTTCTTCGCTGATGCCTGATTCTAATGAAGAAAAATTCAGATCTGATGCCTGCCCACTGCACCCAATACAAAAGGAATATTTTCAAAGATTCATATAAAGTTCCAAAGACAGGCAATTCCTACTCTTCCAGCACTGGCCTCAGTTTTTGTTTTAACATCACCATGTTCTCCATCCCCTAACCCAGCTGAAAATAACACTGTAAGTAGTCATACTTGAGCTACAAATAGCTATTTAGTGGGAAAACAGCAGTCTCCTGAAAGTTTACAATGCAATGGAGAAGACAATGTTCTTTTTTTTTCTTTTTTGAAATCTCATTTTTAGTATACTGCTATGTGGGGGCATCTTAGTTCGGGAATTACCACCATCTAAGTTCAGTTGTTTATGGAAATGGAAGGTATTTCCTTCTCCACTGCTTGGAAAAGAGAAATTGACAGAAGACATAATCAGCATTTGGACTTTTTCAAAGGCTGTTTCATTTCACCTCAACCGCCATTCTTTTGAGTGTCTTTTTTCCTGAAAGTTTTCTATTTCAGCAAATCATTACAAACATATATCTTTTAATAGGTGTGGTTACTCTTCCTTCCTCCCATACACACACCCTCGACACCTTTTTTCTTGCTAATGTTTTATTTTTTTAGATCAGTGCCTCCCCCCCCCCCCCAACTTTTTGGGCACCACGTCCTATGGAGAGAGTTTTTCCCATGGACCAGAGGGGGTGTGGTTTCATGTGCTGCCTGCATCTCGTGAATGGGGCTTTGCTTGTTTGCATGGACTGGTTTCTGGCATGCCGCGGCTCGGTACCAGTCCACAAACTGGGGTTGGGGACCCATGTTTTAGATGCTACAGCTGCAAGTTGAAACTTGATGGTATAGTAGGAGATCTGAAGATCCTTAGCTAATGGGAGGATAAGTGCTATGTATAGTGTCTACTTAGACAAAACAGAATGTACTTCCAGTAAGTTGTTTAATAAGAGGTGAATACCTTTTTCAATTCAACATTTGGCATCATGGATCAATTTGTCATGTTACATTTTAGCAAATTCTATGATTCTGTTCAGAGGACTAAGTGATGGGAGAAAAGCAAGGACATTTATGACCTAACCTTTGTGAGCTAAGCTGTTTCACTGCCAAGCATGTTTTGTTACAGTCACCAATAAAATTGTTGAAATGGGAATTTTGTAAGAACTACTATAATCTTTTTTTTTTCTTTGAGTGTTCAGATGTCATTTTCCTTAGAATAAATTTTAGCTATTTTTCTTTGGAAATTAATAGCCTCTCATAACCAAGAAGAGACATTTCAGTCATAAACAGAGTTATGTACAATTAAATAGTTGTTTATCATCATCTTTGAGAATTGTTGTGAATAAATCAAGTTAGGGTCCAGAGAAGAAATTTTTGAAAAATATTCTGGCCCTGCAGTGATAAAGAGCTGTTCAGTGTTTGGGATTCTGTCCAAGCCCTTCAAGGCATGCATATTCAGGAAACAAAATCCACTTGCATTTCTGCAAAGATCATTACTGCTCATAGAGTATTGTAATAGAACCTTGAAAGCCTGTCAAAACAATTGTCCAACTCATCTTTTATCTAGTGCAATTAAGGTAGATTATTCTGAGTTTCTTTCCCATGCTTCTCTCCTCCTCCTTCTCCCAGAATGAGATAATTTCTTTTGCAGTGGCCCTATTTTCTCTTCTGCTTTTCCAGGGTATGTTAGACATTTACAGTTTCAAAGTCCAAAAGGTCTTTTAGACTGTGTGGGGTTACAAATATTGTGCCTGCATGGAACTCCTTAGCCCTGGACTGACATATTAAATACAACTATTATGAGTTGCAGTTCAGCAATGTCAAGGGGACACAGATTCCCTTCCAATAAACCATGGGTGTCAAACTCATGTCGTCACGGCAGCATCACATGACATATAATGATTTTTTCCCCTTCGCTAAACTGGGCATGGGCATGGCCAGTGCATGATGCATCCAGCTCGTGGGCCAAGAGTTTAGCAGCCCTGTTCTAAACTATAACTATTATGTTCTATGGTAAATATTATTAGAAGACAACATTCAACAGAAGTATATCTGTTTGGGGAAAACTGTAATACACCATAAGTAATCCACTTCAAATTTTCCCAAGGACCTCTCACTCTTTCCTGGTGTTATTGGGTAATTTCCCTTCAAAGGAAGACATTGGAATCAATGTTTACTTCTAGAGTGATGTTCTTCTAGGGTGCTTTTTACAACTTGCCAATCAAATCTCTAGCCTTGAGATTTTCTAATGGTTTTCCATCTAACTAGTAACTAATTCTGACCTTGCCTAGC
Organism: Bungarus multicinctus; assembly: GCA_023653725.1. Lineage (NCBI taxonomy): Eukaryota > Metazoa > Chordata > Lepidosauria > Squamata > Elapidae > Bungarus > Bungarus multicinctus. Next base: position 111,470,769 of record CM042834.1, on the reverse strand, counting down.
TTTTCCCCAATCAGTCAAGATTGCCACCTAGCTTGGGTCTTTTTTATTGCATGACCCAAACATAATTATGTTTTATTCATCTCTGTCCCCAGGAAGTGGAATCCAAATTAAACATTCAACATGAATTAGTAGAATAAAAAGAACATGCACACTCATGCACAACTACAGAGATAAATATTGACCATGTCAATTCTAAAACTTGGAATGTATGCAAAACAACATTAGTGGAAATATCAGCAGGTCAGAGCATAAAATTAGGCCAACTAAAATTTAAATAATAACAACATAAACAGTTACCGAAAGGGAAATTAAAAGTATTTCACTTGCTCCTCCACCTAAAGCCAAGTTGTGTAAGGAAGGAGTTGGATTGTTGCATTGAAAGGTTGCATTGAAATTCCTGCCCACCTTCCAGAGAATGTCTGAATAGCCTTCCACGGTTAGTTGTTGTGTGTAGAATATAATTTGTCATTGGCCTGTTTATTAAGGAGAAAGACAATTATTCCAGTTTTGTTAATTTCTTTCAAACTCTTACAGTATTTTCACTTAAGCCCCATTGGCTAACCTTGATAATGAATCTAAATCCAATTTTAATTGAATCTAAGGTTACCAAACCCATAAGAGCATAGAACTCTATTCAGTTATTCTTCCCTTCATATTGTAATAGATACGATGAGGTTATTCGTCCTCTTTTAATTTTTTTGAATATTGGTATCTTTACCACTGAATATTATCAGATCTTTGTATGGTTCCTACTGATCCATAAAATGAGATTTGCATGAGCAAATGACACCAACATTTGATGAAGTTTTCATTTATTTCATCAATTATCATCCAAATGCAATGTGCCAGTGTGGAAACATAATCATCCTATTAGATTCTATAAGTGGTTGGTGGCCTCCAGCTATAATAACTGCAACAAAACGCTTCCTGTAGTTAATGATCAGTTTTTCCTGTGTAAGTATTTTGGCTCATTCCTCTATAACAAACCATTTGAACTCAATACATTTAAGGGTTATCTAGTATGAATTTCTTGTTTCAAGTTGCACCACAACATTTCAATGGGGTTTTAGTATGGACTTTAATGTGACCATTTGAAACATTGAATTTGTTCCTCCTCATCCATTCTTTTGGAGACTTGCTTGTAAGTATGGAATCATTTTGTTGCTGCAAAATCCTCCTAGACTTCAGTCTTAGTTGGTGAACAAATGACCTAAAATTATTCCATAGTTATCTGATACAAAACAGAATTGTTCTTCCTTCATTGATGACAAATTGTTTAGGTGGTAAAACAATAACTATAATATACTTTCTATAATACTTTCAACTCCATGCTTGGCAGTTGTTATAGGCAGAAAATTAGTTTCCACCACACGTAACAACTCCCATGTACCCTGAAAAGTTCTTTTCACTCTTCTGTTCAAAGAACATTTCTTCAGATGTCTTCAGGATTATGCAGATGCTTTTTGAAAAATATAGCTTTAGTGTTCTTTACTATCTGACCCATTTTCACCCACTTTGACTTTAGCCTGTATATGAAAAAAACCCACATCTCCTTGAATATTGTTCTGAAATGTCTTATGAGTTCCTGGATGATTTTGTGTTATGCTCTTAGAACAACTTTGGCAAGAGAGACATTCTTGGGAAGACTAGCTATTGTCCCAAGCCAAGGGTATGCCTCTGATGTTGAGTTGTGGAAACCCATAGCTCTGGAATTGGTTTTGTAACCTTTGCAAAACTAAAAAACATACATTACTTTTAATGGAAATTTTTAATAATTTATTTTAAGTGAGGAACAACATGCCTCTAGAATCTGAGAGGTGAGAACCTCACCATGATGAATTTTGTTGTAAGGCAGAACCGACACACTTCCAGGCAACCCCTATATCCAGATTAGAGCAGATGCCAAGCAACTTAATTCAGCTAGCAAAAAAATATAACTGTTTATTCAATAGCTTACTTAGCAAGCATAAAAAAACCCTAATTAATTGGCAAAACAAAACAGACAAAAATCAGGCAAAGAAAAAGGCATCAAATACAGACAATGATTTACATTCTCACAAATGAATGCTAAATATACATGTCCTAGGATAATGTTGCAAGATCCAATCTGGGTTGGTCACTGGGACCAGAGGTTTAGTCTTCCAAGCTTTCAGACCATGCTGGAGCCCATCTTCAGGGAACTTCCCTCTACAGTCTCTAGAGAGAAGAACAAGGATGGGCTCCAACACGAGTCCAAAGACTCGGAAGACTAAACCTCTGGTCCTGGTGACTAGCCCAGATTGGATCTTGCAATTTACATTCTCTATAAGGATGGGTGTGTGTGTGTGTATGTGTGTGTGTGTGTTCCAAAGAGAGTGGCCTTTGGATAGTCCAGCTTCAATCCTTATGTTATGTTGTACATAACAGCAAAATAAAGATGGTAGGAAGGATACCTGATGATTTTTTCTCTGTTTTGCATATAAAGAAAATTGGAAACAATTTGGAACAGGGGAATGATAATTCTAACATGCTTTACAAATGTTGGCCAGACACCCTAGTTTAGATCTTGTTCACATCTACAAGACAATAAAGAAATAAGTGAGGGTTAAGACATGTGAGCTCGCCACCCTCACACACCCTGACCATTTTCTATCTGGGCAAAATATGGAAGAATTTTTAAGCAGTAATTCTAATAGCAATGGTGATTGGTTTTGAAATTGTGCTGTTTCCTCTTTTCTGTGTTTATTTTATCTATCACTACCAATTGACTGCAGAGTGAGCCTGACAGAATTGTATTATTAGACTCTCTGGGAGGTCCCCATAAACAATACAGCAGACAATATGCCCTCTCTGACAGATATGCTAAAAATAGAACTTATTTAGGACTAGCTGGCGGCATTTGCATGCGCAGAAGTCTGTTTTCAATGCTGGCTATGAAAGTAATACAGCAAACCTCTCATTACTTAACTGAAATTTCAGACATTTCTTAAAAGCCAGACATTCCCTATACTTTCCTAGAACTTGTCTTGATCACCCGAAGTAGTGTCATAAATACACACACAGCAAATTAAATTAACTCTAGTCTTCCATTATATTTCATAGATACAAATGTACAGAATATTTGGCTTATTAATCATTGTTTTAGGATCCAAATAGCTGTTGTTTTAGATACTCTGTCTTGCCACCCCATACTGATTATTGTATAGACCCTCACTCTGTCAAGGACCTCGGAGTACTCATATCAAATGATCTAAGCGCTAGAGCTCACTGTAACAGCATTGCCAAAAAGGCATTAAGAGTTGTAAATCTAATCTTACGAAGCTTCTCCTCTGGAAATATTGAATTGCTAGCTAGGGCATTCAAAACCTTTGCTAGACCAATACTCGAATACAGTTCATCTGTCTGGAATCCACATTGTATATCAGACGTTAATACAATTGAGCAAGTCCAGAAGTATTTCACAAGAAGAGTATTACACTCCTTTGCTCGCAACAGAATACCCTATATCACCAGGCTTGAAATTTTGAGCTTGGACAACCTTGAACTATGCCGCCTATGGTTGGACTTAAGCGTAGTACACAAAATTATCTGCTACAATGTCCTACCAGTCAATGACTACTTCAGCTTCAACCACAACAATACAAGAGCACACAACAGATACAAACTCAATGTTAACCGCTCCAAACTTGATTGCAGAAAGTACGACTTCAGCAAGAAAGTGGTCAATGCCTGACTACCTGAGTCTGTTGTTACATTCTCAAACCCCCACACCTTCAACCTCAACCTATCCACTATTGACCTCACCCATTCCTAATAGGACTGTAAGGGGCGTGCATAAGTGCACCATCATGCCTTCTGTCCCTATCCTATTGTCCGCATTTATTTGTACCTATTTCCTGTATTCTTACTCATGTTTATACTTATACCTATTATCTTGTAAGCGATTGACAAATCAAATAAATAAATAAAATAAATAAATAAAACAACACATGGATCAATGTTTCTAGCTGTGATAATCATTATCAAGGAGATAATGGGGGCACATAAATCTCAAGGGGCAGCTAAGAACTAATTCCAAGTATTATTATTTTTTTTTTGAACTATCAAAGGCAAAGAAATTTTACAAATATGATTTGAGAGGTTTCTACCAAAATAAGCATTTATTTTACTTTTGAGTCGTGTAGTTTTCATCCATAGTAGTCAAGGGAATCTGCAAAAAGAGTAAAGAAGGACAAGAGGTTTGTTCAAAGCTTCATTCCCTCCCCCCACTTTTTTTACAAGGGATCTGCCCATGCAAGACACATAAAAAGGGGCTGGGCTTTGCCCTGCCACAGATGGCACTTTGACTTTTCAATCTCCCTTGAAGATGTTCTGATACCAGCCTTAAATATTTCATAATTTATTCCCAAATACAATATAACATTCTGTTTCTTTTATCCAGGTTTGCCTGATCATAGATCAAAATTATTCAGAACTGAAAAACATTAAAAGATGCCTTCTTGAACCTGTGAAAATGTTTAGACATTCAATAGAAGCATAATCAATACATCAATGGGCACAGGTTCTTTGTTATTCCACTAGTTCATGAAAAATCTTAATAGCGCGCCGGAATAGAAAAATTAGTACATTTTACTCTTGATTTTAACAATCAAATCAGATTTTCCTAATCCATTCTGAACATGCTGGCTGAGAATTTGGGAAATTACAATTTAGTCCCAAGGAACAGATAAAATGTAAACACCTATATTAAGGATCTGTCAAACAAAGCTCTCAGAGGTATTCTCATCTGGAGGTTTTTAGACCATACCTGGCATTGACTCATATTTCATTACTCCATTGCAATTGTTTAGTGCACATTGGATTCAGTTTGGGTGTATGGGATTGTTTCACAGAGGCTGAAATGTAGCCATGTGTGGCATCCATGTATGAGAGAGATAGAACTGGACAATGAAAACTAAATTACAAGACATGTTTTTTCTCTTCTGCTACAAATGCTTAAGACAGTTCAGCAATAATAATAAATTAAAGAGATCTCTGAAAGTAGTAAACATTTATAGCCTATGCAAGCAACCACATTTTATTTGGATGAGGTGCTTTTCATTATGTAAGCTTTTGTGTCACCTCAAGCTTTTACCTGGTAGTTCCAGGAATTGAAAAATTATTTCCGATTCTTAAAGTGCTGGATGAGAAGCTCAGAGCCATGTAAAGCAAAAGACCCATTTCACTTTACTTTTAAAATTGTGTATGTGGTGGGAAAACATCACAAGACTTTGCTTGAAGTGCCCCATTATTTCCATCTGCTTTTCCCCCAGAAGCTCAAAGGTAAACAAACCAGAGGTGGTATTCAGCAGGTTCTGATCAGTTCTAGAGAACCAGTAGCAGAATTTTTGAGTAGTTCAGAGAACCGGCAAATGCCACCTCTGAGTGGTCCCACCCCCATCTATTCTCTGCCTCCCGAGTCCCAGCTGATCAGCTGGGTCTTCTTTTGTTGCCCTGTACAGGAGAATGGAACTGGAAAGCAGGTTAGTCAGGTGGGGAGGGAATGGGGATTTTGCAGTAACCTTCCCCTGGAGTGGGGTGGAAATGGAATTTTTACAGTATCCTTCCCCTGCCATGTCCACCAAGCCATGCCACCAAGCCACACCATGCCCACCAAGTCACGCTCACAGAACTGGTAGTAAAACTTTTTGAATCCCACTTCTGAAACAAACCCCCGAACAACCCTGAGCAGCAGATAAGTTTAGAAACCATCTGCCCCAAAGTCACCACGTCTTGTGTTTCCATCTCAAAATTGGAGGCTTCTTGTTCAGACTACAGAATCAAAAAAAAAAAAAGCTTCCTCTTTTCTTTTTCTTTTCCTCCCCAAAAGGTTATAGTTACATAGGGTTCATTAAACATTCAAAATGTGTATCCAGATCCTGCCCTCCCTGGTTACTGTTGACAGATGTTTCCTTGGAGACGGTTTTTTTAACCTTCATGGTATGAGCTACGTGCCAAGATAGGGAAGAGATCAGTGAAGGAGACGAAGGGAGCAAATGTCCCATATTCTTTGGCGGAGTAGCGTTGTGGAGGTTTTCTGTATTTTTTCTAATTCTTCCGTCTCTTACTTCATCCACATTTTCCTCCTCACTGCTGTTTTAACACTCAGGAGCAAATGAAGGACCTCAAAAAATGCAGAGTATTTGCAATAAGAAAGGACGAGATTTTTTTTAAAAAAATTCCTTGCAGGCATCAGATGAAGTCTGAGGAATGTCAAGCTCAGGATAAGCATTTGTCTTAGTTACCTAAATAAACCAAACCTTCTAGAGACCTCACCAAACGTGTGTGAGTGTGTGCGTGTCTATGTGTGTCTATGTGGACAAGTGCTTAGTATAATATTTAATCTTGTTCCAGATCTGATCATTTTTGTAACTGCTGTGGATAGATACAGTGTTTTTTTATGTTTGGGAAAGGAAAAGCATCATAAGATAATACAGCTCTTAATCGTAACGGAAGGAAGATTCAAAATAACTCGAAAGAATGTCAAAAAGTTGGGGTGAGGAAACATCATGGAACTTTGCTTTTATATATGCTAACTGCAGCGAGATTATTGTTATATGCACAATGCAGGAAAGTTCTGATTCTGCCTACAATAGAGGAATGGATGGTGAAGGTGATAGAATTTTCTGAGATGGCTAAAGAGACAGCTTTAATACAAATTGGAGCACCTTTTGGATTTTTTTTTTTTTTTTTGAAACAGAAAAAAATAAATTTATGTCAGAAAATATGAAATGTTGTAACCATAAACCGAGAGGTTAAGTAGCATTTAGAACTGCTGCAAAAAAAACCAAAAACCATCAAAAGCTACTTCCTTATTTTTTTTCTTTCTTTTTTCCCAGCACTTTTGCCTTTGTCCATTTTTTTACTTCTTTAGTTTTTTTCTTTCCTTCTTCTGTTCTAAATATTACTTTATATTTGTTTTTAATCTTTTTTGTTTAATATTCCAATAATTACAAAACAGGAAGTAAGATTCTGTTAAAAACAAGCAGGGCCCACAAGAATCAACTTAATTTACAGCTTTATTTATAAGCAGGTCATTATTCAGATCCTATAAGGGCTTGTCATAAGCTTATCAGAAGCCACAAGAAAAACATCTCTGTAATTCAGCAGAATTTTCCCATCAGATTCCCCAGCAAACAGGAGACATGTAATTCTTACTGTTGGGTTAATATTTTACATAAGTGGCAGTAAACTTGGATGTCCTTTATTTCTGTGTATTTGTCTAATCTTCTTCGATATTGCATCATCAAAAATATCAAAGCGTCAGAGTCCATAAAGAAGCTATAGCCAGGATAAAGTAATGAGAAGGGCCAAGGGGAAAAAACAACAAATTCTATTTATATTTAAATAATATGATTGCTTCTTCTGTATTTAATTTTTTAAAAATCTTTTTGTATCAAAGACAATTATAATTTGATAGCCACTTCGGGGCTCCAGATCCCATACATCCAAGTCTTTGGGGTTTTGCACCGGTGTATGAGGCGATGTCCAACAGCTCTCTGTGTTCTAAACAGAGGATTAAAATTTGGAAAGTAAATATCTTGAAGAATGGGAAGAAGCATGGAGCATTGCAAGTTCAAAACAGAGTCAAGGCCCAGAAATCAACAGATAAGGTGGGGTAAAAAAGCAGTTTATAAGGTGCAGGGGATAAATTGGTTGGGAGCTATATGCCTCAAAGTTGTAAAGTGATATCCATCACTATCAGAGAATTCATTAAACTTTAAAGAGCAGTCTGGTCAATGAAGTTTAAAGAACTTCCAGTTCCGTTTTGTTAGTATACTATAGAAGTATACAGTGCAACCATATAGAAAAAAGTGCTATCGTTTAGTTGGCAGGTAAAGGAATTTTATTGCTCCTGTGACAACACAGGTTCAAATTAAAGTAGATAGCAGGGGAGTATTTTATCATTCATTCATTTAAGGGGCCCATTCAAATCACTCTTTTTAAAAATAAATAATGCTTTCCTTACCTTATCAGTATCTATATAATAAAATTGTCTTTTTAAAGTACACCACAGTTTAAACCTGTACCAATATTTTTTTTGCCATTACACTTTTCAAATGGAAAACATCAAAGGGTCTATGCTTTAAAATAGCCATTAGAATTGCTCTCCTGTTCAGGATATTAAAGAAAGATATTTCTTCACAAGACCAAATCTTAGCTATTTTGTTTTCCTAAGAGCAAAAGCAATGGCTCCTTTATGAAAGCTTTTAACCTGGAAGTAGGGAATGTTTTTTTATCATATCACCATTGAACTAAATAATTATTTATTCACAATTAGCACAGAAGTCCCCAACTTTGTGTGTCCTACAGATAATTCTCAAAGTTTTTATTTGAAAATGATATTGGCATGTCATTTTGTGTGAGGGTTTGGCGTCATTTTGTCACGGAGTTTGAGAGGGGAAAATTGCCTCTTGCTTTTAAGAGTTCAGACCTGTGGCTTTTTCAAACTCATTTTTTTTCTTTCAGGCAATGTTATAAAACAAGTTTTAACTTATATTTAGAGTTGGTTTTGGGCAGCAGATACAAATTAATGACTTTTCTCCTTCTAAAGAAAATCATCTGATTATTTAATAATGTTCTCTTATGTAGTCTCAGATAAAAATTATTCATAGCAACCCTGAAATAATACAAATTAATGGCTAATACAAGATTTACTAAACAGTTATGGCAAGGACTACGAGCTAAGAAGTCTGGTCTGACAGAAGATTCAAACAAGCTTTCCTAAAATTTATTAAACTCAAGTGGTATTTATATTATGCTTTGAGTAAATGCCTGTGAATAGTATCTGTGTATATACTATGTTTGTGGAGGCAAATGTGGAGGCAAAAGATCCATCTTTCTTAATATCAGTGTCCTTTGGCCTCATCCCTTCATTCTTCTTTTAAATTAAAGGCAGTCCCAGGAACATTCGTAAAGATATGAGACATTCCGAAATCCAAGCCTGCATACCCTGAAATCCAAGCCTGGATAAACTGAACAAGGAGAGATTTAACCTGGAAATAAGGAGAAACTTTCTGACAGTGAGACCTATCAACCAATGGAACACCTTGCCCTCAGAAGTGTGGAAGCGCCATCACTTGAGACTTTCAAGAAGAGATTGGACTGCCATCTGTCAGAAATGGTATAGGGTCTCCCGCTCGGGCAGGGGTTAGACTAGATGACCTATAAGGTCCCTTCCAACTCTGATTATCTTTTATCTGTTACCCCACCTCATTCAAATAGGTTTCCCCTTCCCTTCTCTTGATTTGACTATGACACAGAAGAACAGTTATGATGTCAGATACAGAGTGGGAGGGGATCTTCCCCCTTTTCTATCCTTTCTGTCTGTCTCAGTCATATAATGGGTTACAGAATGGTAAAGATGACTATAATTCTTTTAGGTACAAGTATATTTATAGACACATTAGGCAGAAATACAATTCTCCAAAATGCAGTGCCTTATCAGTAGACAATATCACAAAGGTGGTAAAAGCAATTTGATTTCTCTTGTTCTGTAGGAAAGATATGTACAAGAAAAGTATTGGATATGTCTTGCCTGGAGCATTATAACCAGGGGTGGGATTCTACTAGTTCACACCTATTTGCTAGAACTAGTTGTTAACATTCTAAGCAGTTCAGAGAACCGGTTGTTAGAAGAAATTACTGGCCTAATCCTGTAAGGAAGGCAGGAAGAAAACATTCCGGTGTTGCTTACAGAAACTGCCTCTCCGTTAACCCTTATTACATTCTTGGCAGGACTAGACTTCCTGTCTCAGGAATGTCTCTGGAGTTTTTTTCTCTGCCTTTGCTAGTACTTTGCTTGTGTGGAGTGACCATTTAAAGGTACAGTGGCACTGAAAAAAGTGACTTATAACCATTTTTCACACTTACGACTGTTGCGGCATCCCCACAGTCATGAGAGGCCAGGCGAGGAGATGCGTGCCTCGATGTGAGTGATATTGAGTTGGCCACGCTTAGCCAATAACATGACCATCAAGCCACATCCACCCAGTCAAGTGACCACCAAGCCACACCCACCACCCAAGCCATGCCCACAGAACCAGTTGTTAAAAAATTTGAATCCCACCCATGATTATAGCCAAAGCTGGATAGATATCTATCACAGATATACTATGATAGTTTATATACTGTTTACTGCATTGCAGAAGAATGGACTAGCTGGTCTTGTCTGGCCCCATTATGGAACAATATAGCAATATTTGTTTCCTACTTTGTCCCCATGACATTGCCCTCACTTCATCCTTCACTGCAGTGGACATAAAACTGTTCTTCCATGCATATGTGTATGTGTCTGTGCCTGGATTAGTCCCTGCAGCTTTTTTGACAACGTTTGTTCTTGCCTTCTATCTGTACAGTAACTGACCCAAAGTGACCCAGCTGGTTTTATGTCTAAGATGGGGCTATATAATTCATGGTCCCCTGTTTTCTAGCCTGCTGCTTTAACTGCTACACCAAATTATTATTGCAAGTTATATCAGCGGCATTGTTAGGTGCTATTTTGCAGTGAGTCAGGTGATAAGGAACAGAAGCCAGCACAGTAGGAAAGGGATTATCAACAGGGACAGCAAATTTCATATAAGCGTTGTTTTCTGGTAAACTATGCTTTAACACAGTAGCAGGGAATCCTATGATTCTTCAGGACTTGTGGAAGTACAAATGCAGAATCCATCTGAATTCATTAAAATAGTGGTATCTGTCTCTAGGAACATGTTTCTGATTCATGATGCTAGAAACAGATACAGATAGTGACTTCTATATCTAAATCACTTGCAGATAGATGCTGTAGTTGTATTGTCTGCAGGATTTCCCCCCTCAATCAAATTGAAGGCATTGCATGACCTATCTCTTTATCTCTCTGTGTCTCTGTGTCTGTCTGTCTCTCTCTCTTTCTCTGTATGTGTTTGTCTCTGTCTCTCTGTCATTCTCTCTCTTTCTCATCATGTGTCTATCATTTCTGCTGGGACGGCCAGTTAAATGAAGTGGCTCTGCATGCATATGCATAAAGAGTCAAGCAGGAGCCGATTTCAGAATCGTTGCATGAGCCTTGCAAATGGCACAGCTGCTTTAACCATTCAAAATGGTGCTTTGTTCACACCAATGCACATTGTGAAGCACTAATACTTCTTAATGCTTTGCAGATCCCTGATCTTCATTCTACTGCTGAACAGAACAGGGAGAACTCCTCCCATTTGCCTCTCCGATTACTTGAAGAAAGAGAGTGATTAGGTGTCAGGAATGAGTTTGGAAGGCAAGCAAGGGCAACAGAGGAAAGAACAGCAAGAGGAATGCTGCCAAGATGTCTCCTAGCACTAGCTGTAAATAGGAGAAAGCACCAGGGCAGAATACAACCTCATCCCATAAAACCAGGCAGAACTGTTGCCTCATTCCTCCTATGCCCAGAGCATGCACAGAACTTGTCTAAAGCATTGACGAAGCTGCAAATCAGATCAGCTCTTTGAATTCTTTCCAGCTGGGATTATTAGGATTTCACCCTTTGTGCACACCAAGGCACACACGCTCTTTCAGCTGTCACTCTCAGCAAGTTCGGTAAGGTCCATAGTGATTTGCAGGCCTTATAAGGGCGGTTGCTTTTGTATCCTCAAAAAGAGGCCAAGAGGATACTGATTTGCATATCAATTTTAATGGAAAAATCACGGAATGCAACCAGGCTGTTATGCTGAGCAAACATAAGATGGGTTTTTTTAAACAATTTTCTCTCCTGCTATCCATCAAATTTATGCATGTCCTTGGTGAATGTGTATGTGGATACCGATGACTGAACTGTTGTGAGGATACAACCAACTCAGTATTTGCTTTGTAATGCCTTCTTGAATAAAGTGTTCTCCTGAATGGTTTACATAGCCTTACTTTGAATACCAGTTTGGTGTAGTGGTAAAGCACCAGGCTAGAAGCTGGAAGATCATGAGCTCTAGTCTTGCCTTAAACAGGTAGCCAGCTGAGTGACCCTGGGCCAGTCAGTCTCTCTCAGCCTAGGAATGGGACAATGACAACCTTCCACCCCATTCTCAGAAGGGAAAGGCATTGTGCCTCAATTTATAGAAGTCATAGAGGCAAAATCTAATGTAAATATTTACAGGATCAAAAGGTTCTTGCAAAGTCATAAGTGACTACAGCCACCACCATATGAAACATATAACTCTGTAAATTTCAATTTTCTCTCCCATGTTCATTGCAACTAAGAAAACAACACCATATTTCTTTGAACAGGACTGGGGCTGAGACCCGTGACTTGGCGGGCTCAATGAACTCTCTTGCTAGGTTTTTGTCCATATATTTGCACATATTTTGCATTTCCCAGGGCATCAGGTCATACATTTTGGGTTGTTTTTTTTTAAAGTCCTATTCATATGTAGTTAACTTGCCTTTCATAACAAAGTTTTCTGTACCTTGTTGTACTAGCGTCTAACAACTGGGAATTGCAATTCCACCGCTTTGATCACGTACTGTCATTTTCTTTCCTTTCTTTCACAGAGCCAAGAATCCTTATTTCTAGCTCCCACAGAGAAACTAACAGATTACATTAGATTTGCAAGATCAAACAATGCAACTTCTGATTGTTGATTGTTTCATAAATTCCTTCTATTTTTTCCCCTTCAGTGTATTTATGTAAACATGGAATGGCATATATTAATCCTCCCTCCTTCCCATTCTGTTGATATACAGCCTAGGAGACAAGGGAACTCACGTCGAGGCTTCCCTCATTGATCTTTCAGTGGGCTATCAGTAAACAGCTTCTTCCTCCTTTGGATGCTGTTTCCTGCTATTAAAGGACAGTGTGTGCTTTTCCTCTTTTCCATTCACCTGCCTGACTCTTGTTCCCAATCCAAACACAAACATCTGGCTAGAGATTGGACAATAGATGCATTTCCCAGGGTGAGAGATGAAACCATTTTTTTCCCTTTGAGGATTGTGCTGCATCCTTTTCTCCATTTTACTTTTAGTACACAGAATCTGTTGGCGATTCTTCCTCATCCTTCTAAGGTTGTTGCCAGAATTGTTGATAACTGTGCTCAGCACAAAAAATTGATCAGCGCAGAACACTTGGCTGCATTACAGATTTGATAAATTCCCATGAACAATTCTGTAGCATTAAACCAGAATGTTAGAATGTTGGGTTATCCTTCAGAAGATCAAACATCAAACCATGGATGCAGCTCTTCTTGACAAGCTCTTGTGAAACTGGGTGAATTATAAAACTAATTGTTTTGTGATTTCTTAATTTTGATGGAAATTCTTATTGATTGTTGGATGGCTGTGAAAATGCCTTTAAAAGTGTGAAGTGCTTCACTAGCATTGTTTAGTCAAAATCTATAAAACAACACTGAAGTTTTAAGAAAAGATAGAGTGGTTCGCCTGAGGCCTAAATATATTTATGACAGAAAGAATTAAATGTGTCATGACAGAACTATTGAAGTTTTGAAATTGCATTTTCTGCCATTATAGCATAGTCCAATTAGAGCATTTGTTTGACCATACCCCAAACATCTCTTCTAGACTACGAGATGATAATATTAGAAGATGTCAATTAGCCAAGATCTTATTTGAATTTGTAGCTGGAACTGAATTTGCAGTTTATTTCAAAGATCCACTTCAATCACAGCCTCTATGCTCATTGAATCAGTATTTGAATTGATTCAAATACATTTGATTTGATAAGATGTGCTAAATTGATCAGTTCAAATACTTGATTGTTGTACTTTCCACAATTCGTGTTCATAGTCTCTTCTGGGACATAGGATAGATGCCTTACCTCTCTAACTAATGTGCTGGGGAACATATTGCAGTAAGTGGACAGGACTAAAATAAACTGCATGATACCAAGGGCAAAATCAAGATTATATTTGATTAAAATAAAAATTAGATTTAAAGTAATTAAATATATTTAAAATATTAATTGTCAGCAGAAAAGTTGGAAGAGAACTCATTCCCAAAATCTTAGAAGAGTCTATGGATTGTCCCTTGATATTTAACACTGCTCAGGAATAATAATGAATTGTACAGAATATAAAATGCTTTAACAGAATATTAAAAAGTGAAAACAAATATAAAACCACTATGAAAACAGGAGAGTAAAAGACTCTTGCCTGGGTGGGGAAAGATGAATTTCATTTTCTTTTGTTCTGAAATAAATCTCCTGCCATACAACATAATTTTGAGCTTAACACAGTAAAAATGCCATTGATGTGCTTTACATTTGCTTTCCTTTGATTTAAGCCACTGCTTAAATTGATTTAATCAACTGCTTCTCAGACATTTTAAGATGTCAGCTAGCAGCTGCAGAGGCAGAGGTGGTATTCAGCAGGTTCTGACCAGGTCTGGAGAATTGGTAGTGGAAATTTTGAGTAGTTCAGAGAACCCCGGCAAATATCACCTCTGACTGGAGATTTTACAGTATCCTTCTCCTGCCACACCCACCAAGCCACGCCCACAGAACTGTGAGTAAAAGAAATTTGAATCCCACCACTGAGGGGTATTCTGGGAGTTGAAGTCCACACATCTTAGAGTGGCTCTGGTTGAGCAACACTATTTACAATATTCCATTTTTCTACTCACTTCCGACATCAATGATAGATATCTGCACGAGGGGCAAGGAGAGCAGACAATAAGATAATTATGACATGGTTGTTTCCCCAGTCACATATTTTCAGGGAATGTCATAACATTATTACACAATCTTGTTACTGTGTGACAATATTGTGACTCATTCCAGAGATAAATCACTGAATTAAATTCATCTTCCTCATACATTTTCATATGGCTGTATTTTCACAGGAATTCCACTGGGAAAGCTAAGGACCAGATGCACCCATCTCTGGATCAGATTTTTTAATGTGAAAAGAATTTTTTTGCAGTGATGTACAGAAAGATTGTCCTCAGAAGCACATCCAGTGAAGAATTTCTGTTCTTCACCTGAAAGCAAATATTTTGAAATGAAAGGCAAAGGGGAAACCTTCCAATTAGATTTAAAGACCCGGCAAAATGAAAATACCTAGTGATGTTTTCCACAGTGGCATTGGGCCATGAGGTTCCAGAGGAGCATAAGTGGCATGTTTTGTTCCTGGAGCAATTAGCACATTCCATTTGAGCCACTGAACAGCATGTGAAAAGAGAGACAAGCCTGCCTCATAATGGCTTTGGTCAGAAAGCTCCAAACTGGTGGGAGTTGCTCCAAACACTGTCCAGAAAGCAGGCTGTTAAGCTGAGAAGCCCTGGATATTTTTGGTGCCAGTAGAACTATGCTGAGAATGCACATGCTTCAGATGAAGCAGAGCTCAAGACTTTACAACCAAGGGGGAGTAATGTTCCTTCACAGGGACAAGGAGCAATAGAGAAGATTGAGGGAGGAGGGGCATTGTCTGGAGCTTAGACAACAATTCTTCTACATAAATCTGATAGCTATTTGGAAAGATGAGAGAGAAGTGAGGAACACTATATACAACAAGATAAAGAGGTCTGAATATGTAATAGGTCTTGCTAATGAGAACATGTGGTTCATGCTTGAAGTATGAAGCTTAGAAGGTGAAACCCAAGTTTCTATAGGGTTTTTTTTTAAGGAAAGAAGGAGAAGATAAAGAATCATTGTGCTGGATCATATTTTGCCCAAATTCTTTTCCTCATGGTGGACAATTAGGTACTTATCGGAAGCCCACAAGCAAGGCATAAATGATAGCCCCTGTGTCTTGTATCAAGGAATTGATACTGGGAAGCAATAGCACTTAGACTTATGTACCACTTCACAGTGCTTTACAGCCCTCACAAGAGGTTTGCAGTCAGCATATTGCCCCCAACAATCTGGGTTTTCATTTTACCGACCTCAGAAGAATGGAAGGCTGAGTCAACCTTGATCCAGTCAATCAAACTCCTGGCAGTGGGCAGAGTCAGCCTGCAATACTTCCTACAATACCATTTTAACTATTGTGCCATCAAGCAGAGTGATGGTAGGTATGAGCTTTGAAGGGAACACAAAATCCTTCTCCTAATTACTATTCATATTTGCTTACTTGCATGTCTGCTGATATGCCCTGCCATTCATTTTTTTAAAATACTGTTGTTTTCCTTATTGCTGCCTATTACATCTTCCTCCTCACCACAATCTCTATTCTTTTTGACCCTTCTCACCTTCTATTCTCAGGGACTACATGAATAGATTTTTTTCTCTCCATTATGATTTGTTCTTAACCATGTCCTTCAAATCTTCCAACAGTACACCCAACATCATCACTTTGGCTTTAAGCCAAAAGTTTCATAAAGTTTTAAGGGTTTACAGGCAAATTACTTATATGTTATATCACCCTTTTCAGGCAATAAACACAAACAATAAAAAAAAAACATTTATTAGGCCCTTCATAGGTTATCAAATTTGGAAAATTGATTTGGCTTGATAAATTGTGTAAAAAATTATTATTTCCTGTAATGTTATTTCTACACTGGCCTGATTTTTCTTTTAAAATATTACTTAACAAGGATCAACAAGTGGTTTTATAGGCTTTTAATATTAAAAAGGAATAAGTTATCACTTGATTTGGCCACCTACAAGTGGCCAATTTCTTAAAACAAGCTAAACATTAACATTTTTCTTGAATAAATAAAAATGGGCATATTTGATCTCAAAATCTTACCAGGCATTTCCAGACATGTGATCTATAACAGTGGCCCCCAACCTTTTGGGCACCATGGACTGGTTCCATGGAGAACAGGAGTGGGTGTGGTTTCGCTTGCTGCCTGCATCCTGCAGGTGGGCCTTTGCTTGTTTGCAAGGCCAGGTTTCTGGAATCCTGCGGATTAGTGTCAGTCCATGGACTGGGAGTTGGGAACCACCATTTGTGAATTACTATATTTCTGTTGAAATTAGTGATGTGGACTCTGCAAATCTATATATGTGATGCGTCTAGGTCAGCTGATTTCATAGGATTTACCTTTCATGAGTTCTGCTTGTTTCTGTTCCCATTTAAGAGAAGTACAAAGAAGCTCTTAGAACTCAACTGCTCTATGCAGCAATATTTTTTCCCCTCTTGCTATTGAAAATCTAATGTAAATTTTATCTTCAGGTAATTGCTTGGCAGGCACCAATATTCAGTTCTTAGGGTGATGGTCATTTATATTGAAGTTCTTTATTTAAACTCTTAGATTTTCCAGATCCAAGTCAGCTTACAGGCCGGTTAATGAATTTGTTAAAACTGAGTTAGGAAATGCAGTAACATAATCTGATCATACTGAGGGCACAATTAGATCTGCTACACAAACACAGAGGGTTTCTAGAAGCACATCTGCTAATCTGAAACCAAAATTACGAATTTAAGAGGATGGGATAGTCTCCCTACAAATAAAATTGGATTCTGAATGGTCTAAGAAACAACATCAGGAAGGGATGTCAAATAACCCAGATCTGAAGAGAGAAAGTGTTAGAATGGATAATTGTTTTATTGTGACAAGAGTGGGACTTTATAATTTCAAAT
The DNA here is from genome assembly GCA_023653725.1 of Bungarus multicinctus. Taxonomy (NCBI): domain Eukaryota; kingdom Metazoa; phylum Chordata; class Lepidosauria; order Squamata; family Elapidae; genus Bungarus; species Bungarus multicinctus. The sequence continues at coordinate 111,453,271 of CM042834.1, read as the reverse complement.
AAGACAGAATTAAACATGGTATAACTAGTTTGAAGAAAGAAGGCATTTCATTCTGAGTACCTGAGTTGTTTGTTGAACTTTTAACTATATTTCAATTTAGTACAGATGTTGGTGAGCAAATGGCACTGACAGGGGGCCATATTATGTTTCGGGAGCCGCCCCCACTGTTTGTGTGCAGTGGCACGCTCCGACCCCCAGGTCATTTCCCGTTCCCTGGGCTGTCCATATCATCGGACCCCAGGCCTTCGGTTGATGTTGTGTAATGCCAGGTCCATAGTTAATAAAGCCTCCCCTCATTCATGATCTGATTTTGAAGGGGGGAATGGACCTGGTAGGTGTTACAGAAACCTGGTTGGGCCAGGAGGGGGGTGTTTCCCTGGTGGAGATATGCCCAGCCGGGTTTCGGGTTTTTCATCGGCAGAGGGCCCAGGGGAGGGGATGGTTGCGGTGATTATTAGGGAAGATCTATGTCCTAGGGAATCCATTGTTCCTCAGATGACCGGATGTGAATCCCTCTTCGTTAAGTGTAGTTCCGGGGTTCAGATGGGTCTATTGATCACATACCTGGCTCCCTGCTATGTGACATCGGCCCTGCCTGAGCTCCTGGAGGTCATAGCCGGCCTGGCGGTTGAAACCCCCAGCCTTATGGTCATGGGAGATATCAACCTGCCTTCGGCTGGCGGGACCTCGGGGATTGCTCAGGAGTTCATGGCTTCCATGACAGCCTTGGGCCTGACACAACTAATTAGGGACCCCACTCATGTTGGGGGTCACATCTTGGATCTGGCTTTTGTCTCTGGACAATGGCAGGATGATCTAGGTATAGGGGACGTTGTTGTAGAGCCCCTGTCATGGTCTGATCATTCACTCCTGAGGCTGGACTTCCATGCCGCACCCCCTCGTCACAGGGAGGTGGGACCAACTCGATGGTTCTGCCCCAGGCGCCTGATGGACCCGGACAGGTTCCTGATGGAGCTCGGGCCGTTTCCCAGTGTTCGCACACATGACTCGGTTGGGGACCTGGTGGCCACCTGGGATAGGGTGGGGGCTGAGGCCCTTGATCGGATCATGCCCTTGCGGCCTCTGATCCAGTGCCAATCCCAATCGGTTCCATGGTTTTTGGAGGAGCTGAGGGAGATGAAGCATTGGAAAAGACGCCTAGAGAGTGGTTGGAGGGCCAGCCGCTACAGATCTGACCGAACACTATTACGGTCCCATATTAGGTCCTATTTAGTGGCGATAATGATGGCAAAGCGTTCTCACTTTTCTGCCCTTATTGCATCCGCAGAAAATCGCCCAGCCGCCCTTTTCAGGCTGACCCACTCCCTTTTAGAAGTGGGAGTGTGGGAAGATCCTTTGCAAGAGTGGGCTGAGGATTTTTTGAATTTTCTACAGGACAAAATCACTGAGATCCGGGATGGGTTGGACTCTAACTGGGCAACTCTGGACGGGGGGCAGGGGCAGTCATTTGGGGAGAGTTTGATCCTGTGACCCTCGATGACATGGTTAGGATGCTGGGTGGGCTTAATGCCACCACATATTTGCTGGATCCGTGTCTCTCCTGGCTGGTTTTGGCCATTCGGGAGGTGACACGAGATTGGTTCCAGGGTATTATTAACGCTTCCTTGAGTGAGGGGTTTCTGCCTGCCGCCTTGAAAGAGGCGGTAGTGAGACCCTTCCTCAAGAAACCATCCCTGGACCCAACTTTATTATCCAATTACCGTCCGGTCTCCAACCTTCACTTTGTGGTGAAGGCTGTTGAGAGTGTGGTGGCACGACAGCTCCCTCAGCACCTGGATGAAGCTGTCTACTTAGATCCATGCCAATCAGGTTTCAGGCCCGGGTACAGCACGGAGACGGCATTGGTCGTGTTGGTGGATGATCTCTGGAGGGCCCGTGACAGGGGTTGTTCCTCTGTCTTGGTCCTGTTAGATCTCTCGGCAGCTTTTGATACTCTCAACTGCAGTATCTTATTGCAGCGGCTGGGGGGGTTGGGGGTGGGAAGCACCGCATTACGGTGGTTCTCCTCCTTCCTCTCCAACCTTTCGCAATTTGTGTTGGTAGGGGGGCAGAGATCGGCCCCAAGACCCTTGATTTGTGGGGCACCTCAGGGGTCTGTGCTGTCGCCCCTGCTGTTCAACATTTATGTGAAGCTGCCGGGTGAGATCATCCGTGGCTTTGGGGTAGAGTTTCATCAGTACACTGATGACACGCAGCTGTACATTTCTACCCCAGGCCACCCTGACGAAGCCGTGGAAGTGATGACCCGGTGCATGGAGGCTGTGTGGGGTTGGATGGGGCGAAACAGGCTTCAGCTCAACCCGGCCAAAACCGAGTGGCTGTGCTTTCCGGCACCCCGATTCAGCCAGTTAACTCCATCACTGGCCATGGGGGTGGGGGGGAATTCTTGCCCCCCTGGAGAGGGCGCGCAATCTGGGTGTCCTCCTGGATGTACGGCTGTCGTTAGAAGAGTATATAGTGGCCGTCACCAGGGGGGCTTTTTGTCAGGTCCATAGGATCTGCCAGTTGTGGCCCTTTCTGGATCGGGATGCACTTCGCACGGTCACATCCGCCCTTGTCATTTCTCGCCTAGACTATTGCAATGCTCTCTACATGGAGCTCCCCTTGAAGAGCATCTGGAGGCTCCAGTTGGTGCAGAGTGCAGCCGCGTGGGTGGTCTTGGGGGCTTCTTGGAGCTCCCATGTTACACCACTTTTGCGTGAGCTGCATTGGCTCCCGGTGGCCTTCCGGGTGCGATTCAAGGTACTAGTGGTCATCTTTAAAGCGATCCATGGTTTGGGACCTGGGTACTTACGGGACCGCCTACTGCCACCATCGGCCTCCCGTTGGCCAATGTGTTCCCATAGAGCGGGCCTCCTCGGGATACCACTGGCTGGACAATGCTGGCTGGCGGCCCCGAGGGTGCAGGCCTTCTCTGTGGGAGCACCCTCCCACAAATTACCCCTGGAGATGAGGACCATCCCTGACCTATTAACCTTCCGGCGTGCGCTGAAGACCCACCTATTCCATCAAGCCAGTCTGGCCTAGAGTTACTGGTAGGGTTTTTAATTTAAATGGTTTTAGTTTTTTAACTCCTTTGACTGTTTTATCTTCCAGCCACCTATTTAATCTTTTTAACTTCATTTTAAGTATTGTATTTATAATTGTATTTTATTTGGCTGTAAACCACCCCGAGTCCCGTTGGGAGAGGGGAGCGGTATATAAAATTGATAAATAAATAAATAAATAAATTTATTGTACAGATGTGGGCTACAAAAAATCCAGAAAACCACAACCTGGCAGCAAAGAGACTGTCTGCATTTTTTTTTGCTGTTCTATAATAATTATAATATAACCAATCAGGTGACATGACTTGTGGGCTATATCTGACTTGATGAATCAAAGTTCACATAAGAGTATTAACTGGTTCTGATGAAAATTCAATGTTACCTGTCAATGGAGAGAGCATTTGATAATTAAATGAATACTTCATATATGCAATAGTTGTTTTGGGCCCATCTTATGCTATAAATAAACCAAAAAACATCAGATCTATGGGGCTTGAACCCCAAAAGTGAATCAGCCAAAGAAAATTCCCAACTGTTTATTCTGGGGACCAGATTTCCAACCCACCAAATATCTTAATTTCAAAAATGACCAGTCAGAAAACAAATTCTAGATCCAAACCAGGGCAGATGGAAGCTGACTATATAAATTCTGTGCATTTACATCACCCAGTCAATGGAAAATTGAGGGGGGGGGAGCGTCTACTTTTTTGCGATGTTACAGATTGAAATGATGTTCATCTAGCAATGGTTCCTTTTTCTATAGGAAGAGGAATTAGGCTAGCCACACTTCATTCTAGTTGCATTGGGCTTCTGAAAATAAAATGGGCTCCATAGTATGTAGAATCAATGGTAGATATTTCTTAAAAACCTGTACAGACAGCAATATTCTTTAAAAAATCGCAGATTTCTTTTAGAATAAAATAGAATACTTTATTGGCCAAGTGTGATTGGACACACAAGGAATTTGTCTTGGTGTAAATACTCTCAGTATACATAAAAGAAATGATACATTTGTTAAGAATCAAGAATCATAACGTAAAACACTTAATGATAGTCATAGGGTACAATCAGCAATCAAATCATACTAGGAAACAGTCAATATAAATCATAAGGATACAAGCAACAAAGTTACAGTCCTACAATCACAAGTGGGAGGGGATAGGTGATAAGGAGTGATGAGAAGATTAACAGTAATAGTAGTGCAGACTTTGTAATAGTTGAACAGTGTTGAGGGAATTATTTGTTTAGCAGAGTGATGGCTTTCAGGAAAAAACTGTCCTTGTTTCTGGTATGCAGTGTTCTATAGCATCGTTTTGAAGGAAGGAGTTGAAACAGTTTATGTCCAGGATGTGAGGGGTCTGTAAATATTTTCACAGCCCTCTTTTTGACTAGTGCAGTATACAGGTCCTTGATTGAAGGCAGGTGGGTAGTAATTGTTTTTTCTGCAGTCCTAATTATCCTCTGAAGTCTGTTTCTGTCCTGTCTCCCAAACCAGACAGTTATAGAGGCGCAGATGATAGACTCAGTAATTCCTCTGTAGAACTGTATCAGCAGCTCCTTGGGCAGTTTGAGCTTTCTGAGTTGGCGCAGAAAGAACATTCTTTGTTGTGCTTTTTTGATGACATTTTTGATGTTAGGTGTCCATTTTAGGTCATGTGATATAGTAGAACCTAGAAATTTGAAGGTCTCTACTGTTGATACTGTGTTGTCTAGTATTGTAAGAGGTGGTAGTATGGGAGGGTTTCTTCTAAAGTCTACCACCATTTCTATGGTTTTGAATGTGTTCAGTTCTAGATTGTTCTGGTTACACCACGAGGCAAGTTGTATAACCTCCTGTATGCAGATTCTTCGTTGTCTCGAATGAGACCAATCACTGTTGTGTCATCAGCAAACTTCAGTATTTTAACAGATGGATTGTTTGAGATGCAGTCATTGGTATATAGGGAGAAGAAAAGTGGAGAAAGCACACAGTCTTGGGGGGCTCCTGTGCTGATTGTACAGGTATCGGATGTGATTCTACCTAGCTTCACCTGCTGCTTCCTGTCTGTTAGGAAGCTTATGATCCACACAAGTGTGTTCAGGTACTGCTAGTTGGTTTAATTTACGTAGAAGAGTGTCTGGAATGATGGTATTGAATGCTGAACTGAAGTCTACAAAGAGGACCCTTGTGTAGGTATTTGGAGATTCAAAGTGTTGTAGGATGTAATGCAGAGCCATGTTAACAGCATCATCTGTCAATCTATTTGCTCAGTATGCAAACTGCATGGGATCTTGCGGCCGTCTCCAGGGGGGCGTTTTACCAGGTCCGCCGGATCTACCGGTTGCGGCCCTTTCTGGATCAGGACGCCCTGCGCACGGTCACTCACGCCCTTGTCACCTCTCGCCTGGATCATTGTAATGCTCTCTACATGGGGCTCCCTGTGGGGAGCACCCGGAGACTCCAACTGGTGCAAAATGCGGCCGCGCGGGTGATCATGGGGGCGTCATGTAGCTCCCATGTGACGCCTCTCCTGCGCGAGCTGCATTGATTGCCGGTGGCTTTCCGGGTTCGCTTTAACGTTCTAGTTTTGACTTTTAAGGCGATCCATGGCATTGGGCCAGGTTATCTGCAGGACCGCATTCTGCCGGTGATCTCCAGTAGACCGGTGCGTTCTCACAGGGAGGGCCTTCTCTGGGTGCTGTCGGCTGCTATGTGTCGTCGGGTGGCCCCCAGGAGTAGGGCCTTCTCTGTGGGGGCCCCTGCCCTCTGGAATACTCTGCCACCTGAACTACGCACCAGCACGGACCTGAGGGCCTTCAGGTGCGCGTTGAAGACCTGGCTCTTTGAGCAGGCTGGCCTGGGCTGAGATAGTCTTAATTGTCTCCTAAATTTGGTTTTAATTGGGTTTTAATTCTGGGGGGAGGGTTGTATTAATTTTAAACAGCAACTATTTAATTCTTTTTTAACTTTTATATTGTTCGGGGTTTGATTCAGCTGTACACCGCCCTGAGTCCCTAGGGAGAAGGGCGGTATATAAATCTTAATAATAAATAAATAAATAATAAATAAATAACAGCGGATCCGTGATGGTTTTCAGGTGGGACAGCACAAGCCTTTCAAAGATTTTCATAACTACAGATGTTAGAGCAACTGGTCTGTAGTCAGTTCCTTGATGGAGGGCTTCTTTGGCACTGGGATGATGGTAGAGTGTTTGAAGCAGGAAGGAACATAGCACATCTCTAGTGATCTATTGAAGATTCGGGTGAAGATAGGGGCCAATTGGTCAGCACAGACTTTTAAGCAAGAAGGACTTAGCTTCTCTGGCCCTGGTGCTTTTCCTGGCTTTTGTCTGTGTAATAGATCTTGCACTTTTCATTTTTTTAAAGCTGAAGATGGAAGAAAATCAAACAAAACAAGGTCCATATATAATTGACTGGGAAATAGTAACAATAATTGATTAAACCTCAATGCTGTCTGGCTCTCCACAACTTTGGGCAGATCACAACTATCACACAGAGAAATTACAATTAATAATCAATAAAACATAAAAATGAAATGAAATATAATGAGGGGAAAGAGATATTAACTTCTCATAGCCTCCTACAAAGTACAAAATATGCATGCTATGTAGAAAGTATAGTCTCAAGTGATTTGATGAGCATCAGGAAGGAGGTATTATAAAAATTATGTAACACCTACATCTATATTAGATGTGGTATTCAGCAGGTTCTGACCAATTCTGGAGAACTGGTAGTGGAAATTTTGAGCAGTTTGGAGAACTGGCAAATACCACCTCTGACTGGCTTTGCCCCCATCTATTCTCTGCCTCCCAAGTCCCAGCTGATCAACTGGTCTTCTTTTGTTGTCCTGCACAGGAGAACAGAGCTGGAAAGCAGGTTAGTGGGGTGGGAAAGGAATGGATATTTTATAGTATCCTTCCCCTGCCACACCCACAAAGCCATGCCCACCAAGCCATGCCACACCCACAAAGCCATGCCCACAGAACTGGTAGTAAAAATTTTTGAATTCCACCACTGATCCATACCCACACCCACTTACCAACACATCCACACAAACAAACACACATGGACATATACAAACTTACACAAAGTACTACATGATAGAATTATCATTGCCTATCCCAAGGAAGAATTCAGAAAGCTTTTGACTAGCTTTAGGTCTGGGGCATTTCTAGACAGATTGCCCTGGTACCTAGCATGCTACCTTGGTTAATGGTTGAAGCTTGAGTGCTCTAGTAGGACGTAACCCTGACACGTGCCTTGATCTCATTTCCTCTTTTTCCATTACAGCTGGCATCCTAGTTCAGCCCTAGCATAATCTATAATACCCAAGAAAAGAGCTTCTTTCTCAATTTCTTTTGACTGGGCCTGTTATCAAATGCAGATATCTCTATCTTCCCTCTGTGGTCATCTCTGCATTACCATGTTGCCCTTGTACATATTACAGAGTTTGGATAAGCTTCCATGGAGCCATGATTCTTGCAATTTCTTTTCTTAGTTCTTTTACCTGTAGCAATAGTAATAGCACTTAGACTTATATACTATTTTGTAGTGCTTTACAGCCCTCTCTAAACAGTTTACAGAGCCAGCATATTGACCAAAACAATTTGAGTCCTTATTTTACTGACCTCAGAAGGATGAAAGGATGAATCAACCTTGAGCTGATCAGAATCAAACTTCTGGAAGTTAGCAGAATTAGCTTGCAGTACTGCATTCTAACTACTGTGCCACCACTGCTTACTTATCTGCTTCTAGAAGGAGAAACACATACTGCCATAAATATTTGACTTGGATTACGCTAATGGAAAGGTGCTGTTCTTTCTCTAAGATATTCATCTCAAGACAAAAAAGAAGAGCCTCAGAAACTATGATGTTCTAAGCAATGTGGGGAGATATTCGAGAATATTTGCTGGCAACTGCTGATATTTCAAGATGATTTATTGGCACTTTACCCACTTCTGCTATTAACCACAACTGGAGAACTCTATTTCAGCAACATGGTTGCATAAAAGGACCTCCTCTTAGTTGGGAAAATGGTTGAGAAGTGATCTTAATGGCTTTTGCAGTTACCTCTGCAGTTCTTCAGTTCTTGTTTTTTATTACTATGAGGGATTGAAAAACTCAGGATGGCCATTAGATGGCAACAAGGAGATAGGTTTTTGGCATCTCTTTACCATCCTCTAAAAATTATCTGGACTTCTGCAAACTGTGTCTCACAGTATACTCTTTTTTGGTGAAGGATTCTTCTAATCGATCTATGGTTCACAGGAAGGGGAATAAACGTAATTCAGGAAATATTAAACTGATTAAATACATCCCATAAGTATCAGATAATTTTATTTTCTTCTTTGTAATTTTCCTTCCTTGTCTTCCCCACTGGGCTCCTCTCCAGCCTCATACCTTTATTTCCTGCCTAATTTTTGAGAAAAATGTTACATGCATGTGCTTGAGGAAAACTAGCCCCCTTTTACCACCCATTCACCTTTCACAGGGATGCCCTCCCACAGGCATTGTTAATACATTCTTGTCTCTCACCTGTTTCTTATCAGGCCATGCCTACAAGAATCTGTGTTTCATTATTAGTGCATTCAGTTGTTAGATGTTTCTGCAACACTTCATCCAGATAGTTACTTTGGATTTTACAACGGTGGATGAGAAGGGGAAGTATATCTGTTTAATAACTGTTGCAGAAGAATTTGCTCAGTTCCCAAGCGAAACGTCAGATAATAATCTCAGTTCAGCTGGCTTTTTATCTAATTCAAAGATACTGCTGAAACTCTAGTTCTCTATACTTTTCAGCAATCTGCATCTGAGAATCAAAGCATTCTTGTAACTCCCCTGATTCTCACATTCAACATTTTAGTCAAATTTCCCTACATATGCAGGCTGCCAAGGACCTTTTTCCATCTGTTCTTTATTTAACTGATCTACGCAGTGTTGTATGTTTAAATGGACAAAGCTACAGTCTTGGAAGTCAAAATGCAGAGCTTGGCCAGAAGTCACCACGGATGGAGTAACATGCTAGAAAGTTTGTTCATATTGGAGATGGGAACTTACCATTTTCCTGCTGTTGCAGAAAAAACAATCCAAATCAAGCAAAAGAAAAGAAGAAAATAAAAAAATAAAACCCTTAACATGTGGCCAAATATGAAAAACCATCAAGTTAGATAAACTCAGCAAATACTTCTTCCTTTCCTTAGTTTCTTATACACTAGGGTATATGCCCTAGTACTGCTTTTCAGATAACAGGAATAGGGTTTAATACAGAGGTGGTATTCAGCAGGTTCTGAGCAGTTCTGGAGAACTGGTAGCGGAAATTTTGAATAGTTTGGAGAACCGGCAAATACCACCTCTGACTGGCCATGCCCCCATCTATTTTCTGCCTCCGAGTCCCAGCTGATCGGCTGGATCTTCTTTTGTTGCCCTGCACAGGAGAACAGAGCTGGAAAGCTGGCTAGTGGGGTGGGGAGGGAATGGGATTTTGCAGTAACCTTCCCCTGCCATGCCCACCAAGCAATACCACGTCCACCAAGCCATGCCCACAGAACCATTAGTAAAAAAATTTAAATCCCACCACTGGTTTAATATATGTTGTTTCAAGGCTAGCGTAGCGAACCTCTGCCCTTCTTCATGTTGAAGTACAATTCCTAATATTTCCTACAATTATCCAGTTGCCTGCAGCATCTGAGGTTTGTAGTTTGGAAATATTTACCTATTCATTTATTTCATTAGATTTGTATCACATTTTTCATATAGGAACTCAAAGTGGCATATATTGTCATCCTGCTATTTTCTCCACGTCAAGAATGTTGTCAGGCAACTTGGGCAGAGTGACTTACCTGAAGTCAGTCAGCATGGTCCATGTTTAAGAGATGTCTAAAACTGGGTCTCCTTAGTGCCAATCCAACACCTTAGCCTTTACACTGACATATTGTTTTAGGCAAAGAGAGATTTTTATGAGGCATTCTTTGGATTCAAAGAGCCCCCTTTGTGAGCAAAGTGCCCCCTCTTCTTACTTCCCACCATCACAGTACCCATAAATCTGTTTGACATTGGGATAGAGAAATTTATCTCTATCAGTTGACTCAGAGTTTGTCTAGGTGATACTTATAAACCAGAGATATTTATAATCCAGAGGGACAGAGGTTCCCTAAGCTAGTCTTGAAACAACATATACAGTATTAAACCCTATTCCTCTTCTCTGAAAAGTGGTATTAGGCCACATCCCATGCCCTGTCGTAAATATTTGGGCATAACAAGGTCAGCAGTGGTCCAGTTATTTTTTCATCATCTTCTACTTGACCTAAATTGAAGGGAATTTTTTGTGTCTGAGCTTGGTAAAGAGCAGAAACTATGATACAAGTATGTTCCCTCTTATGCTACATTTTGTTTTTGTATCTCAAGTATGCTAGCATAGTATTTTAGCAATATATCTGTCATTGTGAAAGCCAACTGTTTCCACAATTGTGGTAGGATTGCTACCACATCCTGTCACATAGCTTTTCCCAACCTATTTATCTCAAACAAGTGTTGGACTTCAGCTCGAACCACATCTCAGCCACATCTGGAGACCAAGAAGTTGGAGAAGTCTGCTACACCATTTCAGCTAGATTTAACTGCACCCATACTATATTTTTTGTAGATGTTGCAGAGGAAATTTTGTTCATCCAGAAAAATTATTACAGAGCGAGCCACTTTGTTATAAATATGTACATGTATGTTCAAAGAGAGAGGTGGATAGAGCAGAATAGTTTCAAGACTAATAATGTGCTGATATTCTATGTTCATGTGTGTGATTGTGTATATATTCACTAAAGTAAAGACGGCAACATCAGTCCCATAATCCTACCCACACCGAGATTTCATTAGAAGGTTGGAGGCTTTTTCTTTAGGAATTTCTGTAGCTTAAGGATATCCTGGGTGTCCATTAATAGCAATGCAACAGTTTTCCACTTGTTTAGCAGAATATTACTGTTTAAAAAAAGGGACTAATAGAAGAGACAGTACAATATATTGAAAAACATATTAAAGAATAACAGTTAGATCCACCTTTCCTTTTCCTCCAAAATAAAAACAATAGGCAGATCTGGGAGGATAATTTTACATTGTTGTGTATCATGAGGCTCTCCTCAAACATGTTCTGTCTGAGTCAGACTATAGTTTTGAATGTTATATGCAATCATCTATCCAACTGGGGAATTGTTATGCATTTGAAAATTGCCTCTGAAGTGGGACTTCACCAATATTTTTTTAAGTTCACTGGAGGCATTGGTGGGATTCAATTTTTTTTTACTACTGGTTCTGTGTGCCTGGCTTGTGGGCGTGGCAGGGGAAGGATACTGTAAAATCTCTAGTCAGAGGTGGTATTCACCGGTTCTCCAAACTCCAAATTTCGGCTAGCAGTTCTCCAAAACTGGTTAGAACCTGCTGAATACCACCTCTGACTGGAGCTGACAGGACAAATATCAATGCCTATTTGGTCATCCTATCATTTATTTTGTTATGCTGTAGTTTGTATTTAAACAGCGATTACAGACTATGGGTGTACTACAAGTAATACTTACATACTTGAGAAAAGTATTGGTTGAGGACACATTCTTCCATCCCTGAAATTCAGTTTACAGTTAATCAATGTTGAAAGGGACCTTGTAGGTTATCTAGTCCAGCCCCCCGCCTAGCAGGAGACCCTACGCCATTTCTGACAAATGGCAGTCCAATCTCAGTGATAGACATAGATGTTCTCCTAGATTTCTCCTCATGACCCCAGTTCCCATTCAGCTGGATGATCTAAAAACCAAGGCTGTCAAACTCATGGCCCATGGCCCGGATGCATCACATGCTGGCCATGGCCACACCCGGTTTAGCGAAGAGGGAAAAGTCACAATATGTCATGTGACGACGCCATGACGATGTGAGTTTGACACCCCTGATCTAAACTTTCTTGAAAATAATATATTTTCAGGGGCAGGGAAAGTGGAGTTCATTTGACATTTTAGCTAGAAGGTGACCAAGGTGTGCATGTCGATCTCTAGTCTTCTATTGTACAGTCATCTCTCTAGTGTCCACAGCCTCTCAGGCTTCCATTATATTAATTGTACTCCAAGAAATTTCCTCCATGGGACCTTTTTGACAGCACTGTTGTTGCCTCTGATAAGGAATAGTTCTGTTCTTGAGAAATGCTTTGATACTTTCCTATGCTCTGGAAAAATTTGGAAAAACTATTAATCCAAGTTCTCAATCCCCAAACTTTGGAAGAAAAATTTGAAAGTCCATCATGCCTTGTCTTATTGGAAATGGCTTCACTTCAAAGAATTGACATAATGGAAGATGTGGATGACCTTTTGGGGAAAGGAGAAGAGATGCTGCTTTAGGAAAAATGTCAGATAAGGCAGGAGAGAGTCCCTAGCAGCTTAACAGTCAGAAGAAACTTAGAAGGACCCACCTTAATGAATCAAGCAGTTAAAAGTGGCAGCAAAAAGCTTGTACTTTCAGATTTGCAAGATTCTGTTAATATAGCCTTACAATAAATTAGATTTAATTCATCTAGTCACATTTCCTGTCTGGCTTACCCAGGAGGACTGAGAGTACCTTTTCAAATCCAGAAAGCATTTTTGTTACTTCTGGAATGAAGAAAGAAGCAGGAAAAAATCACCAAACAAAGGGTATGGCAGTTTTGACCAAAGAAAGCAGATATTCACAGGTTTTGAACTAAAACTTCTACATTGGCCAACATAGTGTGGCCATTAGCAACAGTTCAATCCCTCTTGAAGGTACAGCCTTGTTGCTTTTGGAACTTAAGGACACTTTCCTTTGTGGCTGCTGTTTCATAAGATCTATGCCAAGGTTGCTACACAAAATTAAACATTTTTTTTATTCCATAAAACAAACAAAGAATGCAATAGACTTCTTGATTTATTGCTGTGATGTTCTGGATAATATCTTGGTAGCTCAACCCAGAGATTCCTTTCTGGAGATGGCTTTTGGCTGTCTTGCTGTATGTCAAGATGTTGCCTATACATTTAGGCCTTTCAATGGGGCCTTCTGTTGTCTTTCTGCTTCTTACATTGAATCATCTGTCCATCTGGGCTGGGGAGAGAGCTGCAATGGTTTAGAGGCAATGGGTAGGAGGGGGAAAAAGGCTTCAGTTCTGGCATCATTCCGTCAGCAGGATGTTTGTTTAATGTTAGATTATGTAAATAAAGACAGGATAAGGTTCCCCTTAGGGTGGAGGCCCACAAGAAGCCCAGACAACACTTATACTATCCCTATGGGACACGAGCAGAGTAGATGTTTAAATGAAATAAAATAAACTAAGGTTTCCAGATGGCCAGGACTCTGCCGGATTTTGGAACCAAAAAAGCCTCAGTAATCTCATTAAACTTAATGTCTGAGCTGTAACAAAAGCTAATCATAAATCATTGTCATAATATGTTCCAGTTGTAAAATGCACAAGGTAATACTTTGAATGGTCTTCCTTAACTAGATGAGGTAATGGTCAATAGACATTCTGGCTAGAAATTAAGAATTGTAATTCCTTTATATCTGTGGGGCACTGGGTCAAGGAGGCTGAGAGATTCCTAATCTTTTGTCACTGAGCAAGTTATAGCTACCAAAAGGTAATAATAATCTATTGGCATCCAATATGAGCCATGGTGGTGCAGTGGTTAGAATGCAGTACTGCTGGCTTCTTCTGCTGACAGCTGGCTACCTGCAATTTGGCAGTTCAAATCTCACCCGGCTCAACATTGACTCAGCCTTCCAACTATCTGAGGTGGGTAAAATGAGGACCCAGGTTGTTGGGGTTAGGATTAGGGGAAAATATGCTGACTCTAAACCGCTTAGAGAGGTCTGTAAAGCACTGTGAAGTGGTATATAAGTCTAAGTGGCTATTGCTATCCACATGGACAATCAAAAAAGACAAGATAGTGGTCATGGTAGAACAATCACATAGCTCCACTCTTTGGTATAGATACTGACATCACACACACACACACACACACACACACACACACATACACACACAGAGAGAGAGAGAGAGACAGACAGAGACAGAGACAGAGAGACAGAGGGATCAACCGTGCTACTGCAGCTGCCATTTTGACATTTTTACTACCTCCCCCACTTCCCAGAGAGCAATGTAATACTCCATCCCAACTCTTAACCCTGGGTGCAAATACATGGTGTATTTCTATCATCATCCAAAGTACAGGCAGAGATACACTGCATGGTGATCATCTGCAATGGAAACATTTAGCAGGCTAGCATCTCTGTTTTATTTATTTACTAAAGCAGTTTATTCAGCTCCCCCCATCTCAGCACATGATTCACATTGGTGATATACAAATACAAAACAAAGAAGTAAAATGGAAGATGGAGAAGCATAAACAAGCTCTCAACATAGCCAGAAAATGAATTCAGACACACACCTGGGGCCCAGGGTTTAAGCAGAGTACCAGATGTTCAAGTCCCCATGGAAGGCCTGCAGAATTGGGACCAATCTAATTTCTGGAGGCATGGTGAACCAGAAGATGGGTTCCATGCAGGGGTGGGATTCAATTTTTTTAACAACTGGTTCTGTGGGCCTGGTGGGTGTGGCTTGGTGGTCATGTGACTGGCTGGTGATGACCAACTCAACATCACTCACATTGAGGCATGCATCTTGTCGCCTGGCCTCTCATGATTGTGGGGATGCTGCAACAATCTTAAATGTGAAAAATGGTCATAAGTCACTTTTTTCAGTGCCACTGTAACGTTGAAAGGTCACTCCACGCAAGCAAAGTACCAGCAAAGGAGGAAAAAAAAACCTCTAGAGAAGTTCCAGAGACAGGAAGTCTAGTCCTGCCAAGAATATAATAAGGGTTAATGGAGAGGCAGTTTCTGTAAGAAACACTAGAATGTTTCCTTCCTGCCTTCCTTACAGGATTAGTCCACTAATTTCTTCTAATTTCTCCGAACTGCTTAGAACATTAACAACCGGTTCTAGAGAATAGGTGTGAACCTGTAGAATGCCACCCCTGGTTCCATGGCAGAAAAAGCTTTCCTACTGGGCCTTTCCAGATGATACTTCTTGGTTGATTGTACCCATGGCATGTCCCTCCTGCCAGATCAGACAACATGTGTAGAGACAATTGGGAAGAGACAGTCTGTAAGCAACCTTCAATTGGATTGTTGACAGCATGAGAGGTCCAACAATGTTGGCCACAAGTGTAGTGTCTCTCCTCCTAGATACAAATACTCAGACAGTAAATCTGACACTTATGCTTATGTACATTGGAGGAGGGTTCAAGGAGGAGCTAGGCTTTTCCTTATATGCCCTTATGTACTGTAATCTCCCTGGAAAGCCAGGGAGCATGAGAAGGTTTGCAACCAGAACTGCAGAGACAAATTCTAAAGAAATTTTTCTTCATGGTAATCTTTTGCATTAGTTAAATTGTAATCCTGGAAAACTTGCAAGGGGGTAATCTGTAATGGGCCTCTGTACTAGAAATCAAGTTCAGATAGGCCAAATCACTTTGATCATGGACTCCCCCATTCAACACATTTTAAAGCAGGAATTTCCCGGAAATCACTTGCTTTCTCACTGTTATTCTTTTTCCGCAGCCACCATCCCCATTAAAATGGAAGGAAATGGGCTGGCAACTCCACCAGCTGTGAATAATGGGACTTGAAATGAAACATGTGAAGAGCTAACTTAGACTATTCAAGTCTGGTAAACTGCCCCACATTTTTGGGGCAAAAGAAGGGACTGCTGTGCAATGGCCATGATAGGAACTTTCAATCTGTAAACTCCGTGTGTTTCATTTGATTAAGAAATGTGGATTCTCTTTGGAACAGATTGTACTGCACACCAATCAACCATAGCAGCAGATAGGTGGTAGAGAAGGAGTTTCCAGCCCCTGGATCACAGCCCATTTGGAACTGGGCCACAGAAATAACTGCACATGCAGCTCCATTTGCGCAAGTGGCATGCATGCATGTCTGCTGCTTGTGTAAATGGAGCTGCATACATGTGCACTCTTCCACTACTCACATGTGCTTTCTTACCACTCACCTGAGTTCTCCCACCACTCATATGGAACCATCCCATCTCCATCTCCCCCCCACTCCAGTCTGCAAAAAGGTTGGAGACCGCTGGAGTAGAGGAAACAAGGGTTCTTTAAGAGTGACTTTACAGTATAGCAATTCTAGACTGTTAT
Source organism: Bungarus multicinctus (assembly GCA_023653725.1). Lineage (NCBI taxonomy): Eukaryota > Metazoa > Chordata > Lepidosauria > Squamata > Elapidae > Bungarus > Bungarus multicinctus. Next base: position 111,437,007 of record CM042834.1, on the reverse strand, counting down.
TCTTAAATACAAAGCCACATGTTTTTCCTATACTAATGGGGTTAAAAATGGTTGCACTCAGGGTTTACTTAGCTATGACATGCCTACTGATGCATATCCACTAGAAATTGACTTTTCACTTACAGATTTTCTTACAGTGGATCAACATTCTTTTGTATACCAAAGTGTACATTAGCCTGAAGGTAAGTTCTCACTCATGAGCGTTAACAGAAGGCAGCTAGCCTGGGGCAGCTCTTTACAGACACTAAAAGATTCCTTGAACAAGGTGTTGTTTTTTTCTGTTCAGCTAGTTAATGAACCAGAGGGGTAAGTGCATCAACAAAGAGGAACAGAAAGCATCCATTTATAAACTGTCAATAGTGCAGTAATTGGATCCTCCTTTATGCCAGGAAACCTGCATAAAGGCATACAAGGGTGGATGGGTTGCCTCCCCTAGACTACTGGGAAGGTATTATGTCAGAAGAGGTCTTCTTAAAGAGATACAGAATAGCACGAGGCCTCTCTTTGCTGATACTGTATCACATTTTGGTTAGTTGGTTTCGTATTAGAAAACCCTGATCTACCAAGTGAAGCAAAAGTAAATAAAATATCCATAGGAACAGTAGTCCTCGACTTATGACAATTGGAACTGGAAAGTTAATCCCTGAGAGAAGAGTTCGTTAAGTGAAATGCTCACATGATTACTCTCAATGATGGCAATCTTGGCACTCCAGTTGTGGTTGTTAAGTGATCTTGCAGGTCATTAAGTGGATAGAGTCCCAGTAAGGATCACAGAATGCCTCAGGGGGTGGTGTAGATCCTGCCAGGCTCTACTCAGGACCCAAAAATTCTCGCTGCCGAAATCCAAGCAGGATTTTCAGCCCTTGAGTAAAAAAAAAACCTCTCTTACATTGCCTGTAGTAGGACTTCCAATTATTCAATGCTCCGTATCTTACCACATTGCATCTCCACTTTCTGCTTGGATTTTGGCTCCCTCTTGTCTCCGGAGGTTGATTGAAAAAGCTGCCTGCCAATGGAGTTTATCTCCTCCCCCCCCCCTCCCCTCAATGCACAGAAAGGAATTCCTTTGGCAGGATGCAGGAACGGAATTGAAATCATCAGGATTTCAGCTCCATTGATGCACCTTGCCAAAGGAGTTCAGCTCTTCTCTATGCCCAGAAGAGAACTCCTTCAGCTTCAGCCTTCAGAAAGTGTGGTTGCTCTATCACTGGAGGTTTTTAAGAAGAGACTGGACAGCCACTTGACTCAAATTGTATAGGGTCTCCTGCTTGAGCAGGGAGTTGGACTAGAAGACCTCCAAGGTTCCTTCCAACTCTGTTCTGATTGATAGATTGATTAGCTGGTACAGGAAAGAACTGCAATCTTCAGGATTTCAGCTCTGTTTCCAGATGTGGTATTCAGCAGGTTCTCACCAGTTCTGGAGAACCGGTAGCGGAAATTTTGAGTAGTTCAGAGAACCAGCAAATACCACCTCTGACTGGAGATTTCACAGTATCCTTCCCTTGTCACGCCCACAGAACTGGTAGTAAAAAAAAATTGAATCCCACCACTGTCTGTTTCTGTACGCTATTAAAGGAGTTCAGCTCTCCTCTGCAGGCAGCTCTTTCAGCCAGCTCCCAACAACGAAAAATAATCCTCTGGGTAAGCAACCACAGTTTGCAACTTTCCCTGACAACTTTTCTATTGATTTTCTGGGAAAGCCAACAGAGAAGATTGCAAATGGCAATTGCATGATCTCAGGGCATTTGGCAACTACTTGAAAGTATTAACAGGTTGCTAAGCACCCAGATCACTATCATGTGACTACCGGGGTGGTGGTTGGTGCAAGGTTCTATACCAGCCTTTGTGAGGTCATCATAATTCCAGACTATTGTCTGTACCCAAGAAAGTTAAGCCCAGGAATGTGCTTTGAGTAATTGCAGGGCATAATTCTATACAAAAATCTACTCATACTTATTTCACTTTTTAAAATTTTCAGTTGTATCACAATTAGAAAAACTGGCAGTTCTGTTTGATTGCTGTGCAGGGCAGAATCACTATGTGCCAAGGTGCCCATGCAATTCTTTATGGGGGAGAGTGTAGGATGCAATAGCGTCCAATCTAGAACATATTTATTCATTGGCTGGGCTTCTGGCTGTTTTTAGCTGTTGGATTAGCTAAATGTGGGTTGTCGGTATGCCATCTATCTCCTGAGGTTGCTAAAATCCAACCTAGGTTTCCAACCCTGAGGGTGGAATTCTTTGCATGGCAGCCGAAGCCCAATTGGTTTGACATGCCATTCCCTTTGCTTAAGAGATAAGTATGAACTTTGGCTGATTGAACTGACCACCATTTGGGTTTTTTTTTTTGTCTTGCAGCATTTGATACAAACATGGCATTTACAATCTGAGTGGTATGACATTTGTACCATCAAACCCTTTTTTTGAATAGAAATGGACAGGCGAGGATTCTCATGTGTTTGCTACCTTTGTGATTGTGATAAGAGTTTGTATCTGAATCTCCATTCCTCCTTAAATACAGGATAATCCTGTGGGATGAAAGGGAGGAGGCATTTTTGTTGTTGTTGGTAAACTGCTGGATTACTACTTGCTTACTAGTGGTCTGCCCATATTTCTTCAATGGATGCTAATAGGAGGAGATAAAGTTTTCCATAGATGCTTCTCTATTAAGGAAAGCAAAATGTCACAGAGCCCAGCTTCAGACACAGACGGCAAGTCACTGGAATTGCACTGTGGTTCCAGAGGTGGTATTCAGAAGGTTCTGACCAGTTCTGGAGAATCGGTAACAGAAATTTTAAGTAGTTCAGAGAACTGGCAAATACCACCTCTGACTGGCCCCATCCCCATCTATTCTCTGCCTCCCAAGTCCAACTGATTGGCTGGATCTCGCAACTGGCATGTATTTATGATGGTTGCATTGTCCCAGGGTGATGGGATCAGCTTTTGCAACCTTCTGAAAAGCAAAGTCCATGGGAAACCAGATTCATTTAACAATGATGTTACTAACTTAACAGCTGCACTGATCCGCTTAACCACCGCAATAAGAAAAATAGCAAAACAGGCAAAAAAATCACTTAACGACTACTTCGCCCAGCAGAAGAAATGTTGGGCTCAGCTGCGGTTGTAAGTCATGAACTACTTGTAGTCTGCAGAAATCCAGGAGAACTTTCTGTCTTGGGCTGTCAATGGCTTTTTGAGCACAAGGCAAGTCTCTGCCAGTTTTTTGCCCTTTTCTTTGCCTTTAGGAAGGTGGTTGAAGGCAAAGAACAAGACGCATCATGAATCACACTAATTGTAGACATAGTGCTTCAGATATTATTAAAATCTACAACTAGAGGAGTTTACGGCCAAGAATTGGGACTGCGCCAGGGTGAGAAGAGAGGTATGCATTAAGGGAGAGAGAAAAATCACGAAACCTGCTGATGGGAAAGCCATGACGGGAGAGTAGAGGGTAAGAAATATGGATTTATTTATTTTTTACCAAGGGAAATTTAAATAGTGTTAACATTCCCCGCACTTATCTAAATAGTGAGGCAGTGTTTAAAGAGATTTTTGTAGAAACATTGCATGCTTTGTAATGTTTATTTATTAAAAATTTACATGAACCAGACAATGGTGGGATTCAATTTTATTTTACTACCGGTTCTATGGATGTGGCTTGGTGAATGTCATGTGACTTGGTGGGCGTGGCTTGGTGGGCATGGTTTGGTGGGAGTGGCAGGGGAAGGATACTATAAAATCTCCAGTCAGACGTGGTATTTGCCGGTTCTCCAAACTTCTCAAAATTTCCACTACCGGTTCTCCACTCCACTCCTGTGGAAAGGTTACTGCAAAATCCCATTCCTGCCCCACCCCACTAACCTGCTTTCCAGCTCCATTCTCCTGTGCAGGGCAACAAAAGAAGACCCAGACTCAGGAGGCAGAGAATAGATGGGGGCAGGGCCAGTCAGAGGTGGTATTCTGAACTACTCAAATTTTCCACGACCGTTCTCTGAACTACTCAAAAATTCCGCTACCGGTTCTCCAGAACTGGTCAGAACCTGCTTAATACCACCTCTGTTCTAGAAAGAGAAACCAAAGTGAAGCCAGACACTTGGAAGATGCAGAATACCAGTCTGGCAAGAGAAGCATGAGAAATTGTGAGATTCATTCTCTCCCTCCCCCCCTCTCCCTCCCTCCCTCTTTCTGTCTCTTGCAGATTCTGCAAAATTCCACTGCACCACTTAATTTTCAGAAGCTGCCCCAGGCCTACTGCTGCTATTGTTTTCCGGAGTTCCCAGGCACATCCCTGGCTCCATGCAGCTTGTCTCTCTTTGCTTGCACTGTGGGATACTGCCGATCCCAAATTCCAGCAGCCAGAGGACAGAGTTCTGTTGGAGGACAACCCAGCCTATATAACTTCCAACCTCTTTATCCCCCTCCCCCTTTCAGGAGGCTGAGGCACGCCAGCTATCTTGCCGCCTTCCTCTTCTCTCTCTCCCCCACTCCCCCACCCCTGAAATCTCTTCCATGCCACTCCATCTGCTGTAATGGAAGCCTTGACATTCAGGCAATCAACTAAGTCCTGGCAGAGGCATCTTTCTTTATTTGGGTGTGTGATGCTCTGACCTCAGGCCGACATGCATCTTTTGACCAAAACAGTCTTGTCATTCCATCTTTGCCACTACACGGGATCCTCTAGATGGATCAGGGATAGCAACTATAGTAAACAGAGCAGAGGGAGGGAGGGAGAGGGAACCAGCCCTTTTTAGCTGTGTCTTGAAAAGCAATATCATATGAATATCATCCAAACAAGGCAAGGCTTGCCTCTTGAGCTGGTCAAAGCCTGGTAGGGAATTACAATCCTAAACAATTGTCAGCTCTGTTTGAACTCTACCTGCAGTTACTCAGAAGTGGTGTGCAATAGATATTCTTTTTTTCTATCAACCAGCAACAGGTCAATAACTTTTCTACAAAAGTCAGATCTGCACCATTATGATGCCAGCTCCTTACATCCCTTTATTTTTTGAGCTCACATTTCTGAGTCAAATAAGCAACTGTAAAAAATAAAATGTTGCAAGGAAGTAAAGTCTTAGTAATCCAAGCACAGTTCCACATATCAGGTGTTTTGTTTGTTTCCGCCCCCAGGATTGTCTTAGCGCAAATGTATGTTTACCACAATAACCAATTGGTAATTCACAATCCGATAACAAAAGCCAGTTTGTTATAGTGGCTGGACAATCAGTCTAGAAACCAGGAGATTGTGAGCTCTAGTTTTGTCTTAGCACAAAGCCAGCTGGGTGACTTTGGATCTGTTACACTCTCTTAACTCTAGAAAGGAGGCAATGGCAACCCATTTCTGAAAACTACTACTACTTGCTAACAAAACTACAGGGATTAGTCCAGGCAGCCATCAGGAATCAAAAATTGACCTGGGGCAACACATTTTTTAAAACCCCAAAGTCAACTGGAATTGCTGTGAAGTACCTAACCATCTGCTGAACTGAGAAAGCTAAGCAGGTTTGGATCAGTAACAGAGTCGGAAACCAACATGATGTCCTAGTCTAGACTGGAAAAAATCCAGAAGGCAACACAAATCCTTTCCATATTATTACAATAATGAACAATGGATATGTGCAATAAGTCATCATGAGTTATATTAAACTTGAAGGATACTATTCTTTTAAAATCTGGCCCAATTCAGGCGTTTTGAAATATCAGTCCTCATCTCAAATTGATTCTGTCCTAATGTTGTTATTACATTTTAAATTGCCTTTTCTATCACTTTTCTACTAGAATTATCTTAATCAAGCTGGTAGAAAATGTAAGAATACATGAGATACATAAGAAACTTCCATAACGGTTTCTTAATATTTACAGTTAAGTTATGCATTCATTTTCTCCTAATGTTTAATGTCAGCTATCTAAGAAACATTATATCACCTGCTATGATTCTTTGAAATTTTTTTGACTGAAGCTTTTGCTTAATCACATACTATTTTCTGTGTAGTTCTTTTTGTCAGACTTGTATAATAGATTAACTGACTTTAATAGAGTTATTAAATATTTACTCATTGCAAATTGCCCATTTATCTGTTGTAAAATAAGGTAGGAACAGGATGCTCAAATTGCTCGCCAGTGAAACTAGAAATGTTAACATTTCCAGTTCTATGTATTGGGAATTGGGAGGAGGGGTACCTCAGAAGTATTTTACAGGCAGATTTTCAACTGATGGACCTAGTTTGGATCTAGAAAAAAATACTCAGCCAGGGTCCGTCACAACCAAGATGACAATTTTTGGCTGAGGCTCGATGTAAAACAGGGCTATCAAACTCCCAACCCTTGGCTGGATGCGTCATGCGCTGGTCATCCCCACAGCCAGTTAAATGAAGGGAGGGTGGGGAGGAAAGTCCCAATATATATTTTGATGCCACCATGATGACATGAGTTTGACACCCCTGATGTAAATATTCATCAAAATCAATTGTGAGATATTAGTAATATTATACTACCTTGTTTCCTCAAACAATGAGAATTTCAGAAATGTCCTATTTACCTATTTGGTCTTAGGAATTAAGTTCTAAGAAATATATAATATTTGTTTTCATTCACATTTTCCAGAGAATATTTCTGAGGGGTTGCTAAGACTAAGAAGACAAGACTAACCCAGGGAAAGAGGAAATAAATATCCAAATGATGACTTTTGTGTTCCTGTGCACCACCAGAAAAAAAATAGAATATTTGTGTTATGCTTCTACAGAGATTAGCTCTTCAATTGGGACAGCTTGCAAATTTATTTATTTATTTATTTATAAGAGATTGAGGGAGGATTAATTTTTCTTTTTTCTTTTTTTTTAAATAAACTTTATTAATTTTACAATTAAAACAGACAAACAACACATACATGTCTATTCTCCCAAAATTTCTTTATATATTTCAGACGATACCAATTAAAGTACACAGAAAGTATTTTGAAGAACTTAACAAAATAATCACAAAATTCATTTGGCAAAAGAAAAAAACTGAGAATAAATTTAAAGGCAATGCATGATATGAAGAATAGGGGGTGGGATGGCCCTTCCAAACTGGGAGTTGTACTATAGTGCGGCCTCCTTAATATGGTTGAAGGAATGGGTGAATTTAACAAACAAGAGAATATTAGTTTTAGAAGGCCACGACTTACAGAGAGGATGACATGCTTTTTTATGGGATATCGGGAAAACCACCCAGAAATACTTCCACAGACACTTAATTAAAGATGCATTACTGACCAACTGGAAGAAAGTAAGGAGAAAACATTATTTAAAGATACCAATCTGGATTTCAACAATGGAAGTGATGATCCACCCAAATAATTTGGATATTACTAAGATGATTAAATACAAGGACTTATTAGATGCGCAAGGAAATTTGAAATTGTGGCAAGATCTTCAAGAACAGGGAGTACAAATTGATAGATGGGCATATCTTCAAGTTCAGAGTAGATACAAACAGGATAAGAAAGAATTTGGAATTAATAATAAACTTCAGCAACTATACAAAATTCTATTAGGCCCAGATTAAAAAAAACATAACAAAATGTTATAATTATTTACTAGAGGCAGAATTAGAGGAAGAAATTGTCAAAGGGAATATGATAGCCTAAAGTAGGAATATAGGACATATTATCACTTTAATAGAATGGGAGAAGGTCTGGAGTAGAAACAACAAAATCACAAAATTGGCAGCCTACAAGGAAAATCTTTACAAAATGTTTTATAGATGGCACCTTCCTCCCTCGAGATTAGCGAAAATGCGCCCCAACATGAGTCCGAATCGCTGGAAATGTAAAAAAAAAAAAGGAGGGAACTTTCTTTTACGTGTGGTGGTTGTGCACAGTGGCTCAAAAATATTGGCAAAAAATTAGGAAATGGTTGGAGGAAATGACAACAGAACAGATCGAATTTAAACCAGAATTTTTATTAGGGATTTTAAATAAACAACTCTCAAAAAAAGTGAAGTACACAACAGTACATATCTTGACAGTGGCCAGACTGGCCTTTGCAAAATGTTGGAAGCAACTTTATGTTCCATCAGAGGAATTGATTATTCAAAAAATAGCAAATTGTGCAGAGATGGACAGATTAACTTTGGCATTAAAAGGAAAAGATACATCAATGTATTATGACAGCTGGAACTGCTGGTACGAATGGATAGAACAAAGATCGATTAAACAATAAAGGGCAAAAGAAAATGTATTATAATTGTAATAGTGACTATGTATACACATATATATTCGCACAAGGATTAATTGTATAGAGAGTATAAAACAAGGTTGAAAATAAGGTCCCACAAACTGTTGAGGACAAAATGGTTTTTTAATTGAGGGAGGATTAATTTTTCAGTAAATGTGTTTATCCTAATTTCTACTGATTGAGAATAACTGCCCTGCAGCTTGCTTCCATCAGTTATTATTTCTTATATTCTATGCTGTTCTACACAAGTACCTACAGTAAGTGTCTGTGAGTCCATGCTTGCTAACAGCACATCTTGATAAAGTTTGTGCTTTTTAATGAGTGACAACCCAGCCAAAGTCCCCTGTGCACCTAGATCTAATGAAATCAATCATGTCTTGAGTGCATAGATATTAACTGATGCTAGTATCTCACATGTGTATCTTAAATGCTTTTTCATGACTGTAAGGCCAGTTAGTTGGGGAACATCAAAAGTCCTCCAGTAAATATTGTGGCTGACCTGCATTTCAGACTTGGAGGTCTGACATGTAGCCAAGTTTGTAGGAGACACTGGTTTTAAAGCCCAGAATGTCATGGTTACCCTTTCCTGTTTCTGTGAAATACCCTAGAGATCTGTGATTAAAAAAAAAAACCCTTTCAAATAGTATTTGGAAGTACTTCAAAGTGAACGCTGACCTCCAGCCACCTGTCATTTTTATCCAAGGAATTCCCAGCATGTCCCCCCACCCTTCCAAATCCATCAGTAGATACAGCTTGTCAGTAAAATGATACCACTGAATATTATCCAAGTCTGAATGTATCTGAGATTATTGCATCTATCAGTAATAATAATCAGTAATCAGTAACATTAAGATTAAGATTGATATACAACCATAATTCATGCTATGAAAATCTGATCATTGGAATGATTTGATTAAACTGGTTCATATGAAGATTCTATGTTATTTTTATTAGATTTTGTTAAACCCCATCTTTATTATTTAATAAGTAACTTAAGGTGGTGAATATACTTAATATTATTTCTTCTTATTTTCTCTACAACAGCAATCCTGTGAGGTAGGGTGGATGGGTGCTACTTTGACTTTTTGAAGTAGGATACATATGGATAGAAATAAAAATAAATCCTGAAAAGCTCATATATACTTTTGACCAACTACACTTTTGAATAACTAAAAATAAATCACCATGTAGTTGTGCACAAAGGAATCTTCCTTAGAGATAAAACTTCTCCAGCAAATTGAGCTCCTCCAGATTCAAATAAAAAAATCTTCACATTGCTTTCCACATTTTATTTTTAAATGTAACTGCCATTAGTTCAGGGATATTCCTGCCTATTTAATTCAGTCATTTTGGAAAAGGAATCTGAAGGTTTCTTTATTTTCTATAAACTGAGTTTGGAAAATGTTCCTGGCATGCAGATGAAACCAACTGAAATATTTTACCTGCTGAATTTCTTCAGCTTCCCATGGAGTCATTAAGGAGACAGGAGTCTTGCCAGAAAATAATTTGCTAGACTCTAAATTTAGCAGGTTTTCCAAGTTATTGGCCCTAATTTAGCTATAGTTGTTGTTATTTATTAGGAGGTTTTCACTTTGCAGCTAGTCTAGCTGAATAGACACTTTTTCACAGCTTGTCTTTCTATTTCTCAAGGCTTCCAAAGCAGCTCAGTGATAGATTGTGCCCATCTTCACATCTTGCAAACAGAAAATACTGAGAATGTGCAGGGAACACCATTAGTCAATGAATGTTCTTCTGAAAAATGATGATAGATGAGATAGATACTGGAGAGAGAGAGAGAGAGAGAGAGGCAGGCAGGCAGGCAGGCAGGCAGGCAGGCAGGCAGGCAGGCAGGCAGGCAGACTTTTAAATAATTACATTTCCAGAAAATCACAGTGGCAAAAAGGTATAACAAAAAGTTGAAAAAACAGGCTGACTTTTTCATTCTTCAAAATGCAATACATTTTTCTTCCAAAATTCTATAAGATAAACATTTGAAGGAACTCTCCTCTTATTTGAGTTATGAGGATGATGTACAATAGGCTTCTGAACATAATTACAGGTAATTAGATTATCACCATATATTATTAGTGCTCTCAAGCTGGAATTAGGGAGATACTCCATTCCCATCATTATTCTTCAGCAATTAGTATTTGGAGTACTTCCAATTGGGAAGTAACTAATTGCACTTAAGGGACCTGTCCTGCATGAATTTCAATGTCATTCAAGTTATTGGCCCTCACTACATCTTGAGGTAAAGAAGTCTATTGGGCACTGTGTGAACTATTTTTCTGAGCTTCAGTGGATGCCCCCTTGGTCCTAGAGTTTTAAGGGAGGAAAGAAAAAAAATCTGTGTCCCTTTTTTTACATCATGTATCATTCTGTACTCCGGATGCAGCTATATCATAAATTTGTCTAAGGATATTATGAAGGTTTTTTTATCCATTTCCTAAAGTTCCCCAACAGGAAATATAACTTTTTCATAGACACAGCACTCTGACATGACATTTTCTTTGAACTATCCAATAAGATCCATAAGATCTTTTTCTAGTTAATTTCAAAAATACTGAGATGACATGTTTACCCAGTTTAAATTAATTATTGTGAATCTTTTCACAATGATCACTTTGTGAAAATTATCCCCAAAACCTGGCAAAACCTGTAAAAATTATCCCCAAAACCTGTTCATCACTTAGTCAAGAGTCATTTATGAACAAGTTAAAAAGTATTGGTCCCAAACCAAATCCTTTAAGATGCACCTTTCCTACTTCCCACCCTATAAAAGTTGCTTATTTACTTCTACTGTTGTCTTTAACCAGCTAGCAATGCATGATGGTTAAATTTACTTTTTCCATAATGAGCAACTTCATCAAGAGCTTTTTGAAAACCTATGTATACATTGATAAGTTAAACCCATTTAGCCCTCTCAGAAAATTCTACATGGCACTCTCCTAAAAAAGTCCCTCCTATGGGTATTCATAACAAATCAGGTACAAATCAGACAGGAAGTGCCTTATTTTATCTAGGTTATAAACTACTGAGAGATATTTTATTACTATAATTGTTTTGCAGTTTTTATTTTACAAACTGGAATAGTGTCTCTAGAACTACAACTGTCACAGTCCCAAATCAATATGGACATTTCTGGGTATGATGGGAGTTATCATATAAAAAACCCGGAAGATGTCAGGTTAGCAACAAGTAGATCTACAGAATGGGACCTTAGCATTCTCACACTTTTTAAATCATATAATATAGGTAACAAAGAAAAACTAACAAAGCGAATAAGAAATAAATATTTATGCTGTGTGATAAGTTAGGTGTAGACAATATTGTGTCCTCCAGTGATATTGGATTAATAGCACTCTACCCTCATCTATCTTTAAAACGAAAGCTCATTAAAACACAAAAACTTTAGGCCAGCCTCTCTTAGTCCAACTCACTTCCCAGTAGGGAAAAAAAAATAAGAAGAAGCAACAGGTACACTAACTTTTCATCTGTCCCAAAAGGAGAGCTAGGTTTCCTACATACAAATAATAAATGAATAATGGCAGTGGTATGATGGTTTTGCAGTCCAATAAACTAGAAAGAATCTGTGTTGGGGAAATTCCCATTTCCCTAACACCAAACTGAAAGTGTCATCTGGCTGTGGAACTCAAGGTAAAATGTTTAGCCTGATTTTGGGTGGTTTTCCTTGTGCCCAAATATACCAGCTTGCACAGTTTATCTGTCCTGCATTGGCTATATCAGGTTCACTCCCTATGGAATTTCAGTTCGGTGCTCCTTTTGGCAACAAAAGGAGGAGCTTTTATAGGACGTTTATATACTGCAGTGCGCCAGACAGTCTATTCCACTTTGTCACTTTCTTTTTAGTAAATGCACAACTGTTGTGATGCTGTTTTAATGTTCATTCGTATATCTAGAAAAGTAATGAATTCAATGTGATAAGGCAGGTCTTGTCCCTTCCATCATGCGCATATTTGCCCAGAACTGGCAAGCCATGCTCTCAAAAGCAGAGAGGGATAAGGAAAAAAAAAAAGGATTGAACTGTCAATGAGTGGAATGCATTAATATAATCTGAATGTGTAGTATGGCTTTCAGAGTCCATAGGCTTGTGATATAATATTGCGTAAATATAAGTAAAACACACCCACAGTTTTTGTAACTGTACCAGGGCCTGCGATGATCAGGTTTAAATGGTTGACTCACAGTCTTATTGGGCAGTGTTGAATTTTCATTAATACAGTACACTCTTTTGCCTGTCAGACTTTCCTTTTCTTAATGTTGCCTGCATCCTTTATCCAGTTTCTTAAAAAAAATGCTCCCAAAATAAATATTAGTTGCTAAGAAATTTTAGTGCAGCATGACCCTTCGTTCTTTCCCCTCTGGGAAATATCTGGCAGCTTCATTGGCAGCACACGTAAAGGGTTTCTTTTCTTGGCAAAAACAATCAAATTACCTTCAGGCAAAAAGCTGCCTTGCCCTCCCAGGCCACCACGATAATCCTTTTGAGCCCAACAGAAGCTAACAGTGGCAGTAAGTTGGGACTCTGCTGGACCTGGTTGAGCTGCCTCTGATTCCTGAGAACCAGGGCTAGTTTTCCTTTGCAAGTCTTGGCTGGTCTCCCTGCGGTGCTGTGCTAGACTGCTCAAGTGAGATGCTTCCAGGAACGTGGAAGTTTTTGATTTGTCTTGTTCAATAAAATTCTTAACCATGGGTGACGTGTAAGTGGTATAGGCTGGCCAGTGACACACATGGATGAGACGGGATGGGATGCCAATATTCCCTGATTTCAAAGACCGATCTGGAACCCAAAAGAAAAAAAACATTTTAGGAGAAGCATTTCAAACCCAAATTGCTCCACCTCCAGACAACAACCTGTTTCCTACAAATCAGAAGAAACCATTTTTTTTGCTGCAAAGCTAGGCAAACCTTCTGAATCAGAGGCATATCATGAATTATAAACATGGTGGGTCTTCTCCTAAGGAGGCTACCATGAGATTTATCTGTTCACAAATCAGATGCCCCAAATACTACTGCAGTTTTGCCAAATCAGGCTGACTTCGAGTGTAGACACATAGTCCAAACACATCAGAGGTTACAAGGGTGGAGACATTTGGCATTTGGAAAATACCATTGGTCAATATAAAACCTCGAAATGAAAACATATGTGGCAGAGAGAATTTACAGAGATAACATTTTAAAAAATAGCAAAAAGACTTTGGGAAAGTATGGTAACTATTGATTTCCTCATGTTATTGACAGCTGAATTATTATTAGTGAAAACTTTATTATATATTATTATTTGTGAAAACTGCTTGTATATTATTGTATATATGTATATATAATTCAACAAATGAATATCTGAAGGACACTTTCTTATTTGGCTCTGTCATAAATAATAAAGCATCCAACCATTGAACTGTTATTGATAGACACCATCATGAAAAAAATTCCAGTACTAAAGGCTTGGACTCCAGACATGTATGTTTATGAGGAAGTCCCACTGAGTATCTGTCTAGACATAGTTAGAACCGCACAATAAAATGTAGTCCGTACATAGAAAAAGTGCTTCACATGAGTGTGTTAAAACATAGAGGCAGACAAGAGAGGAAGGCCAAATGTTTTTAATTAGTAACAAGGTGTTTTATTGCTATGAGCTCTGCTTCAATCTGGTTGGTTGACAGAACTGGACTCTGTTGGTGTAGGGGAGGGTAATGCTGTCAGTACAACACTAGCCATGTATGTTTGAAAACCTTCCACAGTAATAAAACTGACAACATGATAATATGTTGCACAGCTATTCCCAATGCCAGGAAGAACCAAAATCATGCAGCAAGGTAGTGTTTTCTACTCAAACTGGCTGAAGTGGTATAGGCATACATTGTTGTGTTGTGTTGCGAAGTCATGTCCAACCCATCGTGACCCCTGGGACAACATTCCTCCAGGCCTTCCTCTCCTTTACTATCCCACAGAGTCCATTTAAAGTCACACCGACTGATTCCATCCAGCCACCTCATTCTCTGCTATCCAGGGATGGGATGCTCCGGATTCTGCCCAGCTCTATAGAGCCATAGCTCTGAAGAGCAGCAGACACTGAACCGGTTCTGTGTTTGCTGCTGTTTGGCCCACCCACCTACCCGGGCACTTACATGTCCTTTATTTCCTGCTTTTTTAACCTCAGCTGCTTTGCACGGCATAGCCGAGGTTGAAAAAGCAGGAAAAAAGTGGCTTTTCAAATGCTGTGCACCCACACGCAGCGCTTTTCAACTGTCCGGGTGGCACAGCTTAAGGTTTTTTACACACACGCGCAAAACGTAGTCACCGAACTGGTAGTAACACCAGTTGAATCCCACCCCTGCTGCAATCTCCTTCTTCTTTTGCCCTTAACCATTCCCAGCATTAGGCTCTTCTCAGGTGAGTCCTTCCTTCTCATTAGGTGGCCAAAGTATTTGAGTTTCATCTTCAGGATCTGGCATACATTAGCCATTCCAATTGACTATGATGCACTGTGACAGGAACACCCCTTCCTTTCCAGTCCAATGTTTCCCAACCTTAGCAACTTTAAGATATGTAGACTTCAGCTCCCAGAATTCTCCAGCCAGTGTGTGAAGTTCACACATCTTAAGGTTGCCAAGGTTGGGGCACTGCTTCAATCACCCATTACTACTACACTTCATGTCCATTTTATTTATAAACACATAAGATATATACATCAATGGAATCATGAAAAAAATGGGCTTTTTAATAAGAAAGACCTGAGTGATAGTATAGTAAAAGGATCAACCTGCTTTAAAAAAATCAGGTAAAATTGACAATTCTTTCACTTTCCTCTTCTGGTGAAAGTTCAGGACAAATTTAAAAATGTAACAGTTGGTTTTGTTTTCGTTAATCAAGGTAAATTCACCAAAGTCCAGGCATGATATCAGGCTGCAACTGCATACAAAGCAAAGAGAAAGATTGAAACCTGGGAAAACATTTCTTCAGCTGATTTCATTTCCATCTGGTTTATACATGGGAGTCCAAGAGCTTAAGATTGCTGCATGGAAAAGCTTTAGATATTTTTCTTTGATGTTATTTCCCACACTTATAAAATTCATTTTTCCCCAGTGAAATGATTTATTTGTGGAATTATACAAAGGTATTCACATCCCTATATGTTTGTGGGGATTTTTTTTCCCAATAGGCATTACAAACCTTGAACTTCATTTCTGTTCTCCAGGAGTTAATTTGTTCTGCTAGTTAACTGTAATATGAAATTGATCTCACTTCTCCTCTCTGACCCCACCCAATAGTTTGGCCAAAGCAAAGCAAGATGCAGCACAGAATCATTCATGAAAACAGATTATCCCTCAAACTCGGGCTTTTTAAGCTGCAAAAGAGAAGCCTGGAAATTCTTTGATGAGTTTCACAGAGAAAGGCTAAAAGACACAGGCCAGAAACAAGGTAAAAAAATTAAATGTGCTAATACTAAAATCAAGAGCCTGTCTAGAAAAAGGGTAAGGGGAAAGAGGCGATGTAGAAGGATTCACGAAATTATCTAACTCGTATGCTGGTCATTATTATTTGCCATGTCAGTGTGGGGGAGTTCACTGGAGAAAGAAGTGATGTAGAAGGATTCAAGAAATTATCTAACTCCAGATGCTGGTCATTATTATTTGCCATGTCAGTGTGGGGGAGTTCACTGGAGAAAGAAATTATGTTTGGAAGAGTTAGCGGTAAAAGTAAATCAAGCTGCCAAAAAACACGGTGGACACCCTCAAAGCTCATACCAGCCACAGCATAGAACAGCATAAAACAACTCAAAGAAGTAGTGCAAAATTGGAAGATGTGGAGAATCCTGTCCCTTGGAATTGCCAAGAGTCAGGCATGACTGAATGGATAGTATCAACATCATCATGCTGGTCATTGATCATAATAAGGATTGACATGTTATCTAGCTCCTTTGGCAAATTTCATTCTTATTGAAGATGCTCAAAATGTATCAACTGTAAAGGAATAGTTTAGTAAGGAAAAGATTGAAAGCAATTTACAGGTCACCATTATTCCTTTCACATTGGGGTTCTTTAGAAAATGGGATTGTACTAGTATCTCTATAATTTGAATGTTTTAATCCATGTAGCTCTGTCGTTGCCGCAGTTGCCCCCTCAGCTCTTTGCGATAGCACAAGAGCTCCTGGAATCTATTTCATTGTTACAGAGTATTGTAACATAGTCTTGAAAGCCTGAAGTTTCCCTCTCCCTTCTCTTACATTGGGTGAGTTAAGGTAAGGTGGGGCAACATTGCCTTTCTTCTGCATTCCCACCTGGCTTTCTGGTTGAAGCAGATATTTTCACAATGACTGCGGCATACCCTTTTCTAAGCTATCAGCATATTCCAGTGAAAGTATAAAGTGCATTAACACTGACATGGTGTTTTATCCCAAATTCCCTCCCCCCTCCAAAAAAATTGAAGGCAATTCTGCCAAAAGGAACACAATAAAATAACAGTTCCATCCAATGGGGAAATGGAGCTATAGCATAAAACAAAAAATAAACAACAACATTCTCCTAGCTTTGCAGCAGTTGGCTCATTCCTATGAAATCAATAATATGATTATTGTACAGACATAGCTTGTGCAAAACTGTTTCTCATTGTGGAGGTCTCCTAGCTTTGTGGTATTATTAATACATTGCAGCTGAGCCAAAAATAAATTGAATACTATTGATGTCACAGAGACATAGAAATCCAGATTGTTTTCAAACTGGCTCAGAAGCCTTATGTAGAAGCACCCTAAAACAAATTAATTCCAGTTTTATGGGACAAAGCTCTATCCTATCACCACATCTTTAACATTGCACCTATAAACTCTGTCATTTGGCTAACTTTCTTGTTCTTTTTTATAGTTATTACAATCAAGAAACAATGTATTTTTGTATTATGTCCATTAGACTGATTGAGTTTACAGCACATGGCAGGAAACCATTTAATGAGAACAAATCCTTTGAAGCAAAACTTGGCAGATACAACTCTTGGAAAAGATTCCCCTTTGACTGAAAAGCTTTTGTCAAATGGCCTCCCACTGTCGGGCCAACATGAGCATGGAAAAATAAGACCAAAACAGAATTGATGTGTTAGGAAAGGGGAAAGAGGTGAGTGGCATTGGATATAACATATTAAAACTGTGGCACTATACACAATTCCAACAAGAAGCTGACAGGGAGGCCATTTTAACGTTTGTTCTATTTAAATATAGTTGGTGTGCAAGGCATGGGATGACAGTGGAAAGGGCTGGGGAAAAGAGAAATAAAATTAAATTGGCTGTCTATAATTCAAAATGTCCAGATAATGTGTAGAACTAATAGTA
This sequence comes from Bungarus multicinctus, assembly GCA_023653725.1. Taxonomy (NCBI): domain Eukaryota; kingdom Metazoa; phylum Chordata; class Lepidosauria; order Squamata; family Elapidae; genus Bungarus; species Bungarus multicinctus. The sequence continues at coordinate 111,419,452 of CM042834.1, read as the reverse complement.
AAAGCAAAGAAGGACAGATAAAAGTAATTCTGTGGGGGTAAACCTTTTGCAGATGGACATTTTAAAAAAATCTGGAAGAGCTACCATGACTGTGTCTCTTTTAAAAAAAACACAGAGTATTGCTAGCTCTTTACTCTCATAATTCAACACATACTCAAACACTGAAAGGCCCCAATCTTGTCCTTTATTTATTTTGGCATATGGTTTTCATCCTCACTCACAGCAGGTTCTGACCAGTTCTGAAGAATCGATAGCAGAAATTTTGAGTAGTTTGGAGAAGTGGCATATGCTATCTCTGACTGGCCCTGCCCCCATCTATTTTCTGCCTGCCGAGTCTCAGCTGATTGGCTGGGTCTTCTTTTGTTCCCCTGTACAGGAGAACGGAGCTGGAAAGCAGGTTAGTGGGGTGGATTGGGAATGGGATTTTGCAGTATCCTTCCCCTGGAGTGGGGTAGGAAGGGAGATTTTACAGTATCCTTCCCCTGCCATGCCTACCAAGCCACACCCACCAAGCCATGCCACGCCCACCAAGTTGTGCCCACAGAACCGGTAGTAAAAATTTTTTGAATCCTACCTCTTTTCTGGAGGTGACACAAAGCTGAAATAAATGGCCTGTTAGTTTTCCTGACTGACTTTCCTGACATGTCTGTATCATAATCATATTATTGATTTTGCAGGAATGAGCCAACTGTTGCTCAAGTGTTGGGACCTGAAGCTGTTCTCTTTATACAGAAAAGAAACTATAGTGGACCATGATACTGCCAGATGAGGAGAATATTCTGCATTAAGAGGGGGTGATTTTCTCAGGGTTCACATAAGCCACCTGCAAACCAGAGGAGGGACATTTCAAGTGCAAAAATCTTCAGTTGCTCTAGAGTACAACCATTTCCTCTCGGGCGTCTCTATTTGCATATATATCTATGAAAGCACATTTATCTATGAAAGCACATCTGCTTTGGGATTAAGGAGACTGACTCCTTAACAAGAGTTAGCCAATCCAACAGTTTTACTGCAGAAAGCATCCATTTATGAAAAAGTTCAAGAAATTCAAGGAATGTTGGGTGACTCTGATCTTAATTTTAGTGACTTTTAAACTCACTAAAGGCTTTTAAGATGAGCCTGAACAGAATTTGTCTGGAATGTAGAGGGTCTCCTGCTTGTGCATGGGGGTTGGACTAGAAGAACTCCAAGGTGTCTTCCAACTCTGTTATTTTCTTCTCTTCTGACTTCCCTGTTGCCTGTTTCCCTGGATAGCGAATACAGCTTTGTTACTTGTGATCAGATTCTTCTCTGCCTGGTACTATGCTAAAGAAAGCTTTCGGGAGGAGCAAGTCGAAGGAGAAGCTTTCAGATATTTGGGGGTGGAAGAAAGTGGGGGAGGGGGGAAGAGCTTATTTATGTGAAATGCCAAGGCAACAAATAGTTGACATTAGAATTGCAAGCCAACTGTGGGATTGGGCTATTCCTTTCAAGCCTCAGACAAAGAGCCCTTTTTTTTTGTCCTGCCTTAGGAGACAAGAAACAGGGCGAGCCATAACAGAACTCATATTGATGGTTAGGGAAAGGCCTGTGGAATTTCTGGGGAGGATTTTGCTGGCCTACAGACACAATGGACTGTGCTTTGAGATGGCAGACTATGTAGGATGGAAAGGCCAAGCAGTTTGCATGTGACTGAATTTGCCTTTCTTAACAGCCTTCATTGCCTGCCCCAACACATGCCCCCTCACTTAAAAATGGGGAGGGGGATGAGGGTTCTTATTCTTAACAGTCAATTTATTGCTTAAGATTTCTTTTGAAAGCAGCTTTCCTTGAATTGTGCCTTCAGCACTTTCGAATAGCAATGGCCAGGGTCCCCAGCCTACACAAGCAAACACATCCAGAAGATCTAAGAACACAGAAGGCAGCATTGCATGTGAATGCTTTCAAACCTCAACTATGGCTTCTCCGGATTAGTGTACCTTTTCCATCTTTCCCTGCAGAGCTGAACAACTTTTACAACCTTAAATTCAGAGAGGTCACAAATGTTCTAGGATCACAGCTGAGATGCTTCTTGAACCCAATCCTGAGTTGTTTAAATTGGGGTCTTTCCTTAGTCTTTGACAGGCCTCCTCTAGGCACTCAGTCAATCTATCTGATCATGTTAGAAATATTGTACTCTGGAAAGTTGTAACTTCTTTGGGACTAATGAGATTAACCTTTTGTAGAATTCTAAGAATGTAAGAAGGGTTACTGAGATAGAGAAGCATGGAGAATTTGACTACTCCCCCTTGACCTTCTTGTTTATATAATTCACTACACAAATATAACCCCTTCCTCTCCATGCAGAACTTCCAAACTCCTAATCAAATTGCAATAAGGAGAAAAAAAAGATTTTGTCTAAGATTTCAAAGCATGAACCTGGGCTATATAAGGCATGCTAATTTTAGCCTAGGAGTAGGTAACATAGTGCCCATTAAAGTCAGTGCCCTCCAAGTATTCTGCACCATCTGAATTTTTAAATAATTGATTTTTTTAATGATAAATGAATAAATGTCACACTGAAGTCCGAAGTGGATTTCTCTGATATCACATTTATTTCCAAGAATGGCTCCAGGCTTCACATTTGGCCCATGGAAATCCTGAAATAATACAAATGGTGGGTGACTTTATTTATTCTTTATATGTCTTAATTGCCCAACTCCCTTGGAGAAGGGCTTTGGGCAGAATACACTATCATCAATAAAATTAAACATTAAAATTGGAATGATTTCGGATTAAAAATGTTTAAATGATAAAAACAACATTATAAAAATTTCAGAAGGGGAAGAATTCCAAGATGGGATATTAACTGTTGTTAATACAGGCGGGGGGCATTTTCATGTGGCCAGCCAGCCCTATGGTTGTGTGGGCCTCTGTGTCTCTTATGCTAGGCTACACAAGCAAATTCTGACCCCTTTGAAGAAGGCCAAAAGATGGAGGCTTTCCTCACTTCAGTAGGTAAGGTCTAGACCCCGCCAGTCAAAATTCTTTAATTGATGGCATTTGTAGCATGCCTTCCCTGCCTGAATCAATGAGATAGGCCAATTTGATGGAATGAAGCCGGTTCTGTAGGTAGCCTGGTCCTATGCCATATAGGCAATAACCAACACCTTGAATGGGATCCAGAATGAAACTGGCACCCACTGCAGTTCATGCAGCAAAAGTTATATGTGTCCTTCTTTGGTTCACATTCTGCATGAACTGAAGCTTCTGGATACTTTTCAAGGGTAGCCTCATGTAGAGTGCATTGAAGTAATCCAATTGGGAGATAACCAGGGCATGAGTGACTGAGGATCTAGGTGTCCAGAAAGGGGCATAACTGGCACACAACATGAAGTTGGGCAAAGGCCTCCTGGACACAGCTGCCACTTGCTTGTCAAGCAGAAATTATGAGTCCAAGATAGCTCCCAAGTTATGTACCGTGTTGTGCAACCCCACCCAGGATCATAGATGATGAATTTCTGGATACAGAGGGGTTCATCCACTGCTACTCATGACATACTCTCTGAACCCAAATGTTCTTACCAGTTGAAAAAAAATTGCCTACCCCTAAGCCTTTCGTGAATGCCTTCTTTTCTTAGTGTGTTAAATCTGCATGCTAAGTTTGTTGGAGATCAGAGAGCTATCTTACTATCACAACATTTTCACAGCACTTGGATTTGCACTTAATAGTCTCAGAAGGCAAGGCTGAATGATCGAGCAATAATTAGTTGGTGGCATGGCATATTAGATTTGCCTAGAAATAAATTTATTGAACACAGTAAACTATGGAAATATGAAGATTTAGAACATTCTGGTTTGTTTTCATGTCATTTCCCACAGGGCTGTGTGAAAAATGTCTACCTTTAGAACTCAGCTAATGCAACAAGAGGAATTGCTATGGGGAAAGAATGGGCTAATGGTCATTTAAAACATTGTCATGTGGAAAAACTCCTGATCCCAAGATTCATTTAACCAGAATAAAATGATGAAATTAAATCTTCCATTGATCTTCCATTACATAGCAAGTATAAATTGTTTCTATATATCAACCTTTTTCTACTGTTTTCCTTGCTTTCCATTGTCAGCTGCACTTGGAATTGTATATGAGGTTTCATGTCACCATGGAAGTAGCACTGTTTTGTCTGTATAATGTCTTAAAATACTGATCCACCATACCCATCATGGGCATAAGTGTATAGGTAGATAAAGTAAATGTTCCTTCTCCTATTTCTTCTTTTTAGACATTTTGCTGAAATTGGTTTTGTGTTATTCGTACTTTGGCAAGACATGCACTAGTCAAAATTGTAATTTCAAAATCACACCTTTTTTTCCTCTTCCTTTCTTTCCTCTTTTCTCCCCATCTATATTGCACCTTTCCTATACATTGCAACAATATGCACAGAGGAAGAAGAAAATAAAAATTTCCAAATCAGGAAGGTGTTTGGCAATTGCAACAAAACCAATAGATCCTTTAGAGATATCTCTTTAAAGAACTTTAAAAATTGAAAGAGACTAAAAATATGCCACTGAGGCACAGGATGGTGAAAACTGAGTTAATCTGAATGTGAACAGAGCTTTTCACATTATCTGACACTCTGTTTTATTAGGTTCCCAGAAAAGGGAAAAAATGTGTATTCATGCTCAAATAAACACACACACACACACATTCCCTTTCAAGTGAATTTGAAGTTGGGGTGGGCAGAGAACCTGGCCAGCCTGCTTGGCTCCATCCTCTGCTTAGCATATATCACATACCAGTGAGTTATTTGATACAAGGCTAGAATCTGTTACTGTGCTCAAACAGCATGCTAAGCCAGGGTTTTAAAAAGTGTAATAAATGAAAATGCATTAATCCTTCATACATAAAGCTAAAGCATGATATCTGTGTTTACACAGCATGCTTAGCCAATTTTTTAAAAAAACTAGAAAAAAAGGAAGGACATTCTAGACAAGGCGACTCTGATGACTGTTAAGAAATAGAAACGGTGAACTTATACTGCTGAAATTTGCCATGATTAAAGTCATTGCAAAATCAGTGGCTGTTTCCCAAAAAGAGCTTTGTTTCCTTGACCATGGGATACTCCTAAGAAATATTGGAAGGACAGCGACAGTTACATTCATTCTAGGTATTTTGGGGAGATTATTTTGATTTAACGTATGCAGGAGTCATTATAGTACAAGCCAACCCAATACAGAAACAAAACCAGAAACTGCTTAATATGGGCAACTGGTTATAGACTAGGCACCAGAGAAAAACCAATAAAGATTTTCTGCCAGCCTCACACCCTTTGGAGGGAATGCAAGGACACCTCTCAGGGCTCTTCAAAAGTTGTCATCCGTTTCCATAGCAAGTACATAAGTGGGAGATAATAACGGGAGGGTCAATTGAGGATAAGGCCAATGCATGTGCATTCTAAGCAGCACATAGTCACTGGTACTCCAGATCCTGTTAAAAAGAGACCTGCCCTTCGTTGCTCCAGTGTTAAAGTGACAGAAAGAAGTGGGGTCGGCAGGCAGAATGCTTGAAGTTAGTTTGAGCCAACAAAATAAGGATATTAAACAAGGATAGCGTATTGTAGCAACAAGTGTGGCCACTATTGACGGAAATAAAAGGAGCAGGTAAGAACAACAGCAACATATTGCAAGGGGTGCAAAAGTGGTCAGCTTGTTTCCTTTGCACCTATTAGGCAGACAAGTAGGCATTAAAGAAATAAATCTGTTTCCATTACCACTTCCATGATGGGAAAAAGTTGGGGTGTTTTTAAGTTTTGCCTCTCAAACAGCTGTTGGGAGTAACATACAGATCCGACGGTTTTATTTTATTTTTATTTTCCCGCAAAAATACTAATAGCTAAATTTTAAAAAGGCGCTAAAATTATACTTGCATAAGAATGACATGATCTTGATCATTTCCAGAGGTGGTATTCAGTAGGTTCTGACCAGTTCTGGAGAACCGATAGCAGAAATTTTGAGTAGTTTGGACTTGGAGAACCAGAAAATACTACCTCTGACTGGCCCCACCCCCATCTCTTCTCTGCCTCCCGAGTCCCAGCTGGTTGGCTGGGTCTTTTTTTGTTCCCCTGCACAGGAGAACGGAGCTGGAAAGCAGGTTAGTGAAGTGAGGTGGGGAGGGAATAGGGATTTTGCAATATCCTTCCCCTATCATACCCACCAAGCCACACCACGCCCACCAAGCCACACCTACAGAACCAATAGTAAAAAAAATTGAATCCCACCACTGGTGCTACCGGATATGACACCTAAAAACAGGATTACCCAGTTGAGGCAGAAAATCTCTGGCTATCAGGTCCATAAAGAATAGAATCTGTCCCTCTTCATCTTACAGGACTTATAATTATTCCAAGGCTGCTATAGAGAGAGGATGCTGGACCAGGCAGATCTGATCTGATTCAGCACAACTAGTGTTATGCTTTCACTTGCTATGCCACTGTTACTACTGAAAATGAAGTGGACAATTATAGGCCACAGATGGCCTCTGATCACAGGACTGGTGTTTGTGGCAATAATACCAAGGCAAATAAACACAGTTGCAGAGATTCAATGTTCTTGTGTGAAGCTAAAGAAAAGCAAAGAACAAATAGGTTGTACGAAAGCATTCCTACTTGCTTGACATGTGAACAAAAACAATAAAATAACCATAAAAACAATTCCTCAGCTACCTATAGAGACACGATCAAAAGGCTGGCTTAGAGAGCTGAAGAAGTGATGATCCAGGAGGGTCCACTCAGTTTGAACCAGTCCATAAGCTCTTCTCTGATTCCTATCTGCTGCAAATCACTTGACTTCGTCTCTAACAAAGTCTAAGAAACCCTGTAGCTTTCCCTGGATGCTGTTGGCTCAAGGGAAAAACACGGCTTTAACATTAGAACAGCGCAAGATTCCTTCAGCCAATATTAGTCATAGCAAGAGTTTACATCACAGAGCATAGCAGGGAAAATATGTCTCTAGGACATTTTATTCCATGATTAGCTGCAAGTGATGAAACACTCAAATGGGTTGCAATAGGAACATTTCATCTGGAAGCAAATAGAACTGTTTCTCTTGCAGAACGTTTTGAAGATATTTTTAAAGCTGGGAGAAAAGTGTGTTTTGTTTGTTTTAAAAAGCCTAACTTAGACTTGAATCAGTTCTGAGGTTTATTTTTCTGACTTGAGAGAGAAAGAGTATCCTCTGGAGCAGGAGTCTTCAAACTTGACAGCTTTAAGACTTGTGGACTTCAACTCCCAGAATTCCTCCTCTGGTCATGTTAGCTCAGGAATTCTGGGAGTTGAAATCCACAAGTCATAAACTTGCCAAGTAGAGCATGGGTGTCAAATTCACAGTGTCACGTTGCCATCACATGATGTAGTGCGATGTTTTCCTCCTTCATGGAACTGGGGTGGGCGTGGCCTGTGCGTGACACATCCGACCCACGGCTGCCAGTTTGACACCCCTGCGTCTAGAGACTGAGATATGCCCCAGTGACGCAGGATGGACTCAGCTGATGCCCAGAATTGTGTGAAAACCCAAACCTGTTTGGTTCTGCCACATTTGAATTAAAAATTGGTCAAGGACGCAGCTCTAGCGTAGAGTCAGATCACCTGCATTGCATCCAGAAGAGATTATATTCAGTCTTTGGTATCCTTAACCAAAGCTAAGCTTCGGTTAAGCTTAGTAGCTAATCAGAACAAGCTCCCACCTAATATCCAAGAAAGCTGCTGCTGTCAGTCAAAACCATTAGTTCTGGGTTCCCTGGACAAAAAATTCTAACTACAAGTCCTTTTCCTCTGGGTTCAACCACAGTCGTACCGAAGATAAGAGACCTCTATCTCAGTGCCTAACTTCCCGCTGGCGTTCTTCTGGAAGCCAGCACTCTAGATTCTTTCAACAGCTGCTAGCTCATTTGTTCCTGAAGAGGTCCTTGTGCTGCCTTTGCTGCACAGATGTTCCTCCAGGCCCAGTCGACAGCAAAATCTGGAAGAAAAGTGACTGCAGTGTTTCCAATCAGCCAGCAAGAGGAAGTGCTGCAGCAGCCTGAACAAAGGCTGCTTTGTGAGCTGGGAGAACAAGGAGGGAAAACACAACATAGCATTAAAAATTATATGCTAGGCTGGCAGGATTGTTCAGAGCGGGATCAGACTGCCTTCCTCTGGGGCTCCAGCTAGAAATTGCAGCCTGGCTGTTCCTGAACCTAGCTAAGCCTGAAGACATTTGACTGCTGGCTGTCCTAAGAAAAACCTCCTGAATTCTAGAATCCAATTCATTCTGAGGTTGCTGAAAAAGAGTGGTCTGGGTGAGAAGTTGCTGGTTACTTTTTACCGGTCTACCATCGAGAGCATTTTAACAGTGTGGTATGCTGGATGCTCTACAGTGGATAAGAAGATGCTCCAGAGAGTTATAAACACAGCACAAAAAATCTTTGGTTGCTCTCTTTCTTCTCTGGAAGAGATTGCGAAGACCAGACTCCTCTCTAGAACACTAAAAATCTCCACAGACCATTCTAATCCTGGACATTCATATTTTGATGTGTTACCATCAGGGAGGCGTTATAGGTGTCTTAAAACAAGGACTAATTCAAAAACAGTTTCTTTTCCAAGGCAGTAATTATCTTGAATCAAACAATGCATATGTGATTTAATATTATTATTATTATTTTAATTTCTAAATACTCTGTAGTGTGATTGTGATGTGATGTTTGGGGCACTGTGCTGGAGTAGCTTTTAAATTTCATTGTATTCGTGGAATGCAATGACAATAAAGATATTCTATTCTATTCTATTCTATTCTATTCTATTCTATTCTATTCTATTCCCCTCCTGCCCTATGCACATTACCCATGTCAAAAGACTATAAAAATGGTTTGTCGTTCATTTTCTTTTGACGTTATCTAACAGTCAGTGGGGAGCCTGCATAAGCATTACAAGAGACATTGCCCCAGGAAAGATGGGAAGGACTGTGGGTCTGGCTGTAGAGAAATGAAAGCAAGATGGCTTGATGTCTCTCAAATTCATCCATGGGAAAATGGCAAGAGCCAGATTGTTAGCATCGTTTGGTGGTACTATTGCAAAACTTGTCTTCTAATCTAAGACACTGTCTAAGGCAGGGGTCGCCAATCTTTTGGACCCCAGGGACCACCAAACTCATAATTTTAAATCCCATGGACCACTAATACGAATTTTGACGGTGGCTTGCTGACGTTAGTGGGAAAGTCAGTCCCATATTCCAGAGCTGCAGTAGTCACAGGACTGGCCCTTTGGTCATCCTGGAGCAGCTGCTCCTCCACCCGGGTGCACCGGCCTGCCATGGACTGAAGCAGCTGCTCCAGGATGACCAAAGGGCCAGTCTTTTGACTACTGCAGCTCTGGAATATGGGACCGGCCCGTGGTGGGGTTGGAAATCTCTGCCATAAGGGGTGGCATGTGTAATGTGCAAATTTGGGGGTAGTGCAACATGCAAAAAGCAGAACAGCCCTCGCCGGCCAGGATGAGGTAATGGTGCTGTTGTGACAAGAGTGGGGTGCCAGCACAGGCATATTGAAGCAGCGATGGAGCTGGTTGGAAGGTACGTCAGCACTGCGCTACTTGCATTTGTGTGGCATCAGCATTCCACCTTCACTTTAGGAGCCCGGCCAAGGTTTCCAGTGCCTCTCGCACTTCAGTGCTTTGACTCCCAGGGACAGGAGTTCGCCCAAGCTACCTGCAAAATCATCTCTCTCTCTCAAGGAGCGCTCGCAGAAGCAGCGTGGGAAACTTCAGCTGGGCTTTTGAGAGATGAAAGTGACTCTGGCTGCTTCTCGCCGTGAGCGCTCTTCAAGAGATGATTTTGCAGGTAGCTTGGCCGAACTCCTGTCCCTGGGAGTTAAAGCACTGAAGTGCAAGCGGCACAGGAAACTTCGGCCGGGTTCCTCGAGCGAAGGTGGAATGCTGATGCCACACAAATGCAAGTAGCATGGCACTCCCACACCTTCCAGCCATTTCCATCACTGCTTCTGTCTGCCTCTGCCACCGCCCCCCCTCTTGCTGCAACAGCACCATTACCTCGTCCTGGCTGGTGAGGGCTGCGCTGCTTTTTGTACATTGCACCACCCGCAAATTTGCACATTACACGTGCCACTCCCTACGGCAGAGATCTCCAACCCCACCACGGTCCAGTCCCATATTCCAGAGCTGTAGCAGTCACAAGACTGGGCCTTTGGCCATCCTGGAGCAGCTCCTCCTGTCCATGGCAGGCCGGTGCCTCCGGGTGGAGGAGCAGCTGCTCCGGGATGACCAAAGGGCCAGTCCTGTGACTACTGCAGCTCTGGAATATGGAACCGACTTTCCCACCAACATCAGCAAGCCATCCCAGGGCAGATTTTCCTCCCCCGCCATTGGTCTTACCTTCCAGTTGTGCTCGGCCGAAGGATGAGGGCCAGTGGGCAGGCAGGCCATGTGGATGGCGCAGCCTTGTGTTCCCACGCAGCCTGGATTAATTGCTTTGGGGGAGACATTTCTCTGTGGACACCAAAATTTTCTTATGGACCATCAGTGGTCCCTGGCCCACCGGCTGGTGACCACTGGTCTAGGGGATAGGAACCATAATCCATTTCTTTTAGTCTCTCTCTTTTCTGTGCTCTGTATCCAAATAACCACCTCCTGTAGGGAACATCCCTGCCTCTACAATTTGATATCCTCCACTGATTAATACCTCTGACTTCAAAACAGTGCTAATATGGTGGGAAACATAAAATGCTACATCTCCTAGGCACATTTTAGAAATAAGATCCTTTTTAACACTTTTCCATGGAGTTAGTGTACATCTTTCCAGGCTTTATGGGGAAGTTTGAGTCATAGGATAATTGTTTAACTGGGCAAATTAATAGAAATCATTTGGATTAGGTTTTTGTTTGTTTATTTAAAATTATTTTTATGTTCTCTACTGTTGCACCCCTATATTGGTGATTTCTCTTATGTTTTTAATTGATATTTATTATTACATTTATATCCTGAGCCCAAAATTTCTGTTGTTAAGTGAGACATTTGTTAAGTGAGTTTTGCCCCATTTTACAACATTACTTCCCACAGTTGTTAAATGAATCACTGCAGTTGATAGGTTAGTCACCTGGTTGTTAAGTGAATCTGGCTTCCCCATTGATTTTGCTTGACAAAAGGTTGCAAAAGCTGATCACATGACTTTGGGATGCAATGATGGTTATAAGTATGAAGCATCTGAATTTTGATCACATGTTCATAGGGATGCTACAAAGGTTATAAAATGACCATAAGTCATGTTTTTCAGTGCCCTTGTAACTTCGAACAGTCACTAACTATTGTAAATTGAGGATGACCTGTATTTTGTGCAACTCAAGACTCTCTATATAATGTTCCTGCCTCCTATCTTCCTGACCACAATAATGTGGGTTGAAAGAGAGAATGACCAGGTGACCCAAGGTCAACCAGTTGGCTACTGTGCCTAAGGGAGGTCTAGGATTCATAGTTTCCTGGTTTTTAGTATGATATATATATATATATATATATATACGCACAGTATATATAACAGACAATATTTATATAACTGACCAAGTAGCTGAACTGGTACAAATGACAGTGACTTGGAATATATAAGCTCACCTGCAGCCAAGCTAAGCATCCTATGCTAAATTGATGGGTATCTAGTGCTTAGAGGAGTGGTGTTTCTATAATCCATTAACATACCATCTTTCTTTCCAGGGCTGTTTCCAAATCTTCACTATGTTAAAAGGCACGTGCCTTATTCTGAATGCAAAAGAATACGATGATAGAGTTGATGCATTAGCCACTGCTTTTCTTTTCTGGTGCAAGCGATTTTAGGTATAGTTTTGATTTTGGGATACATCAACATTATACTGAGGTTACTTTGGCAAGCATGGCTCAGGATTCCGTCCTGTGTATATCAACCAGATTGTTTTAGAATCTATCCATGAGGAAAGTGATTCCCTCATTAGTTTATGTCCTGGGAAGGAAACATTTGTTTTATATGTACGTCCAAGAAATGGTACAGTATCTCCTAAAGATTGAACAGTTGCAACAAATACAGAGATGGGGACCAGATCAGATTAATGGATCTGATGAGATAATAGGAAGTTGGGAGGTATACAGTATATTCTAGGAGGTTGGGGGATATATATTCTCCCATGTATAGGATAGGTTTTAAATATCCCACATAGAAGCACATAATGTCCTATGGTATATGGAACAGTTGCAGCCAGTGAAGTATGAGGACAATAAGGATGAATAATTGTCATGCAGGTCTGTGGATTAATTTGATTGCTGTATAGCTATTACATTAAAAACCATGCCATGGCAATCAAGCAGGAAAATAAACAACAAATTTCTTTTCTCTTTCTATCTGCAGAGAATTATCCAATAGAACTCTTCACGGCTATTCAAAATGATGACACAGCTCTTGGTGGCTGCAGCAAAAGCTTTAGTATCATCTGAGCTTCATTGTGAGTAGCTAGCATGATTCTTTGTGGGCAAAATTACTTGAATTCTTATCAGGGTTGATTAGTGCAAACTCCAATGGAGTTTGACAGAAGCTTTCTTAATACTTTTTTCTTCCCAGAAAACAATGGCGCATTTGGCCAACCGAAGAGAACCAAATGAAGGGGCAAGACCCATCAATAATGTAATTATTGGAAACTAAAGTCATAGAAGAGTTTTTACCACTTTGGAACTCAGGAATAGTGTTCAGCCCTCACAGAAGAAACAGAATTTGTACTTGAATTAAACCTGGAATACTGCATCCAATTCTAGGCACCATGATAAAAAAAGATATTGAAACTCTAGAAACAGTGCAGAGAAGCACAATAAAATTTAGGATCTGGAAGCTAAACATATGATGAATAATTGAGGGAACTAGATGTGTCTAGTCCAGGGGTCAGCAACCTTAAACATTCAAAAGTCATTTGGACTCATTTCCCACATAAAAGAAAACAGCAGGAGACACAAAGGTCCTAACCAGAGGGCCCCCCATTCAATTCTGGAGCCAACCAGAAGTCTGGTTCCCCCACCATACAGTCTCTTCCTAGCACGGCATCCTTTTTCCTCTACCTGTCCTAACCAGAACCCTATCAATTATGGAGCTGACCAGAAAACCCACCCCTTGCCATAAAGTCTCCTACTGGTGGTCCATGCTCCCCCACATCCGACCAGAAGCTCTTTCAAAATTATGACACTGACCAACAACAGGGAGCTGTAGCAGAGGAAAGAAAGAGCCACATGCATCTCCAGAGCCATGGGTGATCAACCCCTGGTTTAGTCTAATGAAGAGAAGGACTAGGCGTAATATGATAGCAGTCTTCCAATGCTAGAGGGGCTATCACAGAAAAAAAAGAGGACAGCCTATTCTTCAAAGCACCTGAGGGCAGGACAAAAAGTAATGGGTAGAAGATCATTAAGAAGAGATCCAATCTTAAACTAAGGAAAAGTTTCCTGACAATGAGAACAATTTATCAGTGGAATGACTTGCCTCCAGAAGTTGTGAGTGCTCCATCACTGGAGGCTTGCAAGAAGAGACTGGATAATCACTTGTATGGAATGGTAAGGTCTTCTGCTTGAGCAAGATTGGACTATAAGACCTCCAAGATCCTCTCCAATCTTATTATTCTATGTTCTATGATATATCTATTAATGACAGAGCTGATGCAATGGCATCCTGAGAAATACAGGATATGAAATATGCTCAGAGGAGGCCATAGAGACAGAAAGGGTTTGTCCTGGAAAATTTTCTATGTGGCATATAAAAGATGACAGCTTCAAAGAAGGTACCCCTAGATATCATTATCACAAAAAAGAGGGTCTCAAAACAATACATAGTGGATGAAGCTTTGGCACTCAGGTGAAATATACCAAGAATTATGAGAAAAGTGGGGACTTAATACATCAAATTTAAGTTTAAAAAAACAAGCAAGCATTTTCTCTTCATTCAAGTCATTAAAATGCCAGTCCTACCTTCTCTGGCAACATTATCACTTTGAGCCTTCAAGGCAGGGGTGGGATTCAAATTTTTAACAACCGGTTATGTGAGCGTGGCTTGGGGGTCATGTGACTGAGTGGACATGGCTTGGTGGTCATGTTATTGGCTGGGTGTGGCCAACTCAATATCACTCACATCGAGGCACGCATCTCCTTGCCTGGCCTCTCATGACTGTGGGGATGCTGCAACAGTTGTAAGTATGAAAAATGGTCATAAGTCACTTTTTTTCAGTGCCATTGTAACTTTGAATGGTCACTCCACACAAGCAAAGTACTAGCAAAAGAGGGGGAAAAAACTCCAGAGAAGTTCCTGAGACAGAAAGTCTAGTCCTGCCAAGAATGTAATAAGGTTTAATGGAGAGGCAGTTTCTGTAAGCAACACCAGAATGTTTCCTTCCTGCCCTCCTTTCAGGATTAGGCCAGTAATTTCTTCTAACAACCTGTTCTCCGAACTGCTTAGAATGTTAACAACCGGTTCTAGCGAATAGGTGCAAACTGGTAGAATCCCCCCCTGTTTCAAGGCCTAGCTTTGAAGAAAGAATTATACCTTGTAAATTCAAAAAAGGTTGCCTACCCCATAAAAATATTTTCTAGGGATATGTGCTATCTACACATGAGTTCCCTTTTTTTTAGAAGACTCCAGTGCTTTCTATAAGCAGAACACAACTAGACCCAATTAGCCAGCACTCCTACAAGAAGCAAAACATCTCTTGGCATCCTAAGGATCATGTCTCAGAAAACACTTAATCCTCAATTCCTGTCAGCAAGAAAATGATGCTGATGTCATTTGAGTGTTCTGTTACACCTTGACTACTTAATAAAAGGAACTGTCAGCTAGCTATTAACCATATGCATTTATAATAATTAGGCCTTTGCTAATCACTAGATCATATCACTAGAAACAATCACTAGATCATACTGGTTCCAAAATCAAGGCATCTCAAAGGAAATGCCATGCAGGACAGAAAAAGGAGGAGGAGAGAGGAAAAAGGATGATTATGATGAAGATGGTGATATCTCAAGTCATCAATTACAAAAAGTTGTTGAATTTCAACCCATAAATTACAAAAGATTATACTATTTGGAGCAGCATGTATATTACAATAATAGTGTATCTTCAACTTAGATCCAATAGTCAAAAGTACCAATTCCAGTCAGAACTATTTGCTAGACTGTAAATAACAACAATAATAAAATATTTTGTATTCATAACCTTTGTCTACCCACATAGATTCAGAAGCTATAGTTTAGCACAGGTCATTTGATTATGAAAATACTATTTGCTGGAAATGCTGGAAAAGATCATTTTAAAACTGTAGTTTCAATATGCAAGTTTGTTTCTGTAAAGAGCTACGGGACCTGTAAGTTTTGCTGTGGCAGGCCTATAATACAGTTCTCTGTGTGGGGTTTCTATCTATATTAAATTCTCAAACCAATTCTGTATTCCGGCTGCACAGAATCACTTCCCCAAGCATTGGGGCCTTGAATAAACAGCACATTTCTCCAATCCCCAGAAAAACAAATACCAGACTTTGGTTACTGCCCAAAGAAGTCTTCAGCTTAATTCATGGCCATCATCCCTATAGGTCAGCTGAGTGTTAGAAATAGGACTTATGGCTCCTCCTAAACTCATGGCAAATTTTACATTACAAATAGAATTTAACAGATGAATAGGGAAGAAGGGATGTTTGTTAAATCTTATCATTCAGTAAATGACAACCAGGATTTTACATAAACATAAAATGGCATTCAAAATGGCATTGTATAGGAATACAGTAGTGAATTGGAATGTTATGCTCATGTACAATGGCATTCTGCATATATACATTTGTAAATAGATCTTTCCATTGGATCAGAAATCAGTTAAACCAAAATCTAGCTGTTATCAAGTATCCCTCTAAGCACAAAGCAAATAAACACAGATCATAGTTTTGCCTCCCACCTGAACTCCTTACAAGAAATAAGCTCTCCCTTATAGTTCCCATTTTTCACTCCATCTAGAGACTTGAGATGTTGGCAATCACAGCCCCATGACTTAGTGAGAAAGCAATAGATGTTGTTTTGAATGAACCTATCCCCCGTAGTCAGGGGTGGGATTCAAATTTCTTAACAACCGGTTATGTGGGTGTGGCCTAATTTGTGGGTGTGGCTTGGTGGTCATGTGATGGGGTGAATATGGCTTGCTGACTGGTCATGGCTTGGTGGTATGTGACTGGCTGGGTGTGGCTTGTATGTAAATATTATAAATATTTATGTCAATATTGAATTTTTTATTTTAAAAAAAGAGCATCTGTTACCCCAAATCAGGCAAAGGAGGTAGGCAGACTGAGTTGCTCACAGAATCACAGATTCATTCAGAGATCTACCTTTCTGCAGTCTGCTACCTTAGTCTGCACTGAAAAATAGAAGCTTCAGTCCTAAGGAAGGTTCAGCTCTGCTTTTAGATTAACTAAAAAGCAAGAAATCCAATGATTTCCTGCTTTCTAGCTAATCTAAATCTCCCCGCACAACAGAACAGCTGATGGTTGGGGGAAAAAAAGGAAAACTAGCAACTTACGCAGGCAAGTTCGATGGCACGCATGCCAGATAAGGAGTGAGTGGTGGGGAGAGGCAGAGAGGGGCCAGCCAGTGGAACGATTTGTCGGTTCTCCGAACTGTGCAGAATCGTAACAACCAGTTCTATAGAACCGGTCCAACCAGGTAGAATCCCACCCCTACCCATAGCTGTAATCACTGAAAGGAGCTGGTGTGAAGTTTCTACAGGCCCCAGGCTAAAACTTCCTGTTCTGGCCTGACTACCTTCCAACAGAATTTAAAGTCATGAACTTTTGTTCCTAAACACAGCTTAACTTCTTCAGGGTTGATAAGAATAAACAAAACAGCTTTCAGCAGAGAGATATTTCCAAGAATATTCCCAATTTCTCTAATTGTTCCTATTAAAAATGACGCTCTTCAAAGTTCTCATGTGCCCACTTGAAAGTTCAGTGCAGGACTCCACAAGAACGATGAGTCCAAGACTATCAACCAATTTTAGGTGGGTCTGGTTTTTTAGGAGGTAAACATATTGAAGCCTTCTTGATATCTGCTGGTTGGCAAAGCATCTACTTCAGCTTCCTTGGGTTGAGCTCTGAACCTGCATTCCCTCTTCTCCATCTTGGAAACCTTGAGGGTTCAGGCTTTGGCCTCATCTCCCATTCAACCCAGGCTAAAGATACATAACTAGGTATTATCTATATATTGATTTCTTCCAATGGCTTTATTCATATGTTAATCCAAATTACAGAGAGTCATGCTCTGGGGTATTAGAATCCCTAAGGGCTTGACATCTCCTCTCCCACAACCTCCAAACAGAACTGCCCACTTAGAAATGAGAAAAATGATCATCAAACACGGTTGTAACCCTCATCGACCCATGAGGTTCTTTCAATGGTGATACTAATGTAAAACCTAAATTTTGCAGTAGTATCACTGTTGAAGAAATCCCGTGAGATAGGCTTGTTATAAACATGGCTAGTTTATACTATTATATAAAAGTAAAAAATTGAGGTTTGCTGTTATTATTTTATTCTACTGCCCCAAAAGGAGTTAGAAGTCAGCATCTTTTCTTTCTTTCACTCCTTTTCCCTACACTTTTCCCTTCACTTTTACCTCCCCTATCTTTCCTACTATTTTATTTTTTTTATTTTTGTATATTATAGTATTAATACATAAACTAAAAAAATAAAATTGAAACAATGAAACTATTGTCATTGAGGGGAGGGGCACTCTTGAGAAATTATTGAAATTGTTTTTATTTCCTAGGAAAAACTGCCCACTTGACAACTTTGTGGCATCTTCTATTGCCAGACTTTTTCTGGGAATAAGTAGGGCGCCTTCCGTGGTCTGCACCATAAGCCATACGGAAGAAGAGTTAGGATAGCAAATCCTGCCATTACACCTATTTAGGTATAAGGCCACAGATCATTTTAAAGAGCTTTGCCAAGCCTCCTCCCTGTGCCCTACTAGTTCTCATGTTTGGTTGGAATAACAAGACAAATTTTAACGAAGTAGGAGTTGCTCATTTGTACTGCTTACCCAGCCGGCAAACTGCCAAACACATCAGATCTTCAGAGACAGGAGGAAGCTGACATCAGAGCTGGCAGCATGCGTGCAGGACTTCTCCATCACAGTGTAGTTGTAGAAACATCTGTTTGTGATGTATTTGGGGGCACAGTGCCAAGCTTTTAAGAATATACAACTTGATAGGCTCCTATTTGCCCAGAATGTCTTATTCATCTCCTGTGGCTCAGTTCCCATTGATTCCTTGGAGATCCAGCAAATAGCGTGGCAGCCATTCTGCCCAGCTCAAAGGAGTCTCTGGTAACAAGGGTCATAAAAGGAGACCGCTCTTCATGCAAACTAATGGTTTAGCTGGCTTTGAAGCACATACTCTCCCTGAAATAAGGGCAATATTTCCGCAGCTCACAGCTGCTGAGATCAAGAACTGGATTGTAGTATTATTGTAACCTCCACTACCTAGGTGGCCAAGTGCACATCTGCTGCCAGAATGAACTAAGAGGGAGTTTGAACCCTTTACTCTGCAGCAGACTATATAGATTTCATCTGTGGGAATAGAAGGAAGAAAAAGAACTGTGCTTTAGGTGGCACAGTTATATGCTCTGTAGTTTTAAAGGAACCACTTGCTCAGCCTTGTAAAAAGTTCAATCAGCCAAAGCCTTGTTCCTTTTAAATCCAGATGCAGTATGTAATGTGTCTTCCAGGCATTTGTGAATAACTCCCAATAACTACAGCAAGTATTGCTCCTGATGAGAGATGCTGGGAATTGAAGTTTAGAAAAAGTTTGGAGACTCTCAGCTTTTCTACCTGTGACATTCTAATGTCACAGGTAGGTCAATTTTGGAAATATGGTGCTGGTTCTCTTGATTGGTTTCACTCTTTGTCAAGGCTGAAGTCATCAGCAGTTAACAAATGTGAGCCAAAAGTTGAGTCATGTACAAAGAATGAAACAAAGGAGATATTACCAAAAAATACACTGAAGCAAAGCCAGAAAGACCTTGTTGGTGAAACAAGAGCCCCACCCAACTATGAGGCCATGTGTAGACCTTCCTGTCCGCAAGTTTTTTGTGAATGTGGTGGATTCAGATCCTGAGAATAGTTCACTGTAAGGAAGAACCCAAAGTGTTAAGCATCATATAGGGTGGCTGCATATTAATTTCCAGTGCTCTTTTCAAACATCACAGAGGATAAAAATATGCATCAAGTTGTAGTGTTATAACAGTGTTTTTTTTAAAATGAGAGTAACATTTTGCTTGAAGGTGTCATCATTAACTAAGTCAGAATGGTTAGCTCACATTTGGAGTACCAGTTATTCATTAAGGAGGGGAGGCCACCAGTGGCCCAGGGATGCAAGTAGCTCAAGACCTTTCTTTGAGGGGAATGTTCAGAGCCTCATTTGACCTCTATTATTGAAGATTGGTGAAGCTACATTTCATTAGGTTGAGTCAGCAAGCATAAGAAAATGGTAGTGTGAATCCTATAGAATACCATTCTTTATTGGCCAAGTGTGATTGGTCACACAAAGAATTAGTCTCCTGCACATATGCTGTCAGTGTACATACAAACTACAACATTTACCAGTTGCGGCCCTTTCTGGATCTGGGCGCACTTCGCACAGTCACTTCCGCCCTCGTCATCTCCCGCCTGGATTATTGCAATGCTCTCTACATGGGGCTCCCCTTGAAGAGTCTCCGGAGGCTGCAGCTGGTCCAGAATGCAGCCGCGCGGGTGATCGTGGGTGCTCCTCAGAGCTCCCACGTTACACCGCTTCTCCGCAGGCTGCACTGGCTTCCTGTGGCCTTCCGGATTCGATTCAAGGTGGTACTGACAGTATTTAAAGTGCTCCATGGCTCGGGACCTGGGTACTTACGAGACCGCCTGCTGCCATCATCAACCTCCCGCCGCCCAGTACGCTCCCACAGGGTTGCCCTCCTCGGGGTACCGCCGCCCGGCCGTTGTCGGTTGACGGCCCCGAGGGTTCGGGCTTTCTCTGTGGGAGCCCCCTCCCTTTGGAATGATCTCCCCCCGGAGATACGGGCTATGACGGATATTCTGACCTTCCGGCGCGCAGTGAAAACCCTATTTTTTAAACAGGCTGGCCTGGCCCAGTAACTGTATTTTAGTTTTAACTTAATTTTAATCGGGGTTTTATTAGTTCTTAATTTTTAACTGAATTTTTGGGTTAGACAGCCGGATCAATTTGGTTTAATTTATTTTAATTGTATTTATTGGGTATTTATTATATGTTTTTAGTAGGCTGTACACCGCCCCGAGTCCCTTTTTGGGAGAGGGAGCGGTATAAAAGTTTAATAAATAAATAAATAAATATAGTTTATGTACAAACATAAATTCTCTGTGTACATACAAACAACAAAGTGATAAATCATAGGATACCAGTAGTAGAAAGTAATAGGAAAGATGAAAAGGATAATAGCAATACAGCTCTACCACATGGGTAAATATCCCTATGCATAATTATTCTGTGAGAATTAGATGTTTAGCAGTGATGGCATTGGGGGAGGAGCTATCTTTATGTCTAGTTGTTTTGGCATGCAACCCTGTAGCAGCGTCCGAGAGGTTTATATCCAGAATGTGAATGATCTATAGATACATTCTCAACCCTCTTTCTGACTCATGCAGTATACAGGTCCTCAGTGAAATCTTTATAATAGCTTTAACATTATTTTTCGATGTACTGTATATTAAGAAGCAAATAACCCTGCCTGATTTGTTCCATTCCCACAATGCACCTCAGATTCTTTAAAAAATGGTTTTAAATATAACCATAAACATTCCCTTCCCCTGGCTAAGAAAGGACAAGTTAAAAAGTGGATTGTGAAAAAGCAGATGGAAGAAGTGCCATAATACTCACATACACATAGGAATTTGGTACCACACACACACACAAACCCAACCCAAAAATCTAGAGGCAGATTATGACTGTATTTTCCTTATGACATGTGCATAAACCTGACTATGATTATTTTAAACAAGGTTATGCCTTTGTTTGGCTGCAGACCCTGAGAAGGCCAGGGTCATTGTTAAAAAGAAAAATGCCTAAGAGCTGACAGGAAAAAGCAAAGGAAACTTCATTTTCATGGTGTAACTTCATCATTCTGTTACTATTAGATGGGCAATTCTTTTTCAGTATCAGTTTAGTGCAAACCCTTAAAGCCTTGGTTATAAGTATCTCACTTACCAGCTGACAGCATACCATGTAATGCACTTGAAAGCTCTTGTTTCCCACAACAACCCTAGTATCCAATCAATTGCCCAGTGTGCACTTTTAAAATGGATTTATTGTTCTTCTGAAAGAGCATGAAACCCTGGTTTAAAAATAGTTTTACATGCATGCCATCAGTTGTAGGGTGCGGTAATTGTTCCCTCCGACTGCAATGTATAACCATTCCCCATCCAAGTTCCTATTAGATATGAAGCGTCTCCCCCATTGTAGGATGCAACCTTGTAGCCTGCACAAGGAGAATGGTTTGAAGTTCCACAGCACAGCTAAGATATGAAGGCTAAAATCTGGAGCATTGAACTGAAATTTAGTATAGATAACAAACACTAGAAACCAGAATCTCCCACTTAATATGGAGAGACAATCAATTTGGTTATCAAAAATTGAATAAAGAAACTATCATAAAGTTTACAATGATTCTTTGACTGACTGAAAATAATTTTGCAAGAATTTATTCATGAGATTTATTGTGGGTTTTAACCTAAAAGACTGTTAAATAACAATGTTAGAAATGTGTTGGATATTTTGAAATATTTGTAACAATATAATGAAAAATAGACCTCATTGATTTGTTCACTTGCAGAGAAGGGCTTTGACAATTTGAATTTGGCTTTTTCTTTTGTTGTTTGGGGTTTTTGTTTTGTTTGTTGTTTGGAAGATATGAACTTTGGAGAGAACTTTATAAAAGGGTAAGGTGGATTTACACTTCACAGAAAGTACAAATAAAAGTTAATGATCTAACAAAACCCTATGTTATGCAAAAAGGAGCAAGACTGTCTCCTCTCTTATTTATTTTGGTTTTTTAAATACCAAATAGTGAGTTAAAACAAGATGAGAGGATTGTAGGAGTAAAAATTAAAAAAGAAATTTAAGAGGCTTTGCAGATAACCTGGAGTTGGTTTTGGAAGATCCTTTAAAGGAAATTGAAACCTTAACAGGAAAATTAAAAATATTTGGGGCAATAATAGATTTTAAAGATTAACAAACAGAAGATGAAAATGTTAATAAATAACATGGGAAAAATGAAAAACAGAAGATCAAACAGAATTAGAATAGAATAACAGAGTTGGAAGGGACCTTGGAGGTCTTCTAGTCCAACCCCCTGCCTAGGCAGGAAACCCTACACCACTTCAGACAAATGGTTATGCAACATCTTTTAAAAAACTTCCAGTTGATGAATAAAATGCATTTTAAGATTGAGAAGATAATAAAATATCTGGGTGTCAGCACGAAAAATATGAATTTTATGTTAGTTAAAAATAACTATGGTAAGGCATAAAATGAAGTTAAAATAGACATTGAAAGATGATAAAAACTACAATTGTCATTGATAGGGAAAATTTCTGAGATAAAAATGAATACGTTACTTAGAATCATTAAAATTTTGTCTCAGACAATACCTGTTTTGACAACTGATAGACCATTTAAGCAGCGGCAAAAGGATATACTCTAAATTTGTATGGCAGAGGAAAAACATGGGATAAATATAAGGTGTTACAAGATACAAAGGAAAGAAGAGGATTAGGTCTACCAGATTTAAAATTATATTTCCCAGCTTCCTGTTTGGTTTGTTTGAAAGAATGGATGCTGCTGAAAAGTACAGGATTATTGGAATGAGAAGATTTAATTGAGATTTAATTTGGATTTTAAAAATCAATATGTTGGATATGTCACATTAAAATACAGAATAGATATCAATCTATAATTGTACCCAAAAACACCTTTTAGTTTTCAGCACAAGAAACAATTGTAAATAACAAACACAAATGGCTAAGCTATTGTGAATATGAATATTTGTCAAGGGGAATTCAAAATAAAATCAGGAGAGAAGAACTGGTGGCAGAGGGATATAGTTGCTAATGCTTTTCTTATTTACAGTTATACTGCGTTTCTCCAAAAAGATGACTCACCTCTCACGTTTTTGAGTGCATGCAATCAAATTAAGCCCCACCCACAAAATTAACCCTACTTAAAAAATCCACCCACCCTAGGATGCAGGGGGTGGGGCTAGACACACAGGTAAAAATATAAGCTAGGGAGGGGTTGGAGGGTTGGAGCTGCCCTACTTGCCAGGCCTCACACACCCCAACACCTGCCTTGCCTTCTTCTGCGGCTGCTCCTTCTGTGGCCACTTGCTGCCACTTGTATTCATTACCCTGGCCTCTGTTTCACCTTCAGATTATTGACTCACCTCGTGGCAATGGCACCGACATCCCTGCCCAGCAGGAGCCTGCTGCTGGGCCACTTCTTCTGCAGCTGCTTGCCGCAACTTGCATGCATCACTCCAGCCTCCATTTCACCTTCAGATGCCTTCCGGAAAGCCCTCTGCAGCCGATAATAGAGCTCTGGATTGATCCGGAGCTCTGTTATTGGCTGCAGAGGGCTTTCCAGAAGGCATTTGCAGAGCTCTATTATTGGCTGCAGAGGGCTTTCTGGTAGGCATTTGCAGCTGATAACAGAGCACCGGATTGATCCAGAGCTCTATTATCGGCTGAAGAGGGTTTTCCAGAAGGCATCTGAAGGCGAAACAGAGGCCAGGGTGATGTGTGTGAATGACGGCAAGCTACCACAGAAGAAGTGGGCCAGCAGGATTCTGCTGGGCGGGCTGTCAGTTCCAGCAGCACGAGGTGAGTCAATAATTAGAACCCTCCAAAAAGAAAGCCTAGCCGTTTTTTTTGATGGTCAAAAGAAAATAAGACCCGGCCTTCATTTTGGAGAAACATGGTAATAAAAACAGACAAAAGAATTTGTGGATTTGAACATTGTAAGACTGAGTTTGAAACATATTTGAATATAAATGATAAACTTGTAATTGTTAAAATGTATACACTTTTATTATAATTGAAAGCAGAAGAACGAGTGAAAAGAATGTATGATAAAGTGGGCTACAATTTTTGGTATAATATACAAATGAAACAACAGGAAAATATGTGGCGATGCGGATTGTTCAGAATGTATAAAAGCACTTCAAATTTAGGGTGGGAAAATGAATGTATGAAAACATGCATGATTGGCATGGGAAAAAGCTAGAATACTTTGGATTCAAATACATACACTGACTCAGAGGATTTTAAAGAATTATTTACAGTTGAGACTAGAGGTCTTTCTTTGGGATTGAAGGATAAACAGTTTGGGGGAAAAAAAAGTCAAAGAATAAAGGCGAATAGATCTGTCCCAGGATAATGTTGCAGGATTCAATCTGGGTCAGTCATCAGGACCAGAAGTTTAGTCATCTCAGCTTTCAGGCTCATGCTGGGCCCATCCTCGGCAGTGGTGGGATTCAAATTTTTTAACTACCAGTTCTGTGGGCATGGCTTGGTGGGTGTGGCATGGCTTGGTGGGCACGGCAGGGGAAGGATACTGTAAAATCTCCATTCCCAACCCACTAACTTGCTTTCCAGGTCCGTTCTGTGCAGGGTAACAAAAGAAGACCCAGCCGATCAGCTGGGATCGGGAGGCAGAGAATAGAGGGGGTCAGGGCCAGTCAGAGGTGGGATTTGCCAGTTTTCCAAACTACTCAAAATTTCCACTACTGGTCTCCAGAACTGGTCAGAACCTGCTGAATATCACTTCTGCTACAGTCCTTTGGAACAAAGTTTCCCCTGAAATTTGTAGGACACTGAGCTTTTATCCTTCAAGGGAGTCTTAACCACCTGCCTGTTTCTATTGGGATGTTGTGTTAATGATGAGAATATTTTGTCTGTTCATGTGATTTTGTTTTCCTACTAGCAGAACAATTTTTATTATTGTTTAAATGATTATATTATTTATTTTAATTGATCCAGAGTCATGTGAAAGTGAATAATAATAGAAACTGAAATGACTGAATAAGAAGCTAAAGTGCAAGTCTAAGACCAAACAATTGTCTTACTTTGGGTGCAGAGATTACTTAAGAAAGAAAAAACTGAGCTTAGAACTAATAGATGAAGAAAGAGAAGCTGAAAATGAAGTGGACAGTCTCTTCTTACCTTCATATATATTGTCTAGGAATGGTGTCCTTTTGGTACAGCTAGAGTTCCTTTGAATTGAATTTTTAATTCAAAGCACCAGCCTTTTCATTAAAAAAAGAAGGGGGATTTCCAAGGCTTAGTGGCACAAATACCAGCTGTTGGAAAGCATTATTGCAGAATGAAATAGAGGCTGTTCACAAATATCCCTTGCCCTTGTACCTAAGCAAGTGCAAGAATGTCTCATGGGATCCTGAGTAATTTTTGAACATGCTCAATGGAAAAGAATTTTTAAAACAAATACTTCCATTAAAATGTATCACAAAGGACAGAAAAGTTGTGTTTCTTTTTAAATGCATGGCATTGGCCTATGAAGCCATGAAAAATGTTTGGCTAAGTATATGCTTATAAGGATTGTGTGACCTAGTTTTAATTACACCTATTTTGCTGAGCACTTCTGACAGCCATTAAGAAGGGATCAGTGTGTGCCTGGCCAAGTCAGGTGACTATGGAGAGCTTGTATGATGTAGTAGTTAAGGTAGCAGGCTACAAACCAGGAGACTATGAGTTCTAGCCTTGTTTTAGCCACAGAGCCAGCTGGGTGACTCCCTCTCTCAGCTCAAGGAAGCTTGGCAAGACAGTAGAAAACCACTTCTGAAAAATCTTGCTAAGAAAACTGTAGGGATTTCTCCAGGCCTCACCAGGAGCCAATACTCAGTTGAAGGCACAAAAACAAAAGCAATGGAGTAACCCCAACTATAAAAGGGCATTACATTGGATCAAACTTCTGGCTCCATTACTATCTACTGTTCAGTCTGAAACATAACGCCTGCAGGGGTGGGATTCAAAAATTTTAACAACCGGTTCTGTGGATGTGGCTTGGTAGTCATGTGACTTGGTGGACATGGCTTGGTGGTCATGTGACTGGCTAGGCGTGGCCAACTCAATATCACTCACATAGAGGCACGCATCTCCTCGTCTGGCCTCTCATGACTGTGGGGATGCTGCAACAGTTGTAAGTGTGAAAAATGGTCATAAGTCACTTTTTTCAGTGCCATTGTAACTTTGAATGGTCACTACATACAAGCAAAGTATCAGCAAAGGAGGGGAAAAAAAAACTCCAGAGACATTCCTGAGACAGGAAATCTAGTCCTGCTAAGAATGTAATAAGGGTTAATGAAGAGGCAGTTTCTGTAAGCAACACCAGAATGTTTCCTTCCTGCCTTCCTTACAGGATTAGGTCAGTAATTTCTTCTAACAACCGGTTCTCCGAAGTGCTTAGAATGTTAACAACCGGTTCTAGCGAATAGGTGCGAACTGGTAGAATCGCACCCCTGAACACCTGTCATCTCAAGGCTAACCACACAAAATACCTCACTCTAGCGACCGGAAGTCCCAACTACTTTGACTGCAAACATTGCCAGTAACTGTACTCAAAACACATGCCTGGCTTGCCTCTGGTTTTTAGCTTTTATGAAGAAAAATATTCTGCTTTTGTCTTATGAAGAGAGAGGAAGAGGACCACTTTCAGGGTTCAATTACAATAAGTTGCCATCTTTATTAAAACATAGTTCATAGTTCATTCCAAATATATGGATTTTTTTTTTAAAAAAAAAACCACTCCTATTGATCAGGGGTGTCAAACTGTGTATCGGGACTTTTCTCTCCTTCGTTAAACCAGGCATGGACATGAACAGCACATCACGTATCTGGTCTGCAGGCTGCGAGTTTTACAGCCCTGGGCTGGATGGTTAGATCTAGAATGTTCTGATTTATTTTTTTTCTGATTCAGGAATAGTTTTCCTTGTAATTATTAAGTCTATTTTAGGTCTTACATTTAATTCACTGTGTGTTTCTTCTCTCAACATAGTGGGAAAACATACCACCTGGGTTTTGATAATGATGATAGGAGAGAGCTCCACACATTCCAAAACAAAGCTTTGGAGCTGTATGTTCCCTGATGACTACAACTTTCCTGCTCTTAGTGTAAATGAAAGAAGGGAAGCTAACATCACCAGGATACTGATTTGGAATCCTAGACTTTCCAAAACCTTTGATTTTGCTCTACACATTTCTATTAAAATCAAAAGCCCTCCAACGTTATTAACCCTCCATACCACCATTCTTGTTTCTTGTAGAAGCACTGTAAGTTGCTCACACATTCATTCATCAAACTTGTATGAGCACCCATCTATCAGAAGAAGCAGAAGTATATTCATAAGAATATGCCATGGTGTAATGCAGCTGAATACATCCCTTGTCCCTGACATACTTCATCATCTTCTTTTCCTAAGCCAAAGCTGACATATCTGTGCTGTCCATCCAATTGCATGGACCTGGTTCACATTATGCTTTGTTTCTGGCTTAGCAAGAGATATAAACAAACCCATTATGGCTTAGCGTTGTGTGCAAAGCAAATAACTATGAGCTGTTTAACAAATCGTGCCTGAGATCTTAGCTTAAAATAAACTCACAGGTTAGGTGACCCCATTCTGTAGAATTTTCTGCCAGGACACAGGCAGCTAGCTTTATGTAGACCTCCTTTTAAGCAAATATCTAAAGTCCTGTTCCCACTGACTTTTAACTATTTCTATGGGTAATTGCCATTTGTGGGTTTTAAAATGATATTTTTTCTGGAAATGGTTTTCTTAAAACGGGTCATATTTAATGTATTTTCGTAGGCCTTTTTCTTTGTTTTTACTAAAATTAAAAATGAATTAACTACATACATTACTTGAAACAACACTTTTCCTCTTTAGTAGATCTCATTTTAATTGGAGAAAAGAAACTATTAAAGAGTCAGGGGGAATACCAAGAATGGTTGCCAACTTAAAAGCGTCCATTCTGCCTTTTTTAAAATTCCCCTGTACATGAGTCAGGACCGTTGCATGATAAACACCTCCTCTGGAGCTATTCTTAACCTCCTTTAAAAGGTTTTTTTTCCCCACTCCTTCCAATTCCCCACAGCCTTGCCAGACAAGGGAAGTAACTCCTCAGGCTCCAAAGGCTGAGAAGGAAGATAGAGACACAGTACAATTAGGACGCTCTTCTCTAGACCCCTGTGCTATATGCCAGTTAGCAGAAATGATTTTTGAAAGTCTTTGGCCTGAGAAAGGCCACTCAGAATTAGTGTTTCTAATCAGATTTGCTTTCCCTGGCTTTCAAGATTTTTCAAAAGTTAGCTTTTCATATTTTGTTTCCTTTGCCTATTAACACTCATTTTATTCAAATGAATTATATTGCCCAATGGCCCTTCTTATTCAAAATATTATTTTGATAACTCCTGTCTTTCCGCCAGTTTCTAAAGTCTAATCTCCTGGGTTTTATGGCTCTAGATTATTGCTAAGAATTAACTTTCCTTATTCTTCTTTCAATCAAACAATCAATCAGAGCTTATTCATCATCCCATTCTGGTTAACTAACTTTGAAGTATATTATCCAGTCCATTGTGGCAATTCCACATAGGGTTCTTCCACTGCTCCCAAATCATGTGTGATCCTGTGGCACCTTCTAAGTAATTTATTTATACATTTATAAATCAGTCCATTTATTTCTAGCTCAGCTGCAGTTCATCTCAGAATTTCAAAGGCTTAAAGCCCCTGAGAACTTGTCGACAGAAACCTTCATGTCACTCACAGAAATGGTATTCTTGGCATTTCAAGATCAGAAGATTTGTTCATCAGCTTCAAATTGTGTTTGAGTGGCTGAGAACTGAAAACCGTGGCAGCTTTGAAAGGTTTTTTTTTTTGTTAATCAAGTCAGTTGACATAATTAGTAATATATTCTATTTTATTCCCCAGAGTATATGACAAACACAGGTCAAAATCATATACTGCTAGATATCACACAGTATGCTTGAGGATGGTGGGTGACAACTGGCAATTTTGAGATCTGTAACTGTCCAAGTGTTATCAATAATACCACATGTAACTGATTAAACAGGTCAACAATCCAAAAATAAGTTTTGTTTTATTAAAAGAAGAGAAATAAATAGAAGTTAGTATAGCAGGGATGGGAAGTAGGGACACAGCATTTATTCTACTATGATGGGTTCCAATACTGGATGCTTACCCCTAGCATTCAAGATGACCTTCCAGCCCCAGTGTACAGGAAATTTGGAATGCACAAATTTGAGGGTGTGTGTGTGTGTTTTTTACCAGTGCAACTTCAGTAATTTTCCATTTGTCTTTATTCCATTTATGTCAATGTTTGATTTGTAATGTTGTGGCAGAGAAAGCAGAATGTGAGAATGTGTTATACACACAAGCACTCTGAAGAATGTGTTTTTATAATGCCTTTATAATAAAAGACAAATTAATAGAAATTAGAAATGTTAGAACATAGAACATCATCAGAGTTGGAAGGGACCTTGGAGGTCTTGTAGACCAACCCCCTGCTCTAGCAGGAGGTCCTATACCAGTGATGGCAAACCTATGGCACGCAAGATGCAGACAAACGTACCTCACTGGGCATGCGCGCATCTCAGAGCTGACTTTCAGCTGGTTTGAGGCCTTCTTCAGCCTCCCAAAGGCTTGAGGAAAGCTTCTACAGGCCAAAAATTAGCCCCATTTCATCACTTCCTGTTTTTCCAAAAATACCAGAAGTGACGAAACGGGGCTAGTTTTCAGCCTGCAGAAGCCTGCAGAAGCTTTCCTCAAGCCTTTGGGAGGCCAAAAAAGGCCTCAAACCGGCCAAAAATCAGCTGTGAGGCACAGTGCAGGCAAGGGGGCAGCAGAGGTGGGTGGGAATTACGTGCACATGCGTAGTGGGTGTAGGGGGGCATGCATTGCCTTCTGGGTGCTGGCACGCAAGCACGAGCATGCAAGTGTGTGCACAATTTTTGGCACAGGAGCCCAAAAAGGTTAGCCACCACTGCCCTATACCATTTCAGACAAATGGTTTTCTAGTCTCTTCTTAAAAGACCCCACCTCAAGCATCAAGAAGGTGCTCTCAAGTTTAGGGGAAAGCCAAGATATCCCTCCCAGCCTATTCATTCTTCAATTTTTAAAGCTGAAATTATGCTTTTGCCCATCTGTTCCTCAACCGTCTGCTATTTTTTTTTGTCATTTCAATATGAAATATATTAGAGATGGCTGCCATCCCCAGTCAAATTTATTTCCTTTTCCTAAACCACTAAAATATATGTGTACACAGTAAGGATACATTGTAGACCTTTATGCAAATTCAACACGTAGCATAAGAAAACAATTCCAAGATGTGAGAGAAAGTAACAGAGAAAACACCAAAATCACTGTCAAGATGCAGTACCTACTTTCCCTCTGAGAGGTAAAAATGGGGTTAAATGGTGGAAACTGGGTATGTAAGGCAAGTACATTTGCCCCAGTTCATTTAAAGATCTGCCCATCCACTTCATATAACATGCTTGATTGTGGAAACACAACCCCATTTATTTGCTTTGGGCCCAGTGGATTGGGCTAACCCAGAAAATGGGTTAATTCAATTGCACTCCAGCTATCCTGCTACCATCAAATACTGGAAGTCAGGCTTACCTTTTATTGTGCTCTTAAAGGGATCATTCATATTCGACTGCATTTGTGTCAGCAGGTTGAAGGTGTCCTTCTGAGAAGGCTGCAGGATATCCTTTAAGAAAATAGCCATTAAATCAGGCTTACCAATGTACAGCCAGCACTATGTATGTCTTCCTGTCTTTTCTGTTCCAGAGGCAAGGACTGAGGTGTGCACATTAGAGAAAGAGTTGCTTGTTCCTGTCAGTAAACAGGGTTGCCATAGAGCTGCTGTGATGAAGCTGTACTCAAAGCAGCTGCTCAAGGCTCAGGCTGCACAATGCAAAGTTTACAGGCCACCCAACTGAATAAGGGTCTTTTTCTTCATTGCCCTGGAGATGAGAAAATGAACTATAAAGTGAGGTACCTTATGGTCATCTAATGTAAACATTAGGTTACCTTCAGTCTTGATTATCCCTGGATCAGAGCCCCTAGTGCTTCTTATAAAATAAAATGAATATCTAGTCTTTCCCTTTTTGGAATCAATGGCTAGAAAGGAATACTACTGGCACACACTTAAAGTGACCTTAGATTTTTCCAAACCTCTTGTCTTCAAGCAGATCCTTTTATTTCCCTTTTAATTCAATCCCATTATTTGCCAAGAAGCAAATAGCCATAACAACAACAACAAAATAACATGCTCTTTATAGAGTACTGTTAAAGACCATTTAGAAACTTCAGTTGTCATGGTATTTCCAGACTTAATTCCAAAACATTACTGGACCTCAATGAGCCCTTGCCAGTCTGATCTCTTCCAGATAAATTAGATAGAATTCTATGATTTTCCATCCAACTCTTTTAGAGCGCATCACATCATAGAAGGCTGCCCAGTGTTGTCTTCTCAAGTACTAGCTCAGGACTCAGATAAACTTCTCTGCTGAATGCTACATCAGTGTCAACACTTCAGAAAAGGAGAAACTGACACAACAGAATTTTCAGTCCCAATTATTGTTCTGGAGTCCACAACATTTTTTGGAAACGAAAGGCTATGGCCCAACTGGAAATAAAAAAGACAAAGAGATTGGAGTTGAGTGGGTGAGTTGAGGTATTTTAAAAAGTAACCTCATAGTTGGTCTTCTATTCAATGGATGTTTTGAGATTGGTCGTATTCATGAAGGCAATTTTCTTGTAAGAAGACCTATATCATGCTTCCAAAATTTTATATCTCTGGGTCTATAAGGCCCCAAAGATTGTTCCTAATCAATCATTTGACCAACTAAAGGCAGTAATATCAATAGCAATATCACTTAGACTTATATACTGCTCAATAATGCTTTACAATACTTTCTGAGAGGTTTACAAATGTTAGCATATTGCCCCCAGCAATCTGGGTCCTCATTTTACTGACCTCAGAAGGATAGAAGGCTGAATCAACCTTGAGCCAATCAGAATTGAACTCCAGACTGCAGGCAGAGTTAGCCTGCCACACTTCATTCTAGCCATTGTTTCACCATGACTCCTGTGATATATATGAGTATATTATATGTGACATAACGACAAGTAGTCTTAACTACAGGTGCATGGGAAGTTGATTTTGAGACATGACATTCTGACCACAGTTATTTCCAGATCATACCCCCTCCCAGATTTCAGCCTTGAAAGGTTTTGCACACCTCTGATCCTGGCCTTGATGGATTTTCTGTCCAGTCATTTGAGATCATGGTATATGTGTAACCCGGTATGAATAGCCTCTTCTTCTTCCTAGATGGTGGTATACTGCAATGGGGAAGTTACCTCCTTCTTTGTGTTACTGTATTTCTCTAATTGAATATAAGATTCCCAAGCAGCATAAGCAGTTCGGTCATCTAAAGAGAAACAGACAAAATAATAACCCAACTGTTGTTCCATGCTCATGCTTCTGGAAGCTCCCCTGATGTAAATCAATGTGGTATTCTCCTACAGCTAACATGGCATTGTGATTGCTTGTTGGAGCTAGTATTGTGACATCAATGATGTCAGCAATCCAATTATTATTTCCTTTCAGGAAATTTGCATCTTGCAGTGTTGCTAGTTTGGTTGTCTTCAATGTTTGTTGGGAAATAAAGATTAAAAACTAAGAACCAAGTGGCATAGGTAAGAATGGGGTGAAGGTTGGCTTACTTAGATAAATGTAAAGCTTGGTGGATTTCTAAAGACACAAAGTGGAGGCAAGAAAGAATTAAAGTCCAAGAAAAAAATAGCATATCTTATAGTGGATATACTGGAACCCCATCTAATGCAATCAGGACTTCCCTTGACAAGGGGCATAAAATAAGTCTTGAGGATTGTACCAAGGACTGCATGTGGGCAGTGAGATATAAAACTGGAATTTGTGAGTTTATTTGTTTTATTTAGTGTTTCAAATTCAAGGCCCTCCAACTACAGAGCAACTTTGGCTGGCTTACAAATAAAAATTAAAAGAAAACAAAATAAGACAGCTAATTGGAATCAAAACTCAAAAAGCCAAGCAATCAAAGAGGCTCCACCTCCATCCTAGCCCAAGGCTTGGGAGAAATCTGAGTTAAACACTACCTACTTCTTTTTCATTAACTGATTCCATCAATCTAACTGAAGCATTCTTTAAACCACAAGATTTACCTTTAACTAGATGATTGACCATTTGGCAAAGCACAGCTAAGAAAGAGGCTGGAGACCAGGATTCCTGCCTAGGATTATGTTCTGGAGATGCCAAAGACTGAACCTGAAGATGATTTGCATACAAATTATATGTACTACTATTGAGCTATCACATTCCCCTAGAAGGGAAGAGGACTTATGGAAAGTACAGAAGGCAGGAAGTCTTCTAGCTATCATTAGTCACTTCTTGAACTGGTTAAGAAAAGAAGTAACAGTGAAGGATTTGAGGGCCAAAGTCAGACTGAAAGCTGTGGTCTTTTTAAATGCATTTACTCAAAAGAAAGTGTACTGTAAAGTTTGATCCAAGGGTTAAAGAATAGTTCAGTACTCCAATAAACACATTTTGTTGCTGTTAAATTTGACTTGCTGTTATCAAAGTGGGCATCTTGGCTAGACATGTTGTTCCCAGCAAAAATAAAGGCAGCATTCTAACTTCACATTTTCACTAAGATTTCTATTACAATTCTTTGCCTGAACTCCCAAAAGAGAGTGACTAATTTAGAGTAGATTTCCAGTATATCCTGCTTTTATTTGGTACAACACAAAATGGGCACATGCTTAATTCATTTATTTAAAACATTTAAATAACTGCCCATCTTATAACAAACTCTAGGCCACTTCCAATCAAACAGGCCGCTCCTATTTTACCTACAACAATAACCTTGTGACCAGCCCAAGTCATCCAGCTGGGTTCCATGCAAAAGGGAGGATCAGAACTCATGATCTATCAGCTTCAGTTTCCAGTTGAGCACTTCAATTGCTACACCAAACTGGTTTTCAGACTAACTAATACTATCTGATACTGTACCTTTGCGGGATACAGTTTGGCAAATGATACTGCCAGTTTGGAAGAAATCTGAGCGAATACACATTGCCCTAGTAGAAAGATTTGTGGGGAAGTTTTCTCTGAAATTAAATCAAGCTGTCAAAGCAAACAACTCTTCAGTTTTGGCACCATCAGAAAAAGACCGAAGGCTTCTGGCATCTGGTAGATTCAAATCAAGCCATCCTCGTGACAGAGTTACTGCTTACTTAGGAACTGTGTATGTGGTGCTGCAGAATATTCTATCAGAGTAAAAAAATAGTTGGCGTACATTAATCAGGAGAACAAGAAACTCCAAAAGCTAAGATTACAGAATCTCTCCCAGGTGTAATCTGGGAGACTATTTAAGTGTAATCTAAGGTTCTTAGTCAACATCTGTCCATGTGAAGAGCTCGCGGCAAGGCTACCATTCACCATAATAGAATTTGCTCTCTCTACTTACCTTTCCTTTCTGCATAGATTTCCATGACAAAGTGTATCTCATCCCAGAAGGATGATGTTGCTGATAATCTTCCTTTATTAATTTCTGGGAACTTACTACTATTATGCTACCGCTATTATTTATTTATTTATTTAATCCACTAACATACAATTTCCATATTTTTTCCCCACGCATCGAGGAGGGTTAGATTAGATTATCCTTGTAAGGTGAAACAAATGAAATGTTAAAAAGTTATGATATTTATGTAGTACCAAGCACATCTAAAATACATTAAAGTCAGCAAGATATCTTTATAATCCCCAAGGTATGTTACAACTTTTGAGCAACCCTAATGTTTGGAAATTGAAAGTTGGAAAATTTGACACGCCTTAGCACTGGTGCATTCCAACTCTATTGCATGGTTCATATCAAGAAAAAGATTTCTCAAAGAAGTATAAGACAGAGAAGGATGGGGAGTGGAGAGAGAGAGAACATTTGAACATAGGAAGAGCATGTTGAAACAGCTTAACTAGCAGTTACAGTGATTTAGGAATTGGATAAGTCCATTCTCAGACATAGAAACTGACTGAATAGCTTGGAACCAGTCTGTCTTTCTCAGATCAACTGAATTATAGGGTTATTGTTGAACTTGTAGTTTCCTTGGGTATAGTGCATATTAAATACTTATTTATTTTTACATTGTTATGCTGTCCATTTCCCCTATAAGGTAACTTTGGGGAACTTACAGTAAAAGAGGTAGAAAAATAGTTAAATTATTAAAATCTTAAAACTGCACAGATTAAGATTACAAAAACTATACTATAGCCAGAACTAAGAGATGAATGGAATAGGGAGGAGGTCTTCTTATCCTGTTAGCTACCTTAGGACTCCAGACCAATCAAAGCCAACTTTTAATACCCTCCCATGTTTTAATATGTTTTAAGGCCAAAAGGATGGGAATGATTCTCACTTCCAGTAGTAGAGGGTTCCATCAGTATTGGGCCACAGCGGAAAGGGTTCCTCTCCTTGAACCCACCTTTTGGAATTCCTTAGTAGATAGGATCCGTAGCGGATCTATTCCATTGGTGCCTGTTGGATAGGGTAGTCTCTCATTGGGGAGAGACAGTTCCTCAGATACTAAAATATTAAAATAATGCACTTATCACCAACTTCAGTATGGCTCCAATGCAGAGAGGTATCAATACCAAATTATTGTAAAAGTAAACTTACCTTTTGTCTCCTCTGATTCATTAGGTTCTCTCTTGTTTTGATAAATCAACCTTGAGGAGGAGGAGTCAGAAGGTGAGAAAAGGGAAAAGGCAAGTCCTCATTCAGGATCGGAAATGACCAAAAGTTGCTACAGAGCAATCAAAATTCATAACTTAGTGCTAAAAGCAATCAAAATAACACATAAAACAGTTGTCAGCTTTATCAAGTAGAAGAGTCAGGAAGCCCGACCATATGAAGTAATTCTACTTTATTGTAGGGCTACATTAACAGAATACATTAACAGAATCCTACAATTCTAGAAATATAATCCTCTCACCATCTCCTTTACCCCTGAAAAATTAGTGTGGGTCTCTTCTGAGCCTTCTGCCCATCCATTATCCAGCTGCAGACAATTCCCAAAGGTGCATCTCTGAGTCCAGTCTCCCGAGATCCTTCCCACATACCCCTATAGCATTTAAGTTCTACAGAATATTTTCTTAGGTAAGATGGAAGAAAAAGCAAGCTTGGAAAACCAGCCACCCTAATTTCCTCCATCTCCTCCTTTTAGCCTTCCACACTTGTGCAGTAGAAAAAGAAAACTGAGAGCTGCAAAAGTAGGGACACTGGAATATACTTTTTTGTGGTTACTCAGGCCTTCCACCTCTCTAAATGGAGACCAGGAGACGGTACTGGTTCATGTTTGGACGACATATGGAGCCATAGGCATGATAAGTACCTATAGAAGAAGTCATCACATTAGCTCAGTCTTAATTTCATGCATAACATAGATTTGGACATCTGTAGAGCTATAGACTCAATTACATTAATCATGTCCATATGAACAAGACAGCCTAGCTAACTATATTATGAAGCTGAAAAAGTCCTGGGATGTCTGTCCTGTCAGTTTAATTTTAAGTCTCTTAGAGACAATTCTCTACATTTTCTAACACACTGTGTGACTTCATGTTTCTGTAGCATCAACTCCCAGATTTCAGGCTTTGGCAGATATTTTCTGTCAGATAAACATGTAGTTTAGCAGAGCTGCAGCTGCATGGATTTACAATGAGAAGATTTAGAGGGTTTCATGCTGGGTCATTTAGTCAAAGGGTGCCAATTAATTCCAGGATCAAAATCGTTTCATGAGAAATGAGGCATCTACATGCTGTGAATAAACCGCCCATCCATTGCTCAGATTATGAGATGCAGTGTCATGAAACTGAAGCACAGCCAAATGCTCCCTTGACTTTCAACATTCCTGGAAGTGAATCAGTTTTTCCTTGTTTTTATTGCCATGAGCTCCGGACATTTGTTCCTTCCTTTGTTCTGGGTGGAGGAAAAGACAAAGAGGAAGAAACGCAATAGAACCTGCCTCTATAAATGGCTACTTTGGGACAGGGTGGAGATACAAAGGTGGGCCAAGGTGGGGGTAGGGGCAGGAGAGACTACTGTTACAGGAAGGCAAGGGTGTTCATAGACCTTGGCAAAGCCTATGTGACCGAGTGATTCTGAGATCCTCAACTCCAAGCCAGGAACTGACAGCTCAGCTCCAGCCCTTCTTTCCTCCTCTTGGGCAGTGTTCCTTCTCCCCAAATGCCTGCAGAGCGTAGGTCATTGGAAAACCTCAGTGACTGCGTGAATCAGACGCCTCCAGATTTAGTCTTGGTGCTTCCAGAGGAAATTCCTGAATGTGAAGCACAGCAGGGAATTTTGACTCATGCCTTAACTCGGAGCAGTTATCCCATGGAACGGGATGCTTTGGATTCTGGGAAGGACTCCAGATGCACCTGCCTTGTTCTCAGTAAATTACAAATCTGGGGTGGGGTGGGGAGGAAATTTTGAAAGCCACTTTGTACATGTTTTCTTCTGCAAGGTACATGTCGTTCTTTTATCAAATGGTCCCACAAAGTTACCACATTCATTCTTTTCTCTCCAAAGATATGTGTCCCTTTGATTCAGTCTTGACTCTGGGCAACTGCCTGAAGGAAGCCCTGCAATTTTCTTGGCAAGATTTCAGAAGTGGTTCACTATTGATTGCTTCCTAGGGTTGAGGGGGGAGGGGACTGGCCCAGGGTCACCCCATTGGCTCTGTGCCCAGGGTAGGACTAGAACTCATGCCAAAATGGCTCCCCTCTCTAAATGCACCTTTTCCTTTACCAGTGCTTCAGCTTGGGGTCCCAGATGTATGATGGAGTCTGTTTCCTGATCGCATTGATTGTATTCTTTTACATTTTTTCTTGGCTGTTATACAATTTAGGAGATACTTTGTATTTGTGGTTGGTATTTATAATATGGTTAGCCATTCAGAGTCATGTATTTTTATGAACTGGTGATGCCTTTGTGTCTCCTTAGCTACCCACAAAATCTAAAATAATAGCTCTGAGATTCAGCCATCTTAGAAACAGACATGTGCTTTCAGCAGCATTTCTTTTGAGAAGACAACCTCTTGTGTTCAGCAGTCCAATCTTAATATAGCCTCAGTTCTAAAGGTTCCAAAACTATAACCAAATAAACTGATTCCTCATCTGCCTTCAGCTATCAACAATTTCTGCTTTTGGTTTTGACATCCATCCAAATGAAGGACATGTAAGTGTAATTTGGGAAGCACACTTTATTTTTGTTGCCATTGTTTGACCCCCAACATTTCAAGGTCAAATTTTATCCTCCATTTCCAAATTTTCAAGTTTTGAAAATCCATTAGATTTCAAAATGTTGCAGAGTTCATTTCAGCTTTAATTCAAGCTTATGGGGGGAAATGTGGAGCAGCTGAAACCCTGTGGAGAACGTCAGTGATCCATAAATTATGTTCAGTCATAGTAATCAAAAAACGAGTTCATAATAAATGTGCCTCTTAATATATACATATTTTTGTATTTAGTGTCACATAGCATGTAGCAGCTTGTATACCTCACAAAATTATGGAAAACGGCTAGTAATAGCATACATGAAATTATTCCCTGTAAATGATATAGGGTCTTCTGCTGGAGCAGGGGGTTGGACTAGAAGACTTTCAAGGTCCCTTTCAGCTCTTTTCTGATTGATTGATTGATTGATTGATTGAAATATGGTATCACTGCAGATCTGCTTCTGGGAGAGGGAGAGATCATTCCCATTTCCCTGGAAAGTCCAAGCAAAGCAAGAAAAAAAACACATGTTTTAAAAACACAATTAAAAGGAATAAGAAATATAGTATTTCCCTCTTTTCAACAACTTACATTCCAGAATTGTCTTTATTCTACTTTGCAGTCCTGTCTTTGGAAGGGACTCTATTTCTTATTTTAGTGTTTCTCAAACTTGGCATCTTTCAGATGTGTGCACACCAACCCCCAGAATTCTCCAGTCAGCCTGGGGAATTCTGGGAGTTGGAATCCATATGTCTGAAAGCTGTTGAGAAACACTATCTTATCTTGAGATGACACCAGAAAACAAATCAAAATGGTTTCTCTGTCGAAAGGATAAATTATAGCAGTAAGGAGAACTGGTGAATAGGGAAGGACTTTCAAAAACAGAGGCAAGAACTGAACAAGGGATTCAAAAGAGATGCTTTGCAAAGTGAAAAGCACTTCTCTTTGCTGTGTTAAAGCAGCCTCTCACACAGCTGTTTTGAAAGCTCTTTTGGATTGTTGGGATATTTGTGGAGAGTGTATACAGAGACCAAAAGGGATTTTCTTAAAACAGTACTGTAAGCCTTGTAAAAGAAATGGTGCTTTTCACATTTCAGTATCAAGTGCTTTTTTTCCATCTAGACACTTTTTAAATTGTATTTAAAATTTAAAATGCTTTGCACAGTCCTATAGAAGACTATGGATGAGAGCATCAAAGGGTTATCAAATGGGTTTTGAAATTCTCTTCTTCCTTCTTCCACTGTTCTTCAATTACTTGGTATAAATAGGAGATACTGAAAGAAATCTATTCCAGTGATGAGGGATTGAATTGGGTTTCAAGGGACTTTTAAAATTGCTGCTGTTGTTCTAGGACAAAGATGCAAAGTGACTACATAATGAAACCAATTTTATACATCAGGCATTAATTTAACGGAGATGGTATGGTTGGACATTTGACAGCCCAACAATAAAATCTTCTGGATTCGGAGAAAGGGAAGATGTTTTTCAGATGCCATTTATAATTAGAAAATTCCTTCCTTGGAAGAAATGTAACTCAACCTAATTTAGCAACCATGAATATTAACATTTTGCAACAAATTACTTTATTCTTTGATCTGGCTTGAAGTGATGTGGAACCCATTTATTCTGGTTGGTAAATACAGACTTGTGACTTAGAACTATGTATGAATTACATTAGGAGGTTTTCTGTGATAAACTATGATTAAATCAAACCATGTTTTAGTGTAAAACACTACATAGCCACAGGAAAGCCACCTCCCATACCCTGAGCATTCTTTTTGATCAGAGACATTTTCATTCTATCTTGTTGGAAGGATTGGATGAAGGCTAAGCATCATGTACCCCCCCACCCCCAGATCCAATGTTTAATCCCCAGAACACCATCAAAATATTTTGTGGTGCAAAGATTTGCATTTGATAGTCGAAATAATATATGTAACAAATGTTGTTACTCTCTGTCAGGCTTAAGCCAACCATTTCATCCACCATACTTTAACGAAATCCTGTAGGGAAAAAATCCAGTTGGATTTAGCATACAAGACATAAGATTTCACTGTAAATGAGTATCTTAAAGGTCCCTTCAGTAGAAGGAAAAATGCAATATTTGAGCAAAAAAAAAACCACAAGTATATTCATGATATAGATTCCATATTATTGAATAGATCATTCAGCTATGGAATTTTCATCTTTATGCCACAGTATAAATGGTAACAAAGCCAGAAGAATGCTTTATGAATTGGATCCTCCTGTTAATAGCTTTTTGTGTCCAATCTAGTGTGTCTAGTATTTGCTCTCTAAATACTTTCACAGCACAAAATATATCATGGCTGAATGGATTAGAGTAATTCCCACAATATAGTAGGTACCACATGAGATTCATAATGTTACATTCAGAAAAAAAATGCAATTTCTAGGACCATTCTTGCAGGACCAGAGGTTTTCATCAGATGTATGAACAACATCAGAGGTTAAAAGTTGAAATTAGAGCTACATGACATTCCAATTGGGAACAAATGCTCACCAGTTTTGGTCTCCCATTACATGTATATTTCTTTCCTTCCTACAGCAGTGAAATAGTGCAAAGCTCTAGAAGAGGGGTGTCAAACTCGGAGGTGCTTAAATCTGACATGCGGGCCAGCCTGGAAATATCAAAGGACCAGCCTATGGTGCCTCTGCTGGCCAAAATGGGCCACAAGGGCAGGTGTGCTCCCCCATGCCCGTTTTCAGCTGCCTGGCCTCCAGCATCACCCTGCCAGCCGAAGATGGGCTACACAGGGCCTCTTTGCGGCCTGTTTTCAGTCAGAAGAGTGCTGCAGGAGGATTGGATTGGACTGGATTACAATTATGTGGCCTTCAATAAGTGCCTGATCTGGACAGAAAACAAGCAACATCCTATGTTAATTCTACAGTTTAATGCCAGATTTTACATACTGTAGGTCCATTTAATCTATATCAACAATCTATAATTAACAGCCATTTCTATTTACTATCCTGGAAATTTACCTCTGCTATTAGATCTAATATTATTATGTTATTTATGCTATTATATTTTTAATATTAATTGAATAATAAAATTCTGCCTGGAAAAGCAATTTACTATTAAACAATGGGATATAAATTTAGAAATAAAAAGTTTAGTGGAGTATGAAGAATAAGTAATAAATGTTTGCCAGTAATATCTGGTAGAAGAGATAGGAAAATGGTTATAGTAAAGAACTGGAAAGAAAGGAGAGAAGAGGAAAATATATATCTTGAGCCTGTGTCCAATGCCCAGCATGGCCACGCACACCCTGGCCACACCCACTCCAGCCACACCCCACCCTGGCCCTCCAAACACAGTCCTGATGCAGCCCTCAAAGAAATTGAGTTTGACACCCCTGTTCTAGAACATTACAGTTGAAATAATGGATGAAATTAAGTAGTTTGCAGAATAAAACCTCTGTTTTTTTACTTTTTTAAGAGGTGATGGGTAATATTTTCTACATATATGTTATTCACCCCACATTTTTTATTTTAAAAGATCAGCCAAACTAGATCACGAGTTCTTCCTTTGCTGGGTTCACACAACTCACTGAAATAATTTGTTAATACAGAGTGTTGTAAAAACTGAAGCATTCACTAAGGATATTTTGTAAACAAGAACATCACTTTAAGCCATAATGTTGGTTTATTTATGGTATGTTATAGTTGCTATGTTTTGTTAACACAAGCACATCCCATTGTGTGAATTCATTTCCAAGAAGGTCAGAAATGATTGAATTATTGAGACTTGCTTGCATTTCAGAAAACACCTCCCTGGCAGAGAATGAAGTTCTCCATTCAGTATGGAGCTATTTTTACAAAGATGGGCAAAGCAGATGGTAGAGCTTTCCATAGACGTAGCCTTGTTTGAGCTGCAAAGCATTTATTTATTTAAACCATTTATATCATCCCCCAACTTATGAACTGCAACTCTGGGTAGCTAATGTAGGATTCAAGAGAGAAAATAAAATAGCCAATAAACATTTTTAAAATTACACAGTATAACACAAGGAATGCCAAACTGCAGTCATATCAACATTCCCTGAATCCATTTCAGGAGTCCGGCCCCAAAACTCTTGAGGAATCAGGTTTTTAAGACCTTGGGAAAAGAGCAATAGCCTCAATGCTATCTTAATCTCGGCAGGTGTGCTGTTCCAACTGTTACCGATTTCATTGCATTCCTCCCCTTGCACCAGAGTAGCAATACTAGCAGTTCAGGACTCATTTCCAGCAACAATGTATTTGTACGCTAGTCTGTGTCCAGTGGGACTCATAGAGTCTTCTGGCATTCATTCTGCAATGCAGCTCCTTGCCAGCCTTTCTCTTTCCATGAACTCATGCTAGAAACATTTCCACACACCCTTCCCTTGATGCAGGGTCCGTCAGATCCAGGCAGAAGGGGGCTATTTTTTCATTGACTGCTGCTGCTGCTGAGGGGTAGAAAAAGAAAGCTTGGGAGGGGGGATATTTTCTCTCCACCTAACTTGTCGATCAACCACAGAGATTAGCTGAGCCCAAACACATAGCATTTCCCCTAACTGGCTGTCTGAATGTGAATGAAAGAAAGTTTTCTTCAGCTTTGCCTGGAAGATTCTATCTCGGTGAGAATAGACTAACGCCTGCCCCCATCATGTAACTGGTCCATAACTCCAGTAAATGGAGGCAAAATGCTTATCTAATTCTTGTCTCACAAAATAATCTAATCCTAGTCAGAGCCATTCCTATAAGTGCAAGGAAACAAAGACTGTATTTTCCTGAAAGAACTGGTCTCCACTCCCCGCTCCTCCTGACATGCTTTCAACATGGATCACCTTAGCTTCATAGCAACTATAATGCAAGCAGCTTTTTTGCTATTTAATCCGGTCTTTCATATTGAAATTTAGGGTTGATGCAATAACCATATATTAAAATTGACCCTTATGACAGGTGCACACTGCAATAATAATGATGATACTGCATGCTTCATCATGTCTGACAACAGTAAAGTAAC
Source organism: Bungarus multicinctus (assembly GCA_023653725.1). Classification (NCBI taxonomy): domain Eukaryota; kingdom Metazoa; phylum Chordata; class Lepidosauria; order Squamata; family Elapidae; genus Bungarus; species Bungarus multicinctus. The sequence continues at coordinate 111,375,988 of CM042834.1, read as the reverse complement.
AAGTTGAAAAGATTTCAAAATTCAGTTTCCAATGTGGAACATTTGAGCTAGAGTGGTGTCCTTAATTCTTTGATAGTCAAACTCCAACAGCTATTCACTTAAAAACAGGAGCAAGAGACTTGTATATACATATAAGAAAGAACAATAAATATGTGTTTCTCTCTGTGTATATGCTTGTATATGTAATTTTTATTAAAGGTTTTTTAAAAATAAAAGATTTTTAAAAATAAAAGGAAAGAAAGAAGGAATTAAGTACTGAAGGAAAGGAAGACAACTAAAAAATCTAAATGATTTTCAACCTTCTTTTAATAGATATTAAGAAACTCATCATCCCCATTCCCTCTTAAATTATTCCAGATATCCCTTCAGCTCTTATTTAATCCTAATCTTTTTCAATCACAAATCCATAAATCATTTAACCTTTTTTTTTTTTATCAAAAAATCCATAAAAGATTTCCAGATGTTCAAAAAATAGTATTTATTGCTTTCTCCCTGACTAAACTGGTCAGTTTTGTCTTTTTTGCCAATTCTGACATTTTTCATAGCCACTTGGTCCATTGTGGGAATTTCACTGCTGAAACTGAGTCAAGTGCTCTCCATCCTTGCATGTATTGTAGCGTATTGTGTGGATATCATATCCAAATTCAAGCTAAATAGCACTTTCAGTATAGCAACACCTCTAATTGCATTCGAGTAAAAATGTAGATTAACAGATCAAAGCAACAGTTCCCTAATCTGGTAACCTCCTGATCTGATGGGATTGTAGCAGAAATTCCCTCTGGAGGCACTGCGATATGGAATTCAGCATGTCAATTCTGGAATTAGAACAGAAGTTGCACACAACCCATTTTCAGGAGATCTCTCTAGTGAGAAAAACATTCACATGTACATCCTATTCAGTTCAGCAAAGTTTTAAAATTATTTTATTCATTTATTTTTCTTATTTCTCTACTGCCAGAATCCATACAGACTTTTACAACAATAAAATGTTTACCAGAATAAAAGCATAAAGTATATTTCAGGTTTAAAATATCTGCATTTCTAAAAGCTTATGGTTGTGGTATACTGTAAATTACAAAAGAAACAATCCCCATGCTTTGTTTACTCAATTCAATTATGTTTGAATGCCATTCTAGTGGAACATTTTTTTAAAAAAAAAAGAGGAAAAAGCTTTTTTCACACAAGAGTTTTTGTCTCAAGAGACTGTCTATTCTTCATTCTTCTTAGAAGAGAAACATAATGTGCATTTGAGTTCAAAGGATCAGGGCTACACAATGTTTGCTATTTAGAAAATGAGTATATGGGAAATACTAATTTGAAAAAGGAAAAATAACCAGGGAAAGAATATTTATTAATGTAAGGATACTCTAATTTACCAAAAAGGAGTAAATACTTTTTAAAAAGGCAGAGAGTCCCATAAAGGCAAACGTTTTGAAGAACCCAATTTTTCATAAGAACCAGGCAGACTGATCTTTAACTTATAATTCTTGTTTTAATATTGTCATAATATTTAATCTAATAAATCATTCAGCCTTGGTTCAAATTGGTCCTTGCCTGCCCTTTCCTCCTTCTCCTTATCGGATAATTTCTCTCATTATCTAACTCCAACATGTCAAACATCCCAAAATTTGCTATGTACATTATCACATGATCAGTTGTGTTTGTGATGTTACCACACTACTAATATCATCTTTGATTCTCTAGGAATTTATAACAATCAGAAATATTTTGTTTTTAAAAAATTACAATCATCTGATTCCGCTTTTTTAAAAAAAGCCCCCAAATAGATACTCCCTTTTCATATTAGCTGATAACTCAATCGAAAGCACAATTGGAGAAATAGCAATAAGACATATATCGCTTCACAGTGCTTTTATAGCCCTCTCTAAGCTGTTTACAGAGTCAGCATATTGCCCCCAACAATCTGGGTCCTCATTTTACCAATCTCGGAAGGATGGGTGTCAACCTTGAGTCAACCTTGAGCCTGGTGAGATTTGAACTGCTGAATTGCAGGCAGCCAGCAGTCAGATGAAGTAGCCTGCAGTACTGCATTCTAACCACTGCGCCACTGCAGCTCAGAAAATGGGGGGAGGGGGGGAGCCTCATCCATGATTTTACTTAGAGCAGCCAAAAGCTGTTTGTTTCATCTGCTGCAATGAATTGGAAATTAAGCCATTTTAAGAATTTCTTGTTCAGACTTCAGTTTTACAGATTTCATAACAATACTGGCCAGATGTTATGTTCAGAAGATCATTACCATGGCTCCCAATTGGTAGATTCCCCTACTTATTTACCCCTCTTACTTGTGTTAGGAAAGAAAGGGCCAATTGTTTTCCTTATTGTGGGCAGATTTTTGACCAGCTTGCAGTTTCAATTCATAGACTTCTTATGCAGAAGTTTACTCTTTCTCTCCTTTGACTCCATATCTGATGCCAGGCAAATATCATAGTGAGAGGGCAAAAAGGTTTAATCTTCTCTTTGCTCCTTGAGCTAGAAGATGAAACTCATAGGATGTTTGTAATTTCACCTTGAAACAAAGACCGTTCATAAATAAAAAATAAAAATATAAAATTTTAACTAGTCAACTGCTGAAAGTGATAAATTAAAGGCATCCAATAGTTCATTGATCTTCTCTGACTAGCTCTCACTTGGCCTGATAATTAGTACACTGGTTATATGTGAGAAAGTGGTAAATTAGTGCTTCAGAACACTACTTATTGGATGTGATTTATTTATATTTTTATCCAGCCTTTATTACTTTAGAACTGCAGAAAAAACAATTGCTACCAGCCTGCCTTCCATTGAGGGCCTATGTACTACACGAGTGAGAAAGAGGGCTGTGAAAATATCTACAGACCCCTCACATCCTGGACATAAACTGTTTCAATTTCTTCCCTCAAGATGACACTATAGGACAGGGGTCTTCAAACTTGGCAAGTTTAAGACTTGTAGACTTCAACTCCCAGAATTCCTGAGCTAACTTGACTGGGAGAGGAATTCTGGGAGTTGGTCCACAATTCTTAAAGTGGTCAAGTTTGAAGACCCCTGCTATAGGACATTGCATGCCAGAACAACTAGACACAAGGACAATTTCCCCCCCATGCATTCACTCTGCTAAACAACTAATTCCCACAACACTGCTAAACTACCTACTAGGGCTGTATCACTATTACCCTTCTCATCTTTTCCTATTAGCTATTTCCTTATCTTCTTATGACTATAACTTTGTTGCTTATATCTTACGATTTATATTGTTTTATTTAACATCTTAGTATGATTTATGTTGATTGCTTATTTAATATCCTATAGCTAAGTGTATCTTATGATTTATGATGAATGTATTTTATGATGATTATGATTTATCACTTCTTACTTGCATGTACATTGAGAGCTTATGCACCAGAGACAAATTCCTTGTGTGTCCAATCACACTTGGCCAATAAAAAATTCTATTCTAATTAAAGTGTCAACTCTGAAGCTGGCCTGACTGAGGCCATCTTTGAGACTTCAGTGTTGCCACAATGGAGATAAGCTAGGGAGCAGGCAATAGAGATAGCTGGGGAAGGGGGATTGTAGCCAAAACAAAATAGTTTCCTCTGGGAACCAAGGACATTCCCACAGGTGATTGGTGAGAGGAGGAGTGAAGTTACCAAGCAACTGGACAGCACCTTGATTGGACCATATGACTGTTTGGGAAAAGGGGAAAAACATTTACTTTTAATTAGGTGAAAACCATGGGAACTATTAGAGTCAGTTTTCACCAGTCTGTGCCAATATGATATATCCAATAAAATTCTTCTTTAAGGAATCTATCTGCCTTGGAGTTCTGTTTGCTATGAGTATATTACCTAGAACCCTGATATCAAGGCAGCAAACATATATAATATTTCTTCCTCCTTCTGTTTTCCTCACAACAACTTTGTGAAATGACTGAATGTCAATGCTATAGTTTAAGAGTCACCATAAAAAGTCAAACACCAGGACTTAGGAGAAAGGACAGTATAGTTTTTACACTTTGGACTTGTGATCTTTAGGTCCTCTGGGGATCTGGTTCCTGTAACTGTGATACCAACATAATGTGATTTCCTTTCTAAAACTTTTCAAATTTCTTTTTTTTTAAAGATACACTGACACCATCTTTATGACCTATTTAAAGCTGGAAACTGAATGAAATTTCCTTGATTTCCATCACAGGCAAGGGAAAAGGAAGCAGGTCATCATGCATACAGCATTTTCAAAGTGCATATGTGAGTGCTGACTCTGAGAATTGGGAAACAGAAAAGAAACAAGTGGCATTTTGCTTAGAAGGTCTGTGATTTACTTTCTGGACAGAATGTAATAAATTCATCTCCAGGAAATATGATTCATTTCTTGGGTGGAAATGAATTTCAAGAATTTATCTTGATAAATGTTTGTATAAAAATACCTTCTTTAGTCATCTCCAAGCACCAGCAGGGTCTGAAAAGGAGCAAAACTCAATCAACTCTTTTCTGCTTAGAAGTTTGAAATGGCCAGTTTTTATTTTATGAAGTTTATTTATTTCCTGAAGTTTTTAATTTCATTGTGGGCTGCTTGTTTACATACTCCTGTAGGGGTAAGCATAGTATACAAGATTCTGTTTAAATCCCCTTGGACTGATTCAGAGCCTCTTCCTTTTTATACATAGCATAAAGTACAGCCTCAACTAAGAAATCTGAATTTCCCCATCTATTAATAATAGAAATGATTGGAATTCCCCCCCTTCTCTCTTACAATGTTGATGACATTATCTGTAGCCCCTTATTAAGAATAATGTGCAAAAATCTTCAGAGGAATAAATGTGTGGAGGAGTCCTTTAAATTTTGATTTAAAAGCAGTGAACATTGTAAACATATTTTATTTTTCAGAATCAGGTGTGATATTCAGAAAGAAACAAGATAAGGTCCCTTTAATTGTTCATTTTCATTTTACAGTGGTGAACAAAGATATTAGATAAAAGTATAATGGGATTAAAAATAAAAAAGAAATCTATACATTGAGAGCTTTTGTACATGGCCTGATTTTGAATTTTATTGGATTCCTTAAAAGGGATTGAGTTTTTGACTGAAAAACTGAATGGCTTTGGCTTATTAGAAGGTGTTAAGATTAATAAACAGAAAAATAGAGAACCTAGTAAAGTTCTAATTATACAGGATCAAGAAGACTTGATGGAAAAAAAATCTGGCTTTAATATTGAGAAAAGATTAAATATTTGGGTTTTGACCAATCTGAATTCTATGTTATTTCAAAACATAATACAGTATGGAATGAACTTGAAAACAATATGTTGAGATGGGGAAAACTGCATTTGTCATTGCTGGAAGAATTTCTGTGATCAAGATGAATGTTTTACCTAGAATGTTATTTCTATTTCAGATAATACTTAGCTTCATGACTGATTTGAAATTGGAAGATTATGTGTCATTGGTTTTCCTATATTCAGCTTATGGAAAGATTTAAATTTGATAAGAACAATGGCTTTGAAAATGGGTAAGAATAATTTGATATGGAACTGTGTACAAATGATGAACTCATTATTGCTAAGATGTGTAAAGTTTTATTGAAAATGAAAACAGAGGATGAATAAATTAAAGACTGTATATAAGATGGACAAAAAACCTTGGCATCAATGGAAAAATATGTAAAAAGGGGGGTTTAAATTAACTTTGAATTAAAGAGAATTTTAATAAGAGATATATAACTGGTATTTGACACTGTATAAATTGTCGAAAACATAGAATGGAATTTCAAATATTTGTTGGAAATGTAATTAATCTAAGAGTACATTTTTTCATCTTTGGTGGTGATGCAAGAAAGCCAGAAAATATTGGGAATAAATATGTATCTTGATTCAGAAAATTTAGAACCAGAACTAAACCAGAGGTTTTCCTTTTGGGTTAATGGACAAGCAGATTGAAAGATCTCATGGAACTTTGTTTTTATGTATAACAATGACAAGATTCTATATAAATACACAATTATGGAATGGCTTACAAATACCTACATTGAAAGAATGGATGGCTAAACAGATAGAATTGGTTGAAATGGAAAAATTGACAGCTTCAAATATTTAAAATTTAATAAATCATTTTTAAAAAATCAAGTTACATTTGTATATAGCATGGCTGGGTTGCTTTGTTGAGCTACTTCAGCACTATTATAAATAAGTTCTTCCATGAAAATTTTAATATAGTCTTCCTCCCTTCTTTCCTACTAGTCTTGATCCCTATAGTGGCAGCTATAATTTGCTTAATTTTCCCTACGATAACTTTCCAGATCCCAGCCTAAATTTTGCCTGCATTTCTTAAATAGATCCATCCAATAGAGGATTGTAAATGAATATGTGAGCATGAAAACATTGGTGTAACTTGTCTAAATCTCCATTTGCATGTAAACAAAAGTGTGACGTAACATCTATTTTCCGATCTGATCTTCTGACGGTACATTCATCTTATCTTCACCCCCTGAGTAAAATCACAGTAAGCTGTCCTTCGTTGTACTATTCTTACAGTCACATTTTCCCCTGTATTGAAACATTCTCCAAGAAATGTCTCAAGTAGTTTAAAATCAATTAAGTTTCACTACCTGTTATCTTAGTAGCAAAGTCAGGTGACCTATGGCTGGTAGGATCCCATAGATGCTTATTGGGTGTTTGAAATTGATGCAAGCATTCTGCTCCTAATCAGCCTCTTCTGTTGTCATTCAGCTCTTCTTTCCCATAACGTGGTCACAATTTAGAGTATGAAATATCAGAAAAGCTAAGAAATAATATTAGTGATAGGATATGTTTTCTTGCCAAGAAAACTAAATATATATGTGGCTATCAGGATTTAAACTTAATTTAATCAAGACTTTTAGGTTATTATTTACATCCAAATAACAGATTGGAGTTGGGGGGTAATTGTCCTGATTAGTGCAGTAGCGCTAGGCTCCTCCAGCTTGCTTTTACTCTATAGCCTTTTCTGGTTTTGTCCAAAGCAGAAAAATGTAACACTGTATGGATGGAAAGAGGAGGAAATTCTAAATAAAAATCCTTTCTCCCAGAAAGAATCGCTAGTGACTCAGTTCCCTTCTTGATTGTTTTTCTTTTTAAATCCTTAATTCAATTTATGTTACAGTGTAGGAGGAGGGACAGACAAAGGAAGCTGGAGATGTACAAAGGAAACAGCACATATTTATTGAACTCCACCCTACTCTATCCTAGCTGTAATGTTATGATGCCAACTCAGAAGAGTCAGAGGATGGAGAGGCACTAGAGTTGACCAATCTCTTTGCTAGCGCAATACCATTATGCAGTGATTCTGAACAGGTTAAAAAAAAGGCAAGATCGCAAGCAGTAATAGGAATAGGGTAATTCTTTTCTTTCTTTCTTTCTTTCGAAGGGGGAGGACTCAAGGCTAGAGGGATGTCATTTTAAAAAAGTGTAAAAAGGCTATTAAGCTTTGAGTTGAGGTGCAGGCAGCTCCGAGCACACGGATTGTATGTTCCTGATTTAGATAATGACAACACTGTATACAAATAATCATACAGCTATTGGACTGGGATTCTTCAGAGCTTAACATAAATATTTGACTTTAGCTATGCCTGAATTTGTACATAATACAAAACAAAGCTAACAAACCATATGGAGTCTGATCAATGAGGAATAAGAAGTTTAGGTTGGCCAAAACAGAATTTGTAAACCCAGGGTATGAAAATTGGGGATTCTGAGTGCCCATTTCCACAACTGCAGATCTGCATCTGTTTCTGCTGAATTAGATGGATTTAAAAAGCAGCTCCCTGGAAGATAACTAAGCCATTCTGGGAAATGCAGAGAAAATTAGTCCCCACCCCCCACCCCTTCCCATCTCGCTGCTTGGTCTGTAATGAAAAAATCTGGTCAAATGGGACTCCAGCCTGAATTTTTAAAGAAGCCCTGTTAAGTAGCGAGCAGCGCTCCTCCCTGAAACTGGACTCCTGGCATCTAAATGGGATTGAAAGCAGCTTAAAAGTCAAGCCAAACTGTAGGTCTCACCCTTACTTACACCCTTCTGGTCCCAATTCACTTCTTTCCACCCAACCAGTAGCTCGAATTATAGCTTCACAACCATTTTCTCCTTCTCAGCAGGAATGAGCTAGTCTTGGAGATGACAGAGTATAAATAAAGACTAGTTCTCTGCTTGGTATGCATTTCCTGTAACGTTCAGCAGCAAATGAGTGGGAATGGGATAGAGAACATTAATACAAACTGACATATATTAAGCATACACCATTGCTCTCAAAGTAGCTGCACATGTGTGTATATCCCCTTTTTTCTGCTACTGCGACCTCCCCTCTGTTTCCCAGAGAAATAAAGTTAGGACTGGCATGATTGTCTTTTGACACTTCTCATATTTCAACAGATTTCTGGAGCCATGAGTGAAAGAAGGAAAAAGTGCCTTCAAAAAGTCTTTACAGTATAAAATGTCGCCATTTTCGCTGTGCCTGCAAGTTAGAATAAAAAGGAATGTGGTTCCCCCTGCTGGTAAAGATTTTAAATGGCTCTGGATCTATCATGATAGGGAATTTACAATAAGAAGCCAAACAATAGTTTGCTTGTTTCTTCCTCAGGAAAAATCTTGAAAGAGTTTTTAATGGAATCCAGTCTATTGTTTCTGATGGTAGCCTTTTGCATGTCTAGAGATTCTTCTTCCCTTCCTCAAAAGATTGATAAAACCACCACTGGGCAGACCTGACTTAAGCAACATTTTTACTTGAAGATGGGCTCCAGCATGAATTGGAAAGGTTGGAAGAATAAAACTCTGATCCCGAGGATTGACCCAGATTCAATCTTGCAACATTTTCACTCCCCCTCCTTTTCTTTTTCTGCTTTACAACACATTAAAGTGCTTGTACTTATTTTGTCACCTTTCGATTTTGCCTAAGATACTGGAATGTTCTACAGGTGAAACTCAAAAAATTAGAATATTGTGCAAAAGTTCATTTATTTCAGTAATGCAACTTAAAAGGTGAAACTAATATATGAGATAGACTCATTACATGCAAAGCAGGATAGTTCAAGCCATGATTTGTCATAATTGAGATGATCGTGGCTTACAGCTCATGAAAACCTCAAATCCACAATCTCAGAAAATTAGAATATTGTGAAAAGGTTCAATATTCTGGGCTCAAAGTGTCCCACTTTAATCAGCTAATTAAGCCATAACACCTGCAAAGGGTTCCTGAGCCTTTAAATGGTCTCTCAGTCTGGTTCAGTAGGAATCACAATCACGGGAAAGACTGCTGACCTGACTGTTGTGCAGAAAACCATCATTGACACCCTCCATAAGGAGGGAAAGCCTCAAAAGGTAATTGCAAAAGAAGTCGGATGTTCCCAAAGTGCTGTATCAAAGCACATTAATAGAAAGTTATGTGGAAGGGAAAAGTGTGGAAGAAAAAGGTGCACAAGCAGCAGGGATGACCACAGCCTGGAGAGGATTGTCAGGAAAAGGCCATTCAAAAGTGTTGGGGACTTTCACAAGGAGTGGACTGAGGTTGGAGTCAGTGCATCAACTAGCCACCACACACAGACGGATCCTGGACATGGACTTCAAATGTCATATTCCTCTTGTCAAGCCGCTCCTGAACAACAAACAACGCCAGAAGCGTATTACCTGGGCTAAAGAAAACTAGAACTGGTCTGTTGCTCAGTGGTCCAAAGTCCTCTTTTCTGATGAGAGCAATTTTTGTATCTCATTTGGAAACCAAGAACCCAGAGTCTGGAGGAAAAATGGAGAGGCACACACTGCAAGATGCTTGAAGTCCAGTGTGAAGTTTCCACAGTCTGTGTTGATTTGGGGAGCCATGTCATCTGCTGGTGTTGGTCCACTGTGCTTCATTAAGTCCAGGGTCAACACAGCCGTCTACCATGCTTCCTTCCACAGACGAGCTTTATGGGGATGCTGCCTTCATTTTCCAGCAGGACTTGGCATCTGCCCACACTGCCAAAAGCACCAAACCGTGGTTCAATGACCGTGGGATTACTGTGCTTGATTGGCCAGCAAACTCGCCTGACCTGTACCCCATAGAGAATCTATGGGGCACTGCCAAGAGAAAGATGAGAGACATGAGACCAAACAATGCAGAAGAGCTGAAGGCCGCTATTGAAGCATCCTGATCTTCCATAACACCTCAGCAGTGCCACAAGCTGATAGCTTCCATGCCACACTGCATTGAGGCAGTAATTACTACAAAATGGGGCCCAAACCAAGTACTGAGTACATATGCATACTTATACTTTTCAGAGGTCCGATGTTGTTTTATGTACAATCCTTGTTTTATTGATTGCATGTAATATTCTAATTTTCTGAGATTATGGATTTGGGGTTTTCATGAGCTATAAGCCATAATCATCACAATTATGACAAATCATGGCTTAAACTATCTTGCTTTGCATGTAATGAGTCTATCTCATATATTAGTTTCACCTTTTAAGTTGCATTACTGAAATAAATGAACTTTTGCACGATATTCTAATTTTTTGAGTTTCACCTGTACACAATCTTCTTCTTGCCATGCAATATTCTGCTTACCATTTGCTGGTGACATGGAGCAACCAATACAAGGCCACCCCCTGCTGAGACAGACTGAAATTGATCTAAGTGGTTCTGACAAGATAGAAGCATTTTTCACCTTATGCCAGCAACCGACCTCCCATTCGCACAGACAATTCACAGGAAAGAGGAATCGTCTTCAGAGGTCAGTAGGCTGGTTGCAGATTGCTCTTTTCTATCTAAACACTAGGCTCTGGCCCTTCATGGCCATTTGTGAGTCTCAGTGGCACAGTGGTTAGAGTGCAGTACTGCAGGCTACTTCTCCTGACTGTTGGCTGCCTGTAATTTGGCAGTTCAAATCTCACCAGGTTCAAGATTGACTCACCATTCCATCCTTCCAAGGTTGGTAAAATTAGGACCCAAATTGTTGGGGGCGATATGCTGACTCTCTAAACCACTATAAAGCTGCATATAAGTCAAAGTGTTATTGCTATTGTGCTGTGGGCTTCTGAAGACACCAGACATTTCCCTTTGCGACTGTTTTATGTCTCTCTTGTGGTGTGTGTGTGTCACGAGAGGAGATGCTAATCATATATATGTCCAAATACAAATCTTCCTGGCAGGTAATATTGTGACATAGAATTAAAGTCTCCAGGATCCTAGTGGTCATATTGACATGCAAGAAAAATTGTCTTCAAAAAACAATTGAAAGTCATCTTCAGAAGCTCATTTTAAATCAATATTGTGCATTTTTCTGACATGTTATCTTAGATCAAATTCATAGCCCACAGCTCGGATGTACTGGCCACCCACACCCCTGGTTTATCGAAGTGGAAAAAATTGTGACACATCATATGATAATGTGACACCATGATTTTGACACCCCTGCCTTAGATGCAATCTAGTATGCTTCATCAATAATATATGTAATTATAAGATTGTCATTGGCCGTTTGAGACTGCAGTGGGAGTGGGGCACTCTCTTACAATTTCTTGGCATTGCTCTCTTGCTTGGCCTGAGATTTAGGATTCAGTTGGACACCTGGCTTCTCCAGAGGCTACTGACTGGTGTTCCCTGAAGCAGTTGTCAGGGCTTCCATAACATTTTTATATACAGAGGTTTAGCACTTTTCCGGGAAAAGGGTTGGGATTGCTTCTTTAATGACACATTTACTATTCTTAAGAGAATACTAGTTCTGTGTTGCACAGGTAGATTACAATTTGGAAAGAGAGCCAGGGTCTGTCAGGGGTTTATTACTTGTTGTATTATCAATGAGTGCATTACAGATTTTCTGCTGCTTCTGTTGACATATGGCTGTACTGTTTAGTAATTTTATTACTGGATGGGAGGGCTGCCATTTAGTTCACTCTCATCCCATTGCCTTCTTCCTGAATTACTTACAGGAAGGTTTCCTTGCTGCTCACCTTGCTATTCCTTTGCAGTAACTATTGAGGACAATGTTTGCTCTCCATTGTTTCACCTCACACACACTCCATTGACTTTTGATTGTCTATTTTTGGATGCGAGGTTAGCACACTTTCCGAAGCACAGTAAACCAGAAATAGCCTGACAGATAGGTAACAAGTGCAGAACTCTTTTATGCTTGTAACTTGTTAATCGAGCCACTTGACATGTGGTCCTACTAGTTGTTCTAAGTACCTGGCTATATCCATCCATCCTTACCTCATCATGATGGATGGTCATTTTTTCCACTGCCAGAAGTAACTTTCAATAGGAAGAGAAACAAAGCCAGGGGACCCCACCAATCACTTTCCTTAACATGTTAAACTCCAATGATAGCACCAATTGCTGTTTTTTTTCTGAGTTAGAAGAGAGATCTGCAAAGAAGGCAGTGCCATTTGTGCCAACATGCTATTCTGCTTAATTTATGTTTTTTTCTCATTAATTCAAAGATAGCATTTGAACATGGCCACCTAGCTGTGCTTTTAATTTTTCTGATGCCAAGAGAAAATAAAAGAAGTAAAGAGATAATAGGAAGTTTTATTTTATGTTTTTTATATTGAACATCCAACCTTATTTTGTTTTTCTTTCTTTTTACTTCTTAAAACTGCCAGAAGTCATTCTGTTTGGACATGATTATTCTTGTACTCTTAACAGATTGGACAGCATCCAGTGGGAATAGTTGATGTAGCTTATTCCTTGCTTCACTCTTCCTCTATGTTGCTTCTGATGACCACATTATGCCTTTGAAAGCATTGCTTCTATTTCTGTTATACAAAAAGTTCATCCAAAATCCTTTTTAATGTTTACATTCCATCAACTATCAAATTGGGTGGCAAATAAAGGCCACTGCATTCTCACATCATAATGGGATGTGTTGCTTCCCAATTGGCAAGAAAAGCAAGGTTAGAAAAAGGCTATAATTAGCTGATGTTATTATACGTGGGTGGGTTTTGGTTTTTTGCTCTGGGGGAAAAAAAAGTACTCCTAAGGAATTAAATAAACACCACCACAACAAAAGAAAGAGAACCAAAGGCCTTCCCAATATGCATTCACAAGATTATACTTTCATACTATTTACCATATATATTTGCAAATGAATTCACCCATGGATAAACAACCCAATTTTGGGAGAATATTCTGGCACCTAAAATTCTCAGCTAATCTGCAATTATCTGCAAAGTATTAAGAACTTCCAAAATCCATAGGCATGTGGGGGTCTACACCAGGGGTCTTCAAACTTGACAGCTTTAAGACTTGTGGACTTCAACTCCCAGAATTCCTCCTCTAGTCATGTTAGCTCAGGAATTCTGGGAGTTGGAAGTCCACAAGTCTTAAACTTGCCAAGTTTGAAGACCCTTGGTGTACACTTCAGGGCTCTGCAAAACAGCTGCTGGTACTTTTTCTTTTCACATAATGGTATTTATGGTCATGTTGTTATACATTACTGGCACACAAATTCCCCAATATTTAATCTATTCCCTAAATTTAGCAGCTTCAGCTCCATCAGGGAAAAAGTTTGCCAATCTGCTATCAATTTTACCAGAAGTGCTATCAATTTAATTCATATACATCAATTCTTAAATGGAATGTGAACATATTATTCATGCAGTAGTTGACAGCTGCTTAAACACCTCAAGGTTTCAGGGTCAGCCTGACAATTTGCAGTTCCATCTCAAGAACTAGGCTCACTTAAACCTGTCAACTCATTTTCAAGCACCAGCTTCTCTGCCTGAGGTCAATCCAGAGTTCTACATCTTCAGCAGCCAATGACAGTAGGGATTGCTTTTTTTTATTTTGTAGAGGGGCAGCTCATTTCATTGAAGGCCTCCAGGGCTGGCCATTCTTCCTTGCTAAGAAGGTATAAGACTCTATGGGATTCCACAAGCATTACAAAGCAGGTGGTTGGAAATAAAACTTTTTGTTCTTCTCAGCCATCCATTTTTCAAAATCTAGCTTACAGCAAGGCATGAGATGCAAAAGTTCTAGAACTTGCAGCCAGCAAGCCAGATGCATCACACGCTGGCCATACCCACCCCAGTTTAGCAAAGGGGAAAAAAGTTGTGATACGTCATGTGATATGACATCACGAGTTTGACACTCATGTTCTAGAATATTCCCTCCCCCATACTAAATAGAATAGGGATGTGATGGCTGTGATTAAAAACACTGAGCTTGTCAGCTGGAAAGCTGACAGACTGGGTTTGAGACAAGAACGCAATGCAATGGGGTGAGCTCCTGTTACTTGCCTCAGCTCCTGTCCACTTAGCAGTTCAAAAGCATGCAAATGTGAGTTTATAAATAGGTACCAAAATGGGTACCACTTTGATGGGAAGGTAATAGCATTCTGCGCTCCTCAGCATATAGTCATGCTGGCCACACGATCACGGAAGTGTCTTCAAATATCACTGGCTTCCTCGATTAAGAAACAGAGATGAGCACCATCCCTTAGAGTTGAACACAGAATACCACAAACTGAAGAACTAGACTTTAGCAGAAAACTATACTTTCTGTTAACAAGAAAATTCTCAGCACACCTATCAAATTGCATTTCTTAAGAGAAATTAGGGAAAACTCAAATCAATGGACAAATTTGACCACTGTGAATCCAACAAGGAGATACAGATGCCTTCTAGAAACTTCAACTTCTACAATGCCTCCCTTTTGCCATAGTGGCTGGGATTATTTAGGGAAAATTCCATTATGTTAAGAGAAAAATAAGATGAAGGTTTTCACACATCTAATTCAGAAACTGCAGTTGTATACATATAGAAAGCATTTTTAAATGTTCGTTTGTAGATAGGTATCTCACCTTTATGCATACAAAAGAATTTTTTCTGAATGTGAACAAAACCTTATTTCCTAAATTATTTAAAATTTGAAATATTTACACACATACTGAAAAGAATCTGAATTCTGAGAGAGAGTGGGCAAAAGATCACAGTATCACTGCTGATATTAATTTCCTAACCCCATCTTATGGCACCACTATCATTTTGGACATATGTGCTTCTCTTTCAGGGCTTTCCATCTGAAAAGATTATCCCAGAACAGAAAGAAGAGGGTGTGTGGGCATGTTGTCAGAAGAATAAGGCTGTATGGATGCTTCATCAAATAATTGTACTGAGGGAAGCATACATTGCATATTAAGATGTCCATCTAGAAGCAACCAGAATGAAAAATGCTACCCATAATTAATGGAAAATGTGGTGAACCATCAAGGAAGGCAATAGTCTGTATACAGAAAACACAAATGCATACTAATCTTGAAAAATTTCCAAAAGTAAGAATTATAGCAAGGCAACAATTATAGCTGAAAAGAAGCACAGCTTTGCCTTCTAATTTACAAGAAAGAAAGGCACTTTAAACAAAACTACTCATTTTGCAATGCCTTTATACACTTTCCAGGTGCAATTATCTTTGGAATACTATGTGCCAAGCCCCAGACTCTCTGCTAAAAAGATTATTGCAGAAATGGTGAGATGAAGAAAATGATTGTGGGGCTGAAACAGTTTACTTAATAGGAAGGGAAGGTGACAATGTTTAAGGCTTTTTACATAGACAAAAAAAGGTAAAGCAGATGATAAGAAAAAAAATCAACTCAAACTTAACGGAGTGACTTCATTGATACAATATGTCCACATAGTTATCCTAGCAACAAATGGAAGGAGAAATTCAAAATGTTGTTTGTTGTATTGTTGACATCCCAATGTAGCCCATATCTTTATTATTTCATGGGGGGGGGGGGGGTCTACCTTGTAAGTAAAAATCAGATCTCATTTGGTTTAGATTTTGGAAATCAACCAGATTAGCTGTGAGGAAGACATAATTACAGTGTAAATTTAGACATGCAGACTTTCAGGTTTTTTTCTTTAATATAAAAATTGATTCGTTCCATAAATCTAAATTGTGGAAGAATCATGACAGAAAAAAAGCATTCTACAAATATCTATGCAATATACTAGCATATAATACAGCAGGAAGGTTAATTAACTTTAAGAAGCAACTGGATAGATTTATACAGAATAAGGTTATCAATGGCTGATATATGCCTTTATTATGTCAAACAGAGGCAGCCTGCTCTCTAAACCCAGGTTTGCTTGAAAGCTGACCAGCATTTGATGGTATTTGCTTGGTATTCGATGGGCAAATTTGGAATATAGGATGAAAGTTTATTTATTAAATTTATATACACCCATCTCACTAGTTCAACATGGTCCTTCACGGATAGTCCTTACAACTGTTATAACTAATAACTAAACAATATAACTAATAGTTCTTACAACTATTGGGGAATTTGGCAGTAATTCAGTGTGCTATGTGAAAACTGTTGCTGGGAAAGACCCAGCAATGAAAAGTTCCTTGATTTTATTAGATTATTTTGTATAGAAGAATAAGAGTTTTAAGAAGAAATTACGTTAAACTTCAGAAAGGCAAAGATTGATGAGTGAGAAGATATGGTAAAAAATATGAGCAGGAAAAAACTTGCAAAACTGGGAGATTCTCAAGAATAGCCACTTGGATACATTGTTACTTAAAAGCTTGAATACTGTTGATACAGTATAAGCAGAAACGAAACATCTCAAAGGTGATGTGATCCTCTCAAAGATGATGTGATCCACACCCACGTAGGCACAACACTAACTTACTTTCTCAGTTAAATGGGTGAGAAGTTTTCCTAGAAAATATTACATTTGCAGTGATATGAGTATTGTTCAATCTGTTGTGACACATTTCACATAATCATAAAATCATTAGAATACAGTTAGTGAAAAATGCATTTGCCATCTTAAGTCATCTACACCAGCATTCACTGTTTGGGTAATCGAGGCTACTTAATACATCACTGAGGAATGCCAGCAACCAAAGTGTTCAACTAAATGGCTGTTAATGTCCAGCTAAGAAGATAAAGCTCAAGTTGATTAGCAAGATTATTAATAATGCACTTAAAAACAGACCTGTGCATCTTTGAAACTACTGCAGCCGCTTTCCCACAATGCAATTGTGAAAAATGGAAACGGGCAGAGCTCAAAAAGGCAAGGGAAACAAAGACAAAAAGGGAGGACTATATGAGACTAGATTCAAGACATAAGCTTGTTAATCGACATGAAACTCACTACAGTGTATCACCCGAGGCATATGATATTGACACATTAAATCAAACCCATTCAGAATTTCACAGCTTTAAAAAAATATATTTCTTTGGAAAACAGGTTAATTTGAAAGGTTCACAAACATGCACAATGCAAAACAGTTTTTTTAAATACATTACTTCTGTATTCCAAGAACCTTTACTTTTTATATCCAAATATGAACATTAACTATCAGCATTCATGTAGAAACTTGCCAACCGCTTCTTTTAAAAATGAACAATAAACCACCATTAGGCTTATATTAAGTTTGTTTATAATCAATACTTCTTTCCTAAGCTTATCTTATAAACTATCTGAACAGTAACTGTAACACAGCTTTAACTCCTGTTTAAGCATCTTGAGAAATATACAAGTTGATCATGTTTGAAATGAATAACTGGATGTCCATCCAGTAAACAGCAGTAATTCAATACATTTTAATTGATTTTGAAAAGCAGCCCAACTACCTGTAGCACACCGTGATAAGCTAGGCCCTGTGCACGGAACTCACTCTATTCAAAACAGGACAATCTGCAGAAATCTACCACATTTTTAGTAAAGCCTAAATTCACTGAAGCTTTGCTTACGTTTGCAAAGAAATATTTGCAGATGGGCTAAAACAGTGGTCCCCAACTTTTGTGGCTTGGTGGCCAGGCTGCGGGATGGAGGGTAGGGAGGGGAACTGGCTCACACAAGTGGTGAGCAAATGTGTATGTGCATGTAGCTAGACTTGCACAAGTTGAGCTGCGCACGCATGTAGGTGCCACTACTCATATGACCTGGTTCCAAATAGACTACGGCCCAGTAGTGGGCCATGACCCAGAGGTTGGGTACACCTGACCTAAATTATTCCAAGGGATTACCTGGGCTGATTTTTCTAGTAACATGAGCCACCTAGTTTTAAAATAGCTCAATCTCTTATCTCATAAGTTCTGAAATTTCTTGTTCAGGTTTATTATGAATTGGCACTAGCAATTTCAGAATAGTTCTTCTATAACTTGTTAAGTGGCACAAAGAGGCACACTCAAATCCTTCCTCTCTCTATAGGATGCTATGAATTGAGATCTATATCCTTGTTGGCTACCATAGTTATAGCCTGAGAATTCTCTTTTACTCAGATATTAAGCTGAGGGGAACTTGCCCTTGCTTCTCAGGAAATCTCAATATTCAAAGCGGCTCAGATCAAAACC
The DNA here is from genome assembly GCA_023653725.1 of Bungarus multicinctus. Taxonomy (NCBI): domain Eukaryota; kingdom Metazoa; phylum Chordata; class Lepidosauria; order Squamata; family Elapidae; genus Bungarus; species Bungarus multicinctus. The sequence continues at coordinate 111,357,676 of CM042834.1, read as the reverse complement.
AAACAAATAGGAAAGTTATTTTTTGCCAATCAACAGGCATCAGTATTTTTCTATTCTGATTGTGCAACTAGAACCCTTAGTTCTTCCTCTCAATTCCTGACCTTCAGCTGAAATTATCCAATTGTTATTATTTTCTATTTCAGATCTAAAATACTTTCTTAAAAATACCTGATCTCGCAATAATGTACACATTAAATCATGTATTAAAGGTTACCTTCCACAGTTCCCACGTAAGGAAAGGTTGCTCAAGCCCTTATCATGACACTTCTTGAACAAGCTGGTTTTGAAATAGCAAAAATATTTGACTGCAAAGTTATTGGGGACAGTTCCGGTTATTTCAGGACTGGAACGTTATAAATAGTCACAGGTGTCATCTCTATTTTTTTAACTTAATTCTAAGTGAAGAATTAATTATTTAATTAATTAAACAGCCCAACAGTCAGTTAAGTCAAGAAGCGTTCTGTAAAATCTAAGTTGTAAGAAATGGTAATAATTAACACTTCTATGAGATATTTAATTACAAAAATCCATACACAGATTATAAATTTCCTGTACAGAGGCCAAGAAATAGGGGTTCTCCCCCCCTCATTCTCCATAAGAACTGAAAATGGCAGGTAGCATTTCTTCATGAACCTCAAGATACTGCTTGGTCATCCTTGGGCGTGGTCTGTAAAAGAAAAGTGAATAGCATTAGATCAGGACTTATACTGACTATAGTTAAACTCTGAAAAATCATCTTGAAGGCCACACCTGCCCCAATTCTGGAAAAAAAAATTCTCTGTATCACTTTCTGTGGGCAGACACAATGACTGGACCTTTGCCTAGAAATGCTATTCAAAGCACCTATAGAGTTTTTTAAAGAAACAATACTGCCTAAACAGTGTCTCTGAAGATGGTTAAATGGAGCAAATAAGGTTATTAAGGTTATTAGGATCGTCTAAGCCAAGGGTCCCCAACCCCTGGGCCGCGGTCTACTACCAGGCTGTAGCCCGTTCAGAATTGGGCCGTGGAAGTGGCGGCAAGTATACACGCAACTCCATACCTGCTGCTTGTGCAAATGGAGCTGTGTACTCACATGCTGCTCATGCAGAACTATCCCCTCTGACATTCCACCAAGCTGGAAAAATTGGAGACCGCTGGTTTAAACCTCAGACCCTCAAAGTCAGATTCCTCAAAGCTAAGTCATATGTATTCAAATAAGCAGGAGAGAGCACTCTGAAAGCTTATGTGACATCTTTCCTCAACAGGCCAAGGCAGAGCTATAATAAATACAACCGAAACAAGCACCCATCTCAGCTGTAACAGAACCTGAACAAGCCAGTCCTGGATTTTGAATTCTTTAAATTTAAGGCCTACAAAAAGTAGCAAAATCGGGAAATGCAAAGTTAGATAAGCACCAAGGCAAATACTGAGAGAGGGGAAAGATAGTTGCATAAATAAAATTCCCACGTACCTGCCGCAGAAACTGCTTTCCCAAGTAGAAAGTTGCTGCACTGGTCAGGTTCTTTCTGCTACCCACTTTGCACCGAATATAGCCATAAAGATTAGCTCCTTGCAATGCTACACCCATAATTACCACTGCCTATAAAAGGAGAGGAAGATGTGTGAGAGAAGCAAGGCCTCCCTGTGCCCTAAGAATGAGTTTAGAGGAAACAACTGAACATTTTACTCACCAGCCACTTAACTTTGAAAGAAAATAGGGCACTGAAGGCAAAAATCACCCAGAGTAAAGGACATGTGATTAATCCTAACCAGAAGATTCTGGACTCTGCTTCTGAAATAGTTTTCCTCCCCTGAGCAGATGCCTAAAAATGAAGAGCAGTAGTATTTTACTTACACTGCGTTTTATTTTTTGAATTAAGCATAAGCAACATTATAAAAAGAGTACTTCAGTTAAATGCTGAAAAATCTCGGTGATGATAATACAGTTACTAAAGCAGCAGAATCTAATTATTCTTTAAATAAATCATGCAACAGAAGACTTTATATTTTTGGAGTTGTATATTTCTTCAGAGTGGAAAAAGAATGAAGTATCCTTTAATCAAAAAAGGGTATCAAGGGAGAGAATGCTTCCTGACCAAACCAGCACCATATTACAAAGTCTCAGCTATCCCTGTCATTCTGCGCTCTACGGGCCCTATCATGCCCAGCTGGCCTTCACTGTCTTACTCCCACTGCCAACAAGACATGCCTGGCCTGGCTCTATGTGAGACAGCTGCTGGCTGCAGCAGGCCTTTCTCTCAAGGCATCTCATGGTTTGGAGAATGGCATGAACAGCCTTGGGAAAAGGCCTCTCTCAACCAGCAGCTGCCTTTCAACAGGGCAGACCTTATCAGCAGTGGAAGATGGTGAAAGTCAGCTGAATGTGGCAGAGGCATCTTGCCACAGTTTGCTGCTTGAGGTGCCACTGGGCTGAAGAAGAGGCTCACTGGTGGTGCTGGCTGGCTGTCACTTCCGAAGGCTCCAAACCACTACTTCAACACTTATTGGCTGTTTCTGCCAATAAGTTTCGTTGTGCAGGACAGCCAAAGGAGCAGAGATGCAGGGAGATAGGCAGGGGGAACTGAAGTACTCCTGCAGTCATAAATACAGGTAGGCTATTGCCAAGTAACTGAATTCTGATCATGCAACCATAACTTCAGGAACTGGGCCTAAGTATCAGTAAGTAATTCAGCACCGCTGTAACTTCAATTGCTGAAATGAATGGTTGTAAAGTAATAACGACCTGTAAACAACAGTAAATATCATTGCTTATACAACATTGCTTCACGTTATGAAGACCAAAGGAGATCAAATGTTTGAAAACTAATTGTAGTCTGTGTCAGGAAACAGACAACACAAGAACTAATGATACTCATCTTTATTGTTGCAGGATGTAGTGACAGGATCCTGGAAAACCCGATAAAGTTTTTCTTTTCCTGTTATAGTCAAAGTGAACTAAAGTTTCTTCCTCACCCCCTTCTGTATTTCCTAACTAAGATGATGTTTTTTGTAAAGACTGTTGCATATTCTTCTTCAAGGCTGTCTTCATATTCCTGTTCAAGCCTGAAAAATGTATAAACTGAGAACCTACCCTCAAACTCACATTAAAGGAATTTTTCATTTGCATTGGCCTGGTGTACCTAAATATTTTCATGACTTTAAGACTGAAAAAAAAGATTCTCAGCATGCCTAAAAACTGTTACTTGTGTTTGGTTCTTTAAAGTAACTAACTTCATGTTGTTCCTCTACAAGGAACTCTAAAATGCATTGCTTGTATGGTTTGATAGGTTGATCTTTAAAATAAGTTGAATTGTTTAATATCATTTATCTCACCGCAGATGAACATATATTGTACATCTTTTCAGCCTATTCTCCAAATCAGAAGGTAAAGCAGATTTCAAATGCACACAATTAGTAGCCACGATAATTGTGCTGTGATTTGTGTGTAGTGACCTTGTATCCAATTCTGGAATTAAAAGTGTAGAGTACGCCATTCAGTCATTCCCTCAGCGACAGGGGAAATATTTACCTTCCTGGCTTCAAACACCCAGTGACTTTTGCCATCATCATCAACCTGATTCCACCATCGGAGGCCAACCATCAATCTCCCTGTGACATTCTGGAGAGAGTTAAATACAGCATGAAAGTGCTTCCTGCAACAGCAATCATATATTTTGCTAAATAAGCTCCCTCAAATGTCTCCACTGCTTTATGCACAAAACTCTAATGAAACAAGAATCTCATTCCTGTTGTACTGTTCAACAGTATAACCATGGGCAGCTATTAGAGTCACAGTTCTAAGTGAGCTATCAATTGCTCAGTTTGCACTAGTATGCCCCTGGACCACATTCTCGGCAATATTATTCAGTTTACTGCAAAGAGTTGCTTGGCAAGCAAAGTTATAATTTCACTAGTGACATGGAAACATGTTGTTACAAAGTCCTCTTAGACCACTATCACATATATAGGTTATATGCCTTCTGGTTATTTAAAATGCGACAAGAATAGTTCGCCATATGTCTTCCTGCCCAAATAATTCTGGAATGTTTATAAGAAGTGCCTGCTTTAAAGATGTAAAACAATTACACGATGGAAGTGCTTTTTCAAACATTCAAACATATTTGAAACATATTATTAGGCATAAAAGTGCAATAACACACATTTAAAAATGTGAATACTCCTATCTCACTTTGACACGCTCTCTAAAATAAGTTATAACAATGACAATATGACCAAGGAAGAGAACTGGCCTCTACTTTGTACAAAGGAAAGAGGCTGTTTTGTTCAGTAATTGTAATAAAGAGGAGTTCTAAGCAAGCAACGGGATAAATCTAACACTAATTTTCAATTGGAACATATACTCTACCCTCTTAAGCCTTTATTCCCTTAACACATAATCATGCTGTGTTAATTTGACTCTGAATTTAATATATAAATGTGCACAACTTCCTTCTAAAATGAAAGGTTCTGGCTTTTTCTTCTTTTTATGTTTTTGGCTCCATTTTGAGTTCCATGAATGTAAAAGAACCATGTACATTTTCCACAGGATTCCCATCCTCCCAGGTCAAAAACTCTGTAGTAACATCTTATGCGTCTATAAAGGTATGGGGAATATTTTTTTTAAAATGCTGTCTCCTTTGGTGGCAGAAACATCCCATAAGCAGAACTCTAACGAAGTAACGTTCCAATCAAAACACTAATTAAAATCCACAACAAGTAATTATAAAGTATTATACGGAGCAAGCCTTCTGCATGTATATACAAGAATGGCGAAATGTCTACGAACAGAATAAAGCGTAGAAGTAGCCATCTTGTTATATTTGAATGCAAATGCAAATTTCCTTATATGTTAAGAGGAAATCACATTCTACATAACATTAGTAAAAGAGCTCAAAGCACTAAAGAGCACCCTCCCACCAGCTCATTACTTTGATTGCTGTACTTGAGGAACAGAGAAAAAAGCAAGCTAAATGCAATCACAATTAGTATTTGAATTTTGATTAACAGTACTGTTCCCTACACTACCAATTTCTCTGATAACATTTTCAAATATCAACATCTTATAAAATGACTTACCTTCACTGCCCAAAAGTCACATGATAGAAGTAAGATGATTGTCACCATACAGGCAATATAGCTGTTGCTTAACAATTCACAAAGTAAGTAAACAATTATTGCACTGACCCGGAAGAACAAGTGGCAAAAGGAAGCTATAGGGTGTCTGTAAAAGACATAGGAAGAAAATAATTTGGTTATCAATTTCAGTGTTTAATCTGGCTTAATCAAGGTTTAGAATTTGTGCTATTATTCCAATTTAATAAAGGCAGCAATATTCTTATAAGCATAACTATATTATTATATAGTCAGTCAGGCAAGTTAGGCATTTTTGTCCATCTACTGAGGATCCATTCCCAAGGATCTGAGTTAGGCAGATGATGTTTAATGGTATTAAAAGTATTAAATATGAACAAACCAATTCTTTAACTTGAAACACCATACTCCACAACATAATTTTCTTGTAAATGTCTGCTCAAGGTAAAGAGATAAGTAAATATTGCAGTTCATTCTATGTAAGTGTTCCCCTAGATATGACAACGAAAGCAGAATCTAGGCCGATTATTGATGAAAATATTTTCAACCTACACACCTACAGAGGATTTCACCAGGATTTCATGATTACTAAACCAAACTATATTTCCAATTTCTTAGGAGAATTAGACTATGCCATAACATTTCCCCCCTAACTTAACCCCAAAAGCCTGTCAAAACATAGCAGCCTCTTTCTTCCAAACTTACTTTATTTTTGATTTCTTGGACTTCCTGGACATTTCATCTTCTCCATCAAAAAGTGAAACATCTTCCGTCTCATCATTACTATCCTAGAGATTTTAAAAATGGTTTAAAAGAAAAAAGAAAAGAAATATATGCCATTGTGCAACTCCAACCTATGCTACTGTGATAAAACTATGGGTGCCTGGAGGTGAGGGTAACAGGGAGATGATAAAACAAGCATTGTAACTCAAGTTCCATAGTGGAACACCACTATGATTCACACAGATTATTATTGTGGGAAAAATAAGAAGCAGGAGTTTTAGGTATGCTCACAGGCTTGAGTTATATATATATAAAATCAGGATTAATGTTTTATCAGCATCATCACCATTCTGCTGAAAATGCCAGATTCTGTGGTACTTCCAGATGAAACTTAGAAAATTACGTAGACACAAGAAACCAGTATTTTGGTATAGTGATGCTGTATATAATTTCACTTGGCAAAACTCTGATTAAAACAATAGCAAGAGAATCTAAGTTTCTTATTTTACAACTCTATAGCAAAATATGGATCTATTTCTTGTTTAATTATTGTCATTTTAAAAAGGAATGCAATGGATTAAACAAAAATGTTTTTCTTTTATTATGAGTATTAATTCTACATTAAACTAGAAAATATTTCACAGGCCCTTCAACAACAATTTTTCTATAGCAAGTTTTCAGGAATGTGTACATTCTTGAAACTGACACTGTGTAATGTTAAAAGCAGATGGCTAACTTAACTATACTGGAAACCATGTTTAATTGTTTGCTACTTGAAGCCAATAGCAATGATGAAGAAATCTATACTAGATTGTCATCCTCAGTGATAATATTTATCTAATCCTGTTTACTAATTAGCAATAATTCTTCAATGCAGGTGTTGTACGTTATTTCTACACAGTATATTTTCCTTAACAATCCTTTTAAAGGAATATAGTGAGATCACACTCCTTGTCTCACTATCACTGCAACCATTTATATACTTGTTTACTTTATATAACTTGGCACTAAAAGGTGCATAATCATAGTCTTCTTTTTATATAGGTGGAACAAGTATTAACTGAACATGAATTTACTGTAAGCATTACCATGGTTTCCATACAGTGTCACTGGTAAGATTAGAAGCAAAAAAAAAAAAGTCTGGATATTGGATTTGTTATCCATTTCTTAGCCTTCAATCTATCAATATAATTATTTTAGTCAAAGAAAGCATAAAGAAGTACTTATCAAACAATAGCAACATAAAGAAAACAGCAGCTTTGATTATTTTCTATGAATGTGTGTATAGCATTTTAGCATACCATTATTATTAAGCTAAAAAGATGTAAAACTTGAGCTAAGAATAACCTATAATTAAGGGTAAAATCATGGCATTGTTTAAACCTAAGACTATATTCCTAATGAAAACCAGGAATCTGAAAACATTATTTGTTATCATAGTTCATAATTATCTGATGTTATTAAAAGTTTACATTTGGAGCTGTCAGGTAACAATATGATACTTGTATCCCTTCACTGGATATCAATATTTCTTTTTGAGAATCTCTTAACCTCAGTTAGCACCCCAATTAACTTTCTTTCATTCCAACCTATCCTGCAGGGTGTTTGCTGCAGGGGAAATTAGTAGGGAGTTCCAAGTTCATTGCTTTGAGCTTTTGAGTGAAAGGAGGATATAATTTAAATAGTAAGTCCATTTCCTCACTAATGAATTATAAATCTCCAGGGCCATCCACCCAATTTTGAAGAAATATAAACCCATTCTCGTTACTGATCTTTCACAATGATTGGGATAGGGATGACTCTAGAAGACATTATAAATCACAAGTGGGAAATATACCTAGCTGCATAAATAAAACTACTCTAAACTTAATGTCATATATTCCAATTCACAGACATGCAATACTACAGCCAACCTGCTGTTCGTGTGTTAAGACTACCTTACTATATTTGAGTTAAAAATGACCAGTTAAGCACCAGCAATCGTTAAAAGTTTGTTGTATGCTGCTGCCTGTAAATCCTAGTCTTAATAATTTGCTAGAGTTACTTCGTTAATACACAGTTGATTTCCAATTATTATGCCTACATATCAATCGCTTGGGAGCTTTGAAATGCAAGTCCGTTCCCCCCATCCCCAAAATAAAAGCTATATACAAAAACATTTAACAGTTGGGGATGGGAAGAAATAAATGCTTTGCGGGCGTAAGCCCAGTTATCATAGGAGAAGGAAGGAAGATGCGGGCAAGAACCAAGCTGGTCTTCCCCTCTTCTAACAAAGCAGCTACAACTTGGGTAGCTTGGGCTGCGCTTCATCGCGATGGACTCATTTTCCAAAGCCACGACCTTGGCTTGGAAGTCCTCCACCGGGTCCTCTTCCAGCTCACCTCCCTCTCCAATATTAATCCCTTCAGTCCCGGTGTGAGAAACACACTCAGCGTCCCTGGCCCGCGCTAAGAAATAATAGCCCCTTAGCTCCCACCTGCCGCAACATCGCTTCCGCCTTCTGCCACGTCACAACCAACTCCCCAAGCAAAGCCGTTACGTCATCAACGTGCGACGGACGCCAGGCTATGTGGTGAAGCCTCCACGTCCAATGGAAAGCCGTCAAGCTTTGACTGATAGATATAGGGAAATTAGAGCACTCGTCTCCGTTTATTAGGTGGTCTCTATCCCGAGTACGAGAGGCTTCTCTATCAGCAGTGTTTCTCAACCTTATCAATTTTAAGATATTTGGACTTTCAACTGTCACATTACCATGCAGGTCGTCGCTAAGATTGATAAGCACTGCCCAAGATTGACTCTCTGGAGAAAGTCAGGATTTTAACAGGGATAAGATGGGGAATTGTAACTTAGCACTCAAATTGAAACATGTTGCAAGTAATCGTTCTACTCTTTTAGCTCTTAAGCTTTAAGATCAGACAGTGATTAGCTTTAATATAGATTAAATTATTTTAACGCTATGAACCTTTTGGTTAAACTCTTTTAAGTGTGTTCTAATATTTCCTGAATAATTAGTTTATAGAGATGAATAATCATAAAGCAAAGGGACAAATGTTCTCAGGAGCAGTTTTTCTTTTAAGATTATCCAAGGGTGTCTCTCTCTCCTTCTCACCCCCACCCTCGTTTTAAGGAATGGCTCCTATGTATCTCAAGGAACCAGCAATTGTGCAGATGGAAGAGCAGCATGAAAATTTACTTATTTATCATGGCTTTGCATCATTCTGTAGGAAGTTAAAACCCACCTCTCCTAGGAAAATGAAATATTTTAGGACACATGAAAAAGGCAGAATATTTCCCCTAAAAGAAAAGTAGAAACTCAAGAGGAGCAGAAACTCAGCCCTTGCACCTTTGTTAATGGGCTATTAAGGGCTGGGGCAGTCTATTCTACATAACAAAGATCTACCTCTTTCAGGCAGAGCCATTTAATTGTCCTTCATTGCATCACCCAGCAAGTTTCAACCAAACTTAACACACAAACAACCTAAAAAGCTAGCTATGATTTCTGACAGCAATCAATCAGGATACTCTTCCTGTGTCCCAGAAAGTTCAAGCCAGAAAGGGTATAAAACCCAGAGATTCTCAGCATCCCTTCCCATTTTTCCCACCCAAGATCTCCAAGGCATGTGACCCTGTTCATCAATAAATCTTCTTTCCAAGCAACTTCCATGAATCCAGTTTCTTTTTTTCCCACTGGGAACTGAACCCAGAAGGATATTTCTTCCAACAATTCTAGGTTTGCATCTGTATTAGTCTGGCAGCTGAGCCCATTTATTTCTGGATTCATCGTAAGGTTGCACTTTTTTGAGGGAAGTGTGCCTTTGAGCCAGTCCTGGCAACTGCCTGGACAAGTCAGCAATTTTCCTGGCAAGATTTCTGGAAATGGTTTGCTCCTTAAACATTGCAATAAAGGTCGTTTCCATTTCACTCTGAAGCTCTGTATAGTCTCCGGGCTGGTCATTTTCTGATCGGCAGCAACTTTTTCTTCTTAAATTAACCTCCCTCCCTTCCTTGCAGATGTATAGGATTTGCAGTAGCATGCCAAGCCTTGATTTCATCAGTATTTAAAATACATCCAAGTATATAGATTTAGAAGCTTTTTTTTCCTTGCTGCAAAGCACCAATGAAAGCACTGGACATGATTTAACAATATGGGAGGAGGGCCCTAATAAAACCATTCTGGCTATATTTAGGGTGCTGGGTGGTTGGATGGCCCCTAGAACCTTCAAGGATACTGACAGACATAACAACCTTTATCACAGTAGTGGCAACTCTAAATGGCGCACTGTCTTGGACGTTGACACTATTGTCTTTTTCTGTAATCTTGTTCCATATTTTAGCTCTCATTATCTTCGGTGTAAAAAAGCTGAGAAACTGATGTGTCTTTCTGTGAAATAACTGAGTAATGATGCAAAATAAAAACCACTGTTTTGTGGTAACTACAATAGTGAATGTTAAGTACTTGAACTACTTATTTATTTTTTCTAACAATCTGGTCTAAGTATGTGGAAGAGAACAAGACTTATCTGCTATAACCTATTGGCAAAATAAAGGGGTTTTTTTACAGGACATCCCACTATGATGCCTACTGATATTTTTGTGTGTATTATCTACTGCGTACTCGTAAAATATGAGAAAATATATTTGCTTTTAAATATTTACTATTAATAATTATATGGTTCAAAAAATAATGTAACTCTTCTGTTATATATTTGTATCCATGGCTGATCTGAAATAATTTGCTTCATTCTTCCAAAACACATTTTAACATTCTTAAACATGATTTGCAGGCAAAATCCCTGAATTTGAATTGTTGTTTAAGAAAACTTTATTGAATTTTCTTACAAAAAAACATTTAAAAATATATAATTCAATAACAGCTGTTTGTGGTGCATTATCATATAGCAGTCATTTGTGTGATAGTGATAGTTTATACGTAACTATATTCTTATTCTATCTATATTCTATATTTAATAATCATCTATCCTTAGTCTGTCTCCGATCTATACAATTGTACCATTGTTCCCATACCTTATAAAATATTGAAGATTCCTAATCTTTTATCTCAACGTTAATTTATCCATTTCAGCACAGTTCATAACTTTTTGTATAACCAGTTCTTCTACAGGTGTGAATGACTGTTTCCAACACTGAGCAAAAGCAATCCTGGCCGTAGTAATAAGTATTTTGTAGTCTTTACATTTTTTTTTTTGAAGATCCCCAATAGGAAGAGCTCTGGTTCTAAATCTAATTGTTCATTGGTAATTTCCTATAGCCATTTTTGGATTTTAAGCCAATATTTTCGAGCCTCTGGGCAAGACCACTGTTGAAAGAAATATCCTTCTGGGTTCAGTTCCAAGTGGGGAAAAAAGACACTGGAAACATGGAGGCTGCTTGGAAGGTTTAATGGTTACAGGGCCACATGGCCTAGAGCTCCAGAGAAGAATGATCACATGCTTCAAAGTGAGAAGAGAAGGGAAAAAGGGAAAAGGGGAAAAAGAAAAAAGGAAGGAGGAAAAAGAGAAAAAGAAAGCGTTGAAGTGCTGAGAGTACCTGGGTTTTATACTCTCTGTTGAGATTTGAATTGGAGCTTGTATTCTAATTGGTTGTCAGACTCCCAGGGGCGGGGGTCTTAACTCTATAGGCTTGGTCTGGCCTTTCTGGGTGATTATGCCCTTAAAAGGGCTTTTGGCAATTGCTATAGCTTTTACCTGGAGTTCCTTCTTATGTAAAGTATTCTGGCCCAGGCCTTAATGGCCCACCCATTGACAAAGGTGGGGGTGAGTTTCTGCTTCTTGAGTGAGTTTCTGCTTCTTGAGTTTCTACTCTTTTTAGAAGAAATATTCTGCCTTTTAATATTTCCTGGGCTATTTCAATTTTTCTAGGAGAGGGGTGGATGCTAACTTCCCACAATCCCTCATTTTTTTTTTTTTTTTTTGAAAACACGTGAGAGTTCTGACAAAAAATTAAAAGGTGATCAGATCAGGGAAACTTGATGGGTGCTTTTAAAAAAAATTTTTTTTTTTCTCTGATGCAAAGGAAAGGCATTGAAAAAGAGGCAACAGAAAAGGATTCCTTCAGTGGCTCCCAAAAGCTTTCAACCATAAAGCTCTGGGAAAACTTCTGTGTTTTTTTTTTTTTTTTAGCTGTATCCAATTATTCATGCCAAATAATTTTCAGATGTTTGATATACGTTTTGTGAGCTTACAGTCAGGTTGTAAGCACAAGCCTCTATACAATGTTCACAACCTTTAAATTACAGGCTGCTCATATCCAAGGTTATGGTTACTACCTGCCTAGCTCTTAGCTTCCAGGGTTTGTGAGGCCAAATTGAGGTTAGCCAGTGTGCAACCAGGCTATTTTGTATTTTTAAAGTTACACACAATGAGCCCTGGGACTTCTACTCATGAGACCACCAGTGCAACATATCCTGCTTTACTGGGCAACTGGGCAGCATCATTTGTGAGTCACAGTCAGGACTTGGGGTTTGGAGATCTCTTTTCTGCTATCTCTTCAGGAATTGCCTGAGGGAGATGCCTTCTCCCCCATGGAATTAGCAGGGCAATATGACTGCTTGGGCCTTAGTGCCTCAGAGCAGCAAAACAAACAAAAAATAAATAAAAAAACACATTAAAACGAAGCTAGGAGCAGCTTTTTGTGGAGGTAGGTAAAAAGGGGTTAGCTGCTATCTAATTCTGAATGGTGTGTCTCTGTATGTGCCTGTGTATGCAGCTAGTTTTACAATAGATAATACAAACATGTGGACAATTTTCCCTCCCACCAGACAGAAGTACAAGGTGTTCAGAACTTGCTGGGCCAGCCACTCTCAAATACAATCCTTACATGAGTACATTAAACTGGTTACAATATAGATAATGCAAGAAAGAAAACATAACAATGGATTTCACATTACAATGAATTTTCAGTTACAATGAATTTCCAACCTCCCCCATAATCTTTCTGTCTTCTGGGGATTGAAAAAAGTCTTTTAGTCTTTTACTGGTCCATCTCAGGGTCCTTTCCTTCACGTCTCTGGGTGGCATAGGCTTGGCCTGGTGGTATGGGTGGTCAGTCAGGCTTGGGAAGGTCTGCCCACTTTGGTTTGCTGTAATGACTTTCAGTGGAGGCTGGATCCAAACCCAATTTCTGGTTCCAATGGATGGAATGGCTTTAGAGGGCAGCATCTGCTTCCACATGTGGCAGGCCTGGAACACACAGAACAAGAGTCCCCTCCCCCCTTCACTGGTAATTCTACCAGGCATTGTAAAAGGATTAGTTTTTGGTGGGGGGCTAGATAGCTTGCAGGCATGGTTTAAGGATGAAGAATAACACATTAGTATTTCAGTTACTAAAAAGATAAATCAATTTCAACAAAATGGAGACACAGTAGATGAGAAAGGAAAAAAAACTGGATTCACAAGCTTCAGGAAAAAGGATGAACAGGTAAAATTATTTAAACACACAGGATGAAACTTTTTTGTAAATGAACTTAGAACATTCACTAATAACCTTGGGTTTTTCTTAAAAGCACAGAGAGGAAAGAAAATTGACTGTTCCTCATCCAGTTTGGTTGGCCAGACCAGACCGGGAGAAGACAATTTCTCTCAGTGGTTTTAAATCTTAACAATTTAAAATTAATATCTGAAGAGGTCAGACACTTTTAACAGTTGCAACAGTTACCTCGAGGACACACAAAGACTTAGACACACACACGTGCGCACGCACACACACAGAAACAAGGACACAGAGAGGAAAACAAAAGTCTGAGGTGTACACACACACTGATCATTCCCACAATAAATATCTTAGTTAAATTGGGGAAGGCATAAATCTTAAGGAACAAACCACGTGGTTGCATAGAAGACAAAGAAAGAAAGATAGAAAGAATTAAGAAAATTCCATGTGATCCTGTTTATACATTGCCCTTTTAAGTACCTTTATTTACCCCATTGGTCTTCCTGTATCCCTCAGCAAAGCCAAATCTCTACCTATACATTTTACCTTTTTCTTGCTCATGCCGGCTAGGGTCAGCATCTGCTGCTCATCCCAAGCCTCCAATAGCTCTCCCTGGGGGGTTCCATCCAGGACCCTCGAACTACCGCTTCCCATGTTCCCCTTACATGTGGGGTTTCACACTTTGGCTTAGTCGGGTCAGTCAGCTAGGCGAACCAGTTTCAGACACAAGCAATATCCGAGCAAGAAGAAGAAATAAAAGAAGGGTGTCTGGGGAAGACTTTGGTCGTTGCTCCTGGCGCAACGGAATCAAACACTTTTCTTAAACCTCAGAACAAAAACATAAAAGAGACTGGTCGTTGCTCCTGGCGCAACGGAATCAAACACTTTTCTTCAACCTCAGAACAAAAATATAAAAAAACTAGGTGTTTCCCAAAGTATGCGCGCTCCCCTTTTTAGTAAAAAATTCCCGAGAGACTTTTCTCTCTCTCTCTCTCTCTCTCACTTCACCACGGTTTTCGGACTGGGGGTGTTGCTGTCAATGCAGCCTACTTTCCTTTCCCCCAAAAAAACAGCCCGTGAGACTCTCTGCCCCCCTCAGACAAGCACGAGTACTCCACTTTTCTCTATTCTATTCTTTTCTTCCTAGCCCACGTTTACAGATCTGGAAGAGCTCAGATCCGAGGAAAACTTGCTGCTCTTATGCAGGCAAGTACTGGCGCTCCTAATTTAGTATCCAAATTACACTAAAATTACCTAAGTTTACCTAAAACCCTGGGGTTTGCTTTTGGGATACACTGGACAAAAAAAAATGACAAATTTTCCTTCCCTCCCTTCAATCATAACCCGCTTGGCTTTTCCTCTTATATACAGAAGGTCCCACACTCTGATGGCCCCCCCCTTGCTTTTCCTGTCCTGATGGTCCTGGCTCTGTAGAGCTAACAACAGGCAAGAGGGCGGCTAGAGGCCAAACAAAGAAATGAAATCCAGCTGCTGTCCAAGGATGAAGCCACTCATAAACATGCTCTTCCTTTTTCCCTAACAAAAGGTCCTGTGCTCTGGCAAAACCCCCATGCTCTCCAGACTCTTGGTCTTTCTGCGGTTAGGAAATGCACAGAGGAAGCAAGATCCAGTTGTGTTTAGGAGAAGGACACTCTCACACACATGCAAGCATACACATTTCCCATACTTTTCCATACTTTAAAATTAAAATTTAGAGGTACTCACCTTCTTTCCAAGCAGCCTTTGAGCTCAACACTCAAAACCCCTTTAAAACCTTTTTTTTTCCAAATGGCCAAGGTCCAGGAAAAAACTCACCCACAGACTCAATGGGTCTGTTTGCTAGCAAGGGAATCTTACCTGGGCCTGGTCCATTGGTTAGGTTAGCTTGGAGTCCCATCTGGGTCGCCAATTGTTGAAAGAAATATCCTTCTGGGTTCAGTTCCAAGTGGGGAAAAAAGACACTGGAAACATGGAGGCTGCTTGGAAGGTTTAATGGTTACAGGGCCACATGGCCTAGAGCTCCAGAGAAGAATGATCACATGCTTCAAGATGAGAAGGGAAAAAGGGAAAAGAGGAAAAAGAAAAAAGGAAGTGTTGAGGTGCTGAGAGTACCTGGGTTTTATACTCTCTGTTGAGATTTGAATTGGAGCTTGTATTCTAATTGGTTGTCAGACTCCCAGGGGCGGGGGTCTTAACTCTATAGGCTTGGTCTGGCTTTTCTGGGTGATTATGCCCTTAAAAGGGCTTTTGGCAATTGCTATAGCTTTTACCTGGAGTTCCTTCTTATGTAAAGTATTCTGGCCCAGGCCTTAATGGCCTACCCATTGACAAAGGTGGGGGTGAGTTTCTGCTTCTTGAGTGAGTTTCTGCTTCTTGAGTTTCTACTCTTTTTAGAAGAAATATTCTGCCTTTTAATATTTCCTGGGCTATTTCAATTTTTCTAGGAGAGGGGTGGATGCTAACTTCCCACACCACCACATATGATATGTTCCCTCTTTTTTTCTACATTTCCAACATGTGGGATTCAATTTAGGATACATTTTCACTAATCTCGAATCTGAATTTGAATTGTTATTTGAAGTTCTTTCTATAGTTTTGAGGAATGTAGCCAAATTAAACTACATGCGAGGAACAGAACCATAGGCTATAGAGATAGCTGACCTGATGCAGTTAAGCTGGTATTCAATTTTTCTTGCTCAGAGCCTTAGCATTACTCTATTTGGGGCCACATGATGATGGTAGAAAGGGCCCTTGATAAAACATATTTAACTTCCATCTTATCTTTCTCAAAATGATATCCATAGCATTTTTTCCTCCCATCTCCCATCCTCACTGCCACAACAACTAGTCTGTGAGGTTGGGTGATCTGAGAAAATGTAAATGAGATCCTGGATCTCTCCAGTGCAGACTAATACTTTAGGTTCAATACCCCCTCATCCTTTTTTTTTTTCAAATTGCTATTTTTGTGGCCATTCTTCTGATCAGCATGTAATGCCTCAAGAGATGTAATGCCTCAGAGTGATGCAATGTTGTGTCCCAAGTCCCATCCAATTTTTGATTGGATGCATGCCTCAAAGTGCAAAGCTGTATTTTTTTCATACAGCTTCCCTCTCCCCTCAGGTATCAAGCTAACAATACTGTGTGATTCAGTTATTCCCAAGGAGCTGTCTATGTGAAGAGAAGGGTCACTTGTATCTTTTCTTTTATGTATACTGAGAGTATTTGCACCAAGACAAATTCCTTGTGTGTCCAATCACACTTGGCCAATAAAGAATTCTATCTATTTATCTAGGCGCATGTACAGTACTTCTACCCACCTATGTCATTTGTGCAAATTATAAACAAAAGCATTTGATTTCATCTCCGTTCTATTTTGTAGCCAAGAACAAATTTTGTAAAACAATGACTTACTATATAAGAAAGTACAGTACAAAATAAACACTACTAATTTCAAATTTTGAAAAATATTTACTTTTTAACTACACAGTGGAAGTTACACTAAGATATCAGCTAAGTAAGACACCTCAGGAATGCGCAACATATAATTTATGAAGCAAAATTTATAAAAGGTATTATCAATCCTGTTAATAAACCTCCATGAACAGGAACTTTAATAAAATACAAATATTGCAAACTGGGAAAGGGAGGGAAACTCAAAGAGTCCCAATTTTTGAAAACAAAGAAGGTCTAATTGTTTGATATAGTACAGTTCGTCACAGTCTGCCAAAAGAAGGAAATAGGACAAAGTTTCACAATACCTGGGCTGGAATTTTGCATTTGTTTTTCAGGGTTTGACAGCTGTATTAAAAAAGTTAACCTCAAATAAAAACATTATCTCCAAGTTCAGGAGCAGCAGTTCTGCCCTCTTTAGTGAAGTCATCTATAGGAAGACCTTTAATTTTCCTCACCCAAGCATTTTTACACACCTTTTCTCTATTTGCAATAACTTTTGTCTTGGTTGCCTGATACTCTGCAATCTTAGCTTCTTCATATTCTTTCATTTGTTGTGTAGTCAGAAGTTGGAACCCAGAATTGTAACGATAAGGATTTGCACTAAGGGCATGGAAAAATTTTCTGTGCCGTGAAGTTACATTGGTATCAGGTTGGGCAATCTTCATTCGTGGTATTTTGATGGACTCAGCTGAACTTGTAAAACCACCAATGATATTACTCTTAGTAGCAGCTGAAGATGAAATCTTAAAATAACCTTTTCTTCTTGACAAGCTGCTGCAAGACTTGGAACGTGTAATAGAGGGGGGAGGAATGAAGGATTTTACAGTACTCCCAAGCAAAGAATTTTTTGTGTTGAGCTGTAGTAGTTTGGTTTCATAAGGTGAGGAAATCTTTTCCATACCTAAAGTGACACCAACAGCCTTTAGTTGTTTCACATGGTTTGCTAGATCTATTGCCTTGTACTTTGAACTTTGAGAAGATAGAGTTGGTTTAGGCTGTATTTTCTTGGGCTGAACAGGTTCCCAAGCATCTTTAATGTTCATGTTGTATGCCATATTGGCACTGATATTATCATGTTGGTAGGCATGGTGTACTGTACTGACAGTGAGGAGTACCTGATCATTAGATATGGGACCAATAGGATGTCTCTTCTTTAGGTGATTTAATAAAGCCTTAGTATTCTGGTCAAATAAGGAAGTGGGTGGAGCTTCTGACACTAATTCCTCATCTGTTTTCAAAAGAAAAAGAGAAAGGTGTTTAAAGCTTAAAATACTACCTACTGAGATCAGAACTTGAAGACAGAAAGCAGGAGCAACTCAACATAAGGCCCCCAGCCTGGTCTTCAAAAATGGACATAAAAAGATACTTATAGAAGTAGAAAAATCAGATATCAGATAATCAGAGTTGGAAGGGACCTTATAGGTCATCTAATACAACCCCCCCCCCCCCCCGCCCAAGCGGGAGACCCTATGCCATTTCTGACAAATGGCAGTCCAATCTCTTCTTAAAGGTCTCAAGTGATGGCACTCCCACAACTTCCGAGGGCAAGCTGTTTCATTGGTTGATAGGTCTCATTGTCAGAAAGTTTCTCCTTATTTCATTAAATCTCTGCTTGTTCAGTTTCCATCCATTATTCCTTGTCTGGCCTTCGGGTGCTTTAGAAAATAGCTTGACCCCTTCCTCTCTATGGCAGCCCCTCAAATACTGGGAGACTGCTATCATGTCTCCCCTCGTCCTTCTCTTCACTAGACTAGCCAAGCCCAGTTCCTGTAACTATTCTTCATATGCCTCAGTCTCAGTTCCCTAATCATCCTGCTTGCTCTCAGAAGCTTTATTTAAAAACCCAGGAAACTCTTTGATTTATTAATTCAATGAATTTATGTATCATCTTAAGCAGAGAGTATTCTAAGATTTAAAAGCATCTGATAATAAAAAAAACAAACACAGAAACCATCAACAGTAATACCCAATGGCGGGAAGAACAAAAAATAAAACCTAATTACAATCATAAGACAGGGATTCAATATCAGGGAACAAGTCATAACTCACCCTGCCCCAGGGTCTATTGAGTGGCTGTATTTGGGCTGATACTTGCCAAAGCAATGCATGGCTACCCAATTATACACAGTAAGCAAACAATTCTGATATTTAAAGAACAGGAAATGCAAGTAACATGTTGCACTGAATTCACCCATTCCAATGTTCCAGTGCTTCTCTAACTCTAGTTTTCACAAATAACTATTTTTTGGAGGGTAATGGTTTGCAAATCTTAATTGCAATCAATGAGCACTTACCTATAGTAAGCTTATTTCCAACTGAGCATACATTAGATCAGTGATAGGAAACCTTTAGGATGTCAAAACTCTGGAAAATGCCTGACTTGATTCTGCTGATGTGTCATATCCGACATCCAAACAAAAGAGAATCAATTCTCTATCTCCCCTCCATCTAGGCTTACCTTGAACAATGACATTTGATAGCAGCACAAAGGCTGGGCCTGAAGTCAAGGCTTGGGCTTTAACTTCAACCCTAGCATCACTTCTGTTATTGAAAAACAAAACTTTGCACCATGCTCCAAGGCCTGCGAGTCTTGGGAAACAGTGCAGTTGCATCATGGGTCAGCAATCCCAAAGATCTACCATGTGTTTCTTATCTTCAGTATTTTCTTTCTGCTGACAAGCTCCTGCAGCCTACTTGAAGCTACTCTGGGTTGCCAAAGGCCTTCTTTCTTGAAATGGCTTCAGAAAATGCTCTTCCGCATCCTCTGCAGCCATTCTTGCAGGACTCAAAAATCACACAACAATGGGGCAATGCTTTCAAGAATAGTTGTTGAGTGTTAGTGAATGCTGGCATATCACCCAAAACATGAGGTGTCATGACATGTTTGTCCTAAACCCCTGATGGCGAACCTATGGCATGCATGCCACAGGTGGCACGCAGAGCCATTTGTACGGGCATGTGAACCCCAGCCAAACTTACCTGCACTGTGCATGTGCATGCCTCCCAGCTGATTTTTGGCCTGTTTGAGGCAGTTTTTGCCTTCCCGGAGGCTCAAATGAAACCTTTGCAGCCTCAGGAAGCCGAAAAACGGGCCTTCAGGAAATACCGGAAATGCCAGTTTTCAGCCTCCAGAAGGCCTCTGGAGCCCGCGGGAGGCTGTTTTCGCCCTCCTGGGAGCTTGAGGGAAGCCTCTGCAACCATTTGAGGCCAAAAAATGGATCTGTTTCAGCATTTCCGAATCTGTCTTTCGGCCTCCAAAAGCTCCAGAGGCTTTTCTCGAGCCCCTGGGAGGGCGAAAACAGCCTCCCCCAGGCTCCAGATGCCCTCCGGAGGCTGAAAACAGGCATGTCTGTTATTTCGGAAGGCCCATTTTTCGGCCTTCTGAGGCTGCAGAGGCTTTCCTTTGAGCTTCCGGGAGGGCGAAAAAGACCTCAAATGGCCCAAAAATCAGCTGGGAAGCATGCGCAAGCACAGTGCAGATAAGGGGGCGGAGGGGGTGTTGCACACACATGTGTAGGGGGCAGGGAGCATTGCATTGTGGGTGCCAACACATGCATGCTTTCGGCACACCACAACAAAATGGCTCGCCATCACTGTCCTAAGTTTTCCATCACTGCATTAGATCATGGTGAAAGTCGACTATTTCATTTGTAAAGTATGAACTTGCCAATGACTTCTTTCTTTCTAAGATTCTTCTACCTCCCTATCTGTTCAATTTAGATTAGCAGCAACTACTAGTTGCTCATCAAATTCTCAAGGCTGTCAGTAAAAGCAGGACTAATTGATATTAACATCATATTGCAATGTGCCTAAGATAAACTGTCATGCAACTAGCAGTTTAAAATAATTTGGCTTGGTTCTTTATGCAGTGGTCAATAATAGTACCCATGTGGCAGTTTATGGTTTGTCTGAAGCCTGAATTTTATTTTGTGTATGACATGACATAATAATACATAATAAATTACTCTAAACATTAAGATTTTTGTCTTTGGTAATGGTTGAAAGCTTTAAGCCTTGTGAAAACCAGGCTCAATGGGGCTCTTGATTTCTTTTGTCATTTTTTAAAAGTGTGTCTGTATTCACTTTTTAATGTGTACTACTTGTACCAAATTCTGTCTTTAGCATTGTAAATAAGAATATTAGATAGAATAACAGAGTTGGAAGGGACCTTCGAGGTCTTCCAGTCCAACCCCCTGCTTAGTCAGGAATCCCTATACCATTTCAGACAAAGAGTTATCCAATCTCTTCTTAAAAACTTCCAGTTGGAGCATTTGCAACTTCTGGAGGCAAATTGTTCCACTGATTAATTGTTCTGTCAGGAAATTTCTACTTAGTTCTAAGTTGCTTCTCTCCTTGATTAGTTTCCACCCATTGCTTCTTGTCCTACCCTCAGTTGCTTTAGAGAATAGCTTGACTCCCTCTTCTTTGTGGCAGCCCCTGAAATATTGGAACACTGCTATCATGTCACTCTTAGTCCTTCTTTTCATCAAATACATTGAATTTCTTATATTCACAGTTGCTACAAAGACAATTTAAAAAGCAATAAAAAGATCTGTTTGGCATATAGTTCAAATCCATATGATTTTATTTATAATTCTAAAAGTTTTCTTTTCATTCTGATTATGAGATTCTGGAAGGCTTGAATATCCATTTGGACTGAATGGTTTGTTTGGCATTGAATGGGGACAGTGTACATCTACATGGAGGGGAATGGAGAGAAAGTATAGGCACAGAGATGGACAAAGGTAAGGCTACAGCAGAAGGGCCAAATAAGTGGAATGAAGGGAGGAATAAAAATTACCTTCCAAATCTTTTAGCCATCATTTGTTTTCTATTTTAAGGGAGAGAATTCAAAAAGGAAACAATCTGGTTATAGGAAGATATGGGGTGAAAAGAGTTATCCTAAAAGGTTTTGATGCTTAATACCCCCTGTTTCTTTAAAGATATTTTCCATCATTAGCTCAATAATTAATAACTTTGGCTTTGCATACTCAGGAATCTTGGCTTATAGCATAAATTTTATATGGAGTAGAATAGTCATATTTTCTAGTTGCCTTTGATTTGGGGAAATCAGATAAATCTATGCAGACTTCAAGCCAATTTTCCCATTTTTATTTCCTCCCAATTCTTTTTTCTTTTCTTTTTTTTCAATACTCCATTTTGGTAAGAAATTGGGAGATCATGACAGTTTACCCATTTTTTTGTATCTTTCTTTAGCTTTGCCTATAAATTAAAAAAGCAATTTATTCTGTCAAGGTATTAATCAGTAGCCTAAAGGTAAATATCAGTAACCGTTATAACTGTTAGAAACAATACCCAAAAATTCTTTACCAGAAATAATTTTCATTATTGTTGAAGACCGCCGTTCCTTTAAGGTTTGGGCAAGTACAGAGAGTCTGTGCTTTTGGTCTGGATCCAGGACTACGGCTGTCTTACCCTCCCTTTTCCGAGGTAAAGGAGTCTTCACGATTTCATAAACAAGGGCTAGAAGAAAATCACATGGTTAACAGTCCAAAATATGATGCAACAGAACGCCATGAAATAATTCTAATTAAATATGGCCTCATAAGGTTAGAGGGTTAATTCCACAATGGGATTTTATAGAGTGATGAGACTACACATCCAATGTATATTTGTGTGCAAAAAGATCCTCAATATGGCAAGTTTTGAAAAATATCAAATACCTTGGGAGAAACACATACCAGACCTTTTCAGTTTTGAAAGAAATGTGAAAAAATAATTCATGGTGTTTGCAGAGAAACTTTTATAGCAATAGCACTTAGACTTATATATCGCTTTATAGTGCTTTCCAGCCCTCTCAAAGCGGTTTAGAGTTAGCATATTGCCCCCAACAATCTGGGTCCTCATTTTACCCACCTCGGAAGGATGGAAGGCTGAGTCAACCTTGAGCCTGGTGGGATTCGATCTGTCAAATTGCAGTAGGAGTAGCTTGCAGCACTGCACTCTAACTATTGCGCCACCGAGGCTCCATATAATATTATATTATCCATATTATCATACTGTTATTCTGTTTCCTGGCATAATTTTATAGAAGACAAAACACAGGTTTCATATCTTTGACTTGGAATCTATTTTATCTTACCTTGTCTATATTTTCCCATTAACATATATTACAGTATAGCAAAACAAATAGCTATACAATCATTTGACTGATAGCCCAGAAAAACTGTCTGGAAGCATCTCTAGTCCATCTTATAATTCCACTGTAATCTATTAAAACTTACTGAAATATCTCCATGATAATTAAACAGGTATAATACTTGGTATAAATAATGGGGCCTGACAGGGCTCAAGAAGTACAGAGCTGTGGTGGCGCAGTGGTTAGAATGCAGTACCGCAGGCTAATTCTGCTGACTGCCAGCAGTTTGAATCTCAGCAGCTCAAGGTCGACTCAGCCTTCCATCCTTCTGAGGTTGGCAAATTGAGGACCCAGATTGTTGGGGGCAATAGGCTGACCCTACAAACCGCTTAGAGAAGGCTGTAAAGCACTGTGAAGTGGTATATAAGTCTAAGCACTATTGCTATTAAAGTTTCAAGAGTAATTCTGTTTACTTTTACAGACTTAGCAATTGTCCCAAAATATGCATCACCCTATTTATACTCATTTAGAACTGATTCATGGGTGTATAGAACTTGTATTGCCAATGGCTGGCAAAAAACAGCACATTAGTTACCATGTGATTATTTGGACGCTATGGTTCCGTGTTTATGCAATGAATCTGAGTGTATTTTTCACATGAAGATAAGATGGAAGAAGAGACAGAGCAATAATATCATTTCATTTCCTACATTTGTAGATGGTATTTATCTTATTGATCTGAAGAAAAGACTACCTGCTGAACAAGCCATCCATCACCATCTGCGGTCTCTGACAAAATTGTTGGCAGAAGAGATTCTTCTTGCCAATTTGATATACTGTAGATACGAACATATACAATTATACCTGCACAAACATATATACCTGGGACATCTTTGGATAATCGTGTGGCATGTTGGGAAATATAATAGGAAAGTACTGTTTCATCAACTTCTCTGTATAGCTTCCAATTTTTCTTTCTGGCTCTTTTCTCCCGCACAGATTTTGAATATGGAGGCGGCTTTATTGGGGCTGGAATGTCATGAAATTTGCCTATGAGTGCTTGGTTAGGTATTCTATCAGAAAGCTGATTATGATCCCATTCTACTTCTTCAAACTGGAACAAGACCACACTTCCTTCTGCGTTGATCAATAATCTAGGAAAGAAACTGGATGAGTGAGAAAACATGATGAAATCTGTCCACTGATTCAAGAAAATGATTTGTAATAAAGTGGCTTCAGGTTGCTGACACAACTGTTCTTCCTTGCAGTTAGGCCTCCAAAGTCTATTATTTAAAAATCAGAAGATCAACAATAATAACACTACTGCACTATCATGGCAGCTGTCTAAGGTACGTACACACTGTCAATTCTGTTAGAGGAAGAGTTGTATTTTTCATTTAGTTTGGAATGCAGTATGATTTCCACCCTCTTTCTCTCAAAGAAAAAACAGTCAAGGAAAAACAATTGAGAAAACAATACAATGAAGGCAGGACTCAAGAATTCAGAAATCTACCATTTTTTCTTTGGAAATAATAACTGTTGAATGGAACAATGTTTAGCTATTTTTGAAATTCCATAAAAATATTATGGAAACAGAAAACCCAAACTGTCCTTCAATTTTACATGCGAAGACTGAACTCTGGAACTTTTTATAGAAGGAAACAATAAATAAAACATTCCCTAAAGGCCCCAGTTTAAGTTACATTGATTTGTTTTCTTTCATTATTTTGTTTCAAAGTGTACATGGAGAGTCAATGCATCATTAATAGCCAGATGTTAAAAATATGTACCTCAGAAGTAACATCCACCAATTTTAACTAAATTTACTTTTAAATATCTATCATTCAAGACTGCGTTGCTCAGGGCAGGTTGGGTTCATAGCATTCCCATATAACTCTTCTTTCATTGCTATTATTATTGAACTAGGAAATAGGAACTTTTAACATACCTGTTTTCTAAAATACAGAAGGACACCACTGGGTCACCTCTGCTGTTTGCTCTCATAACCCTCAGACAGATTCCAGAGAAGAAATTAAATATGCGTATCTTCCCATCAGCACAGCCACTGATGACTCTGAGATAAACAAAGGCCAGAGATAGAACCTCCCTATAAACAAGATCAGCAATTAAAAACAAATGCTTGTTGTTTTTTTAATAAAGTTGATACATTATATTATTTAAAGCAAATTTCAATGCAGTAGTATTTATTTAATATACTTATAATTAACAATTATTTAAAAAGTCTACAGTGTTGAGATAAAAAATACGAAGTCTTTCAATGTTAATCACCATCTAAAACAGGGATTCCCAAAGTGGGCAGTACCGCCCCCTGGGGGAATGCCTTAGGGAGATGCTAAGAGGCAAGGGGGCCCACAGGGGCACGCTAAGAGGCAAGGGGGGGCACTGGAGATGGGCCCCTCGCAGGGCGCAATTCAGGGATGGGATTCTACCAGTTCATTACGTTCTTGGTAGTTAGGAGAACCGGCAAAACAGGCCCCTAGCTGGTCCTGCTCCTCACCGCCCACTCCCCTATTCCCTGCCCAGCCAGTCTTTATTGCACATGCGCGACATCACGCGCATGCGCAATAATCGCTGACGTCCACAGCGGCACGTAGGAGAAGCAGAGCAAGCAAAGCCGGAAGTTGGTAATTTTCTCTGCAAAAAACCTCCAGGCGCCACATATTTTTTTTGGTGCGGCTGGACTCCAGCCACACCAAAAAAAATACGTGGCGCCTGGAGGTTTTTTGCAGCAAAAATTACCGACCTGCGGCTTTGCTCTGCTTCTCCAATGCACCACCGCCATAGCGTTCTAGGCATCTGCTATGCAGGCTCACCCCATTGACTGCTGTACCACTCCACTCGGACTTGCTTGGGCAAGTCCCTCCAGTGCAGTGGGCTCAATGGGGTGGACCTGGGAGGCCGGTGCCTAGAATGCAGCTGCAGCGGCATGTTGGAGAAGTGGAGCAAGCAAAGCCAGAGGTCGGTAATTTTTGCTGCAAAAAAACTCCAGCCACTGCGTGTTTTTTTGGTGCAGCTGTAGTCCAGCTGCACCAAAAAAAATATGCGGCGGCTGCAGGCATTCGTGACAAGGGTGACGTGGGCTGGCGGGGAGCCCAGTGACAACAATGGCTTGCCTTCTCTGGCAGCCAGCTGTGGGAGAAAGGTAAAGTCATGGCCATGGGATGATGAAAGAGGTGGTTATGGGGAAGGAAACAGGGAGATTAAGGGCCGGGGCCTCTGAAAGGGGAAACGGGGTGATGCAAGATTAGCCCAGGCCTTTGACAGATTAGGCCATGCCTGCCTGGGCAGAAAATAGGTAGATAGGTTAAGAAAGGGATAGAGAGAGGGGGAAAGAAAGAGGGAATGAGAGAAAGAGAGAGGAAACGAGAGAGAGAAAAAAGAGAGAGGGAAAGAGAGAGAGAGAGAGAAAGAGAGAGAAAAGAAAGAGATATGGAAAAAGAGGGAAAGAGAGAAAGAAAGAGAGAAGGAGCAGATAAACTAAAGAAAGAAAAAGAGAGAAAGGAAGAGAAAGGAAGAAAAGGGATAGACAAAGAAAGAGGAGAGATGGAAGGAAGGGACAGGAAGAAAGAGAGAGAGGGAAAGAAAGAGAGAAAGAGAGGGAATGAGAGAGAAAGAAAGACGGAGGGAGGAGAAAGTGAATGGGATATGGAAGGAGGGAGAGAGAGGGAAAGAGAGAGAAAGAGAGAGAAGGAAGAGACAAGAAAGAAAAAGGGAAAGGGAAAGAAAATGGGAGAGAAAAAGAATAGACAAGGAAAATGGGAGAGAAAAAGGATAGACAAGGAAAGAGGGGGAGATGGAAGGGACAGAAAGAAAGAAAAAAGAAAGAAAGCAAGGGAGGAGAAAGTGATTGAGATTATCTAGTCCAACCACCTGCTCCAGCAGGCTTAGAAGGGAGAGAGGGAGAGGGAGAGGAGAGGGAGAGGGAGAGAGAATCAAGTAGCTTTGGGAAAGTCAGTCATAAATTAGAACACTTAACTAAGCAACCGGCCATTAAGTGAGGACCACTTATATTTGGTTTGCCAGCCACATGGCCACGCTCACCTAGTCACATGACCACCAAACCATAACCATCCGGTCATGTGACCACCAAGCCACACCCCCAAATTAGGCCACGCCCACAGAACCAGTTGTTAAGAAATACGAATGCCACCCCTGGGTGGGGGGCACTGAGGATGAGTTGTAGCCTCAAGGGGGTGGTGGATTGAAAAAGTTTGCGAACCACTGTTCTGGACTTTAAAAACAATGCTTTAATACCTTTTGCCTAAGCAACAGAACCTGAATATCTCTGTCAGTATCATCTACCTTACTTTGTACCCATGTGAACAGCTAAACATTCATAACCCCTTAGCTACCATCTATAATTCTGGCCTGCCCAGAGTCTTTCGGGAGTCCAATTCTGATCTTTCAGGTTCATCCTTGCTTTTTTTTTAATGAATTAAAAAATATTCAAAATCACTTGTCCTCACAAATCATTCTAAGAAGAAAAAAACGATTGTACTACTGTACTAAGAAAGCAATTGCTAGAGAGAAATTTGGAATGTCTAGAGTGAAAAAATAACTACCAAAACAAACTGAATCTCTTAAATGAAAGCATTCATTGTATGTTATGTGGGCTACACAGGGAGCTGCCTGAGTTAGGAATTTATATTGGTTTCAGTCCTGTGTGCCAGTGGAATTTTATTCTAAATGCTAACAATAAAAGGAGCAATAAATCAGAGTAGGGAGGAAATGTGATGCAGAGAAAAGATTATTGCACCATTTTGCTGAAGCAAAGTGATGATAGATTAAAAGAAATATTATCTCCTTCCTGTTGGGAGACCAATTAGTTATCAATGAGCTGTTCAAGTGTGAAGTGGAAGGCAGGGAGATTCTATCTAGTCAATGGTCTCTCAGCTTTCCTTGCAAAGATAATTTATATTTATATTGTAATATATATTTACTGGCCATGACCTTCATCTGCTTTTAATATTCCCAGATTGCAGGCCTCTTCTTCCAGGAACATCAGAACCATAGTCAGAGACAGGATTGGCATAATGCTTGAATCAGATGGCTTCTGAATTAACAGCTGAGCCTGTTCCTGTTTTTCTCATCTGATTCCAGTCTCCAGTCTCTGGGTCTATAGCCTTGACTTCATCTTTCATTCAGCCAGAATGAAAATAATCTCCTTCATGCCAGAAGACTATCTTTCTCAGTGGTTTCAAGATTTATCTCCCTCTTTCATAGTTTCAAAATATATCCTCCAGTGGCTTCAAAGAACACAATGGAGTGATTGGTAAGGCTTAAAATGCAAAATGTATTTTATACTAAAAAAGACTTACTTGGGATGTCTGAAACCCATTAGACATCGCTTGTGTTTCCCCACCATGCTCCATGCCAAAATATATCCATCACTGCTTCCTGTCAGAAGATGCCATTCATCAAATGACAAACATTTTATAGCGCCTCGGTGACCTTCTAAAACCTGTAAAAGAAAGAGGAAGAGAGAGGGAAGACTTCTCTTTGTGTACTTTTGTATAGTTTCAGGCATACTAATTGTGGCTGACTGTTTACTTTGCCAGTAAATATTAAAGCTAGGTGTCAAAGCCTTTCCATAGATTTCTTTTGCTAACCCTGCCTCCCAAATATCACTAAGGCTAGCCTCTTTATTGGATTACAAAATAACCAATGTAGTATTGTTTTTTCCTGCTCAGAAGTATATTATCCACTGACTTTGCTAGAGAAAAAAATACAGAAGGTAAAGTAATACTTTTGATTTCTCTTTGAGCCAGCCTTTCAGTTGGTCTGATACAAGGATGAAATTCTGCTTTTTCTTTTTTTTTGCCTTAAATATCTTTGTTTGTTTTATTTGTTTGTTTTTGTAAATTCAAAATGTAACATTTTGGTTTTATATGTTAAGGTTCCAAGTTGAAACTTAAAAAAACTTTTAACTTGTTTTTGATAATCAGCTCATCAAGTTTTCATTTATTTGGGGGGGAAAATTGCTTGCTTGCTTGAAAACTTTTCTTGTAATAAGAAGAAATCCTAGAGTATCACCGGAATCTCAAAACTCTACAAACAAGATCCCAAGATTATTTCCAATTTAATGATTTATAGCATATTGTAGGACTATCTAGCCAGCTTTGTGATAAATAAGAGTAATGAAGACAGACTTTACATCACTTTAAATGGGACTGAATATGATTTAAATTACTAGTGCAGAATTGACTCAGGGCTCAGATCAATTTCTTTTGGGCATATCTAATTTATATCATGATGCCTAAGGGGACTTTGCATTGGAATATACTTTAAGAGCTTTCTGTTTCTTCCAGTACTCCTGTCAGCATGTGGGTACAATTGCACTGCTGGTTACTTACCTGAGTTTAAATGTGAAATAAATTGGGCCAGGCTCTTTTGGAAGATTCATACCTTGATTAGTACATATGATTCAGCATGCCAAACTTTCACGAGGCCCTTGTCACAGGAAGTCACAATATGAACCTCATTCATTTTAGCAGCCCAAACAAAAGCTTTGTGTGTGAAAGTTTTAATACATCGCCCAGTTTTCATGTCCCACACTGTAGGAAACACAAGAAGATGTAGTAATTTCTTAGCACGTTCCTCATCCTCATGTTTATTCATAAGTTGAATTTCAATGCATTTAATGCAGCTCAGTCCAAGATAGAAAAACATCAGTGAGACTTGTCTGGGAGGTTATACATCAGAAAAGGGTGAATAACTCATTTAACAGAGGGGTGTGATTTATCTATATTCACTGAATTTTGTTTTGTCTTTTTTAAAAATGCACTGCTACATTCCTTATACTGTATTAAAACTTTGTAAGTGATGGTTCAGAATATGATGTCCAAATATATAAACCAATGTATGCTATATTTTTCAATCAGGAATGACTCCATTATTTTCAGCAGCAAGCTCAAAAAGCTGAATCCCAACAAGATTGGAACCAACCTGGTAACAGAGAAACCTGTTTACACAAGAGCATGTAAAAAGTATTAACAGAAAATAACAAACACTTTGCCATAGAAAATAGAATGGATGATATGGCCGAAAATAGCATTCAGAGATACAGCTGGGAGTGGAGAGGAGAAGGGAATAGCAAAATCTTATGCACACTACTGTGGCACTTCCCTAATTCTCAACATAAGGCAACAAGAAACAAGCATGGGAAGTCACAGAGACTGGTTCACTTGTTGTGCTAAGACAGTGGTTCTCAACCTTTGGTCCACAAATCTCTGGGAGGGACAGGATGTCATCACAGGGGGTCTATGAATGCTTGAAGGAATGTTATGATTTAAATCTTGCGTTAAGTCTTGGTTGTCCGTGGCCACAAAAGGTATTTAAAAGGGGTCCATAGTGAAGAAAAGCACAGAACCACTGTACTAAGCCATTATAGTTTGCAAAGTCTGGTTTACCTGTGGTACCTACTCTTATGGCTTACCTGTGATACCTGGCTTATGGCTTACCCCAAAGTGGTACCCTTGTGATTCTGGATCTTTTCCTGGAGAACAACAAGGCTTCCTCCCCAAGTGAATTGTTAATTTAAAAAAAAATAGCTGAGAAACTGAAATATCTGCAAAGCCAAATGTTAATTTCAAATATAATATTGATTTCCAACATCTCTTCTGGCCAGCAAATCATTTGCAACCACTTAAAAAAGGATAGGCCCTACAAACACTTTCATAAGGAGAAGTGCTAAGGGATGAAGTCATTTCCTTCAGAACAGGCATCCATAAAACATTCTCCACCCAGCCCACTTCAGAGTAGTTTACATTTCACAGCTTAAGGTATAGGTATCCCTTAAATGCCTACCCACTCTTCAAAGGTAGAAGGGAAAGCAAATCTTTGGTTCCACCTATTGTCATGTCTTTTCTCTTCCAGTTTGTTTAACTTTTTTTAAGTAAAGAAAAAAGATAGAAGACAGAGGAAAGTGGGTTTGATATCTTCCCTGCCTTAAGTTATTTGTAAAAATAATAAAGTCAGGATACAAAAAGGGAGGACAAGAGAGGAGTATAGTTTTCTTTTTAACTGTTGGATAAGACATATTTTTCTATAACATTAGAAAAATAAGAATGTAATTTCACTCTCTTTTGGTGAGAGAAAATACTGCAGTTTCTAGTGAGAGTGGAAGGAGTTGCTTCTTAAAGCTCCAGAAAAATAGTATTTTAAAATAAAAATAGCAATAGCACTTAGACTTATATACTGCATCACAGTACTTTATAGCCCTCTCTAAGCAGTTTACAGAGTCAGCATATAGCTCCCAACAATCTGACTCCTCATTTTACCAACCTCAGAAGGATGGAAGCTTGAGTCACCCTTGAGCCGGTGAGAAACAAACTGCAGGCAGTTGGCAGGGAGCAGAAGTAGCCTGCACTAATGCATTCTAACCACTGCACAACCAAGGCTCAAAAATAAACCAAGTAGGATTTTTAAGCAAGGGAAATATGGCCCCACTAACTTTTGTAGTGTGGTTCTCAGCATTGTAAGTCAAGCCTAATGTAGCCCTTGGTCTGAGAACATGCTTCTGTTTTATGTTAGAAAAAGTCATGATTGGCTCATTATCAGGTGAGTTTTCTTTTATCATACAACTTACTAGTGTTCTTACTTTACCAACTTTAGCATTTTAGTCATTGATTTTTTTTATCCTACTTCTCTAAGAGGGATTAAAGCTGATATTCACATTTTACTGTGCAGTCTTTGGATCCAGACACAAATCTGCTCTTGCACACATCCAAGCAAGTAATATTCCCTTTATGACCCAGAAAAAGCTTCACACAGGTTCCTTTTCTGATGTTCCACAGCCTAAAAAAGAGTTCAAGAGAATGATAAACGAACACCATACAAACAGGAGCAGAAAAGGCTAGAATAAAACTATAATAAAAAAATTCATCCATATTCGTCTTCGTTGTTGCTGCATCACCTTTCAACCCCCTAAAAATGGAAACTAACTCCTGAAAAAGACAGATTAAACTGTCTTGGGATAAAGAAAGAGCATTAAAAGCACTCACCTGATACTGAGATCATAGCTACCACTCAGGAGGAATCCTCTGTCTTCATGGAGATACAAGGATCTGATACTACCAGCATGCCCAGAGAAGATAGGCGGGACATTTTTAATCTTCTCTATATCTAGAAAGCGGACTTTTCGATCTAAAGAACCAAAGGCCAATAACCGTCCAGTAGTGCTATGAATCACTCGGTTGGAATCCAGACTGAAGTAGAAAGCAAACATTAAATTAGGAACCTGATTTATTTTAACAGACATAATGTAATTTCTACATTCCCCTTTCCTTGTTTTCACTGTGGTGAGGTCCAAAATAACCAAAATTTACTGTTTCCAGACATAGATGCTTCCACGAGCTTGGAAGGATAGTTCTTCCATATGCTGTGAAGTTGTATTTTTGAAAAATTCTTATGGGTGAGTTGGTGAGATGTATCCTGATTCAGGCTTCAGTCACATACACACATGTGGTTTCTTGGACGTTTTATCAGTTTTACTTTCAGGCAACGTAGCAAGGAATATCAAGCAAAGCAATTTTGTTTTCAAAGAGGAGTGGGCAAGTTAGTTCAAATTTTAAAGTTTCAATTTTCAAGGGACATGATGGCTCAATGGTTCAATGCTGAGCTTGTCAGCTGGAAAGTTGACAGCCCGGGTTCAAGACCTGTGCACCAGGCAACAGGGTGAGCTCCCATTACTTGCCCCAACACCTGCAAACCTAGCAGTTCAAAAGCATGCAAATGCGAGTAGAGAAATAGGTACCACTTCGGTGGGAAGCATTCCATCCACCTTGGTGTATAGTGTATAAGGTCCAAGAGTAGAATTCCTACATGGGAGTCATACAGGAGTCAGATGTTGTTTCCAGCAAGGACAATAGAGGCAAAGCAAGTCTCTTATATAGGCAGCAGCCAAATGTCACTAATTAAGAATGTTTAGTCTTTGGCAAGTCACCTAATAGACTTCCTCTGTTCTGTTTTCTCTTCTATTCATCCAGAACCTGGGTCCATGACAAGATGAATGAGAATTGGATGAGGGTAAATATATTCTGTCTTAGGCACATACCTGTTTATTAGAATACGAACATTGTAGCCACTGCAGAAGACATTCCTTTCTTCTAATTTGACAGTGTCTGTCTCTTGGCCATGATATGCTTTCTGCATGTATTCAGTATCTTCACCTTGATTTGTAGTTTGCTGCTGGTCAAAATCCTTCAAGCAAAGCAAACAGTGACAGTGGTAAATGATGAGAAAGCAAATAGCATACATAGAAATATATGACTTCCTACTTAAGCTGGCAGAAGTGCTGGATTTCTTTCTCTCCCCAAATCTTCTCCTCCTTAACAGCATAACCAAGACAAAAAGGTATACATATCCCCATAATTATATGTTGACATTTCTCCCTTTGGAAAGAGAAACAGTACAGTTGAGGGCAGCAAAGCTCCACCTTTCTATGTTTGATAGTTTCCAAGTGCCCCCTAGCAATGAGAAATTATCATCAAAATGCCTTGATACTAACGTGCTGAACTCATTCATGAAGGTTTCTGGACAGTAGCACAGAAGTAATTTGTCACTAAAATATTCCAGGATTTGATTTAATCTGATTTAATCTTCAGCCTTAGAATTCCTTGGTGGTCTCTTATGCAAGTAAAAATTAAATTTATCCATGCTTAGCTTCCAAGCCCAGGCACAATCAACCCAGCTCTGCTTCCCATACGTAATAACTATGTAAAATCCTGGAATTCCCATCAGTTCATGGAATTCCAAGAAGGAAAAGCATTGACAATCTACCTTGAATTGCTTCTTAGTTTTGGTTAGGATTATATCACCATTTGATGTTATGCGAGGAATAGCAATCTTTACTATTTTGGCATAGGTGGAAATTGCTCCTTTAGGACATATGCCCTGCAACAGATAGCAAAATTGCAAATTCATAATACTGCATAGAATATAATTTCTTAAATAAATATGTTCCTGAAAAGGTAAATCCAAAATGCTACAAAAGTACAGGACGCATTTGTTTCTGAAAGGTCAAGATCAAATTTAGAGATGGCTTTGCTCAATCTACTGTATTTAATGCTGCAGGGAGATTTTAGCAGTGATATTGTTTTGAAAGAAGCCATCTAATTCAGAGCAAGAAAACAAGCAGTTGGAGAGTAAGATATAACTGTGGCCTCATCAAGTTTTCTACATCACATTTACTATAAGAGAGATAGGCAGATTCAGTTGGAATAATGGCAGATGACTGGCAATAAAACAGAACCCTCTGCCACACTTGAAGGGAGCATAGTAAGAGAGCCTTTTCTTCCTTGTCTTACTCTTTGGAACATCATACCCTCTGATATAAGATCCACACCCTTCCTTTTGACCTTCCATAAGGGCCCAAAGACCTGGCTCTGCCAGCTGGCCTAGGGTTCCAACGGGAATGCATCATTGTAGAGGTAGTTATTGGTTTTGGAAACACCCCATCTTTCCCTGTGTATTTGAGTTCCCCTTCTCCCAATTTTTTAACAATGTTTTATTACTCTTTTTTTAAAAAAAGAGCTATGGAGATGCAATGGTTAGAATGCAGCATTGCAGGCCAATATTGCTGGCTGTCAGCAGTTCGATTATGACCAGGCTCAAGGTGGACTCAGCCTTCCATCCTTCCGAGGTTGGTAAAATGAGATTCAAATTATTGGAGGCCATATGCTGATTCTATAAACTGCTTAGAGAGGGCTGTAAAGCACTGTGAAGTGGTATATATAAGTCTAAGTGCTATTGCTATTGTTTCTTTATTATTTTAATGTGTAGTAGTTCTAATGTTTGTAAACCACCAGCATTGTCTCTAGACAAGATGGGCAGCACATTAAATAAATACATTAAAAAAAAATTAGAGGCAGGAGACCTGACTGTTGCTTGAGGCAGTTGCTTTAATTTGCCTAATGGTAAAACCAGCCCTGCAATCACAATTTCCTTTGTTAATTGGAGGAAGGAAACACCCACACAAGAGAATAAAATCACTGTAAATCCCTTTTTACGACCCTGTAATCCCTTAATTCAAGGCAGAGTCAGGGAAACTGGATGGAGCTGAGTGTTTATAAGATCCTACAATGCAAGGCAAATATTTCATTGGGAATGAGTATAATGATCACATTATAGTCACTGAACATACAATCACTGAACATTTGCTAGATATAAACCTATTAAGTCAAGCAGATGTGTTCCAGGGGAACGCTCTTCCAGATGTTAAATTGGTCAGCTGTCAAGCTTAAAAATTGCCTTCTCAGAAGCAGCTAGGAAGAGGACAATAGTGGTAAGTGGAAAGAAAGTTCTCTGGACCCTGAAAGCTAAAACGTCCTCCTCTCTTATGAAGCAATCACAAGGAAGGAATTTTCTCCATGCATGTCAATGTTTGGGTAAGAGGAAATTAATCTACTTCACATACCTGAAAAACAGAAATCTGACTTCGGAGGGCATAATTTGCTATTATGTCACATTTAAGTTGTTTGATCAAAAAGTTCCAGTGTGGACTTACAGAAGCACATCGTGCTAAGGTTTTCATGTCTAACATTCCTGGAAAATCCAAAAAAAAAAATTATTGATTTTTAACCAAAATTACTATTTCTTTTTTTTCCTCATCAGTTGTGGGCCCCATCAGCTCAATAGAAGAGCAGAGTAGCAACTGAGATGGCCAGTTTGTTCCTTGGTTACAATAAATTAAAAATTGCTTGGGTTATAGTATAAGCAGAATCCTCCCAGATTTATTAATCATAGGTTGTTAATAAAGGAATTAGCTTATTAAGCAAGCAGCAAAATGTGTTATTGGGATCTCTGAGACCTTAAAGCAGGGGTGTCAAATTCAAGGGCTATGGGCCAGATCTGGACTGCAGTCTTAGTTCAAGGTCATAGAGTGTAGCGGAGAAACAAAAAGGAACTTACTTTGGGATTGATTCATGTGATATGATGATGAGTGAAAAGGGGATGGTTTGTAGGTTGGGACATTGTGGGAACTTTTAGTTTTGAAATAATGTCAGCATTCCAAGGAACCTCCATTCCAATCAGTAACTCTGAGATAAGCATAATCTCAAAAGTACATTTATTAGAATAGCACCTGGCATATATGTGGACTTTCGAAACTAAAAGTTTCCCGGACTTCCCACGATGTCTCAACCTACAAACCATTCCCTTTTCACTCATCATCATATCACATGAACCAATCCCAAGGTAAGTTCCTTTTTGTTTCTGCGCCACACTCTATAACCTTGAACTAACAAAATAATTCTATTTTGTCTGCTTAGAGCTACTCAATAAAAATCACAACCCTCCCACTTTCTCAAGCTATGTGGCAGCGATGGATAAGGATTCCAAAGCTGACACACAGGTTGCTTAAATCTGGCCCATGGGGTTGCCCTGGAAACAGTGAAAGACTGGCCTGCGGTGCCTCTGCCAGTGAAAATGGAGCTAGGCAGGGCTGCGAGTAGCCCTTGCAAGCTCCCTTTTTGCTGGCAGAGGATTGCAGGAGGCTGTCACAGCCAGAAACAGAGCTCAGGAGCCTTTTTCACTGGCACAAGAACTCGGGCCATCACAGGAGAGCCTTACACAAGTGTCATCAAGCTATCCCCCCTTGCCTCCCGATCCCCACTGAAGTCAAACACAACCCTGATGCAGCCCTCAATGAAATGAAGTTTGACACCCCAAACTTCATTTTAAGCAGTTTAGAGCCATAATAACAAAAACAAAATTGAGATAAACACAATAGACTTCAGATTCTAAATTGAAGAGTGATTATATCTGCCATCAATAGTTTTAAAACAACAAATGCAACCGTAAAACTAACCATCACTCTTACAAGCCTGAACAGTTTTCACAATTTCTCAGACTCAGCAGGGCTAGTTCTTGATGCTATAATATTTTGGGGCTTCCATCAAGGAAGGACTTTAAAGCCATTGCTTAATAGGTGAGCACATCCTGTAAATAACTCCTAAGCCCCCATGTAGCCTTGATTATTTTCATCTTGGCAAACCTTGTTTCTATATCTCTTATCTTTGGCATGTTAGCCTCTCTTACCACTCTCTTGTGTTGTCAATATATCTCTGGATCTGGGAGAAATACTGGCCAGTTCACTCCTTGCTTCTCCCTCTCCAAGTCACCTTTGATTGCTTTGTTTATCTACTTGCATACTTGTTAACCTCTGAGGAATATGGAACATTTATAACTTATTCAGCACTGTTGCAGTCAGCTAGGAAGCTGGATTGATTGCATGGGCTCCTGAACAGAAAGCGTCCCAAACTGGGGTGAGGCTGGGTGGGTGGGATGTTGCCTAGAAAGGTTGAGGAGATATAAGATCCTTACTCAAAATGGATTTTGATAAGTGGACAGGCAGATACCGGATGAAATCTTTGAATTTGCTGGAGGACTGCTGAGGAGAAGCAGGTGAAGTAGTTGGGTGCAAAGTCAGCACTGCAAAATAGTTAGTCTCGTTTTCCAGATCATACAGTGCTTTCTTGAAGATATTATCTGACTGTTTGGACCAAATCTTTTGTACACGGATATTACCTGTGGTAAGGAAGAAAAAAAAAAGGTACAAGTTATACTGTGCAGGGCCAATACGACATTAATTAACCCAAATGCAAAATCTGAGTAATTCATAGATGAACTACTGGATTCCCCATTGTTTACCAGGTGCGATAGAGGAAAGCGACATAGGTTTACCCCTCCTTTCATGTCCCCGAAGGAGCTGGAATAAAGGACAGAGCTCACCCTGCTCCAAGGCAGCACTCGGGTCTCAAACACAAGCTTGCTGCTTGTCAAGACAGTGTCCTCAACATACAAGCCACAGTCATAAACTATCCAAATCCATAGTGTTTGTTACCTTACTTGCTAATGCTTATTATAATTACTGTATATGTCAAATCTATGTTAAGGGAACGTAAAAGGTATGCTTCTGGGAAGAAATATGCTGCATAATTCATTTCCTCTGCACAGGCTTCACCTGTACATACTACATGCAGTACTCATCCATTGTGGGAACAAGTAATATACAGGTCTTCAGTCTAATCCAAAATAAAATTTCTATTTCCTTATGGGAAACTTATGCTGACAAATAGAACAAATCCAGAAGTGGGCACAGATTGACCATACTGCACTGGGCACTTTCATTTACTCAATGAAAATATTAGTGTTGTTAACCATATAAATATGTTGACATGAAGATGTTACATGTTAAAACTGACTTAAAGTATATATTGTATATACTGTACACTACATAAAAATCAAACCATACCAAACACGCTGCTTGCTTTTGAAAGTAACTGGGTTTCAGCCATTTGGGAAGGTGTAGCAGATTTCACAGGGACGAGAGGACGCATTTCAGATTTGCTCCAACTTACATGTTCTTCTGTCATAGATTGAAAGATGAAAATAATTGAGGAAGAACAAAAGGAAAGTGAAAGCAGAACAATTTCACAAAAAAATGGCTCTGGGTAGGAGGACAAGAGGAACCAACTTCTTGTTCTTCAGTGCTCCCACTGAGATTGGCAATAGCAAAAGCAATAGCACTTAGACTTATATACCACTCCACAATGTTTTATAGTACTTGAATAGGAAAAAATAATCTGATACCCTTCAGTTATTCCAGACCCAACTTTCAATCCCAGACAGCATGTCAGGCGCAAGGAATCAGAATGACATAGTCAAGAGTTGCTTCTTTATTGTTGCTTACTTACTTACAAGAATCTCTCTAGATAATTTCATTCTCTTGAAAACAGCCAGATAAAGGCTTCTAGTTGTTATTGGACATGTGGCAGAAAATAGAAATAAGGTTGAGCTCACCAAAGAACAGTCTGGCAGAAGTTGCCTCATAGGAGTTTGAACAAACAAGTAATTTCTTTCATTTGCTCCCCTGATCTCACAATATTTCTGAAGTCAATACCAAGAATACACGTTTGGAACAGTGACATGCATATTGTGAGGAAAAAAAGTTATATTTGGTGTATACCTTAAGGAATGCTGAACATAAGACATAGACAAAATATGGAAATAAAATTATGAAAATAATACATTTTATTTATTCATTTATTTTTTCAAATTTACATAGCTCCCCATCTCACAAAACAAGTCACTCTGGATAGCATACAACAAATGTATTTTATTGTGGGATCCTTGACACTCTCTGAATTTGGCTGTTTTCTTGTAGACATTTCATTACCCAACAGCAGGGCTGTCAACCTCGTGCCCCACAGGCTAGATGCATCACACACTGGCCACGCCTACACCTGGTTTATCGAACGGGGAAAAGTCATGATACATCACCTGATGATGTGAGTTTGACATCCCTGCCCAACAGCAACCTCAGAGAGCACCAAGAACCCCATAGTTCAACCTGAGCTGCAAATATTCTTTTCAAAATGTATTGCACCTTATTTATGAAACTCAGTAGTAGACGACATATGAACAGTCCTTCCTCCAGGAAATCTAGGTGGCACTCTCCTTCCCAGTATTTAGGAAGGTGATCAAAATGAAGTTCTGGAGAGCTTGTAAGAATTATATATTATCAATAGGAGATCCCTGTGTTAGTGTAATTTTGATAATTTAACATAGAATAAAAGGCTGTAATGTTAGGAAACATGGAAGGGAAAAGATTAAGAGAACTAGCAACAAGGTGTATGGACTCAGTTCCAGTGGCAATGGGTGCATTGTTGGGAAGACTTGAAATAACAAGTTGGGGATAGATCCTGATGAAGAAAATATATATATGTGGTCGCTAAGAGTAAAAAATAACTTGATGGCCCACAATTTTATTATTTTGTATCATGATTTATGAGCTTTGCAGTGTATTATCAGGAGTCTGGTGTTACAAAAATTAAGAACATGAATTATTACAAGTGACTACAATCCACACTATAATTTATTTTCCAAATAGGATTGTATTATAAGTATGATACACCGTAATGCTGCAAGCTAACTGATGATCATTAGATATTTTGAGTGATGAAAATGGGATAATGCCTTGGGTGAGCTTCATTGGTTTATTTCTTTATTAGATGTTAATCCCATCTTTATTATTTTTATAAATTGTTCAAGGCAGCAAACATACCTAATAGTCTTTCCTTCTCCTATTCTCCTTACAACAACCCAGTGAGGTGAGGTAAGCCCTGAGAGAATGACTGACCCAAAGTCATTTTTTAGGCTTGCAGCTGCAGCCTAAAGCGGGACTAGAATTCATTTCCCCAGTTTTTAGCCCGATGCTTTAACTACTAGACTTTATGGTGGAACATCAATAAAACATTGGTCATTACCACTACCACCTCGCTGGATGCCAAAAATAGCTCCTGCAGTTCTGGCAAATAGTAAAAATTACCTTTTTCCATGGCAGTCTCATGTTCACCTAAGAGGATGCGGATCAGAGTAGCAGCCATCAGCAACAACTCTGAGTCGCACATTTGCAGCAAAAGAAGTATGTAGTTAGCTTTGGTCCAGAAACAGGAGCCTCCGAACCATCTCCAAAGATCCCCCATGGATTGCGCCAGTTTCTGTGGATCCATTGCCCGGTCCAGAGCAGAAGAGACTCTGAAGGTGGAGCTGACGCAGGAACGGGAATAGGTAAAATCCTTGGTTTCGATAGCCTGTAGGAGGTTCCAGGAGTATTTCAGGAGGTCGTGGCTTTGGAATCGGTTGATGATCCCCATCACGAACGTCCTCTGAGTTGCTTGGCTGGCACGAACAAACCACTCTCGGGTGGAAAAAATCTTCCAGGACAAGATGCAGGATTTGCAGCGATAGCAAACCGGAACCAAGTCTGTTTCCTTCTCACATCTTAGATCAGGAGTATACTGCAATTTATATTCTAGGTCAGGCTCAACTTCCGCAACTGAAGGTGTCTTCATGACAGCAATCTTTGATTCACAAAGGAAGTAAATAGCTGGAGTAACTGGTAAAATGCAACCAGCCTCCTAATCTCCCCTTGCCTAACTGTAATTCTACGCCAAGCAGCAGCAAGCCAAAACTGTTAATAAAAGTCCTGGCTAATTTCTGTTGGTGGAACGCTTTTAAAAAAAACTCCTAGGAGACACAGTTGCTACCGTAATTCTTCTAAAATGTGCCTGAGTGGATATTTTTGCAGTAAGCATACCTGTAAATTCCATTAGACAAAGCGCATCAAGCAATTAATAGATAGCAGGAAATGGAATTAAACAACGACCAACTTCAGAATTTAATACCATCAGATTATCTGTTAACTATTTACTATCTGTTAAATGTCAGATGTTGAAAATTGAAAAGATGGCTGTTAGATAACTGGAATTAATGTTATCTTGGAAATCCTAGGTGACAAAGTCTTGGAAAGCCAGTAATATCCATTGATTTGAAAGGACATTTTGACATGAATCATCTAACCTTTGCTCTTTGCATCTGTTAAAGAAGTTGCTTGTACTATTTTGCTAAGGATGGAAATTATTTGTTAGGAATTCATTCTGTAAGAGAATTGTATCCTTTTCTATCTGGTTTCTTGTCTTTGCAATTTGCTTCAAATCCACATCCTTGGAGACAATTCCCATGAACATCCTGCTCCATATAAGATAAGGGGGGGCTGCCCAGGAGCATGAACACACAAGGACAAGGGATACTGGTAAAATAACAAAGTATGGACAGAGCACGGACAAAGAACCTTCCATGGATAAAGAAGGGGAGGGCATGGAGAAGACATTGCCCACATTAATAACGAACCTTTGTCTCTGATTGGATAAACTTAGTTTCTATCAGCATAAAATGTATATAATACTCTGAGCCACTCTCGCAGGGGGTGGCTATTCCTTACATGCATTTTGTCTGTATGTTTTGGACATAGTATTGACTCAGATTTTTTGCTTTAGGCAAAGAATTAAAAAGCTGTTATTTTTCTGTTATTAAGCCTCATCTTGAGTCTCACTCTTTGGCATCTCCGTGGCTCAGGGAAACTTCTGGGACCTTACAGATTCATTTTCTGTAAATGAATAAAAGGGAGTTATTTTTTTTTCTTCCTCTGCCACATTCATTTCATGAATTCTCTAGGTAAATCAGAAACAAAACAGAACTGTCTCAGAGTTACGGTTTGATGGTGCCAATGATTCAAGATATAGTCATTAAAATTATATGAATTTCAAAAAAAGTCTTTGTCCTTCCCTCCCCCCTTTAAATGGGAGAGAAAGACCATTTAAAACAGTAAATAAGAAAGTTTCTCTTTGGACAATCTGCTAGTGGCTGAATAAATGGAAATGACATTGTTTTGATCAAGTACTTAGAGAACAGGTCATACAACACCCCAACAGTTTGTAGTACTGATCTTGCTGTAGAGTCTTTCTTTCTAAGTTCTTAATCCTACACTTTTCTTACTTCTTGCTTTCTTTCCCACAATGAGCTTTTCATTATTTTAACTCAGTTTCTCTTTTGCTTCCCTTTCTTCCCCTTAAAGCAATTAATTAATTGGGAATCTGCTCTCTCCCTTACATTGACCATCACTTTTGTCTGACATCTCCTCACGATTTATATCAATTTGGAACAGATTCATTTGGAACAGATATGCTCTCACACAGGTGTATGCTAACTTAAAAACTCAATTCTAGCACAACTTATCTGGTACCA
The DNA here is from genome assembly GCA_023653725.1 of Bungarus multicinctus. Lineage (NCBI taxonomy): Eukaryota > Metazoa > Chordata > Lepidosauria > Squamata > Elapidae > Bungarus > Bungarus multicinctus. Next base: position 111,315,270 of record CM042834.1, on the reverse strand, counting down.
ATTTATAAAATACAGAACTACTGAAATGTTGTCATTGGAGAGGGAGAGCACAAGTAAAGTTCAACCAAAAATCTGTCCATAACTGGAATATCAGTTTTCACTTCTGACATTCAGAAAACAATGGGTCATATTTAAGACTCTCACCAATAACTGTCAAATATTAACTTGTTATGACTTTACCTTGACTATGATACATTTTCTGCTTCAACTTTCACCTACACATCTATTATGTCTCTGGATGCTTTTAAGAATAAGCACCACTCTATTTTTATATGGCACTTAATGACATTATTATTATGGTTTCTTCCAACTGTTTATTAGTTTTTCATATAAATAATTCACAATTAAGTCTCTTAGAGATTAATCCTTTTTATTAATCATTTCCAGTGAGGAGAAAACTATCTTCACATTTCTGTTTAAAATGTTGGTCTTATTATGAATTCAGCTTCATCCCTCTTGAGATTTTTTTTTTTCCTTTAGTCACCAGGCTATGAAATCCTGTGAAGTTTTTTGAAAAAGTGTAGGTGTAGTTTTAGAAATTTCCACTATATCTAAGGTTGAGGAGCTACCTGTAAGTTTCATTTTGTTCATACTGTTCATAATTTTGGCTAAATAAACAAGCACAATGAGCATTCAGGTCAAAAACTTTTATTTGTTTTAGTTAATAGTAAGAAGTTATTCAGATTACATTAAAATCATTTTACTGAAATCAATAAAAGGTATATTACATATAATTCACATTATGAAACTGTGATTCTGTACTATGGTGTCTGTGTACTTCAACAGAGACAAGGAAGCATTGATTAGATTTTGGTTACCAGAGTCACTAAAACGATTTCATAAAAGGCTGCCAAACAGCATTTTAATGACATTTTTAAAATAATTCTTAAATGTTGACTATTGTTAATTTATTTTAATTACATTCAGATTGAATAAATCTTAATATTTGGCATGGTTTCACTCAGTCTAAAATTGGGGTTAAGGTCCTGTTATATCACTGAAAGGTTAAAAGCAATCTTTAACCTGAAAAAAATTGTGCTTTGGTCAATCAGATTCTCTGGATGAAGTCAAAATTCAAACAGTAGAAGTAATAGTAATGGTGCTGATGGTGATGGTGATATTTGTAGTAGAACAGTCATTTACTTAAATATATTTCAAATGCTTTTACTTTTCAGCACTCATTTTCTGAAACTTTGGACACAATATTAAAAATTTAGCGCTGGGATGGAGGAAAAAATATTTTTGAGACAATTGTTAATTTATATTTTACGTTTGATGGCTCGAATGTACCGATGCTTCCCATCCTTTCTACAGCTCATAAACAAGTTCTCTAAATCTATCTCCTTAGAGTCTGCAGTCAATTCAAAAGTGAAGTTCTGGAGCAGATTGGTAAACGTTATGAAGATTTCCATATTAGCCAATGACTCTCCTGGACATACTCTCTTCCCTGTAAAAAGAAAAAAAAAAAGAAGATAAATGAGCAGAGGGAGTGTTGGCTATGTTTGCCATTTTTGAGTTATTTCCAAAAATTACAAAGGGGAGATGCAAACAAACAAACAAATTAATTTACAACTGTCTTTATGCTACCCAGAAAGTAAGGCTTCATCTCAGATTAACAGATCTAGAAGAAAGACCAAATAAAGAATATAAAAGTGACATGGCAAGTCAAAGTATTACATGGCCAGTACATTTAAAAAAGAATAGCTGGCAAAGCAAGTAACAACAAAACCTGACAATGACTAACAGCAGAAAAATTGAAGAAAGAGACTAATTCTGACTGCATACTATATATGCATATATAATGCCTACTAAGCAAGAATTGAGAAGGTAGTAAAGAAAGTAAATGCCAGCTCTATAAAAAAGCTGAAGAAACAGTGGACCGCCTAGTTATCTGCTGCAGGAAGATCACATTCTGTTCATGGAGTAACAGAATAGATTGACTACAAACAAAGTAGCAAAAATGGTGCACAGCAAAAAGTACCATTCATCTGCAAGCAAGAACTGGTAGGATCATAAAGCAGACAAAGTAATAGAAAATGAAGACACTAAATTGCTTTGGGACTTTAGAATTCAAACAGATAAGCACCTGCCACATAACACTCAAGAGATGACAGTTATTAATAAGAAAGACAAAAAAAGTATTTATAATAGATGTAGCAGTACCTTGAAACAGCACAATAGAAGAGAAATATCTGGAGAAAATCACAAAGTATAAAGACTGCAAACAGAACTAGAAAGCCTTGTAGCAAAAGAACTGTAACAATGGTAATAGGCACCTTTAGTGCAATTCCAAAATAACTAGAGCATCATTTGAACAACATTGAAAAGCTTACATCCTGCAATGAAGCCTTTAACATCATCCGGCAAGAACAACCTATCCAAGGTCCTTGGGAAGGAATCAATAAGTAGACAAGAATGTCAAATTCAGTCTAAATATCTGGCTGACTGTGCAACCAACCATAATAATTAAAAAGAAACACAAACTTTTTAAATAGGCAAGACCTAACAATATTACTGAGATAACTACCCTGTAGACCAGGGGTGGGATTCTACCAGTTCGTATCTATTCACTAGAACCAGTTGTTAACATTCTAAGCAGTTCAGAGAACCGATTGTTAGAAGAAATTACTGGCCTAATCCTGTAAGGAAGGCAGGAAGGAAACATCCTGGTATTGCTTACAGAAACTGCCTCTCCGTTAACCCTTATTACATTCTTGGCAAGACTAGACTTCCTGTCTCACGAACATCTCTGGAATTTTTTTCCCCTCCTTTGCTGGTACTTTGCTCGTGTGGAGTGACCATTCAAAGTTACAATGGCACTGAAAAAAGTGACTTATGACCATTTTTCACACTTATGACTGTTGCAGCATCCCCACAGTCATGAGAGGCCAGGTGAGAAGTTGCGTGCCTCGATGTGAGTGATATTGAGTTGGCCACGCTTAGCCAATAACATGACCATCAAGCCACATCCACCCAGTCACATGACCACCAAGCCACACCCACCAACTAAGCCATGCCCACAGAACCGGTTGTTAAAAAATTTGAATCCCACCCCTGCTGTAGACCTATATGACTTACATTCACATTGGCAAAGAAAATTGTGCCATGGAAATGACATAATCAGATTTCCTGAATCTTCTTGGAACCATAAAATTAGGGTGGAAGAGGTTGCTACCTATCAAGACTACAATACTGGGAACAGGCACTAACTCTCTGCCTCAATTTCTCCACCCTATAGTAGGTGGAGTCTCTCCTCCCTGCTCTTTTCTTCATGGAGTAACAAAAACTAAAAGTAAGAAATAAGGAACTAGAAACAAGTCACGGAAGTTTATTTTTATGTATGACAACTGCAGCCAGATTATTATAGGCCCAAAATTGGAAACATTTCCCACAATGAAGGAATGGTTGGTGAAGATCATGGAACTTGCAGAGATGGCTAAATTAATTTCTTTGATTAGAAAAAAAGACAATAGCTACATTTATGGCTGTATGAAAACCTCTTATAATCTTTTTGCATGAAAGAAAGAAAAAATGACTTATGGTTTCAATTATTAAGAAAAAATGGATAACAGAAGAAGTGAGGGTTTTTTTCAGTTTTTAAGGAGATAACTTTGTAATCATACTTGTATATGCTGCAAAAGAAATTGGAAGCTTTTTAAAAATTTCTTTTCATTTTGTTTTCTGCACTTTTGTTTTTTCTTTTTTTCTTTTCTTTTAGGCTACATTAGTTTTTTATGTTATCTTTAAATCTGTTAATAAATACTTTCATTTACAAAAAAAGAAACGGGCAAAGGAAACAGCATCAGGAAAACCGAAAAGAAGAAAATATTAATCACCCCCAGTGCTTTGCTCCTATCATGATCTGTATTTATCTCCTTGCTCTATATTGCCTGTGGCTTTTCAAGAAAAAAAAAAGTCCTCCTTCAGTAGAGGAGTTGATTAGCAACACTATGTATCTTCTGATTCTAAAAAGTTTAAAAATTTTCCTTTGTGATTGAATCAGGGCATCAGGAAGAACAGTCCCCATCAGCATAGGTGAAGTAACAGTTCAACAGCGTTATCGGTAACTGACCAACCTTGAAGTCCTCAGATCAGCCATAACCCCTTTATTACCTGCAGAGAAAGGCAAGTAGGCATCTTTCTTTTGGAATTCACCATTCTTATCCAAAAAATGAGCTGGGTCAAATGTCCTAGGATTATCCCAGCAGAGAGGATCAAAATGCACTGAAGCCCACAATGCAAGAACAGTTGTGCCCTTTAAGGAGACAAGAAGATACAAAGAGCAAATGTGGGTTTTTTCTCTATAAAAAAACAGGCTGCTCTTAATTCTTCCAAAAATGTGAATTCTTGGAAGATTTAAAAAATAAAACATTGATGCAATTTACAAGGTTTCTCCATACCTGGTGTTGACCGCTGCATATTCATGTTTAAGACCTTACAGAAAATTATATTAATTGTAACAAGACTGAATTGCCTTCTATGTTTCACAAACATAATGTACATTTATCCCAATTTGTATTATTAAATTTTATTTCAGATTATAGGTGGAATTTATGGTAATTCCTAAATTCTGAAGCTTCACTATTGTGGTCTAAGTAACCAAAACAAATCTAATCAAAAATTGGAGTGATGTTATTAAAAATTCTTGAGAAATGTAAAGTTATCTATTTAAGATTTCATTTGTTTTCATCAAAAAAAGCTTATTTTGAATTATTTTAGAAATGGCCTCGATTGTGTTAATATTGTGCTTCCATGGTACAGCAGCACCATTATAATTTAGTGGCTTTGATAAATTTCTCTATGGTGCCCTTTATCCAGAATGAGGGATTGGGGGATTAAAAGATTCCAAACCAATACAGAAGGCCAGGACAGAGACAGTGGGTGCCTATTTAGCCCATTACAGTTGCTCACTGATAATGTTATACTCAGCCTTCACCATTTTCTGCCAGACCTTCATTTCAGCTTGGTTTTCTTGCAGACATTTCATTATCAGATTAATAATGTCATCAGCACTTCAGAAATCAATTGGTTTGTTGTTTATAGCATTCTGTGGATTTGGGGAGATATTTTTCCTTGACTAACCCGGTTTATTTGAGTGGTTAAGGGTTTGTAATAGGGAAGATGTACTCAGGGTTGCTGCTTCTTACTTCTTTTTAATATTTTTTGGATGATTTATCAGTTAGGTTTATTACTATATTATCTGATGATAGCTCATTTTTCAAGCTCCAAACTTCTAAGAATTCTATTGTATTCTGAATCCTGTTTTGATCTAAGACATCTAAAGTTTCTCAGTTGAAATTGTGGTTGAACTTGCTTGTGTGTTGTGAAATTAAAGAACTTTTATCACATCTTCTGATGGACAACTCAGATTGAGATATCTAATTTGCATGTGTTGAAGTGAGCTATTGCTATATCCCAGTAGTATGCAACTATATTTAACTATATGGCACCTTATACAGTGACAATAAAAATGATAACTCCATTGAGAAGTTTGAAACTTTTAAAAAATATATGGATACCAAAAGAGAGTTTTCATTAGAAATCAAAAACACAGGAGCTAGTGCTTCAAGGAAGGTGCTTCTTTTAATACAGGAGATTCTGAAGCATTGTTTTATTATTTTTATCTTCTGTTCAATCATGTTTTATCTTCTATTCTCTGTGATTTTGAGGACAAGTCCCTGCAGCTTTTTTGGCAAGGATTTTCAGAAGTGCCTTGCCATTGTCTCCTTCCTAGAGCTGAGAGAAAGTAACTGGTCCAAAATCATCCAGATGGTCTCCCAGTTTCTAGTCTGTTGCTGTAACCACTAGACCACACTAATTCTCTAATACTGCTTATTCGTATTGTGTTCTTCTTATAATATTTATAGCTTCTGTAATCTAACATAAATGTTTCATTATTATATTATTTTATAACATCAAACTATATAAACTGTTTCTATTGTATATAAAATTTGAACTATATTTTAAATATGATATTTTAAATTGTGGTTTTGGCAAAACAGTTGAGTGAGGGAAAGCTATTACGGTAGGAATATGTATACTCCTATCCATTCTTTTTATGTATACATGTATCTTCTTTCAAAATTAATTACCTGTTTTAAAAACTCAAAACTTGCCTAAAATTATCATTTATTTGGGAAACAAATTATTAAAAATGCCTGCAGATATGAAAAGATTCAGTACTCTAACAAAACAGTACTTTTCTTCCATCAGGAAGGCAGAATTTTAGAATACAATAGAGGCAAGCTAAATTCATTAATCCATCATTTTTACTGATAGTTTTGCATCCTTTTTCCATTCTGGGAGAAGATTTCCATCATTATATTATGAATAAAGGTTTAATGAAAAAAGCATTAATCATCTTTCTAAACATCCTTAGTTCTTGGTCAAAGAAGAAAATAATTAATTTTTATAGCTAAGAACCTTAGGAGAAATCAATGAAACTCTGCAGGATGAAAACTGTCTAGAATCATGAATAACATTTGCAAATAAGTAGAGAGTTCTGTAAAACCCAGTGGCCTAAACTGAAAATGATATTCAAAAAATGATATTCAGCAATTATAGCAGAAGTTTAATTGTTCTGCAATTATAAATACATATATATCTAAGTGCAAAGAGAATCCCAGACTTTGGGATTTTTCATACCCGAGGGATGAAGTGTCCCTTGAAAATCACATTCTGTGTTGTTGTACGTGGGAAGTTCTCACTACTCCCAGACTGAAAACGTAGTATCTCATGAGCAAATGCATTGGTATAGGACAGCTTCACCTTATCCTCCATGGTGGGCTGGCGGTTTGGTCCCACAACATCATCGATTTCCTGCTGCATTTTGGCTGCAATGAATCAGACATTGTTAAAGCAGTAATATTGTTTCTTAAACTATTCCAGACCTAAATCATACTCATCCTTCTATAACAGATAATCAGATGCAAAATGTGCCCTTAAAGACTAGTTAAACAGGTTATCCTGTGCCACTATCCATTTATATCTCTACTTTATACTTAAGGACAATGACTAGCAATTTTCACTGGCTGGATAAGAACTTGGGAAATCTGCCCCAATTCCTATGCAAAATGTGGGCTAAGCTGGGTGGGTGCTTGGAAGTTTATTTTCCCACCCAATCCTCTTCCCCACCTGCGGTAAAGACATTTAACTTATTGATCACTAGGTAAAGGTTTCCCTGTCTAGTTGTGTCTGACTCTAGGGTGCAATGTTCATCTCTGTTTCTTGGCCTAAGGAGCCAATGTTGTCCAAAGACATTTTATGTGATCCTGTGGCCAGCATGGCTATACGCCAAAGGAGCACAGGCAGCAAATTCACCATCTCTTTAACTGTAAGATAGTGGTCATCCAAATTTATGTAATCTGGGCAGCTGCTGCAATAAATGTTCTTGGAGTCAGAGGTCATAAATGGTACTTTGGCGCATGAAAGAACTTGTTTTCTGCTAGTTCCACACAGGTTCTCCAAATGACAGCATAGATATTGCTCTGATCATAGAAAAGGATAGGAGAAGACAAACATAGCTATATTTTGACATTTTATCTGTATCATGTTCAGTTTCAGTGATGCACCACACTTTTTGAACCAAGTTACATAAGGAGAAAAACTGGGGAACCACATCTTCCCCAAGAGCAGTGATGGCCATTGGGAAAGGAATTCTTTTCTGCCCAGGCCATACAAATGCAAGACCATCACCTTTCTGTTACATTTTCTATTAAGTAGATAGATTTCAGGGCTTCCATATTTCTCCAAAATGATTATTGACCTCTCAACCCCTAATAGATAACAGAGGGTTAGAGTTTTCTCCTCTTTTGGCCACCATGTGGTAGACTGCCATATTTGTTCAGTTGGATGAAGCCATTGGCTGAGTTGTTAGAATTTGCAACTTAAAGCTATATTTTCATCAGTTTACATTGCAGGATAGAATGCACTTTAAAAAAAAATAGTAGCATTCCATGAGAAGAAATGAAGAATTAGAGCTTCCAACACCCCACGATTACTAGGAATTTCCTCATCCTTTATGTTAAAGGACAAGAGATTTTCCAATTATGTTAATTAAGTTAGAGATAGGCTATTCAATTCCAGAGCTTTGCAATCAACTGATGGGTCAGTAAAAATGTCTAAAAGGGCAGCGGCTAGGGAGAGGGAGCCACATGACACCCCTGCCAAAAAAATAACAATGTAAAACAGATGCTGGCCCCAGAAAAGGGTATATGAAGGTGGTTCCACAAGTGAAATGCCAAGATAATGCTACTTGAGTAGAGTAGACTTTTGTCTTCAGTTGTCTTAAGCTTCCTCAGAATACCATGAATTGTCTCAAAGAGAAGACATTTGATTTTCATCATTTTCCTGTTGGAACCTCTTGAACCAGCTTAAGCCTTCCTTAGCAGCAGAATAGAAGTTCTATTGTGAAGACACTTCTTTAGTAAATGATAAGTGGGTATCTTATACCACAATAAGTATGCTGAATGTGTAAGTCCCTAGAGGCCAAGGGGTGCAGTGCAGCACAAGTGTGGCAGGAGTGGTTGGCTGCAGGATGGGGGAGGGTGTGCGACTGGCCTGCAAGACATGGCATGGCTATGTAGGGGAACTGCGTTGGTGGCTGGCATGGCACACAATGGCTGCTACAAGCTAGGGCAGAGCACAGGTAACTGATCAAAATGATTTGCAACTTTCCCTGCCAGTTTGCTCTTTGACATTCCTTGTGGGAAGACAGCAGGGAAGGTTGTAAATCAAGTGACTATAGGACCTTACAACCATAAGGGCCCGTGGAAGGGGTTATTCCTCTGTCCTGGTCCTCCTAGATCTTTCGGCGGCTTTTGATACTGTCGACCACAGTATCCTATTGCAGCGGCTGGGGGGGTTGGGGGTGGGAGGCACCGTTATGCGGTGGTTCTCCTCCTTCCTCTCTGACCGCTCGCAATTTGTGTTGGCAGGGGGGCAGAGGTCGGCCCCGAGGCCCCTGGTTTGCGGGGTGCCTCAGGGGTCGGTGCTCTCGCCCCTCCTGTTCAACATATATATGAAGCCGCTAGGTGAGATCATCCGTGGCTTTGGGGTAGAGTTCCATCAGTACGCTGATGACACCCAGCTGTACATCTCTACCCCGGGCCACCCCGATGAAGCCGTCGAAGTGATGACCCGATGCCTGGAGGCCGTGCGGTGTTGGATGGGGCGGAACAGGCTTCAGCTCAACCCATCTAAGACTGAGTGGCTGTGCTTCCCGGCACCCCGATACAGCCGGCTGGTTCCATCGCTAGCTGTGGGGGGGGAAATTCTTGCCCCCACAGAGAGGGCCCGCAATCTGGGTGTCCTCCTGGATGTACGGCTGTCATTGGAAGATCATGTGGCGGCCGTCGCCAGGGGGGTTTTGGACAGATCCGTAGGATCTATCAGTTGCGACCCTTTCTGGATCGGGATGCGCTTCGCACGGTCACTTCCGCCCTGGTGATCTCCCGCCTAGACTATGCCAATGCTCTCTACATGGGGCTGCCTTTGAAGAGCATCCGGAGGCTCCAGTTGGTGCAGAATGCAGCCACGAGGGTGGTAATGGGGGCACCTAGGGGCTCCCATGTTATGCCACTTCTACGCGCGCTGCATTGGCTCCCGGTGGCCCTCCGGGTGCACTTCAAGGTCTTGGTCACTATCTTTAAAGCGCTCCATGGCTCGGGACCAGGTTACTTGCGAGACCGCCTCCTGCCACCATCGGCTTCCCACCGACCGGTACTCTCCCATAGAGTGGGCCTCCTCGGGGTGCCGCCGGCTGGACGGCTGGCGACCCCGAGGGCGCGGGCCTTCTCATTGGGAGCACCCCCTCTCTGGAATGAATTACCCCCGGAGGTAAGGGCCGCCGTCGGTTGCTCAAAACGCATTTATTTCGGCAGGCCGGACTGGCCTAGGGGTTTTTAAATTTTAATCGGGTTTTAATCTTTTTAATACTTGCTTATATTTTATTAGAGCCATATTGCATTTCAGTTTTTAAATTTTAATATTTTATGTTGTCTCATATTTTGTACCTTGTATATGTGTTTTTATTGGCTGTTCACCGCCCCGAGTCCCCTCGGGGAGAGGGGGCGGTATATAAATCAAATAAATAAATAAATAAATAAATAAATAAATAAATAAATAAATAAATAAATAAAATAAGAGTGAGCCAGTTGCCAAGTGTTCAAATCATGGTTATGTGACCAAGAGGTTGTATGGATGGCTGGTCCTTGCTTTAAGGACTGGTTGTAAGTACCATCTGTTTATGTCTATCATAACTTTAATGGATTCTGAATGAGTCACTATTAAATGAGAATATCAGTATTTGAGTTATGGCATACATTTTCAAACATTGTTAAAATTGTTTCAATTATATTCAATTTCAATATAAATTAATGGGGGGGACATTGATAAATAATTCTGATCCTCAAATTACCAAATTTGATATGGAGGTCTTGTGGGGCCTTCATTACAAGGTTGATTATTACAATATGTTCATTAACACAGGTACATGCAAATCACCAAGGAAACATATAGATTCCTACTGTCTGAAGTTTTATTAGTAGATTAACTGGGAAAGTGTGATCTAGCAGTTAAGGCACCAGGCCAGAAGACAGGAGACTGTGATTTCTACTCTCACTTTGGGCATGAAAGCCACCTAACATAGTCACTTTGTCTAAATTATAGCACAGCTATATACCTTGGACTTCTGGGAACCTGGCCAGAAGGATAATACCGTATGCAATAGCATTGGCTGTGCTATCTGTTCCAGCAATTAACAGCTCAAACACAGTCATGACCAAGTCTTCCATACCAATAACGTTAGAATTTTGTTCCTGTAAAGTAAGGTAGAAATAAAATAAAAGGCAGAAGTTTATAATGTGTAGCTTCATCATTATTTCATAAAATTGTCCATCTACTTCTTCTTACTTTATCTTTTTTCTAGACCAACTTAGAGAGGAGGCAGGGAATAATCCAATATAAAATCCTCCCTATTGTCTATATTAATTTGAATATCCAATGCAACTTAATAGATGTTTGGATCAGATAGATCAATGTTTAAATGAAAGAGACAGAAACTAACAAAAAAAGAGCATCCCAAACCAGCCATTCAACCTCTGAAATGTTTTTCCAAAGTTTGCCAGTGAATTATACTTTAAGTGCAATGATTGAATGGATGAATGAGTGACTAGTTAATTACTTACTTTGTTTTAAGGCAATTAATTCATATTCAGTTCTTGTCCTGGCCCCAATGGGTGCACATCAAAAGCCCATTCTCTACAGGACTCTCACTCCGCCCCCCCCCCCCCCCCCAAAAAAAAAAAAAAAGATAGCATTCCTCTTCTCTACAGCTTTACCTACTACCAAATTGGCTTTGCTAACTCATGGCATGATATAGACGTGGGCTATGGCACCTCCTTTAGTGCTAAAATGGACATTACAGGCAGATCCACACAACAGTTTCTTAAGGAGTGAGTTTGTTTGTTTACAAACATCATTATTTCTAGGAGATCTCAATTCCTGTTGGCTGCGCATAGGAGGGAGACACCATCTTTTTTGCCTTCTGATGTCTCAAGAGTACAGATTGCTGCCATCATCAGAGAATGGAGTACAAGTGCATAATTGAAATTCTGTCCCTGTTGTACTTGTGTGCAAAATATCCTTGCAATATACCTTTTCTAATTTAATGAGGAAGCAATCAATAAAGTCTCTGGGATTATCGGGATCCAAGGTCTTCTTGTGAGAATCCACTCTAGTCCTAATGAAGTCACAAATCTTGAGACAGTCAGTGACAGCTTTATTGTGAGGTCCGGGAAGGAATTTCATGAGACTTGGCATTGCGTTGTACACCTGTAACATGGTGATATAAAAGTTAGCCTTTCTCAGTCCATCTCTTTTGCTCTGCCTTCTGTGCACTGCACAGAAAAAAATGGCTTTTCTATAAAGTGTCCCCTTAGTTCTACTTTTTTAAATAAATAAATGAAATGCAAAAGCAGTATAAACATTTTCACTGTAATGTGCAGTGCCTGCTAATCAAATGAATATAAAATATAATCTCATGGAAACAAGCTTATTTAGTTACATTTTTTTCTCTTTAGCTATAGCTCAGGGGTGGGATTTAGTTATAATTCAGGGGTGGGATGCTACCAGTTTTGCCCAGCTCTATAGAACCGGTAGCTCTGAACAGCAGCAGACACCGAACCGGTTCTGTGTTTGCTGCTGTTTGGCCTACATGCCTGCCCAGGCTCTTACCTGTCCTTTATTTCCTGCTTTTTCAACCTCAGCTGCTTTGCGCGGCACAGCTGAGATTGAAAAAGCAGGAAAAGAGGCTTTTCAAATGCTGTGCACCGGCACACAGTGCTTTTCAGCTCTCCAGGCAGCACAGCTTAAGATTATTTTACACACGTGCACAGCGAGTGTCTGGCATGCAAAACGTAGTCACCAAACTGATAGTAACACCGGTTGAATCCCACCCCTGCCTCAATTGCTGTTTGAGAAATAATGGAATGAAAGCCGAGGAGTTATGGAAGACTTAAAAAACAATGATTTATGAAGGCCTCAAAGTCAGCTCAGAAGAAACAAGGCTGAAGTTTTATCCATCTTGAATAACTCTGGAAAGAATCACTGATAAGTCAACAACATGTGAACTAACCAGGAGCAAGATGAACAAGAGATGCAGACTGATTTTCACAAACACACTTTTTAGGTCACTTTAAAAAGCCTCCAATTTTTGTAAGTTGGAGGGAACTAACTGAACCAACCCTCTTAGACTTAAACAAAGAGAAATCTTGCTTGTAGAGCAACATAAAGTTGGCATACCATTCCAGGAGCACTCAAAAAGAAACCTACGAAATTCTTCAAAATTTCCAATATTTCAATGAAGATTTTATCATCATAAGAGAATCGTTTCCCAAAGATAACAGCACACACCACATTAGAAACAGCAGCTGCGATGGTTGGGACTACATCGAAAGGCTGATCTGCAACAGCAAAAAGAAAGAAGATATTACGTGACCATGTTTTGCATCCCCCAAATCTTTTTCTCTAGTGACTTTGTGAATTTTCTTTACTCTACATTCTGTTTAGACTTTACACACATGTGGAATCCTTATGGTTCCAGTGACTCCTGGAAATTTCCAATGCACAGCCTGATTCTAATAAATTATGTCATGGTTGTAATTTGTGCCTCTCTGAAAGACAATGAAAGAGCAGATGGGCCATTTTTCAGGAACTTCTCAATCTAGTGAACAGTCTCTGGAAGTCAGGATTCAAGACACACCATGTGCCATCCAGGTAGATTTCAACCCACTTTTTAATTCTAATCAGCTACCATCCGAAGTATAACCAGAAAGGCAGAACATTAATTCAAGAAAAAACAAGTATTTGTTTCTGAATTTAAAGATGAATAAATAAATATACCATCTCACAGTTTTGTTGTTGTGAAGCAAATGGAGGCAAGAGCATTATGTACACTATATTGTGTTGTTCACATAAAGGTGGGATATAATTCTATTAATCAATAAAAATCGTTTGCAATGTAGGATCACCTTCAAAGCTTGATATCTTCTCCACCAAACAATGAGCTTCTTCTGACATCTGTTCAGCCATTGATTTCTTCCCCATTCCAAAGTTCCTCAAAGTGGTAAGAGTAAAGCGACGCAGAATCCTCCATCTTTCTTCTTCACCAATAATCCCTGAAAGGATAGAAATTGCAGTAACAAACAACAGACACGGCAGCATTTTTTTAAAGAACAAAAAAGCAACTTGCCCAGTAGTCTTCCTCACCCACAAAACATCTACCCTTCCAGTGGCGGGATTCAAATTTTTTTACTACTGGTTCTGTGGGCGGGGCTTGGTGGGCGTGGCAGGGGAAGGATACTGTAAAAACTCCAGTCAGAGGAGGTATTTGCCGGTTCTCTGAACTACTTAAAATTTCCGCTACCGGTTCTGCAGAACTGGTCAGAACCTGCTGAATACCACCTCTGTACCCTTCTCAAATGTAAAAGTAAACATGCATTTCTTTTTCCTTGAGTCATTGATAGTTTGGCAAAAGGAAAAGAATTTCAATTTTCTCATGAGTTTGCACTCTACTTATTCAGATTATATCTTGAGCAACTGCAGACACTGCAGCTCAAAAATCTTTTGTTTGTGAGGGAATATTGAATATAGGGTATAATTTCCCCCAGACCACCCAACTGACCACCATATTATTTGGATTCTAATGCCAATCAGCCAAATGTGGGATAAGTGACTTCAGTTGTGCTTCTCTTAGTTTGATACTTCGTTCTCTAACCATGGTTTTGATTGAACAACTTTTCAACTACCTCCAAGAGGTTTAGTATTTTATTTTTCATTACTTTAAAAAAATGACTACCATCACTTCCTTTAAAAAGTTAATATTTTTATCTTTTTTCTAGCAATTGGAAACTACATCTCAAATTGAAGTGAAAATGATCTGCACTTACCATAGCCCTTGCTTATTTCAACAACGATAGGTATAGGAGATCGTCCTCCAAATTCTTCACTATGAGTTATCAGGGCATCTTTCACTGCCTCGTATCCACAAACTACCACCAATGGCTTTGGTCCTAGCCAGATAGTAAAAACTGGACCATACTTCTTAGCAAGCTTAGGACAAAAGACATCAAAGATATGAATCAGTAGGATTTGAGATCTCATTTTTGGATATCTGATTCAATTAATAGCTCTGAATACATATTAATATTTCTCATTTAAGTTTAAAAAGTTATTACCAATGTAAGAGCTAAACAGATAGGCCTTTTCCTAATCTAACAAAAATGGATTTCAAAGTGCTATGTTAATTTTCATATTAGTATTAGAAATAACCCTCAGATTAAGTTTTCCCAACTTGAACTTTTTCCACTTGAATTTTAATTTACTATAGTTAAAAACCTTGATGGCCAAGAATTATAGTAGCTCATCCCAAATGCATGGTTCAAAAAAGATGCAGAATAAATTCATTGTGATTAAAAGAAACAGATTCGTATTAAAAATGATTTTGCTTTGCTTTCATATTACAGCATCATTCTGGGTTCTCCATTAAATGTCACAAGTGTGACATTCAAAAATCATGCTACAACATGCATTGTTTATCCTGGTTTGTTTATTTATTACATTTAACTACCAAATTCCCAAGAGCTCTGTCCAATTCCCGAGTAAAAATAATGAAACACAAGAAAAACACAGCAATAAAAAATGACAAAGGGGAAAATAATCAAAGGAACAAGCATGAAAAAGAATGGGTCTACATAAACCAAAGGGAGCTTCCTTGTCAAAGGTCTAGGAAGAGAGGCAGGACTTTAAGGGCCTTTGAAATGCCAAAAGAGTGAGGGCCATTTAGATCTGGGTATTCCAGAGGGCAGGTAGTGCTACTAAGAAACATGACTGGAGTGAGTTTAGATAATTGGTTTCTTCCATGGTTCACATCACTTGCAGATTACCCATCATCTCAATAACCTTCTCCAGAAAGGGAACATGTATTTATTGAAAATATTGGATCCAATGGTGCACTATTGCCTCTTTCAAGGCAGAAGTCACCACCTCCTCAATCAAGGATGCTGACACCACACTAAAGATCTAACCGTGAGAACTCAGAATAGGCCCAGATGCCAAACTGATGGCAAAGAGAACTTTGCCTGAAAATGAATACCAAATCATGCTATCAGGCCAAGCACCTGGTTTTGCAGCTGACCCTGCCCACTACCCTGATTTCTCTTCACAGTAGTTTTCCCTTCCCATAGCATCCCTCTCACCCAGAAAAAGACTGCTAAAAAGCTATTAGTAATAGTAAAGAGGCAGAAATATTGATATTTCAATATCCTTATAATCACAAAGTATTCCCTAATATGGGTTTTTACTCGCACCCAGACTTCCTCTCCCCCAAGTCCTACCATGCTGCCTCAATGTGGCAGAGAATGTTCCTTGGAGGGATGAGCAAAGAATGTTGGGAGTGTATGCCAAACTATATATTTCCAGCAAGGTCACCCATGGTGCAAAGGTCATCCCAGATGCCCAGCTCAAGCAAAAGGCATCTATATTGGGCTCCAGTAAGATAGGAAGATGCTAGTGGTATTTGTTCACTTTAGTGAGAAGGACAGTTCATACTGTGTGGGATAATGCAATGGTAAATTACTTCTGCATTTTTTATCAAGAAAACCATATCAATTAAAAATATAAAATAATTGACCATGTAGGCCAGATGATGGGCTCATGTTTTTGAGGAAGAGTTGAGGATCTTTCAGGGTACTAATGATGTTTATGACATGGCAAGATGTCAGGAGTCTAGTTGCTGAAGTTGCTACATGGGGGGAAAAAATCCAAAGCTATAGAGATAGAATTACATAGGAACACAGAATATAAAAAGCACTGAACTTGGGAAGGCTGAACACAGTAAAAGATGAAATGAGTAGAAATTGACAGTTAAGGTATCAATAAATCAAGATGAACTAGATCAGAAATTTTAGTCAGAAAATCACACTGTTTATTACACAGTACATGAAAAGAAGAAAGAGTCTTGTTTTTATTATTGCAAAGTTTTTACAAGAATATATCATACAACCAATGCCTGAATATCAATTACCGGTAGACTTTGTGGACAACTCTTCAATTTGACGATCATTCAAATGTATGCTCTAACTATTGACACAGAAAAAGAGGAGATTAATGGGTTTTATGATCAAGTTCAATTGGAAACTGACAGAACAATGTGCTGTTGATTGGAGACAGGAATGCCAAAGTTGGAAATATGAAAGAAACATAATTGGAAACTGAAGTGAAGAAGAAGACCAATTTATCAATTTCTGCCATTTCAACAAGTTCTTAACTAAGATTTGGTTAACTAACAACCAAAATGACCCTTCTACACATGGATGTTACCAGATGGAGCATATAGCAATTAAACTGGGTATATTATTGCTAAAAATGAGGTGGAGAAGCTGCATAATTGAAACAGCCAAAGATTATCCAAAAGAAGGATATGTCTCGTTTATAGAAAGATCTTTAATAGTGTTGATCTCATCAAGCTGTAAAAAGTGTTCAGAAAAATCGGAGTTCCAGAATATCTCACTGTCCTCCTGAGGAACTTATATTTTTTTAATTTATTGTTATTTATTTAGTTGTCAATTTGTCAATTGCTTACAAGATAATAGGTATAAGTAAAAACATAGTTATGAATACATGGATACATATAAGAAAAATAAAATATAAAAGAAACAATAGGACAGGGACGGTAGGCACGTTGGTATGCTTATGCACGCCCCCTACAGACCTCTTAGGAAAGGGGTGAGGTCAATAGTAGACAGTCTAAGGTTAAAATTTTTGGGGTTTCAAGTTGCACTTGATAGGTCAGATACCAAAGGCTTCAAAAATATTCAAATGCCATGCTGTGCCTATATCTATAAAGATCAGACATATGTAAGCCATGGTATTCTCTGTAACACTCTACAGAATGAAAGTTTGACTTTGAAGAAGCAGGATAGAAAGAGTATTGATAACTTTGATGTTGGAGAAGATATCTGAGAATATTGCAGACAGACAAAAAACTGATTGTTGGAGCACTAAACCAATAAACTCAGACTTCTCATTCAAAACACAAATAACCAGGTTCAAATTATCCTACCTCAGGCACATTATGCAAAAATATAGATCTCTGGAAAAGGTTGCAATATTGGGAAAGGTAGAAAGAAAGAGAAGACTCTATGATCTCTAGGAGTTGAAAATGACTTGATGGTATTTAATAAATCAACCAGTAAACCTGTGTCTGGACAGGTTGACTTCAAGTCTTCTAGCACGTGTTCTAGGAGGCTGTTCTGGTATTTCATTTCTCAGAGGTCCATAGTAAACCATGGTACACAGGAAGGATTGGTGCACAGGAAGAGGCCACATAGGGATGGCATGTAGCTATGAATATGGCCTCAAGAGAACAGACCACCTCAAGGTAAAACTCAAATTCTCTCTGAAACCTAGCATCAGGAAGGGTTGATTCAATAGATCCTGTCTCCCTGCAGGAAGGGGTGACACTCTTGAGACAAAACAAAAACAAAAACAACCAGAGGGTGATCTGTGTAATAGACCAATTCCAATGACCAGATCACATCTCAACTTTCCCTTGACAGATCCAACATGTAGCTGATAGTATGCATCTGGCTACTGATATCCAGTTCCATGGTTGCCATGGAGGTTGTCCAATATGCTTGATCAAAACTAAGTCAGCCACATTATGATAATGAGCTATGTGAAACTAATCCATGCATTCATAATCCTTTAAAAACAGTTGAGTCCCTAGATATGATTCACACAATTCTTAATAATTTTACGAATATGTTTCTTCAGTGATGACCAAATTTCAAAGCTGTTTTAAAGTGAGATTTTTTAATCAAAAGATAATTTTGGCTTTCTGTAAACAGAACAATGCACCTATGTCTCTTGGAATTATTCTCAGTTTATCACATATTATAAGATTTGTGAAAATAAGATTGAAAGCTTAAAGCAGATTCAAACTGAGATAAACTTGGTTGAGGCCAGAAAATATTTTTCACTCACAGTTCTGAAGTACAGAACAGTGTCACTATAAAAATGAAACTGGGCTCTTTAGTGATGATCTCCTAGAAACTGGTGTACTCCAAACATTGGTCAAGAAGCATTGAAAACTTGTCACTAGTGCATGAAACTATTATTAATATTATTGTTATACTGTAAATGAGTTTTTGTGTTACATTATCTGGTAAGCATAAACTATTTAGGGGATTACACACACTGGATGTTTTAATTTTTTATGATACAGTTTGATATTGCTGAAGCTATGAGAATCTGGAAGGATTTGTTAGCATATGTATTTAATAAATGAATACATACATAAGGAGTACTTGCAGAAGAGGGCATTCAAAGAAAAGGGAAAGGGCACATCATACAATTCACACTTTTATTTGTAGTTGAAAAAACTATAACCGTCTGCGTCCAAGCATCTCATGAAGCCAAAACTATGGTTTTTAATCCATGCTCTCTGGGTTCATCCAAAGTCACATACAAGTCATCTATAGACAAACCACAATGTATGAACCCAATTTGTATGTGTTTTGGCTATCTTAAAAGGATGTAAAAATCATTAATAAAAATCAGGCATTCTATTTAATGGTTTCTGAGAATACTTTCTAGATTGCCCACTGATATTGAGACTGGAACAAAAGACTGAGCTATAGATTAAATAATGCTGTGAAAGAACACTTGCTATAAATTAACTACTAATAGTGTATTTATTTTGTCCTGTACAGCATTCTGTTCCTCTTAATTATACCACTTACTCTCTGAGAAAATATGTTTGTGCTTAAACCTGCAACCAAAAAAAACACGCTAGACAGAAATCAAGTTGGACGCATCTTTAGTAGTGCTGGAAAGTACCCCAACTTTTGAAATTCCTGTTTTATACTATATTCTCAAAACATGGGAGATTGCTAATCTCCCAAATGATTCTTGAATCTCTTGCCCACTAAGAAAGACTATCAAAGACTGTCTTACCTTGGGGTAGGTTTTATACAGAGGCAGAGCATCTTTTTGCAGTAGATTCCCCAAAAGGAACCAGGGTGTTGGGCCAGGAGGAAACCTGGCTCTTTCTTGCTGAAACCGGAAGACCCAGAATATGAGCAGAAAGACAACGAACAGTATTATTGCCCCAGGGATCAGCTCCACCTGCATGTTTACTCTTCTTGCCTTGATGGAGTGAAAGAGATTATATTTACGGCTTAGAAATGAGTTTGGGACACAGAGAGAAAGACCAGAGGCAACGTCAACATGATTAGTTCTCTAGCTTTCTCCCCTCCACTTCCCCAAGGTGTCTTTTCACTTTTGCAGGCTATCAATTGTTCCAGAACATGAAATACTGTTGTTAAGTATTTGTTTTGAAACCATGAGCAAACCTAGAGCAATTGAAGGATTACTCTAATGACATGTTTCTAACTAAATAAAAAATATTTAATTAATCAGGTTTTCTAGATTGAAATAGGTATCTTCTGATTGTGGGTAGTCCTTGAATGTAAAATGCAGCTAAATGGTACTAGAGCAAGTACGAGGGAGATAGCATTGGACAGTCACATTCTGGGCAAGCAGTTAAATTTGATAATTTCTACAGTAAGAAAATTGTGGTGACAAAGCCAACTGTTGACAGTTTAGCCGACAAAAGAAAGAAGTAGATGTACAGATGTGCTTACCTGAATAAGCACCTTGGGAAGAATTTATAAATTTATATAACTATTAGAAATATTGTATAGAAAATAATATGTTAGTTAACCCAGGTCTCCAATACAGTGACTGATTAACAGCCTCTGAAATTCTTTTAAACTTACACAAACGTAAGAATTATACAATTGTTTCAAATTGAAAACACACATAAATAAACACACAAAACTCAACTAACACAATATAAACACAAACATAATTATAACATAGTTCAAGTAAAAATATCCAATCACATTATTTGATTACTTAATTTAATCAACTCCTTCTCACGGGTCAACATGTATATACACACCAACACCCCTGGAAATCCACACCAAGGACAAGCTGCCCTATAAAACAATCTCCCTGTACCCAATTTCCTCTCTAGCTAACCCTATAGGCAAATCTCTTCACTTTTGTCTAGTCATTCAGATCATGGTTGTCCCAAAGGTGCTTTTTCAAGAGGCAACTGGACTTCCTTTGTTTTTCCTTGAAGACATTTCACTTCTCATCCAAGAAGCTGAAGAGGCCTCTTGCAGAAGCACCTATGGGACTCTTTGCTTTTGAGAATAAATAATTCTCTTTTTCTCACAGCTGTCTGAATTTCATTTTTATTTATTCTTGCACAATCCCAGCTTGGGTTGGAACCCAAATTATTATTCTGACAGCCTACAAATAAGGCTATATTCTGCTCTCATCAACTACAGAATCAGCTGGGAAGACAGTGGAGACATAGGAAAAGGAACAGCCTTTTGCACTTTCAAAATGTTTGGACATCAATTCTAAGACTGCATAGCAAGCATAGTCAATTTGGTCTAATGGTTAAGACACCAGGCCAAAAAGCAGAAGATCATGAGTTCTTGTCCCACCATAGCCATGAAAGCCAACTGGGTGACCTTGGGCCAATCACTCTCTCTCAGCCCAACTCACCTCACAAGGCTGTGGTGGGGAAAATAGGAGTGGAATGGTGTGTTGGATATGTCTGTTGCCTTGAGTTAATTATAAAAAATAAATAAAAATAGTCAGCAATAAGAGACTGTGAAAGTTGCAGATCAAAAATAGACCACGTTAGATTTGCTGTCAAACCCTAGTTGACAATACTGAATTAAAAATTCTTGTTTGATACATAGCTCATTAAAGTTTGCTGTCCTCCAATCTGAGCTATACCTCAAGACTGTTACAAAGATAATGCAGGGTAGGAAAAGATTGATAGTTTTGATTTTTTTTCAAAAATCAAATCCCCAGAGCAATCACATAATCAATAGTTAACACGAATGTATAAAGTTCTGAAGGGACTTTCACTTTGATGAAGGTCCATGGAAAACATCTTCATGAAGCTGCTTCTCAAACAATGACACCTCTCATTCCCTTCTCAAAGTAAAGCAAGTTTATGGCATTGGGTTGTGTCTGGGGAGGTTCTGACTCATGAAGACAGTGATGAGATCTGCTTCTGTGCAAGCCTCTTCTGGCTACTGAAACTGCAGGATGAAGCTCCAAAAGCAACATGGAGCACCTCACGGAGGGAAATCCCATCCCATCTGTTCCATGACAATAAAATTTGTTGAAACAAAATTCAATCATGTCACATAAGCCTTGAGCATTTGTTTTTTCAAGCTGTCTGTATGAATAGTCACAGAATCTAGTCAAGGACAATACACCATAGATTTGCTTTAAAATAACCCATGAACAATATAACAAGGAAAAAATATTTCTGTGTCTATTAACTTTTTCCCTTTTACTCATTCGCAAGCAGTGAACACATTTCTGCATTTAGCAAGTTGTCAAAACTATAGCAAAACAAACAAGCAACGAAAGCAATAAAATCTTTGAATTTATCTTGAAATTCAGCCTAATGTTGTACATGCATGCCATACATTTATTTATTTTTGGTAAGCAACAGAGAAACATAATATTGCATTCACAATATGCAATATGAAGTCTCAATAATATTAATGACACCACTTGTGGAATAATCATATTGTACCTACCTTTCAGCAATCTACTTGAATCTTGTCCTCCACAACAATAGCCCCAAATAGTTTCTCTTTGCATGAACATTAGATTTTATACCCCATGCTCTCTCTAATCTCCTCCTCTTCCTCTTTGTCCCAGCCAATAGTAGCATAGGTAGAAGTGCACCTTATTATTTCAATAATAAACAATACCTCTGAAACAGCTCCATTTTATCTGGAATGTCACATTGTATTATGATGCCAAAACTTTTGAAACAGTTGTTTTGTTTTGAACTCATTAGTTTTTTGTGAACTTCTAACTTATTATTAACTGTGGATGTAGCTCTTTTCCTAGCAAAAAGGTTGATTTTTGATAAGGAAGTTTTCATTGTTTTTCAGGCAGAAAAATTGAAGAAATATCTGTTAAGATCTTGTGCTAGTTGCTTAACTTTTGCTGAGCAAGTTTAGCAGACAATTTTACTACCTTGAACATAGTTGTTTATCTACAAGACCATCTATTTTGCAATATCATGAAAGTTAATATATTGTCAACATAGTTGTTCTAACGAACTTAGACAAAATGACAGAGAGTTTATCTCACATTCAGGAAATAAGACTACTGTTTATAGGACACCATGACTCAGATATAATGGATAAGCAATTAGACAGACATTTTCACATGATTTAAAAACAATTGCACACATACTTGATAGATGAAAAGAAAGCACGAACCTATATAGAATAATTAAATTTATAGGGAAGAAATGAAAGCTTGTCAAGATTTCTGTGTTAACTTGATTGTATTGATTTTCAATAAAGGTACCTATAATTTTGCATGGATTTGATGTTGCATTGATGAAACAGTAATTAAAAATTCCAAGTAGGGAAATTGAGTCAATTTATTGTAGTGAAAACAGAAAAGCATGTTTGGCATTTTAAATACTTATTTTGAAAAAAAATGGAATAAAAGAATAAAATTGCTACTATAAAACTGTGTTCTTTGTTAATTAACAATACTGCAGTAAATATCACAAAACTTTTAGTTATGATACTTATGATGTTACTGCCTCATTCATGTGAAGCTATTTAATATCTAATGAAGATAATATAATGCATATTCTTACATGAATATAAAATGGATAATTTTATAAAGAAAAGGGACTATCTTCTGGTGACTGGATGGACAAATCATAATCTTGAATTGTCTCCATTGTACATGTGGTACATGTATGTGTGTGCATGAGAGAAATATAAAAATATAAAAATACTCAATAGAACATTCCCCTTCTTAAGTAACTATGGGTTTATCACAACAAATTAATTGAGTCCATGATAACTAATCGATACTGAATAAAACAGGATTCTATCAATTTTTAGTCCAAATTTTAAATCATGATTTCTTACCTGTGCAGAGATAGCCCTAATGATCTGATCTTCAAAAGATGAGTGTTCTTTTGTGAACATTGCTTTCTGCTCTTTAAATAATTTAAACTGCTCTTTAAACATTTAATTCCACTACTAATATTTGTAACAATTCATCTATTTCAAATGGATCCAGTCCTGTCTGATTGGATAGTACTTCTCCATAGTTGTTTCCTATTCCGTAGTCTATTTGGTTGAGATATTTGTATGTGATGGTGTCATGTGGAAGTTTGAATTTACATTGTCTGATGAAGAGTGTGGGTAATAAATGAAGTATTGTCCTAGTACAACTAAATTAAAGTAGCTCCTGAATGATTGTCTTACCCATTTCAAGACTTCCAGGGGATCCAGGGTCCTCCATCATTCCAATTTTAGCATTCCTATCACCTTTAGTGGAGTGTGAAGCTAGATGCTTACAGTGATGGGATAGTTAGAAGTCCACAAACATAAACTGTGTTTCTTTGCAAGTGATCAACAGAAAGATGATGAGAGGGCAAGCAGAAAAAATGTGCAACACAGTAAATAATCCCTATGTCTCCTATGTATAAAACATTAATGAACCAAGAAAAGGAAACAAATTGCTATTGTCAGTGTATATTCAATAATTTTTCCTAGAATGTTTGGAATATGTCCTCCTCTACTTTGCAAGTCTCTTTCTGGATTCCATGTTTAAGCACATATTAGTAATGAGAATAACATGAATGTTCACAAAATTGGACATAAATGGACCAATGCTTTCCAAACATCTCAATGGGATGGTATGTTATGGAGTTACAGACACAAAGATATGGAGAGGGAGTATAAGGGGAAAGTGAGGCAATGTGTGGTGCAGAGGTACAAATGCTGCCATTTATGTACTTGTGCTGGGAATTTTTTCAATTTGGCATCACTGTGGTTTGGGACACAGACCCCAATGCATGTATACCATTTGTCTATCTAGCTTGGTCATGAAAGATATTGCCATTACACTATTATTGTTTTGCTATTACCCATTATGATTTTGGAGTGGGGGGAGGAGATTAGTCCTCTATTTATCACCCAGGGATCCTGCAGTAGAAAAATACCAAGTCACTGTCATGTGGCAAAGAAGAGAGATAGAAAAGCATGTGTCTCCCTCCCAACCACCTTGTTGGGAGGGAGCCCATTTTTATTCCTTTCTTTGTTTACATATTTATACGTTGATGTATATGAGTGCATAAGCGCAACACATTAAAATCGCATATATGTTTTCATGTGCACCAAATATATCAGTGCACCCAAAATGGTTACTTACCTCTATTCTATTCCCTTCAGCAAACTCTAGAGGTGACTGGTTTGTAATGTTTATGAATGAGGAAATAGTTTGTGCCCAAAGGGAATATTTCCTTGTTTCCCAATGTAAGCACTAATTACCAGTCCCATTAAATACATACTTATCAGAAAAAGCCATTGTCATTTGTTTCAGTGGTCTGTAATCTTAAACCTTTGCATATTTTCTAGAGCTATGTTAAAGCCTCTCCAATCTATCATAAGGACTGGACCTAAAATCTTGTACATAATGCATTTTATTTCTGATTGTTTGGAGGTAATCTAATCCAATTCCATTATTTGGTCCACTCATTATTTAATTTTTTTTAAAAACATAAATTGTTTTAATGTTTGTTGAGGTTGTTCTTGTTATTACCTATGGAATTGGATGAATTTTTAAGAAGAGTCAGAAGATCATAGGAAGAAAGCACAAGCTGGGGTTTCAGATTGGACATTAATGAAAATCTGAAAATTTACAGTCCAAGACAGAGTCAATCCGAACCTTTTATCCACCAAGCAGCCTGATTTAGCTTCACAGGAGCTCTCATTACCCACAACAAACCTCAGTCACCCTGAATAGAGTTGTAGAACAGATATCAGTGGACACAATAAGAGTGTAGAAACATTGGTATTTCAGAGTCCTTATAACCATCCCTAATATGGCCTCTTAGCCATGTTGAATCCTCCTCCCACAAGTTTTGCTGTGCTGCCTTTTCAAGCAAAGAATGTTGGAAGTGTATGCTAAGAGTACATATTTCAGCAAGCTCACACAAGATGTGAAGATCATATCAGCTGTCCAACTAAAGAAACAGGCAGCTATATTGAGTTTCAGAAATATAGGAAGATGCTGGGGGTAGCTGACAAGGATAAAGGCATCCATTCATACTGTGTAAGGAAAGGTCACATCTGCATTTTTACCAAAGAACCCACATGGATAGAAAATATAAAATGATTAACAATATTGTGCCAGGTGATTGGCCCTTCAAGCCATTGAAGAAATGCTAAGGAACTTTCAGAGTAAGAATACTTATGACTAACAGCTAGATTAAAGTTAATAGCTAGCTTAGTTGTTGATGTTGCCATATAGGAAAAATCTGCCATATAGGGAAAATCTGAAGCTGCTAAGATAGAATTACAATAAAAAGATGGAATGTGAAAACTAAAAATGTTGGCTATAACTAGATAAATCCATGACCATTGGGTCATCATTTCAGAGATACTTCCTCACCTAAACAGAGAAACAAAATGACCAAGGGTGGGAGCAGGAGCAATTTCTGACTTCCTGACAGTTTCCCCATTGAGTTTCCTTGTGGGAATCTGGCATGCAGCATCATAAATGTCCCTTCCCTTCCCTCCCCAAGTATTTGGCTGCTGTTAAGGGAGGGAGAGGTAAGGTATTGCAAGACTGGCTAAGAAATTGTCATGGTACATTGAAAATGATGATCATGTGACCATAGCAGCTGCTCAGCAGCAGCCAGTAGCCTAGAAGCAGCCACAACTTTTGCAAATGTCATACTCTTGGGTCCTGGATTATGGATACATTCTATATGTTAGCCCATTTAAGGTACCATGATTCAAAAATTGTTGCTCTATGGTACATAATTTCACCTAATTATAAAGGTCACAGCAATGAGAGTTTTAGTTGTATATAGATCCACAAATGGAAAATTGGGAGAATATGTGGTTGAAATGGCTTAAATTTATATTATTATATAATTTAAAAGAGTTTTTTAAAAAATAATATGTTTTCGGTATGTGATTCCAGAAAAAGTGTCCCAAATATATAAAAGCACCTCAAATATATGCTGGAGATGTGGACAATATGAAGGATCATTTTAACATGCCTAATGAATAAAGCTAGGAAGTTTTCGTTTCAAATGCATATAGTGATACAAAGGATTTTAAAGATCAATATTCAACTGAAACCAGAAGTGGTTTTTTTTGTGGCACTAGTGGATAGACAATTACAAAAAAATAATGGAACATTGCTTTTGTATATGATAATGCTGTGAGACTATTACATCACAAAAATGCAAAGATTCTGAAATATCCACAATGGAGGAATGGTTGATGAAATTGGCAGAATTAGCAGAGATGGCAAAGTTGACTTGTTTGATCAGGGAAAAGACAATAGCCATATTTATTAGCAACTGGAAACACTATAGGACTTTTTGTAGTAGAAAAAAACAAGAAGAAAAAAATTAAACAATTAAAAAAAAACATAATTCTATGTTGAGAACATTTCATTGCAAATAGCAGCCTGATTACTGTGACCCTTATTTAAAAAATGGTACTTGCTTTATTCTCATTGTCAAATTTCATTTATTTCTAGGTAAATGATGTTGAACATTACAGCATGGTGTTTTAGCAATAATGTGACCCAAACTAGTAGCTGACTATCATGAGCTTTTCAAGTGAAGTAAATTTAAAAGATGTTCTCTACCAATGAAAGATTTGGTCCTTCATCATATCTGTCCTTGGTGTCCAGTACTTTCCCCAGAAAAATAAGATATTGCCTACCTGGACAAACTGTGGAAAGACAGGCTGCCTGAGCAGATTATGAACACCTATACTCCTCCTTTCCCTTTTCCAGTACCAGACAAACCCAGTTCTCAATTAAACAGCACCTGCCAATCAAACAACAGCACTTGGGAGGTTGAGGAGGGGCAGAGAAGTTGAAGGATATACCTTGGATGTAGAGGCTGAATAAACACAGCCAAAGGTCAGGAATCAAAGTAAAGAACTAGAAGAGATGGAGGAGAAGAAAATTTTAAAAATAAAATAAAAGTAAAAAAAAATGACTAAAATAATAAAATAAAATCTCTTTCTCCTAAGAAAGTGGCAATAGGGAGGAGCCAACATCTTAGAAATTTTGGGGGTGTGGGGGGAGATTCTTTCCTCAGGCATGTGAGGGAAAAATTCTTCCAGCCATTTCTGTTAGATAGAGCCAAGATAATATGGACTAGGAAAAGGTTCATGAAGCTCAGCCAGGAACAAAAAAGCAGGAAAGACCAAAAAAAAAAAAAACTTTGATAGAACAGGACTAGAAAACAAAAACTAAAAAGATAAAAAAAAAAATCAGACGGAATTCTATAAAAATATTTTCTACAGGTAGTGATCATAGGATAAAGAGGGCTTAAGACAAAAGAGATATAGAGGTCAGAAATAAATAAATATATAGGAGATACAGAATAGGAAGATATGAAGAAAAACTGGATTTTAAAAAAATTATTGTCAAAAGCCTATAGAGAATAATTTCACTTCACATGGTTGTCACTGTGGGGAAAATAGGAGAAGGAAGGATACACGCACACAAAATTAAACAAACAAATAAAAAAATTGAATAAATTTTAGTGATTGCAGTTTGTTCTGGCAAAATGTTTGCTATACAAATAAAATAGCTGAGAGAGAGAGAGGCCATGAGCAATGGTTGCTGTCATCTCATTCAGATAAAATTCTCTTGTCCACTATCCTATGCATGATTTATTTTTTTCTTTTTCTGCCCCCTTGCAGGGGCTGTTTCTTCCTGAATTGCTTTTTCCTGTTTTGTTCCACTTCCCTAAGAAGTGCCAATCCTTTAATAACTTAAGCAAGTTAACAACCTCAGATCTAGGCCTTAATTAGTTTATTTATTTATTTATTTATTTATTTATTTATTTATTCGATTTATATACCGCCCCCCTCTCCCTGAAGGGACTTGGGGTGGTGAACAGCCAATAAAAACACATATACAGAGTACAAATACAAGAGACAACATAATAATATTAAAATTTAAAAAACTGAATATAATATGGCTCTAATTAAAATGTAAAACAAGTATTAAAAGAGATTAAAACCCGGTTAAAATTTAAAAACCCCTAGGCCAGTCCGGCCTGCTGAAATAAGTGCGTTTTGAGTAACCGACGGAAGGCCATGAGATCCGGGGCGGCCCTTACCTCCGGGGGTAATTCATTCCAGAGAGGGGGTGCTCCCAATGAGAAGGCCCGCGCCCTCGGGGTCGCCAGCCGTCCAGCCGGCGGCACCCTGAGGAGACCAACTCTATGGGAGCGTGGGAAGCCGATGGTGGCAGGAGGCGGTCTCGCAAGTAACCCGGTCCCGAACCATGGAGCGCTTTAAAGATAGTGACCAAGACTTTGAAGCGCACCCGGAGGGCCACTGGGAGCCAATGCAGCACGCACAGAAGTGGCATAACATGGGGGCCCCTAGGAGCTCCCATTACCACCCTCGCGGCTGCATTCTGCACCAACTGGAGCCTCCGGATGCTCTTCAAAGGCAGCCCCATGTAGAGAGCATTGGCATAGTCTAGGCGGGAGGTCACCAGGGCAGAAGTGACCGTGCGAAGCGCATCTCGATCCAGAAAAGGCCGCAACTGGTAGATCCTACGGACCTGTCCAAAAGCCCCCCTGGCGACGGCCACCACATGATCTTCCAATGACAGCCGTACATCCAGGAGGACACCCAGGTTGCGGGCCCTCTCTGTGGGGGCAAGAATTTCCCCCCCCACAGCCAGCGATGGAACCAGCCGGCTGTACCCGGGTGCTGGGAAGCACAGCCACTCAGTCTTAGATGGGTTGAGCTGAAGCCTGTTCCACCCCATCCAACACCGCACGGCCTCCAGGCGCCGGGTCATCACTTCGACGGCTTCATCGGGGTGGCCTGGGGTAGAGATGTACAGCTGGGTATCATCAGCGTACTGATGGAACTCTACCCCAAAGCCACGGATGATCTCACCTAGCGGCTTCATATATATGTTGAACAGAAGGGGCGAGAGCACCGACCCCTGAGGCACCCCGCAAACCAGGGGCCTTGGGGCCGATCTCTGCCCCCCTGCCAACACAAATTGCGAGCGGTCAAAGAGGAAGGAGGAGAACTGCCGCATAACGGTGCCTCCCACTCCCAACCCCCCCAGCCGCTGCAATAGGATACTGTGGTCGACAGTATCAAAAGCCGCCGAAAGATCTAAGAGGACCAGGACAGAGGAATAACCCCGGTCACGGGCCCTCCAGAGATCATCCACCAATGCGACCAACGCCGTCTCTGTGCTGTGCCCAGGCCTGAAGCCCGATTGGCGTGGATCCAAATAGACAGCTTCATCCAGGTGCTGGGGAAACTGTTGTGCCACCACACTCTCAACAACCTTCGCCATAAAACGAAGGTTGGAGACAGGACGATAATTAGATAACAAAGTTGGGTCCAGGGACGGTTTCTTGAGGAGGGGTCTCACCACCGCCTCTTTCAAGGCGGCGGGTAGATATCCCTCACTCAAGGAAGCGTTAATAATACCCTGAAACCAACCTCGTGTCACCTCCCGGGTGGCCAACACCAGCCAGAAGGGACACGGGTCCAATAAACATGTGGTCGCATTCAGTCCCCGCAGCAACCTGTCCACGTCTTCGGGGGTCACAGGATCAAACTCGTCCCAAATGACTGTTTCAAGTTCTGCCCCCGATCCCCCACCCAGAGCTGCCCATTCGGAGTCCAACCCATCCCGGATCCGAGCGATTTTATCCACCAGGAACTTTGAAAAATCCTCAGCCTGTCCCTGCAAGGGGTCCTCCCGCGCTCTCCCTTCTAAGAGGGAGTGGGTCACTCTAAACAGGGCAGCCGGGCGGTTTCCTGCAGATGCAATAAGGGTGGAAAAGTAAAGATGCCTTGCCACCCTTATCGCCACTAAATAGGTCTTGATAAAAGACCGTAAAAGTGTTCGGTCGGGTCCGGAGCGAGTAGTCCTCCAAATACTCTCCAGGTGTCTTTTCCGGCGCTTCATCTCCCTCAGCTCCCCGGAAAACCAGGGGGCCGAGCGAGAGCGGCGCCAGGTCAGAGGCCGCAAGGGCACGACCCGGTCCAGGTGGCGACTAGGTCCCCCACCGAGTCGTGAGTCCGAATGTCGGGATATGGCCCAAGCTCCATCAGGAACCTATCTGGATCCATCAGGCACCTGGGGCGGTACCAACATATTTGGTCCGCCTCCCTGCGATGGGGAGGAGCAGGCCTGGAAGTCCAGCCTAAGGAGCGAATGATCTGACCATGACAAGGGTTCAACAGAAACATCCCCAACACCCAGATCATCCTGCCACTGTCCAGAGACAAAAACCAGATCCAGAATGTGACCCCCAGTATGCGTGGGTTCCTTAATTAATTGGGTCAGGCCCAAGGCTGTCATGGAAGCCAAGAACTCCTGGGCAATCCCCGAGGCCCCACCGGCCGAAGGCAGGTTGAGATCCCCCATGACCATCAGCCTGGGGGTCTCAACTGCCAGACAGGCTATGACCTCGAGGAGCTCAGGCAGGGCCGATGTCACATAGCAGGGAGCCAGGTATGTGATCAACAGGCCCATCTGAACCCTGGAACCACACTTAACAAACAGGGACTCACATCCGGTCATCTGAGGAACAGTGGATTCCCTAGGATCCAGATCCTTCCGAATAATTACCGCAACCCCCCCACCCCTCCCCTCGGCCCTCGGCCGATGAAAGACCCGAAACCTGGCTGGGCACATCTCTACTAGAGGGACACCCCCCTCCTGTCCCAGCCAGGTCTCGGTAATGCCAACCAGGTCCGCACCCCCCTCTGTGACAAGATCGTGAACAAGGGGGGCTTTATTCACTACAGACCTGGCATTGCAAAGCATCAGCCGGAGGCCCGGGGCCCGATCATTCAAACAACTCAGGGAGTGAGACATGACCTGGGAGCCGGAGCGCACCACCGCTTGTAGACAGCGGGGGCGAGCTCCCATAACTTGATAAGACCCCCTGTCAACACCATACCTGCCTCTCCCACCGATCGTAGGGATAGCCCTTTCATCCCCCTCCCCAGAAGAAGCCCCCATCTTCGGATCGACCGTCCCCGATCCCAAGGCCTCCCGGTCGCAGGCATGCCCCGGTCTGGCCTTATCCCCAGACGGGTTGTCCCCCAAACCCAGCCTGGGCCCCTCCTTAACCCGAATAATAAATTCCCTTTCCCTAACCCCATTAAAAATTTTGTCAAGAATTTAAATAATTTAAAAGACCCCTTAAAATCCCTATAATTGAAACCCCCAGCTGCGCCATGTCTCCTCTCTGGTACCCAAGAACCATCCTCGAGGTATGACAGGGAAAGGTCTGAGGGCCACACCTGAGAAAGGGGGGCATTCCTCAGGGCCCACAGTTTGGCTGCCGAATAAATAGACTTCAGTTTTTCATCACCTCTGGGCAGTAAGGCCTCACGAAGCAAGGGCCAGAATAAGATGTCCTGTAAAAGAAGAGATCCTCTACCCCTATGACCCTCTCACGGTCACTGGGGAGTCCTGATGATAATAGGCCCACCATCCTCTCACGATGGTGAGGGACCAGATCACACGGACCTCAAGGTGGAGGTTAAGGTTCAACCCGCTGTCCTCTCACAACAGTGGGGAGAGAGATGATATACAACGCCATCGTCCTCTCACCACGATGACAGTCTAAAAACCTCCTCCTCTGTCACCTTTCTCCTGGTCAAGGATAGTCAGATAAGGGCATTCGCTGGCTGATGGGACATGTTATACCACTAAAGGTGATTAGAACCCTATGGTTGCATCTGCTGCTAGAAACTGACCAGACTTTAATCAGTTTCACACTGAAGGTTTTTGTTCTAAATACACCATTGGTCAGGAAATGAATTTTTACTACTGTTTATTACTATCGTATTTTGAATGATTGCTATCAAGGCAGTTGTTAAATAAAGACTACTCTGTCAATACAATATTGATTTCTAATAAGTTGAAGGCATTTATTATCTATAATTCTTTTTTTGGGAGTAAGCTTTCCTTTTGTGAAATAAAAGTCTCCCTTTAGCCATTGAAATATATTCTGAGCTAAATCACCTTTTATCCATTTTTAAAGCTATATTCTATATCCAATGAATGTATTATGCAATATTAATATTCAGAATTAGTGTTTTTATTGTTGGTATATATTATTCATTGATTAGGTATTTCTATGTCAAGAAAGATATATTTCATATTATGGGCAAATTATTCACTCTTGAAATACTATAGCAAAATATATAAAAAGAGCAGCATTTTGCCCTTCAGTGCTACTAATGTGTCATTCCCATGCCTTTCTTGGCTTAAAGATTGCTCACCACTTCATAAAATAACCAATCACAAACAATAAATTGTGCCATAAAGAGTTAAATACAAAATATCCATTTTATAGAAATAAAATATTATAAAATAATTAACTAATAAAAGCCCATTCTATTTTCTTTTTATTCTTTCCAAACTAATAGAATGATGGAGGAAATTATCTGTCTACCCATCTGTCATTAACAGAATAAAGCTCCCCAAATAGAATACAATTGGACAAAACTTTGCTTGTTGACAGCAGCTGACAAAAGAAATATTGCATTTGAAAATGAATCAAGTTCAGGCTTGGGCTTGGGCTCAAAAAAAAAAAGTTTCCCTCAGGCAATTGGGCAACATCTGGGAATGTTTGTTATTTATTTATTTATTTTATTTGTCAATTGCTTACAAGATAATAGGTATAAGTATAACATAGTTATGAATACCTGGATACATATAAGAAAAATAAAATATAAAAGAAACAATACGATAGGGACGGTAGGCACGTTGGTGCGCTTATGCACACCCCCTACAGACCTCTTAGGAAAGGGTGAGGTCAATAGTAGACAGTCTAAGGTTAAAGTTTTTGGGGTTTGGGAAAGAAACCACAGAGTCAGGTAGAGTATTCCAGACATTGACCACTCTGTTGCTGAAGTCGTATTTCCTGCAATCAAGTTTGGTGCAATTAACCTTGAGTTTGTATCTATTGTTTGTTCTTTTGTTGTTGAAGCTGAAATATTCATTGACAGGTAGGACATTGCAATGTATGATTTTATATACTATACTTAGATCGGACCGAAGGCGGCGTAGTTCAAGGTTTTCTAGGTCTAGAATTTCAAGTCTGATGGCATAAGGTATTCTGCAACGAGTAGAGGAGTGAAGAACTCTTCTTGTAAAATATTTCTGGACTTTCTCAACTGTGTTAATATCAGATACGTAATGTGGGTTCCAGACTGATGAGCTGTATTCAAGTATTGGTCTAGCAAATGTTTTGTACGCTCTAGTTATTAGTGTAATATTACCAGAGAAAAAGCTACATAAGATTAGGTTAACAACTCTTAGCGCCTTTTTGGCTATGTAGTTATAGTGGGCTCTAGCACTTAGGTCATTTGAGATGAGTACTCCAAGATCCTTTACAGAGTTTGGGTCATCAACAAGGTCTTGACTATTCAGCCTGTATTTTATTTTCTGATTTTTTTTGCCAATATGTAGGACAGAGCATTTCTTTGTTGAGATCTGAAGTTGCCATTTGTTTGACCATTCTGATATGTAGTCAAGATCTTTTTGAAGGGTAGCGGTATTTTCTGTGGTGTTGAATAGCTTTACATTATCAGCGAAGAGAACGCAGTTGCTCTTGATATGATCACAGAGGTCATTTATGTAGAGTATGAAAAGAGTTGGTCCTAGAACACTGCCTTGGGGGACACCACTGCTGACAGGTATAGAATTGGATAAGACTCTCCCAATTTTGACCATTTGTTGTCTGTTTGACAGGAATGCTTCTATCCAGTTATGCAGGTGTCCAGAGATACCATAAGATTTTAGTTTTAGGAGTAGTTTGTCATGTACCACTGAATCAAAGGCTTTGCAGAAGTCTATGTAGATTGCGTCTATTGCTTTGCCCTGATTGAGTTGTGTAGTCCATATGTTTTTGTAATGTAGGAGTTACAGATTACATGATAGTTTTTTTCCTAAAACCAAATTGTTTATTAGAGAGTAGGTTGTTTGTTTCTAAGTGGAGGATGATGGATTGGTTGATAATTGATTCCATTACTTTACAGGTGACGCAGCATAAAGAGATGGGTCTGTAATTTTCAACTAGGCTGGGATCTCCCTTTTTGAAGATGGGGATGACTGTGGCTTGTGACCATAGTTTTGGCAAGGAGCTGGTCCTGAAAGATTTTTCAAAGATTATGCTTAGAGGTCCTGCTATGACAGTGGATAGCTTTTTAAAGAAGTAGGCACATATTCCATCCGGTCCAATAGATAGAGATGGTTTTAGATTGCGTAGTGCTTTTTCAACATTGTCTTCTGTAAAATCGATATGTATTAGATCATTGTAGTTGTCTGTGGTTTGACTAGGAAATACTGGGCATGGTCCATTGCTGTTTACAAATACTGAGCCAAAGAATGTGTTAAAGAATTTGGCTTTAGTAGTGTCGTCATTGCAGTCTTTACCATTAGGTCCTTTCAGGAGTAGGATGGACCTTGAGTCTTTTAGTTTGTTGTTTATAAAATTGTAGAAAGCACGGGTGGAATTGGTGCGTAGAAGGTTTTCTTCTTGTTTAATGTGATAATTGGTGCATTCAGTTTTTATCTGGTGGCATAAATTTTTGTATTGGCTTTTGAAGTTGGCAACATGACCAGATTTGTTTTTCCGCCAAAGTGATTTCTTGTTGGATTGAAGCTTCCTTATTGTTTTGGGTAATTTGTTTTTTCTGGTTTTGGGAGTAGTTAATGGTATACGTAGTTTGATATTTTTACTTGACTTCAAGTAAAAATACGTTATAATGGTCTTCTATAGTATTGCATCCAGAGAATAGAAATTGCCAATCAAGGCATGAGAGATCATTGTTTATAAGATCATAGTTGCCTTTTTTGAAGTTATAATTGGGGATTCCGTTGTTTTGATGATTTTTGTGTGGACGTATGTTGAGACAAAAGTCAATCATGTTGTGGTCACTGTTGGAAAAGGCTTCTTTAATTTGTATTCCGTAAATTGAATTCAAACTATTGCAGAAGATGAGATCGAGGCAGTTGTTAAGTGTAGTGTTGTTGGTTACTAGTTGTTCTAGTCCCAGATTTGTTACTGCATTGTAGAAGATTGCATGTATGGGTTCAGTTGTACATTCGTTAAGGGTCCAGTTAATATGAGGTAGATTGAAGTCACCAAGAAAGATGAACGCATGTGGGCAGGATGCTGCCCATGTTAGTAGTGTATTTAGCTTGTTTGCATGTTCGATGTCATAATCAGGGGCTCTGTAACATAGTAAGAACCGAAATGTGATATTTAAGGACAGTTCACAGACGATGGTCTCAGGAATAGCAAGCTCCTCGGTAACTTGGATGCTTTTTAGATGTAGGGACTTTTTATAGAAGATAGCAACACCACCTCCTCTACGGATTTCACGATCTGATTGGTAAACATGATAGTCTCTTACTGTGGTAATGGAGTCAGGGAGAGATGCGTTGAGCCATGTTTCACAGCCAAATATGATGTCGAATTTAGCCATACTTAGTAAGAGGAGAAATTTGGGTATTTTATTTACAAGGCTTCTTGCATTGAGTAGCTTGCATTTAAGACCAGTTGTAGTTGGGATAGAGGTAGTTTAGGGCGTGCATGCCTAGTTTTGAGTGATGATGGATTGGATGGGGTGGGGTTGGATGCGGAGTTGTGGGTTGTGTGACTTTCTTTTGATGCAATCAGCTCTGTAGTCAATGTATAGGTCCTTTTCTCCATTGTCTAGATGGTTTTTGAGTTCAGCGCGGAGTTCACGGGAGCAGATTCTTTGCAGTATGGATAAGTCTGGTCTTGAGTGAAGTTTTTTGTGGTTGGGATTGGTTTTTGCAATGGTATTTATTGTATGAATGAATATGCGTTTGCTGGACTCATTTTTGCATACAACTCTACAAAATCTTGGGGCCACAGAGCCATCATTGTATTTGAACTCAGGGCCATCTCTGGTTATTTCAATGATATCTTCAGGAGAGATGTTTGTTGTATTTGAGTTGCTTATGATATCACGAACTTTGGTAATGTCATCTGATTCATTGGTGTCTTCGAGACCAAATAAGATGGCATTTGGACGTTTCTGTTCACGTTCCATGGTGTCTCTGAGATATTATTTGTGAAATTATTTGAAGGGATAGTAATTGTTTGTGGCTGTGGTTTGGTATTTATTTTTGGTTGTAGTGGTGATTGTAGTTGAGGTAGTGGTTTTGGTTGTTGTGGGATTAGATTTTGAGCTGATAGGTACTCACTTATGTGTGCTGTATTTTTTTTTTTCAAGAGAAATTAGGCTTGCTTGTATAGTTGTTTCAAAGCGTGTTGCTAAGCGTTCTTCTATTGAGTCAATGAGTGTTTCTATGCTGTCAACTCTGTCCGGTAGGGTACTCAGTTTGTTTAGCTTAGGAGAACATGATGGACATAGAAAAAAGAATGTATCTGAATTTTTAACCATATCAGCCAGGTTTTTATTTGCATTTAAGCAGGCAGGGTGGGCTAGATTATCACATAGGTGACATTTGATGTAAATTTCACTTTCATTGATGTCATTTTAAGACATTTGAAACATGTGCAGGAGTCTGGAAAGTCATTGGTAGAATTATTTTTGTTTTGTTATGTTTTGGAGTTTTTGGCTGGCATGGTTGAAGGCAATTATACAGTAATCAATTACAATAATTAGTTAATGTGATAGGTAGACAGTTACTTAATGAATGTTGGTAATTAATAAATGTTAATTGATATATTAAAGAACAAATCAAAAGTAAGGTTGCTTATTACTAAAAATCAATCAATCAATCAATTGGTTATTCAAATCTCTCTAATCAAATAATTTTGCTAAGCAACAAACAGCCTAATTTATTACAGTAATAATTATTAAACACACTGGTCAATTAAATTCACTAAATCACTGATTTTACTAATCAGATATTCAGTAATTACACTATATGCACTAAATAGTCAATCATACTAAGCAATAAAAAATAAATCAATTGATCATTTGATAAAATTAATTATTTTAAAGAAATTGATTATTTGAGATAATGAAAGTAATGAAGTAGTATGAAGTAAGCTGAGAATAGGTTTATAACCGTTGATAACTGGCAGGAGGTCTCTTTTCCTGGGCTGTTTGCACTCTCTTTCTTGTTTTGTAGATTGAGTGGAAGCTATTTGTTTTGTTTTCCCTTGATGAATGGGATTTCTTTGTGGCCCCCTCCTAGTTAGTTTACATACACTTTCACTGTTTGTTGCTTTTAAGAGAGAAAGGCATGTAGATAGCCTTGCTTCCTTCTAAGACCCCCTTCTTTCTCCCATCTAGGCACAAGAACCAAACTAGCGTTAAGATATTGGAAAGAATTCCAGAAATAATGCTCTGCAGGCTTTCCTTGTTTTCAGTCTTCTGCTATGTTCAAATAAGGCACATGTAACTTTTTTGCAGAAGCAGCACATTTTGCAACTTAGTTCCTGATAAGGTAATTGGTGTCTGGCTGAAAACAGTTAACCAACCAACTGCTTTATTAAAGATTGTTCCTCTGCAAAATGACAGGAGGTAATTATATACTTTTGGGAAAAGCTGGGTCCCAGAAATAAAGCACAAGAAATATTTTCAGTTTTCATGCTTCTAGAAACATATAAATGAATCCAAGTACTTCCATTCAGTATTTGCCTAGAGCCTGTTTGTTGCTTTAGCCTTTAGATTCCCTCTCTAATGTGTAAAAGTTTCATTCCTCAAAAAAACAAACATGTCAAGAAGTGTTCAGCTGCTTTAAGGTATTATACACATTGATGTTTCCATGTGCTTCAGAGCACTTTTATGAAGATCAAATCCAGAGTGTGGTATATCGCTACTCTAAAGAATATATACTGCCTTATTTAAGATAACAGAGATACGATTATTATATATTCCACAGTATACTGATGTTTTTATTCTTTGTGATGGACAAATATACAATACAGAATTTTTCGCATTCACTTGCCAGATATAAAAACTTTTATTTTTCAATAGGCTATCATTTATTTCTGTTGTTAATAGAACGAATCAGTAATTAGGAATGAATAAAGTACTAAATGGAAAGTTGAAGATTCTTAGCTTTTCAAGAAAAAATTAAATTGTATTGTAGAGAGGAAGTTTACCATGATAGCTAGCAGTTGTCTCTTTTAAGCTATAGACCAGAGGTGAGTTTCTACAGATTCTGTCCACCTCTATAGAACCAGTAGCTTTGAAGAGCAGCAGACATAGAACCGGTTCTATGTCTGCTGATGTTTTTGCCTACAGGCTCTTACCTGACCTTTAATTCCTGATTATTTTAACTTCAGCTGCCATGTGAGGCACAGCTGCAGTTAAAAAAGCAGGGAAAGAGGGCTTTTTGAAAGGCTGCTTCTCTGCACGCAGCATGCTGATGACGATTTACAGACTGTGCTACAGCAGCTGCAGGGAAGCACATTGTAAATCACCGAACCTCGTAAATAACCGAACTGGTAGTTAACCCTGTCGGATCCAGTGGTGGGATTCAAATTTTTTTACTACCTGTTCTGTGGGTGTGGTTTGGTGGGCGTAGCAGGGGAAGGATAGTGTAAAATCTCCAGTCAGAGGTGGGATTTGCCTTTTCTCTGAACTACTCAAAATTTCCACTACCGGTTCTCCATAACTGGTCAGAACCTGCTGAATACCACCTCTGGTCGGATCCCACCCCTGCTATAGACCAGGGGTTTTCAAACTTGACAGCTTTAAGACTTGTGGACTTCAACTCCGAGAATTCATCCTCCAGTCGTGTTAGCTCAGGAATTCTGGGAGTTGAAGTCCACAAATCTTAAACTTGCCAAGTCTGAAGATCCTTGCTATAGATAGTGCTTTGGTCACATCCTGAGATACTGGTACATAGGTGAAAATGTTTTGAATAGCCACTTTTTCTAATTTCTAGCTCATGCTATTTTCTCAAATTTGACTTGATTTTTTCTTCAAATGACATACTTATTGGTAATTAGGAGACTACACTTGACCTCCTTAGTTGTTCTTTATCCAAAAGTGACTAGTGTATGAATTGATTAAATATTTTCTTTATACTTTTCAAATAAATAATGAAAAAGAAATAATATTACATCCATGTATGGAGTAAGGAAGAAACTCCTATTCCAGTTTTTCTGGGGAAAGACTGATCATTTTTCAGCCTGAAGTTGTGCTGATCTTTTAAACGATATATCAGACAGTAGATTCCAATTTGGAACCACAGGATATATTTGAATTAAATATATTTAGTATGTTCATTCTCAAGCATTAAAGGCCTTTTCCTTCTGCCAGATTAAAATATATAATTCTAACTTTGGTAATATATTTGGGTTCTGTATCTAGGAGTTTTGGAAGGGACATATGACTTGGCTTCTCAGAAATGTATTCAAAATGTAAAAGATTATTCTTTGATTTTTAAAGTTAGATGGGGAATTCTGGTTTTTAGCTGTTGGTAATGTTTAAAATCTTTTAGCTACATAGCTACTGGGAAATTTCTTCATGAGGGCAAAAGTTCTTGTACTTTGGCCTTCTGTGTTTAAATAAGATGATCCCCTATGGAAATGAGCTTGTCCTTATCAGCCCAATTTTTACTTAATTGGCAATTTAATAAAGAAGGCTTCTTCAGGATGAATTGTAATTGAATCGCTTCCAATATTAGTTTCCAGTGAATATTACCAAATCCCTGTACCTCAATTCTAAGCCTGAATTGTCAGATTTTGCCAGGATATATTTAGAATGTATTATATGTATTACAATGTATTATAAAACAGATAACTTTTCTCACAAAGAAGCACCTCTCTTTATGGTCTCTAGGAGATGGAAAATATTTCCATTCTCTAGGAAAGTGTTTCAGTGCTCTTGGAAATTTAGCTATTTCCACTGCTATAGGAGCCAATTGCATAGAGCATCAACAGTAAAAACTATATTTTTATGATTAGCTACACCATTTAACCCTTAATAAGGGTAAATGGGAAAAAGTCTTCCAACCCTGAATAGTCATCAAATGCAATAGACTTTTGGTTTGAAGAACAGGACAAAATATCAGAATTGAAAGGGACATTGGAAGTCTTCTTGTCCAACCCTTTGCTCAAGCAGGGGACACTATCTATGCCTTTCCAAACAAGTGGCCATTCAGTAGGGCGTGTCAAATTTTTTAACTTTCAATTTCCAAAAATAAGCGGTGCTCAAAAGTTGGGACATGCCTTGGGGATTGTATAGATATTTTGGTTACTTTAATATAATTTAGATGTGTATTGAAATTTTTGAATGAATTTCAAAATCTTTCCCATAGTATAGTGACATTTTTAATAATGGTAGGTTAAATTACAATCCTGGCAGAAAATGATAACAGATAACAGATAATCAGAGTTGGAAGGGACCTTGTAGATCAACTAGTCCCCCTGCCCAAGCAGGAGACCCTACACCATTTCTGACAAATGGCAGTCCAATCTCTTCTTGAAAGTCTCAAGTGATGGCGCTCCCACAACTTCCAAGGGCAAGGTCCATTGGTTGATTATTCTGTCAGAAAGTTTCTCCTTATTTTCAGGTTGAATCTCTCCTTGTTCAGTTTCCATCCATTATTCCTTGTCTGGCCTATAGGCGCTTTAGAAAATAGCTTGACCCCTTCCTCCCTGTGGCAGCCCCTCAAATATTGGAAGACTGCTATCATGTCTCCCCTGGTCCTTCTCTTTACTAGACTAGCCAAGCCCAGTTCCTGCAACTGTTCTTCATATGCCTTAGTCTCCAATCCCCTAAATGAGAAAGAGGCAGCTTTGTTTTGGAAAAGGGAAAAACTTTCATGCAATGGCAAAATGCCTTGTATGATTAGTAAAACAACATTGAAACTAATTTTCTGATAGAATTCACCTTTATTCTTAGATTGTTCCCATGTTAGGAGTCTCAAAGACTTAGTTGAGGGCACTGGATAACAGGAAGTTTTGTTTCTAACTGTCTCAAGGCCAAATGTGGGAAAACAATGCTCTAGTATTGTTCATATTAAAAAGAACTTGAAAATCAGTGAATACTGGCAAATAAAATACACTTTATCAATATGGTTGATAGAAATAATTTTGTATAAATGTATACCGTTTGTCAAAGAAATTGGTCCTTGTGTTTATTATTATTTTTTGCAGTTAAGTCCATTAGACACTGTATCTCTAATGATATCAGAATGAATATAGCTTAATATTTAAAAATTAGAAGAGGAACCATTTACTGAAA
Source organism: Bungarus multicinctus (assembly GCA_023653725.1). Classification (NCBI taxonomy): domain Eukaryota; kingdom Metazoa; phylum Chordata; class Lepidosauria; order Squamata; family Elapidae; genus Bungarus; species Bungarus multicinctus. The sequence goes on along the minus strand of CM042834.1, from coordinate 111,273,367 downwards.
AACTATTGTGACCTTTCCTTCCAGCCATTTAAGTGTTTGGAGGAAGAAGCAAATACAACATTTGAGAAGGGGCTGATCAGCAGATAAAAACAGACCATGTTGAAGAGCAAGTCCTGCAGCTAAGGGTTATGTGTATAAATGACCTCTGTCTTGCAATTTTACTAAGGAAATACTTAAAATGGCAGCTGATACTAAAAAAAATACAACTTTTAACCCTAAATATTTCTTTGACTATAAATCCTCTCATGATTAAATCAACCTCCTGCAATCTATCTGGTATGAATTATGACCACATTGCAGTTAAATATTGCAGTCACCACAGATTGTAAGGATATTAAGCTGGAGAAGTCTGAACTAAATCGAAAGCAGTCACTTTTCATTTTTTCTCTCAACATTAACAATATGTAAATTAAATAATACAATAGGTTCAGAAAAGCAAAATATTTTAGTAACATTTGAAAATAGGCATTTGAGGAAAGAAAATTCAAACCAGGAGAAGGACTTCAGAAATGATCACCAGATTATTCTTCACTCTGCCTATTGGAATGAATAGACAGATTAAAATATTCATTCATTCATTGCAAAAGGTTGTGAAGATATGGAAGATTTGCAGATCCATTGGGTGGCATATCCCTTATGGAAAATTTATAAGTATTTATTTGAAAACTCATGTTTTAAATTAGGTGGCTTGGTTATTTAAGCTGCTCAGAGTTAAGAAACTGAACAATATAGAAGTCCAAGTAAGCAAGAAAATATAAATAGTACTCAATATGACCATAATGTAGCCTGTCTGTTACAGTAATGTGTCACAATGCCCATTAAGGGAAGCATCTCATTTAATGACCCCTCATCTCTGCTCTCCCCAGTGCAGTCATCAAACGAATGTACAGATTGTTAAATGGAACATGGAGTGCTTCAGGGGTGGGGGAAGCCTTGCAGGCCTAGCATAGGCCCCGGCCCTTCCAAAGCCTCCACTCCCTCAAGACATCCTAGTCTGTTTTAATTTATGGTGAGTGGGTGGGATGGGAATTAGCTGGGCAAAAGAATACCCTCTATGGTGGTTGTTTCCATCACCACGTAAAGGCCTTCCTCCTGTATCCTCTCACACATTGTTTTCTTCTCCCTAATCAGATTTCACAAGTTAGGCACCTTGAACTGGTGTACTTCTTTCTATTTGTCTCATTCTTGCTTTTCCAAGGATTTCCCAAGTATGTTGCTACTTGACTGTCTTCCTCTAGGACTCAATTTTTGGCATTGCCTATTGTTTGCTGCACATTTTTGCTTTAGCCACTTTTTCTTTTGAACTGAACTTTTTCTTCAGTTCCTCAAAGCAAACAAGTTACAGAAAGATTTTCTTTCCTTGTTTAATTCCTTTCCTCTTAAGCGTGGCAGGTACTTATCAAGGTAATTAACTTATAGATTTTGTCACTCTTTCTAGGCATGCAGTAGATTTAGTAAATTAGTTTTCCAAAAGAGATCAGGATTGGAGGGCAGAGAAGTCGAGTTTCGGTGCCTAAATGTGGAGTTGGGATGTGGGGGAGAGAAGAGAAAGATCAACAAGTCTCTCCCTCCCATCTTTTTCCTTTATTGAATGTGGATTTCTTGGGGAAGGAAGGAAAGATTTTGGGAAGCTCATTCTAGAAGCTGCCACCTTTGTATGCAGATGGTAGGCTTCCCTAAGAAGTTTGGAGTCTCCTGACGGCCAGCTGATCAAGCCAAAAAGCTCTGAAAGCAGTTGCCACTTCCATAATTGTTGGAGAACTGAAAATGGCAGCTGCTTCCAGGAAGCATGGGGAACACTCCAAGGGCTATGGGTCCTGGTGAGATGGGATGAGGGAAGAGGTGGGGTGTATCGACTTCAGCTTATGGGTGATCTGTTGTAAGTCTGAATGGCACTAAGTAAGCAATTTATCTCAAGGACTAATTGCACTGCAGTTTCTGGTGAAGGTGAGCAAAGTTGCATCTTTCTACAATTGATCCTAGAATTGTTTGTAAATAGTTGAGGATATTAAGCTATGCACCCATGTGATTGCATCCCATAAGAAGACAATCCATATTGCGGTTGTTAAGAGACTACGCGGGTTGCTAAATGGAGCACAGGATGCCTCAGGGAGTGGGGGACCTACACTGTAACACCTCCCCAGCTCACATGGCCTGAAATGGGCTATCCAGGCCTCCCCTCATCCTCTGAGGCATCTCTTGTACAGCTTCCCACCCCACTTGATCTCACAGCCCTGGGTCTCCGCTTCCCATCATATCTGACTCCATTTACCTCTTCTGAAGATCGCATTTCCCAGCTGTTGCAGAGGACACTTTGCACCATTCTGGAGGTGGGCACCATTTGCACCATCTCTCAGAAATTGCACCCATCTAAGAAGAGTTCATGAGAATGGCAACCATTTCCAGAATGATGTGAGGCAGTCTCTATAAAAGACCATGCTGTGCACTGGCTGTCTTTCTGAAATTTGATTTCCAGAAATCATCTTTTCAGAGAAGGAGTTAGCCAATGCACTATGTGGCCTTCCTATGTGAAAGCCATGTCATGCCATTCTAGAGTGAGTGCCTTTGCAAAGTAGACCCAAGGGACCCAGCAGGGCGGGTTGATCATAAGGCTGGGTGGATTACGAATTTTCATCAAGTGATGGGCTGTAACTTTGGGTACAAGTCTGTAACTTAGGGTACAAGTCTGAAGTCTCTTCCTTCAGCATTGTCAGAATTTCAAACATGGTTATGAATGGTTATAAGTCAAGGACTATTAAAATAAAAATGAATGAAGTAACATTTTAAAGTAAGGGAAATACGGTCCCACTTTTGGAGTGTGGTTCTCAACATGATACATCAAACCTATTGCAATTCTTAGACTATGTACATGCCTCTGATTGGTGTAGGAAAAAATCATGGTTGGTCTGATATCAGGGGAACATTATTCTTTCAGATGATATTTTCTCTTTCTTCTGACTCCCTCTTTTCATCCCTTTTCATTCCTTCTGCTTAGGCTAAGGAAGTAGCAGTAGTAACACCATGGCAGGAATGAAGAGGATTCCAAATTGCTCCTGCTCAAGTTGGCCCTTCAAAACCTCTCTGACTGCTCAAGTTGGCCCTTCACTCTCTGACAGCTTCTGCTTCCTCTTTAAAAATCTGCTTGATGGTTTTAACTCTCAGGAAGCCAAGTCAAAGATAATCTCTAAGAATCTGTGCAGAAATGGAGAGAAAGAAAATGTTCATGCATATGTGTGTGTTTGTAAAAGAGAGGAGGAATGTATTAAATAATGGAGGAGGAAGAGTAGAGAAGAAGGGAAAGAAACCAGCTGGAGGTCAAGAAAAAAAATGAAAAGAAAAAATAGACAGGGGAGGAAAAGGAAAGGGGAGATATCTTTTCACCATTTTCCTCATTGGCTCCATCCTGCTCCACCATGCATTTCCTGTCATCCAAACTAAAGGCATGTGTTCCAGGGTGTGTGTATGTGTGTGGTGGTGGTGGTGGTGGTGGTGGGGGGGGTTGGGAAAGACTAATTGGCATTATGATTGCCAAGTGCCCAGATCACAATCATGTGAGAGTGGTGTGTGTGTGATATTTTACGATGGGCAGAAGTACTTTACAGGCCATAAAGCAACTTTTCAAAGGCTGTCATAACTTTGAACTGTCACTAAATGACCAGTCATACATCAAGGACTACCTTTATATTATCTGTCCCCTAAAAATTATCATTATGAGTGTTTCCAATTATTTACTGGTTTTTTTTCATACAATTAGTTCATAAATGGATTCCTAGATTTTTGATCTGGGAGGGGAGAACTTTCTGCATCTTTGTGTTAAAAATGATAATCTTATTATAAATTCAGCTTTATTTATTTCAGATTTTTTTCCTTTAGCCACTGGATATAAAATCCTGTGATTTTCTTTGAAAAGTTATAGGTGTAATTTTGGAAATTGCTAATACATCTAATTTTCAGGTGATACCTGTAAGTGTCCCTTTAAAGTTAACCATTCATATTTTTGGTTAAATAAACAACTAGGATTAGTATTTAAGACAAAAATGTTTATCTGTTTTAGATAATAGTAAGAAGCTACTCTCAGGTTATATTGAAATGAAAACTTTATTACATGGGAATCAGAATATGAGACTGATTCTATAAAATTCTGTCTATGTACTGTAACAGAGGCAAGGAAGCATTAATTCGAATTTGGTTATCGGAGTCACTGAAAATGCTACCAACTTGTTACTTAATGACATATTTTTAAAAGATTCTTAAATGTTGAGCTTTAATTCATTTTATTTTAATTTCATTAGAATGAAATAAATCTTAAGTTTCATCCTTCAATCCAATCTATCCAATCTAAAATTGGGGTTTAGGGGCTTTTATACCACTAAAAGAGCAAAAACAAGAGTTAGCCTGAAAAAGTTTATACATTTGTGAGTCAAACTCTCTAAATGAAATTAAAATGAAAAGATATGTAGAATTAATAGTAATGATGCTGATGATGATATTTGTAGTAAACCAGTTATTTACTGATATATATTTTAAATATTTCTACTTTTCTGATTTCATGTATTTCTGATAGTTTTTTCTAATACTTTTTATTAAAGTATACAAATACAGAGATGAAAAATTAATGCAAACTAAGAATATAAAAAGAAAAAAAAATTGCAGAGAAAAAGAATTTTTTTTAAAAAATAAAGAAAAAATACATAAAGACTTGATTCTCTCAAGATTACTGGTTACAAACCAGTAGCCTATCACATTCTCTAGTATTTCAATAAAAAATCTCTTCATTTTATATTTTATCTCTTATCAATAAACAAATTATAAAATAGTCCTAATCAGGAAAAGCCATTAAGATTTACCACAAATAATAACTTATATATTTAATCAAATCAGTTTTATATTCCTTTTGTGCTTTTAACACAGTAACATATCACTTCCTAAAAAAAAAACTAGCAAAAAAATATTTCTGTATCTTATTTGTTATCTGTATCCTTTAGAGCACGGGTGTCAAACTTGTGGCCCACAGGCCGGATGCATCACATGCTAGCCATCCCCATCCTGAGTTTAGTGAAGGGGAAAAAGGTCACAATATGTCACGTGATGACAACGTGATGCCTGCTGTAGAGCCTTATTATTTGATCCCAGTTAAAAAAATGTTCATTAAGAACTATGGTACCAAAAACAATATATAGCATAACTTTCCAAATAGGTCCTTTTTGTATCCCTTCCAAATAAGTCCTTTTTGTATCCCTTCCATTCACTTTTAAGAACCTTGATCTTTAATCCCTTCAAATAGTGTCCTAAAAATTGGATAAGTAATAATTTATCTCTCCTTTTATATTTTTTTTCACAAGATGGCCCCTCCCTCAAGATGGCGTAAACAGATGGACGATTCTTTTTCTCCCAACAACGAACAGATGATTTTTGTCACTAAAGCTGGTTATTTGATGGCTCTGCTCCCAATTTTTTGAAGGGGAGACTAGGAAGACCCAAGATGACCTTTGGACAATTGTGTACCAAAAGAGAAGAGAGGGTCTTGATGGTCATAATTTTCAGTAAGAAGTCTGGGCTCTTGTCACCTTTTCTCTTAAATTGCTCATTTTCCCCCCTTAAGTACAAAAGGTTTTAAGTGCAGTTTTTGAAGCTTTACAATTTCTTGATTTATGACTTGTTGACTTCTGACCTATTTTATAACCTCTTGCTGGACTTTTATAACTTTTTTTCCTGTTAAATTCCAAACTACTTTTTAGCTGTAAGGAGGTTTGTGGTGGGACTTACATTTACACAGGATTACACTATAAATTTTGCTCTTTTTAGTTTTTTTTAAAAGACATTTATTTATTAACTTTTATGGGAAAATTCCCCTTTCTTTAACCCTAGAGAAAAAAAAACCTTTCTGTGTGGATGCTGGATTATGACTTACCTGCTTCTCTTATCCTGAAGAAAGAAAGAATAGCATTTATCTTGCTTCTAAAAGGAGATAAAATGGGGGGGGGGGAATTGAAAAAATAATGCTCTCTAACTTAGAGCATTTTATTTGAAAATATAAACCAAAAACTGATGGGTTGGTAATGGTTGTACACACTCAAGATGATATCCAAAAGTAGGAGACAATGGATTTGATTTGCAATTTGATGAATTGAAACATGATCTTTTGCTGTCAGATGTGAAGAAGAAAGTACAGTGGAACCTCAGGTCGTGACCGTAATCCATTCCAGGACTACGGACACAACCTGATTTGGTCATGACCAGAAGCACAAACGACTGCACATGCACAGACAAAAACTGTGCAGAATGCATATGCGTGGAAGGGAAATTGGCATGGAAAGAGAATCTGCCATGGCTGGGTTTGTTCGCCACCTGATTTTTGAAACGTGACCCAATTCAAAAATTGGCTGGATTTTTGGGTTGGAACCCGATTTGGTCATGAACAGAAGCGTTCGTGACCCGAGGTTTCACTGTATTTGATTTTAAAAATATAGATCTGCCAGAAAAGATTGAAAAGAAAATAAGAGATTCTGAGATAATGGATAGGATTGTTGGTAGTTTCAATTTCCCCCTGCTCTCCTAGCAAAACAGCCCCCACCTTTGTCAAGTAGGGCTATTAAAATAGCTGGTGCCAGTTTTTCACAACAAAAGGAAGGAGAAAATTACAGACATGAGATACAGAGAAAAAACTTCACAAACTAGCTCAGATCCTTTCCCATAGAAATCAAATAGATAGCAAGCTATAAAACTTGGGAAAAGTGAACCAAAAGGCAGGACAGGAAACTCAGGAACAAACAGCTACTATAAAACAATTACTCTTATCAAGATCCCAGGAAGAAATCTCAATATCAAGAGACAGGAACTCATCACACACAAACAAATCAAAGACTTCAAGAGTTCACACTTACAAAATCAAAGGATCTGAAATGTATAAAAGAGAGGGTTTCTTACTCACTTATTAGATTAATCCTAGGAACGCTGTGAGATTTTTTACCTGCCTTCCTATTAATAAACTGATTCTGACTTTCAACGCAGCTGACCAAATTATTTTGCATGTCTCCCAGCCGAGAAATTTGAATCCACAAAGGGAAGAACTTTGCCTATCACAAAAGGGCAAGGCTGCTTTTTTTCTTCCATCAGGATGAAAGTTGGACTGGACTTTCTTGGCTGTGTTTATTTATTTATTTATTTATTTCTGAGTTTTATATACCGCCCTTCTCCCGAAGGACTCAGGGCGGTGAACAGCCAACTAAAATACAAGTAAACAAAATATAAATTATTTAAAAAAGAATTAAACACTAGACTGTCCCAAATCTAAAAACCCCAATTAAAATCAATAAAACATCATACCCCGTCCCAAGTAATCTAAAAACCCCATTTAAAATCCCATTAGTCAGCTCAGGCCGGCCTGCTCGAAGAGCCAGGTCTTCAGGTCACGTCTGAAGGCCCTCAGGTCACTGGTCGTTCGTAATCCAGGGGGCATCCCATTCCAAAGGGCGGGTGCCCCCACAGAGAAGGCCCTATTCCTCGGGGTCACCAGACGACACATAGAAGGCGTCGGGACCCGGAGGAGACCCTCTCTGTGGGAGCGCACCGGTCGGTGGGAGACTACTGGCAGAATGCGGTCTTGTAAGTATCCTGGTCCGATGCCATGGAGCGCTTTAAAGACCAAAACCAGTACTTTAAAGCGAACCCGGAAGGCCACTGGCAACCAATGCAGCTCGCGCAGGAGGGGCGTCACGTGGGAGTATCTCGACGCCCCCGTAACCACCCGCGCGGCTGCATTTTGTACCAGTTGAAGCCTCTGGGTGCTCCCCGCAGGGAGCCCCATGTAGAGGGCATTACAGTAGTCCAGACGGGAGGTGACCAGGACATGAGTGACTGTGCGTAAGGCGTCCCGATCAAGAAAGGGCCGCATCTGGCGTATCAGGCGAACCTGATAAAAAGCCCCCCTGGAGACGGCCGTAATATGATCTTCCAAAGACAGCCGTACATCCAGGAGGACACCAAGATTGCGGGCCCCTTCTGTGGGGGTCAAGATCTCATCCCCAATAGCCAGCGACGGAGTCAGCGGACTATATCGGGCCGCCGGAAACCACAGCCACTCGGTCTTAGAAGGGTTGAGTCGAAGCCTGTTCTCGCCCATCCAGTTCCGCACAGCCTCCAGGCAACAGGGCCATAACCTCCACAGCATCGTTGGGGTGGCTTGGGGTGGAGATGTAAAGCTGAGTGTCATCAGCATAAAGATGGCATTTCACTCCAAAACCACGGATGATCTCTCCCAGCGGCTTCACATAGATGTTGAACAGAAGAGGGGAGAGCACCGACCCCTGAGGCACCCCACACATGAGGGGCCTAGGGGTGGACCTCTCCCCCCCCGTCAACACCAATTGCGAGCAGTCCGAGAGGAAGGACGAGAACCACCGCAAGACGGTGCCCCCAATTCCCAACCGCTGCAATAGGATACTATGGTCGATAGTATCAAAAGCCGCTGACAGATCTAAGAGGACCAGGACAGAGGAATAACCTCTGTCACGGGCCCTCCAGAGATCATCTACCAACTGCGACCAATGCTGTTTTGGTACTGTGCCCGGGCCTGAAGCCCGATTGGAACGGATCTAAATAGGATGCTTCCTCCAGATACTGAGGGAGCTGACGCGCCACCACATTCTCAACAACCTTCGCCACAAAGGGAAGGTTGGAGACAGGACGATAGTTATTCAAAAGAGCCGGGTCCAGGGAAGGCTTCTTGAGGAGGGGCCGCACCACCGCCATTTTCAGGGCGGTCGGAAGCGCCCCCTCCGTCAACGAAGCGTTGACAATCCCCTGAAGCCAGCCTCGTGTCACCTCTCTGGAGGTAGAAACCAACCAGGAAGGGCACGGGTCCAATAAACATGTGGTGGCATTCAGCCTCCCCAGAAGTCTGTCCACCCCTCGGCGGTCACAGGATCGAACTCTTCCCAGATAACCGTCTCAAGACCTGCCCCGGACACCTCCCCCGGGACCACCCAACTGGAGTCCATCCCATCCCAAATCTGGGCGATTTTATCATGCAGAAATCGGGAAAACTCTTCCGCCTTACCCTGCAAGAGGTCCTCCCGCGCTCTCGGCTCAAGCAGGGAGCGGGTCACTCTAAACAGGGCAGCAGGCCGATTTTCTGCAGACGCAATAAGGGCGGAGAAGTGTGAACGCCTCGCCGCCCTTATCGCCACTAGGTAGGTCCTAATATAGGACCTCACCTGTGTCCGGTCAGACTCAGCACGACTGGCCCTCCAGATGCCCTCCAGACGTCTTTTCCGGCATTTCATCCCCCTCAGCTCCCCCGTGAACCACGGAGCCAGGTGGGATCTATGCCGAGTCAGAGGTCGCAAAGGCACAACTCGGTCCAGAGCCTCAGCGGCCAACCTATCCCAGGTGGCCACCAAGTCTGTGGCCGAGTTATGAGCCAGAGTTTCAGGAAATGGCCCAAGCTCCATCTGGAACCGTTCCGGATCCATCAGGCGCCTGGGGCGGAACCATCTCCTCGGCTCCGCCTCCCTGCGATGGGGGGTGGCGGCACCGAAGTCCAGTCTAAGAAGAGAATGATCGGACCATGACAAGGGTTTTATAACTAGGTCTCCAACACGATCATTCAACCACTGACCAGAGGCGAAAATCAGGTCCAGCGTGTGTCCCCCCGTGTAAGTGGGGTCAGAAACTAATTGGGTCAGATCCATGGCCGTCATGGAAGCCAGGAACTCCCGGGCCACCCCAGAGGTTTCCCCGAGCGAAGGCAGGTTGAAATCACCCATGACTAAAAGCCTGGGGGTTTCAACCGCCAGCCCGGCTATCACCTCGAGGAGCCCGGGCAGGGCCGATGACACGTGGCAGGGAGCCAGGTACGTTATCAACAGGCCCATCTGAACCCCCCGACCCCACTTCACAAAGAGAGACTCACAACCAGCCGTCTGAGGAACAGTGGCCTCCCTAGGACAAAGGACTTCTCTAATAATCGCCGCCACCCCACCACCCCTTCCCTGAGACCTCGGTCGATGGAAAGCTTGGAAACCTGGTGGGCATATCTCTACCAGAGGGACACCGCCCTCTGGGCCCAACCAGGTTTCGGTGACCCCTGCCAGGTCCGCACCCTCCTCCTGAATGAGATCGCAAATCAGGGGGGCCTTGTTAACGACGGACCTGGCATTACATAACATCAGCCGGGTACTCAGGGCCTGAGACTCTGCACAACCAGGCCTGCCAGACGGGTCGGGAGGGTCGGAGCGCGCCACCGCTTGGAGACAGCGGGCACGCGATCCCCTAACTTGATATGGCCCTCTACCCCCGTCATATCTGCCCCTCCCACTTATGGTGCCAATGAAACCCACCCCCTGTGTTTGCCCCCACGACTCATGACCCTCTGGGTTCCCCCAGACGTGCACTCCAGCCTGGCTGACTCCAAATCCCCCCGGGTTATCCCCCAAACCCGGACCGGGTACCCTCCCTAACCCCAATAAATTTCCATCCCCCAACCCTCTCTTCGTCGCCCTCCCTAACCTCGATAAAACCCCGAATAAAAATCTAAAAAGTTTAAAACCCCCTCTAAAAATCCTTTTTTGATGGCCATGCCACCTCTCCGGATCCCAGGAACCGTCCTTGAGGTAGGCCATCGATAGACCGGAGGGCCACTCCAGGGAGTGGGGGACCCTCCCGAGGGCCCGCAATTCCGCCGAGGAGTATGTTCTTCTAGCCCTCGCCGTCGTCGGATCAGGGACCACCACCGAGATCATCGGCGTCCTTCGGGCCAGCCAGTCCTGTTGTTGCCCCTGCCAATTGCATCCCTCAATGGATGGGGGCCAAGGGAGGGGGGAGGTCCACGTCCGTCATCACTGCCACCACGGCCTCCGCAAAATCGCCGCTGCCGCCGTCCCAAAAGATCACCCAGGCGGTCTCCCGGCGGCTCCTTCGACGCCCTGGACGGGGCGAGACCCCTCGACACCCCCTCAATACATGGGGGTCGAGGGGGGAGGCTGGCTCCATGCCCGGCCTCCCGGCCACCGCGGCTTCCACGCCTGGCCTCTCGGCCGCCGCGGCCGCCGCGGCTTCCGCAGCCTCCACTGAATCTCCGCCGCCGCCGCCCCAAAAAGTCACCCAGGCGGCCTCCCGGCGGCTCCTCCGGCGGCTCTTCCGACACCCCAGCCAAAGCGAGACCCCTCGCTACCCCCTCAGCACCTGGGGGTCGAGGGGGGAGACGGGCTCCATGCCCAGCCTCTCGGCCACCGTGGCCCCCACGCCTGGCGTCTCGGCCGCCGCGGCCTCTGCTGGATCGCCGCTGCCGCCGCCGCCCCGAAGAATCACCCGGGCGGCCTCCCGGCGGCTCTTCTGTACCTGGGGGTCGAGGGGGGAGGCGGGCTCCATGCCCAGCCTCTCGACCACCGCGGCCCACACCTGACCTCTCGGCCGCCGCGGCCTCCACTGACTCGCCACCGCCGCCGCCGCCCCGAAGAATCACCCGGGCAGCCTCCCGGCGGCTCTTCCGGTGGCTCTTCTGCAGCTGGGGGACGAGGGGGGAGGCGGGCTCCATGCCCAGCCTCTCGACCACCGCGGCCCACACCTGACCTCTCGGCCGCCGCGGCCTCCACTGACTCGCCACCGCCGCCGCCGCCCCGAAGAATCACCTGGGCGGCCTCCCGGTGGCTCTTCTGCAGCTGGGGGACGAGGGGGGAGGCGGGCTCCATGCCCAGCCTCTCGACCACCGCGGCCCACACCTGACCTCTCGGCCGCCGCGGCCTCCACTGACTCGCCACCGCCGCCGCCGCCCCGAAGAATCACCCGGGCGGCCTCCCGGCGGCTCTTCCGGTGGCTCTTCTGCAGCTGGGGGACGAGGGGGGAGGCGGGCTCCATGCCCAGCCTCTCGACCATCGCGGCCCCCACGCCTGGCCTTTCGGCCGCCGCGGCTGAATCGCTGCCGCCGCCGCCGCCGCCCCAAAGAGTCACCCGGGCGGCCTCCCGGCGGCTCTGGCGGCTCTTCTAACGCCCCAAACGGGGCGAAACCCCTCGGAACCCCCTCAGCATATGGGGGTCGAGGGGGGAGGCTGGCTTAACCGGCAGAAGCAGGCGCTCGGCGGAGCTCCCCTCGGACGGAGCTGCCGGTCGCCATCTTGAAAAACTATTTGTTATCAAGTATTATTCAACAATAGATCTTGCAAATGTATTTATAACAGAGATTTATAAAAAATATTTAAAATCTAAGGAAAGGTTTCATTATTAAAAACCAAAGAACGGTATTTGATCCTGGACTCTGAGATATTGATTGAGATGATTTGTGGAAAATAAGAAACCATGAAGACTTTCTATGAGTAAATTACATTAACAGACTATTAACAGACTGCTTTGAACTTTAACTTTGCTGTTAGCTATTTTTCTTTCATTAATGTATGGCATGTCAAGTTTATAAATTTTGGACCTGTTTTGCAAGGGGGAAGCTATTATTGGTTCAATAGATTTGTCAGTGTTCAACTAGGGGGGATAACATGTGTTTTTGTCCTTTGTTTTAGAAATTCACATTTTTAAAGGTTTTTATCTAGCTTTGTTTTGTCTCTGTTTACTTTTTTTCTTTTGTATTTTAATCTTCTAGATAAAAAAAAATAGAAATTCCTTCACAAACTTAAGATGTTTCTTTTGTTAATCCAAGATAAGAAAGTTGTCTAAATCATTCTTCTGATTTATTATTTCTATATCCTCTTTAATTATGATGATATCAGCCAATTTCATTTATAAATCCAGTGTAACCTTGTTTTTCGTATCATTCTTGTTATCCGACATTATTTTTGTTCTATTTATATTTTATTCAGGTTAAAATACAAAACTCCAAATTATTTTAAAAGCAAACAAAGAAAATACACAAACCAATAGTAAAACATTATCAAGTGCATTAAAAAGGACAAGAGACCTAAGACATATACATGTGTTATCCCCCCAGTTGAATATGATAGTGATATTACTACATTATTAGTTTTCCAGGCCCCAATTTTTTTTAAACTACTAAATCTATTTGCAAATTATTAACCTGTTATCTATATATTACATTAAGGATAAAATACCGTAGTTAATAAGAACAACAATAATAAAAAAGCAAGATTAAAATTGTAAAACCCTTGTGAATGAACTATTGTAATCAACTTGTAGAATATTTACCATGCCATTTTACCAATCCCAAATTATCCCAAGAGTTAACAACTTGAATGAAATATCCATGTTTGTTTCTTAATACTACTTTATTAATTGGTTAAATATAATAAATTCAATCTGCAAAATCAGTTTATCTTTCCCAAAATATCCAGATGAAATTGTTTTCCAGTTAAGTGTGATAAATCCATTCCCTAATCTTTTTTATCTTCCTAGATGAAAATTTATCACTTCTTCAACTTTGTTAGGTTTTTGCTTTTGTAAAAGAATGCAGGCTTGAACTTCAGGGAGGTGTGTGCAATCAACTCAGTTCTAAGTCTGTACAGGCCATATTTCTTTCCAGTGAATCTGCTGCTTTCAAATTACATTCCTTTTGTGAATCTAATTTATCCAGAGCTACATGCATCTGAATTTTTTTTGCAGCCATTATCATTTCATCAAATGATAATGGCTTTAAAAGCTTTAAAAAAAAAGCTTTCAATTAGGGATTACATGATACCATTACCAGCTTTTTTTCAGATATCAGCCACATTGCTTGTCTGTAATGTGATACACTGTTGCTCTGTATAACTTAACAATGATAGATAAGAGGAAGCAGAGAATACTGAAGCGAAGTGAATAAATAAAGAAAAAAGCAGGGAAGATATTTTCTGAATATTTTGATTCAAAGTTAAAAGAAAAATTTTCAAAAGCTCCAAATAGTTTGCAAATTAATAAAGTGCAAAAACCCTGTAGTGAGAGTCCAATATAGATGTAAATCAAATGAAAGCACTTTCACTATCCATGTTTCCTTATGGAAAAGCAAAAATTATTAAAAACAGCATAAATCAAAAGGAAAAAGAAAAAAATAACAAAATCCATCAGAGAGTTAAATCAGCATTCAGCTAGCTGGTCAATTTTTTAAAGATAAAAAGCAAAATGAAACAAAAGATTCAAAAAGTGAAGTTAAAACTCAGTCATAGTTAAGAACATGAACTGTCAAGAAGAAGATGAATAACTGGTAATGTTCTGACCAGAAAACTGGAATCTTCAAGATTCCCTCTCCCAGAGGGGTTCTCAGCTATCCAAAAGCCATTTTGGGTTATTGGGCCATGGTGGTGCAGTGGTTAGAATGCAGTATTTCAGGCTAATTCTGCTGATTGCCAGCAGTCTGATTGTCACTGGCTCAAAGTTGATTCAGCCTTCCATTCTTCTGAGGTCAGTAAAATGAGGACCCAGATTTTTGGGGGCAATATGCTGACTCTGTAAACCACTTAGAGAGGGCTGTAAAGCACTATGAAGTGGTATATAAGTCTAAGTGCTGTTGCTATTCAAATCCAGACACTCCATCTTTGGCAACAAAATCAGCAGATTGTTAACAAGAAAAAGAAAAATTCCTACTGTTCAGCAACCATCTTGGGGAGAAGTCTCATAACCTGACATTTTAAAATCTATGTTACACCCACATCCAAATTAACCACAATGTTTTATTTACTAAAAGTTGTCCCTTTACATAATTTATTTTGAATCCCATTTTTATGATAGCAGACATTCTTATGATATCCTTGAATTCTCCCATAATCAAATGCTTCTGTTTTGCATTCTGGAAGAATATTTCCAGAAATATATTATAAATAAAAGTTAAACATATAGTGCTAATTTTTTATTTTTTAATTAAACATCCTCAGTTCCTTGGTACAAAGAAAAAGGAACTAACTTTTGTAGTTAAGAACCTTAATTAAAATCAATGAAGCCCAGCAGGATGGGAGATGTCTAGGACAGTTGATGACATTTGCAAATAAATAGAGCATTCTGTAAAATACAGTGGCCTAAAATTCAAATAACATTCACAAAATATACTGTAAGCAGCAATTACTGCAGAAGCTTAATTGTACTTCAATTGCAGATACATATCTGTATGCAGAGAGAATCCCAGGTATTGTGTGATTTTTCATACCTGAGGGATGAAGTGTTCCCTGAAATTCACATCCTGAGTTGTCATACATGGGAAGTTCTCATTAGTTATGCGTAGAATACGTAAGATCTCGTGAACAAATGCATTGGTGTAGGGCAGCTTCATCCTATCCTCCATGGAGGGGGCATGGTTGGCTCCCACAATCTCATCAAATAATACTGCTCTACTCTGAATCAATGGGTATCTTCTATAATTTTAATATCTAGTTCTCTTGTTCCCTTTAGTCAACCACTGAAGTCCTCTTTTAACATGGTGGGTTTTTTGCTAATCAGGAACACCTTCCAACAAGAAGTGTTTTTTTATTTATTTATTTATTTATATAAAAATTGTACAGTTAAAAACAATTTAAAATGATTAAATTAATGGCTGAATTATAAAATTATCAAAATGTATAAAAACAGATAAAAGTTTAAAATACCAAATTTAAAACCCCACGATTATTACTGGGCCAGGCCGGCCTATTGAAAAAAGTAGGCCTTTACTGCGCGCCGGAAGGTCTGAATGTCGGTGATGGCCCGTATCTCCGGGGGCAAGTCGTTCCAAAGGGAGGCAGCCCCTGCAGAGAAGGCCCGCACCCTCGGGGCCACCAACCAGCATCGCCCAGCCGGCGGAACCCCGAGGAGGCCGACCCTGTGGGAGCGCACTGGGCAGTGGGAGGCCATTGGTGGCAGCAGGCGGTCCTGTAAGTACCCAGGTCCCGAGTCATGGAGTGCTTTAAAGATGATCACTACCACCTTGAATCGGATCCGGAAGGCCACGGAGCCAATGCAGCTCGCGCAGGAGCGGTGTAACATGGGAGCTCCGAGGAGCTCCCAAGATCACCAGCGCGGCCGCATTCTGGACCAACTGTAGCCTCCGGATACTCTTTAAGGGGAGCCCCATGTAGAGAGCATTGCAGTAATCCAAGCGGGAGATGACGAGGGCGGAAGTGACCGTGCAAAATGCGCCCAGATCCAGAAAGGGCTGCAACTGGTAGATCAGAAGAATCTGACAGAAGGCCCCCCTGGCGACGGCCGTAATGTGATCTTCTAAAGACAGCCGTACGTCCAGGAGGACACCTAGATTGCGAGCCCTTTCCATGGGGGGCAAAATTTCTTCCCCCATGGCCAGCGACGGAATAAGCTCTGATAGTTGGAATTATATCAAAGGGCTGACCTGCAAACAAAGTTAAAGGAGAAAAGACATTGTTTGACAAAAAATTTTGCATTTCCAAATCTTTTTCTGTAATGACTTTGTAAATTTTATTTCTATAGGTAATCTTTAACTAACAATTTGTCACTTAGTGACTGTTTAAAGTTACTATATCCCTGGAAGAAAGGAGTTATGACTCTGTTCTGAAATTCTGATTATCACCTTTCTCCCCCCACCCACCCCCCATTATGGCACTGTACTTTAGGCACTCAGGAACATGACTGCATATATGGCCATTTGTAATGTCCCATGACTGTACTTTATAATGGAAATTACTTCCAGTTGTTGGCAAAACTGCACCACAGTAAACAATGATCACTGTGTTCACTTCATCACCACCAAAATGGTTGTAAAATCAGGTCAGTCGTGTGACTGATCCATTTTATGATCATCGCAACATATGGCCATAATGGGCAGGCTCCATTATAGTCACATGGACAACCTGTCTTTGATAGTCATCAAGGACTACCTGTATTACTTTCTCTTGGGAGTTTAACACTTGTGGAACTTCATGGTTCAAATAACATCTGCCAAGAAAATTTCCCATTGTACAGCTTGATTCTAGTAAAAATCATTTCATGGTCATAATCTGTGCATCTCTGAAAGACAATGAAAATGCAGATGGACCATTTTTCAACCTAATGAATGGAATCTGGGAGTTGGGGATTCAAGGCACAGGATGAACCACACAGTTAGGTTTCAGTCCACTTTTTAATTGAGATGAGCTATCTTCAGTAGCATAACTCAATAGTATTAATTCAACAAAAACCAAGTGTTTATTTTTGAACTTATAAATAAACTATCTCACAAAGATGTGGTGAAGTGGAGGCAGGAATTTTATGTACACTGCCTTGTGTTGTGCATATAAAGATGGGATATAATTGTATAAATAAACAGATAGCTAAATAAAATCTCCTGAAACATGAGATCACCTTCAAAGCTTGCTATCTTCTCTACCAAACAGTGAGTCTCTTCCGATATCCGCTCAGACATTGATTTCTTTTCCATTCCAAAGTTTTGTAGAGTGGAAATAGTAAAGCGACACACCATTTTCCATTTCTCGTGTTTGCTAATAAACCCTGGAAGGATAGAAATTGGCAATAACAAAGAACAGACACTGCAGCATTTTTTAAAGAATGAAAAAAAAAAAACTTGCCCAGTAGTCTCTCCCCCCACCCCAAAAGTATTACTCTTCTCAAATAAATTTACATTTCTTCTTTCAGAAGTAATTAATAGTTTGGCAAAAGGTAAAGAAACCCAATTTGCTTATGAGTTCAGATTCTTCTTACTCAGATTATATCTTGGGTAAAGTTACAAAATGTATGAATATTTTGAAAGGATAGAAGAGCTTTCATGTTTTTCAATATTTCTATTCATCCGCTTCTCACCCATATACATACACCAAATCCATTCTTGGGGGGAGGGGGAACTGTTATTTTGCATTGCTTTAACATTTCCTGTAATTTGACATCTTTAGTTTTGGAACATGATGACAATTTGATTACTGGATAAAGTTTGAAAAGGTCACCTGATTGCATCACTTACCTCCAAACTTTTAGCCTTAAAAAATTTGAGTCATCCCCTCAAAATATATTTGCAGATTAGCAAATTAAACATTCCAACCAATCAATATTATTTGATGACTTCCAAATTTTTTGTAGCCTTTTGAAAGACTTGGAGATTTGAGAACTTCAGTATTACACAATGTTGCAGCTTTGCTATTGAAATATACTCTAAAAATCATAAAGGACACCTTTCTTTCTTTCTTTCTTTCTTTCTTTCTTTCTTTCTTTCTTTCTTTCTTTCTTTCTTTCTTTCTTTCTTTCTTTCTTTCTTTCTTTCTTTCTCTTTTCTTCTTTCCTCTTTCTCTTTCTTTTCTTTTTTCTTCTTTCTTTTCTTTCTTTCTTTCTCTCTCTCTCTCTCCCTCTCCCTTTTCCCTTTTTTTCTTTCTCTCTCTCTCTCTTTCTCTCTCTCTCTTTCTTTCAGCATATAAACTGGAAACAAATTTTGTATTCAAGCTGAAACTTGACAGAATTGATGTCTATGAAATTTCTTCTAAAGATAAATTAATTAGCTTTGTATAAGGCATTTTGAAATACTTTGCTAGATATTTCTGTTAGTTTCTAACTGAAAGTTCTTCCCTTTTTAAATTTCAGATATGAGCCAGTTTTAATTTAAATTTGGCTAACAGGACTGAGGAGATGGCAGTTCTGAAATCTGTTGTTTCTGAGAGAATATTGAACAGAGGTTACATTTTCAGATCACCTAACTGACCACCATATCAACTGGACCCTTGTGCCAACCTGCTGAATATGAGAGTAAGTGATTTCAGTGCCCTACTGTTTTTTCTTGTAATACTCTTATAACCAGACTGAACAGATTTTCAAATACCTCTAAGAGATTTAGCAATTTCATTTTTTTTATTCCTTGAAAAGAACAATGGCCACCACCATTTGCCTGGAAACGTTTATGTTTTTACCTTTTCTCTAGAAATTGGAAACTACATCTTAAATCAAAATGAAAATAATCTGTGAACTCACCAAAGCCCTTGGTTACTTGGTCAAGGATAGGTACTGGAAGTCATCCACCAAATTCTTCCTTATGAATTATCAAAGCATCTTTCACTGCCTCAATTCCAGAAATCACAACCATTGGCTTTGTTCCTAGCCAGATAGTAAAAACTGGACCATACCTTTTACTGAGCTGAGGGAAAAAATCCATCAAAGGCATGAATCAGCAGAACTTGTTGATCTCACTCTTGGATATCTAGTTCAATTAGCAGCTCACAAGATCTTTTAGTCATGCTATTGCATTCTGTAATAACATTAGATTTTTAAACAAGAAAGATAAAAACTTACAGAAACTAATATTTAAGGAAAAAAAGTAGAACAGATCAAAGTTAAAACTACAGCAAAAAGAAAAAAATACAAAGAAATAACTTCTGATTTTGTTTTACACAAATTATAGTTACAAATTTACATTAAAGTCTTACTCTACGGTTATAGCATAACTTTAATTTTACTATTTTGTACTATTTTTCTAGCCATCAAATCCACATATCATCATTTCATTTTTCTGGTATTAAACTTAATTAGTATCTGATGAAGGTTGAATTTAGCCATTTCTGCAAACTCCATCATCTTCACCAACTACTACTCCATTGTGGGTAGTGTCAAATCTTTCCACTGTTGTGCATATAAAATTTTTGCTGCAGTTATATATAGAAAGAAAGTTCCATGTGGGTTTTTTTTTCAATTATTTTTTCAAATCAGTCCAAAAGTAACACTTCTGCCTTAAGTTGTATATTCATCTTTAAAATTTTCTGAATTAATATGTATTAGGTATAATATAAGTATCAAACACTTTTAGCTTTTTTACATGTCTACCAAGCATGAAAAAATCCCCTATTGTTGTTCACATTTGCAGCATCTGTTTGAAGTATTTTAGAAAAATTTTCCAGTGACAAAAAACAATGAAACATTTGTAAAAATTATCTTTAAAATTTTAATATAAATTTTAGTACTTTCATGCACATATACCCCCATCATTGCATTTGTGTATTATAACCATTTTCCCCCACCATGGACTAGTTGAAGCTTCCAGGGGTTGTTTAACAGCAGCCCCATGTAGACCACATTCCAATAGCGGTAGTCTATGAGGTTATCACAGGATGATTGACTGTCTGTAATCTAAGCACACATGAAGAAGCTGTGTAAAGGCCTCCTGACCACAGCTGCCATTTGCTCATTGAGTAGCTGTGAACTGTGAGCCCAGGACGATCTGAGCATTGCATACAATACTTGAATGGAGAAAAGCTAGGTCTGAGATATGAACATGGAACAACCCTAAATCTGGGTGGCTGAAACACCACACAGCCTCTTGTTGTTGGCTGAATTGTGTCAGAGATGGTTCCTTCAAATCCAACTTCACACATTTTGCAGGCAATTGGGCAGGACCTTGACAGCCTCCTCTGGCCAGTCAGATAACAGATAACCAGAATTGGAAGGTACCTTGTAAGTCATCTAGTCCAATGCCCACACGGGAGACCCTACACCATTTCTGATAAACGGCAGTCCAATCTCTTCTTGAAATCCATGGTTGAAAGATGCAGTTACATATTATCAGCATATTGATGACACTGAATATCATCAATACAGAATGAGAATGATTTAATCTAGTGGCTTTATGTAGATATTAACTTTTATAAAAAAGAGGACCAGGGAATGATCTTTCCTCCCCACCCAACTGTTACTGGAAGCACTGTTGGAGAAAGGAAGTGAACTACAATAAAATAATGCTCTGAGCCCACCTGATTGTGCTGGCTCACAAGCATACTCTGGCTGACAATATCAAAAACCACTGAGAGATCAAGAAGCAAGAATGAGTGCACCACTTCCATCCCAACTCCACCACATCTACAAGTTCTATTCTTTCTTTTTTTACTAATCTTACTAATTCTATTCTTTCTGTTTTCATTTCATTTGTCCCCTTTTTTATACTTAGTGTATTGAAAAATTGTAATTAAAAGTATTTAAAAAGAAATATACCACAGAGTAGCACTTGATAGATCAAATACAAAGATAAGCTATTCAAATGCTATGATGCAGCAGTTGCCAACTGATGGGCCACGGCCCACTGGTGGGCCGTGAGAAAATTTTGGTGGGCTGCAGAGAAATCTCATCCCCAGAACATCCCCCAAAGCAATTAATCCAGACTGCACAGAAACACAAGGTTGTGCTGCCCGCCTGGCCTGCGGGAACCCTCCCCGCTCACTCACTCCTTACCTGGCAAACTTGCCTGCTAAATTGCTATTTTTCCGACCATCAGTTATTCTGCTGTGCTGGGAGATTTAGATCAGCTAGGAAGCAGGAAATGGTTGGATTTCTTGCTTTCTAGCTAGTCTTTAGATCTTCGGCTCTGCTTTTAAGCACAGCTGAACCTCCATTAGAACTGAAGGTTCTGTTATTCAGTGCAGATTCATGGCAAGCAAATTTTATGTGACAGACTGAGATAGCCAATGGCAAATAGATAGATCACTGAATGATTCTGTGAGCAACTCACAGAGCAATCTCAAATTCTGTGAGCAACTCACAGAGCAATCTCAAAAGTTGCTCTTTTTTTAATAAAACAAAATCAATATTTATATACATGGTGTATTGTGAGTTAATTTTGTGAGTTTGCTTACTAGCAAATTTTATGAGTTTACTAGCAAATTTTATGTGACAGACTGAGCTAGCCAATGGCAGATAGATAGATCTCTGAATGAATCTGTGATTCTGTGAGCAACTCAATCTGCCTGCCTGCTTTGCCTGATTTTGGGTAAAAGTTGCTCTTTTTTCCCCCAAAAAATTTAATATTTATATAAATATTTATAATATTTACATACAAGCCATGCCCAGCCAGTCACATGACCACCAAGCCACATCCACAAATTAAGCCATGCCCACAGAACTGGTTAGTGGTCCCTGGGATTTAAAATTATGAATTTGGTGTTCACTGAGGTCCAAAAGGTTGGTGACCCCTGCTATGATGGGTCTATATCTTCAAAAATCATAATTGCGTAAGCCATGGCATTACCCCTAACGTTCTATGGAAATTAACATTTGAAGCAGGATAGGAAGAATATTGACAAATTTGATGTTACAGAAAATTCTTGAGACTATTGCAGACAGGCAAGAAAACAAACTTATGGATCACCAAACCAATTAATCCAAGGCACAAATGACCAGGCTCAAATTGTCCTACTTCAGCAACAGCATGTGAAGATATAGCTCTCTGAAAATGACTCTAATGTTGGGAAAGGTAGAAGGAAAGAGAAGAAGATGACCAGGAGCAAAGTTGATTGGACTCAGAGTGATGATGAGTGCACCGTTATGAGACTTGAAAGAAGAGATTAGGGCTAGATCATCATGGGGAAAATCTATGTGGATACCAGGAGTAAAAATAATTTGATGGCATATAATGAATCTATCAGTAAACCTGTGTCTGGAGAGACTTGTGTGAAGTCTTCCTCTAATGGTGTTCTAGTACATGAAACTATTAATTGATATTGTTAGACTTTAAATGAGATTTTAAATTATATTATCTTCTGAACATAAACAGATTGGGGGTTTATACATTGTGGATGTTTAAAAGTTTTTAAAGGGGAAAGAGCATGTCACACTATTCACCATGGCTTCTTTAATAAGCTACAACTGTCTAGGTTCAAGTATCCCACAAAGCCAGAGATTTAAATCCATGTTATGTGGGTTCACCCAAAGCCACATAAAAGCCATCTGTAGGCAAAGCACGTGCACCTTTTATAGTACGTGTGAATTTAACTTTTACATGTTTCATCTGTCTCAAAATCAATAAAAATCAGCCATCCTGTTTTAATGGCTTCTGAAAATACTTCCCAGATTATCAACTGATTTTCAGAATGAAACAAAAGACTAAAATATAGCCTAATCTAAATAATGCTAACAGGAAAAAACAGTATTATTTTTATTAGATATTATTTATTTTGACCTGTACAACATTCTATGCTTCTTATTCATACCACTTAGTCTTTGATAAAATATGTTTGTGGTTAAACCTATAAACAAACAAACAAACAAAAGACAGACAGAAGTGGAGCTGAGAGCATCTTTAATAGTGCTGAAAAGAACCCCAACTTTGAAATATTGGCTTTAGCTTTTCCAAAATAAGGGAAATTGATATTATCCCAAACGATTCTTGAATCTCTCACCCATTAAGAAAAGAAACCTATTTAAGACTGTCTTACCTTTGTGTAGGTGTTAAACAGAGGCAGAACATCTTTTTGCAATAGATTTCCTAAAAAGAGCCAGGGCCTAGGGCCAGGAGGGAGTCTAGCTCTTCTTTGGTGAAACCGGAAGGCCCAGAGTGTGAACAGAAAGACAATCAACAGGGATCAGCTCCACCTGCATTTTTATTCGTGCCTTGATGGAGTGGAAGAGGTGAGGCTGTGGGCTTGAAAGAAACTGCAAAGTGTGAGACACAGAGAAAATTACAAAGGAAAAGTCAATGTGATTTTTTTTCTCTAGCTTTCTCCAGTTCACTCCCCATGTTATCTTTTCTCTTTTGTTGGTGTGCTTGCAGGCTACCAGTTATTCCAGAACATAAAATGCTGTGTTTAAGTATTCATTTTGATCCCATAAACAAATCTGAAGCAGAGTGAAGTAATAGCCTCTTGACATGCTTCTAATGAAACAAATGTCTAGAGTGAAATAGGTATCTTCTGATTGTGACTAGATTTAGGATGTAAAATGTAAATAGTATTAGAACAAGTGTGAGGAAGATAGTATTGGAAAGTCATGTTCTGGGCAAGCAGCTGGACTTGGTAGATTTCCGTAACAAGAAAATTGTGTGACAAGACCAAGTGTTGACTAGTCAGTCAACAAAAGGAAGTAGATGAACAGATAAGTCTGTGCTAATATACTCCCAGATGAGGGTTCTCATCATCTCTGCATCAGCTGGTCAGACAGCAGAGAGATAGGAGCAGGAACAGCAACTTGTCAGTTTCCAAACATTTGGACTTCAATTCTAAGACTACATAGCTAGCATAGTCAGCAATAAGATATTGTGAGAATTGCAATTCCAGCCCTTGGTTACAATGCTGAATTTGAGATGCAAAGACCAAGATCAATATTTTTATTTCATACAGAACTTAATAGTTTCTGTCCTTCAGTCTGAGCTACAGCTCAAGGATGTTTATAAAGGTAATACAGGGAAGATTGATAGTTTTATAGTTTTTAAATTTTTGAAGTATCTCCAGCACAATCAAATTAACAGGGATGGACAACGTTCTGAAGGAACTTCCACTTTCATGAAGGTCTATGGAAAGCATCCCCATGAAACTGCTTTTCAAAACAATGATACCCACCCTTCTGAAAGTAAAGCAAGATTAGCATTGAGTTGTGTCTGGGGAGGTTCTGACTTATGAAGATAGTAATGGGAACTTCTTCTGCAACAAGTCTCTTCTGGCTATTGAAATTACAGGCTAAAGCTCCAGAAGCAACATGGATCATCTTCCTGAGGCAAATCATGTCCCATCTATTCTGTGACAATGAAATTGTGTTAGTTTTTATTTGTTGAAACAAAATCCTGTCATATCACATAGGCCTTGAGTGTTTGTTTTTGCAAGTTGTCTATGCAATAGCCACAGAATCCAATCAAGGGCAAGTCACCATAGACTCACTTTACAATAACCCATAACAATACAATAACCCATGAACAATATAACAATGCAAAAAAAAATTTTTAGCTATTACTTTAGGTTTGTCTGTTCCTAATTCACAAGCATAGGGTATATTTCTGCATTTAGCAAAACTGCAGGAAACCAATCAAGCAACCAAAACAATGCAATATTTGCATTTAAAACCTGAAGTTCAACTTAAAGGTTGGTTAATAACAGAGAAACACAATTTTGTATTTACAATATGCTATCAGAAAACTCAGTAACAATAATAACACTATTTAAGGAATGATCACAGTGCGCATACCTTTCAAGTCTACTTGAGTTTCCTCCAGAGCAGTAGACTCAAATGGTTCCTCTTTGCATGAACATCTGGTTTTATACCTGCTGCGCTTCCTAATCCCCTCTTCTTCCTTTTCATTCCAGCCAATAGCAGCAGGAATGGAACTGGATTCTTGATGCAAATATCAGAAATAATGCAGCTGAAAACAGCCTTTAAGTTTTTCCCTTGCCACAAATTTAGATCTTTCTGCCACTGTTAAAATTATATATCAGTTATCAAAACAGGTATTATTACAATGCTATAAGATGTAAAGATGTTTTACCTGCTTTAAAATTGTATTTTGCAATTTGCTGTTTTATTTGGATAAATGGGGATGTTGCTGAGAAATAGAAGCCTTTTGGAGTTGGAAAGATATGTCCTGAGATTTAAATGGTATAGACATTTGGGATCAAAGTTTAAAATAGATTTTAAAAGCTATTATGTTAGGCATGCCATATTGAGAATATGGAATAGATACAGACCCAAGTTGTGCCCAGAACAAGAAGCATTTTATATTAGGCTGTTTTAAATATTAATATACAACTGAGACCAGAGTTTTTTTTCTTTTGGGAGTCATGGACAAACAATTGGAAAAGGTATGGAACATGGTTTTTGTACATGATAAATGCAACAAAAAAAAAGTATGCACACAGGTGGAAAGATTCAGTCTTAAGCAAAATGGATGAATGGTTGGTACGGATGCAGGGACTTGGTGAGATGGCTAAATTGACTTCTTTGATCATAGAAAAGACATTAGCTACATTTGTCAATGGCTGGAAACCCCTTATAGACTCTTGTGTGGAGCAGAAAAAAAATGAACTTATGATTTTGATTATTAGACAGGAGATGTCTCCTTTGATTAGAATATATCTCTTTTCCTAGCAAAAAAATTGGAAGTTGCTTTCCCTTTTGAAATAGAAGACTTTATGTACATTTCTGTTTTAATGGAAGGAATATCAGTTAAGATCTTGTTTTAGTTGCTTAACTGTTTGCTGAGCAGGTTTAGCAGTAATAATTTGGTTTTTAAAATATGAGTGTTATTTTTTGAAAATTGCTGTCTGTTTTTGAAACAATTTCTATTATTCTCCTTAAGGAACTTTTGCTGACATCCCAAATGAAAACCTCTCAAAAAAGCCTACAAAGGATTTCAGAAGTTAAAACAGCTATCATACAATGCTGAAACAGGACACTCTACCTGCACTGTGCTCTCAATATATTCAAAGTAATACCCTGTATAACCCCTGCCCAGGAGTGGGATTCTACCAGTTTGCACCTATTTTCTAGAACCGGTTGTTAACATTCTAAGCAGTTCAGAGAACCGGTTGTTAGAAGAAATTACTGGCCTAATCCTATAAGGAAGGCAGGAAGGAAACATTCTGGTGTTGCTTACAGAAACTGCCTCTCCGTTAACCCTTATTACATTCTTGGCAGGACTAGACTTACTGTCTCAGGAATATTTCTGGAGTTTTTCCCCATCCTTTGCTGGTACTTTGCTTGTGTGGAGTGACTATTTAAAGTTACAATGACACTGAAAAAAGTGACTTATGACCATTTTTCATACTTACAACTGTTGCAGCATCCCCACAGACATGAGGCCAGGTGAGGAGGTGCATGCCTCGATGTAATATTGAGTTGGCCACACCAGCCAATAACATGACCACCAAGCCATGTCCACCCAGTCACATGACCACCAAGCCACACCCACCACCAAAGCCACGCCCACAGAACCGGTTGTTAAAATTTTTGAATCCCACCCCTGCCCACAATCATTTAATCCCACTATTAATCCCTTTCTATCTGAAAAAAAAGTTTTAGAAGTTTAAAGCCTTGCATTTTCCTCTTTCCATTCAAGCATGTAATTCCTATTGCTTTAGAACATCTTTTCTGCTTTCACGTGGTAGCAGATGACGGCATCTGTTGAGCAATGGCTAGGCTTGTTTCACTGTAAGAGAATTAAAGTAGGAGCTAAATGTACATTCTGACTGCATGTTCTTGAATTCATATATTGATAATGCATTGACTTTTTGTTCATTTCCTGGTTCCCCCACACACAATACGCAGCTGGAAATGTCCTGTCTTCCTGGATTTCTTTCCTATTCCATAGTCTGTTTTGTTCAGACTATGAGGTACTATCAGGTACAAATAGACTACTATTTGTACCTGATAGTAGCATGTGGAAGTCTGAGTTTACATTGCTTGACGAAGGTGTGGGCAATAAATGAAGCATTGTTTTAGCACAAATTTATTAACTTATGTCAGAAGAATGATTTCCCTTACCCAGTTCAAGATTCCCAATGATTCTAGGGCCCTCCATTGCTCCAACTTTTGCATTTTTATGAAGTTTAGTGATCTGTGAAGAAAGATGTTTACAGTGCTGGGATAGTTGGAAATGCACAAACATAAACCTGGTTTCTTTACAAGTGTTCAACAGAAAGAAAGTGAGGAGGGCAAACAGAAAAAAGTGTCCAGCACACTAAATCACCCATATGTTCCCTATGTATACAATTTTAATGAACTGAGAAAAGAAAACAAATTACTGTTGTCTGTATTCAGTATTTTTTCCAATAATTTTTGGATATGTACACATCTACTTTGCAGGTCTTGTTGTGACCTCCATATAACTAATCACATATTAGTAATGAGAATGAAATGGACTTTCACAAACTGAACATAAATGGACCTTTTCTTTCCAAACATCCCAATGGAGTGGTATGTTATGGAAATACA
Organism: Bungarus multicinctus; assembly: GCA_023653725.1. NCBI lineage: Eukaryota > Metazoa > Chordata > Lepidosauria > Squamata > Elapidae > Bungarus > Bungarus multicinctus. The sequence goes on along the minus strand of CM042834.1, from coordinate 111,245,839 downwards.
GTCACAGAGATATGCACTTTGGGGATACAAACTCTACCACTTTTGTACTCATGTTATATTGCCATTTTGTGCATCATTGTGGTTTGGAAAACAGACACCAATGAATATGTTCCAATTGTTGAGTTACATTATCAGTCTGAGGGCAAATGACATTATTTTTCTGCCAGAACCATAATGCTATTTCATTATTATTGCATTGTTATTATCTATTATGATTTTGCAGGAAGAGTTAATCTTCTGTTTACTACCAAAGATCTTGCAATGCCGAAATACTAAGTCAAAATCATGCATAAGGGAGAGTGATAGAAAAGCAAGTATATGTATTATTGGGAACCATTTTTTGTTTGTTTACATATGTATATGTTGATGTATAAATTGCATAGGGGCGACAGATTAAAATTGCATATAAGTGTTTGTGTGTGCCAGATATTTCATTGGATCCCAAATTGTTACTTAACCTCTGTTCTATTGCTCTCAGTAAATTCTTAAGATGATTGGTTATGTAATATTTACAAATAAAGAAAGAAGTTATCTGCCCAAAGATATCTTGTTCCCCAGCCTAGGCACTAATTAACAGTCCTATTATTAAAGAACTATTATTGGTTTTTTTCCAGTGGTCCTCGAATCTTAAACTTCTGCATATTTTGATGTAGATATTTTTGGCTCATAACTGTGAATTGCTGAATGAATTATCATTAAACGAGGGCCACCTGTACAATAGTTTTTGTATTATCTAATCTACTTCTTCTGGATTTACAGCTTAAAATTTGTAAGACTTTGTAAATGTTTCTAGACTCCAAACTAATTTTTTTAAAAATTACCTGTAATATTTTTCCACACAGTTCCTGGTACTTAATATTGTTTTCTAAATCAACTGAGCTATTCATTAGATATAAGATTTCCTGATGTAGATGCATAGATTACAAAGTATATTAATGATGTGAAACTAATTATGATTCTCTTTAGAAACAATTATACCAAATATGACTATATATTAATCTAGGGTAAGACTGCAGCAGTTAAAATATTTTCTTTATTAAAAGTGCTATTTTTATTTCAAACTATTTACTTTACTTTGTAAAGATCAAAAAATTCAGTGATAGAAAACCAAGCTTCTCTGTTTTCATTCAAAATGGCCTGGAATAAATACATTTAATATATTTACATTTTAATCAGGGAAGATTTTTTATTCCAAATTAGAAATTTTATCTGAAAGCATTGCAGCATAAATGCATGATACTTTTAATAATTTGATAGCAAAATAAAGGTTAATTTTAGGGATGTTTTGCAGTTTTAAAATCAGACATATAATTTGAGAGAGAAATATCAGAACAATCAACTCATATGGAAATATCTGCTCCTAGTAGCTTTCCCTCCCTCAATAGCTATGCAGAAACCATTTTTAAAATATCACCATTAAAAATAAAGGTAACATTTTATATATATTAAAAAGATTGCTCTATATGGTTCCATGGTGTAATGGTTAGCACTCTGGACTCTGAATCCAGCGATCCGAGTTCAAATCTCGGTGGAACCTGTCAAGTAAAGTACATAATATGACGTTATAAAATTATATAAGAATCAAAGCAGCAATCAATCTCCTGCCTTACTTTATGTTAGTTTATTGAAACTATAAATATAACAAAACATAGTATGAATGTAAATAATATTAGAGAACCAGTCTAGTGTAATAGTTAAGATACCAGGCTAAAAATTGAAAGACCATGAGTTTTAGTAAACCTTCCCCGCCCCCCGCCCCCTTAGAAACAAAGCCAACTGGGAGTCATTCTCTCCCAATTCTAAAAAGGAGGCAAGGACAAGCCACTTCCAAAAATCTTGCCACAAAATCTGCAGAAAGTACTCCATGCAGTCACCAAAAGTAAAAAAAGAAAAACAGACTTGAGGGAATATAATAATAGTAATATAAATGCATATTGTTTTATACGATGTATGTAGCAATGCACTAATTTGAATTCTTGTTAATTGCCATTATATTTAAAAAGTCATTATAATAAAAAAACAATCTGGATTAAATCTTTTAATCTGAGCAGGCACATGAATGTTGGGGATGTGTTTCTTAATCAATTAAGAAACTTAATCAATTAAGAAACTTAGAGACTTAGAATAACTTTATTTATTCTAAACCTTAATTATTCATGTCCTTAATCTTGGAAAGAACAATGATGAGCTTTGCTTTAGCAGGGACAGTAGCAGAGGTAGTATTCGGCAGGTTCTGACCAGTTCTGGAAAACCGGTAGCAGAAATTTTGATTAGTTTGGAGAACCGGCAAATACACCTCTGACTGGCCCTGCACCCATCTATTATTTGCCTCCCGAGGCCCAGCTGATTGGCTGGGTCTTCTTTTGTTGCTCTGCACAGGAGAATGGAGCTGGAAAGCAGATTAGTGGGATGGGGTGGGGTGGGAATGGGGATTTCACAGTATTCTTCCCCTGGAATGGGGAGAGAATGCAGATTTTGCAGTATCCTTTCCCTGGAGTGGGGTGGGAATGGAGATGTTACAGTATCCTTTCCCTGGAATGGGGAGGGAATGCAGATTTTGCAGTATCCTTCCCCTGGAGTGGGGTGGGAATGGAGATTTTACAGTATCCTTTCCCTGTCATGCCCACCAAGACATGCCCATCAAGGCATGCCCACAGAACCCGTAGTAAAATTTTTTGAATCCCATCACTGGGCAGTAGCCAGTTTATCCCAGTGATAATTGCAGTTGGGAAGTACAGGTTGAAACTATGGTGCATCTTCTGCCCTAGGAAACAAAAGATGGGTGTTCTTGGTGAAGAATTATTAGTTCAGCCAAAGTGGCTAGTTTGGGGAGGAGCTTTTGTGAAGCCAGAATTTTATGGAACCTAAATCTATTTTTATTATTATTATTTAGTGGTAATTTAATGTTGTGTTTGCTTGACTTTTTTTTTTGTGTGTGTGTACATGTTTTTGTGTGTGAATGCAGCCATACCTTAGAAGCTCTTGTACATTCCAAGTTGCACCTAAGGCCTCAGGAGAAGAGAAGAGAGGGGAGAAGGGAGGAAGGAAAGAAGGGAGAAAGGGAGGGAGGGAGGGAGGGGAAAGCAAGTTGTCATTCATGACTTTCAGCTTTTTGCCTTAATTAGTGCTGAAGAACAGGAAGAACTCCACCCTAGCCAGGGCTTCTCCTGGACAGACTCTCTTTTCTTCAATAGTAACCAAAAAAATAAATTTTTATTTTGTAAAAGGAAGTTAGATATATGAAGGCCAGAAAGAGACTTACTAACAAGAAACAGAAACAGAAGAACAGAGTTAGAAGGGCCTTGGAGATTTTGTACCTGCTCAAGCCAGAGACTCTATACAATTCCAGACAAGTGACTGTCCAGTCTATTCTTAAAAGCCTCCACCCATAGCTTCTGAAGGCAAGCTGTTCCACTGGTTAATTGTTTTCACTGTCAAGAAATTTCTCCTTAGTTCTAGGTTACTTCTGTCCTTGATTAGTTTCCATCCATTGTTTCTTTTCTTGCCTTCTAGTGCTTTCAAAAATAAGTTGACCTCCTCTTCTTTGTGGTAGACCTTCAAAGATTGGAATGCTGCTATCATATGTCATCCCTAGACAACTCAATTCCTGCAACTGTTCTTCATATGGTTTAGTCTCCAGGCCCCTAATCATCTTTGTTCTCTTCTGCACTATTTCCAATATTTCTGTATCTTTTTTATAATATGGTGACCAAAACTGGATACAGTATTCAAAGGCTTTATAAAATACTACTAATACTTCACATGATTTTGATTCTATCCTCCTGTTGATTTTTTGGACTGCTGCCGCACAGCTGCTAGTTCATATTTAACTAAACTAAGACTACAAGTTCCCACTCACAGTTATTGCTATTGAGCCAGGTTTCACCCACTCTGTACCAGTACATTTGGTTTTTCTTGCCTAAGGGTAAAACCTTACTTTGTGTGTTATGTAAATACAGCCTGTGAAATTTAACAATGATTCTGCTCAAGATAGGAGAGTTATGTGGTCCTGCATGTAGATATAAGGTATCTTCTTATTCTAGTTGGAAGCAGAGATGAAGTTGAACCCCACCAAGCAAAGCTTTAACTCTTCATCTGCTCACTCTTCAATTCTGTTATTTTTGTTGTGAAATATTCTGAAGTTGTGGAACGTCCTTCCTGCCTTCCTTCCTTCCTTCCTTCCTTCCTTCCTTCCTTCCTTCCCTCCCAATTTGTTGTGAAGGCTACTTACAAACTAAATCCAGCAATCCACTTTTGGGTGGGTGAGAACTTCAACTTGTATGTTACACTGAAGCTGAAGGTTCTTCATTGGTTGACAGTAGGCCCTAGAAAATAACTCAACATGTTTGTTTTAAACAAGAAATCGCTTCTGTAGTGTGGTTTGAAATGTCCACATGGGGATGCTAAAGGTTCACATTTGCAAGAAATTCAGTGGAATAGGTGAATTATCAATTCTTCTCTGTGGCAGCTCCTAACCTCGGGATCCAGGAGATACAGGTGGCACCCTCCTTCCAATATTTAAAAAGGTGGTAAAAATAGAGTTCCAGAGAGTTTGTAAATATTAGAAGTTATGAACAAGAGATCCCTGAATTAGTGTAATTTTGATAATTCATCATAGTACTACATAAAAGGCTAGTATGTTAACAAATACAGATCTGCAAGCAAAGTTATAACTAGAAGCCAGCTTGGGTTTGTCAAAAACAGATCAGGCCAAACAATATTTTATTTCATTCTTTGACAAGTAACTAAATTAGTGGATGAAACGCTGTGGATATAGTACATTTGGATTTCAGTAAGACATTTAACAAAGTAGACCACAACCTACTTCTTAGTAAGTTAGAAAAATGTGGGATAGACAGCACCACCAACAGATGGATTTATAATTGGCTAACAAACTGCACTCAACTTGCAGTCATTTACATGAAGGGAAGTAAGCAGTGGAGATCCCAAAGTTCGGTCTTAGTCCCCATACTCTTCAATATCTTCATAAACTATTTAGATGAGGGAATAAAAGGGGAACATATCAAATTTGCAGACAACATCAAGCTGGCATAGCCAAAATCCCAGAAGATAAGCTCAAGGTCCAGAAGGATCTCGATAAGACTTGAAACCTGGGCTCTATCTAACAAAATGAAATTCAATGGTGAGAAAAGTAAGGTTTTACATTTAGTTAAGAAAAAAACAAATGTACAATATAGAAAGATGGAACTGACTCAATAGCAGTTAACTGCAAGAGGGATCACTTAGATATGAGCCAGCAGTGGGATACATCTGCCAATAAGATCAATGCAATGCTAGACTGGATTGATAGAGAGATAGAATCAAGATCATGTGAAATGTTAGTAGTGTTTTATAATGCTTTGATAAGACCACACTTGGAATACTGCATCCAGTTTTGGGTCACCACAGTATAAAAAAGATGTACACTTTGTAAAAGAGTGCAGAGAAGAAGACCAAAGATGACTAGGGGGCTGGAAACTAAAACATATGAGGAATAGTTTTAAGAATTGGGTATGTCTAGTTTAGTAAAAAGAAGGGGTGACATGAAAGCAGTCTTCCAATATTTGAGGGTCTGCCGCAAAGAAGAATGGGCAAACCTATTCTCCAAAGCACCAAAAGACAGGATTAGAAGAAATGGTTGGAAACTAAATACAAGGAAAGAAGCAACCTAGAACTAAGGAGAAATTTCCTAACAGTGAGAACAATTAACCAGTAGGACTTGCCTTCAGAAGTTTTGGGTGTTCCATCACTGGAGGTTTTTAAGAAGATATTGGACAGCTATGTATCCAGAATGGTATAGGTCTCCTGCTTGATCAATGGATTGGATTAGAAAGACCTCCAATGCCCTTTCCAACTTTGTTATTCTGTTATTCTGAAACATGGAAGGAAGGAGAAGAGAACTAAAAAGGTGGATAGACTTAATTACAGTGGCGATGGATGCATTGTTTGAGAACCTTAAAAGAACAGGTTGGAGATAGATCATAATGGAGAAAATCTACTTCTGTGGTCACTATGAGTAAAGAAGGACTTGATGTCACATAATCATGCCTGAAGTCAATTTTAATCATAATCAATTTTATTTTAATTTTTGTTTTATATTTTATACTTTACAGTCCATCACCAGGAGTCTAACGGGAATCTGATGCTATAAAATTTAAGAACGTAAGTGATTCTTAGGGATAATAATCACATTGTAACTTACTTCATAAACAAGTCTATAAATGCAGTCACATTATATTTATACCTAATTTACCTTGGAATATCTCCTTTTGCATTCACCATATGATTTCCTTGAATAGCAAGTACAAGATTGTAATGGGTAATGAAGTCTATAGAAAAACAATAAAGCTCTGAGGGTGCTAAGAACCCCTCATTTCTACCCTACAGCTACAAATATTCTCCTCTTATCAATTGTACTATTAAGCATTTGTATTATTAAGCAATTGTACTTTACAATGCTGCAAGTCAACTATAAACACCGCCAGACCATCAGATACTTTGGGTGATAAAAACGGGGGCAGTCCCTTGGTCTTTAATTAAATGGTTGAATATCAACATGCAATGCATTCTCCCCCCCCCCCCCCCCAAAAAAAAAAAAGCATTTCAGTGCTGGATGGATGCCAGAAATAGGATTTGCACTTTTGCCGACACATTGCAAAATTTACCTTTTCCCGTGTTTTCAGACATGACACTTTCGTGTTCACCTAAGTAAGACGATAAGGAACAGAGTAGCATCCATCAGCAACAACTGTGACTCGCACATTTGCAGCAAAAGAAGTATGTCGTTTGCTTTGATCCAGAAACAGGAGTCTAAGAACCATTTCCAAAGACCCACTATGGATTGCGCCGGTTTCTGTGGATCCATTGCCCGATCCAAAGCAGAAGAGGCTCTGAAGATGGAGTCGACACAGAAACAAAGAATAGGTAAAATCCTTGGTATCGATAGCCTGTAGGAGGTCCCGCAAGTATTTTAGGAGGTCGTGGCTTTGGAATTGGATGATGATCCTCATCAAGAACATCCTCTGAGTTGCGTGACTAGCCTGCACAAACCATTAACTAAGACAATTAATAAAAGGCCTGCTACTCTCCCTTTGCCTAACTCTAAAACTCCGCCTAGTAGCAGCAAGCCAAAACTGTTAATAAGAGTCCGGCTAGTTTCTCTTGAGGGAACGGTTTTTTCAAAAACTCCTAGAACTCAGTTGCTACCGTAATTCTCCTAAAATGTGCCTGAGAGGAAACTTTTGCAGTAAGCATAGCATTTAGACAAAGCACATCAAGGAATTAATAGAAAGCAGGAAAGAGAATTGAACAACGGCCAGCTTCAGAATTTAACATTGAGTATACATATTAGAGAATTGAGGAAGATTAAAAAGATGACTGTTACTAGATAAGTGGGATCAATATTATCTTGGAAGAAATCTAAAATCCTAGATGCAGAAGTCTTGGGAAGTCTATAATACCTATCGGTTCATTTTCTATAAACATAGAGAAGCTATTTCTTGAACAGAAATAGAAATACATTTAACCATCATTTTTTTCCTCTCTCTGTCACATTCATTTCATGCCTTTTCTAAACAAACCAGAAACAAACAACATAGAATATTCTCAGGCTAGGGCTACATTGTGCCAATGATTCAAGATGCAGCCATTAAAATATATGAATTTCAAAAAAGTCTTCTTTACTTCTATTTAAAGGGGAGAAAATATCTTTTGTTAAATAAAAAAACGTTCCCTTTTGGAGAAACTGGCTAGCAGCAAGTATTGGTTGAATGAGAGAGAGGCCTTCAAATAGACATGGTTTCATCAGAGACTGAGAAACAGGTAATATTGTTTCCCAACAATCTGTAGCACTGAGCCTGTTTTAATGTCTCCCCACCGCCCCCAAGTTCTTAGTTTCACAGTTTTCTTGCTTTCTGCTTTGTTTTCCACAATCATCCTCTCAATATTTACTCAGTTTCTTTTCTGCTTTCCTTTCTTCCCCTTAAATATGCCAGCAATTAATTGCTGGTATGACTGGTTTGGGTGAACCGGTAGTTCCGGCAGTAAGTTGGGCCCCCTCCCTGCGCTAGTCTATCCTATATTTCCTTTGTTTGAAGCCCAGCTGATAGGTGCAGCAGAGCTGTTTTACTCACTGGGGCTGCAGTAGAAGGTAAGTTTTAGAGCTGTTTTATAACGCACCATGCACATGTGCAGCATGTGTGCGGGCACAAAGTGCGTGCTCATCGAATCGGTTGTTACACCAGTTGAATCCCACTACTGGTCAAGATCCTTCTGTATCCAGCTTATCTTCTGGAATGTTGGCTACTCCTGCTAGCTTGATGTCGTCTGCAAATTTGACACCTATCCCTTCATCCAAATAATTGATGAAGATTACTGGGCCTAAAACAGAGCCTTGGAGTACCCCACTGCATACTTCCCTCTATCTTCTGTCTTTGGAGAAAGTTACAAGTAGGATTCTATCACACTTTGCTCAAGTCTGAAAAAGGAGATTGTCTTTACCCAACACTCATAGTCTTTTTCTTCATAGGTCTTCCCTCTTAATTAAGCTGATTTAGAAACATAGACATTTTTAGCATGTAGAAGCTTAAATTTACTGAAATAAGATTAAAAAGTGGATAGAGGAAATAACAAAACAAAAAATTGAATTTAGACCGGAATTGTTTCTATTGGGAATAATAAGGGGTTAGGGTTAATACTAAGACTGACAAATACATCATTCTACACATAACAACAGCGGCAAGAATAGTGTGTGCACATACTGGAAACAGGATAATATACCATCTGAGGGGACTGTGATAAGAAAGATTTTGGACTGCGCAGAGATGGACAGGCTGACTTTAGAGTTAAAAGATAAAGGTGAATCGGAGTATTATTTAGTCTGGGATGCCTGATACACTTGGTTAAACAATAGATACAAAAGTAACATAGTAACTAATATATGAATATGAATATTGATGCTGTAATGTTATTGAAAGTATTGATATATTATGAATTGTTGGAAAATGTTTCATAAAATTTATTAAAAAAAGAAAGAAACATAGAAATTTGATGGCAAAAAAGACCTAGTCTGCCTTTTGAATTGTTGTTTTTTTTCTTTTTAACTCATTTATTTATTATTTTAAATTATTATTTGTTTTTTTTATCATTTTTATTTTATTTTTAATTTTGGTTGGATAATGGACATGTGTTCATCACAAACATGATTAAATTTAGTTACTGATGATTAACCTCCTACCCTCCACTGCTCTTTCTGTGAAGTAATACTTTCTAATTTTAACTTTTGGACTTCCCTCCTCATTTACTTATTTGTTTTTGTTAAAATCTATATTCCTTGGTTCCGGAAACTGAAATCTCAACTCATTTATCAGCATCTTTACATTCTAATTGTGTGTGAGCTGAAAAAATCCGCAAACCTAAAACAAATTTCTAGTTTCTCCCTACAGTATTTATTTCTTCATTCTGGGTTGATTTTCTATGGACTATTTCTTCTGTCAAAGTAAACTTGGTTAATTATGAACATTCATGTGTCTGACCCTGTACAAAGATTTATTGAAAGTTTTAATCTATGTAAGAATTTGTATTAAAGATAAGGGTCAGTGGCGGGATTCAAAATTTTTTACCACCGGTTCTGTGGGCATAGCTTGGTGGGCATGGCAGGGAAAGCATACTGCAAAATCCCCATTCCCTCCCCACTCCAGGGGAAGGTTACTGCAAAATCCCATTCCCTCCCCACCCCACTAACCTGCTTTCTAGCTCTGTTCTCCTGTGTAGGGCAACAAAAGAAGACCCAGCTGATCAGCTGGGACTCGGGAGGCAGAGAATAGATGGGGTGGGGCCAGTCAGAAGTGGTATTTGCTGATTCTGTGAACTAATCAAAATTTCCATTACCAGTTTTCCAGAACTGGTCAGAACCTGCTGAATACCACCTCTGGTAAAGGTTTCCCTCACACATATGTGCTAGTCATTCCTGGCTCTAGGGCATGGTGCTCATCTCCATTACAAAGCCGAAGAGCCAGCACTGTCTGAAGACATCTCCCTGGTCATGTAGCCAGCATGACTAAATGCCGAAGGCGCATGGGACGCTGTTACCTTCCCACCAAAGTGGTCCCTATTTTTCTACTTGCATTTTTACATGCTTTCAAACTTCTAGGTTGGCAGAAGCTGGGACATATAACGGAAGCTCACTCCGTTATGTGGTGCTAGGGATTTGAACCACCAAACTGCTGAACTTTCTGATCGACAAGCTCAGTATCTTAGTCACTGAGCCACCTCGTCCCTAGAATTTGTACTAATAATGGCCAGAAGAAATTGGCAGTAGATAAGGAATTCAAAATGGGCTGAATTTAGATCTCTTGTGGGTGGGGACTCATGATAGATATGACCCCTTCCTTGTGCTCTGCCTGGTCATCTCCTACAAAACTCAACACATACCAATTAAACCTTTTTCTGAAGGGAGGCGGTCCTTTGTAAGCAAAAGGATCTGGGGTGGTAACCAGTGTATCTCACATTGGATTTAATGGCTATAACTGCAGGGCTGGGAAAGAACTACTGCTTCCTGTCATGGGCAACAGGACTTTCTGCTAAATACACACTATAGCAGCACCTAGCAACCCACATTGCTACAGTTCAATCAAAGTGGTCAGCTTGGCGAGGCGTTCTTGTGAAGCTGGAGTTTTATGGAACTTTATGAAGCTTTGTGCAACTAAGGACTCAGCCAGATAGCCTACCAAATGGTTCACTCAAGCTTCGTCTGATACCCAACTTGCATGGGTTGATTGAACAGGTCCTGGGTCCCCATGAGGTGAATGACACCAGCAAACTAGAAAACATTTAGAGAATGATTTCACCATGACAAAAGACAATGGTGATAATGATGTTCTCCAAAGCTAGATATATCGTATCTGTCACAAAACAAAAGCTAAGTGTTATATCTAGTGATTTGGAATATGTCCATATTTGCCATGATAGACATAAACCCTGGACTTCTTTAGACTAAAGGCTACCAGATGCGAAATTGAATTATTCATGAATCAATAGCGGATCTCTATTATCAACCTAGTAACAGATCCAGCATCTCAAGCAGGCACAATTCTGGGCAAAGGAAATATACTAGCAGCAATCAAAATGGTTCCCTAGAACCCAAATTCAATCAAAGGGCATCACATCCAGTTTTTACTGCCTGGAAACCCTCAATAATTTGCAGATGACAACAGGATCCTATAATCTGGCCTTAAGGGAAGATCCTGAAACTAGACAATTGGATCACTCTCAATTAAAATCACCAAGTGAGAATCAATTCCCAAGATCCAACCCTACCTTCCCTTACCCATTACATCCCAGTGTTCCTTCTCAGCCTCTCTCCCCAGATCTCCCTCATCTCTTGCATCCTTAGGGTTAAGCAATAAGGCTTAATACAAAATAAAACCAAATTGTTGTGGAATAAAATAAAAAATGAGTGTTAAGCCAGATGCTACCGTGTTTCTCATATAATAAGGCTGGGCCTTATTTTCTTTTGGCCCCTGAAAAAATGGCTAGGCCATCTTTTCAGGGGTGACTTAATTTATCCCCCCCCTGGCACCCTCGCCTAGAGTGCCCCATGGGCAGCCAATGCCTCGCCACCAGCCACTCCTAATGGCCAATCATGGAGGAGCATGGAGAGCTCCCTACCCCCACCAAGTGCCTTTGCTGCAGACCCAGGTATGGTGCTGGATGCAGGCCAGGTCAGTGAGCGGGCGGCGGCGGCAGCGTGGATGTTGGCCTTGATGGCAGTGGGGCACTTTACATCATACCCATTGCTGTTGCTTCCTCTGCCGCTGTTGCTTTCCCTTCTGCCCGTGCACTGCCGCATTTGGAGTGCTGCGCATTCCTCCACCGGCAGCGTTTCAGCCGCTTCTCAGGCAGGGAAGCCATAGCTTCCATGGTTCCTGCCGGTGCTGGCGCCTCTCTCACTAGTGCCATCTCCAACAATGGCAACAGTGGTGAGACAGACCCCGCTGCCAGCGAAAACCACCTGCCCTCCCGTAGGGGCATCGCTTTGATTGACAGTAGCTGCGTCAACAAGGTCCTGCAAGTCGGTGAGTCTTTCAGGGTTAAATGGGTGGAAGTGGCGGTGATGCCATCATTTCTCTTCCCCACACACACCTCGCTTTGTTTCCCACCCCAGAGATTTGGGTCATGGTCTCGTCCCCTGTATGGTCTGGCGCTCTCCTCTTGCTCCAGCTACCTGAAACCCCCCATGAACCTTTTCCCCCTATTTAAGTTTTCTTTACTCTCATTCCCTCCATCAGTTCCCTAAGAATACAGACTGGCTGGGCAGCTTCCTCCCTACCCCTCCTGGTAGTTTTAAAAAGGGAACCATCTATCTATCCATTTTGCCCTTTGAGCAGAGGCAAACGTTCCAATCCAAACAGAAGAGAAAGGGAATCATCCTAGAGACCCTTAGCACTAAGCTTCCCAGTGGATTCTCCCAAAGGATCCACCCCAAAGAAGCATTCACCCCCTTAAATGCACTCTCCTCCTTTGGGGTGGATCCTCTGATGAATCTTCCTTTGAGGTTCTCCCAAAAGATCCACCCCAAAGGGGGATTCAGAGGATTCAAAGATGAGCTAATAGGTCACCACAAGTTCAGCATCCTGTTTCAAATGTAGGTTATTCCACAACATAATTTTCTTATAATTCTTCTAAATGAGAATCTAGAATGAAGTTGAATCTTTAATATGAATTATAAATTGGTTATTTGCAGAATACAGCTTAGAGAAGCTTGTATGAAATATTTAAAAAACATTCTTAATTTGCCCATAAAAGGTTATCAGAGCACATAAGAGAAATCATTTTGCCATAAAAAATAAAGTGACCTTCACAATCATAGCATCTGTATTCCACATTGCCTTTAAAAGTAAAAGCTATCCCATGTGCTTTATTTGAATATTTCATTAATATAGGTCAGCCAATCCAATTTCTAGATCTTAAAAAGAGCAAATTGTAGGATACATATGTGCCAGGAAAGAAGGGAAGAAAGAAAATGGAAATGGAGGGGAGGGAAAAACAAAAATAACAGAAGAGAAAAGAGGAAGGAAGGAAGGAAGGAAGGAAGGAAGGAAGGAAGGAAGGAAGGAAGGAAGGAAGGAAGGAAGGAAGTTGTCAGCTGGTGCTCCATTCAAAATCCAAGAAAGAAATACTTAGACTCCATTTGTTAGAGAAAAGATATCTTTTACTGGAAATCAAGTGGTAGCAACAAAAGAATTCTGAATCTGAGAAAATGAGCGCGTAAATCACATATACAAAGTGATGGCAACGTTCCCACCCCTAATAGTTCAATTCGCTCCTCCAATTAAAAGTGGTGCATAACATCATGTGAGCATCTTCAAGTGGTGATAAGACCTCTGTCCGTTGACCTTGGCATAGTTTGATAAAGAGTTGCAGTTGCGCATAGCATAGAATAGAAACCTAAGCAAGACTCCCCCCCACTCCAACTTATACAGTTTTGTTTCCTAACAACTCCAGCTCGCTTCCCATAATAATCATGGCCCACTCCCTCCCCCCGTTACTTATGACAGCCGAAAGATGCAAAGCAAAAGAAGAGAAGCAAAGGAAGAAAATCTTGAAGGCTGACAGAAGTTGACACTCATCATGATCTTGGTTTCTTTCTTCATCTTAATTATTGAGCACAAGTGTCCACTGAACGTTTAACAGCTCGTATAAGGAGGTATTGATTCTTATTTTGGAAGTCCATAAACAAAGACTTTACATCTGTGTCTTTGGTGCCCCCATCCAGATAGAAGGTGAACTTCTGGAGCAAAGTGCTGAAGAACAGGAAGAGCTCCATTCTAGCCAAAGCCTTTCCAGGACAGGCCCTCTTCCCTGCAATAGCAAACAAGAAAATAAAGCTTACTTAGGAAGTACACCATCTGGAATTGTGCCTGATAAAGGAATAACATGGATCAGGACAACTTGTGAATTTGTAATACTCTATGTCATAGAGCAGGGATCGCCAATGTTTTGGATCTCAGGGACCACCAAACTCATAATTTTAGATCCCAGGGACCACTAACTGGTTCTGTGGGTGTGGCCTAATTTGTGGGTGTGACTTGGTGGTCATGTGACTGGCTGGGCATGGCTTGTATGTAAATATTATAAATATTTATATAAATATTGAATTTTTTATTTAAAAAAAGAGCAACTTTTACCAAAATCAGGCAAAGCAGGCAGGCAGATTGAGTTGCTCACAGAATCATAGATTCATTCAGAAATCTATCTATCTGCCATTGGCTAGCTCAGTCTGTCACATAAAATTTGCTAGCAAGCAAACTCACAAAATTAACTCACAACACGCCATGTATGTAAATATTGAATTTTTTTATAAAAAAAAGAGCAAGTTTTACCCAAAATCAGGCAAAGCAAGCACATTGAGTTGCTCACAGAATCGTTCAGTGATCTATCTATCTGCCATCGGCTAGCTCAGTCTCTCAAATTGGCTTGCCGTGAGTCTGCACTGAATTTGCTTGCAAGCAAACCTTCAGTCCTAAGGGAGGTTTGGCTGTACTTAAAAGCAGAGCCAAAGATCTAAAGACTAGCTAGAAAGTAAGAAATCCAACCATTTCCGGCTTCCTAGCTAATCTAAATCTCCCGGCACAGCAGAACAGATGATGGTCGGAAAAAGGAAAAATAGAAATTTAGCAGGCAAGTTTACCAGGTAAGGAGTGAGTAGGCGGGGAGGGTTCCCGTGGGCCATGTGGGCAGCGCAATCTTGTATTTCTGCGCAGCCTGGATTAATTGTTTTGGGGGGGGGTGTTCTGAGGGTGAGATTTCTCTGCAGCCCAATAAAATTTTCTCACGGCCCACCAGTGACCCACTGGTTGGCGACCGCTGTCCTAGAGGACTGTACCTGCTGAGAATGGCATGAAAGCATCTCTTTTCCTGAACTGGCCCTTTTCATCCAAAAAATGATCAGGGTTGAATTTTTCTGGAGTCTCCCAATGGAGAGGATCAAAGTGGACTGAGGAGAGGAGTGGTGCAATAGCCATGTTCTAGAAGAGGGAGGTGAGGAAACAGATGACATTAGTTGGTTTTGCTTCATGCCACACATAAAATAAACCAGCAGAGAGCAATCTGCAAACATTCTGAAATGTAGTGAAGGGAGAGAGATTTGATTTAACTAATTTATTTATTAAATTTATATACCTCCCACTATCCAAAGTGACTCTAAGCAACTTACAATTCCATAAATAAGGAATATCAATACATATTTACTAAACTTCCTTGAATATGATCTCTTGCTACTAACAGTCATCTTTTTTTCTTCTGCACAGTATCTTGATTAGTAGATTAGTATTTTTGGCACACCTTGGGAATGCTGTAACCATGGAATTTTACATCACAGGTTGTTGCCCGTGGAAAGCTCTCAAGGTTCCCAATCCGATAACGTTGAGCCTCATGGAGCACAGCATTTGTGAAAGGCATCTTCAACTGATCTTCCATGCTTGGAGTTCGATTTTTACCCACTACCTCATCAATCTCCTGTTGCACCTTAGCTGTGAGACAAACGTATTGAGATGAGATTGACAGCATTCTACTTTCTCATGATGAGCATCTGCTATCCATTATCACTTGAATAGAAACATTTTTTTCAAAGCATATTCAGGGAAGACTCTTCTAGTCAAGACAATGGTTCCCCCTCCAAAGTCATTTTTTAGTGGAGAACATTTCAATTTTTCTAGTACAAGAAGAAGAGATATGTATTGTTTATCTCTGTCTTGTGTCTTTCTTGTTAAGCTGAAAACTAGCAAAGTGAAAATGTTTCCATATGAGACTTTAGAAGATTTATAGTCCCCACCCAAAGTTGGAATAAATAGTTATCAAGAGAAAAAAAACTAATGAACTTAAATTAATTTCCTAAACTGTTATTGTATTGTGTGGGTAAATGAATTCATATATATGTCCAGAAGGGTCTCCCAAGGTGAACTGGTCATGATGGATGCTCCAGATTAACACCGATCACATCTATCCATCCGCAGTAGCTTAATGTGTCTGATAATAGTCTATTCCTTCCACATGCCAATATAACCTCAAAAATGACACTCATTCCTCGGAGGCACTAGGGCAACTATCACAGCAGCAGGAAGACCTGCCCAAAGAAAAAGGATACTAAGAATCACCAGGTTAAATCAGGTGCCTTTGGACTTTGGACATAGGAATGGTCAACATTTGAACAATGAAAATAGATGTTCTACTACAAGAACTGTTGATTCTGACATTCTGTGGATTACAGAAGATGCTAAGAAAATTATACTTGAGATGCCTCAGAAGAGAAAAAAATATCCAATACGTGGAAAAATGCTGAAGTAATTCTTATACACAAGAAAGTGGCTGGAGATCAGTAGTGGTATTCAGCCAGTTTGTACCAGATCAGGTGAACCAATAGCAAGAATTTGGTGTGGTTGCCGAACTGGTAGTAAACTCTGGCTGGCTATGCCCCTGACCCGGTTACCCTCCCACCCAATGCTTGCTCACCCCACCTGCCTGACATTCTCCTATGGTATTTCTTTCTTATTTTCCCCTCCCAATAATCAGCTGTACATACGATCAGCTGTGCCGGGATTCCCTTTGCAGGAAGGCAAAAAATGGAGGGGGGGTTGAGCCATTTTTTTCCTTCCTGAGCCTCAGAGGAGCCTTAGGGGAGCAAAAACGCCCCCCCCCCCCCAAGAGGTTCTTCTGAAGCCAGGAAGTTCCCAAAACGGAGCTTGGAGGGGTGCTGCATGCCCCTTCCATGCTCTGTTTTTTTTTCTCCTGAGCCTCAGAGGAGCCTTAGGGGAGCAAAACATCCCCATAGAGGCTCCTCTGAGGCCCAGAGAGCCCAAAAAAAACAGGTGGGGGTGGCTGCAAAAAAGCAAAAAAAAAAAAAAAAAGCATGCCCACCCAGTCACATGACTGCACCCACCAAGCCACATCCACAGAACCGGTAGTAAAAATGTTTGAATATCACCACTTCCAGAGGTGATTTAAAGACTATTATCCAATAAGCCTCCTTTCAGTCATCTACAAAATTTTCCCCAAGATAATAGGAAAAAGAATAGTGAGAACATTAAATGGACTAGACAAAGGAGCAGGCAGGGTTCAGAAGTGGTTACAGTAGAATGGATCACATTCAGGTTGTTCAGCAAATCATTGAAAGGAACAATGAGTACACCATATTTTTGTATATGGCTTTCATTGACTACAAAAAGGTGTTTGGCTCAGTACTTTGTAAGTAATGAAGCAACTGCAGTGAGTTTACTTTATTGCAACTGCAATTGCAATGAGTTTACTTTAATTAACACCATATTTAGTTTATTTTTTCCAGGATTAATACTGAAAGCTCTAACAATACTGACATCTTTATATATTTCTGGGTATTTCTCTACCTTGAATATGTGGCAATTTAGCTATTGCTAGGAGGCTACCAAGCAAAGTATGGCTTGTGGTTGTTGTCCCAGCAGTAAAGAGAACATACACATTAATCACAAGATCTTCGAAAGAGTAGATAACCTCAGATGAGTTCTGCTCCTGAAAAGAAAATAGAAAGGGAAAGATGAAAATTCTGCCTGGAATTGATTTAAATGAAACTCTCCATAGTGTATCTTTCAATTAAAGGAAACCTAATTCAACCAGACTGAATTTTTTCAATTATAAGGTATTACTGGGATAAACATCTGATACGTGGAGGAAACAGCTTGCCTGTTTGCTCTACCCATCAAATATTTACCACAAGAAATGGCCAGAATTAAAGACTGGACACTGAATTTGACTAAGGTTGTTGTTAAGAACTGGACTACAGCAAATCTTAAGCTGTATGATTGGAGAAGATTAGATCTGAGCATAGAAGCGTGAATGTTGTATCTGGGAGACAGTGGTGGGATTCAAATAATTTAACAACCAGTTTTCTGCCGTAGTGACCAGTAGGCATGGCTATGTGGTCTTGTGATTGAGAGGCATGGCCAGGGTGGGCGTGACATGGAACTTGTGTGGTGCTAAGGCAGGACTTCCCTGAGATGCTCCCTCACTCTCATTATTATTTATTTATTTAAATTTATATACCGTCCCCCCCCTCCCTAAGGGACTCGAGCCGGTGAACAGCCAGGATAAAATACACATATAAAACACATATACAAATTTAAAAATTAAAAGAATTAAATACATTGGCCCTTTCAAAAGATTAAAAATAAGGGAATTAAGAAAGTTAAAACCAGATTAAAAAAATTTAAAAACCCCTAGGCCAGACCGGCTTGCTGAAATAAATGAGTTTTCAACGCATGGCGGAAGGTCAGGAGATCAGGGATGGTCCTCATCTCCGGGGGTAATTCGTTCCAGAGAGAGGGTGCCCCCGATGAGAAGGCCCGCATCCTCGAGGTTGCCAGCCGTCCAGCCAGCAGCACCCCGAGGAGGCTGACTCTATGGGAGCGTATTGGTCGGCGGGAGGTCGATAATGGCAGGAGGTGGTCTCGCAAATATCCTGGTCCCGAGCCATGGAGCACCTTAAAGATGATAACTAAGATCTTGAAGCGCACCCGGAGGGCCACCAGGAGCCAATGCAGCTCGTGCAGAAGTGGCGTAACATGGGAGCCCCGAGGAGCCCCCAACACCACCCACGCGGCCGCATTCTGCACTAGCTGGAGCCTCCAGATGCTCTTCAAAGGCAGCCCCATGTAGAGAGCATTGGCATAGTCTAGGCGGGAGGTTACCAGGGCAGAAGTGACCGTACGAAGCGAATCCCGATCCAGAAAGGGCCGCAACTGGTAGATCCTACGGACCAGGCCAAAAGTCCCCCTGGCGACGGCCACCACATGGTCTTCCAATGACAGCCGCACATCCAGGAGGACACCCAAATTGCAGGCCCTCTCTGTGGGGGCAAGAATTTTCCCCCCACAGCCAGCGATGGAACCAACTGGCTGCACCGGGGTGCCGGGAAGCACAGCCATTCAGTCTTAGATGGGTTGAGCTGAAGCCTGTTCTGCCCCATCCAACACCGCACGGCCTCCAGGCACCGGGTCATCACTTCGACGGCTTCATCGAGGTGGCCCGGGGTAGAGATGTACAGCTGAGTATCATCAGCGTACTAATGGAACTCTACCCCAAAGCCACGGATGATCTCACCCAACGGCTTCATATAAATGTTGAACTGAAGGGGTGAGAGCACCGACCCCTGAGGCACCCTGCAAACCAGGGGCCTCGGGGCCGACCTCTGCCCCCCTGCCAACACGAATTGCGAATGGTCAGAGAGGAAGGAGGAGAACCACCGCATAACAGTGCCTCCCACTTCCAACCCCCCCAGCCGCCGCAATAAGATACTGTGATCGACAGTATCAAAAGCCGCCGAGAGATCTAATAGGACCAGGACAGAGGAATAACCCCGGTCACGGGCCCTCCAGAGATCGTCCACCAATGCGACCAATGTCGTCTCTGTGCTGTGCCCGGGCCTGAAGCCCGATTGGCGTGGATCCAAATAGACAGCTTCATCCAGGTGCTGGGGAAGCTGTCGTGCCACCACACTCTCAACAACCTTCACCACAAAACAAAGGTTGGAGATGGGACAATAATTAGATAACAAAGTTGGTTCCAGGGACGGTTTCTTGAGGAGGGGTCTCACCACCGTCTCTTTCAAGGCGGCGGGCAGATATCCCTCACTCAAGAAAGCGTTAATAATACCCTGAAACCAACCTCATGTCACCTCCCGAGTGGCCAACACCAGCCAGGAGGGACACGTGTCCAATAAACATGTGGTAGCATTCAGCCCCCGCAGCAACCTGTCCACGTCTTCGGGGGTCACAGGATCAAACTCCTCCCAAATGACTGCCTCAAATTCTGCCCCCGACCCCCACCCAGAGTTGCCCATTCAGAGTCCAACCCATCCCGGATCCGAGTGATTTTATCCACTAGGAAATTCGAAAAGTCCTCAGCCCGTCCCTGCAAGGGGTCCTCCCATGCTCCCCCTTCCAGGAGGGAGTGGGTCACTCTAAACAGGGCGGCCGGGCGGTTTCCTGCAGATGCAATAAGGGTGGAAAAGTAAGAATGCTTTGCCACCCTTATCGCCACTAAATAGGTCTTAATATAAGACCGTAATAGTGTTCGGTCAGGTCCGGAGCGAGTAGCCCTCCAAATACTCTCCAGGCGTCTTTTCTGGCGCTTCATCTCCCTCAGCTCCCCGGAAAACCAAGGGGCCGAGTGAGAGCGGCACCAGGTCAGAGGCCACAAGGGCATGACCCGGTCCAGGGCCCCAGCCACCACCCTATCCCAGGTGGCGACCAGGTCCTCAACTGAGTCGTGTGTTCGGACGTCAAGACATGGGCCAAGCTCCATCAGGAACCTATCTGGATCCATCAGGTGCCTGGGGCAGTACCAACGTATTTGGTCCGCCTCCCTGCGATGGGGGGGAGCAGCCTGGAAGTCCAGCCTAAGGAGCGAATGATCTGACCATGACAAGGGCTCAACAAAAACGTCCCCAACACCAAGATCATCCTGCCACTGCCCAGAGACAAAAACCAGATCCAGGATGTGACCTCCAATGTGAGTGGATTCCCTAATTAATTGGGTCAGGCCCAAGGCTGTCATGGAAGCCAAGAACTCCTGAGCAATCCCCGAGGCCCCACCAGCCAAAGGCAGGTTGAAATCCCCCATGACCATCAGCCTGTGGATCTCAACTGCTAGGCCGGTTATGACCTTGAGGAGTTCAGGCAGAGCCGATGTCACATAGCAGGGAGCCAGGTATGTGATCAATAGGCCCATCTGAACCCCGGAACCACTCTTTACAAAAAGGGACTCACATCCGGTCGTCTGAGGAACAGTGGATTCCCTAGGACCCAGATCCTCCCAAATAATTACCGCAACTCCCCCACTCCTCCCCTGGGCCCTCGGCCGATGAAAGACCCGAAACCCTGCTAGGCACATCTCCATCAGAGGGACACCCCCCTCTTGTCGCAGCCAGGTCTTGGTAATGCCAGTCAGGTCCACACACCCCTCCGTGACAAGATCGTAAACAAGGGGGGCTTTATTCACTATGGACCTGGTGTTGCATAACATCAGCCGGAGGCCCGGGGCCCAATCATTCAAACAACTCAGGGAGCGAGACATGACCTGGGGGCCAGAGCACACCACCGCTTGTAAACAGTGGGGGCAAGCTCCCATAACTTGATAAGGCCCCTGTCAACACCATACCTGCCTCTCCCACCGATCATAGAGATGGCCCTTTCCTCCCCTTCCCTAGAAAAAACCTCCATCCTCGATCCAACCATCCCCAGTCCCATAACCCCCCGACCGCCCGTGAACTCCGGTCTGGCCTTTTTTCCAGAAGGGTTGTCCCCCAAACCCTGTCTGACCACCCTCCCTAACCCCTTTAAGAATTTGGAAATAAATAAACGTAATTGGGCGCCTTTCCCTTGAATGTGCCACGTCCAGTATAATCCTCCAGTCACAAATGGCATAGAGCCTGCCAATTACATTTGTAACCTAGGGATTCGTTTGATTGAATCACATTAAATGAATGTGATCACTCCCTGCTTTCCCCAATGCATTTGTTAATCAAATGTGCAGGTCTTTAAATGCATATGAGGTATCTCAAGCTGGGGAACAGCATGTGGGGCCAAGTGCTGAAGCAGACCATCTACGACAGGGATCGCCAACCTTTTGGACCTCAGGGACCACCAAACTCATAATTTTAGATCCCAGGGACCACTAACTGGTTATGTAGGTGTGGCCTAATTTGTGGGTGTGGCTTGGTGGTCATGTGACTGGCTGGGCATGGCTTGTATGTAAATATTATAAATATTTATATAAAAATTGAATTTTTTATTAAAAAAGCAAATTTTACCCAAAATCAGGCAAAGCAGGCAAGCAGATTGAGTTGCTCACAGAATCACAGATTCATTCAGAGATCTATCTATCTGCCATTGGCTAGCTTAGTCTGTCACATAAAATTTGCTTGCAAGCAAACTCACAAAATTAACTCATAATACGTATGTAAATATTGAATTTTTTATAAAAAAGAGCAACTTTTACCCAAAATCAGGCAAAGCAGACAGATTGAGTTGCTCACAGAATCATTCAGTGATCTATCTTTCTGCCATCGGCTAGCTCAGTCTCTCAAATTGGCTTGCCGTGAGTCTGCACTGAATTTGCTTGCAAGCAAACCTTCAGTCCTAAGGGAGGTTCAGCTGTGCAGAGCCGAAGATCTAAAGACTAGCTAGAAAGTAAGAAATCCAACCATTTCCTGCTTCCTAGCTAATCTAAATCTCTCTGCACAGCAGAACAGATGATGGTCCGAAAAAGGAAAAATAGAAATTTAGCAGGCAAGTTTACCAGGTAAGGAGTGAGTGGGTGGGAAGGGTTCCTGCAGGCCATGTGGGCGGCACAGCCTTGTGTTTCTGTGCTGCCTGGATTAATTACTGGGGGGGGCCTCTGGGGGTAAGATTTCTCTGCGGCCCACCAAAATTTTCTCATGGCCCACCATTGGGCTGCGGCCCACCGGTTGGTGACTGCTGATCTAAGACATCTCCCAATTCACTGAGATACCTCATGCTTCCCTGGGGTCTCCATAGTTGCTTTTCCCACCCCATCCTGCCTCACTGGGTCTCCGCAGACTGTGCCTGCTTTGGTAGCATCTCAGATTCCACTTACTCCTCCCCATCCCATTTCCCATGGATTACTTACTTGTTTTTGCTATAAAGAATAATTTTTATTGATATATATATTATGTTAATATAACTAAATAAGCCACTATGCATTTGAAGCATTGTAAAATGCAATCTGATCAGAAACAAGAAATTTGACAAGCCTAATGTACAATGCTTGATGGTAGCATTATAAAAAGACTTTTCCATGAAATGATTAAACACTCAGAATTTTTAAATCTGGCAATTATGTCAAAAATGGCTAAAATGATATGAATACCTCTGAAACATTGAATTCTGTGACATGGATTTCAAGAACCACAAGAAGACAAAACTACATTAGTTGTTCAGTGAAGTCTCATTGTAACATTAGCAATATGTTTCTCACAGACTCTCAAGAAAATATAAAAATTTGCTGGATCTGTAATTGTCCTGTGATTGGAATCTGTTCTTTCGCTAATGGAAGCAGCTATCTGTTAATATAGGTAACTTCTAAAATTTTAGCAAATACCGATATATATTTTGGAAACAGTAACAGCTGTATTTTAAAGTCATCGTACTACCTTTTTACGGTGGTAATAAGACCACTTTAGAGACCATTCATTATATAGCTGTAAGGATTTTACTCCCTTGGGAATTCTGTTGCCTTTTTTTCTGCTTCCTTTATGTTGTTCTAAATAGACAAATTATCAAGAAAAATCAGTTAAGTAGTAGAGCTTTAGAGGATGGTGCAAGAGGAACTACTCTGAAGAAACAGATTGATTCTCAATGAATATTCACTTTGCTTTTATCAAAACAAAAATGTACAATTTGCTACATCAATCAAAGGATGGAAATAATGATTTAGTTGCAAATCAGGGACAGTTTTAACATATAGTTCTTTTATATTTTTAAACATAACCCTAATAGATTACATTCATGCTAACTTAATTACCTTTACTTCCCACTGAAAATAATGGAAATGTTAATCATTCCATTTACTTTATTTCTTACTTTTTGAAGATCATACTTTTTTTGAAGATCTCCAGAGGTCCAGAAGAGGCTGATCCACTGGCAGAGAAGCCAAAGTGTTTTATTGAGATGATGGAG